>CM059500.1:12045000-13295000 GCA_030378355.1 Eleusine indica | reverse complement strand
TGAACAAATGTGTTAAACTCTTTCGTACAGACCCTGTCACATATTTATAAACTTGTGCAAGGGGCTTTGACCCGAGTCGGTCAAGACTCTTCGGCGTTCAAACAAATAAACTAACTTGGTTTCATTCCTAAATGAAATCTAACTAAAATCAGAAAAGATAAGCAAACCCTACCAGGCCAGCATTATTCTCTTCGCCTGTTGGACTCCTCTAACTCAGCCGACTCTGACCCTGCCCCGCTGCCAACTGGGCCCGGGTCCAAATTCTGGTGCCAACACGGTCTCACTTAGGGACGAAGAGTTCAATGGGATCAAAGCTTTTGTGCCTGAGCTTCACATTTACATGTGGTCGAGGAGCTTCAAACCAGTCGACATCAAGTAATATGATGGCTAGGCTAACCCTTGAGAGTGGTTACAGATCTATAGCACTGCTATTTGATCAGCCACGGGGGACACCTTTGTGGTGGCCAACTATTTGCAGGTCTGCCTTGAGCCAGCCGCGCGAATTTGGGTCACGTCTCTTTCGGAAAAAGCAGTAACATCTTGGGGAGATCTTAACAAGAAGTTCATTGACAAGTTTCAAGCTACTTACAACCGATCGGGCAACCACTTCGACCTCACCCAGATTAAGTAGAAGTCGGACCAGTATCTGTCAGAGTATATCAAGCGATTCTACGCTAAGAACACTAAGATCCCCAATGTTCCGGATCCACAGATCATTGCTGCCTTCCAAGGAGACTAAAAATATTTTAAATTAATTAATTGATTATGTGCAGTAAATAAAAACTAAACATTCATTTAATATATATATATATATATATATTGAAAAATAAATTACATGCATTGAGAAATATTATGCAAGGTAGAATAAAACAAACAACAAGTTATTTGATATATTATTTAAATTTTATCAAAAATTAGAAAAAATTATATCCCTCTTGCTCTAACTCTATCTCTCTCTTCTTGTAACCAAAATAGATCCACATTTCCGCTTACACAAAAGAGACTTAATATTGTAATTTTTTTATTATGGTGGCAATAGATGATGTATGCCTCCATAAATTACAACTCCAACCCAATAGAACCATACAAATAACAAGAATTTTGCTAAAATTTGATGATAACATAAGAAACTAAAAACCCAAAATTCAACTTGATTTTGAAAATGAGAGCACAAAAAAACATATGGAACAAGTACCCCTTACCTTAGAGAGCAAAATCCTACAAAAAAAAAAAACAAACTCAAAACCGTTCCCTTTGATTTTCGTGATTTGCCCAAATTTTCGGGCCACCACTGTTCGAGTGAGGGAGGTAGCTGTCCGAATAGCCCTTTTATAGCTTGAGGCAATTTATAGCGGTGGTTGGCATTTCTAACCGATGCTACAGTGTCCTTTATAGCGATCGTGAGAATTGTCAACCGCCACTATAAACATGCACCATCTGTAGTGGCAGTTGATAATGCCAATCGCTGCTACAAATGGTTCTATAGCGGCGGTTTATTCCGCAGCTCGCCCCCAGGGCTCTTTAACGGTGGCTCATGTTGTGTTGTGTTGCCACGGACTTTTTTAGAGACACCGCTGTAGAGCTGTTTTGTGGTAGTGACTGTCAGGCTGCTCTCTTCCTCTCTTCGTCGCCTCTTCCGTGCTGCTCGAAGGTTGGTCTAATGTTGACCATGAGTCATCATTATTGTAACATCCCTGCCCATTGAGATTAGGCCCATAGTGGCCCATGAGAAATTTTGTGCATGAGGGGGTGGGAATTTAGTACCACCTTGCTAGTCTAGTGGGAGGAGGATCAACATATAAGCCTAGGTTGTCCACCACCACCAATCTTGTGTTAGCCCTTTTATACGAAGCGAGGATGAAAGCGTAAATAGGTTGGTGGGTGTGTGGGATCCACTCAAAATATGAGTCAGGCCCAGCCGGGTATGGACCCTAGGGCGTTACAATTGGTATGAAAGCCGACCGTCACGAGCACAGTGCGCGTGGTAGCCTGGAGGTCTGGACATATGGTGCATGACACGTGTAGGCCCATGCGTTGGACATGACATGACGTATGAGCCGGCACTGGACACGAGCGTGCCCAAAAGGGGAATATTCCTGGTAGCTTGTCCAATGTGGGTATGTTGTCTTTGTGTTCCGATGAGGATGTTGTTCCTTTGATAGGAGGGGGGGGGGGGGGCTGTAACAACCCTATCCATTGAGATTAGGCCCATAGTGGCCCATGAGAACTTGTGTGCATAAGAGGGTGGGAATTTAGTACCACCTTGCTAGTCTAGTAGGTGGAGGATCAATATATAAGCTTAGGTTATCCACCACCACCAACCTTGGGTTAGCTCTTTTACACGAAGCGAGGACAAAAGCATAAATAGGTTGGTGGGTCTGTAGGGTCCACTCAAAATGTGAGTCGGACCCAGCCGGTTGTGGACCCTAGGGCGTTATAGTTACCATGACTAGCCAATAGCTGGGCCTACTTTTGCCGGCACACCATTCATTGATGAAGCTAGTCAACCCAGTGTTGGTCGTATCTACGCACCCACTTATATACCGCAAGAGGACGGTGTACGATTGTAGCACTTTTTCCCTTGAATTGAGTATTCCAAGGTTTATCGAATCCACTACGACCTTAGGGGTTTATTAAACAAAGTTAACAGTAAAAAATCTAGTCAAGGCTACTGTCAAAGTCAGGTTGCATGAGGGGGAGACTAGCCAGCGCAAAGGTACGCCAGACAGTAAATCTGTCATTGCGCCGATCGGCGCAGAAGTCGAGCCGATCAGCACACTGGTGAAACTGAATCAAAGTGCGCGAGATCTAGTGAATCTGTGGTTGCGCCGATCGACGCAGGAATTGAGCCGATCGACACAGTGGTGAATCTAAGCCAAAGTTGTTGCGCCGATCAGCACATTAGTGAATCTAAGCCAAAGCGTGCCAGATCTTCTAAACCTATGCTGTTAAGTGAGTAGCCCGATATCTACTAGTGAGATCGTAACCAGAAAGTCTAATCGAATAGCATCATAATGGGTAATTACTCAATGAAAACCTATAATGAGTAAGACCACCCTACTTTCCGAGCGGTTCCTGATTTATCGCTGCCGAGAGGAAACCCTTAATCGCGCGAGTACATTACCCTACTCAACTATCCAATAGTGCTGCGTAGGATTAGTGCTGTTACCACTAAACCACACTACTAGCATCATCAAGCAACCATAATCAATACAATGTCTGAATACTATCCTAATCACCACGATTAAGATAATATCTACTTACTTAGCCTAGAACTAACCAATTAGAATAAGCACATGCATGATTATAGAATCAAGATAGACAAATCACCAAAACCATCATCAACATATTCAATCATCCTTGAGATACATAGAGTAAGATTCATCCCCGTCGAGATGGCCTACCTTGACGGATCAACTCTTAACTCCAATGGTTCTTGAAACTCATCTAGAGATCTATTCTAACGGGGCAAGCCCCGGTGGCTCTAACTCACGAATCTGGTGTCCCCTTGTCGCCTCCTCTCTCTGCGGCGAGGGTTTACAAGTATTTATATGGGTTCTACTCATAAAGGACTCGGTTTCTAGCAAATAAGGTGGTTGCACTGATCGGCGCAGGATTGCGCCGATCGGCGCAAGCCGTGTCTTCTTTGATTTCTTCCCTGAGTCGGTTCTTCTGTCTTCCACAGCTGCCATGTGGGCCTTTTCTTTCGAGATAAAGTCTTGTACTGCATGTTGAGATCTTAAAGTTCCATAAATCTCCTTGAAGTTCCGTAAATCTTCTAGAAAAATATCTTCAAGTGTCTTACTCAGATAAACTTCCATAACCATGTGGAATGGGCCTCGGTCACTTCTGTGGGCCAAAACACCCTTGCGCCGATCGGCTCATAGCCTGTGCCGATCGGCGCACTGGGCTTCTTCAGTGCTTTTCGTCGGTTCTGGACTCCTGTCCTCTCCTTCATCGGATTAATCACCAATTTTACCTGTTTCTACAATAAAGCTCCAAAACAACGCATATACAAATATATAGATAATATCACAGGTAAATGGCCTAAATTACTATCAATTATGCTCTAATTGGGGTAATATTCACATATAAAAGGGGCAGTTGGGAAGTGCCAACAGTTTGCCCACACTTAAACCTTTGCTTGTCCCGAGTAAAGTACAAGAAAGAAAAATCAAAAAACATACTCTTTCTATCATAAAAGATATCTCAAATCAGCAAATGTTGAGCATTGTTCTATTGTGGTGTATTTCATATTGGTATTCAGCAAAATAGATCAAATATGGGCATAAAGCTTAAAGTTCTCCCCAAAGCAAAAGATCATGTCCAACTCATGAATTATAACTTTTCCACACATGAAAATCACTTAAAAGATTGTTGTGAACATATAGAATCTATCTTCCAAATAATCCAAGGCAACAACTCATCTTTCAAATCACTCAACCTATATTCTACATCATAATGATCAAATAATATTAGTGTAAGGCTTATATGAGTAGCTAGGTGAGGTAATTCAAGGATTGCAAACATAAATCAATAATATATTGTAAAGCTAGAAGATTATTCTTCGTTGGAATTATAGAAACTTATCAAGATGGCAATTAATAAAGAAAAATTTAAGAAAGGATTCACACTTTGGATATGTGAACATGTGCATAGCAAAAATTTGATCTTGGAAGATTGCACATGGTTGGAATGATTCATGGCTATATTAGAATGAATTTTGAGAATAAGCATGTCATATACCATCCCCCCACACTTAAAATTTTGCTAGTCCCTTAGCAAATAGCAGAGTTTTTTTTCACCAATCTCTGCTGCGCCGATTGGCCCACGGTGCGCCGATCGGCTCACAACCCAAATTTACCAACATTTGTTGGTATTTGATTTGTCTGGCTTCAACATTTATACAAGAATTAAATATGGCCAGAAATATAGGATGTGGTCAAGGAATGATACTCAACAAGATGTTTTGGGTTTATGGTATTGTACTCAGTGGAATTGAATTTTTGCATGAGTAATTTCAAGGCTAGGAAAAGATACACAAAGAATTGCCATCTTAATAAAGTTCATACCAAAAAGAATTAAATCCTAACCGAACTCAACCATCAATTTAATGTTTATCTACATATCAAAGGTTCATGAGTATTGCCCAAAATAAGGCATTGGTAGGTAAGGATCTTGAAAATAATAAATTCGAAAGTTCACAACATGAAAATTTATTTTTGAAAAGATTGGTACTAAGTTATCATCATAAACTGGACAACATAAATGAAGCACATGGGTACTCAAATTGCTCCACATAAGACATATTTGATGAGTAATTTCAAAATTTTATTCAATGCTCAACACTATTTGATCTTCATCAACACTTTTAAAGAAAGAATAAATAATTCAATTCTCCTAAAAGAGCATAATCGCCACCATTATATTAAGATCGAAACTCAAATACATGGTGATGATTTTTGCACACACTTGCATGAAAATAAAACTACTACTAACACACTTGCATGAAAATAAAACTACTGCTAACACACTTGCATGAAAATAAAACTACTACTAACACACTTGCATGAAAATAAAACTACTACTAACACACTTGCATGAAAGTAAGCACACCCGGTACATGGTTTGCCAACCCGCTCACACACACATAAGCAAATAAAGAAAAAGATTGCAAAAGATAAAAGAAAATGCAAACCGGGAAACCGATACTCGTGCCAACTCCGAGGCACTCTAGTCATCCGAAAGTGTAGTCGGTGGCTGATCGAAGTCATAGCACCGTGCCTTGAGTCGCTCGAACTCCTCCACCATCGCATCGTGGTTGTTCCTCCATTGGGACATGGCGTCCTCCACGCGCTCGATGTAGTGCATGTTGTTGTCGAGGTACCCTGCATGGGCACGAAAAAGTTTGCACCGGGCACATGAGGCACCACTGGTACATGCCCTTGGTACCTGTAGTCGATATTCGCACTGTAGTAGGGTGCGCCGACCGGCGCGTCGCCTGCGCCGATCGGCGCAGAGGGCTGTGAACCGCCCGATGCATCGCTCCACCTTGACTGGTACTGCTGGTGCTCCTGGCGTGACCCCCAGGAGTCCCACTCGCCGCCGACTGCTGTAGATGTGTCCGGCTGTCGGACCTGCCCACGGCAGTCCTTGAGAACTCGGCCTCCCTCCAGGAGACCTTCCTCAAGCCAATTTCCTCCCTCCAGCTTACGAGGGAGAAAAACTCCTAGCTCCACACACGGGAGCTTAACGTTGGTGCCGCTGACATGGAAGCCGGCGCGAACACTTCCCGTGACAATATTGCCATGAGTCATATTCTTGCCGATCTCCGTCGCGCACTCCCACTTGTCATTGCGCCCTCCCGGTCCGTCGCCATCGCAGACGAGGGCTGCTAGGCGTTGAAGATAGGCCCCGAAGGCCAACTTCTTGCTTGCCTTGCCCCTCTTGTCGAGCCAACCCCACACCATCACCGACATGGGGTTGCAATGAGACGGACTCACGATGGCGTTGTTGGAGTCGACCTTGTCGCCTATGCGTGCCGCCAACCACCGATGGAAGACTTGAATGGTCGGGTTGCGGATGTTGCCGCGATTCATTTCTTCTACAAATGAGAGTCGCCTCCAAAAGGAGTCCAACTCCCTGCGTCCCAAGATGTCGGCGATGTCGGCATTGATGTCAAAGTCGAAGGCTTGAGCTGTCGTTTTCATGGTCACCGTGTGGCTGATGTCGCGGACGCAGAAGTTGACGGCCTCGCTACCGTCTTCGACGGTGCCACGCCTCATCGTAGAGGCAACCTCGGTGATGACATCGAGGTTGTAGTCCATGGGGAGGAGGTGGAAATCCACCCAGCCGAGGTTGTGTAGCATCCTTCTTAAGTCCTCCCACATGCCGATCGAGGTGAGGAAGGTCTTGTCCAAATCGAAGTTGGGGACGAACCTTCCTTTCACCGTGAGATAGTGTCGCTGTTCCTCCGCGCTCAGGAGGGTGAAGCCCTCCTCCACCGTGCGCGGCATGAATGCCGGCAGTGGTGGTGATGTGGGACCCCATGGCTTGCCGCCGTTTGGCTCCTCGTAGCACGCACTATTGGAAGTCGCCGCCGCCGAGCCGGCGGATGCACCACCCACCGACATGTCATCATGAGCGTTGGAGCCATGCCTCGCCGAGGAGTCACCGCTCGACTCGCTGCTGCCGCTGGAACTGCTTCCCCGGCGTAGCCTCTTGCCCAACTGGCCGACGGAGGAGCGGAGACGATCCATCTGCGAAAATTGCGGAACGTGTGCGAGATCGTGGGTAGTGGGGAACGTGGAGAGATTACCGGGATGTTGTGCCGAATGAGGGCACCTGGTCTCCCTTTTATAGTGTGGGAAACTTCCAGGAATAGGAACCGCCGTAAAATTTCAGAATTTGAGAGCGCGCCGATCGGCACGGGTACCTGCGCCGATCGGCACAATTCAAAATTGGATTGCTCTGACCATTCTAATGCTTGATTCCCATCCTTTATGTCGCTTTTTGGCACATCATGTTAGTTGGCAGGAGAACAGCACGAAATCCTGATGTCTTATTGGCGGCGCCAATCGGTGCGGGCCCGCGCCGATCGGCGCGCCCTCTCTTTTTCAGCTTTCGGTCAATTCCGTGTCTCCTCTGCACTGCACACCTGCATAATAATCATACCTGTTCCTTAAAATCAATGCCTGCCGCCTTTGTCGCCCATTTGGGAACCACATGGGTACCTGCGCCGATCGGCACACCAGTGAATCTAAGCCAAAGCATGCCAGATCTTGTAAACCTATGCTGTTAAGTGAGTAGCCCGATATCTACTAATGAGATGGTAACTAGAAAGTCTAATTGAATAGCATCATAATGGGTAATTACATGGATCAATGAAAATCTATAATGAGTAAGACCACCTTGCTTTCCGAGCGGCTCCCGATTTATCGCTGCCGAGAGGAAACCCTTAATCACACGAGTATCTTACCCTACTCAACTATCCAATAGTGCTGCGTAGGCTTAGTGCTGTCACCACTAAAGCACACTAGTAGCATCATTAAGCAACCATAATCAATACAATGTCCGAATACTATCCTAATCACCACGATTAAGATAATATCTACTTACTTAGCCTAGAACTAACCAATTGGAATAAGCACATGCATGATTATAGAATCAAGATAGACAAATCACCAAAACCATCATCAACATATTCAATCATCCTTGAGATACATAGAGTAAGATTCATCCCCGTCGAGATGGCCTACCTTGACGGATCAACTTTTAACTCCAATGGTTCTTGAAACACATCCAGAGATCTATTCTAACGGGGCAAGCCCCGGTGGCTCTAACTCACGGATCTGGTGTCCCTCTGTCGCCTCCTCTCTCTGCAACGAGGGTTTAGAAGTATTTATAGGGGTTCTGCTCGTAAAGCACTCAGTTTCTAGCAAATAAGGCGGTTGTGCTGATCGGCGCAGGATTGCGCCGATCGACGCAAGCCGTGTCTTCTATGATTTCTTCCCCGAGTCGGTTCCTCTGTCTTCTGCAGCTGCCATGTGGGCCTTTTCCTTCGAGATAAAGTCTTGTACTGCACGTTGAGATCTTGAAGTTCTATAAATCTCCTTGAAGTTTTATAAATCTTCTAGACAAATATCTTTAAGTGTCTTGTGCAGATAAACTTCCATAAACATGTGGAATGGGCCTCGGTCACTTCTGTTGGCCAAAACACCCTTGCGCCGATCAGCTCATAGGCTGCGCCGATCGGCGCACTGGACTTCTTCAGTGCTTTTCGTCGGTTCTGGACTCTTGTCCTCTTCATCATCGCATTAATCACCAATTTTACCTGTTTCTGCAATAAAGCTCCAAAACAACGCATATACAAATATATAGACAATATCACATGCAAATGACCTAAATTAGTATCAATTATGCTCTAATTGGGATAATATTCATATATAAAAGGGGCACTTTGGAAGTGCCAACACCCTGTGGCGAGATCCACCGGTGGCGGCCTTCGCTCCCTTGCAACACTCTTGGTCAATAATGGTGAACTAGAGCAGTCCTCGCTTCATGCCTCCATGTGCTTCAGAATCTGACTGATGCGGAGTTTGAGTGGAGTAATCGAAGGAGCAAGATCTATGGATTACATAGATTTTAGTGAATGGGTTGTGGACTGGTGCAGGAGAAAAATGAGAGAGATATAGAGAGAGCAAGATTTACAGAGAGACCCTCATGTTCATGACATTTTATTACCGTGCATAGTTTTACATACTTTTTGAGGTTCACAAAATTTCCTTTGGACCTTTGGACTATATCAGAATTGATGAGCGTGCCTGCTTTTTTAGTGCCAACATATATATCATGCGTCGTTTTTTGGATTGAACTCCAATAATTTAATTTAGGTAATGTTTATGGGGCTCTCACTACTAAAAAAACGACTTGTAGCTGCAGCCCAAAAACCACTATAGCGGCGGGTTGGCCGCCCCGGAGCTGCATCATTGCAGCTAAAAAAAAGACTATAGTGGCTGACGTCCTGAGGAGGGACCGACCTGTAGCTAAAGAGAGATTGGTAGCGGCGGGTGACATCTTCACCCGCCGCTACCCATATACCCAAGAAATAAAAAAATGATCCGGCCGTCGTGTGGACCCCCATCGCTCCACCAATCTGGCTGCCGCGTTGACGCACAGATCCGTTGTCACGGCCTCGTCCTGGTGCGCAGCCACGGATTGGCCTCCGAGGTCCTTTCATCACGTGATGCTGTGACGCCTTCCTTGCACACCGCCGCATTACCATCCTCGCGTAGCAGCGAGGGAAGGGGGAGGAGGGGACGAGTGCCACCGCCATGGGTCCGTTCTCCCGTAGCAACAACGGCAAGGGGAGGAGGGGAAGAGCGCCGCCACCGCGGGTCCGTCTTCACGCGCCACCGCAGTCCCGTCCTCGTAGCAGTGACAGAAGGAGGAGGAGATTGAGGCGGCCAGGAGAAGCGGGGGAGAGAAAGCGGTGGTCACGTGTAGGAGAGGAAGAAGAGGGTGAGGGGGTAGGCGGCGGCTGAGGGAGAGAGAGGTGGGAGGACTAGGCAAGTTAGGGTTAGGTTTGTTTGGTTTTTATAGTTGCTGATGAGTAAGTGGCCTGGTGGGCTAATGGGCCAAGTGTGGCGATGGGTAGAAACATGGGCTGTCGCTAGAAATGTTGATTTATTTGTAACGGCGGCTTATAAAATCACCTGCCTTAAAAAATAAATTTATAAAGGTGGTTCACTTTATGAACCGCCGCTAAAAATTGTTACATCACTATCACGATGGGTATCTTTGAACTTGCCGCTATTTGAATTTCAGTTGCATGTCTATAGGCCGTTTTTGTAGTAGCATCTCTTGAAAACGCTCTCACATCACCACCCTACACAACATGGCAGCCGATAGTCTCTGGTAAGTTACAAAGCTCTGGCAGGATTATGAAGTTGAGGAGAATCATACAACACCGGCGGTAGATCCTCTTCATATCTTGATGAAAGAGAATCCTTCAACGCTTTATTCAACAGTTATTAAAAAAACGCTTTATTGAACAAGACATCCAACGCGTTGTTCCACTATTTGGCGGGCATGGCTACGGTTCAATTTGCTCGCCAGCGCCGATGAGGGAGAGGCAGAACGGGCCTCCATGGATGGTGGCCAGGTTGCACTCCACCTCAGTTACCAGTTTGGGTGCGAACGCCCTTTGCACCTGCCTGGGGCATCCCGGCAGATCCTGGAGGAGGCGGCCCTCGTGCTGCCCGCTTGACGTGACCACGCCATCCATGAGAATGCGCACCGCCTCGCAGCGGCAGTAGGCCGGGATGGCCTCCAGCTGGCGGCAGCAACGCGCCTTCATCTCCTGCGTCGCGAGGCGGGGCCCTACGCCGCAGGTACGGGTCGACACGTACCAGCGGCAGCTGTCCAGCGGGTTGTGTGGGATGGCCATGCCCGGAATGCACGAGGTCCCCACGCTGGCGAGGGCGGCCGCGGCGAAGGAGGAGAGCAGGACGGCGGAGAGGAGGATGTGGGTGGTCGACGCCATTGACGTTGTTGCTTGCGCGAGAATGAGTATGTGTTGACAGAGGGGCACCTACGTACCATCCCTTATCTAGCACACGGCTGCTGCCTTTTTAACATTCAGATAACTGCTGCTGATGTGGAGGTGAGTATCTTGTCAGCTATTATAGTCATTAGTTCTCTAAAACAGCATAGCTTGTGCACTTGGCTTTTCAGTAGTCAACGCGCGGAAGCTGATGTTACAGCAGCAAAGCCCTTGCCATTTCGTCGTCGTGTAGTGCTACACCAGATGCGTAGGCATCAGGTGGTCGCGCCGCTTGGTGCTTCCTGTGCCGCGCCGAACTAGTCGCGTCATCGTGGAAGCTGTTGCCGTTGGAGGTCGTGTGCATCACGCGCCACATCTTGGATCGATCGAGAGCGCTGGTTCAATGCAGCCCCGTCTCCAGTTATGCATGCGGCCATGCACGAGAGTCACGATCCCATCCCTCCACGAGAAGCTAGAGCCTAGAGGGACCTGCGCAGGGACGCAGGTCACCCAGCCGCGCATGAGCAGTCGATCCATCCTAGCGCACATCGGTAGCACACAAGGCCTATCATGTGCATCTCACCTTTGATTTTCTTTGCCACGTCACGGTAGGGAGTGGAAAAAGAGAGCCATAGCTATGGGCACATGCACGTTTGCTGTACACAGTAAAGCTTTCAACTGATGCTAGTTTTCTTTTTCTTTTTACCTAATCTTTGATTTAGAGGTTTGTGTCGCCCTCGCCGTTTATCTGACACTCGAACGTCCATCAAAGGACAAGGTTGTTGTTGCATGCTAGCCAAGATGTAAGGGCAATGCTCGTGGTAATCTTTGTTAGAGTTGCCACTTATCTGGACGGTGCCACCACTTATGTCTTATCACCATCACCATGTTAGTTGGTGGTCCAAGTCTGCACCGTTCGGCACCCTCGAGTGATTGGCCTGTCCTCAGCTCGTCTTTTGCTCGCATCGATGATTTTAAAATATCTTCCTTCTCACGGCTACGATTGCGTCCACATTAACCTGGCTACTTCGGCATCAACGGGTTATCATCCGCAGGAGGTACCAGTTTTCTTTCTAGTCGCAGCATCTGCACTTCGATGCTTCAACCTGGACCTCGATCGACTACTTTGACTTTGATACCATCCGCTTCATCTCTAGTCTCACCATCTACGGTGCTCCCACTATGACTTCTCTAGATTCGAGTTCAGTTAAAACACTTTTGAGCTATTTGCAGCAAATATTAAAGTTAGACTGAAGATTAGCAGATCATATGCATAGTCTATGTTAATTAGTAAATGTATTTTCAGATGTTCACTGGTCAGGATCATTAGATATGACAGAAGATCTACATGAGGTTTTGCAAGAAAGTAGCAAAAAGTCTGTAGATCAACCACAGAGGCTGAGTAAGGCAGTTGCTAGTTTCACTGCAGAAATTGTGTGGATTCAAAGTTTCAGCAAGACAATGGTGTGAAAATTTAAGAACTAAATATCTGCTAATCCTCTTTATCATGGAAGGAATAGACATATTGAAGCTGATTATACCTTTATTAGGAAAGAGTAGCATGGAAATTGTTGAAGATTAACTAAGGGGCACGAGTAGCACGAAATCTGCTATTGGACAAATGTTCCATTAATTAGATGAACAGAAACACAACAGTCAACTGGTAGTCACCAAAGGGGACATGGCACATTCTATTACAACAGCGATTAGCACATTCTGTTACAGCAGCGATAAGCAACTAATACCACCAAAATTCTATTCCAGTTCTAAACCAAACAAACTAGGATCACAGAAGAAAAATGTTTGAAATGTACTGTCCTGTGTCATCGATCTATCTAACAGCATCACTAAGATGCGGAAGTTTTTTTAGCGGCATCTGAGCCCTTGTTTTTTATCCTATATGGTCCCACAGGCCTTCTCCATTTCTACAACATCCACGATTAAAGGTACCAACCATCATTAAACAAGTAAGACAAGTCGATGGACGACGAATATGCACAACTTTCTTTACAAAAACCACAGTGAACATTGTGGACCATGTGAGTGGTGTTGACGTGGGCCCAATTTTTTGGTATTTTTGGGTAAAGTAAAAGACAAAAATTTGGGTAGAAACAGAAAAGCTATGAGAAATTAGATTGAATGAGGAGGATGGGATGATGGTATTGAGGAGTGGGAAACTAATCATGGGTTGACACGGGTTTAGGGAAGGCCGATCAAATCCCCTTGAGACCGCCGTTGCCGCTACCAACTCCTGATGGCTTATTCCACGCAAAAAATTGGTGTTCTTTAGCAGAATTGCTACCCCAGTTGCTCCTTCTTTGATATTAAAGGTTTGTTTCTTGAGTCTCCCTTTGTTTGTTTCATTTCTTGAAGTGATCGATCTAGATCTGCACAAGAATTGTCAATTGATTCATTTCATGCAGTAAATAGGGTGTGTGTAGGTCTACAAAATTTTGTTTGTTTGTTTGCGGATTACATACATCATGATTTGCGTGGTACAATTAATGATGTCAAAGGGTCAAATTGGGCTCAGATGGAGGAGAAAATTGCCTGCTATAAAAGAGGACAACAATGAAAATTTAATTTTCTTTGGTGGTTTCTTTCCGTACCCCTCGGTCTCGGGCGCCCGTTAGGTCTTAAACTTGACTGAAGAAAACCATGGCCTCTAACCCATGCCTCCCTTCTAGAAGCTCGGTCACACCCCACCTTGTTGTGCACTAACTAGAGATGGCAATTATAGTTATTGAGCGACTCAATATAGGGTGATTTTGTTAGTGATCTCGTAAAACCATTGGTACGCTACTTGAAACGAGAAGCAAGAGGTAGGTGTAGCCATATCCACCAACAGGCAATCAACCATTTCAACTTCCTCCTGATCCAACGTCGAAATAACATGAACTCATAGAGATGTGATTTCCTTCCCTGGTCTCATGTACCGCAATGGAATGGAGAGAAGAGCGAATGGGTTAGGACGTAGATAGGAATTTTGAAGACAGGATGTATGAGAGTAAAAGAAGAAACTTTGAGATGGAGCAATTTTTATTTGCCTTTCTTTGATTATAAGTGGTTTCATTTGTTGAGAGAACGATGGGCCAACTTGTCTTGTGCATTTTATGTTGGGCTTATGGACTAGCTAAGAAAGGTTCCGGGGCCGACATAAGAATAAATAAATAAGCTGAGATGGCTCCCAGCCTCTCACAATCATTTCTACTAACTATGTCCTTCTAAACCCTTTTCCTTTTCATTGCATTAACTAATTTCCCATTTACTATGCAAAAGAAACCGAAAAGCATCCATATCTTCGGTTCTCCTATTAATTGCAGGAAGTGTAGAGATGGCATCTGTTACCTATGGCTGTGGGCAGGGGTTGGTTTTGGCAAGCTTTGTCGAGCTATATTCTCGATAGTAGTTCTAGGGTATGCCTATGAGCTTTAGAAGTCGATGGACACAGGACAAATTGTTTATACAGGTTCGGTCCTGTTTGGTGTATTGTATTGATGATGTCTCACGTTAGGGTTAGGGTTTCCCAAGGTGAGTTATGATTATCCTTCGAAAGACCCCTACCGACCTTATATATCCAAAGGGCAGGGTGTACATGGTAAATCTCCTAGTCAGTTATAATAGTTTCTATCTGTAGCCTATATTTCTAATACCATCTTGTCGTCTACTCCAAGTTATGATCTGAATAATAATCTTTATGGGCTTTTACCTCGATAGCTTTGTTGATGGATGGCCCACTCGGCAATATATTCAGGTGATTAGATATCTAGAGCACACATGTCCCACAGTAGCCCCCAAGAACTTTACAATTTTGGTGCACTACTTTTGAATAATTAATTGATCCAAATTTGGAAAGTGCTTCTTCTATATCTTCATCCAAATCAAAAAAAGAAATCCTCCTTTCTTCATGAAGACCTAATTAGATGTACTCAATGAGTATAGCCCCTGATTCAGAATGTATTTAGATGACCAAATGTCTTGTAAGTCTAAAAATTATCTGTCACATCAGATCGTGAAAATAAACCTATCCATGTAGTGCACCTCTGGTGCACCTAATTAGGTGTAGCCCCCCCCCCCCCCCGACTTAGAAGTTATTTAAAAGTAAATAGCTTGTGAGTCAAAAAAACAGAATATAGCATATAGTAAACTGATTGATAGTCCCAAGTTTGGATCTACCACTCCCCAAGTGATTCCAATAGACAATCACTTAGCTCTATAGCCCCTAAGAGTGAGACTACCACTTCTCCGAGTGATTCCAATAGTGAATCAATTAGCTTTGTAGCCCCCAAGAGTGCGACTACCACTCCTCTGAGTGATTCCAATAATGAATCATTTAGCCATGTGGCCCCTAAGAGTGAGACTAACACTTCCCTAAGTGATTCCAATAATGAATCACTTAGCTATGTAGCCCCCAAGAGTGAAACTACCACTCCTCCGAGTGATTCCAATAATGAATCACTTAGCTATATAGCCCCCAAGAGTGAGACTACCACTCCTCCGAGTAATTCCAATAGTGAATCACTTTTATTATGTTAAAAATTTGTCAATTTCTGATCAGCCGAGTGATTTTCATTAAACTCAGGTACCTTATTGCTCAATGTATAACAATAAATGCTTCACTGGAACAATAAATTCCAATAAATGCTTCATTAAACTCAGGTACCTTATTGCTCAGAATGTTATGAGGTCATCTGTAAAACTAGATCACTGCCCTATATAAATACCTTTTGGCCGTCACTTTCCTCCGTACTCACTCTTCATCAAAGTCGCGCACTGCCTTTCACTTCCTCGCCTGTCAAACCCAAACCCCATCCTCCAAATCCTTGGCCTACCTTTTGGTGCCGCTCAAGGTTGAAGCTTTGCCAAGATAGTCTCTACCGCCACATCGATATTCACCATGGTTCCCAAGAGGACTCGCCAATTTGGGAAAGATTCCGCAAAGGGAAAGAAATCCTCGTCTTCTCTGTCATCGGGGGCATGGAAGATGATCCCACCTTGGATATCGCACAAGGTATCAAGGAATTTCTGGATTTTATCATGGACAAGGAAAAGATCAACAAGCTGGTGATTGACAAGGTGCTTCAAGATCAAGAGACAGTGGAATGGATCGAAACTCTAGATCAGACTATTCCTCAGCCGCCTGTTGATCACACCAAAGTATTTTCATCTTTCTTTTATCCAGGTCTTGGGATCCCATGCTCCGATTTTGTCTGCAAGCTGCTTCATTTTTATGGGATTAGCCTTGTAAATCTAAATCTGAACTCTGTACTGCATATCTATATTTTTTTTCATTTTTTGTGAAGTCTTCTTGGGCATCCATCCCCATTTAGATCTTTTCAAAGAGTTGTTTGTCCTGAAAGCCAAAAATAAAAAATATTATTGGGGGTGCTAGGTTGCAGTTTAGAAACAAGTCAAAGTATATTGAGGTCCCCTTGCCGACAACAAATAAGGTGTGACATACTCAATGGTTCTTCCATGGCAACCATGCTCTACCCCTACCAAATTTTAATGCTGAACTGCCCGTGCCACAACTCACCTGGTTTGCCAAGGGGTCACCTAAAAAGTGAAAAGAAGTAGATAAGCTCCTGGATATCATTAAGCAGTTGAAGGAAAAACATGTAACTAGTGTGCACGTTGCTGGTAGCTTCATATACAGGAGAGAGCAACCAATGAAAAGGCTCATCATCGTGGATGGCGCTTTAATTTGGAAACAAACCCCACACGGGAAGTGCCCAAAGCCATGTCTGATAGGGAACTAAAAGGCAGGCTGGAAACTATCTTCTCCACTTTTCTGATTTATATGGGTATCATTTGTTCACAACCAGGAAACAGGTAACTAGGCACATGCTAAATTTTATCCATCAATTATTAATCTTATCAAAGATTTATATGTTTGATTCTTGTAGTCCTTGGATCGGCATATCTCTGAGCCTCCGCTTCCCCCACCAGTTCGTGAAAGATCCAAAGAACAACCCCTAACTTCCAAATGTCGAAAAGCAGTAATGGAGGACTCAAATGAAGTGGAATCTCTAGCAGAGAGGACTGCCCAGATGCAAGGCAATGTGGCAAAAAAGGCGACGAGAAGGGCACTTGGCCTGGTGCAAAGTCGTCAGGAGGTGGCACAACAACAGATGAAACCACTCGGATGAGTGATAATAATCCACCTACACCACCCCCACAATCATCAACGTCAACCACTTCTGTTGAAAACTCGCCCAAGGTGGCTAGTTTGGAATTAAAGCATCGGCAAAGGTAATACTCTCGTCATTGTGTGCCATTAAATCGTGTTGTTTTCATACGTCTGCTTTTGAAAAATGAAAATATATTTATATTGTGCAAAACTTCTAGCACTTCCTCGACATGAGACTAACAATCTGGCACAGCGATGCCTGATAGGACCGCCACACTGCAGAGTGATGCTCAGGAACAAACCCGAACGGAAGCTGCTGGTGGTGTGCCCAAAAGTGGCGCTGATAAGTCTCAGTCGACCGAAGATGTCCCAATGAATGAAAAGCCTGAAGGTTGGTCAGTGCCAACAACAACTTTATGAAGATCCGAATGGTCTAGATGAAAATCCTGTTCCAAAACCAATCCATCGCTGAGTTGAGGCAAAGATTGCAGAATTTACCAATATCAGAACAACATATCATACTGAAAGTATTTACAAGCCGGTATAGATGAGACGGCTGAGAAAGATGAGATTGAAAAATTTGAAAGGCTAGTGATGGAGGCATATGACTCCCATCTAGTAAGTAAGCTTCAACAAAGAATCCTGTATTTATTAATTATTCATGTTGTTGATAAATTGATTCTCTCTTCATACACCATTGAAAGTACATGCCGAGGAAAAGACGAAGCTCCTAAATTTTGCTCAGCAGAAATGTAGTGTGGTAGTTGATGCTGAAAATCAACTTGCATCGAACGGTTAGAGGTGGGGTGGCTGATCACCAAATTACAACAATGTTCATCCTAGGTGGATGAACTAATGTCCAACATAATAGGTATATTGATATGTGCTATATATTATGTAATGCGACCCATATGTGTTGACGGTCATTAAATAGCAATTCCGACCATCAATATAGCCATAAATAAGGGAGGACTTAGCATTTCGTACACGCATGGTAGCTAGGATTAATAAGATTCCACTTGTCCTTGGAGATTTATGTGCATGCAGAGACTACATATAAAAGGAGTGGAGAAATGGGGCAAGATCCGTGAAATAACATTCCAACCAATGGGAGAGCACCAACCGGACTCCCCACGGATCCATGACATGGCTACACAGGATTGCACGGGAGGAAAACCGACTTAACAGAGGATGGGACCCACCTACCTGCCAGCCGGAGGGGCCCCACCTTAGGTCGGCCGAACTAGGGGCTTGGTCGGCCGACCAAGTCTTGAGGCGGTTCGCTCCCCCTTCCACGTGTCACTCCCTCAGCTCTTTGGCAACATCGGTGTCCCGAGGTTCCGTGGCAGTTACTCTCCAGTACCAATGTTTGGCCCCTATAAATAGAGGGGAGTGCCTCCACTCCAACATACACCAAGAAGAATCCATTCTCTAGCATTACACTTAGTCTTCAGGTCCTAGTGGAGTTTAGGATAGAGGAGAGCTGAGTAGAGTTCCTTGGTCTGTCTTGGAGTCTTGGGTATAGTTCCACACTATCCCTCTCTAGTAAGACTTATTCCTTTTATTAATATATTTATCTTCTTTACTCTTATGCTTTGTCTTTATACTAGTGTGATAATCATGTGCGTTATATATTATTGTTGCCTAGTCATGTTTGGTTGCTTTATGCTTCACATACTCATACTAGCGACTCTACGCTTTTGCACTCGTTCAATGGATATTTTGGTTAGATATGCTTTAGTCCATAACTTTTTAATTCATAGGGTTAATGTTATGTGTGCTATAGTCTCTAGCTTGATGATCCGTAGGGTCAAAGTTATGCATATCTTAGCCCTTGACTTGTTGATCCGTACGGTCAGAGTTATGCATTCTCTAGTACTTGACTCATTGATCCATCGGGTTAGAGTAAGTATATTCTTGCTCTCGACTTGTTGGTCTGAAGGGCCAAAGTCCCATGGGAATCAAGAATATTATTTAGCAATGTAAACATGGTGCTTAGGTTGGTAAATATCTTTGAGTGCTTGGTTGCCCCACAAACAGCAATAAGTGTGGTGGTAAGGACTTAATTGCCTTTTGTCACATGTCCTAGTAAAGGATTGCCAGCAGGTGGTGACAGCCCTACTGTGCTCATTAATCCTCCCAGTCTCTGCTTGGCATAGGACTTAGGCTTGTATGTCTTGCATGTATCTAACCCATAGACAGGAGCATAGAAGTACATAGGGACCCAGCTTAACTCTTTCTAACCCACTCAACCTAGGCTTTGGACTAATGTTAGATTGGATTGTTTTGTGTGTCACTACCCACTATCATATATTATCCTTACCCCTATCTATGACTTTGGTATATTATTAGTTATATGGTTATGAACATGCTATCTCTTGACTGCCGCCTTCCCTTAGGAGAACTATAAATGATAGCCATTGGAGTAATCCAGTGGTGAAATGCTAGAACGGGATGTCCCTGCGCTTGTGGATTTAACTTGCCCACACTAACAATCTGTTGAGTTCTACCAACAAGTAGTTCTGGCGCCTTGCCTAGATCTATTTATTTGGTGTGACTTATCAGATGTCAACAAGCATTTCTGGCGCTGTTGCTGGGAATAGTAATATTTCTGATGCGACGTTCAGAAATGTCAACAAGCATTTCTAGCGTCGTTGCTGGGGAAGGACTGGTTAAAAGAGAATCACTAGCATTGTTTCTAATTATATTTCTATTAATTACCATGGTCAATATAGGTTTACCTTTGCTTTGTTTTCTCTTTAAGTGAAAACAGGGTAGTGTCCCACTCATTAGATTTAAAAATGGTGAGCCCTTGCCAAATGTAAATTGGTAGTTGTCTCATATTTGCTTTTCACCAATTTATGGATTTCCATTTGCATTTGCATGTTTGAATTTTTTCATGACATCTGCATGTTGGAATTTATTCCAACCCATTTCCCTTTTCCAAAATTATATATAAAGAATAGAATTTCAGAGTTCATCTTTTGAGAACTTGAGAGAACAAAAGATCAAAAATATTTTTCTTTGAAATATATTTTCTTTCTTGTGGGCCACCACAAAAAGGACCCACTACCTAGAGTAGAGTACCAGAGGGGCCATCCCCTGGTTGGGCGACCAGGCCTATTGGTCGGCAGATGAGACAAAAATGGCTCTCTGCCCCCACTGGGACCAACTGCTAGCTTGCAACTGTCATCTCCAAATATGACTAATTTTTTTGCTCTACATTTTGAGGCAAGGTCCACAAGAGGAAGTTTTTCACCGCATTCACGTATTTCACCTCTCCATTATGCTCTGGCCAACTGTCATCATTTTCTCCAGGCTTGGGCCTCATTAAACACTCTGAAATTCCGCCAAAAACATTTGCTTTGAGTTTCATTTGCATTCGCAAGTTGGTCTCTCATTTGCAAGAGCTTTCGACGGAGTTTTTGATTGGCTTTCAACTAACCTTAACCCTCGTTCGAGTTGGTCTTGTGTTGGTTTGCTCACATGTGCAGCGATGAAATATAATTTGGCGGGAGGCTCGAGCAATGCATCTATTGAAGCAAGTCCTGCACTCTCAATGGTGTATGACACCCACACACACCGCCAATGTCTGATGGAGGATGCACAAGCGGGGAAATCGTCAAAGGAGTAAGGAGCCACGGCCTTGCCAGACACAAGAAACATCAAGTTCAAGCTTCCCTCCAACAACATTTTCCACTTGGCTGGAAAGAAAGAACGTGGTATTCTTCGGGCTATCACCGACCGATCTTACACTACTACGCGAGTGTATGGTCTGGACTTTCTTCCCAAGAAAGGTATGGATAATAACTTTGCTTATGCCTTCCATAACATAGGGTGAAATGCTTTATTGCTGGTAATTGAGTCTTGCTCGCGCTCGCTCATAATCTAGTTTCTATGCATCCTAGGCTTGGATGATGGGAGGATTTTATTTCGGTTCGCTGGAATTGAATTCTCTCTGACTTGGAGGTAATTTAGTGACATGCTAGGCTTTTCTTCCTTATGTGCTTTAAACTTAGATGTTGCATCTAAGGGTTTTGTTAAAAGCACATTGTGGGAGGATCTCAGCAATCATGTTGCGCTTGGCCTAGAACAAATAATGTCCATAATCCTACATTGCGTTCTTTGCAATAGTGGATGACTATGACTCTGTTTTCTAAAAGAAAGATCTTAGGACCATGCCCGATAATAAAATTAAAATTTTATTCTACATGGTTAGTAAGATTAAAATTTACTAGTCCTAGCCATGATTAGACAATGGATCAAGAATGTTACACAAATATATAAAATTGAATGAACATCTTTGATCTCTCGCCTTGTACATAACTATGGGCTGCTCAATCAAGATCCATCTAATCCCACCAATGACCTTATTTATCAAGGTGAGAGATATATTTGCTAGGGACATACTCTCAAGTATGCTTTTGATGGCTTTTTGATCTACTTGTCTTCCTTGAGTATGTGAATGAGATTCGGTTACCTAACTCAGATTATCATTTATATAACCATGGGAAGTATGTTAATGAGATTCGGTTACCTAACTCAGATTATCATTTATATAACCATGGGAAATAACCATTCCACTACAGATGACCACAGCTAGACAAGTGAGCACAAGGCAGCTTGGGGGGGGGGGGGGGAGTTCCTCCCCCCGCCCCCCTAAATGTGAGGTAACTTGTATCATTTCCCCTTTCAATAACCACATGCATGATAAAACTAAAAACAACAAAAATATTTGTTTCCCTTTCACGTGCATGACAAAAAGAAAATTAAAAAGAAATAAGTTCATGCGCGGTATGAATACATAAGGTTTCCTATGTTAAGATGATGAAAAGTTGCTCTGTCTTTTATTCCTTTTATATACCTAGTTTACAACCTAGCACTCTATCTAGTTTTGGTTTGTTGGCATGATTAAATTTCACATCAAATACACTAGTGGGTAGCATAAGCATTATCCTTCTAGGTTGTTGGGAGATATGATATGGTTAGTTAGGGCGGCTATGATCTTGCTCAATTTGTGAAACTTGATACCTGGAGAATTAATTTGATAAAAATGACAAGTTCCTCAATGATATAAATTCCTACCACAGCCATATGTTATTCTATATCGCAAAACCTATATACATATGCTACTTGTATTTTCATTGAGCCTTGTCAAAATTGTGTGACCTTAGTAAGAAACATTTTTCTGCATTCATGATCAAGTCCGCGCACATCACGCTAAGCTTCCACACTGGAAATTAGCAATCATCCATGTCACACCATCCATCCACAAAATAAAGACTCTGTCTTGATCTCTCCCCAAGGCAATCCAGGTTATGGCTATCAAAAAAAAATAAAGAAAATAGATTCTGGGTCCATGAAGAGCTTGACAAAAAAAACTCTTGCTCCATCAAGAGCTTGAGAGAAAAAGATAATAAAAGAAAAGATAGCCAAAACTGTTAAATAAAGGGAGAGACAAATAAAAAGAGTCTCCATTCCACTCCACCATATCCACCACACATGCACGTCTTGATCATACTTGTAGGAAATGCTTTCTCCATGGATCCACACTTTGACTCGGCGACATATGAAATACAGATATGCCACATTTATCCTTACCTTGAGCTCCACATATCAGCCTTTAGAGGTAGGATTTTTTTAGGCATCATAAGCCATACTGAGGAGTACACACACATTGGACGATCTGAGTGAATCGTTTAAGGAACTTAGATTTTTCACTAAAATTAATAACCTCTGGGCTAAAGTCGATCAAAGAGAGTAGGTGAAATGGTAGTCCTGTGGACTGTTCTGTCTTCCAACCACCCCAGATTTGGAGAAGCTACAACGCCCCACAGGTAATAGAAGGTGAAGTGCTCATGCCAACTTATTCAATTCTTTGTACAGTGTCTTATTTGTGCAATTGGGTATATATTAAGGGTAAGACATTGTAGCAACTCCTGATCAACAAAACCTAACTTTAGCTTTGCTCGAGATGAGCAAAGTTCAGCTTGGGGGGTCTTATTGACGGTCAATAAATACCAATTCCGATCAGCAATATAGCCACAAATAAGGGAAGACTTAGCATTTCATAGACACATGTTAGCTAGGATTAATAAGATTCCACTTGTCCTTGGAGATTTATGTACATGCAGAGAATATATATAAAAGTAGTGGAGAAATAGGGCAAGATCCGTGAAATAACATTCCGACAAATAGGAGAGTGCCAACCGGACTCCCCACGGATCAATGACATGGCTACATAGGATTGCACGAGACAAAACCGACTTAACAGAGGATGGGACCCACCTACCAGCCACCCTGAGGAAGCACACCTTGAGGGGTCCCACCTGTAGGTCGGCCGACCTAGGGGCTTGGTCAGTCGACTAAGTCTTGAGGCGGTTCGCTCCCCCCCTTCCATGTGTCACTCCCTCCGCTCTTTGGCAACATCGGTGGCCTGATGTTCCGTGGCTATTACTCTCCAGTACCAACCTTTCGCCTCTATAAATAGAGGGGAGTGCCTCCACTCCAACACACACTAAGAAGAGTCCACTAACTAGCATTACATATAGTCTTCAAGTCCTAGTGGAGTTTAGGATAGAGGAGAGTTGACTAGAGGTCCTTGATCTAGTTTTGGAGTCTTGGGTATAGTTCCACACTATCCCTCTCTAGTAGGACTTATTCCTTTTATTAATATATTTATCTTCTTTACTCTAATTTCGTTGTCTTTATGCAAATCATGTGCCTTTTATATTGTTGTTGCCTAGTCATGTTTGGTTGCTTTTATGCTTCACATACTCATACTAGCCAATCTATGCTTTTGCACTTGTTCAATGCATAGTGTGGTTAGACATGCTTTAGTCCATAACTTGTTAATTCATAGGGTTAATGTTATGTGCGCTATATTCTCTAGCTTGATGATCCGTAGGGTCGAAGTTATGCATGTCTTAGCCCTTGACCTGTTGATCCGTAGGGTCAGAGTTGTGTATTCTCTAGTATTTGAATCGTTGATCTGTTGGGTTAGAGTTAAGTATATTCTTGCTCTCGACTTGTTGGTCCGAAAGGCCAAAGTCCCATGGGAATCAAGAATATTATTTAGCAATGTAAGCATGGTGCTTAGGTTGGTAAATATCTTTGAGTGCTTGGTTGCCCCACGAACAGGAATAGGTGTGGCGGTAAGGACTTAATTGCCTTTTGTCACATGTCCTTGTAAAGGATTGCTAGCAGGTGGTGACAGCCCTGCTGTGGTCATTAATCCTCCCCTTCTTGACTTGGCATAGGACTTAGGCTTGTATGTGTTTCATGTATCTAACCTATAGAAGGAGTATAGAAGTACATTGGATTGTTCTGTGTGTCACTACCCACTATCATATATTATCCTTACCCCTATCTATGACTTTGGTATATTACTAGTTATATGGTTATGAACATGCTATCTCTTGACCGCCACCTTCCCTTGGGAGAACTATAAATTACAGCCATTAGAGTAATCCAGTGGTGAAATGCTACAACGGTATGACCGTGCGCTTGTGGATTTAACTTGCCCACACTAACCATCTGTTGAGTTCAACCAACAAGTAGTTCTAGCACCTTGCCCAGGTCTATTTATTTGGTGAGACTTAGCATATGTCAACAAGCATTTCTAGCACTGTTGGCAGCGATAGTAATATTTCTGGTGTGATGTTAAGAAATGTCACCAATATATTCACACTAACATCTGAATGAAAAGGTGGCTAGCAAAAAATAGAAAGGAAAACGACTTGGCCATCGTCATTACAGAGCTAAAAGAAAGATTGAAGACCTTGGAGTCATCAGCTAGTACCATCGAGAGATTGCAGAAGGAAAATGACGAACTGCAAAATAAGCAAAGGTCTCAAAGGAACAAGAAGATAAATTCAATAAAGCCATGGCCTGCTACAAAAAGTTGATGGAGAACAAACCGACTAGAAGAAAAAGGCTGAAGGTATGCCATACCCCTTCTTTTTAGTCAAACTGTAAGAAGACATGTGCCATGTGATTTTGCTGTTAATAGATTCTCTAGAAAAACTGAAGACTGAAGACGAGCAATATGAAAAATCATTTACCGATCTATAAAAAAGGTCGAACGAAGCTCAAAAATCAGAGAAAACTACTATTGACAAGCTCAAAAAACTCCAAAGTTCATTCGGCAAAATCAAGAAACTAAAAGAAGTGCTCTAGTCAAAGAATGCAACTTTGGAGGCAGAGAAAGCAGACTTACAAAAGCGTCTGAGGGGTAAGCTTCTTAGCTATCCATTACCTTTGTATGTTACTCCCATGTAGGATATAAAACCAATATTCCCTGTGTTGATTGTCATTAAATACCAATTCTGACCGTCAATATAGCCATAAATAAGGGAAGACTTAGCATTTCATACGCACATGTTAGCTAGGAATAATGAAATTCTACTTGTCCTTGGAGATTTATGTGCATGCAGGGATTATATACCAAAGGAGTGGAGAAATGCCCCATGATCCACGATAATACCATTCCAGCCAATGGGAGAGCGACAACTGGACATCACACGGATGCATCAAGGAAGAAAGCACAACTCTGGCCAATCAGATCTTGCCAACAGGGATTCCCACGGATCAAATAGCCTACGACAACACCAAACCGACGTACAGAAGGCCTAAGCCGTGGAGGAGTCAAATGGGGCCACCCACCTATGTGCCAAAACTACCAGGGGCCCATTGGGCCCCACCAATATTCGGCCGAACATGCCAGTTTGGCCAAACAAGGAATGGGCCCAATAAGGCCCATCTTCCACCGACTCTCTAAAGGTGGTTGTCCCCCTTAGGGCAGGAGTTACCGACCTTAGAGCCGCCTTTGGACCTATATAAATAGAAGGGTGTGGCTCACTCCACAACACACACGAAGAAGAATCCATTCTATAGCATTACACTTAGTCTCTAGGTCCTAGTGGAGTTTAGGAGAGAGGAGAGTTGTCTTAAGGTCCTTGACCTAGTCTTGAAGAGCTTTCGAGTTAGTTCTACTCTCGTCCTCTTTTGTAAGACTTATTTACTTTATTAATATTATTACCTTCCTTATTACTTATGACTTATCCTTATACTAATGTGATTGTCATGTGTTTTGTATATGGTTATTGCCTAGTCATATTAGGTTGCTATACGCTTCACATACCTATGCTAGTTAACCTATCTCCTTATACTGATGCAATGCATATTATGGATACACAAGCTTTAGTCCATGACTTGTAAATCCGTAGGGTTACAGTTATGTGTGCTATAGTTTGTAGCTTGTTAAACCATAGGGTTAAAATTATGCATGTCCTAGCCCTTTACTTGTTGATCCGTACGGTTACAGTTCTACATGTTATAATACTTTACTTGTCGACCCGTCGGGTCAAGGTTAGGTATACTCTTATTCTAGACTTGTTGGTCCGAAGGGCCAGAGTCCAATGGAAATTGAGAGTATTATTCAGCAATGTAAGTATGGTGCTTAGGTTGGTAAATAACCACGAGTCTTTGGTTGCCCCACGAACAAGAATAGGTGTGATGGTAAGGACTTAATTGCCTTATTGCTACGTGACCCTAAGACTGGCATTATCGACTTAATAGCTTTAATGTCATGTGTCCTAGTAAAGGATTGCCAGTAGGTGGTGACAACCTTGTTGGGCTTACTTCGGTTCAACATAGGACTGTTGACACTTGCTAACATTTACTAAGTTACATCAATACAATCAACCCCAGCTAGGCGCCAAAATGTTTGTGGCACTTATTAACATCATAGCAGACATAATTATAAAGATGCACTTCAGCGTCAATATAGTAAGATCTGCAAGCGTACGGATAATTTATAGTTCTACCAAAGGAAGTCTATAGCATAAATATATGATTATTATTGATAATGTAGTCATAATGATTGGTATGAGTATTGAGAGTTCATACAGGGGTAAGTATAATAAGGATAGGGGCAATGTGACACACAAAGCAATCATTCCTAAACATAAATAAAGTCCTAAGTCACTAGGTAGTTTTAGTTAGGAAAGCAAAGCTATATCTCTAATGTTAGTCTACCTATATAGTTACATAGTCAAACAATTATATGCAAAGGTATACTAGTCATAGTCTAATGCATTCAACACTTTGTGTACGGATTCATGCCCGGCATACACAAGGCAACTCTATCTTGGACACACGTCATAACCGAATGTGGAGGAGTACAACGGATAGATAGGGATGTCACCACCTACTACCTACCTCTACAAACCATTGATTATGAGGTGATCAATACTACCTAGCCGTCTAAGCACCACGTTTACACATTTATGTAGAATTCTAGCATCGATCAAACACTAGAATCACCGTTTGGATAAACAAGTACTATGCATTCATAACTCTAACCCTACGGATTAACAAGTCATGAGCTACGCAATTGCAATCCTCATTGGATATCAAACCCATGTCGAATCATCACAACTAGACTAAAGTACAACTAGCATTATAACATTTAGACTATAGTCAAGGTATATGACAATCATGACAATAAGGTAGCAAGTCTATATCATCATGAAAGCATCAAGTCCTATGACATGAATATGATATATAACCAAGCAAGGAACATATATCATAAGCATAACTATAAGGAAGAACTATATTACTTAAATAGAATAAAGTCATAATAATAATATAAAAGAATAATGGTGAATATACAAGAGCCATACCAATACTCCTATGACTTGGAGACTTGAGCAAGGCTCCTCCTACACTAAACTCCACTAGGACTAGGTAACTACTAAATGAAAGAGGGAAATGACTAGCTCTTGAGTGTGTGTGTGTGTGGGAGTGGAACTCCCCCCTTCTATTTACAGGGGGGGGGGGGGGATAAGTAGGTACTGAGGAGTAACCGCCATGAAACTGCCATGCACCAACCTTCCAAAGGAGCTCAGGAGTCGACGCCCGCCCAAAATAGGATCAAGGCCTAGTTGGCCGACCAGGCCCCTAGGTCGGCCGACCTAGGACTGGGTCCTCTCGAGTTGTGCTTCCTCAGGGTGGCTGATAGGTGGGTCCTCTTCTATTTTGACTCGGTGTTTCTCGGAGGAATCCCATGTAGCCGCGTATCCAATCCGAGGGAGGTCCAGTTGGCACCATCTCATTGGTTGGACATGTGTTTCCTCGGATTGTGCTCCATTTCTCCACATATATTGTATCAAATCCTTGCATGCACATATTTCTCTAAGGACAAGTGGAATCTTATTATTCCTATCTAACATGCAGGTATGAAATGCTAAGTCTTCCTACTTTTATTACTATATTTACAGTCAGAATTGGTATTTAATGACCATCAACGAACCCCACAAGCTGAGCCTTTGCTTGTCCCGAGTAAAGGCAAAACTCAGGCTTATGTTGATAAGGAGTTGCTACAATGTCTTATTCTGGACTTATACGCAAATGCACAACTAAGACACTCTATAAAGATTTTAATAAGTTGGCATTAATATTTCACCTTCTATTTCCTGTGGGGTGTTGTAGCTTCTCCAAATCTTGAGTGATTGGAAGACATCACAGTTTGTAGGACTACCATTACATCTACTCTTTTTGATTGACTTTAGCCTAGAGGTTAATCTTTTGTGATAAATCTAAGTTCCTCTAATAACTTACTCAGATCGCTCAAAGTGTATAAATTCCTCACCAAGGCTTATGATGCCTAAAAAATCCTACATCTAAAGGCTGATACATGGAGCTCAGGGTAAGGATAATTGTGACATACCTGTATTTCATATGTCACTGAGTCAAAAGAGTGGATCCATGGAGAAAACATTTCGTACAGGCTTGATCAAGATGTGCATGTGTGGTGGATTTGGTGGAGTGGAATGGAGACTCTTTTTATTTGTCTCTCCCTTTGTTTGGTAGCATTGGCTATCTTCTCTTTTTTTTTCAAGCTCTTCATGGAGTTTTTTTTTTCGATAGTCATAACCTTGATTGCCTTGGGGAGAGATCAATCATGAAGACAGAGTCTTTATTTTATGGATGGATGGTGTGACATGGATGATTGCTAATTTCCAGTGTGGAAACTTAGCGTGATGTGCGTGGACTTGATCATGTATGGGTTGACGCGAAAATCACGTGCATGACCTGAGAGATTTGCTTAACTGTAGTGCAGGCTCAATATGAAAAACCGGGGCGTGCCAGTGGATTTCCCTGGAAATTGACAAAAAAACAAAGGGTCAAATTCCACGGGTCACCGGCCTAGAACAGGCCGATGAAAAAAGCCGATAGTCACTATTCGTGAAAACCAGCTGATGGCTATAAACAACAGATAATATTGGGAAATAAGCTAATCGATTGATTTGTATCGGCTTATCAACAAATCAATAAACAAGCATTAAATATGGCATAAATAGTGCCAATAAGAATTAAGTCAATAAATCTACAGTAAACATGCTAAAACTCGTTCTATCTATGAAGAAAAGTCGATGGGACAGAGTCGATAGAACTACAGTAATCATGGAAACACTCCCTATTGATAGTTCGTTAGATCTGGTAGCTGGTATTGTAAATATGCCTCAAAATAATAGATCTAGTCTTATTAGATAAAGGGAGCAATCAACTTCTAAGAATACAATAATAAGCGGTGAAAGCACTAAGAAGTCGATCGAACCGTGATAAACTATTGGCTAAACGTCCTGATAGAACTCTATTGACTCAACCCATAATCGATTTGTATCTATTCCTATTGACTCAGCGAGAGGTCAAAGTCGATACAGCCTCGCTGGCTCGACCAGATCGAACTTAATCGAGACAGTGCCCAAACAAAGCAAATAGAACTAAATATGTCCTAATTATAGATAAAATTGATAGAGTGACTCGAATAACAGATCTGAATCAAGCTTATAAGATCTTCTAAAAACCATAATAGATCAGACCTAACCGAGACAGTATTGCAACATAAAGTCAATAGTAGAAACGTAATTAAGATCTAATTACTAGATAACTAGGAATTCTGAAGATAATAACTAGAATATCAAATTAATGAGAAAGTGCTAGTTAAAGTCGATAGAATTACCGAGGTTGATCAATCCAAGTCTCTCGGCGAGATCGAATCCGATGCACCCCACGCGAGATGAGGATGTCGTCGAGAAAAGGTTTGGCGATGCGCCGAATTGTATTGAACGAAAGTGTTAAGTTTTCTCATACAGACCCTATTACATATTTATAGCCCTGTGCAAGCGGTTCTGACCCGACTCTATCAGGACTCTTTGACTTCCAAATAAACAAACCAACTAGAATTATTCATAAACAAAATGTAAACTAAATAGAAAGAGATAAAATAACCCTACTAGGCCCACATTATTCCTTCCGGCCATTGAACTCCTTTGATCTGGCCGATTCCAATCCCACGTCTCTGACCACTAGGACCAGTCCAAATTCCGGTGCCAACACATGCCCCCTGACCGCAAGAGGACGGTGTACGATTGTAGCACTTTTTCCCTTGAATTGAGTATTCCAAGGTTTATCGAATCCACTGGGACCTTAGAGATTTATTAAACGAAGTTAACAGCAAAAGATCTAGTCAAGGCTACTGTCAAGGTCAGGTTGCATGAGGGGAGACTAGCCAACGCAATGGTGCGCCAGACAGTAAATCTGTCGTTGCGCCGATCGGCGCGGGGATCGAGCCGATCGGCACATTAGTGAAACTAAGTCAAAGTGCGCGAGATCTATTAAATCTGGGGTGGTGCCGATCGGCGCAGGCGTCAAGCCGATCTGCATGCTGGTGGATCTAGGCCGAAGTTGTTGCACCGATCAGCGCAGGGTTGAGCCGATCGGCACACCAGTGAGTCTAAGCCAAAGTGTTCTAGATCTTGTAAACCTATGCTGGTAAGTGAGTAGCCAGATATCTATTAGTGAGATCGTAACCAGATAGTCTAATTCCATAGCATCGTAATGGGTAATTACATAGATCAATGAAAACCTATAATGAGTAAGATCACCCTGCTTTCCGAGCGGCTCCCTATTTTATCGCAGTGGAGAGGAAACCCTTAATCGCGCGAGTATCTTACCCTACTCAACTATCCAATAGTGTTGCGCAGGCTTAGTGCTGTCACCGCTAAACCACACTACTGGCATCATCAAGCAACCATAATCAATACAATGTCCGAATACTATCCTAATCACCACGATTAAGATCATATCTACTTACTTAGCCTAGAACTAAGCAACTGGAATAAGCACATGCATGATTATAGAATCAAGATAGACAAATCACCAAAACCATCATCAACATATTCAATCATACTTGAGATACATAGAGTAAGATTCATCCCCGTCGAGATGGCCTACCTTGACAGATCAACTCTTGACTCCAATGGTTCTTGAAACTCAACTAGAGATCTATTCTAACGGGGCATGCCCCGGTGGCTCTAACTCACGGATCTGTTGTCCCTCTGTCGCCTCTTTCTTCTACGGTGAGGGTTTACAAGTATTTATAGGGGTTCTACTCGTAAAGGACTCGGTTTCTAGCAAGTAAGACGGTTGCGCCGATGGGCGCAGGATTGCGCCGATCGGCGCATGCGGTGTCTTCTCTGATTTCTTCTCGAGTAGGTTCCTCTGTCTTTCACAGCTGCCATGTGGGCCTTTTCCTTCGAGATAAAGTCTTGTACTGGATGTTAAGATCTTGGAGTTCCATAAATCTTCTTGAAGTTCCATAATTATTCTTAGACAAATATCTTCAAGTGTCTTACGCAGATAAACTTCCATAACCATGTGGAATGGGCCTCGGTCACTTTTGTGGGTCAAAACACCCTTGCGCTGATCGGCTCATGGGCTGCGCCGTTTGGCGCACTGGGCTTCTTCAGTGCTTTTCATCGGTTCTGGACTCCTGTCCTCTCCATCATCGCATTAATCACCAATTTTACCTATTTCTGCAATAAAGCCCCAAAACAACGTATATACAAATATATAGGCAATATCACAGGTAAATGGCCTAAATTAGTATCAATTATGCTCTAATTGGGGTGATATACACATATAAAAGGGGCACTTGGGAAGTGCTGATAGTTCCCCCACACTTAAACCTTTGCTCGTCCCGAGTAAAGTAAAAGAATGAAAAATCAAAAAATATACTCTTTCTATCATAAAAGATATCTCAAATCAGCAAATATTGAGCATTGTTCTATTGTGGTGTATTTCATATTGGTATTCAGCAAAATAGGTCAAATATGGGCATAAGCTTAAAGTTCTCCCTAAAGCAAAAGATCATGCCCAATTCATAAATTATAACTTTTCCACACATGAGAATCACTTAAAAGATTGTTGTGAACATAGAGAATCTATCTTCCAAATAATCCAAGGCAACAACTCATGTTTCAAATCTCTCAACCTATATTCGACATCTTAAAGATCAAATAATATTAGTGTAAGGCTTATATGAGTAGCTAGGTGAGGTAATTCAAGGATTGCAAACATAAATCAATAATATATTGTAAAGCTAGGAGATTATTCTTCGTTGGAATTATAGAAACTTATCAAGATGGCAATTAAGAAAGAAAAATTTAAGAAAGGACTCAGACTTTGGATATGTGGACATGTGCACAGCAAAACTTAGATCTTGGAAGATTGCACATGGTTGGAATGATTCATGGCTATATTGAATTTCGGGAATAAGCATGTCATATACCATCCCCCCACACTTAAGATTTTGCTAGTTCCTTAGCAAAGAGCAGAGGTTTTTTTTTTTACCATCTCTGCTGCGCCGCTCGGCTCAGGGTGCACCGATCGGCTCTCAACCCAAATTTACCAACATTTGTTGGTATTTCATTTGTCTGGCTTCAACTTTTATTCAAGAATTAAATATAGCCAGAAATATAGGATGTGGTCAAGGAATGATACTCAACAAGATGTTTTGGGTTTATGGTTGTGTACTCAGCGTAATTGAATTTTTCCATGAGTAATTTCAAGGCTAGAAAAAGATACACAAAGAATTGCCATCTTAATAAAGTTCATACCAAAAAGAATTAAATCCTAACTGAACTCAACCATCAATTTAATGTTTATCTACATATCAAAGGTTCATGAGTATTGCTCAAAATATGGCATTGGTTGGTAAGGATCTTGAAAATAATAAATTCTAAAGTTCACAACATGAAAAGTTATTTTTGTAAAGATTGGTACTAAGTTATCATTACAAACTGGACAACACAAATGAAGCACATGGGTACTCAAAATTGCTCCACATAAGACATATTTGCCGAATAATCAATAAGTGTAAGTTCGAAATTTTATTCAATGCTCAACACTATTTGATCTTTATCAACACTTTTCAAAAAGAATAAATAATTCAATTCTCCTAATAGAGCATAACCGCCATCATTATATTAAGATCTAAACTTGAATACATGATGATTATTTTTGCGCACACTTGCATGAAAATAAAACTACTACTAACACACTTGCATAAAAATAAAACTACTACTAACACACTTGCATGAAAGTAAGCACACTGGATACATGGTTTCCCAACCCGCTCACATACATATAAGTAAATAAAGAAAAAGATTGCAAAAGATAAAAGAAAATGCAAACCGGGAAACCGATACTCGTGCCAACTCCTAGGCACTCTAGTCATCCGAAAGTGGAGACGGTGGCTGATCGAAGCCATAGCACCGCGCCTTTAGTTGCTCGAACTCCTCCACCATCGCATCATGGTTGTTCCTCTATTGGGACGTGACGTCCACCACGCGCTCGATGTAGTGCATGTTGTTGTCGAGGTACCCCTACATGGGCACGAAAAAGTCTGCACTGAGCACAAGAGGCACCATTGGTACACGACCTTGGTACCTGTAGTCAATGCCTGCGCTGCAGTAGGATGCGCCGATCGGCGCAGGGTGTGCGCCAATCGGCGAGGGGCTTCTTTGCTCCCGCAGAGTGTTTTGGATCTTCTGTTTGTCTTCCTGATCATGTAGCTATTGCCTTCAGCTGTTCTGCAGACATCGTATTGTCAGGAATAGCCCCCTTGAATGGCTTGCGATAGCTGTCCCATCTGTTGCTCCATAATCTTGGTATGCTTCAAAATCTGCTCGTTGGAGCTCCCAGTTTCTATCACCTTGTCATTAACTCTCTCAAGGACACGATCAATCTCCTTGAATATAGTTTAATTGTCCTTGTTGATCTTCTCTTGAGCTTGGAAGAACTCATGACATTGGAGACGAAGTGGGATAGAGTTTTGCATGGACGAACTAGGAGAGAAAGAACTCCTTTGTTGTTGATATTGGGGCTTCCATCCACTATTCTTCATATATTCTAACATCTTCATCTCTTCAGGGCAATCTTTCTGCACATGACCAAATTCTCCACACTCACTACATGTTGAGCGTGATTCCGCCAGCTTGAGTGTCTCTTCCTTCGGGATATGAAGATTATTGTCCAACCTTCTTTGAATAGCATCGAGGCGATCTATAATCAATTCTTCCTGAGTCTTCTCAATCACACTCTTCACTACTCCTTTTGAAGGTTGCAAATTCCTTGAGCTTCTCTCACCATCCTATGATTGATTTTCAACTAACAACTTGATCAAATTCTTAGCTTCGGTGGGGGTTTTTGACATGAATGATCCTGCAGCTGAGGCGTCCAAATGTTGACGTGACAAAAGATTCAATCCAACCGTCAGACCATGATGAGGACATGCATCCATATGCTCATTCTATCTTTCCCATGCTTCTCCAATGCTCTCATCAATATTCTGTGTAAATCCAAGAATCTTATTTTTCAAAGCTTGAGTCTTACCGGGGGGGGGGGGGGGGGGGGGGGGAAGTATTTGGCCAAGAATTCAGCTGCTAATGTGTTCCACACCATTTTCACTGTGTTTTCCAATCGATTGTACCATTGCTTGGGGCGGCCAACTAGAGAGAAGGGGAACAGCCTCACACGCGCTTGATCTCCTGTTAATCCCGCTATCTTGAATGTGCTGCAAACTTCAAGGAAGTGTTGCAAGTGATGATTGGGATCTTCTGAACCTGTGAATGGTTGTTGCACCACTATTCCAACATATCTCTCCAATTGATACAGAAGTTGATCTTGAGGTTCTTGGAAATCTGTCTTGACAATACTAGTCAATTGTGGTTTGAGACGATTAACCATAGGCACCTCTGCCATCTCCTCTTCTTCTCACTCTTGAATTGAGTCTTCTATTGTGAATAATACTCGACGTGTTGCACGGACTGCTTCCAAATCTCCAAGTGACTTGCTTCTCTTCTCCACTGTTCTCTTCTTGTGTAAGAGTCTTTCTGGACCATCAGTGTAATAAGAGGGTTTGTTTGACTTAGGACCGTCCATACCTGTTAGTTTCACTTAACAGAATATATGTACTAGAGAGACAAGTAAAGCACAATGACTAAACACTAATACATCAAACAATGTTTAAAAACATGCTATGGTCCCCGGCAACAGCGCCAGAAAAAGGAAGCTTGTTGGTCGTATCTACACACCCACTTATATACCGCAAGAGGACGGTGTACGATTGTAGCACTTTTTCCCATGAATTGAGTATTCCAAGGTTTATCGAATCCACTGGGACCTTAGGGTTTTATTAAACAAAGTTAACAGTAAAAGATCAAGTCAAGGCTACTGTTAATGTCAGGTTGTATGAGGGGGAGACTGGCCAGCGCAAAGGTGCGCCAGACAGTAAATCTGTCATTGCGCCGATCGGCGCGGGGATCAAGCCGATCGACACACTAGTGAAACTAAGTCAAAGTGCGCGAGATCTATTAAATCTGGTGTTGTGCCGATCGGCGCAGGCGTCGAGCCGATTGGCACGCTGGTGGATCTAGGCCAAAGTTGTTGCGCCGATCGGTGCAGGCTTGAGCCAATCGGCACACCAGTGAGTCTAAGCCAAAGTGTTCCAGATCTTGTAAACCTATGCTGGTAAGTGAGTAGCCAGATATCTACTAGTGAGATCGTAACCAGATAGTCTAATTGAATAGCATCATAATGGGTAATTACATAGATCAATGAAAACCTATAATTAGTAAGATCACCCTGCTTTCCGAGCGGCTCCCTATTTTATCGTAGCGGGGAGGAAACCCTTAATCGCGCGAGTATCTTACCCTACTCAACTATCCAATAGTGTTGCGCAGGCTTAGTGCTGTCACCGCTAAACCACAATACTGGCATCAGCAAGCAACCATAATCGATACAGTGTCCGAATACTATCCTAATCACCACGATTAAGATAATATCTACTTACTTAGCCTAGAACTAAGCAATTGGAATAAGCACATGCGTGATTATAGAATCAACATAGACAAATCACCAAAACCATCATCAACATATTCAATCATACTTGACATACGTAGAGTAAGATTCATCCCCGTCGAGATGGCCTACCTTGACGGATCAACTCTTGACTCCAATGGTTCTTGAAACTCAACTAGAGATCTATTCTAACGGGGCAAGCCCTGGTGGCTCTAACTCACGGATCTGGTGTCCTTCTGTCGCCTCTTTCTTCTGCGGTGAGGGTTTACAAGTATTTATAGGGGTTCTACTCGTAAAGGACTCGGTTACTAGCAAATAAGGCGGTTGCGCCGATCGACGCAGCATTGCGCCGATCGGCGCAAGCCGTGTCTTCTCTGATTTCTTCCCCGAGTCGGTTCCTCTGTCTTCCACAGCTGCCATGTGGGCTTTTTCCTTCGAGATAAAGTCTTGTACTACATGTTAAGATCTTGGAGTTCCATAAATCTTCTTGAAGTTCCATAATTCTTCTTAGACGAATATCTTCAAGTGTCTTGCGCAGATAAACTTCCATAAACATATGGAATGGGCCTCGGTCACTTCTGTGGGTCAAAACACCCTTGCGCCGATCGGCTCATGGGCTGCGCTGATCGGCGCACTGGGCTTCTTCAGTGCTTTTCGTCGGTTCTGGACTCCTGTCCTCTCCATCATCGCATTAATCACCAATTTTACCTGTTTCTGCAATAAAGCTCCAAAACAACGCATATACAAATATATAAGCAATATCACAGGTGAGTGACCTAAATTAGTATCAATTATGCTCTAATTGGGTTATTCATATATAAAAGAGGCACTTGGGAAGTGCCAACAACAACCTACCGCAGTCCCACCTTATAAATGCATCTTCTTCCCTTGTCCATTTTTACCCGAGCTGAAACCTCCTCATCTTCTTCTCTCTCCTACTTTGTTGGTGCACTTCCTCTCTCGGACGGCTTTTACTCCAAGCACCGACGAACACCGACAAGATGAACCTTAGCGATGGCAACCCCGCAAAGCGTTCCTGAGATAATCCCCTTCTTCGCTTTCCTCTACATTTTAGGTCTTAGGCTTAGCTCCATACTGCCCTGTTCTTATTCACTATAGATAGATACGTATTTACTATCGCATCCGCACTCATATTAAAAAATTTGGCACCCTACCGTTTTCAATCCCTGTATTAATTTTAGCTTTCCACTTTTACTAGGAGCTTAAAAACTAGATCTGCATTCCGTCTGCTATTGATGCACATCATTTTTATCAGGGCCCTTGTAATGACTCTGACCCCACTGATCTCATCAACTTTGAAACCAACAAAATTCCACTCAAATCTACTCTGGCTTCCCGTGAACCTTGGAAAACTGTTTCTAGAGCCTGGCCATTGAAAATTAAGGGCTGGATAGATTGGTACCAAAGAGTCACAGACTCCCACACTGCCACCCTTCAAGATGCCCAGATAGATGAGGCGCTGCCACTATCCCTTGTTGACATTGAAAAAAATGAACCTATATTAGCAGCACCCTCTTACTTCTGGTCTGATGCTCTGAATGCTTTCTTGTTCAACCATGGGCCCATGGCTCCTTCCCTCATGGGCGTGATGATGCTGACTAGCTTAAACGTTGATCAGTACTATGACCCTTTCTGGTCCAGCCCATCAGGAATTAGTGCAAATCAGATACCATGGGCCCAAACAGTTGGACTAGTTATATAGCTGCATACTAGAAGACTAGTATGGTCACCCATCGAGAACTTAGTGCATTCTTGAATCTCTGGTTAGAGCACTTCATCTTCTACGGGTCCTCTTGTATGCCAGCCACTAATTTTCAGCGCATGTCAGTGATCTTGGCCGACGGCAAGAAGTTCCCTTTGGGCAGATATCTTTTAGGCTCCGTGTACCAGCTCCTTCACCGCACTGTTGTCAGCCTCCAATCCAATCAGACTATCGTAGTAGGGGGGCCCATGGTGGTTCATACAGTTATGGCTCAACATCTACTATTCTGAAGCCATGGAATTGGCCCCTTTCTTGGAAAGCACATTCCCATTGACAGATGCAGTAGAGGGTGAAGAAATCCCAGAACGCCACTGCACATCATTAGGCGAAGCTGCCATGATAGTCCCTGGATTTAGGATGACTAGGGAAAATTTCAACACCTATTTCATCCTCTTTTATAACAGAATCCAAATACAGAAACAAATCTGGTTTCTTTATGATGAATTAGAGTTTGAGAACCTTTCTAAATTCTGCCCTAACAACCCGCTGCAAGATAGAGAATCAACACTTATCTTGGAGGCTTCTATCAGACCTGGCATCTTGCCCATCGACTTCCACGACGGTCAGCGTAGAACTTCTTCGTACGAGTTTTACAATCTAGTAGTGATCTCCTGTAAGCTCAGTTTCTAAGTGCTCCCTGCTAGCTCCTTCTTTATTGGTCGATCTGCCATTTGGAACTCAAGAGCCATTTGGAATACAAGAAGATTTATGATATTGCCACAGAAATCCGGATGGGTGATCTGGTCGATCTATAATTACTTCCCTCTATCTTTGCTTTGTTCAAAACCTTGTGGAGAGAATGGAGAAAACATCTCTTCTACAACCAGTTGACCAGCCATCTCATCAGCGTTGAAGATATAGTAAGTCCTTCCAAATCTCTTGTATTTCATGTCATCTTCTCTTCGATCCGAATAACTAACCATCACATTATGCAGGACCCAGCCGTAACTCCTCCAACTGTGAGCAGTAGCGGGAAACCGATCAGATATTGTCGAACGGCTAACAACCTAATCATAGGTTGTAATGACCCGACTCCTTCTCAAATCTTGAGTAGCCGAGGCCTTCGGAAAATTGTAAGGAAAGTACCATAGAAGAGGAAAGTTGGCCCTACAATCCAATTGTGATGCCCCTTCCTGTAGGATCGAGGTCCCAATGGTGCTGATAACATAGACACTTGATAATACAACATTGATTCAAATTTAAGTCAAATTATTGCATCATTGGGTAGTTAGAGTGCAATAGAATCTTACAAGTTCATAAAAGTTTGAAATCAGCGGAGGCAAATACGAATACTAAAACGAGCTCTCGATGATACAACGGTGGTAATGACTCATGCCCAAGAATCATCACCGTAATAGCACAGAACATTACTGCAGCGGCAGCTCAGACTCCTAGTGGGCAGTCCAGCTTTCAGGGACTTGCATATCCCACAGTAGCACATCAAAAGGCAGTTCTATCTTTGGATTACCTGAAAACAATAGTGGCACAAAGCCTGACCACTAATTACTTAGCAAGGCTCACCCGTTAAAAGACCTAGACATGCATTGGCTCTAATTGGATGGCTATTTAAAAGAACTTGCACTAAGCAACCTATTAGTTCTATCAAATTTTATTTAGCAAAGTTAATTGGGTAAGCAGAAATATAACTTTAGTGAGTAGTACAAGAATAGTAAAGCATAACATGAAGTAAATACAATATAAGAACACTAGCAATAATAATCATCATGAGTAACATAATTCCGTTTCATAGTATCATTCGATCTACGTGAAGACGCAGTGAACAAGCGTACTCATTTCTGCAAGCATCAGCAATTGCATCTGATTTACACCAGCTGGGAAAATCCGAAATATAGGATGTATATGCACCAATTAAGGTTGTATACGGCAACCTTCACAAAAACAACAAACAACTTGGTCTGGGACCAGTCACATCGAGTGGGCATGCCGTCCTGCCAGCTGTACTTTACGGTATGGACCACCCACTCTAGTAGCAGAAGGGTCAACGACCAATGTACCAGGTACCATCCTCATTGCAGTTTTAATGCTACATCAGTCTACTAGTGCCCATAAACTAGCATGCATTTGGTAATGTTCAATGCTTGATCAAGGGGCCAATGACGAACGGGTCCTAGGTTTGACAAGGCAGGACTACCACAGTCAACACCCATGTGTTGCTGCAAACCTACACATGCATCATCCCTGCCCGGTCATAACATCAAAAGTAAATTTATTCCATCAAGTTCATCTTTAGTGATCAAGTCATTCTCTTAGCAACAGTAACAGAACTAACGATAATACTCTATTACTAAGCATAGCAATTTAGTACCGATTCCTACCATGACTCCTATAATATTAACATGGGACATTTGGGTAATGTGCAAGTGGATTTCCAACCAACCCCTATTAACCTAATGCATAAATCAATATATACACTAACATTGATATATTGAAACTAATAAAACTTTATAAAATGGCATATGCAAATCGGGGCTGGAAATCCGGTTCAATTTGTGTTAGCGAGTTCAATTTCTTGCTCCTCAGTATTATGATCTAGCTGGAAATCCGGTTCTGGCTCCTGATTCTTGTTACCTACGTATGAGCAAGGTGTCATTGGTACGAAAATATACCATAACATGCAATAATATGGAAAATGCAAAATGCAATAGTGTGAAGGTGCATCCATGTTACTAATAGGTTCTCAAAGCCATATGCTTCAAAGAAACAAGTTCTGATCTTATCATTTTATGTGCAAAAGTCATTTTAATAGGGTTATATAGTTTTATAAACAATTAATTCATTTTATATAGTACAAATGTGTTTGTTGATATGGGTGATTTGTCATGTACAGGGTTATGTATAAACATCATTTTTACCAAGTGACAACTCCTGGATATTATTATTTTATTTACTAGCACTTTTACAAGAAAAAGTGCTAAATAAATCCTAGGACATAAAATAATGTATATTTTGACTAACCAAAATTCATAGTGGTATATTATCATAAAATTATAGTGCATGCCAAAACTCAGATTTAAATTACATTCCTAGAATTTATAGTCATTTATCTGGTGTTTTGGCAAGATAATTAATTATTAAAAATATATCTACAGAGGCATGGTTTTGGCTCCATTGGATTTGTATTTTATTTACTATGATTTTCCAAAGTTAATCAACATTTCCTGTGTTTTTCTCGTTTTTCCAGGTTTATCCATTACACGTCAGTGCTGAGTCACCTGCCACATCGGCACTACGTCAGCGACACGTTGACGCCATGTGGGCCGCCAGGTCATCGCCTCAGCATGCCAATCAGCATCGGAGGAGAGGGGCAGAACTCGCCGGAGTTCTCGCTGCCGGGCATTGCGCGCATCGGGATCTTGCCTCGAGTGTGGGAAAATGGTGTGCACGACGAGGCTCGTTGGCCGGGGGTGGTCGTGAGGACAAAGTCTCACCGGAGAGTGGTCGGCATCGAGTGGCCGCAGAATGAAGGGTTCGGCGGCGTCGCGGAAACGGCTCGGAGCACCAATGGAGTTTTTGTTTGTTCCTACGGCTTCAAGAGTGCGTAGTCCACAGCGGCGTCAAGTCATCAATCGATGAAGCTCACTCGAAGCATGAGTTCATTGATGACGCGATGAAGACCGACGCGGTAGAAAATTGGCGGGGGGGGGGGGGGGGGGGAATCCATTCTGATCTGCTGGCATCTCACACACGGAAAAAATAGGTAATCGGACTATATAGCTTCGTAAATGGGTCTAGCATGCACATCTTTAAAGAATTGACTAACACTCACCGAGAATTGAGAATTCCGTGGAGCAGCAAAAATGGCTACGGTTCCCTGAATTTGTAGAAAACAATGAAATACTCTTGGATCAAGCTGGTTTTCAATGATTGGTCACCGTGAGAACTGGTAGAGGAGTATTGCGTAGCTGCTTGGGGAGTTTATTTAGCCGGGGAGGTTCTGGCTGTATGGTGCACCAAGTTTCAGTGGTCCTTAATCACGGTGGAAGAAAAAACAAATTAGAGAGAGAGAGAACGTCGGCTGGAGCTACGGAGGGACTGATGAAGTGCGAGTAAAGGCCGAGGCGCGTCGATTTTTATGGCTTTCGGCGTCGGGGAGTGGTCTAGCGCGCGGCCATGTACTCCATTGCTGCCATTACCATAAATAGGGCCTATAGCGGCGGCAGGCAAACTGCCGTAACGGCGCGAGCCAAAGTCGACCGCCGCTACAGAGCCAATGGGCGGCCATGTGCTCCATTGCTGCCGCTATAAACGGCCCATGTTTATAGCGGCAGTTGACAATGATAGCCGCCGCTATTTTGGGCATACTAGCGGAGGTTGACAATGCCAACCGCCGCTATAAAGTGCTCCGGCTATAAAAGTCGCGTTCTGACAGCTCCAGCCGCTATAAAGGGGGGAAGGTTTTGAGTTCGTTTTTTTTGCAGAAATTATCTCTCTGAGGTAAGGGAAACTCATCCCATTGGTTTTTTGTGCTCTCATTTTGAAATAATTTTGGGTTTTAAGTTTGTTAGATTTTTATCAAATTTTAGCTAAATTCGTTTGATTTGGATGGTTCTACTTGGTTATAGTTGAAGTTTATGAAGGCATACATCATCTCTTTTCATCACTATACAAAATTTTTTTTATATTTAGCTTGTTTTATGTCAATAGGAATCTAGATCTAGTTTAGTTTTTAAAAGAGAGAGAAAGTAGTACTAGAGCAAGAGAGATGTTAATTATTTTATTATTTCTTGATAAAAATTAAATAATATATAAAATAATTTGATGTTTGTTTTATTTTACCTTGCATATTATTTCTCACTTCATGTATATTATTTTTCAATGTTTATATATTTATTTAGTGAATATTTGAATTTTTTATTACACATAATTAATTAATTAATGCCTAATATTTTTTAGCTAGATGGTAGAAAAGTTAAATAATATATAAAATAATTTGAGGTTTGTTTCATTTTATCTTGTATAATATTTTTCACTTCATCTAATATTCAATATATATATATATATAGTAAATGTTTAAATTTTTTGTCACACATAATTAATTAATAAATTTTAATAATTTTTCGATTTTCGTTCAAGGCCGTTCGCGATGGATGGATCTTGGATGAACGAGGCACCAAGACCAGGTCCAATATATTTACGAGAAGTTTCCAAATTCATCGAAGCGGCCGCACAACATGCTTGACGTGAACGGACGACTGATATATATTGTTCGTGTTTTGATTGTAAAAATCAGAAGTTGTGGAATGATATAGAAGTAATAAAGTCACACTTGGTGAGGAGGGGTTTTGTTGAGGGGTACACGAGATGGACAAAACATGGTGAGAATAGTATGATCGATATGGAATTTGATGAGCATATGGAAGTTGAAGTCGAGGTTGTCAATTCGCCTTGTGCGGATGCGATGGATTCACCTGGTGAAGCTGATTTTGATATTGAGGAGTTGTTGTGTCATATTGAGCCATAGGTGTTGATCAATGCTGGTACAACTAAAGGGCTTGATAATTTTCATAGAATAGAGAAAGCATCAAAGGATCCATTATATGATGAATCTAAGGGATGTGGTAAAGAGTTCACCATGTTGCGTACTGTACTTGAGCTGATGAACCTGAAGGCCATGCATGGCTGGTCGGACGCTAGTTTCACGAACTTGTTGGAACTTATTTCCAATGCGCTGTCGAAGCCCAACTTCTTGCCAAGGCCAACATACCTTGCTAAGAAGCTGATTTCCCCACTTCCTTTGGGCGTGCAAAAAATTCACGCGTGTCCAAACCATTGCATATTGTATCGAAAGGAGCACCAGGACGCTGTGAGATGCCCAAGGTGCAAACACAGTCATTACAAGGGGAACAACGATTGTGATGCTGATGCTGGCGTGAAGAATACAACTAATGGGAGAAAGAAGAAAAGAAGTTCTATCATCGATGACAGTGATGACAGTAAGGTTCCTGCCTTAGTTATGTGGTACTTACCCGTGGTCGATCGCATCAGACGCTTGTTCGCCAACCTTAGGGATGCGGCAATGATGACATGGCATGCACGCAAGGGGGACGGTAAGCTCAGGCATCCCACAGATGGAACACAGTGGAAAAAGTTTGATGAGGATCATCAAGACTTCTCTAATGAGGAAAGGTACATACGGTTTGCATTGAGTACAGACAGGATGAACCCATTCGGTCAAATGAGGAATCCGCATAGCACTTGGCCAGTAATACTAGCAATGTACAACATTCCACCATGGTTATGCCATAAGTGTAAGTACCTATTGCTGACCACTCTTATATCTGGGCCTAAAGAACCTGGTAATGACATAGACGTGTTCTTAGTACCATTGTTCGAAGACCTTCAAAAACTATGGTTGGAGGGGGTCCGTATATGGGATGAGTATCGAAGAGAGTACTTCATGCTCAGAGCAATTATTTTTTGCACGGTAAGTGATTCCCCGGCACTAAGGACGCTATCAGGACAGGTCAAAAGAAAGGCGACATGTTGCATATGCGTTGATGATACATCCCATGTGTACCTTCCAGCATGCCAGAAGCTAGTGTATACGCGAAACCGCCAATTCTTACCAGCAAAACACAGGTATCGCACGATGGCTAGACATAGAACCTCGATGTTGTACTGGCAGGGTCGTGTTTGACCTCGTTAAAAAGATCAGTGTTGTTTTTGGAAAGCCGGTGAAGGGAGCCAAAAAGGCAAAAGGTTTCACACCGCGTAAGAAGAAATCTATTTTCTTCATATATTTCAATTATTGGAAAGAATTTGAAGTAAATCATGCCTTCGACTAGATGCATATTAGAAAGGGTGTATTTGACAGTAGTAGCAGACTTATACTCGACCAACCCGGTAAGACAAAGGATGGACTCAACGCACGTAGAGATCTTGTAGTGATGGGAATAAGATCGGAGCTCCATCCGCAAGAAAGAGCAAATGGAAAGTACTTTCTCCCCTCGGCAGCCTATACACTTACGATTGAGGAGAAAATAGCATTCTGTAAGTGCCTCAGTGGGATTAAAGTACCGACGGGTTTCTCATCGAATATCAAGAATCTTGTAAACATGGAAGAGTTAAAGATAAGTGGGTACAACACTCATGATTGCCACATAATGCTTTTGGTGTTTCTCCCTACTTCTATCAGAGCTGTTAAATCACCATGGCTGAAGTTGGCTATAACTCGCCTTTGCTACTTGTTTAACGCGGTATCGAAGAAGGTCTTAACTAAAGACGAGTTAAATGACCTACAGACCCACATGAAGGAAACAATGTGCATACCTGAGATGGTCTTCCCTTCATCCTTTCTCGATACGATGGAACACTTTATGATTCATATTGTTGACCAGATCTCTGCATTGGGCCCCATCTACCTGCATTAGATGTTTCCGTTTGAGAGGTTCATGTATGTATTGAAATGCTATGTACGTACTCGTTCACATCCAGAGGGTTCTATGATCAAGGGCTAGACAACTGAGGAGATCATCAAATGTTGCTCAGATTACATTAATGATGGTAGCAGATCAATTGGTCTCCCCGTGTCTCTTCATGAGGGTAGATTATCTGGAAAAGGTACGAAAGGACGTAGACCGTTCATCGATCGTGACTTCAAACGAGTAGACCAAGCACATTTCAGCGTATTGCAACAGACGCAGATTGTGGGACAGTACTTTGAGAAACATCTATTAGAGCTCCGCCGGAACAACAAGGATGCGACGGATAAATGAATCATAGACGAGCACAAGCACTCTTTCACATCATGGTTTATCTCCCTAGATCTTCGAAGTGGCGAGTCCGTGGAAGAGAAAATGTTGAGAATGTTAGCTAATTGCATGAGAAGAATCGCGGTTACCTTTCAGGCATACGACATCAATGGTTTTACCTTCTACACCCAACAGAAGGATAAGAAGAGCAAGTGTCAAAACGACGGTGTACGAGTAGAAGCCATTGATGAAGAGGACCAGACGACCTCGTATTACAGGTACATTGAGGAAATATGGGAGCTAGACTACGGTGCAAATTTATAGGTTCCCATATTTAAATGCAAATGGGTGAAGCACCCTAATGGCATCGAGGTAGATGAATATGGTTTCACAATTGTTGATCTTAACAATGTTGGTCACAAAAATGAGCCTTGGATACTTGCTAAGACCATGGAATAGATGTTTTATGCACTTGATCCAAAGGACAAAAAGAAATACATTGTTCTTCCAGTTAAACAAAGAATCGTTGGAGTGGAGAATATGGAGGATCGAGATGACTACAATCTATATGACGAGGTGCCATGTTTCATAGATCCGAAAAATTTTAAAGTCTTGAAAGCAAGACTCTCTTTTGCTGGCGGAATGCCCTACATGCGCACCGATCACTGCCAAGGAAAAGTCATTCAAGGATAACTCAAGCATCATGTAATTTTATTTTGTTAAGTATCTTTTATTATTTGAACCTTGTATTATGTTCTATGTAATTTATGTTTATTTGAATATAAAGATTGTGTAACTTATTTTTATAAGCACCATGTAGTTTGAAGTTATAGGGGCTAAAAGGTAAATCTAAAGAGTTTCGGGACCTATTTTGTAATTTTATAAAAAGACAAGAATTAAAGTGTAAAATATTAGGACTGAAATGTAATTAATAAAAAGTATAGGTTTGTTTCTGCAAAAGTTTGGGACCTAAACATAATTTGAATTAAGTACAGGGGCCTAAGTGTAAAAATACAAAACTAAAATATAATTAATTATAATGAACTTAGGGTTCTTTTGCAAAATTACAGGGCTAAGATATTATTTATAAAAAATCAGGGGCTAAAATGAATAATACAATTTTTTGGAAAATGAATAATATAATTTTTAGAAAATCAATAGTACAATTTTTAGAAAATCAATAATAGGGTTGTTTCTGCAAAATTTTAGGACCTAACATTAATTTTTATGAAGTATAGGGACCTAAGTGTAAAAAGACAGGACTAAAGCATAATTAATAATGAACTCAAGGGTTCTTTTTTAAAATTCCAAGGCTAATATATTATTTATAAAAAAATTAAGAGCTAAAATGAATAATACAATTTTTGGAAAATGAATAACACTATTTTTTTGAAAAAAACCGACATGTTTTTAGCGGCGGCTCACAAAGGCAACCACCGTTATTGCTTTGTAGCGGCGATGTGCTTTGTGAACCACCGCTAATAAGGACTCCCGCTATATAAGTAATGCGCGGCGGGCCCCTAACCCTAATCCCGGAGTTTTCTTTCGTACGCCGTTAGGCTGCCCAATTCCGCCGCCATCTCCCCGAGCGCCGTCGCCCTCCGTCAACTCGTGCTCTCCATCTCTGACGCCTCCCCGAGCGCTGCCGCATCAGGGCCCCTCCTCGTCCCCCCGCGTCGGTCTCCCCCTCATCAATGACGCGCGCGTGCCTCCTCCCCCTCCTCGCGCTCACCAACCGTCGCCGCGTTGGCCTCCCCCTTGTCGACGACGCGCTCCTCCGTCACCGAGCACTGCCATGGGCCCCCTCCTCATCCCCGAGCACCACTACGGCCCTCCACATCTATCCCCGAGCACTGCCATGCGCGGGCCCGCTCCTCATCCCCGAGCGCCGCTGCATCGGGCCCCCTCCTCATCCCTGAGCAATGCCGCCACCGGCGCCCTCCTCCGTCCCCGAGTGCCTCGACGGTTGCCGCGCGGGCTCCGTCGTCCTTCCCCGAGCACCGCCGCCGCGGGCCTCCTCCTCATCCCCGAGTGCCATCGCATCAGGCCCCCTCCTCGTCCCCGAGCACCGCCGCCGCCGACCCCCTCCTTCGTCCCCGAGTGGCTCGACGGTCACCGCGCGGATCCCCTCGTCCTTCCCCGAGCATCGCCGCTGTGGGCTCCCTCCTCATCGACAACGCGCGCACCAGCGTCCTCCCCCTCCTCGAACTTGCAGACCATCATCACGAGGGACTCCCCCTCCTCGACGGCCTCCGCCTTCTCTCTGGTAAGCGCCGCACCCTATTCTTCCTCCCCTGTCCCCTCCTGTCAAACGCCCTCCTACCGTCGACGACCATGTGCGCCCTTTTTCTCAACCCTCCTCCCTCCCTTTCTCGCCCTCTGCTCTTGTTTTCTTGCTCACCGTGAGGGCTTGGCTCGCTTGGTGCGCACGGGACTGCATCCTCCACTTGTTCGATGAAATGCGGCAATGCTTGTCAACTCTATTTTAGTCATGCGTGTGACTTTGTAGTGAGTCATGTGTGTGAAAATTTTGCATTGTCATTCAATAGCTTGTCTACTCTATATTAGTCATGCTTTGTGCTCTGTGCTTTATGCTCATGTGCTTTGTGCTCTGTGCTATGTGCTGAACCACCTCCAGTGCCTTGAGCCGAACCCTTATGCTCTGTGCTCTAATATGATATCAGTCACCCCTTATGCTCTGTGCTCTTGTGCTCATGTGCTCTGTGCTCTAACTGATAACATGATATCAATAATAATTCTATGAAACTAGATTTCTACAGATTGTATAGTAATGAAATGAAATGAGATGCTCTATAAAAACTTGGATCTTTTATTATTGTTCTTGTGTAACTACAGTTGAGTTCTCTTTGCATTAGGACTAAGTGATAAGATCAGAAAATAGTTGTAGTTTACAAGTACTGCTTTCATAATTGCTTGCAGTAATTTAGTTTCTATAGCAGCTATTGGCCCCTCTCCCCCTCCTTCTGTCCATCTGATCAATGATGCTCCATGAGATGAGAAATAGTGCTTATACTCCTTCTGTTTTAGCCATGATATTAAAAATGCCATGCTAACTGATATGGTGCTTATACTCCCTCTGTTTTAGCCATGATATGAGAAATGCCATAGCTTGAGAAATTTTGTCGGTTGCCAAATATGCGTGCTCTCATATACTTAACTTTGCTGCCATATGCTTGCCACATTGTGTTTGTGTTCCCGAGATATACATAAATCTCTAGCCGAATTAATGCTCACTGTTCTACATATGTTAGATGCTCACTGTCATGCTATGATCTGAAAATGCTCACTGTTTGCTGCCATTTTTTTTTGCTCCCATATGCTAGGATCTGAAACTGCTCACTGTCATGCTAGGATCATTTGCCATTTTTTGCTGGCATTTTTTTCTGCTCACTGTTTGCTAGAATCTAAAAATGCTCACTTTATATATACTAGGATGAAAATGCTCACTGTTTGCTGCCATATGCTTGCCACATTGTGTTTGTGTTCCCGAGATATACATAAATCTCCAGCCAAATTAATTTTGCAGGAACCATCAGGTACTGAATTGATGTCACCCTCCAAATTCCCGTGGCAACACCCGGGAAATTTACCTAGTTCTACATATGTTAGATGCTCAGTGTCATGCTACGATCTAAAAATTCTCACTGTTTGCTGCCATTTTTTTTTGCTCCCATATGCTAGGATCTGAAAATGCTCATTGTCATGCTAGGATCATTTGCCATTTTTATGCCTTTTTTTTTGCTGCTCACTTCATGTTGATACTCATATACTTGATGTCGTACTATAGATTCCCTATATGCCATTTCTGAAATCCGTAGCATTATTTACTTGTGGCCATATATATGCCATACTACTTGCTGCCCTATATTCCCTATGTTCACTGGGAGCAAATTTTGACTTTTCTATTCTTCTCCTTGTCTCTCTGTACTACTTATCTATTCTATGTAGGCGATCGATGCTCAATGATGAAAGGGGGCCAAGTGAGGCTAGTGTAGTGACATGGACCATATCCTAGGATATTGGATACATGTTGTTGTACAGGTCAAGGATCTTAGAGCGTTGGATAGCCATTGATTGGGCAACCCGCACTGAGAGCAAATTTTGATTTTTCTATTCCTCTCCTTGTCTCTCTGTACTACTTATCTATTCTACGTAGGCGATCGATGCTCAATGATGAAAGCGGGCTAAGTAAGGCTAGTGTGGCGACATAGACCATATCATAGGATATCGGATATATGTTGTTGTACAAGTCAAGGATCTTAGAGCGTTGGAAGACCGTTGATTCGGCAACCCACACTGAGAGCAAATTTTGATTTTTCTATTATTTTCTTTTGTTTTCCTTGTCTCTATGCTCAATGATGATAGGTGTATACTCCTTGTTTTCTAAACTAGTCGTCATATCTAACATTAGCTTCAAAGTCTTCTCGTCATGATGGACAATATGCTGTCTCAAGAGGAAGACACCCTCAAGGCGCACTCACAAGCGAGGTCGTCTTCAGACCATGAAGGATCAAGTGAACACTGGGAAGAACCAGAAGATCCGCATCCTCCACTACCAAAGGAACGTTGATTGGGGAGCCCGGATCCTGATTTCATGCCTCAAAATGAGGTATCTTGTCAAAGATAATTCTCTCATTTGTTCAACTAATTTGTAAACTAAAATCTACTACTTATATCCTAGGGACCTCGATGAAGTGCCCATCAGCTATTTGCAGCAGAGGCTGCGACAGATGCGGCCCTCAAGCAGCAAGTGGAAGAGGTGCCTGCCCAAGTGACCACACACAATCGCAAACGCGGTCAGCGCTCCGCGAACAAGGCTGAGGGCATCTACGAGGTTACTGCACTAGACCCCAAAGATGGAGAACCGATTGAAACCGCTGGTGTCAACGCCAAATTGTGGAACCGTTGCGGCAAAGTGGTGAGGGACCATTGCAAAATCACGTGGCAAGATTGGCGCCAAGTCCCGGATAGTAGAAAAGATGATCTGTGGGCTGACGTCACGGCAACCATCCGGTTCCAGCTAGCAGACCTCGAGAGAGCCAAGAAGGCCACGATGTCCACTCTCAATCACATCTTTCGAGATTACAGGTCCAAGCTCAACTACCAATACGTCAAGAAAAATCGAACCCCATTTGACAAGCTTGGAAATATTTGTCAGCAGGAATGGGATGAGTTTGTTGAGCAGAAGACAAGCAGTGCTTCGAAGGAGCTCAGTGAAAAGATGGTTGAGCTCAACAAGAGGAACAAGTACAAGCCACGGTTAGGTCCGGGCGGATACAAAAAGAAGATTCTGATTTGGAGAGAGCAGGAGGCCAAGCTTCGTGTGGAAGGAAAACCTGATCCTTTGCTAAACACCAATGAGCGTACCAGGAATTGGGTATATGGTCGCTCTGAGTTAACCGATGAAGGAGAGATTATTGTGAAGGATCCCACAATAGTTGAGGTCGTGCAAGCCTTGAAAGGTCCCATCGCAACGCAGATGGAGGCTGATCTGTTTACACTGCAATATCACATGGATGAGCTAGCGAAGGCTATTGGGACCGAAGAACATTGTGGTTGGGTACGAGGAGTGTCATCATCAGCAACATGGAAAGAAGGTTTCTCTGAAACATCCTCACACCTCTAGAAGAAGCATACATTGAACAAGAAAGAGCGAGAAGATAAAGCCAAGGAGGATTGGAGGCGACAACTTCTTATGTTTGCTATTGACAAAGAAAGCGGTCGTTTGGACCCCAACCTATAGGCTGCGATGGATGCATTCTTACATGGTTTGTCCACATCCACGCAGCCATTCGTCTCCACGCAACCATCCGTCTCCGGTCAACCATCAGTCCCTATGCAATCAGAACCAGAGAACATCACTGAGGGTACTCCTTACGAGTTGCATGTGCCATTTGGTTACAAGGGGAAGACGATGAAGGTTGCATCTGACACGGCATTTATAGGAGAGACGCTCCATAACAGGGATATCCCTCGAGGTTACGTGTGTGTCACCATGTCAGAAATAGTACCTGGCTATGAGGACAACGAAATCGAATGCCCGATACCTGAGGCAGGTATAGAAACTCTCCAAGATGCCCTCAGCTCTTTCATTATTTGGAAACGCTGCGATTTTGTCCTCTTACCACGAGTTTCTCCACCCCTGTTGTCTGGGCACGGGTCCTTTCATGCGAGCCAGCCAATCAATACAAGTGGACAACCGTCTCCTATGTCTGCGGCAGCCTGGGGAAACAAGCTCCAATCTCCTCATGCGGAAGCCGACTCGACTCATAGTCCTATAATCTATAGTGAAACGAGCCTCTTCCATAGAGTGTTCAAGTTCAGGCTCTGATAATCCAAGTCCAGCCTGCACCAGCTGTCGTCAAGGCTTTGGTAATCCCAAAGACGATTACCGGATTTGACAAAGAGCTAAAGGACCCAAAAGCAAAAGGTGATGTCGATAAGTACTTGGCTGGATTGGAAAAACGTCTAGCAAGCACTGGCAAGCTTGTCCTACAAGAAGAAGATCCTCAGGATGTATTATCGTACGATGATCAAATTTTGAAGAATCCTACGGACGATGTGGACTACCCGAAATTTATACTCGGTAAAGCCCTTATATCAAATGACATGTACAAAAACCTGCCGGGGGAGATGCGGAAGTTGCACGACTGGTACATGATGGCATCAAAGGAAGGGGTCACTGAAATCATTTGTAGGATTCCAAAAGAGGTGTTCAACGAAGATGACGAACAAATCTTATACCTATTTTGGGAGGATGTCCACTCGATGTTTCGTCTAGACTAGATGGACGTCACCTTCATCACCCTGTGGTGCATGTAAGTGTCGTGCTTGATCTACTTCGTATTTCAAGCATAATTCCATATATGATCTGATGTTTTTGTTGTAATATGAACTCCTTTTTCCAAAGAAAGGAGACCAATAGAAAGGATTAGAGGGTGGCCTACGTCAACCCAAGCCGGATCAACCAAAGCTCGATCAACCCAACGGTAAATCCGAAAAATTATCCGGATAAGACACCGACAGAGCTTGCTGAAATGAAGATGGTCTTGACAATAGAAGGAAGGACTTGTGTTGCAATTACTTGTACGACTGCTTCATGAGGTGGCAAGATAGAGAGTGCATTATGGCCCCTTACAACTTCAAGTAAGTTGGACAACTACTGCCTTCGACATATATCCTATGTTAAAATTAAATCCAATCGTAATTAACTTGTTGACAACAAACATTGTTGTAGCGATCATTGGATGTGTCTGATGATATTTCTGAAAGAAGGATACCTTCTACCGCTCGACAGTTTGGACTACGAGAAGAACTTATACGACGACATTCTGGAAGTCATAGATCGGTAAGAAATTGGTCTACGTGTGTATGGTTTGATGATGTTAATATCATCTACTGATAAGCTTTTGTTGATCGCGCAGTGCTTACGAGAAATATGTCGTAGCTGGCAGGGCATGTCATCCTACAAGGAAAAAGAAGATGTACTTCCGTCATAAGTTTTGGGTAAGACTTATATGCATCTCATACATGTTCTTATCATACTATCCATTCATATAGTTATCATAGGTGTAATGAACTTGTGTTCTCTACTTTATAGTGCAATAAGAAAATACGAGGAAGTGTGCATTGTGGTTACTACACTTATGTGTTCTCAGCTGGCACTTCAACTTACCTGGACCATATCATTAAGGAGTCTCAACAAAAGGTAAGTTGATTTTGTTTATGTCCATTTTACTTTACCTTGACCATATCACTAAGGACTCTGCTCATGTGACACAGAAAGCCACAAGGACAAAGAGAGAATGGGCTGCAAAGATGAAAAGGAATGGCGTGATCAAAAAGGGTATAATTCCTGAATCACGCGTTCACTTGAGAACAAATCATGTATCTAGTTGTAGCTTCTCTTTGTTGTTTTATGTTGAGAGAGGTAATTAGTGCTTTGACTCAAACAGTGAACTAGCAACAAAACATAGGTCCCTTTGTGAGTGGGCTGGTTCAAGAGCACCATATGAGCCTAATCTGTCGAAAAAAGATGATGACTATGTATTAGGGTTCATATAAAACATTTTGTAAGCTCGATTGAACATTTTGATGACAATGTTGTATATATTCTATGATGATATGTAAATATCTGTGATGAGATTGTAAATACCTGTGATGTGATGTTGTAAATATCTATGATGAGAATTGTAAGTAGCAGCGGTTGATGTTGTCAACCGCCGCTACTAATAGCCAACAGTAGCGGCGGTTGAAGATGTCAACCGCCGCTACTAATGGCTAACAATAGCAGCGCTGTTTTCCTGTGTGGCTGCTCCACAAACTAACTCTTGTGATCCCAAGCAGGTACCACCACAATCCCATAATACTGTATCGAATACACGTGCATACCAGCACCATCATCATCATCATCCTGCTTGGATCACCTAGGTTCCATGTTGCTAAAAAGGATTACCCATCCCTCATGATCACTATGTTAAAGTGCACCATTAGTCAATATTAACATTAGACACTTCCATTCCCGACATAGCAACACTTAGCATGATGTACCCATACTAACATAGTACACCAAAACCCAGGCGACAAGGAATAATATGGAATAGGATAATGATATATGGGATTCAATATTAACAAGCATGCATAGAGATAGAGAGGAATGTAAAACATAGGTTCAATATGCATCAAGGACACTTGCCTGGTTCGCTTTGCTGGTGCTCAAAGTCTTCGGGGAGGAGATTCTGGAAGTTCTCTAACTGCGGTTCATCTACTCAATTGTCACACCAGAAAAACAAGCATATAAACAAATTAAGAAACAACACACCACACAGTACCAAACAACAATGAAAATAATACTATGAAATAGTACACATTGCTACGATCGTGTGAGAGCAAGAATCGCCTTAATCCGAGTTATGAGTAAAAAGTTGTCGACGTTTAAAGTTCTAGGGTTAAAATATTAATTTAGCAAAATACCATAAAGTAGTATTAAAAAATACTATTAAACACTACGATCGCTTTGGTGCAAGAATTTCTCAGTTCTAGCTACGGTTGAAAAGTTATGACGATTTGAAGTTTCAGGGGCTAAAATATAAAAATAGACAAGTTTATGGTCCTAAAAGTAATTTTAGAAAAGTATAAAGGTGAAACTATAAAATATAAGTATAAAATATAATTTTAGAAAATATTAGGGATTAAAATGTGATTTATTAAAAGTACAGGGGCCTAAGTGTAAAAAGATAGGACTAAAACATAATTAATAATAAGTCCAGGGGTGCTTCTATAAAATTGTAGGACTAAAATATTAATTATAAGCTCAGGGACCTAAATACAATTAAATAAAGGTTCTACCTAAAATTTAGGTTTAGAATCTAATTTAAATGGAAATCAGGGGCCTAAGCGCAGAAGGATGACATTATCTGGTAATTAATTAATGAAAATAAACTCTAAGATCATAGACTGGGTCTACGGGATCGTGGATCCCACGTTGACCAGGGTCCACTGGTCCACCGCGGACGAGAACATACCCCTTGGGGGAGGATCTAATCCTGGCTGTTAGATCAAGATCCGATGGCGCATGAGGATCCGGTGGCTTCGGCGGCTCAGACGGCGGCACAGAGGCAGGAGCTCGCCGGAGTTGGGCTGGGGTGTTGCTCCGACGATGGGATCTCGGCCGGAAGGGGCTCACCTCGGTGGTCGCGCATGTGCGTGGAGGGTCGGGGTGGCATGCTTGCGCGGGCACCGAGCTCGCCGACCTCGGCAGCCATGACGGCGGCGACGACGACGCGGCAAGGAGCTGGGGCGGCTCTTGGGCAACGAAGAAGGGGGGGGGGGGCAAGGGCGGTGCGGGCGTGCGGGTCCTGCTTTTATAGGGCGCGGACCCATAGGCGACCGGGGCATGCTTGCCGAGGGCGGCGGCGGCGTTTGGGTTCGGGGTGGGGGTAACTGATGAGTACATCACACCCATGGATACACACAACACTCCTCCAACTAAGATGAAAGTTCATGTGGATCACCTAAATTTACAGGTGAGATCGTTTCTAATGTTTTTATTATATGGTTTTGAGAATAGATTGCTACCTAATGACTTAGTTGTTGTTAGGAACCATGGAGATGATGATGAGATAGCTGGGGAGGTGATTGGAGGCGTGATGGGCCAGCAAGGACGTCCAAGCCAAGGTGGAGGCCCAATCAAAACTGACTTCGAGTCTGTTTCGAAGCCCAGGACCAGTCTGCACTAAAACGGACGCCCAGGACGCATACGGACTCGGATTTGGACGTTCTATATATGTCTGGAAAGATAATGAAAAGACCATTCCAAACCAACTGATCCCATGTCAAAATTCACCCGAGCCGTCGGCAATCGCCAAAACAATTCGACTTCCAGAATCTGTCCTAGTGCTGCGACACCGTAATCGGTCTTTGGGCCATGTATCAAGTTGAGCCCACTTAGGGCTGCGTCCAGGGGGTCTTGCGCGACCCTAGGGTCCTCATATACAGCCTCCGCCTCTTCATTAGGGTTTGGGTTTTGCTTAGATTATTCTGTTGATAACAGTTTTGCCGTTTGATCGGTTTGTGAGACTCCAACTTGTGAGATTCATCGTATACTTGTAAATTTGGTTGCATTCTTCTTTGTTCTTGCTTGTGTTCTTGATTTGCAGGCAAGGATAAACCTTCTTGGCGAGGTCAATCGTTCTTGAACGGTTGATACCTAGAGGAGACGTTGTGCTATGATTGCGGGGTTCAGAACGTGTCGTTTGGAAGCCAGATCGATTTGTGTATTGCCTCCGCCTTAATCAAGATTATCAGAACCTATCGGAAGATCGGGAACTCTTATTCACATCAAGTGGTAATCAGAGCTTCAGGTACACCGTTAGGTTCGCCCTTATTCTCGTTATTTTGTTCAATCCTGGAGTCCAGAAAATTGCCTTATAAAAATATTTGTTCGTCGTGTTTCCGCTGTCCTACACCCCCCTTGTGCCTTGCAATTTTCAGTTTAGTTTGCTTCTCTAAATTTTAGTCCCTACAAGGTCATTGTGTTGTTGGTCTAGTGCTTGTTCTGTGGTTTTGTTTGAGTCGTGTGTGTCCTTGTTCATAGACAATCAAGAAAAAAAATCAGATTATTGCAGACGTTGAGAGAATAGTACTGCTGGAATTGTTTGCACTAAATATTTATTTAACATCTAGCCTTCTACTTTTTGTGCACAAAAGAAACTTAGAGTGTTTTCTGTTGCACGTTGTTCCTTGAGTCAAGAGATTGCTGCACGTTGTTGCATATGAGAATTGTCAGTTCAGTGCCACATATACATATATTCCTTACGTAAAGAGTGCAAAAAAGAAAGTTTAGATTTTTCCTTTGTGCTATAAAGTTCGCAACTCTTGCTGTTGTTCTATGTCACAAAAATCATGAAAGAAGTAAAAGGCAAAGAGGTGCTGGAAAAAAAACTAAGAAGAAAAAGCCGCACCTATAACAAAAGAAAAAAATGAAAGGAGAAGAGAAAAAAATTCAGAATTGCTTGCAGCCTTTGTGTTCTTTGTTGAGCCATTTACTTGCTTGCTTGAACTAGGTCTGAGACAAGTTTAGGCCGATGACATAGACTAGCTTGGGACTATTATTCAGTTTTGCAATTTCTGAATTGAAATTTTGCTAATCCTTGCTACTATAAATTGCCTACCTAGCTCCATATATATCCTTCTGAATAGACACAGAACTTTGGACCCTCGCAGTCGTCGGATCACACTCTCCAAGGTATCCTCTGTTTTGCTATTAAGAATCTTGTAAGAACTCAGTTAGGTGCTGCCATTTGCTTGTTGAGAGTTTCCACTGTGATCAAACAGTAGTGATAGAAAATATATTCTTGTGTGTTTTCTTGTTTTCTATTAACCATGATAGGTTACAACACCGATGGTGATGAGTCGATGGTGTCAAATGAGGTTGATACAAGTGTTGTAGCACAACGAGTGCCTAGTTCTCAAATGGAGAAGGTAGAGCAAAATCAAATGAACAACTTGTTTCAGACTTACTTTGTTGTGAAGGATCGACGTTGTCGTGTCATCATTGATGGAGATAGTAGCCACAACATCGCAAGCTTGGAATTGGTTGAGAAGCTCGGCTTGACCACACAGCCACACCCATGTCCATATTACATCCAATGGGTAAATTCTTGTGGTAAGATAAAGGTAGATAAAATTACACGCATTGAATTTTTTATTGGTTCTTATAAGGATTATGCAGATTTTGATATAGTGCCTATGTAAGCGTGTCATTTGTTATTGAGTAAGCCTTGGATTTCTATAAATAATGCTTTGTACAATACCATTGCTAATAGCTATTTATTTAAATACAATGGTAGAAGAGTTACTCTTAAACCTATGTCTGCTGCTGAAATTTTAGAAGAGGATCAACAAAGACTTGAGAGAAGAAAGAATGAACCATTTAGGATAGAATGGGCTATTTCAAATGTTGCAACACTTTCATTAAAATCTGAATTACTAGAGGATGAACATATTTCCTTGCCTCTTGTTGCGACTAATACATTTCAGCTTCTACACAAAGAAGAAGATAGTGAGAAAGCTAAAGAACAAATTGTTGTTTCAAGTAAGAACTTTTCTAATGTACTGAATTGTTCCAACAATCTTGTTGTATTGGAACCTTGTCTTGATTTGTCATTGCCACAAGTTGATTTATCTACTAATCCTTTTGATAAAGAGAAGTTGTGTGCCACTGCTTCACTTACACCTTTCCCACAACAAATGAATGAGCTTGATGTTTTTGCTTATGATTCACCTACTAGTGCTGAAATGAAATATTTGATTTTAATAACATGTGAAAAGGATGAGCATAAATTATTGTCTTCTCTAAATACTTTGGGTTATATTAAATTTGATATTCTTTGTGATCAAAATACCATAGAGAAGCAAATATTTTCTCAAACTGAATTGCCTTTACTAACAAGAAACAATTTTTATGCTATAGGAAACTATGATCATAGAGGTGTATTTATGGTGCACAAAGTTTATATTTTCTCAAACATAAATCCTTCTTATGTTGTACAACCAAATGATGAACTAGAAAATTGCAATAACAATTACCATGTCATGTCATGTTTTTCTAGTGTTTTTAAGATCACACATTTTTTATCTTGTCATAAGAGGGAGAATGATGTTTATATTGCTGAGCAAGTTTTCAAAGAGGTCATTAATTTGCATGGCATGCGTTCTACTGTAGTTTTACATTGTGATCATAAATTTCATAATGCATATAAATATGAGTTGTATCCCAAGTTTGAGAATAGTTCTATATTTTATATTTCAGATTTGAGACCACTATTGGGAGAAAGGGATGAGATGGAGTCGAGGACGACTCTAATTCAAAAGGGGGAGAATGATGAGTACATCACACCCATGGATACATACAACACTCCTCCAACTAAGATGAAAGTTCATGTGCATCACCTGACTTTACAGGTGAGATCGTTTCTAATGTTTTTATTATATGGTTTTGAGAATAGATTGCTATCTAATGAATTAATTGTTGTTAGGAACCATGAAGATGATGATGAGATAGCTAGGGAGGTGATTGGAGGCGTGATGGGCCAGCAAGGACGTCCAAGTCAAGGTGGACGCCCAATCAAAACCGACTTCAAGTCTGTTTTGGAGCCCAGGACCAGTCTCCACTAAAACGGACGCTCAGGATGCATACGGACTCGGATTTGGACGTTCTATATATGCCTGGAAAGATAACGAAAAGACCTTTCCAACCTAATAGGTCCCATGTAAAAATTCATCCCGAGCTGTCGGAAATCTCCGAAACAATTCGACTTCCAGAATCTGTCCTGGTGCTGCGACACCATAATCGGACTTTGGGCCATGTATCGAGTTGAGCCCACTTAGGGCTGCGTCCAGGGGGTCTTGCACGACCCAAGGGTCCTCATATACAGCCACTGCCTCTTCATTTGTGTTTGGATTTTGCTTAGATTATTCTGTTGATAACAGTTTTGACGTTTGATCGGTTCGTGAGACTCCAACTTGTGAGATTTATCGTATACTTGCAAATTTGGTTGCATTCTTCTTTGTTCTTGCTTGTGTTCTTGATTTACAGGCAGGGATAAGCCTTTTCGATGAGGTCAATCGTTCTTGAATGGTTGATAACTAGAGGAGACGTTGTGCTGTGATTGCGGGGTTTAGAAACGTGTCGTTCAGAAGCCGGATCGATTTATGTATTGCCTTCGCCTTAGTCAAGATTATCGGAAGATCGGGAACCCTTGTTCACATCAGTAGCGGGCCGAGCGGGCGGGCTGGCGCACGAGGGGTGGACTGGGCCGAAGCTGTGGGCGCGCGGGCTGGCACATGCGAGCGAGCTGGGCCAAGCAGGCCGAAATGGGGAGGGAGAGAGGGAGAGGAGAAATGGGCCGCAGGGTGGGGAATTTAGGCCCAAGGCTAGGTAGGCTGAATGGTGGAAGGAAGAGAGGAGGGGGGAGGGTTGGGCTGAATTCAGCCCAGGCTTTCGAGGGGTTTTCCCTATTTTTCCTTTCCCGTCCTATTTCTACTCTATTTCTAACCCAAAACAAATCGATTTCTAAGCGAATTTTCAAACACATTTCCATACAATAAAAACCTAATGCATCCAATAGGCATGAATGCAACAACCAAATAATAATAATAATAATAATAATAATAAATTAACCTAAATTAATTTAATTATTTTTTTATAAAATAGTTCTTTTACCTAAAATAAATGTTAATGCTCTAATTAATTTAAATTAAATATTAATCTATTTTGAAAAATTTTAAAATTTAGTAAAATTTAGGTCACATACCAAAATTTAAAATTTTAGGGTGTGACAAGCATGCAGGTCTTTAAAAAATTGGACTAATAGTCACTGAGCGGAGAGAATTCCGTCCAGCACCAAAAATGGCTATGGTTCCGTTAACGTAGCACACTTTGCCGTATGCCCGCGCAGGAACACATGGCATACATTGGCTTTGCCGTGTGCCCTCTAGAAAACACATGACAAAGGCTCTCGTTACCGTGTGTTGAATGTTCGCTGTTTGTCTTATTCATGACACGGCATATCGGATGTTTGTCGTATGCCCGATATAATGCACACGACAAACAGCTATGCACACCATAATTTGTGGCTTTCCCGTAGTGTGAATTTGTAGAATACAATGAAATACTCTTGGATCAAGCTGGTTTTCAACGATTGGTCACTGAGAACTGGTAGAGGAGTATTGCGTACCTGCTTGGGGAGTTTATTTGGCCGGGGAGGTTCTGGCTGTATGGTGCACGAAGTTTCAGTGGCCCTTAGCCACGGCGGAAGAAAAAACGAATGAGAAGAGAGAGAGAGAACGTGGGCTGGAGCTACGGAGGGACCGACGAAGTGCGAGTAAAGGCCGATGCGTGTCAATGTTGATGGCTTTCGGCGTCGGGGAGCGGTCTGGCGCGCGGCCATGTGTTGTGCTCCATTGCTGCGGCCAGGGCAGCAGCAAGCGGAGGGGACAGGGCGGTGGCTTTTGAGCGCGGCTGGCGGCGGGGCAGCAAGGCGCTGATGCAGCCCGGGCAGCGGCGAAGCAGCGCGGCACGCGAGAAGCGAGGAAACGAGGGAAGCGGGGAAGCAGCGGGAAAAACAGGCACGCGCTGATCGGTTTTCTCCGAGCGTGCGTCGGTGGGAGGAAGAAGACAGCCCGTTTTGTAACTGGGCCCTTGGTTAAACTTTTAAACATCACAAAAGAGTCCCTGTTCTGATTTAAATCAATTTAATTACCTTCCAAAGTCCAAATGGTTTGGGATTTTAAACATAGCTCCCTTAAGATATTTGTGAGGCCTTGGTGGGGTCCACTGGACCAGAATAATAAAAATTAATTTGGAATAATAGTTCATTTATTAATAGTTTCTTGGCTTTAATTAATTAATTGTGGCAATTCTCAATGTGAATAAATTCTCAATCTTGGTCTAAAATTATATTTCACCATTACGATAATGTTAGTATAATCATTTGGTATAGTGTTCATAGAAAATTTTAAAGTTGTTTCACAACTAGGTTCATAGGGTTTTATTTGACCTAGCAATTTAAATGGATTGTCTTCTAATATTTCATATGATATCTTAATTACACCTGGGCTTAATATACTTGATAAATAGAGTTGGCATTAATTAATTAAATATTATTCATGGGGTGTCACACCAATCGACTCAAGTAGCTGAGCAGCAGAAGCGTACTAAGATCGTAGCATCTTCATCGACTCAAACCATCTCTGCACCGACGGCTCAGGTAACAATTTCCTCAACTCTACAAGTTGCTTGCACCTCTGTTTATAGTCGTTAATTCCCTTCTGATTATCAGCTTGCCTTATCGACTTCGGCTATCATACCAGAAGTAGCCCACGAAGTCGTCACCGGGCTTGCTTACGCTACATAGGTAGTATGTTTATACTCATATTGCACTCATCTATTTCCATCCAAACAATTCTCTTCTCAAACACTACCATAGACTCCTATTATTCCATCGACTTCCATGGTTACACCACTTGTGACCGCTCCATCGGCATCGGCAATCACGCCACTAGAAGAGTCTATGAATCCCCCCAAGCCGATGGATCAACTTTCCTCTTCAGTAGCCACGGTAACAACACTTCTTTTATTTTACCAATCTTTTTTTGCAATATGTCACTTCCTGGCTTTATCAGGAAATCATGCCTAGCTCTAGGAGTCGATCTAGCAGTGCAACCTTGGCGGATCAGCATACAAAACATACCGCTCGTACCGACTCTCGTCCTATTGACATCGCTACCTCAGGAGAGTCGATGAGCCAATGCCCGCCCCTTCTTCACCAATCCTGGCTTTGATCCCTTGGGTCGATCCTCACGTATCATCTCTTAATTTACACCTCAACTGCTTTATTATTTTTTTTTAATTCTTAACCTTCTGTGTTCTCAGGATTTCCTGTCATCGACCATCAGCACATATATTTCTGAATCTTTGAATGCCCTGATACCCTCATCGACTCCTGAACAGGATGTTCCGATGCCCTCGTCGACTTCAGAAACAGCAGTATGAATTAATATTTCTTGCTTTACCAATCTATTTTCCTGGCATCTTCTCAACCGACTTCTCTCCATTCAGACAAAAATCCCCTGGCGTACTTCTTTGATATATTTCCCTTGAGAAGTTTGAGCCGCTCTGCAAGACAACCGTCATCGACTTGACATGTATCCCATTGATCGGTACTAGACACCAGACCAATCAGAGTGAGGTACCTTGAGATCAAGGATCATCTGCCCACAGGCCTTGTCTCAGTGCTACAAACTATCGCGTACATCGAGTTTCGCTAGCTCAAAGTACTGGAGGCCCAGGCTCACATTGAACGATGACTAGGGAAAAAGACCCAAGCAGAAGCTGCTGATAAGAAGGCGGCAGAGAAACAAAGCAAATATGCTACCTTGGTCTCCAAGTCTGCTGGTCTTGAGACAAAGCAGGAGGGCCTACGGAAAGAGTGCGACGAACTCCAAGCTGCTATTAAAGCAAAAAAAAAAAGGAAATAGCCGATGTAGCAGCAGCCCTCGCCGAGCAACAGAGGAGATCATGGCACAAGAAAATATCATCACATCGGCTTATCCCAGGCCATCAACTTGTAGAATATAGCCTCCAGCACCCCTGGGTCAAACGAAGAAGATGCCTACATAGTGGCGGAAGTCGATCAACTCCGCTTTCAGGCCACCGACATCATTGACTTCTACTGCGCTTTTGAGTAGATATAGGCTATCTGTGATGTACTAAACAATATTTTGCGGTGTAATATTTTTTTCAACTAAGGGTGATGTCCCTGATATCGGCCATTAGAAGTCGAAGATTATTCATAGGCTGTAAATATTCTTCTTTATGTCTCTTCATATTTTCTACTAAAGACGATACTTTTTATATCGGCCATGATCAAGCACCCGAGATCATGAACCAATCCAAATGCTTAGGTGATACTTTTTCAAATATTTACCATTAATTGCTCTCCCAATCTCTTCTCCATCCAGTTCTTGTAAGAAATATGCATTGCCTGGTGCATATCGGTTCACTTTGAATGGCCCTTCCTAGGTTTGAGACCACTTTCCGAATTGATTATCCCTAGATCCTATGGGCATAATTAACTTCCAGACAAGATCTCCTTCTGAAAAACTTTTAGGCACCACATTTTTATTGTAAAATCTAGACACACGAGGTTTGTTCTCTTAAATTCTCTCTAAGGCCCTCATCCAATGTTGCACGACATCTTTTAATTTATCAATCATAACTTGTCTATAATCATTGGCTGATAACTGATCTTGCAACTCTATTCTTTTGGACCCCATTTTCGTTTCCCTAGGCAAAACTGCTTTATGCCAATAAACTAGCTGATAGGGTGGCACCTTTATCGACCCATGACAAGCCATCCTGTATGCCCATAATGACTCAGCCAATTTTGTGTTTCACTTCCTTGGTTGCTCATTAATCTTCCTCTTGATCAACTTGATTAAACTCTTGTTAGATGCTTTCTGCTTGACCATTGGCTTGAGCATAATAAGGCATGAATTTAGTAGCGTGATACCCATACAATCGGCAAAGTTTTGGAACTCTTTCAAAGTAAAAATAGAACCTTGATCAGTAGTAATAGTCTGTGGCACACCAAACCTATAAATAATATGTTCCTTAGCAAAATTAATCACGTCATTGGTTGTCACATTCTTCATTGGCACTTCTTCAACCCACTTTGTGAAATAATCGGTAGCCACCAGAATATACTTGCAACCCTTGCTTGATGTTGAATAAATTTGGCCAATCATATCCATACTCCATTCTCTAAATGGCCACGGCTTAATGATCGGGTTCATAGCCGACACCGGCGCTCTTTGAATCGCAACAAACTTCTGACAATCTTGACGCCTTTTGTAATACTTGAAGCAATCCTCTAGCCTAGTTAGCCAATAATATCCAGTCCTCTTCAACAACCATATCATTTTATGGGCCGATTGATGTATACCACAAATGCCTTCATGTACCTCGCACGTAACCACTTTGGCTTCTTCTTGATCCAAGCATCCTAGCAATACACCATCAATCATCCGATACTAAAGTTTGTCTTCTAATAAAATGTACCTCAATGCCATGTAACGAATCTTCTGAGGAGTATGTTGAGTTAGATCATTATGCTATTGAACAATCTTGGCCCTCCAATCTTCGTCATCGACATCGGCTATATTCACAATGACTCAGCTGGTGTTCATCTAATAGCCTGATGCCTTCTGTGCCAAATCATTTGCTTCCATATTATGTTCTCGTGGGACATGCTTGAACCGGACCGCCTTAAAGTGTTGCACCAATTCCTGACACTCAGCATAGAACAACCTTAATATATCATCCTTACATTCTAATTCCCCTGCTAGCTGCCCGAGTACCAGTAATGAATCTCCAAGGACTTCAACAAAATCCACTCGAGCTTCCTTCAAAATCTACAATCCCTTAAGAACAGCTCTATACTCAACTTGATTGTTAGTCGATGACTCTACAACAAATGCAAACTCAAATCTTGCCCCCGAGGCAATATAGTTATGAGACAAATGCCACATCCATTCTTGCATATGGAACCATCAAAAAATAATAACCATGGCACCGGCTCCACCATCAAGATATTTGATCCGCAATGCTCAACAACCAGATCAGCTAGAACCTTACCATTGATAGCTTTAGGCGATTCATAAGTCAGGTCATACTCAGCCAAATCTAACATCCACTTTCCAATCCTGCCTTTCAAAATTGGAGCCAATAACAGATACTTGATGACATCGGCTTTACATACCACCACATATTCGGTCGATAATAAATAATTCCTCAACTTCACACATGAGATATATAAACATAAGCATAATTTTTCAACCTCAATGTACCTAGTTTCAGCATCCATCAATTGTCGACTCAAATAAAATACGACCCTTTCTTTTCCTACTAGTGCCTGAGTTAAAGTCGATCCTATCAACTTCTTATCAGCTGCAAGATAAAGCTTGAAGGCCAAACCTTTCTTTGGTGGCACCAATACTGAAGGCGAGACTAGAGATTTCTTGATATCATCCAGGGCCTTCTGATGCTCTGGTCCCCATACAAATTTCTGATCAGCCTTCAACTTCAACAATAGAGTGAATACATCAAGCTTTCCTCACAAGTTCGATATAAATCTTCTTATGAAGTTAACCTTGCCAATTAAAGACTGCAGCTCGTTCTCGTTAATAGGTGGCTCGATGTCGTTTACAGCTTTGATGCTCTTTGGACCAATTTCGATTCCTCTTTCGTGTATAATAAAACCCAGAAACTGGTCGGCCCACACGTCGAAAGCAAACTTCTTAAGATTCATCTTTAAACCATATCTCCTTGTCGTCTCCGATGCTTCTCGCAAATCAGCTATATGACCTTCTATTCTCCTATATTTAACCATCACATTATCAATATAAATCTCCACTAACCTGCCAAATAGATCATGGAAAATATAATTCATAGCTCTCTAGTACATGGCTCCAACATTCTTCAACACAAATGTCATAATGACCATTCATATAATCTAATATCCCCAGGACACCTGAAAGCAGTCTTTGGTATATCTTCTTCTGCCATAAAAATTTGATTATAACCAGCATTACCATCCATGAAACTAACAATCTTATGCCCAGCTGTGGCATCAACCAGAAGATCTGCTATCGGCATCGGGTAATCATCTTTTGGTGTAGCCTTGTTCAATGGATGAAAATCAATGCAAACTCTCAATTTCCCACACTTCTTGAACATGGGCACAATATTTGAAACCCAATCTGGATATTGGCAAGGTCTAATAAACTTTGCATCATATAACCAGGTGATCTGTGTCTTGACATCTTCATAAATCTTAGGATCGATGCTTCGCGATGGCTGCTTGTATGGTTGATATCCAGGTTTAATGGGCAGTCGATGCTTAACAATGGATCGGCTAAGACGAGGCATCTAAGAATAATCCCAAGCAAAACAATCTCGATACTCTTTTAATAATTTTATTAATTCAACTTTAAAATCTTCATATAATTTCTTACTGATAAATGTCGACCTAGGCTTATCACCCTCTCCTATATCGACTTCTTATAGCTCATCGGCCGACATAAATCCTTTTACCAACTTGCCATCTTCTACAAATTTCATTGGGGTGCCTGTCAGAGAAACAGTTTTGAATTTGACTGGTCCACCACCTCAAGACCCTGTGTAGTAATAAACCTCAAGACCCTGTGTAGTAATCTTAACATAATGTCTACCCCAAATCCTGCCGGACAAACAGTCCATATCATCTACGTGCCATGGCGCCAAATCGGTCGATGCAACATTGACGGTTTCATCGGTCGGGACCACCTCAACTTGTTCGCTGATCCACTTGACAAGAGATTGGTGCATAGTCGATAGTATGCAACAATTAGCATGAATCCAGTCGTGGCCTAGCAACAAGGTGTGGGTCCCCTTCCCTTCAATGACAAAGAAAGTAACCGACAAAGTTTTACTGCCGATCGTAAGCTCCACATTCAGGACTCATTTAGCAGCTGCGGTGCGACCACTGTAATCTCTCAAGATCATGTTAGTGTTGATCAAGTCTTCCTCAGTCTTCCCCAACTTCCTAACAGTAGTAATTGGCATGATGTTTACTGCAGCACCTCCATCGACCATCATCTTTCCCATCGGCATCCCATTGACAAAACCTTTTAAGTACAAAGCCTTTAAGTGCTGATGTTTAGATTCGTCTTGTTTGTAAAATAATGCTTGTTGTACATCAAATACTAGCTTTGGTGTGTCCTCTTCATCTGCAAATAGCTCTTCTTCTGAGACCATGAATTCCTGAGGCAACATCATCACCATACTCACTGTAGCACTAGGTACCTACACCTACGATTGCACTTTTGGCCTCCACACTTTCTTGTGCAGGTGATCATCACCTTCATCATTGTAGTATCGACCAGCCCTTATCTGCCTGCAGCGCATTCTCTGAATCCTTCATTTCTGACTCCTAGAGAAAATACCGGAGGGACACCACTGATCATTCTGTTCCTGTTCCTCTTGCAATTCTTTATCGATTTCTTCATCAAAGTTGACTTCCTTCTCTGTCTTCTTAGTTCTGAGTAGATCAAAAGCTGACACTCTGCTTTGACCATCGACCGAGCCCACCATCGACTTCTTAGGATCGACTTGCCGATGTTCATGTCGATGATCCTTCCGAGCTTCTCGATACATTTGCTCCGCCCGTGTGCTGCAACCAGGACAATTGTCGATTAAAGGAAGCTTCATATTATGGTCCCAGCAATACTGAAAGAACGGACATTCCCAATGCAGATCGAACTGTGACTCCTTCACTTCCCTATCTCTCTTCTTTTGGTATTGTTTAATGAATGCCTCCACAATCTCGACATTTGCAGGGAATGGATGTCTATCAATCTTCATGGTGCCCTTGGTAAACTTTATCTTGCCCTGCTCAATCGCTGACTGAATTTGTCTCCTGAACACCTTACAGTCATTAGTATTATGGGACGACGAATTATGCCACTTGCAATATCTCTTCTTCTTCAACTCTTCAGTAGGTGGGATCACATGATTAGGATGCAGTTGAATGTATTTCTCCTGTAGCAGGACATCAAATATCTTATCGGCCTTGGTAATATCGAAATCATATTTGTCCTCTGGTTCATTCTGCTTCACCGAAGGACACGATAAGACATTCTTGTTCCTAGTCCACTGAGCCATATCAATGTCTTCAGCTTCCTCTTTAGACTCAGAATCATAATCATTGTAATTGACTTGAATCAGCCTTGACCATGTCCTCTGAGTTAGTTTCTCCTGGATTGACACCTTTTGTACTCGTTGAGACAGGCTCTCAAACTCGGTCGAGGGAAACTTTTCTCTTAATGGTGCAACAAAACCATTGAATGCAATTTCTGCCATATGTCTGTTAATTGCAGACTAAAACACTTGCTTCATACTTCCCTGAACCTATACACATAATCATGCACAGACGCACCAGCTTTCTGTCTCACAGTAATCAATTCTGACAACTTCATCTCTCTTGTTTCAGCGAAGAAGTACTTATGAAATTTTTGTTTGAGATTGGCCGACATGATAATTAAGTTTGGGAGCAATGATGCGAACCATGAGAAAGCCAATCCAAACAGAGATAAAGGAAACAACCTGATTCTCAAAGCTTCTGTAGCACCGGCTTCACCATATTGCACTAGGAATCGGCTGATATGCTCAATAGTTGTAGTATTATATTGTCCAGTGAACTTAGTAAACTTTGGTGGCCTGTATCGACTTGGCATAGGAATCAAATCATAGCTAGGTGGATACAGGGGTTGATACATGTAAGTCTGCTGCTTTGGCTTCAATCCGAACTGCTCCCTCATAACTTCAGCAATATTAGCTGCCCAACCATCAGTTAACGCATAAGCATTAGGATTAGCGGATGTGAAACCAGATGTCGGCATATCATGAGTAGTTCTGGTACCATAATTAATGACTGGGTGTCGGCCTCCCAACTCCCTCGACAATGTAGCTAATGTTGGCATTCCAAACATACTCGGCTCTGCGTTTGGTGTTGTATCATATGTGATGTTTGGTGGAGTCGATGTATCTTCCCTGTAATGATGTGGTTGTGTCTGTGGGCTTGTCCTCTGCAAAATTATTCTTTATGGTGTTATGCCCATTGCACTACCATCAGTATTCTTTGGAGGTGGAGTGGTCTCAGTAGGTGGTGGCCCTGAACCTGCAATAGGATGTGTTGTGCTTGTACTAGGCTGTTGTAGGTCAGGTGATTCAATTGCAGGCCTAGGAATATTCCTAGAGACACAGAAATACATCAGCCCATGCGCCGGATCATCATATACACAACCTTCCATTGTTTGAATGATCAAACCCCTTAATGTATTAACCAATATAGACGACTGGTTAATCAATGCATGGTGTATGGCTGTATGGATCATGTTGTTCAGAGATTCTTTGTCGAAGACCTCTATTGGCTTGTTAGTAGTTGACTTCTCAGTTCCTTCATCAATCAAGGCAGCAACAGGTAGCTTTCCTTTTTATATGATCTTGCCATGCCAAGTCTTGCTAAAGGTTCCGAACAGAAGGTCTTGGAACTCATCAACTCTTGCATCAATTTGTGCCTTCATCTCCTCACTCAGATCATCCTTAATAACAGAGAGCATATTCTCCACTTTCAGATCTCTGCTAACGTCATGCTTCGAAGGAAGAGTTCCGTCCTTTGGCATTCCAAGTTCAGACATTTTGTAAAGCTTGAAGTTCTTTGTCCCACTGGACGTGTCAAAAAGCGTGTTGACATGAAAATCACATGCGTGACATGAGAGATTTGCTTAACTCTAGTGCACGCTCAATACGAAACATCGGGGCGAGCCAGTCGATTTTCCTTGAAAATCGACAAAAAAAATTAACGGTCAAATTCTATGGGTCACTAGCCTAGAACAGGCCGATGAAGAAAACTGATAGTCACAGTTCGTGAAAACCAGCCGATGGCTATAAACAACATATAATATTGGAAAATAAATTAATCGGCTGATTTGTATTGGCTTATCGTCAAATCAATAAACGAGCATTAAATATCGCATAAATAGTGCCGACAAGAATTAAGTCGATAGAGCAAAGTTGATAAATCTATAGTAAACATGCTAAAACTCGCTCTGTCAATGAAGAAAAGTCAATGGGACAGAGTCGATAGAGCTATAGTAATCATGCAAAGACTCTCCCCGTTGATGGTGCTAATTCGATAGATCTGGTTGCTGGTACTGCAAATATGCCTCAAAATAACATATCTAATCTTATTAAATAAAGGGGCCAATCGACTTCTAAGAATACAATAATAAGCAATTAAAGCACTAAGAAGTTGATCGAAACGTGATAAACTATCGACTAAACGCCCCGATAGAACTCTATTGACTCTACCCACAATCGGTTCGTACCTATTCCTATCGACTCAGCAAGAGGTCAAAGTTGATGCAGCATCGCTGGCTCAAGCAGACCAAACTTAATCGAGACAAAGCCCAAACAAAGCAAATAGAACTAAATACGTCCCAATTATAAATAAAATTGATAGAATGACTCGAATAACAGATCTAAATCAAGCTTATAAGATCTCCTAAAAACCACAATAGATCGGACCTAACCAAGATAGTATTATGATTCAAAGTCGATAGTATAAATGTAATTAAGATCTACTTACTGGATAACTAGCAATTCTAAAGAAAACAACTAGAATATCAAAATACTGAGAAGGTACTAGTTGAAGTTGATAGAATTACTGAGGTTGACTAATCCAAGTCTCTCGTCGGGATCGAAGCCGATGCAGCCCACGCGAGACGAGGATGTCATCGAGAAAAGGTTTGGCAATGCGCCGAATTGTATTGAATGAAAGTGTTAAGTTTTCTCGTAGAGACCCTATTACATATTTATAGCCCCGTGCAAAGGGTTCTGACCTGACTCGGACAGGACTCTTCGACTTCCAAACAAACAAACCGACTAGAATTATTCCTAAACAAAATCTAAACTAAAATAGAAAGAGATAAAATAATCCTATCGAGCCCACTTTATTCCTTCTGGCCATTGAATTCCTTAGACCTGGCCGATTCCAATCCCACGCCTCTGACCACTAGGACCAGTCCAAATTCCGGTGCCAACAGAATGCAGAAAATATTTCTCACTAGGCTCACCCAATTTTGACAAGGCTCAATGAAAATACAAGTAGCATATGTATAAGGTTTTGCAATGTAGAACAATATATGGTTGTGGTAGGAAGTTATATCATTGAGGAACTTGTCATTATTATCAAATTAATTCTCCGGGTGTCGAGTTTCACAAATTGTGCAAGATCATAGCAGCCCTAACTAACCATACCATATCTCCCAACAACCTAGAAGGATAATGCTTATGCTACCCACTAGTGTGTTTGAGGTGAAGTTTAATCATGCCAACAAACCAAAACTAGATGGTGACAGCCCTGCTGTGCTTATTAATCCTTCTTGCTTCGGTTCAACATAGCGCTGTTGACATTTGCTAATGTTTACTAAGTTACACCAATATAATCATCCCCGGCTAGGTGCCAGAAATGCTTGTGGCAATTTTTAACGTTGCACCAGACATAATTATAAAGATGCACTTTAGCGTCAATATAGTAAGATCTGCAAGTGCACGGATAATACTGTTGTAGCATTTCACTATTGCCTTGCTCCAAAATGAAGGCTATAGCATAAATATATGATTGTTGTTGATAATGAAGTCATAAAGATTGGTATGCATATTTAGAGTTCATACAGGGGTAAGTATAACAACGATAGGGGTAGTATGACACACAGAGCAATCATTCCTAATGACAAATAATGTCCTAAGTCACTAGGGAGTTTTAGTTAGGAAAGCAAAGCTATATCTCTAATGTTAGTCTACATATATAGTTACATAGTCAAACAATTATATGCAAAGTTATACTAGTCACAGTCTAATGCATTCAACACTTCGTGTATGGATTCATGCCCGACATACACAAGGCAACTCCGCCTTGGACACACGTTGTAAGAGAATGTGGAGGAGTATAATGGACAGATAGGGCTGTCACTAACTACTGCCTACCTCTACAAACCCTGGATTTCGAGGTGATCAATACTACCTAGCTGTCTAAGTACCGTGCTTACACATTTAATTAGAATTCTAGCATCGATCAAAGACTAGAATTACCGTTTGGATAAACAAGTACTAAGATGGGAGAAGGGCAAGATGAGCCTAGGTGCCGAGGGACCAAATGCAATGGTGAAGGGCAAGTGTAGCATAATCGTGGACCGATCAAGCTACAAGGTGTCATATGTTGCCAAGTAACAATTGACGATGAAAGTGATGAAATGAAGTGACTTGTTATAGAAGATGATCATATGGTTTCAAATATTCTAAGTCACAAGCTCTAGGTAATGACGCCAAAATTAAAAGCACATGTTGCATCTCTCATAAAGCTAAAGATGAAGAAGTGGCAACATTCAAATTATGCAAGCTCAAGTTGAAGAAAGTCTCCTTTTTTGTTTTAACCTTGAGTTTAGGCATGCCGCTCTATCAAGAGGGATGTTACATGAATGATATGCTAAGTCTCAATGCTCAAAAGAAAATCCCATGTGAGACGAGTGACACATTATTGCCAAACACACAAACTTCTCACTGTCCCAGGAAAATCGGAGTGTCCGGTTTCAGAAACCAGAGTGTCCGGTTTTGGGCTGATTTGAATTCCAACGTTTAGTTCAGCCAAAACCGGATGGTCCGGTTTTGGACACCGGAGTGTCCGGTTTTCACTGGCTAGTTCCTAATGGCTACTTTTGGAGGGGTGAGTATTCATACTCATCCAACCCCTCTTTCGATAGCTGCTGACCCCTTTCACAAAAATAACATATGCAAAGCCCTCTAACACTCTCCCCAACTCCTCTTTATGAGGATTGATCTCTTTGTGAAAATTGGGTTGAGAGAGATCCTCTTTGTGAGATAGATTGAGCACTTGAGCATTGTTGCATAACAAGATGCCGTGAAACATTTATTACTCTTGGAATTGAAGACTCCTACAGGGCTAGGTAGGTATCGCCCTAGAGCTCTGAAGTTTGCAGTGAGCCTTGGAAAAGTTTGTAACGATCGGCTTCATCTCCTCAAGAGAAGAAGCAAGCTTAGTGGAGTATGGGGCTGGATCTTGGTGATTGCTTGGCGAGGTAATAGGATTGAAAGAGACCTGGCTCAAGTGTGACCGATTCCTCAATAGAGAGGTAGACAACTTGGTTGCAAGTTGGTTGAACTCCGGTAAATAAATCCCCGTGTGCTCCCTTGTTCCTTGTTGTTGTTTAAGTTCTAGATTGCCTTTAATTTCTCACAGGTTGCATGAGTAGTTGTTCTTGTTTTCCTAAGTGGATAATCTTGCTCTTGCTTTTGTGCAACCTCTGATAGCATCGCTTTGCGCTAGTTCTCTTCTGGGAGCTTTTTTTTTCCTCTATTTTCTGTCCCGAGAAAACCGGAGCATCCGGTTTTGGAAACCTTGAGTGTCTAGTTTTAAACAGTGTTTTCTCTAAGGGCCCGTTTGGATCCCCTAAATTGAATCAGTTTCATAGAATTAGATTCTAGGAATTCATTTGTCAAGAATTGAATCACTTCGAAACGGATTCAATTCAAATATTCCTGTTTGGCTACACACTGAATTGAATTCAATGAATTAAATTCCGAAGCTTGTTGGGTTGCTTGCACATGGAATTACTTGCATTTTTCCAAATAAACAAACTCAGATGCTATTTAACCTCACTCAGGCATGCAACTCCAACCAAAATGGAATAAAAATTATAGGTACATCTCATACACTTTTATTGAACTAGAGAAGATGGAGAGTTTCAAGTAGTTCAAAAGTTCAATTTGGGCAGCATATTTTCCCTAAATAAAGCTAGTTATATTATCCTTATTCTTTGAAGCAAGTAAAATTTATCACACTGATTATATGTAGTTAAGCACCAAGTTAAGCAAGCAAACAGTAGTACCACGTGGCAATCACTTTCTCCAACTTCTCGAACTGATGGTCCAATCTTGCCATCCCCCACATCATCCTGCAGTGGAATGCTTCCAGCATCTCTACATGTTGAAGTAGATGGTATTGGTACATCAAACATTGAGTATTAAGGATGAAAAAAACTAATCTTTACAGGAAGTAAAGTGTTTACTAGCGATATTGCAATACGGAGCAAGAGAAAGCAGGTTTCATTAACTTGGAACTCCCAAATCTTTCGATGATGCAAACAACGTTTATTCTTACTGGGCAAACATCAACACTTCAAGCATCACATAAGAATCAACAAAAATTGAAGGCCCAATAGATCTAAGGACTTCACGTTAAATTTCAACTTGACTCCATAGTGTTGGCACCGGCTCAAATGGGAGTGTTACCGCCGTCATAGGAGGACGCCATGTCGCTATTACCATCGAAGAACTTAGTTCATCTGCTACTCTCAGGCCAGTGGATCTGCCTCACCCAAGCTGCTCGTGCACCCAACCAAGGCAGATGCATGACTGTGACAACTCCTTCATGCATCAGAGCGGCGATGGCGTGGATCTCTACTCCACCGCCGGCGACGGCGAGCGGCGCTGAGCTCCACTCCCTTGGCGAGGATGGCACAAAGCTTCCACAGTAGACCTTCTACGCGGGTCGAGGATGACAAAGACCTCTCGCGGCAGCGCTCTCCCTCCTCCCGTGGTGCCGGAATTCCCTCCCGCGGCAGCGCTCTCCCTCCTCTCGTGGTGCCGGAATTCCCTCCCATGGCAGCGCTCTCCCTCCTCCCGTGGTGCCGGAATCCCCTCCCACGGCAGCGCTCTCCCTCCTCCCATGGTGCCGGAATCCCCTCCGGCGACAGCGCTCTCCCTCCTCTCATAGCGGTGGCGGAATCGGTGGCGGCGGCTTGGTGGCGTCGGGTCGGGGGAGTCGGGGACTGGGAGCATATAGGATTCCATGGGTTTCAGGAGTTTTTGGCCCGAATTTGCAGCTGCCTACTGATTCCCCTATTGGAAATGGTCCAAAATCAACAATTCGATTCCATAGCCCGCCAAACAGCTAGGCTTCTAGAATTTAATTCAATTCAGCCCAATTCCAGGGATCCAAAAAGGCCCTAAGTGATTTCTATGTGAAATTACCTTGCTCTAGCCTTGTTGCCTGTGTGGTAGGGTGCATGCTTAGAGTTCCCATGAGTTTCTTTTGTGCTTAGTTTATTCCGTCTCTCTGACAAAACCCGGAGTGTCCGGTTTGTCAAATTGGAGGGTCTGGTTTTTGGCAGTACTAATTCCGCTGCGAGATTTTGCGAATAAATTTCAGGAATGCCTATTCGCCCTCCCCCCCCCCCCCTCTAGGCGACATCAAGGTCCTTTCAATTGGTATCAGAGCGTAATCTCCTTATTAGGCTTCACTTCTTGGAGAATACGATGTCGCTTCCACACATTGCTTCACCGTCCTTCGAGGTAACATGCTTCAATGGAGCAAACTTTGCTTCATGGAAAAATCTTATGTCTTCCTACTTACGTGAAATGAGCCGTCAGGTTTGGTGGATCATAGATATAGGGTTTTCTCATGATTTTGGAGATCGTCCTCCAACAAAAGCTCAAGAGAAATGCTTATATCTCGAAGCTCGTGCATTTCATGCTATATCTAGTGCTTTGAGTGCAGAAGTGGTTGGCATGATCCTTAACAAGTATGGTCACCGCAAGAGTGCTCACCTCATTTGGAAGGCACTTGAGGAGATGTATGGCTCTAGCAATAAGGATAAATCATCGTTGGAGTGTGAGCCAAAGAACATCTCCTCCTCAACAAGCTCAAAAGACCAACACCAACATAAGCAATCAAGAGATCGAGAAAACAGAGCTGAATTTGTCTGCCAGGGAAAACCGGATGGTCCAGTTTCCCAAACCGAAGTGTTTAGTTTTGGCAAGACAGAAACAACTTTAATAAAAGATGTCAATGATCTTGACTGCTACAGGTTCAAACCAAGTGAGGAGTCTACATCACCAACAAGCTCATGGTCAGAGGATGAGGACTATTTCCCTCTCATGACCAAGAGACAAAGAGAAGCCAAAACATCCACACTTGCTAAAGCTGATGATTTGAGTAACAATGATGCATGTACTATTAACTCTCTATCTTATGTAGCATAATTAGACAAGGCAAATCAAATGGTCTTCAAGGAGTACCAAAAGCTAGCTAAAAAGCATCTTGATTTGCAAAAGAGACATAGCATGCTTCTAAGCTCCCATGAAAAGCTAGTCGATACTTATGTCATGCTAGAGAAAACACATGAGGTTGCTCTAACAGTGGTAAAATCCCTTCACCCTCACGCTTGCACATGTGCACCTATATCCATTGATTTATCATGTGCTAACATATGTTGTCTTCAAAAAAATGCCATCTCTTGATAAGCATATAATTGTAGAAACTTGTGATGATCTCATTGCAAGTGAAAATGCTGCTCTCAAAGAAGAAAATAAGAAGCTCAAGATGGACATAAGTCGGTTGAAAGGCAAAGGTCTTGTGCAACCATCTCAAGATAACCGTGGCAACATGGTGAAGAAGCTTGAGAAGGGATCAACCGTCATATGCTCTCAAAGCTCCAGAACTGACCTTGAAAAAGTCCATGACATGAAGAGAAATAAGAAGAACGAAACAAGTGCTCATGTCATATGCTCCGAGTGCTCAACAAAGGGACACTTTGCCTCCAAGTGTCCAACCAAGAAAAAGACTCAACCAACACTTACTAGAAGACAAAGAAACTTATCTCAGAGATGATGTTTTGGTTGCCACGAGACAGTGCATAAAATTTTTCAATGCACAACAAAATCAAGAAAACAGCAAGTCTATGAAAACCGGATGGTCCGGTTTCTAAAATCGGATGGTCCGGTTTCTTCAGGCAGGCTGAGATCACAAGAGAAGCTTGAGAAAGGTTTTGTATTAGCACTTAACCAATACATGGACATGAATGGAAGCACTAAAAGACAACTCAAGGTGAAGGCAAATAAAATCAAGCACCAGAAATGTTATATTTGTCGTGAAAAAGGCCACATGAGTAAGGATTGCCCTATGGCTCAAGCCCCTTCAAATCTTGTCCAGAATTATGTATCTTCTGCTAAGGCAAATGTTGACTCTTGTGCTGTCAAGGTGATGAGTTCACCCATTGATAGTGCAAAGTCAATTTGGATACCAAAATGTGCTTGAAAGTATTCATGAGCTGCAGGTGATACATTGATGATGTGGCATGTACAAGAATAATGGGACAACATACAACTTGCCAGCTGTGGAGACATTCCAATACTGTCTACATCAATGACATCAAGGAGAAGAATAAGTATCACTAAACATTCCTTTCTTGTTCCGTATTCCTGCAACAATGAATCCGCAATTTCATGTTTACTACTTGAGAAGTGCTCTCAAGTATGCAAGCGTGAATGCTCTTGTAAAGAGATGCAATTAATGTCTCGCTTGGAGAAACTTTTTGAATATCTCTCAGGATTGATGAACACACACAAGAAGCCAAGAAAGCAACAGAAAGCAAGAAGTTAAGAAAGCTTGGTGAAGAACATGAAAAATCAAGAACTCAAGAAAATCGGATGCTTCGGTTTGCAAAATCGGTTGGTCCGGTTTCCCTGACATATATGACATAACTAAATGCATCGGACAAGTCCGATGCATTGGATAAGTCCATTAGATTCCAGAGAGCATGGCACTCTGAAGTCATCGGACATCTCTGAGAAATTGTTGAAATTTCGGACTTTGGAAAATTCGGATGGTCCGGTTTTGACCAGAAATCATATGAACACCCTACAATCAATGCTTTGTGAGTATTCCTTGTTTCCTTTGTTGTCTTCGCTAATAATTATCTTTGCCTTAACTAAGATATAGTTTGTATCTCCTCGACTACTTAACTGAGCAAAAAAAATGCACATACAAAAATTATTCAATAATTTGGTTCATATATTAAGGGGGAGATTCATCCTATGTCTTTAGTTAAGGAGAACTAATGTCTACACTCTAAGTGATCATGTGAGCAGCAACTACATGGAAAGATCTTCAGGGATCTCTCCCTCTCTAGATGATCATTCCTTAAGTGATTCTAGCCTAAGCCATAAATGTCATCATCCACCATTGAAAGTGCATCAAGAACAAGGATGATGTAGTGCTACCTAATTTGATAGAGCACAAGGCTAGATAAGTCCAAGGTAAGTTCTTCTTTATGGTCTTCATTCTTTGTTTCCTATGCATATAGAACTCATGTGGTAGGACCTGCCTTAGTATGTATGTGGCTCTTGTCACTACATACTCTTTGTGAGATAGGATAGATGTTTTTCGAAAACCCTTAATCCTGCTCTGCATGTATTTTGAAAAACATTGGACTCTTGATCTTTGTGATCACATCAAACAAATTGTGGCTATAGTTCAACTTGATTGATTGCTGCCTAACCACAATTTGTGAGATCTTCTATCTCAAGTCCAAAAATCCAATATCTCTATCTTTTGATCAAATCCTTCAATTCCAATCTTCACATCTTCAAAGGAACAAGAAGTTGCAAAGAATGAAGCATTTTCTCACAAATTGTTTAGAGAAGAGAGTTGCACATCAAAGGATAAGAATTTGAAATGAGCAAAAACTAAGAAAATAAGGTTTTGAAATGTTTACAAAAGAAGAAGGTGAATGTGAAATAGGATTTGCAAGAAGTGGAAAAGAGTAGTGCAAAAGAATGTTATGGAAATAACATCTACAATTGTGAAGAAAGGAGGTTGAAATCAGAGAAGAATCCAGAACTAGAAAAGAATAGTGGAGAATCTATCAAAGATCTGGTTTTGTCTATCTGATCAGGCAAAACCGGATAGTCTGGTTTCCAAACCGGACAGTCTGGTTTTCTCGAGTTTAACCGTATCCTGCCATAACTTACCCCTTCGGCTCTCTTCATTCTTCTGCTTCTCAAACCGAGCGGACTCCTCCTTCTCCTCCTCCACATTGGCGAATTGAAGGCTCCCACCATTGGGAAAGTGATTTCTAAGTGAAATCAAAATCTCCAACTTCAGAGACTCCGGATTCCTCCTCCTTTTTTTGGATCATCACTCTCTCTTAAGGTACTCTAGGTTCCTTTGGTTCGATCCCTTAGGTACCTTATTAGATTTGAATTTCCTTTAGAACATTGTCTCATAGTATGCCAGAGTTGCTACCTTCAATTCATTTGAAGTCATATGCTCGAAATTAATCGAAATTAAGAGCCTAGGGTTTGACTGTGAAAACTAGATGGCCCGGTTTTGGCAGACAGATCCTAAATTGATAATTCTTGGTTATTTCAGTTTGTAAGAGATTTCTTGTTGGCACCATGCTCAAATCATATTCCTATTCCCTTTAGAATCTAGGGTGAGATGACAGAATGCATGTTGTTCTCCTCTGTAAAAATTGGATGGTCCGGTTTTTAAAACCGGAGGGTTCGGTTTTCCCAGAGTCGAATAGTATGCAATCTGTTGGCTCATTTTGAGTTCTAACCCTACTCTCTCTTTGCCAAAGTTGTTCCCTAAGTGTTGTTCACTCCTATTTATGATAGGGACAGTATGTCGGATTCCAAAGGTGAGAGAATTGTGAAAGCAAAGCATGATGACAAAGTCTATCAAAGAAGGAACCAAGTGATCAAAAGGATGCCTAGAGGTACCCTGACTATTCAGGAGGACCCAGCATCAGAGCCTAGTGAAAGTGGGACTTCCTGTAACGATGATGTTGAGGATGAGACTTGGGTATCATCTCCTCCTAGGCCAAGTCACTCTAGGGAGGCTGAATCCTCTAGGGCAGCAGGAGGAGAGGATGATATCATGCAGGAGGATGATGAAACTTTGATGTTGACGAGCCAATTCCAGCAGATTATGTTGACTTTGGTAATCCTAAATTTACTATTCCTGAAACTTTGTCTTGGAGGCAAAAAGTCAACTACAGGTTCAATGTTGATGAAGTGAGAAAGATGAGAGCAATCAACTACAGAATTGCTCCAAAACAGAATGGAACCGATTACAGGTTTTGGTCACACTTCCATCAGGACTATTATAAGACAATTATCATACCAAAGACCAAGGCCATTTCAGCTGCTCAGTGGGTTGATTGGGACTACTTGATTGCCAAGGATGATGCTATCATCAACAGTGTGGTGGAAGAATGTAAGGCCAAGAGTGTAAGCGATATCATGGCATTCCAGAAGAATTGGAACAATGAGGTCATTGCTCAGTTCTATGCTACCTTATATGTGGAGGAGAATAGGAATGTGAGAAATTTCCATTGGATGACTGAGGGATAGTGGTATGAGCTTACATACGCTCAGTTTGCCAGGCTGCTTGGTTTTGGGAGGAATGATGCCAACCGCCCTAGACATCACTTGCACCATGCTCTAAAGGCGGACAGAATGTACCCAAGGAACGAGCAAGGCAACAGAGGGCACACCACTGATTTTCTCCCCTTCTACTACTACATCAACAGGATGTTCAGACGGACTCTCATACCTAGGGAAGGTGACTCCACAGCCATTTCCTCCTACAACAAAAATATTTTGGCTGCCATGTGTCCCACTCCTCCACATGGTACTCCCTTCTCAGTTTTTGACTTCATATGGAAGGAAATTAAGGGCATTGCAAATCACTCTTCGAAAAGTTGTGGATATGCGCCGTACATCATGCATATGATTGAGAAAGTCACCGGTGGCACATTTGTGTGTGATAGCGTCCACACAAGGTACAAGATCAAGGTAGTGGCTCACCCAAAGGAGGGCACCGCAGCAGCAGCTCCCACAGCCCCCACTCAGCCTATGGCACCTTCATCTCACCGTGCACCACCTTCTATGGGTGCTAGTGGCAGTGGGCAGCAGGTGGATAGGCCACCCTCGCCTTTGAGAAGAATAATGAACATGCTCTTTTGCCTCCACAAGAAGCAGTATGAGTCTGATGTGAGAGCTCATCGTGAGAGGCAGGAAAGGAAGAAGATTACTAAGAGAGTCAAGGAAATTCACCACAAGCTAGAGATTGAGCCACCTTGTTCTCCTGTTGGGTTCGAGGGTGCAGCAAGTCCTATGGAGACTTGGGAACAAAGGATGGCAAGTTTTGAATAGCAGGATAACTATGCCACTCAGATTTATGGTGACATGAGCCTCGCTGGCTATGGCTATGGTTACGGTGGCACAAGAGCCTCCACCTCTGGTCAACCTCTTGTCTTTGATAGTGGTGCAGCATATGGTCAGCAGCATCCTCAATTTGATCCCCCTCAGAACTAAGAAAAAATCATCACGAAGAAAAGTGCCTTGGACTTCACGCATAAGCATTGGAGTTGATCACCCTTTTTTTTTTGGTGCTAGATGACAAAGGGGGAGAGAAGATTAAAGCTCAAGATGGTGGCACTTACATCGTTTTTCATTTTAGTTCTGGTAGGAAAACCGAATGCTCCGGTTTTCAAAACCGGATGGTCCGGTTTTGGCCTGACCAGTGTATCTTCTTCGTTTTTCTTCTCTAGTGGACTTGAGAACAAATTGTAATGTGTAATTGTGTGAACCTTTTTTTTAATTATTTTTAAGACTATCTTTGTGGTAATATGTGATGCAAAATGATTTGGTGTAATCTTTTTCCTGATTATGTGAAATCTGGAAAAAACAGATGGTCCGGTTTTCAAAACCGGATGCTCCGATTTTGCTAGATAGCACATATGTGTTTCTTATTCTTTGAGATCTTCTTGACATATGCATCACGAACTGAACTGTCACATACTTGTTGCACCCCATGAATGCACACATATAGGGGGAGCTCTCATGTCTTTCTTAAAAATATGCAAATGGCATTTGAGGCCAAGATTTGAATTCAATTCAAATATGCACATACTTAGGGGGAGATCACCTATATGATTGCATTCAAAATCTTTATTGAATATCTTTTGTAAGCTTTAATCAAAGTTGTCATCAATCACCAAAAAGGTGGAGATTGAGAGTGCATCTCGTCCCCTAGTGGGTTTTGGTGTATTGAATGACAACGTGATTAAAGGACTAATGATTCTTGTGAGTATTTTAGTAGGACATAATTAACAAATGTACATTGTATGTCTCAATGTCGATATTATTATTCAAAATGTACACTGACTAAAATTGTACGACATGGATATTCATTGTATGATCCGGAATTTACTTGAAAGGCTTGTTCACAAGGATCAAAGAATGTATGAAAAAGGATGATGATCAATTGCTTACGGATTCATAATTGGATACTCTATCAAAAGCAAAGTGATCACAAATATCTAGACAATGACAAAAGAATTTATGTGGATGATGCAAAGTAATGTATGGCTCAAGTTAGCAAGATGATAAGTGATTGGCTTGACTTGAGCGCGATGGACCATGCAAGGAGAAGGGACCAAATGCAATGGTGAAGGGTAAGTATAGCATAATCGTTGACCAATCAAGCTACAAGGTGTCATATGTTGCCAAGTATCAATTGACGATGAAAGTGAAGAAATGAAGTGAGTTGTTATAGAAGATGATCATATGGTTTCACATATTCTAAGTCACAAGCTCTAGGTAATGACGCCAAAATTAAAAGCACATGTTGCATCTCTCATAAAGCTAAAGATGAAGAAGTGGCAACATTCAAATTATGCAAGCTCAAGTTGAAGAAAGTCTCCTTTTTTGTTTTAACCTTGAGTTTAGGCATGCCGCTCTATCAAGAGGGATGTTACATGAATGATATGCTAAGTCTCAATGCTCAAAAGAAAATCCCAAGTGAGAAGAGTGACACACTATAGCCAACACACACACAAACTTCTCACTGTCCCAGGAACATCAGAGTGTCCGGTTTCAGAAACTGGAGTGTCTGGTTTTTGGCTGATTTGAATTCCAACGGCTAGTTCAGCCAAAACTGGATGGTCCGGTTTTAGAAACCGGAGTGTCCGGTTTTCACTGGCTAGTTCCTAACGGCTACTTTTGGAGAGGTGAGTATTTAAACTCATCCAACCCCTTTTTCATTAGCTCCTGACCCCTTTCAAGAAAATAACATATCCAAAGCCCTCTAACAGTCTCCCCAATTCCTCTTTGTGAGGATTGATCTCTTTGTGAAAATTGGGTTGAGAGAGAGCCTCTTTGTGAGAAGGATTGAGCACTTGAGCATTGTTGCATAACAAGATTTCGTGAAACATTTATCACTCTTGGAATTGAAGATTCCTAGATGGCTAGGCGTGGCCCTAGAGCTCCCAGGTTTGCGGTGAGCCTTGGGAAACTTTGTAAAGGCCGGCTTCACCTCCGCAAGGGAAGAAGCAAGCTTAGTGGAGTACCGGGCTGGATCTTGGTGATTGCTTGGTCATCCAAGCTTGATCTTGATGATTGCTTGGCAAGGTAATGGGGTTGAAAGAGACCCGACTCCAGTGTGACCGAGCCCCTCAACAGAGAGGTAGACAACTTGGTTGAACTCCGCTAAATAAATCCCCGTGTGCTCCCTTGTTCCTTGTTGTTGTTTAAGTTCTAGCTTGCCTTTAATTTCTCATAGGTTGCATGAGTAGTTGTTCTTGTTTTCCTAAGTGGATAATCTTGCTCTTGCTTGTGTGCAACCTCTGATAGCATCGCTTTGCGCTAGTTCTCTTCCGGGAGCTGTTTTTTTCCCTCTGTTTTCTGTCCCGAGAAAACCGGAGCATTCAGTTTTGGAAACCAGAGTGTTCGGTTTTGGACAGTGTTTTATCTAAGTGATTTCTGTGTGAAATTACCTTGCTCTAGCCTTGTTGCCTGTGTGGTAGGATGCATGCTTAGAGTTCCCGCGAGTTTCTTTTGTGCTTAGTTTATTTCGTCTCTCTGACAAAAATCAGAGTGTCCGGTTTGCCAAACCGGAGGCTCCAGTTTTTGGCAGTACTAATTCCGCTATGAGTTTTTGTGAATAAATTTTAGGAACGCTTATTCACCCCCCCTCTAGGTGACATCAAGGTCCTTTCAATAAACAAGTACTAAGCATTCATAACTCCAACCCTACAGATTAACAAGTCATGAGCTAAGCAATTGCAATCCTGATTCGATATCAAACCCATGTTGAATCATCACAACTAGACTAAAGTACAACTAGCATTATAACATTTTGACTATAGTGAAGTTATATGACAATCATGACAATAAGGTAGCAAGTCTATATCATCATGAAAGCATAAAGTCCTATGGCATGAATATGATATATAACCAAACAAGGAACACATATAATAAGCATAATTATAAGGAAGAACTATATTACTAGAATAGAATAAAGTCATAGTAATAATATAAAAGAATAAAGGTAAATATACAAGAGCCATACCAATACTCCTATGACTTGGAGACTTGAGCAAGGCTCCTCCTGTACTAAACTCCACTAGGACTAGGAAACTACTAAATGAAACAGGAAAATGACTAGCTCTTGAGTGTGTGTGTTGGAGTGGAGCTCTCCCCTTCTACTTATAGGGGGGGGGGGATAAGTCGGTATTGATGAGTAACCGCCATGAAACTGCTATGCACCAACCATCCAAAGGAGCTCAGGAGTTGACACATGGAAGCCCGCCCTAGGTCGGCCGACCAGGCACCTAGGTCGGCTGACCTGGGACAGGGCCCTCTCAGGTTGTGCTTCCTTAGGGTGGCTAATAGGTGGGTCCTCTTTTGTTTTGACTCGGTGTTTCCCAGAGGAATCCCATGTAGCCACGTATGCAATCCGAGGGAGATCCAATTGGCACCATCTCATTGGCTGGACATTTGTTTCCCCGAATTGTGTCCTATTTCTTCACATATACTGTATCAAACCCCTGCATGCACATATTTCTCCAAGGACAAGTGGAATCTTATTATTCCTAACTAACATGCAGGTATGAAATGCTAAGTCTTCCTACTTTTATAGGTATATTGATGATCGGAATTGGTATTTAATGACCATCAATAATGATAAGAACACGACGAAGGTGTTCGGATTTTATCCCAATCTTTCACGGTACAGCAAGTACTAGCAAGTATATATAGGTATTGAAACTTGTTATCTCAGCTATGAATAGATAGAACAACAATCTCAAGCTCAATGATCCAGCAACCACCATAAAATAGACACCACAGATTTGTTATCCAATAGCAATCATAAACCAGCTAGAACACGATAGGAAAATACCGGCTTACAAGAACTTGATGTAGATGCAAACTAGTAGAGATAAACTCTCCAACTCATTACTTAGACAAGCATGATCTGGAGATGGGGAACCACAAGTTCCAGCACGCACCCAAGGGAAGAATCACTTGATCACGCACTTCAGCGACCGGCAGAGATCGGCGGCAGCAACCGGTAGAGGAGGGCAACACCTCTAGGGTTTCTTGGAGGACACCACGACCAAAAACACAATAAAATCACCTCCCCCCCTTACAGGGGCGCTGGCCCTAGGCTATATGGCATGCAAGCCAGCCAAAAACCCAGTTCGACTCGAACACATCTAAAAACAGACTCGGACTCAACACAACTCCGAATTGTTTTGATTATTGCGACCGCTAGGGAATTTATTTGACTATGGGGCCAGATCCGTTGGAAAGGTTATCAAATTACCTTTCCAACGAGTATTTACTCAGCCCAATCCGACTCCGTATGGCCCAGTTATGCTACTTTTACTCCACACCTGTCTGGCTGATCCTAAACCGAGTCCGAACTGATTTTGAGTTTCCATATCTTCTGATTTCGTGATTGGGTGGACTTGAGACCGTGTATACTTTGAAAGTAAAGTATTGCATACCTTTGGAAAGGCCTGTAACACCAATATATGTTCCTTACTTTTCACAAGTGGCACAACCATTGATCCAATCATAACATATTCCTTCGTTTCTCCTTTCTTTTCCTCAACCTTCAGATTGGTCCCAATGAAAATATTGCATGGCATAGAATAATTGGCTAGCAAATCCTCACTTCTCTCTTCATTATTCATAATATTTGTCAAAGATCCAAACTGAATGTTGGAGTATTTTGACACATCATGTTCTGCAATATGTGTAAAATCATGCTTGTTTTCAGAATACGTAGTTTTAATGACTCGATGAGCCATGGGCTCATCATCCTCCCTTCCTTGAATCAAAGCCGTCCTCGGCTTTGACATAATTTGACGAGCTTTTCTCCTGTTCAGATCAACACCAATAGCACTGTTTAGACAATTCTTTGCATCACTATTATTTTTCCCTTTATGTAATTCATCTTTGACCAAATCACAATGAATGGTACAATGTTGAGGAGCAACAACTGAAAGAATTTCAGAAATACTAGGTGCACTTGTTACTGCAGGAACTACCACATCATTCTCTCCCCCTTGAAACAAAGCCGTCCTCGGCTTTGAGGTAATATCAGCACCATGTTTCTTCTTTGTTGCAGCAACAAAAACCTCAGCCTTAATATCACATTCCTTCATTGGCTTTAGAATGTGACGAACACCTTTATGCATGAAAGAATAATTGTTTGAACGACCACCATGTGTTGTATCAAGATCAAACTGCCATGGTCTTCCTAACAACAAATTGCACGCACTCATCGGTGCCACATCACAATCCATAGTGTCAACATAATCTCCTACTGAAAATTTTACTCTGGCCCTGTGGGTAATTTTCAGCGTGCCACTTTTATTCATCCATTGCATGTAACGAGGTGTAGGAAGCCGCCATGTAGATAAAGATAATGCATGTACCAAATCTGAACTAATCACATTATTGAAACTTCCACCATCAATAATTAATTTGCATACCTTCTTTTTAATCTTGCACTCTGAATGAAAAATATTACAGCGCTGCCCCTTGACATCTGCAATGACACCATCTGAATTTACTTCCTGAGACATTAAAGATAAACCCATATGATCTGCAGCTTCAATTAATGGTTCGACCTGATCAGCACAAGAAGACTCAAGAACTTCCAGCTCTACATTTGATTTGTGCACATTCGAACACACCTCAGCTTGCTTGGTTTTGGACAAAACAGCACTAACAGCCTCCTTGACACAATGGTGAATTGTATCATAATCTAGCTTTGGAACATCAAAGGACTCAAGTTCAACAATCTTCTTCTTCGACTCAAATGGGGGATCAAATCGGTGTCGTAATTCCGACTTCATCGCTGCCCAAGATGTGCAAGAGTTATCACCTTGGTATGTAAGATCTTGTTGCAATTGCCTCCACCATAGCAAAACAGCAAAGGAGAATGTTTGCTTTGCCAAATTTACTAATTGGTTTAGTGGCAATTCACCAATCCTATAGAAAGCTTCTATATCATCCTCCCACTCATAATACTCAGATCGAGAATTTGTTGTATATAGTGTTGGCACAAACTTCAAGTATAGGTCAAAATCGTAGGAATCCATCACCACAAATCAGCAGCAAGTACCGTGAGCAACCCGGCAAAACTGATACCAAATGATAAAAACACGACGAAGGTGTTCGGATTTTATCCCAATCTTTCACGGTACAGCAAGTACTAGCAAGTATATATAGGTATTGAAACTTGTTATCTCAGCTATGAATAGATAGAACAACAATCTCAAGCTCAATGATCCAGCAACCACCATAAAATAGACACCACAGATTTGTTATCCAATAGCAATCATAAACCAGCTAGAACACGATAGGAAAATACCGGCTTACAAGAACTTGATGTAGATGCAAACTAGTAGAGATAAACTCTCCAACTCATTACTTAGACAAGCATGATCTGGAGATGGGGAACCACAAGTTCCAGCACGCACCCAAGGGAAGAATCACTTGATCACGCACTTCAGCGACCGGCAGAGATCGGCGGCAGCAACCGGTAGAGGAGGGCAACACCTCTAGGGTTTCTTGGAGGACACCACGACCAAAAACACAATAAAATCACCTCCCCCCCCTTACAGGGGCGCTGGCCCTAGGCTATATGGCATGCAAGCCAGCCAAAAACCCAGTTCGACTCGAACACATCTAAAAACAGACTCGGACTCAACACAACTCCGAATTGTTTTGATTATTGCGACCGCTAGGGAATTTATTTGACTATGGGGCCAGATCCGTTGGAAAGGTTATCAAATTACCTTTCCAACGAGTATTTACTCAGCCCAATCCGACTCCGTATGGCCCAGTTATGCTACTTTTACTCCACACCTGTCTGGCTGATCCTAAACCGAGTCCGAACTGATTTTGAGTTTCCATATCTTCTGATTTCGTGATTGGGTGGACTTGAGACCGTGTATACTTTGAAAGTAAAGTATTGCATACCTTTGGAAAGGCCTGTAACACCAATATATGTTCCTTACTTTTCACAAGTGGCACAATCATTGATCCAATCATAACATATTCCTTCGTTTCTCCTTTCTTTTCCTCAACCTTCAGATTGGTCCCAATGAAAATATTGCATGGCATAGAATAATTGGCTAGCAAATCCTCACTTCTCTCTTCATTATTCATAATATTTGTCAAAGATCCAAACTGAATGTTGGAGTATTTTGACACATCATGTTCTGCAATATGTGTAAAATCATGCTTGTTTTCAGAATACGTAGTTTTAATTACTCGATGAGCCATGGGCTCATCAAATAAACCCCCCAAGTTGAACCTTTGCTCGTCCCGAGTAAAGGCAAAACTCAGGTTTATGTTGATCAGGAGCAGCTACAATGTCTTATTCTTCACTTATACCCAAATGCACAACTAAGACACTTTATAAAGAATTTAATAAGTTGGCACGAGTATTCCTTTTATTACCTATGGGGCGTTGTAGCTTCTCCAAATCTTGAGTGGTTGGAAGACAAAACATTTTGTAGGACTACCATTACATCTACTCTTTTTGATCGACATTAGCCTGGAGGTTAATCTTTTGTGATAAATCTAAGTTCCTATACTAATTCACTCAGATCGCTCAAAGTATATAAATTCCTCACCAAGGCTTATGATGCCTCAAAAATCCTACCTCTAAAGGCTGATATGTGGAGCTCAGGGTAAGGATAATTGTGGCATACCTATATTTCATATGTTGTCGAGTCAAAAGAGTGGATCCATGGAGAAAACATTTCCTACAAGCATGATCAAGATGTGCATGTGTGGTGGATTTGGTGGAGTGGAATGGAGACTCTTTTTATTTGTCTGTCCCTTTATTTGGCAGCATTGGCTATCTTCTCTCTTTTTTTTTTCTTTCAAGATCTTCATGGAGTTTTTTTATAGCCATAATCTTGATTGCCTTGGGGAGAGATCAATCATGAAGACAGTCTTTATTTTGTGGATGGATGGTGTGACATGGATGATTGCTAATTTCCAGTGTGGAAACTTAGCATGATGTGCGCGGACTTGATCATGAATATGTTGACGCGAAAATCACATGCGTGACCTGAGAGATTTTCTTAACTCTATGGCAGGTTCAAGACAATAAAACCGGGGCGTGCCAGTCGATTTTCCATGCAAATCGACAAAGAAACAAACGATCAAATTCCACGGGTCACTGGCCTAGAATAGGCGGATGAAGAAAGCCGATAGTCACTGTTCGTAAAAACCAGCTGATGGCTATATACAACAGATAATATTGGAAAATAAACTAACCAGTTGATTTGTATTGGCTTATCGACAAATCAATAAATGAGCACTAAATATCGCATAAATAGTGCCAACAAGAATTCAATCGATAGAGCAAAGTCGATAAATCTACTGTAAACATGTTAAAACTCGCTCTGTCGATGAAGAAAAGATGATGGGACAGATTCGATAGAACTATAGTAATCATGCAAAGACTGTCCCCATTGATAGTGTTAATTCCATAGATCTGGTAGCTGGTATGCAAATATGCCTCAAAATAACAGATCTAATCTTATTAAATAAAGGGGGCAATCGACTTCTAAGAATACAATAATAAGCAGTTAATGCACTAAGAAGTCAATCGAATCATGATAAACTATCGGCTAAACATCCTGATAGAACTCCATCGACTCTATCCATAATTGTTTCATACCTATTCCTATCGACTCAGTGAGAGGTCAAAGTCGATACAGCCTCGCTGGCTCGAGTAGATCGAACTTAATCGAGACAGTGCCCAAACAAAGCAAATAGATCTAAATACATCCCTATTATAGATAAAATTGAGAGTGACTCGAATAAAAGATCTAAATCAAGCTTACAAGATCTCCTCAAAAACACAATCGATCAGACCTAACAGAGACAACATTGCAACTCAAACTCGATAGTATAAATATAATTAAGATCTAATTATCAGATAACTAGCAACTCTGAAGATAATAAATAGAATATCAAAATAATGAGAAAGTACAAGTTGAAGTTGATAGAATTATTGAGGTTGACTAATCCAAGTCTCTCGCCGAGATCGGAGCAGATGCAGCCCACGCGAGACGAGGATGTCGTCGAGAAAAGGTTTAGCGATGCGCCGAATTGTATTAAATAAAAGTGTTAAGTTTTCTCGTACAAACCCTATTACATATTGATAGCCTCGTGCAAGGGGTTCTGACCCGACTCGGTCAGGACTCTTTGACTTCCAAATAAATAAACCGACTAGAATTATTTCCAAACAAAATCTAAACAAAAATAGAAAGGGATAAAATAACCCTACCAGGCCCACTTTATTCCTTTTGGCCATTGAACTCCTTTAACCTGGCCGATTCCAATCCCACGCCTCTGACCACTAGGACTAGTCCAAATTCCGGTGCCAACAGAATGCAGAAAATATTTCTCACTTGGATCACACAATTTTGACATGGCTCAATGAAAATACATGAGAAATCATGTGGATATGTGCCATGGTTTGCAATATGTGATGAGTAATTGACATTGGTTGAGCTTGGTATTTGAGTTGAAATGCGGGAATTTGGGGATTGCATGGGATTGTGCATGTCATGGTTTTGACTAACCAGAGTTGGTAGTGGATTTGGAGAGTTTGTAGGAGATGGAAAATGAGTTAGCTTGTCTCATGATGTCAACTTGGCAGTCAACGGCGAGAGGGTCGGGCACAAGTAGGAGACTTGGGGCCGTACGATCGGGAGGCTGGGTGAAGTCAAGGGTGATCCATACCGACGAGGAGGATCACGGGACGAGATGACACACGTCAAGATCAAGAAGCGTGCAACGCGGTTTCCCGGTTTGGGTCTCAAAACTGGTGTCAGCGATTGGAGGTGCACGTGGCACCATCGCAGAGCTTGCATCAAGGCGAAGCAATGTCGTCAAGGGCTCGATGGCATTCAGGCGACGAGGAAAAAGATGGACGGTTGTGTCCCTCATGGTTGGTGGCAGTGTATTGTAGGTGAGGGGTAGGATGGTCTTTTGGACAACCCCTAGGCCTATATAAGGAGATGTAGGGCTGGTGGAAGAGGTGCTTTCCCTCACCCTTGCCTTAGGTCTTCATTCAACGTGCTCGGAGAGGTCTTCATGTAATAGAGGAGAGGAAAGGGTGTGTGAGAGACATCTCTTGCTCTTCCAAATAGTAGGAGGAATAGGGTGAATTCCTAGCCATGTATCCATGTATCTTAACTTGATGAATCAATGATGTGAGATTCAAATTCATGCTCAAGTTCTTCCTCTCTCCCTAAATCCCGAATTTCTCTTTTTCTCTATTTTCGGAGCTATTTTCGTGGGAATTTTTTATCTCATTTTTGGGCAAGTTTTTGGGCGGATTTCTTGGGGAGTCTTGGTGCTATGACAAGCTAGAACAATCCTATACCGGACCTTGACCGAATCATAAGCTGTAGCACCTTCGATTTGAAAGATTTCTCAAGTTTCCCCTTTTCGGTGTTCTTGGTACAAGATCTGAAACTCGTGATGATTTCTTGAGCCAATTGAGTGGATCTTCTAGGATTAGGGTTGTGATGTGTTGAGGATTGGCTAGTCCTAAAATCGCACGATTTGGAGTTCGTTTGATTAGGTTTTGGTCAAGTTTTTGCCTAATGCTGAGTCAAATCCTATTCTGTCGGGAGTCGATCGGCACTGCCGATCTTTGCACTGGCACTGCTGATGCGGGGATGAAAATCCAGATCGGAACTGCCGATGACCTGTTCAGGTTTTTCATCTTCTTTCTGAACTCAATCGGCACTACCAATGATATGACCGGTATTGCCGGTAGTACCAATCGGCACTGCCGATGCTCCTGACCGGCACTGCTGATGGTCAGTCTGAGTTGCCTGTTCTGTGTAATCTTTTGTAGTTTCAAGTCTTGGTTGTTTTTCTTTTCCTCTCTCTAGTTCTTCCACTGGTGTGAGTCATTTCTAGGGTTAGCACATTACAAGTTGGTGTGTGTGGCCTTAGTGATTCTTTTAGAGGTTGATTCGTGTTGTAATTGGGATATAGGCCAAGTTCTTGAGAAGAATTTTAATTGGCTCCCATTCACCCCCCTCTGGTCGCCTTCTTGGTCCTTCAATTGGTATTAGAGCCAGTTTGATCACTAGTTGACCTTCACTAGCTTTGTGATTGGAAGGCGACATGAAGAAGTGCGCGATCAAGCATGGAGAGGACTTTCCCTACTGGAAGTCACAGACCAAGGCTTATCTCTTAAGCCAAGGACGTGCAATTTGGGAGATAGTTGAGCAAGAGTATGCCATACTAGAAGACCTCAACAGTGCAGCTGCAGGTGAGTTAACCAAGTAAGAAAACAACTCCAAAGTTGTCAATATTCTACTGTCTGCTCTAGGTAGGAATGAACATGATCGTGTTGCTCATCTTGATACTGCACATGCCATTTGGGCAAAGCTTTGCATGTACCATGAGGGTATCAATCAAGTCAAGTCTATGCATAAGGATTCTTACAATAGACAGTACCAAACCTTTGCACAAAAACCTAGCGAGTCACTAGATGACGCTTTTCGTAGGTTTGAGGCCATTGTGTGCAACTTGCGGGCTTGTGGTAACCTTGTGTAGAATGATAATGATAGAGCTAAGCAACTGCTGTATTCTCTTGTTGAAAATGCTTGGGGGGTTAAGATTGCTGCACTAGAAGAAACTGTTGATTTCAATACCCTGGACTATGAGCAACTGTATAGCAAGCTAAAATCTCATGAATTGTCTAGGAAATCTCATCCTAATTTTGCTAATCCTGCTTCTAGCATGGCTTTGCTTTCTAGCTCTCAAAAGGGTAGTCATGGTGGTGCTTCTTATGGAATTAATCCCTTACTTGACAAGTCTTCCTTGGAGTTTGCTTTGTCTTCTCTTGTTGCAGCTTCCGCTGAACAAATGGAGTGCATTCTAGATGAGGAGCTATCCTTGATCACAAGGAAGTTCAGGAAGTTCTACAACAATAGGAAGGGGAGAAGAGGAGGTGGTTCAAGAACTTGCTTCGAGTGTGGTGTCCCTGGACACTTCATCGCTGACTGCCCCAAGAAGAAGAAGAAGGTCGGGTACCACGGCAACAAAACTGAAGACTTCAAGAAGAAGAAGAACCACTTCTTCAAGCGAAGCAAGAACTCCAAGATGTTCATAAAGGCGGTCGCACGCGCTTGCATTGCTGCTCTAAGTGACATCAACCTCACATCAAGCGATGGCCTTACAAGCTCGGAGGAGGAGATTGAAAAGCCACGAGTCAAGAGGAAGGACAACTTCACCGGGCTTCGCTTCATGGCAAAGAATGATCACGACACCGACTCTGGCTCCGACTCCGACACAAGCGAGGTACCTCCTACTCTTGATGAGCTCTCTTCTGAACTTGATCACTTGTGTGATGTTTTGCTCATGCAAGATGATAAACTTCGCGGCGCTATTCATGAGAGTAGAGAGCATAAGTCTAAGTTAGAGAGTGCTGATTACGAGATTGCTTCACTTATGTCCAAGCTTGCTAAAAATGCTGATGTTGAGTCTGAGTCTCGTCAAGTTGTGATGAATGATCTCAGTCAGAGGGAAAGTGTGCATGCTCAAGTTGTCAGTCAGCTTGAGAGTGCCCTTAAAGAGCTTGATGAATTCAGAGCTAGACCAACTCTTTCGGGTGCATGTCAGAAGTGCCCCAAGCTCACTAATGAGTTGGAAGCTTAAACCCTCAAAGTCAAAGAGATCGATTCCAAGCTGCTAGATGAGACTCACTCGAAAGTTCTTCCACCACCATGTGTAGTGTGTCACTCTCTTAAGGATAAGCTTGCAATCACTACAGAGGAAAATAAGAACCTAGCCCAAGAAAATGACTATATCATCTCTCGTCTCTAAAGAACCCTGGTGAGTGAGGAGAAGATTGAGAGTGACTTGGCAAGAGTCAAAGAGAGTGCTAGTAGGTCAACCTACAACTTGGGCTTGGGATTTGAGAGGTGTGACAAGGAGAGTGAGAATGTGGGTATGTTTGTGCCTAGCTCTAGCTACAAGGATGAGGAACAATCCATCAAACCCACTAACATATACTATCCACCTAACCCCAATCCTTCCTTCAACCCAAAGCAAGCTGAAAAGCCAAAACCTAAACCCACTGTGCAAGCTAAGCCTAAACGTGGGAGTGTCTACATTTGCATGTTCTGTGGCCGAAAGGGTCACTTGGATGAGTATAGGCGTAAGAGGATTGAGAGGATGCAAGCTGAATTAACTAGAAATATGCATCATGATGATTTTGTTGATTTTCATCCCCGCTCTTTTTCTTGTGCCTATCGTGGATAGGTTCATCCCTGATATGACTTTGATTCACGAAACAGAGGCTTTGCGCACAAGCGCTTTGGCGCCCCACATTTTCCCCATTGTGGTAAGCGTCGCTCACGTGGATTTGGTTTTCACACAAATAGTTTCTATCCTCACACCCAAGGTTTGAGTCGAGACGCCTTGACACGCCACATTTTCTCCATCATGGTTCTCGTCCCACACGTCCGAATGATAATGTGCAAAGAACTGTGATAACCCCTGCAGGTCAGGTGGTTCAGTGCTGGCTTCCCAAAATTTTTGTTTCTAACCCCAGCACTGAGTCATCGATCTTTCCTTCTTGTTCTTTGTAGGCAGCAGGTGGAGGCTTGGAGAACAAATGGTTGATGGATTCCGGGTGTTCGCGCCACATGTCCGGAAATGGAAAATGGTTCTCCAGCCTCACTCCCCTGAAGCGCCGAGAGTACGTGACCTTTGGTGATGACAAGAGAGGGAGAGTGAAGGCAAGAGCCACGGTAAAGGTAAATGAAAAATTCACTCTCAAGGATGTTGGTTTGGTTGAGCATCTCAAGTACAATCTTCTCGCTGTTTCTCAGTTGCTTGATGTTGGTTTGGAAGTGCGCTTTAAGAAAAATGCTTCTTGTGCTCTTAATTCAGATGGTTCTTTGGTTTGTGGGATTTCTAGCATTGGGAGAGTTTTTTAGGCTGATTTTGCTGTTTCTCATGGTTCTCACAAGTACTTGTTTTCTCAATCTTCTTCTGAGCTCTGGAAATGGCATAGGAGACTAGGTCACATGAGCTTTGACTTGCTTTGTCGCTTGAGTGGCCTATGTTTGGTCCGAGGATTGCCTAAGGTCAAATTTGATAAGATTTGGTTTGTGCTCCTTGTCGTCATGGGAAAATGATTGTCGCTTCTCATCCACCAATTAATTTGGTGATGACTGAACGCCCTGGTGAGTTGCTTCATATGGACACTGTTGGTCCATCTCGGGTTCGTTCGGATGGTGGGAAGTGGCATGTTCTTGTGATTGTGGACGACTTCTCTCGCTATTATTGGGTATACTTTCTTGAGAGCAAGGATGAAGTGTTTCATCACTTTCGAAGCTTAGCTTTGAGGTTGTTCAAGGAACTCCCTTGTGCATTACGAGCAATCCGTAGTGATAATGGCACCGAGTTCAAGAACTCCTCCTTTGATGCTTTCTATCTTGAGCATGGTATTGAGCATCAGTTTTCAGCACATCGTGTCCCTCAGCGGAATGGTGTGGTCAAAAGAAAGAACATAACCTTGGTGGAAATGGCCCGGACGATGCTCGATGAGCATAGGACTTCGAGGTGGTTCTGGGTTGAGACCATTAGCACGGCTTGCTATGTTTCCATTGGATTTTCTTGTGCGTAATTCTTAATGTGACTTCCTATGAGCTATGCTTTGGGAGGAAGCCATCTGTTTCTCATTTGTGTGCCTTTGGTTGCAAGTGCTTTATTCTCAAGCGTGGCAATCTTGATAAGTTTGAGTCAAGATATTCCGGTGGCATCTTTCTTTGTTACTCTCTTCATGACCATTCCTATAGAGTTTTGAATATGGAAACTAATACCATCATAGTGTCCTGTGATGTAATCTTTGATGAATCAAACTCTAGTGCAAGCAATGTGGTTGAGACTACAGGTAACAGGGAGATGGAGGAGAGTACCTTTGTAGAGGAGGACCTACAGGGCTTGGATGATGACGATGATGAGTCATTTCATCCCACATCCGAGCTTGTTCGCTGCTTCCACCACTCCAGCAGAGGGTCCAGAAGCTTCTACATCGACGTCAGCTGCTGTTGAGCCTCCTCCAGCCATGGTTGAGGGGGAGGTATACTCTGAGAGAGAGGCCCCTCGCCACATTCAATGTCTGCATCCCCTCAACAGATGATCGGTAACCTCAATGAGAGGATAACAAGGTCAAGGTCTGTACATCTCGCCCGCTTTACAACCTCTCTATTTGTTGCCACCTTTGAACCTCTGGATGTTGGACACGTACTATTTGATGAACATTGGGTTAATGCCATGCATGTAGAGTTGGAAAAATTTGAGAGGAACAAAGTGTGGACCCTAGTAGAGCCTCATGTTGGTGTCAATGTCATAGGAACCAAGTGGGTGTTCAAAAACAAGCATGGAGAAGATGGTGAGGTTGTGAGAAACAAGGCTAGGCTTGTTGCTCAGGGTTTTAGCCAAGTTGACGGCTTAGACTATGGGGAAACCTTTGCTCCTGTTGGACACATAGAAGCCATTAGGATCTTGCTTGCATTTGCTGCCTCTAAGGGCATTAGACTCTACCAAATGGATGTCAAGAGTGCTTTCCTAAATGGTTTCATAGAGGAAGAGGTTTGTGTGAGACAACCACCCGGCTTTGAGCACCACAAATACCCAAAACATGTGTATAAGCTTCAGAAGGCTTTGTATGGGGTAAAGCAAGCACCTAGGGCATGATATGCTAGGCTTAAGACCTTCTTGCTAGAGCGTGAGTATGTCATGGGGTGTGTTGACAAAACCATGTTCACTCAAAAGCAAGGCAATGACTTTCTAATGGTTCAGATATACGTGGATGATATCATCTTTGGAGGTTCCTCTCATGCTCTTGTGTCTAGATTTCAGGAAGCTATGGAAAGTGAATTTCAGATGTGGATGATGGGTGAGCTCACCTTCTTTCTTGGACTTCAAATCAAGCAGTGCAAACAAGGAACCTTCATACATGAAGCCAAGTACATGAAGGATGTCCTGAAGAAGTTTGACATGGTCAATGTGAAGCTGTTGTCAGCACCAATGTCCACAACAATGGCACTTGACCATGACGAAGACTGTGAAGCGGTGGACCAAAGAGAGTACAGGAGCATGATTAGCTCCCTATTGTACCTGACGACGATAAGACCTAACATACACTTTGCTGTCTGTCTTTGTGCTCGCTTACAAGCTTCCCCAAGGGTGACTCATCGCAAGGCTGTCAAGCGCATCTTCAGGTATCTCAAATACACCCTTGAGTTCGGTCTTTGGTACTCTGCCTCTTCATCTCTTGATCTCATTGGGTATTTGGATGCGGACTTTGCTAGGTGTAGAATTGATAGGAAGAGCACTTCTGGTACTTGCCATTTCTTGGGTACTTCTTTGATCTGTTGGTCTTCTTGTAAGTAGTCGAGTGTAGCCCAATCCACCACAGAGGCTGAGTATGTTGCTGCTGCTCACAAATCCTATGGATAGCATCCACCATGAGAGACTATGGGTTAACCTTTAAGAGTGTTGCACTCATGTGTGATAACTCCAGTGCCATATGCTCAGCCAAAAACCCAGTCCAACATGGTAAGGTCAAACACATAAATGTGAGATTCCACTTCCTGAGAGACAATGTTGAGAAGGGAAATGTTGAGCTCAAATACATTGACACTAAACACCAATTGGCTGATATTCTCACCAAGCCCCTAGATGCTTCGAGATTTGCTTTTCTTCGGGGGGAGCTTGGTGTTTGCCACCCTTATGGCATCATTTGAGGGGGAGTTGGTGTTCTCTTGTATATATGTATCTTACCTTTTCGCATTGCATCTCATATCTAATATATGCATTTGTAGATGAGCTTTGATTCTTATGCCTTCTTGTATTTCTCTTTGCTATGATTGAGCTTGAGCTAAGTTGTGTGGATGTGATAGTAATCTCTCATGCTTAGATTTTCTAGATGGCTTGTTATAGACTCTTTTGAGCAACTTGCTAATCCTAAAGGTAAACTTAGCTTTTTGTGAACCTTATGAACTAACCTTGCCTAAACTTGTTCACCATGTGTTTAATTGGTTTTATCCTTGTTGAAACTTGTATTAAGGCTAGTTTAGAGGATATCTTGGCTTTGGCACCTTGTGTTTGTGAAATGTGGCTTTGCAAATGCTTAGCTCATGATGGAACATTGTGGGAACGTTTGTTCCTTTTGCCGCAAAGGCATGCTCATCCTTATGCTCTTAATTTGCAAAATAAGTTGGCTGTGCTTCAAAGCCTCGAGTGTTTGCCATACCTAGTCGTGCGACCCTCTGCTTAGATTAGAAGTTACATAAAAAAGGCTAAATCCAAAAATTGTACTTCGAAGCCTCAGGGTGTTTGCCGTACCCAATCGTGCGATCCTCTGCACGGATTAGAAGTTACATGAGGATCACATAAGAATAATGCTTTTCTCTTTTTTTACGAGTCTCTGTTGCATATGTGAGCGTTTGTAGAGCTTATTTTCTACGAATGCTTGTTTCCTTGGTTGAGATTGAGACTGGCTAGATTCTTATGATTCACTTGATGCTTGTTTTGTCTTGGATGGGAGTACTTACATATGTGGTGGCAGCTTTTCTCATGATGAGCAAATTTGATTCTATCTAAGCTAGTCAATCTTTTTGCTTAGCTTGTATAGCTCTTGGTGTTCATGCCTTGCTATATATTTTTGGTCTTTGTATGATTATGAAATATTGCTTTTACACTTCATGGCTCTATGTTAATGAGTAGAAAGGTTAAATGCTTGTTTGCATAATTGTTGAACCTCCTTAGGTTTGCATTTTAATACATCGCATGCTTGTTCTTTTGCTTCTTTGATGAGTTCATTGCCAAAGGGGGAGAAGATATTGGGTCATGCACAAATAATGCTAAGAAACTTAAAATGATCTATTTTGCATTACATGAGACCTACCACAAGTTGAGGGGGAGCATATCATGTCCTTGAGTGTTTTTCATGCGCTTTTTACAATCTTTGCGTTCTCGGGTGTCTTTATTTGTCAACTCTTTGTTTTGTATCCCTCTTATGCTAGATGGCTACTTTTTCACCCTTTTCTGTGGGTTTGGCCATTTGGATGTGCTTATTCAGTTTCGCATTTCAAATCTCTAAGCTTTGTGCATTTGATGTTGTCAATGTACTCATCAAGGGGGAGATTGAGAAACCATGTGGATATGTGCCATGGTTTGTAATATGTGATGAGTAATTGACATTGGTTGAGTTTGATGTTTGAGTTGAAATACAGGAATTTGGGGATTGCATGGGATTATGCATGTCCTGGTTTTGACTAACCAGAGTTGGTAATGGAGTTGGAGAGTTTGCAAGAGATGGGAAATGTGTTTGCTTGTCTCATGATGTGTAGGTCACTGGAGTCAACTTGGGGGTCAACGGCAAGAGGATCGGGCACAAGTAGGAGACTTGGGGCCGGATGATCGAGGGGCCAAGTGAAGTCAAGGATGATCCATACCATATACGTGGAGAGGCAAGGTGCATAGACGGTTTCATGGATGAGTCTCAAAACTATGGGTGGTGATCAAAATGGCGGAATTGACCAAGTCAAAGGTGATCGAGCGTCGATGCAAGTAGAGGCTTCCAATGGATAGGAGGCAGGAGAGACTTGCCTACGATGACGATCACGGGACGAGGTGACACGTGTCAAGAACAAGAAGTCACACTTTGATAAGCATGCAAGGCAAGTTCCCGATTTGGGCCTCAAAACCGGTGTCGGCGTTTGGAGGTGCATGTGGCACTATCGCGGAGCTTGCGTCGAGGCGAAGCAAAGTCGTGAAGGACTCGATGGCGTTCGGGCGATGAGGAAAAAGATGGATGGTTGTACCCCTGGTGGTAGGTGGCAGTGTATTATAGGTGAGGGGTTGGATGGTCTTTAGGACAACCCCTAGGCCTATATAAGGAGAGGTAGGGCTGGTGGAAGAGGTGCCTCTCTTTCCCTCACCCTTACCTTAGGTCTTCACTCAAAGTGCTCGGAGAGGTCTTCATGTAATAGAGGAGAGGAGAGGGTGTGTGAGAGACATCTCTTGCTCTTCCAAATAGTGGGAGGAACAGGGTGACTTCCTAGCCATGTATCCATGTATCTTGACTTGATGAATCAATGATATGAGATTCAAATTCATGCCAAGTTCTTCCTCTCTCCCTAAATCCCGATTTTATCTTTTTCTCTATTTTTAGAGCTATTTTGTGGGAATTTTGATCTCATTTTTGGGTAAGTTTTTGGGCGAATTTCTTGAGGGACCTTAGTGCTATGACAATCTAGAACAATCCTATATGGATTCTTGACCGAATCATAAGCTCTAGCGCCTTCAATTTGAAAGATTTCTCAAGTTTCCTCTTTTTGGTGTTCTTGGCACAAGATCTAAGATTTGTGATGATTCCTTGAGCCAATTGAGTGGATCTTCTCTGATTAGGGTTGTCATGTGTTGAGGATTCGCTGGTCCAAAAATCACAAGTTTTTGCCTAATCCTGAGCCAAATCCTGTTCTATCGGGAGTCGATCAGCACTGTTGATCTTTGCACCGGCACTGCCGATGTGGGGATGAAAATCCAGATCGGCACTACTAATGACCTGCTCAAGTTTTTCATCTTCTTTCTGAACTCAATTGGAACTATCGATGATATGACCGGCACTGCCGGTAGTACCAATTGGCGCTGCAGATGCTCCTGACCGACACTACCGGTGGTCAGTCTGAGTTGCCTGTTCTGTGTTTTCTTTCCTAGTTTCAAGTCTTGGTTGTTTTTCTTTGCTTCTCTCTAGTTCTTCCGCTAGTGTGAGTTATTCCAAGGGTTAGCACATCACAAGTTGGTGTGTGTGGCCATGGTGATTCTTTTAGAGGTTGATTCGGGTTGTAATTGGGATATATGCCAAGTTCTTGAGAAGAATTTTAATTGGCTCCCATTAACGCCCCCCCCTCTGGTTGCCTTCTCGGTCCTTCAATACAAGTAGCATATGTATAAGTTTTTGCAATGTAGAACAACATATGGTTGTGGTAGAAAATTATATCATTGAGGAACTTGTCATTATTATCAAATTAATTCTCCGGGTGTCAAGTTTCATAAATTGAGCAAGACAATAGCATCCCTAACTAACCATATCATATCTCCCAACAACCTAGATAAATAATGCTTATGCTACCCACTAGTGTGTTTGAGGTGATATTTAATCATGCCAACAAACCAAAACAGGATAGAGTACTAAGTTGTAAACTAGGCATAGGAAAGGAATAAAAGATAGAGCAACCATTGATCATCTCAACATAGGAAACCTTATGCATTCATACTGCACATGTATTTATTCATTACTATTATTATTATTTTAATTTTTCTATTTATCATGTATGTGAAAGGGAAACAAATCTTTTTTCATATTTTTAGTTTATCATGCATGTGGTGATTGGAAAGGGAGATGATACAATTTACCTTCACATTAACGGGAGGGACTCCCCCCAAGCTGGCTTAAGATCACTCAAACGGCGGCGGCCCCTGACCAAAGTAGCATTGAGAGTGAAAATAAGAACTCATTTGGGTGTTACCCGAAGGGACCTTATTCTCAATTCTCGAGAGCTACCGTTGGACATCATCTCTGCACTCATTTTTCTGCTGGATATGAGTGTGGATGGTGTGGTCCAATTGGTCGATGTGGACGGACATACTATCAATTTGTCTTGTAAGGTCATCTGTGCCACCCCCCCCCCTTGAACCGCTGCAAGAGTGATGTGTGCTGAATGGTGGTTGTAATCCACTGGAACTTGAGCTACCGTAGGCTCCCCCAGGCCATTCACCGGTGTCCCAGGATGCACTACCGGTACCGTAAGGAATGGCGTGATCCCAAGAACCCGAGCTTGGATCTTCCCTCGGGAAGGACACTTTAATGTTCCTCCGTGATTTATTCCTAGTCATAGGACCTGTTCATGCAAGCTGCAAAGTATGTCTCTAGAGGAATGGTTAGTTCAGCACAGTTACACAAATGAAAATCGGGGTTAGGTAACTCCAGTTCATTTGCATAACCGGGAAAGAAATAAACTAAAGAGCCATTGGGTCCTTGTTTCAGAGAATGTCCCAATCTAAAGAATTGTTTGCCTAGGGAAGCCCGTTCAAAATTTAAATCATTGATATGGGCATTCCTAAATAAACCAAGATTGTGCACAAGGCGATAAGTCAGGAACGTGAATTCAAAATCTCCTACTTGTTTGATAACTTCGACCCATTGCTTAACCATGGTTATAACATGAGACACTTTGATTTCATTAACCATGCAGTAAAGAAGAAACATTTCATCTCCTGCGTAGTTCTAACATCCTTTCTAGGTGAGGACATCCATTTATGCATAAAACGCAAGGTAGGATTGAGGATATCCATATTTCTAGGTGACAGGGCGAGGGTATGCCCTGTTATTTCTTTCCAAAAACTGCTTTTGTTAAAACCAAAATTTTCAGAATGAGATTCCAAAACAGCAATAGGAGAAAAACCTAGCCAATCACTGAATTGCCTTCTGGTGAGTGAGATTTTCATTCCATTTAATCAAAACGAAATCCTATCACCTTCCCAGTGAAGGGTGCATAAGAACTGAATGGTATGCAGGTGAGAGCAAGGCTCAACTACCGGAACAAAACCATCCCATTCCACAGCAAGAAAGATAGAAGCAAATTCAATGTCCATACCTATCTTGGAAAGAAAGTCCGGATCATATGTTCGCATAGGAACATAAGACCGGTCGGTGATCATCAGATAGATGTCACCTTCTCTCTTTCCAACCAAGTCGAGGTCGTGGACAGTGTTGAGTTGGAGTTGAACATTGCTGAAATCTGGCAATGGTTCCGGCTCTACTTCCATTAGTTCCTCAGCTGGTGCGTCTTCTTGTGGCTCTTCCTCAAGACGTTGGTGATGGGAGCGAGTACTATACACCGATGAAGGTGTAGGACTTGCATTGCTTGGGCTTCCCGCCACCTTGTTCTTCATTTTGCTTAAGGCTCGCTTCATCTTGTTCATCGCTGCACACTTCAACAAACCAACACAAGAGTAACTCGAACGGGGGTTAAGGTTAGTGAAAAACACCAAACGAAAGCTCCGTTGGAAACTCTTGCAAATGTGAAACCACCTAGTAAATGCAAATGCGAATCAAAGCAAATATTTTTGGTGGAATTTCCAGAGTGTTGATCGATGCAAAGGCTTGGAGAAAATGGAAGCAAATAGCTAGAGCAAAGTGGAGAGATGGAAAATGAGAATGGAGTGAAGAACACCCTCTCCCAGCCATTGCCTTAAATAGCAGAGCAGAGCAACGGTCAATTTGAAACATGGTCATTGCCTGCTAGACGTTGGGGCAAGTGGGGCCAGAGAGCCGTTGCTCTCTGGTCGGCCGACCAAGGGGTAAGGTCGGTCGACCAGAGGTTGGCTCCTCTGGTCCACTGCTCTAGCCAGTGGGCCCTAGTAGTGGTGTCCCAAAAGAAAGAAAAAAATGTTTCGAGGAAAAACGTTTTCAGACTTTCTGTAAAGCCAAAATCTCAAAAAGATAAATTTCAAAAAATTCCAATTTTTTTTCAAAATTGGGTTCAAATAAATTCCAACATGCAGTGAAAAATTCAAATATGCAAATTGAAATCAAAAATTTTTGAAAAGGGAAAGATGGATAAATACCGTTTAACCTGCCCGTGAGGGTTCACCAATTTTGAGTCCGACGGATAGGACTTTCTCTCGATTAATGTTTAGCTTGCTGTCAGTGCACCCTTGTCTGGAGATGAGGACGTGGATCTCTTCTTTGGCCACCACACCTTTTTCACCTTCTTGGGCGGTGGGGATGAAGGATTCTTCTTCATCGACTGCTTCTTTGTCCAGAGTTCAAGCGTGCCTGTTGCCTTCTTCTTCTAAGCGACCAGAGTGGGCTTCCCTTGTGCCAAGAAGTTTTGCATGAAGTCCACTAGGCTGTCTCTTCTTGGCCTCACTTCTACTTCCTTGATGTTCTGCGGGTTTGGCCCAAACTTAACCCTGACCATGGAGCATTGTTCCACTCTTGGTCAGAAGTCAAATTTTTCCTCCTTGCCATTGATGTTGAGGCGGATTACTCCGGCCGCGACATCAATTTGTGCGTCTACAGTGCTTAAGAATTGTCGTCGAAGGATGAGCGGCGTCTTCTTATCGACGTGCATATCGAGCACCACAGAATCCACATGGACAAAAGACCCACAGAATTTTATCGGGATATCTTCTACAATTCCTGCGGGATACCGCACTGATGAGTCTACTAGCTGTAGCTGCATAGGGGTGGGGGCTAAGTCTGTGAAGTTCAGCTTGTCAAAGACAACCTTTGGCATAACACTAACACTGGCTCAAACATCACAGAGTGCTTGATCAAAGAATTCTATCCCAATTAAGCATGAGATTGTGGGACAACCGGGATCCTTCTTCTTCTCAGGAAGCAAGTTGAGTATAGCGGTGCTACACTCTTCTGTAAGCTTGATGACCTCTGTGGTGGGCATTGGACGCGTGTTGCTCAACATGTCCATGAGGTAGCAAGCATAGGTTGGAACTTGCATCGCATCCACTAAAGGCACGCTGATGTGGATTTTCTCATTTTCCAACAAGGTTGGTTACAATTGAAAGAATTATTACGGTAGTTACCTCCTTGATGGGGGCATGGTTGCCAACCCTGACCTCCTTGAGGGTGATATCCCATGTTCACAAAGGCAACCTCCTCACGAGTCTCTGGGCAATCATTGCCTGAATGTCCCGTGTTGCCACAGACCTCGCACATCATGCGACGGTCCAGAGATTGTACTGTGCCCTTCAGGTTGGGGTTGTTGTGGATGTCGAGCCGCTTCAAGATAAGGTCCACTTTTGTGGGGAGCATGTTCGTTTCCTTGACAGTGTGCATGCCTCGCGCACGTGGCTAGAGTCGTTCATCATTCCAGCCTTGATTGGAGACCATCTTCTCTATTAACTCAGTTGCCAGCTTGACGGTGAGTGAGAAGAAGACTCCTCCAATGGTGGCAACAATGTGCTGACGGCTTGAGGCCGTCAGTCCATTGTTGAAGTTCTGGATAATAAGTCATTTATCCATTCCATGATGGGGACAGACCAGGATGTACTCCTATAGACTTTCCCATGCTTCTGATTCTGTTTCCCCAGCCACCTGCTAGAAACTTGAAATTATTCCCCATAGAGAGTTGGTTTTACCCAACGGGTAGAACTTCATTAGGAATGCAGTGGAACATTTCTCCCAGCTGTTGACAGCCTCCTTGTTGGTGTAGAACCACTGCTTGGCCTTGCCTAGCAGCAAGAATGGAATAGGTAGAGCCTAATGGCATCCAGAGTCAGGTTCCTTATGGAAAATGTGCTGCACAACTCCAAGAATTGCTGCCCGTGAGCGCTGGCTTCCTCATTGGCTTTCCCACAAAATGGGCTAGCCTATACCATCATGATCAGACTGGTCTTGATCTCAAAGTTTCCATCCCTAATGTCAATCTCGGGCCTAGTGAGCACGTTACTCGCAGAGAGAGTGGAGTAGTCCTTGAGAGCCTTCTCTGCCATTGGCTTAGATCTTGAGGGTGCGTTGATGACTAGTTGATCTGCTGGCTTAGATTGTCGAAAAGAAGAGACGTTAAGTCTACTTTTCCTTAAAACTCTTTCCGGATTCTCGATGAAGTTCTAAGGCAGATCAAAACCGGTCATGCACTACCTTGTTTTCACACCAAAAGGCAGAAAACATACAAGGTTAGCCTGCATAAGCACTGAGTACCATACAATCAGTATGCTTACATATTAACAATATATATTTTTCTATGCCTTCCTTGACAATGGCCCCAGAAATGCTTGTTGACACTTGCTAACGTTTACTAAGTTACATCAATATAATCATCCCCCGCTAGGCGCCAGAAATGCTTGTGGCACTTCTTAATATCCCACCAGACATAATTATAAAGATGCACTTCAGTGTCAATACAGTAAGACATACACAAGGCAACTCCGCCTTGGACACACGTTGTAACCGAATGTGGAGTACAATGGACAGATAGGGCTGTCACCACCTACTGCCTACCTCTACAAACCGTGGATTTCGAGGTCGCCACATCGATTTGTGTTGGACTTTTCTTCGTCATATCCCAGCACCCATGGGGTCATGAACAATATTTCATTTGGTGGCACTACTTCAAACCCGTAAACCAATGAAAATGGTGAATGACTTGTCACCCAACTCAAACTAGTTTGTAGGATCCACATAACAGACAACAATTCTCGAACCCATGGTCGAGCATAAGGTTGTAGTCTGTTGAATATACATGGTTTGATACCAGTAGCAAGCCGCAAGTCATTGCTCTGTGGATGAGCGGCCGACGCATATCCAATCTTGGAGCCTATCTTTTCAGCAAAGTCTTTGAACTCCTAAGATGTGAACTGACTTCCATTGTCTGTTATCTTATAAGGGGCGCCAAACCGAGTGACCATTTCAGTGATGAACTCCACTACCAATTTTGTTGTGATCTTCCCGATTGGCTTCACCTCAATCCATTTAGAGAATCTGTCCATGTTGACTTTTGCTAAGCCATACTAATAAATCATCACTGGCAAGGTGCCATAAATGCTTCATCAATATGTCCTAGAGCCAATTAGGTAAAATCCGCAAGCGCACGAAAAATACCGTTGTAGCATTTCACCCGGAAGTATTCAGGGTATCATATTTGTTTATCCCAAAGGAAGGCTTACTTATGCACATATTTACATTGCGAATTGATAAGGATCATCTAACCAAGGCAGGCAAGCAATGAATAATGACGAGGTAGTGTGACACACAGAAGATTCTATCTCAAATATAAATAAATAAATAAAGCCAAATGGAGAAAGAACTAAGCTGAGCTACTCCTACAGTACTTTCATATACAGTTGTATATCCTAAGTTCTATACACATACACACTTATACTCAGGTTCAACAGTTATTAACATAACACTTCAACCACGGACCTACCCCTGCATCCACAGGCGACTTCCGCCAAGAGCCTACGCACTAGCCTAGCATAGAGGAGTTCAAAGGACGGACAAGGCTGTCACCACCTGTCGCCTACCTCAGCTAACCGATAGACTAACAAATAATTGATGCAAATCAATTATCCATGTAACATACTTGCATAATCAAAGAGCACTCTACTCCTCCATGGTTATATTAACGAAGCAGAGCTATCATATAAATATGATCACCAAACCCATGTCATGTCATAACAATGAATCCTAAGCATAAAGACTATGTCATATAAATTAGACTATAGTGACAGTATATAACAAGCATGACAATAGTAGTATAATAAATATAAACTACTATCACACAAGTGGGCTATACTATCACATATATGAATCACAATATCAAACAAGAAACTCATGACCCAAACACAACTATATGAAAAGATGACATTTATTAAATAGAGCAAAGTCTTACAAAAGGGAAATGATACAAGAGCCATACCAATTTCTCCAAGAGAAGACTTGAGAACAACTAAGTAGTAAGAACTAGAGAACTCTAAACTCAGCCTAACTCCACTAAGACTTGAGAACAACTAAGTAGCAAGAGAAGGAATTCTTCTTGTGGTGTGTGTGTGAGTGTAAAGACACACCCTCCTATTTATAGCCTCTACAGGTCGGCAAAGGGGAGTAACCGCCAAGAATATCCCTGCCCACCGCCTTCGGGGATCAACCAGAAGCCTCCACATGCAAGCCCAGGAGGAAAGGCCGCATGCCTAGGTCAGCCGACCTAGGGGGGTCGGCCGACCTGTGGCTGGGCCCTCCTGGGTTGTGCTTCCTCAGGGTGGCTGCTGATGAGGACATCACTTCTATGGATACACACAACACTCCTCCAATTCTGGACTTGCAAGGTCCAATGACTAGAGCTCGTGCACGACGACTAAATTTAGAGGTGAGCTTGTTCCTACAATCTTTGCTATAGGTTACTTTTGAGAATGGTTTGCTACCTAATGATTATTTTATGATTAGAAACCATGGAGAGGACTAGGAGATGATGGGAGAAGGAGTTGGGAACGTGGAGGACCAGCAAGAGCTTGGAAGCCAAAGTGGAAGCCCAATCAAAACCGACTTCGAGTCTGTTTCGGGGCCCAAGACCAGTCTGCACTAAAACAGTCTCCCATGACGCATACGGACTCAGATTTGGACGTTCTACATATGCTCGGAAAGATAAGGAGAAGACCTTTCCAATGCCGCCGGCCTCATGTCAAAATTTATCCGGAGTCATCTGGAATCGTTGAAACAAGAGAGAGTCCAGAATCTGTGTCGGTGCTGCATCGCCTATTTTTGGCCTTTGGGCTTTGTATCTAGTTGAGCCCAATTAGGGGCGCGTCCAGAGGGTCTTGCACGACCCTAGGGTCTTTATATACAGCCGCCACCGCACCATTAGAGTTTGGGTTTTGCTTAGATCAATTCTGTTCATAAACAGTTTCATCGTTCATCGGTTTGTGAGACCCCAACTTCGAGAGTTTAATCATACATCTGCAATTGTGTTGCATTCTTAGTTGTTCTTGCTTGTGTTCTTGATTCGCAGGCAGGGATTAGCCTTCTTGGCGAGGTCAATCGTCTTTGGACGGTTGATAACCAGAGGAGACGTCGTGCTGCGATTGCGGGGTTTAGAACGTGCTGTTCTGAAGCCGGATCGATTTGTATGTCGCCTCCGACCAAATCAACTTACCAAGAACCTTTCGGAAGATCGGGAACCCTTGTTTACATCAAGTGGTAATCAGAGCTTCAGGTGCACCGTCATGTTGTTTTCGTGTTCTTCCTATCGTCCACAGAAAGTACCAAAAAAAAGAAATTTCCCCGCCCATAACCACGTGTTTAGCCTTTGCATATTTCAATTTCAGAGTCCGTAGTGTTGAGTTTGTGCCCTAGTTCTTGTTTAGTCGCTGGTTTAGTTTGTGTTTTTGTTGTCAGTAGTGTTTCCCTTGCAACCCTAGCCGCCATCCCCTTCACCATCCTCGGTTTTGTCGGCTTTGTGTGCTAGGGTTGATTGATCAACACGCCCACCCTAATCCCACCCTAAACCTACCCTCACTGATGTGAACAAGGGTTCCCGATCTTCCGAAAGGTTCTTGGTAAGTTGATTTGGTCAGAGGCGACATACAAATCGATCCGGCTTCAGAACAGCACGTTCTAAACCCCGCAATCGCAGCACGACGTCTCCTCTGGTTATCAACCGTCCAAAGACGATTGACCTCGCCGAGAAGGCTAATCCCTGCCTGCGAATCAAGAACACAAGCAAGAACAACGAAGAATGCAACACAATTGCAGATGTATGATTAAACTCTCGAAGTTGGGGTCTCACAAACCGATGAACGGCGAAACTGTTTATGAACAGAATTGATCTAAGCAAAACCCAAACCCTAATGAAGAGGCAGCGGCTGTATATGAGGACCCTAGGGTCGTGCAAGACCCTCTGGACGCAGCCCTAAGTGGGCTCAACTCGTTACATGGCCCAAAGACCGATTACGGTGTCGCAGCACCAGGACAGATTCTGGAAGTCGAATTGTTTTGGCGATTGCTGATGGCTCAGGAAGAATTCTGACATGGGACCAGTTGGGTTGGAAAGTTATTTTCGTTATCTTTCCAAGCATATATAGAACATCCAAATCCGAGTCCGTATGCGTCCTGTGTCTCCGTTTTAGTGCAGACTGGTCCTGGGCTCCGAAACAGACTCGAAGTCGGTTTTGATTGGGCCTCCACCTTGGCTTGGACGTCCTTGCTGGCCCATCACGTCTCCAATCACCTCTCCAGCTATCTCATCATCATCTCCAAGGTTTCTAACAACAATTAATTCATTAGGTAGCAATCTATTCTCAAAACCACATAATAAAAATATTAGAAACGATCTCACCTGTAAATTCAGGTGATGCACATGAACTTTCATCTTAGTTGAAGGTGATGTGGACAAGGGTTTCCAATCCTCCGATAGGTTCTGATAATCTTGATTAAGGCGGAGGCGATACACAAATCGATCCGGCTTCCGAACGACACGTTCTGAACCCCGCAATCGCAGCACAACGTCTCCTCTGGTTATCAACCGTTCAAGAACGATTGACCTCGCCGAGAAGGCTTATCCTTGCCTGCAAATCAAGAACACAAGCAAGAACAAAGAAGAATGCAACTAAATTTGCAAGTATACGATGAAACTCTCGAAGTTGGGGTCTCACAAACCGATGAACGGCGAAACTGTTTATGAACAGAATTGATCTAAGCAAAACCCAAACCCTAATAAAGAGGCGGCGGCTGTATATGAGGACCCTAAGGTCGTGCAAGACCCCTGGACGCAGCCCTAAGTGGGCTCAACTCCATACATGGCCCAAAGACCGATTACGGTGTCGCAGCACCAGGACAGATTCTGGAAGTCGAATTGTTTCGGCGCTTGCTGACGGCTCGGGACGAATTTTGACATGGGACCAGTTGGGTTGGAAATGGCTTTTCGTTATCTTTCCAGGCATATATAGAACGTCCAAATCTGAGTCCGTATGCGTCCTGGGCATCCGTTTTAGTGCAGACTGGTCCTGGGCTCCGAAACAGACTCGAAGTCGGTTTTGATTGGGCCTCCACCTTAGCTTGGACGTCCTTGCTGGCCCATCACGTCTCCAATCACCTCCCCAGCTATCTCATGATCATCTCCATGGTTTCTAACAATAATTAATTCATTAGGTAGCAATCTATTCCCAAAATCACATAAAGGAATCATTAGGAACAAGCTCACCCGTAAATTCAGTTGTCGCGCATGAACTTGTATTTTGGTTGGCGGAGTGCTGGGTGTATCCATAAGGGTGATGCCCTCATCACTCTCCCCCTTTTGAATTAGAGTCGTCCTCGACTCAATCCCATCTCTTTCTCCCAATAGTGGTCTCAAATCTGAAATATAAAATATAGAACTATTCCCAAACTTGGAATGCACCTCGCATTTATATGTGTTATGAAAATTATCATCACAATATGAAACCATAATAGAAGGCATGCCATGCAAATTAATGACCTCTTTGAATACTCGCTCAGCAATATGAACGTCATTCTCACTCTTATGACAAGATGGAAAATGTGTGATCTTAAAAACACTAGAAAAACATGACATGACATGGTAACTGTTATTGCAGTTTTCTAGTTCATCATTTGGTTGTACAACACAAGGAGTATTCATGTTTGAGCAAATATAAACTTTATGCACCATAAATACACCTCTGTGATCATAGTTTCCTATAGCATAAAATTTGTTTCTTGTTAGTAAAGGCAATTTAGTTTGAGAAAAGATTTGCTTCTCCACGGTATTTAGATCACAAAGAACATCAAATTCAATATAACCCAAAGTATTTAGAGAAGACAATAATTTCTGCTCATTCTTTTCACATGTTATTAAAATCAAATGTTTTATTTCAGCACTAGTAGGTGAATCATAAGCAAAAACATCAATCTTGTTCATTTGTTGTGGCAAAGGTATAAGTGAAGCAGTGGCACACAACTCCTCTTTATCACAAGGATCAGTAGATAAATCAACTTGTGGCAAAGGCAAATCAAGACAAGGTTCCAATACAACAAGATTGTTGGAACAATTCATCACATCAAGAAAGCTCTTACCTGAAACAACATGTTCTTCATCTTTCACACTATCCTCTTCTTTGTGTAGAACCTGAAATGTATTAGTTGCAACAAGAGGCAAGGAAATATGTTCATCATTTAATTCAGATTTTGATGTAAGTGTTGCAACATTTAAAGTAGTCCATTCTTTCCTAAATGGTTCATTCTTTCTTCTCTCAAGTCTTTGTTGATCCTCTTCTAAAATTTCAGCAGCAGACATAGGTTTAAGAGTAACTCTTCTACCATTGTATTTAAATGAATAGGTATTAGCAATGGTATTGTGCAAAGCATTATTTGTAGAAATCCAAGGCTTACTCAATAACAAATGACACGCTTGCATAGGCACTATATCAAAATCTGCACAATCCTTATAAGAACCAATAAAAAATTCAATGCGTGCAATTTTATCTACCTTTATCTTACCACAAGAATTTACCCATTGGATGTTGTATGGACACGGGTGTGGCTGTGTGGTCAAGCCGAGCTTCTCGACCAATTCCAAGCTTGCGATGTTGTTGCTACTCTCTCCATCAATGATGACACGACAACGTCGATCCTTCACAACAAAGTGAGTCTGAAACAAGTTGTTCATTTGATTTTGCTCTACCTTCTCCATTTGAGAACTAAACACTCGTTGTGCTACAACACTTGTATCAACCTCATTTGACACCATCGACTCATCACCATCGGTGTTGTAACCTGTCATTGTTAATAGAAAACAAGAGAACACACAAGAGTATATTTTCCTATCACCACTGTTTGATCACGGTGGAAACTCTCAACAAGCAAATGACAGCACCTAACTGAGTTCTTACAAGATTCTTAGTAGCAAAACAGAGGATACCTTGGAGAGTGTGATCCGACGATTACGAGGGTCCAAAGTTCTGTGCCTATTCAGAAGGATATATGTGGAGCTAGGTAGGAAATTTATAGTAGCAAGGATTAGCAAAATTTCAATTCAGAAATTGCAAAACTGAATAATAGTCCCAAGCTAGTCTATGTCACTGGCCTAAACTTGTCTCGAACCTAGTTCAAGCAAGCAAGCAAATGGCTCAACAAAGGACACAAAGGCTGCAAGCAATTCTGAATTTTTTTCTCTTCTCCTTTCGTTTTTTTTCTTTTGTTATAGGTGCGGCTTTTTCTTCTTATTTTTTTTTCAGCACCTCTTTGCCTTTTACTTCTTTCATGATTTTTTTGACATAGAACTGCAGCAAGAGTTGCGAACTTTATAGCACAAAGAAAAAAACCTAAACTTTCTTTTTTGCACTCTTTACGTAAGGAATAGATGTACATGTAGAACTGAACCGACAATTCTCATATGCAACAACGTGCAGCAATCTCTTGACTCAAGGAACAATGTGCAACAGAAAACACTCTAAGTTTCTTTTGCACACAAAAAATAGAAGTCTAGATGTTAAATAAATATTTAGTGTAAATAATTCCAGCAGTACTATTCTCTCAATGTGTGCAACAATCTGATTTTTTTTTTCTTGATTGTCTATGAACAAGGACACACACGACTCAAACAAGACCAAAGAACAAGTACTAGACCAACAACACAATGACCTTGTAGGGACTAAAATTCAGAGAAGCAAACTAAACTGAAAATTGCAAGGCTCAAGGGGGGTGTAGGACAGCGGAAACACGACGAACAAATATTTTTGTAGGGCAATTTTCTGGACTCTAGGATTGAACAAAATAACAAGGATAAGGGCGAACCTAACGGTGTACCTGAAGCTCTGATTACCACTTGATGTGGACAAGGGTTTCCAATCTTCCGATAGGTTCTGATAATCTTGATTAAGGCGGAGGCGATACACAAATCGATCCGGCTTCCGAACGACACGTTCTGAAACTCTCGAAGTTGGGGTCTCACAAACCGATGAACGGCGAAACTGTTTATGAACAGAATTGATCTAAGCAAAACCCAAACCCTAATAAAGAGGCGGCGGCTGTATATGAGGACCCTAAGGTCGTGCAAGACCCCCTGGACGCAGCCCTAAGTGGGCTCAACTCCATACATGGCCCAAAGACCGATTACGGTGTCGCAGCACCAGGACAGATTCTGGAAGTCGAATTGTTTCAGCGATTGCCGACGGCTCGGGACGAATTTTGACATGGGACCAGTTGGGTTGGAAAGGGATTTTCGTTATCTTTCCAGGCATATATAGAACATCGAAATCCGAGTCCGTATGCGTTCTGGGCATCCGTTTTAGTGCAGACTGGTACTGGGCTCCGAAACAGACTCGAAGTCGGTTTTGATTGGGCCTCCACCTTGGCTTGGACGTCCTTGCTGGCCCATCACGTCTCCAATCACTTCGCCAGCTATCTCATGATCATCTCCATGGTTTCTAATAATAATTAATTCATTAGGTAGCAATCTATTCTCAAAATCACATAAAGGAATCATTAGGAACAAGCTCACCCGTAAATTCAGTTGTCGCGCATGAACTTGTATTTTGGTTGGCGGAGTGCTGGGTGTATCCATAAGGGTGATGTCCTCATCAGAAGGAGTGTTGTGTGTATCCATGAGTGTGATGTACTCATCACTCACCACCTCGGACCAATTTTCACATATTCCACTTTCCGCTGCATCCACCTCGCCAAATAAAAATCCCTACCCGACCCCAAGCCAACTCGGGTTTCACTAAAACCCCCGGTTTCTTCATAACCGATTCCGACACCCCTTCGATAAAACGGCCATAACTTTTCGCTCGGTTGTCCATTTTGGCTGTCACTAACCTTTTGCAGGAGTATGAGGATGTTTTCCTAGCTGAGATACCCCCGAGATTGCCACCTTTGAGAGGGATTGAGCATCAAATTGATTTGATTCCTGGTGCTACTTTACCAAACCGTGCTGCTTATAGGACCAACCCTGAGGAGACTAAGGAGATACAACGACAAGTCCAAGACCTTTTGGATCGTGGGTATGTTCGTCAATCACCTAGTCCTTGTGCTGTTCCTATACTTTTGGTTCCTAAGAAAGATGGTTCTTGGCATATGTGTGTAGATTGTAGAGCCATTAATAACATTACTATTAGGTATCGTCATCCTATTCCTAGGCTAGACGACATGCTTGATGACTTATGTGGTGCTATAATTTTCACTAAAATTGATTTGCGTAGTGGCTACCATCAAATTAGAATGAAACTTGGAGATGAATGGAAAACAGCTTTCAAAACCAAATTCGGGTTGTATGAGTGGTTAGTAATGCCTTTTGGGTTGACTAATGCACCCAGTACTTTCATGCGTTTGATGAATGAGGTTTTAAGACCTTTTATTGGCAAATTTGGGGTTGTTTAATTTGATGATATCTTGATTTATAGCAAATCCATGGATGATCATATGATTCATTTGCGTACTGTTTTTGATGCTTTGTGAGTTGCACGTTTATTTGGTAACCTCGAGAAGTGCACCTTTTGCACGGATCGAGTCTCTTTTCTTGGCTATGTTGTGACTCCATAGGGAATTGAGGTGGATGAGGAGAAGATTAAAGCCATAAAGAGCTGGCCTGTACCAAAAACTATCACACAGGTGAGGAGTTTTCTTGGTCTTGTAGGTTTCTACCGCCGCTTTGTCAAAGATTTCAGCACCATTGCTGCACCATTGCATGAGTTGACAAAGAAGGGCGTTGACTTCCATTTTGGTAAGGTACATCATGAGTCTTTTGATGCTTTGAAGGACAAACTTACACATGCACCATTGCTGCAATTACCCAATTTTGATAAGACTTTTGAGCTTGAATGTGATGCTAGTGGTATAGGCATTGGTGGTGTTTTGATGCAAGATGGTAAACCTGTTGCATACTTTAGTGAGAAAATTACTGGGCCTGTTTTGAATTATTCCACGTATGATAAGGAACTATATGCACTTGTACGTTCTTTAGAGACGTGGCGTCATTATTTGTTGCCCAAAGAATTTGTTATTCATTCTGATCATGAATCACTTAAGTATATTCGTTCTCAATGCAATTTGAACCGTAGACATGCTAAATGGGTTGAGTTTATTGAGTCTTTTCCTTATATTATTAAACATAAGAAAGGGAAGGATAATGTGATTGCTGATGCTTTATCTAGGCGATATACTTTGTTGTCTCAACTTGAATGTAGAATTTTTGGACTTGAGGCAATTAAAAAACAATATGTTGCTGATGTTGATTTTAAAGATGTATTGCTGCACTGTAAAGAAGGTCGTGTTTGGAACAAATTTGTGTTGAATGATGGTTTCTTGTTTAGAGCTAACCGCATATGCATCCCAGTTGGTTCCGTTCGTCTTTTGTTGTTGCAGGAGGCGCATGGAGGTGGATTGATGGGTCATTTTGGTGCTAAGAAGACGGAGGATATTTTGGCCACACACTTCTTTTGGCCAAGGATGAGGAAAGATGTTGAGCGTTTTGTTGCTCGCTCCACTACATGTCAAAAAGCTAAGTCTCGTTCGAATCCAAATGGTTTATACATGCCACTTCCTGTTCCTTCTATTCCATGGGCGGATATTTCTATGGACTTTGTTTTATGACTGCCTAGGACTAAGAGGGGGAGTGATAGCATTTTTGTTGTTGTGGATCGTTTTTCCAAGATGGCACACTTTATACCATGTCATAAAATTGATGATGCTAGTTATATTGCTGATCTCTTTTTTAAAGAAATTGTACGTTTGCATGGTATGCCTTCTACTATTGTTTCAGATCGTGATGCAAAATTCTTGAGTCATTTTTGGCGCACGCTTTGGAATAAGTTGGGTACAAAGTTGCTATTTTCTACAACTTGTCATCCACAAACTGATGGACAAACTGAGGTTGTGAACCGCACTTTGGGCACTATGTTACGAGCTATTTTGAAGAAAAATTTGAAGCAATGGGAAGAATGCTTGCCTCATGTTGAGTTTGCTTATAATCGGGCAACACATTCTACTACCAAGGTAAGTCCCTTCAAGGTAGTGTATGGTTTTGATCCCCGTACTCCACTTGATATACTTCCTCTACCTATTAATGAGAGAGTTCATGTTGATGCTAAGGAGCGTGCTGAATTTATTTTGCAAATGCATGAGACCACTAGACTTAGCATTGAAAAGATGAATGAAAAATATAAAATTGCTGGTAGTAAAGGTAGAAAGGAAGTAAAGCTTGATGTAGGAGATTTAGTGTGGTTACACTTAAGGAAGGATAGATTTCCAGAATTGAGAAAGTCTAAGCTAATGCCTAGAGCTGATGGTCCATTCAAAATAATGGAGAAGATTAATAATAATGCATACAAACTTGAGTTGCCTCCCGAGTTCGGGGTTAGTCCTACTTTTAACATTTCAGATTTGAATCCATACTTGGGAGAAGAGGATGAGCTTGAGTCGAGGACGACTCCACTTCAAGAGGGGGAGGATGATGAGGACATCACTCCTATGGATACACACAACACTCCTCCAATTCTGGACTTGCAAGGTCCAATCACTAGAGCTCGTGCACGACGACTAAATTTAGAGCTGAGCTCGTTCCTACGTTCTTCGCTATATGTTACTTTTGAGAATGGTTTGCTACCTAATGATTATTTTATGATTAGAAACCATGGAAAGGACCAGGAGATGATGAGAGAAGGAGTTGGGAACGTGGAGGACCAGCAAGGGCTTGGAAGCCAAAGTGGAGGCCCAATCAAAACCGACTTCGAGTCTATTTCAGGGCCCAGGACCAGTCTGCACTAAAACAGTCGCCCAGGACGCATACGGACTCGGATTTGGACGTTCTACATATGCACAGAAAGATAAGGAGAAGACCTTTCCAATGCTGCCGGCCTCATGTCAAAATTCACCCGGAGTCATCGGGAATCGTTAAAACAAAAGAGAGTCCAGAATCTGTGTCAGTGCTGCATCGCCTATTTTTGGCCTTTGGGCTTTGTATCTAGTTGAGCCCAATTAGGGGCGCGTCCAGAGGGTCTTGCACGACCCAAGGGTCTTTATATACAGCCGCCGCCACACCATTAGGGTTTGGGTTTTTCTTAGATCAATTCTGTTCATAAACAGTGTCGCCGTTCATCGGTTTGTGAGACCCCAACTTCGAGAGTTTAATCATACATCTGCAATTGTGTTGCATTGTTCGTTGTTCTTGCTTGTGTTCTTGATTCGCAGGCAGGGATTAGCCTTCTCAGCGAGGTCAATCGTCTTTGGACGGTTGATAACCAGAGGAGACGTCGTGCTGCGATTGCGGGGTTTAGAACGTGCTGTTCTGAAGCCGGATCGATTTGTGTGTCGCCTCCGACCAAATCAACTTACCAAGAACCTTTCGGAAGATCGGGAACCCTTGTTTACATCAGCTGCCAGGTGGGTCCTCGTCCCAGATGTCGGGGTAGTTTTGTGTGTTTCTTCGGTGTGGTACTGAAAATGGGCCCTTCAATCCATAGGATGTCCAGTTGGCGCTCTCTCATTGGTCGAAAGTGTTTTTCTTTGCCTTTTGGGTGTGTTTCCTTCATATTTCCTCCTACATGCAAATAATTCCCAAATACAAGTGGAACTACATTATTGTAAACAAATATGCGTGTATGAAATGCCAAGTTCTCCTTTATTTGAGTATAGTTGATGGATGAAAATGGTACTTAACAGCCGTCAACAGTCCACCATGACATAAAGATGTGTAAATCCTCCTTGTGCCTTACGGAAAGGACCAACAATGTCCAATTCCCAGACCGAAAAAGGCAACATAATAGGGATGTTTTGCAGCTCCGTTGCTGGTACGTGTTTCTGTCTTGCGTAGAATTGACAACCTTCATATGTTCGGACAATCTCGTGAGCATCAAGTCTGGAAGTCGGCCAATAGAAACCATGTCAGGAAGCTTTGCTGGCTATCATCATGGGTGCCCCGTGGTTGCCACACATGAAGGCATGGATTTCTCGAAGAACGGCTATGCCCTCCGCCTGGGACAAGCATTTGATCAGTACTCCATGTTGGCTTTGTCTGTACAACATTTAGTCAACAATGTAGTACGACTTTGATTTCCGTATAATTTGGAGAGCTTCATCCTTATCGGATGGTACGATGCCATTATCAAGGTAGTTGATAAAAGTACTCCTCTAGTCCGTTTCGAGGACAACAACTTGGGACGATTGAACTCGATCGGTCACAGCCTGTGCCACAACTTGCTTAATATGTACAAACGACTTCTGTAATTCGTGAAGGAATATGCTAGTACGAATTTTAGCTCGGCTAGACCCAATCTTGGCCAGCTCATCCGCCTCCGCATTGTTTTTCCAGAGGACATGCTTATATAGGATGTTGTCAAACTTATCTTCTAGCTTCCTAACCTCAGCCCAGTATGCTGCCATATTGTCATCTAGACAACACCGTTCTTTGGTTACATGGTCGATGACTAGAGCTGAGTCACCGAAGATTCTCAGCCTCTTGATGCCGAGTGCTGCTTCTGATTACCAACCATGTAACAGGGCCGCGTACTCGGCAGCATTATTGGATGCTCGAAAATGCATGGACAGGACATATCTCACCATCGTGTGATCAGGGGATGTCAATACTACCCCTGCTTTAGCTCTTTCCAGTTGTAAGTAGCCATGGAAGGACATGTTCTAGAAGCTCAATTTTTACGAACTTGGCGGCGGCTGGATGATCTCTATCCACTCGACGATGAAATTAGATAATGCTTGTCCTTTTATAGAATCCCTTGATTTGAAGGAGATGTTATAAGTTCCAAGCTCCATAGCCCACTTGGATATTTTCTTAGTGGCTTCTCAATTATGGAGCAATTCGGTGAGTTCATAAGAGGCACGATCTTCGATCAGAAGGTCTTGGAAATAGTGCTTCAACTTTAGAGAGGTCATCAACAAGGCGTATACTAATTTCTAAATTTGAAAATATTGCACCTTGGAGTCTGAAAGGACTTCACTAACGAAATACACTAGACGCTGAACCATTGGAGCCTTGCCATCTTCCGCTTGGTTGACCACCACAACTGTGCTGACAACATGTGTGGTTGTGAAAATGCAGATGCAAAACTTCTTGAGGTTCTCGGGGGGGGGGGGGGGGGGGGGGGGAGAGAGAAGCCTCAATGGTCAGCCAATGTAGGGCTTAAACACATCCAAATATTTTTTGGGCTTCTTCTGTCCAGACGAGTCGAAGAGTTGTTCGGGGGGTTTGTCAATGTTTTTGGTGTCAAAGTGACATCCTCATCGTAGTTGCTATCCAATCCGTTAGGTGCCTGTGAGCGCACCCACCGGGTGTAGCCCCCGAGCCAGAGGGCAAGTCTGGGGGTTCATGCTTTGGCTTTAAGTCAGACAAGTGGTTTGCGACCTCATGGCTAGGTCTCTATCAGCGATGCCAGCCTTCGAGCCCCCACACGATGCAGTGCGTATGGTCGAGTGGTAGTTTCAACTGCGATTGGTTTCCCTTCTGCATCTCATTCGTGTGACGGAGGGTAGAGCCGGGCTATGTTTTACCTTGGGGGCCGAAACATAGTGCTCGGTGTGTTAGTATCGAGTCCATTCAAGTGAAGCCCTGGTTTCCGATCAATAGGGTTCTGACGGACCAGCTAGTGGTCAACTTCACTAATCCATCCTATCTGTCTTGACTAGTTCCCGGGTCCGTTCGATTCGTCTTGATGGCTCGAAGCTTCTCTACGGTGAGATACCAACGATCGAGTCAGAACGGGACTCAAACTCGACTCTGAGGTGCCCTCGACACCGGGGTGTCAGGTTATTGACCGCTGGCAGATCCATTGCTCATGCTCCTTGCTCGATTTGATGCTCGAGGCGGCTATCGAGCCCCTCGCAGGGACAACCTTCAAATCCCAGTCGGGTCGGGCCGTCAAGGAAGTTTGCAGTTCCTGATCCCATCTTACCGATGTGGGTCGAGCCTCACAAGGTTGATCGAGTCGTCATTCGCCTTTATGTCGCACGGGCGCTACAAAGGAGGTGAGTAAGATAAGGGTCCCGGAATCATTTGCGGGAGTCGAGCTGTCCCCCACGTATTTAAGGAAAGGACCGAACAGGTGCGGGAATTTGGACGGTTCACAATCCATTCCCCATGCTTTTCGGAGGTAAGAAAAATGATGTGGGAATTCAAGTCGAAAGCCGATCCATTTTCCCATGTCCCAAGAGAAGAGGGCGTCACATTTACCTCTTACGTGTGCGTAGTGGTGGGCCTGGGTGGAGCAGAGGGAGCAGTTTTACTGCACATGACATGGTGATCGTGGGGCGACCGTGCGGTGGTAGTGGTGGGTCGGTGTGATGTGGCACCACAAGTGCGGGATGCGAGGAGTCACGGTGTGAGGAGTTAATGGATTTACCTCCAGCGAGTCATGGCGGGACCTGCGGTCAAATCACAAGGAGCAGGGTCCTTGGGAAGTTTGCCTATTTAATGCTTGGTTCCGGGGACCACCTCGTCTTCTCCCCTTCGCCTTCTCCTTTCCTAGCCTCTTCGTCTCTTGATTGAGGAAATCAAGGTTCATCCGCTTCCTCCTTCATCGTTTTCTGCAATGTTTCTCCCACAACCATCATGGACGCGTTTGCTTGGGGCTGCTCGACGGTGGTGCCAAACAACCTGAGGGACCTCGTTGTCACTGGCCTCCTCCGTCCTCATGTCGAAGGGACCGAGTGGTATGTGCTGGAGGGTGAGACGGTACCACGGCTGCCAGCAGGCTACTTCGTCTTATTCATCCTGTTTCACGAGCGGGGGTCATCGTACCGACGCAAGATTTCCTCCATGAGCTGCTCAACTTCTACCGTATTGAGTTGCATCATCTGACCCTCAATGGGGTCCTACACATTGTGCTCTTCATCGCGTTGTGCAAGGATCCATGGAGGTGGCACCACACTTCGAGTTGTAGTGCTACTACTTCTCCACCACACTGTAGACAATTAAGGTGGGCGACGATTGGCGTCCCTCGGTGTTGACGGTCGTTAAGTACCAATTTCGATCGTCAGTATACCTATAAAAGTAGGAAGACTTAGCATTTCATACACGCATTTTAGTAGGAATAATTAGATTACACTTGTCCTTGGAGATGTATGTGCATGCAAGGATTTTTTTGAGAGAAAGAGAGCAGGGATTTGATATTAAAAAGTGGAGAAATGGTAGATAATTCGGGAAAACACCATTCCAGCCAATGGGGCGGTGCCAACTGGACCTCCCTCGGATTGCATACGTGGGTGCATAGGATTCCTCTAGAGAACACCAAATTAAAACACAAGAGGACCCACCTATCTGCTGCCCCGAGGAAGCACAGGGCCAGAGGCCCCACTCCCTAGTCGGGCGACCAACGGGGAGGTCGGCCAACCTAGTCCTGAGGCAGTTCGGCCTCCCCTTCCATGTGTCACTGCCTCAACTCTTTGGCAACGTCGATGGCCCGAGGTTCCGTGGAGGTTACTCTCTAGAATTGACCTATGGGCCCTATATAAAGAAGGGAAGAGCTCCACAGAGACACACACACACACACACACACACAATCAAGAGTTACTCATTTGCCTATTTCACTTAGTAGTTTCCTAGTCGTAGTGGAGATTAGTTTAGATGGAGCCTTGCTCAAGTCTCCAAGTCATAGGAGTATTGGTATGGATCTTGTATCCTTTCCTTTATTCTCTTGTATTATGACTTTGCTCTATTTAATTAATATAGTTCTTCCATATAGTTGTGCTTACTATATGTGTTTCTTGTTTGGTTATATATCATATTCATGTCATAGGACTTTATGCTTTCATGATGATATATACTTGCTACCTTGTTGTCATGATTGGCATATACCTCGACTATAGTCTAAATGTTATAATGCTAGTTGAACTTTAGTCTAGTTGTTGTGCCTCGACATGGGCTTGATATCCACGTAGGTTTAGGGAAGCTCTAGTGTTTGATCTATGCAAGAGTTCTACTTAAAGGTATAAACGTGGTGCTTAGATGGCTAGGTAGTATCTATCAACTCGTAATCCACAGTCTACAGAGGTAGGCCGTACGTGGTGACAACCCTATCTGTCCTTTGTACTCCTCCATGTTCGGTTGTGACATGTGTCCAAGATGGAGTTCCCTTGTATATGCCGGGTATGAATCTGTACATGAAGTGTTGAGTGCATTAGACTATGACTAGTATAGAGTTGCTTGTAATTGTTTGACTATGTGACTATATAGGTAGACTAACATTAAAGATACGGCTTTGCTCTTCTAACTAAAACTCACTAGAGACTTAGGTCCTTTTATTTATATTTGGGAATGATGTTATGTGTGTCACACTACCCCTATTCTTATTATACTTACCCTTATATAAAATCTGAGTACTAATACCAATCTTTATGTCTACATTACTATTAATAATCATATATTCATGCTACGCCTTCCTTTGGTAGAACTACAAATGACAAGCTATTGGAGGAATCAAATAGTGAGATGTTATAATGATATTTTCTGTGGGCTTGCGGATTTTACTCTATTGACACTAAGGTGCATCTTTATAATTATGTCTGGCATCATTGCCGGGAAAGGCATAGAAGAATATTTTGTTAATAATGACATAAACATATTGATTGTATGGTAGTCACTGGTTATCCATGCTAACTTATTATGTTTGTGTGAAAACAGGGTAGTGCATGAACGGTTTCGATCTGCCTGAATAACATGAATGAGAAAGTTTAAGAGGAAGTTCTATATCCATGTGTTGCTAGTAACATACCAAGATACATGGCGGGAGTGTACCGACCGACAGAGAACTGACTGGACAAAGCAGTGACATGGGGTATGATGCCTAAGGTAAATAAGAAGAGGTCATTGGTTGTCAATGCTAGAGAAAGAAAATGAGCATGGACATCTTCTATACAAAAACATGGTGAACATATTGGACTATGTGAGTGGTGTGAACGTGGGTCCATTTTTTTTTTGGCATTTTGTGGGTAATGTAAAAGAAAACAATTCAAGTAGGAACAGAAAAGGTAAGAGTAATTGGATTCACGAGGAGGATGGGATGATCGGATTGAGGAGTGGGAATCTAATCAAGGGTTGAAACGGGTCTGGGAAAGGTCGATCACATCCCCATTGACATCAGCACTGCCACCATCCTTGCTCGCTTGTTCCACCTAGAGTCTTGACATTCTTCAACAGAATTGCAAGTTGCTTGCTCCTTCTTGCATACTAAAGGTTTGTTTCTAGACTACCTCGTTGTTTGTTCTATTTATTGTTGGGTTCGTTATCGATCTGCACAAGAATAGTCAATCAATTCATTTCATGCGCTAAATGGGGTGGAGGGGGGGGGGTAGATGTACAGCAGTTTGTTTGTTGGTTTGCGGATTACGTGTTTTGTGATTTGTGGTACAAGAAGATTACGGATGTCAATGGGTCTACTGGATTATATGGAGGAGAAAACTATCTGCCATGAATTGGACAAGAATTAGGACTCCGGTTAAATTTTGATTTATATCTGCACCCCTCGGTCTTGGGATGCATATCTCAATTTTCATTGGTAGCTTCCATCTGCACCCCTCGGTCTCAGTGCCTGTTAGGTTTGAAGGATGACCAAAGGGAGCCATGGCCTCCAAACCGTGCCTCCCACATGTCAGAGGCCCGGTTACGCCACGCCTCATGGTGCATTAACTAGAAATGGCAGTGATAGTGATTGAGTGAACCGAAATATGGTGATATTATTAGTGATATGCTTGATCAATTGCTAGTGCCACTTGAAACAGGAAGGAAAAAGGTAGTAGAGAGAGGTTATCAGGACAGGATGCACGAGAGTGAAAGAAGATACATAAAGGTGGACAAACTCTCATTTTCCTTTTTTTCATTATCTGTCATTTTGTTGAGAGAATGATCAGCCAACTTGTTATGTGCATTTTATGTTGGGCTGCTGGGCTAGGAAAGCTTTCGGGGCCCAGATATGAATAAATAGATAAGCTAAGATAGCTCCCAGCCTCTCACTAGAATATCTACTAACTATTTCCTCCCGATCCCATTTCCTTTTGTTTGCTTTAACTAATTTCACATTCACTATGCAAAAGAAACTGAAAAGCATACATAACTTGTGTTTTTCTATTACCTACACGAAGCCTTGTGATGACATCTGTTACCTATGTTAATCAAGGGGCGGGTTTTGGCAAGATTTAAGGCGAAAATTTCCGTTACCATATGGTAAATGATTTGATCATTTTCGGACATATTACCAAAATTCTGAAGTTGATGTGGATGTTTCTAGCTTTGGTGCAAGATCTACCGAGTTTCCCATCATCATGCACTCATATTCTTTGATTCTGAGAACCACCATATCGACCATGAGGTCCTTGGATGAAGTAGATGCAGGGTACAAGGGGTATTCAATTCCCGCCCCCCCCCCCCCCCCCCCCCCCCGGGACAGTGACCCAGTTAAACTAAATGGGGCAATAGCATTTTGACAACAATTTTAGAGTCCAATTGTCATTTGGGCCCTGATTTCTAAATTTTGTATTTTTAGCACAGTTTGAGGAAATGTTGTGTTAGTGAAAACATAATGAGAAATTTCATTTTTACCTAATCTATGGTTCAAACACAATTTTTCCACTAAATTCCCATGGACCTGATTGAGATTTTAGGCACAAAAATCTACTTCCTTTTACCAATCTGCTCTATCTGCGATACATTTCTTGCTTAGCACTCAACTCCATTGTGATCCAAACATTCATCGATTATCCCCCCTAATCGCCTTGGGTAAGGAAATTTGAAGCAGCAAAACTAGAGGTCCCCAAAAGGTGGAGGATCTAATTTCCTATCTACCGAAACGAAACTGAAAAGCATACATATCCCGTGTTCTTCTATTACCTGCACGAAGCCTGGTGGTCAGGGGGCTGGTTTTGCCAAGCTTCAAGGTGGAAAATTTTGTTAGCATATGGTAAATTATTCAATCATTTTTGGGACCTAATACCGAAATTCTGAAGTTGATGTGGATCTTTCTAGCTTTGGTGGAAGATCTATAGAATTTTCCACCAGCATGCATGCGTATTCTTTCGTTTTGAGAACCACCATTTCTCCCTTTAAGACCTTGAAAGAAATCGATGCATGGTACAAGGGATCTTCTACCTTCCCCCCGTTAACCTATATGTGGTAATAGTGTTTTAACCATAATTTTAGAGTACAATTTGGATCTAACCCTGATTTTTAAATTTTGTGTTTTTACCGCAGGTTTAAGGAAATATTGTGGTATTAAAAGCATAATGGGAAATTCCATTTTTACCAATTTTATAGTTAAAACACAATTGTTCCAAACTAAATTCCCATGGACCTGATTAAGATTGTAGGCACAGAAATTTACTTCCTGCTCTATCTTTGACACCTTTGCTGCTCAGTACTCTACTCCATGATGAGCCAAACATTCGTCGATTATGCCCCCAAATTGCCAAGGGCAAGGAAAGTTGAAGAAGCAAAAATAGAAGAGGTCCTCATCGAACATCTCTAATTGCTATGCCACTATTAGTGCTGATCCATCTGGAGAACTTTGTGAACATGGTATTTTATCTCTATTACACACTTAAAGTCGATCCATTTTCCTTCTCTTTTCTTACATTCGAACATAAGTTACAAGTCATATTGTAAGACCTTCCACTTAGAACATTCATTTTTGTATGCTTTGAGCTGTCTATATGGCAATTCAAGTTTTGAAACTACCCTTAGGCCAATAGCTCGGTTTATTGGTTCGCTGAAAGTATGATGCCTGTCAAATGAGCGAGTTGCTCATCAATAACCATTTTTTATCATGAATACAAATATGAGTTAGAGTACAACCAATCAAGGTCCCATAAATTAAGCTAATGACGGTGCATCATCTATTGTAAACCTTATAGGTAACAAGTACGAACGTGGAAAATGGATTCCTACGACGAACCTACACTGAGAGGTTTGCCTTACGGGAATATCCTTTATGAGTTGTTTATTTCTTATATTCCAAAAGGAGAATACAAAGTAGATTTCAGTTGCATGCCCATGTCTTCCACAAGGACAACAATCAGAACTATTCACTTGTCAAATGAGTGAATTGCTCATCATTATCTTTTTTGTATTATGAATATAGATGATTTAGACCATTATAAACATAATCAAAGACTCATAGAAGAAGAGCATGATATTGTATCATATATTGCAAACCTCATATGTGACCTATATGAACCAGGAGAATAGGTTCCAATGATGAAGCTACACTGAAAGGTTTGCCTTATAAGAACATCTATTATTTCTAGAATTCCAGAAAAGAGAATTATGTAGCCATTTCATATGGGAATAATGCACATTTACTTTTCACATTTATCGTGCAAAAGTGTGCTAAGGTTCTATAGAGTTGACCTTCTGCTCCATATTATTGTTTACTATATATCACTGATAAATGATTCAATCATTCTGTTTGCCTTGTACCATTGAATAGATTACATGCTACATAATATTTGTGGCATAAGAAGCATTTTTATATTTGTGGCATAAGAAGCATTTTTCCTACTCATAGGAGTAGTTACTCCCACATGTGTATATTACAAACTATAAAGTATCTATACATCATTAAGGTTTGAAAATGAAATATATGGTCATACCACAGTACCCAAGAGGGTATGTGGACATACTCACTTCTATGTAGTAGTAAAATGTGATGTACGTCCATATGCTTAAAACTAGGAGGCCCTTCAAAAATTTTTATTGTTCTCTCACAAAAAATGTTTTGAGTATGTGTACACACTCAAAATGATAAATGTGTATGTACACATATCCTAGGTGGGTTTGTGAACATGGGGATAATTACTCTTCGGTGCAGTGAACAACTTAGAGTTTTCATGATTTAGAATTCTAGGAATTGAACGTTCTACCCATGACTTTTATTTGTACCTGGTAAGGGAAATATAGTTTTATTTGTCATGTACACTTTGGAAGTTTGTTATTACAACACTATGTCCATGTATTTGTTCTTCCTATTGTTGCAACGATTTCAAATATGACTGGACTTGTGCATCTAAGTCATTCCACTTTTTGAAGTATTTGATACTAGAGGAAAGATCTTCAACTGACACCAAATGGTGGTCCTGGAGCAAGTTGTTGTAGCTACTTAAGAAGCACCCACCAGTACCGGTCGTCGCTTCCCCACCACCGATCTCCCCCTCGCCAGTCAGCGGATAAAAAAGCTTGCTTACTATCGAAGGCAATATATAGGAGATGAGGAGGAGGAGGAGGAAGACCAACCTCAAAAACATCAGTCAGCCCTCCCCTGCTCCCTCTGACCGACCATCAAATTGGTTAGAGCCCCTATGTCAAGTGGCGCACGATGCATGAGCAGCGAAAAATGCTGACGAAGCAACAAAGAAGAAGCGATCAGATTCCTAGACTACTTCTTCGAAGAAGAAAGTCAGTCGGATCAAGATCAAGCACGCCCGCGAGTAAATTTCTTCACGACTCCGAATCTTTATCAAGTGTAACCAAAATATGTTCAGTTTCTGACATTTTTGTCATGTACTGAACATACTACTCGGTCAGTCGAGACTCAGAGCGCCCCCATGTCTAAAGACACTTGTTCGACTCCTACGCTTCATCCGACCGACCCTCCTTAGTCTGCCATCACGCCATCAAGCGTGCAGACTCAAGCGAAGACGATCCCAACATTTCCATGGTCGTCCCCGCAGACCGCCTCTCCTCCCCCGACTGGCAATGTGCCTTCTCCCATCAAGTATAAGGTCATGCCAGTCGATAAAACCTTGGGTCGGCCTGAAGCCGAAGACTTGGAAATTCTCCATCAACACCGAGATGTGACCAAGGTACGCCAATACCAAGGCTTTTTTCTTCCTCACATCATCGTTGCTTCTAACCATAACGGTCTCCCCTTGTCCAAAAAATTTATGCTCTGGTGGAGAAAAAACAAGCAAGGATAGAGTACCTTGAGGCCAAGAGCTTTGGTATGTATTGAAATTCCTCTTTGTATATAAACATTTCATCATATCTCTGACTTGCTGCTGTTCGTAGTCACTGGTCAGCAGCTGACAAAAGCTTAACAACAACAAGAGAAGCTGTAGACCGGTTACAAGGAAGCTTCCACTTCTTTACAGCAGAGTCGCCTCGACCTTGCAGGTAAGAGATTTCACATCTTCTTGCCTTCCATGCTTTCTCCTTATATTTGTAATCACGAAGAAAACATTGCAGAACTAGAAAAGGTCACTTCGGATCAACAGAAATATTTGGATGTCCTGAAGACCGAGAAGGACGACCTCTCCAAGACTCTTGGCGAGCGAGATGTTGAGCTTGCTGAATTGAAGAAGAAATTGCAGGAGACAAAGGAGTCCCTGAAGAATGCTAAGGCCAGTTCCCTATAGCACAAATGTAATTTGGCCAGTAAGCTCTTTTTGTTTTCCTCTTATTAGTCTTCGTTGTAGGCTTCATCTTCTAATCTTGATGCCGGTCTGCAGTATTGTCATACAGTGTCCGGACTACATCCACGCAAAGCAAGTGGAGCTGACCGGGCATTCCATTGAATACTTGCTAGAGCACGCACCAGAGGCGATCGCCAATCATACTAGGAGGGTAGCAACCAAGGTCGGGAGTCAAGTGTTGCCTATTTGCCAATCTTGGTCCCCGAAATTTCCATTGGACAAGATCAAAGAGGGCTTCAGCCCATCGATGTCAGTCAACCAATGTCAGTTGCTGATGGACTCGGTAATAGAAACCTCCCAAGCCCTGGTTGAAAACATTAACGTCGATCTAGTTGTACTGACTCCTCCTGGATCTCCAGAGATAGAAGATAACGGCTCTTCTCCTTCGGCAGAGCTGTAATTTATGTAATAAGATATATTAGTAGTATTTGAGTAGGAAAATAGTATGTTTCTTTGGTAATAATGATTGTTCCTTTTCTTGCTTAATTACTAAACAAGTTAAAAAAACTCGACTGAGTAGTCAGTAGAGCGATCTCCTGTTACTTATAGCAATTTAGGCAGTATTTAGCCGCGTTAGTCGCGCTTCTGTATTTAAACCCTTTCACTATAAGATCTTAGAGATAAGACAGAAGACGCATCGGTCTGGCTTAGCATATTTAGCCGTAATTTGTAATCAGAATCGACCAATCAACACATGACCTCTCGCACTTTGGATCTGGGTCTAGTGTAGTGGTAGTCTGTTGTGCAGTACGAATTGTATGACTGCCATGCTGCAGCGTTAGACCCAAAACATAAAATTGTGTCAAATATGAGGAATCGGTCTGTAAAATCCAAAACCAGCATTTATCCAGATAAGGAGGAGTGGGACATTATTATTAGCCCCCTGACTCGATTGTTTAATGTGTAAATTAAGGAATCGAGACAAATAAGATTGAAAATCATCAAAAATCTTTCATCAAAAAGATCGAAGTTCCATTCAATAATAATGTATAGGAATAAAAAATAAATTAAGTATAAAAACGACGTAGCTGATTTATATTCCATGAATTTGGTACGTCATCGTTGTCTTCATACATCAGTCGATAAGCCCCCGGCCCAGTGACTTCTTTCAACACATATGGTCCTTCCCATTTAGGGGATAACTTGTGTTGATTCTTGGTTGATTGCACTCGACGCAGTACTAAATCTCCAACATGGAACTGACGACTTCGAACATTCTTGTTGTAGTAATGTCGTAAACCCTACTGGTACACTGCCGACCAAAACAGAGCGCGATCATGCATCTCCTCTGCCGCAATCAACTTGATTTCTTGGTTATCTTTAAAAAGCTTCTTGTCGTATCCCTTGACTCGTGCTGAAATGAGGTTTACCTCGGTCGACAGCATAGCCTCAGAGCCATAGACCAACAAGAAAAGAGACTGACCAGTAGCCCGACTGACATTAGTGCGCAGCCCCCAGAGGACCAAGGAAGTTCTCGAACCCACCGACCGGCATAAGGCTTGGGTCTGTGAAAAATTTGGGGCTTCAACCCCTGAAGAATCATATCGTTGGCCCATTCGACCTACCCGTTGCTTTGAGGATGGGCCACCAAAGCAAAGTGGATTTTTATTCCCATCTTATCGGCATAGTCACGGAATTCCTCAGATGTAAACTGAGTACCATTGTTGGTGATGATATCGTGAGGAACTCCAAACTGAGTGAAGACCTCTCTGACAAATTCGATCACCATCTTCGAAGTTATCTTGCCAGCCGGCTTTGCTTCAATCCACTTGGTGAACTTGTCAATAGCAACAAACAAATGAGTAAACCCGCTGGCGCTTTTTAAAAGGACTAACAATATCAAGTCCCCAAACTGCAAAAGGCCAAGTCATAGGTATGATCTAAAATTGCTACGAAGGTACATGCATTTGCTGAGCAAAGAATTGACATCCTTCACACTTCCTAACGACCTGACGTGCATCTTCGAATGTCGTGGCAAAGAATTGACATGCGTCTTGGAAGCTGCATGATTGCCACAGGCTCTTGCATGGATTTCCTCCATCAGCTCTTTGCCTTGTGGAATTGAGATGCATCGCATCAAGATATTCAATCCTCCTATTTGATAGAGCAGGTCATCCACCATTAAATATCCCCGAGATCGAGCCTTTAGCCTCTGTTGCTCATTAGAATCCACAGGAAGCATACCCTTAATCAAGAATTGAATAATCGGGTCACGCGAGTCAGTCTTCATATCGACATCTTCCACAGGGTCGATAACATCGGTTATTAAGACGTCCAACCGAGGAGAAATAGTGGGAGAATCAAGGGTGTGAAAGAAAACGCCACGTGGGACAATCAATTGCGATGATCCCATCTTGGCTAGCTCATCAGCGGCCTGGTTGTTATCATGGAGAACAAGTGTGAACTTAAGTCCACCAAACTTGTTTTCCAGCTTTCATACTTCTTGGCAGTAGGCAGCAATGTTGTCATCCACACAGTTCCAATCCTTAGTGACATGGTTGATGACCAGAGCCGAGTCACCAAAGATATCGAGGCGCTAAATGTCGAGCGATATGGCAATTCACAGACCGTGTAGAATAGCTTCATACTCCGTAGCTTTATTGGACGCATGAAAGTGGATCTGGAGGGCATATCAAAGTTTCTCTCCTGTTGGAGAGATGAATACAATTCCTACCCCTACCCCCGGCAACTGGAGTGAACTGTCAAAGTACATCTTCCAGTACTCAATATCTTGTGGTGCCGGTGGCATCTGAATCTCTGTCCACTCGGAAACGAAATCAGCCAGCGCTTGTTGTTTGATCGCCGATCGTGGAACGAACATGATGGTATATTAACCGAGTTCAACCGCCCACTTGGCAATCTTGCCGATCGCTTCACGATTATGAAGAACCTCTCCGAGCGCAAAAGTGGTATGAACTTCGATCAGATGAGCCTGAAAATAATGCTTCAACTTCCTCGAGGTGATCAAGAGCGCATATAGTAGCTTCAAAATCTAGTGATATCGAGTCTTGGAGGCGTTAAGGACCTCACTAACAAAATACACCGGGTGTTGTACTTTTTGTACATGTCCCTTTTCTTCTCGGTCGACTGTTAAAACGGTACTCACAACTTGAGTTGTTGCCAAAACGTAAAGCTGAAGCTTTACCTGTGGCTCTGGAGGCACTAAGACCGGAATGTTGCTAAGATGAACCTTCAACTCATCCAAAGCCGACTGCGCCTCTACTGTCCAGACGAAGTTGTCTTGCTTTTTGAGCAATTTGAAGAACGGTAGACCCCTGACCCCCAGTCAGGACATAAAGTGACTTAGAGATGCCATGCACCCGGTCAGCTTTTGAACATCTCTTTGGGGATTAGGTGGTCCCATACCAAGGATTGCCTTGATTTTTTTCGGGTTAGCCTCTATACCTCGTTTCAAAATGATGTAACCGAGTAGCTTTCCCAAAGGAACCCCGAAGATGCACTTCTTATGGTTCAACTTCATCGAGTATCACCTCAAGTTGTCAAACGTCTCTGCCAGGTCAGAGAGAAGTTCTCCAACGTTCTGAGTCTTTACCATGATGTCATTAACATATGCTTCTACGTTCCAACCTATCTGAATTTTGAAGCAGCGTTGAATACCTCGTTGGTAAGTCGTGCCAGCATTCTTCAGACCGAACGACATGGTTATATAGCAGTAGGCGCCAAAGGGAGTTATAAAGGAAGTCTTGATCTGATCTTCGACCTTTAGTGGGATCTGGTGATAGCCTGAATAGGCATCCAGAAAGCTCAAGGGCTCACACCTGGCTGTTGAGTCTACGATCTGATCAATGCGTGGTAGAGAGAAAGAGTCCTTAGGGCAGACCTTGTTCAAATTGTATAATCAACATACATACACCACTCTTTATTCTTCTTCAGACTAGATTAGCCAGCCAATCTGGATGATAAACTTCCTTTATAAAGTTAGCATCTAAACGCCTAGCTATCTCCTTCTTCATGGCGTCCTTCTGATCTTGAGCAAATCTTCTAAGTCGTTGCTTGACTGGTGTAGCCCCAGGAGGCACCCTTAATTCATGCTCAATCTTCCCCCTAGGAACTCCCGGCATGTCAGAAGGTTTCCATGCAAAGATGTCCCTATTTTCCTAGAGCAAAAGAGTGAGCACGAGTTCCTATTTCTCTCCCAGATTGGTCCCCGCATAAGTAACCTTAACAAGGTCTTCAGGATCAAGTGGAATTTCCCTAGTCGGCAGGTCATCCGTCTGGATCTTCTCCTTATTGGTCTTCTTTGCGGGGAGCTCCGCGTCGGTCTCCACCTCTTTGTCGACTGCCTCCTGGACCTCCAGCCGGTCGGACAACATCAACTGTTGGTCGGTCAACTCATAACTCTGCACATCGCAATCAAAAGAATTCCGAAGATCAGAGTGGAGGGAGATGATTCCTTTGGGGCCTGACATCTTCAAAGTAAGGTAAGGATAGTGCGGGACCGCCATGAATCTCGCCATCGTCGGTCTATCAATGATAGCATGGTAGGCAAACTCGAAGTCGAGTACTTGGAAGATAATACGCTCGGTCCTAAAGTTCTCTTGGGTACCAAATGTGACAGGAAGAGTGATCTACCTTATCGGCACTAAGGTCTTTCCTGGCATGATTTCGTGAAAGGGAGAAGTGCTCGGTTTGAGGTCGTCGGTTGTCAGGCCTAACTCTCTGCGAGTCTTGGTGAAGATCAGGTCAAGGTTGCTTCCTCCGTCAATGAGTACTTTGTTGAACTTGACCTCGTTCATGGTTGTTGTGAGTACAAGTGGGTAACGGCCTAGTTTTGGCAGGTGCTTGGGGTGATCCGACCAATCAAAAGTGACTGGAACTTCAGACCACTTCATGTACTCGGGTGCAGCAGGTTCTACGGAGTTAATATCTCATAGTTCTAGCTTGTGTTTGTGTTTGGATGTGTAGGCATCGGGTCCTTCGAAGATGAAGTTGACTTCCTTCCAGGGCTCCTAAAACTCCCCTTCGTCTTCCTTGTCGCCATCGTCGCTGGCTTTGTCCTTACCATTTCACATTGGTTGATCTTTGGCCACTTTCAGCGCGGCAGTCATCAAGCCCTTCAGATGGTAACAATCTTTTGCTTTGTGGTTTCCCTTTGGGTGCCATAGGCACAGGCCACTCAGCAAGCCATCCATGGTCTGCTGATTCATTCGAGGGTTCTTTTTGGATCGGTCTACCACAGCAACCATGTTGTCATTCTTCCTTTTCTTGTCCTTCTTAGAGGACTATGGCTTGTCCGAGCGCTTCTCCTTGTCTTTGCCGCGGATGTCATACATAAGCCTTGATCCCATAGAATTCCTCAGCGCTTGCTGTGGTTGACCTTCTACGTCGGCCAGGAGATGAAGATGAGCGGCGATTATGGCGAGGGCCAATGTCGTCATCATGGCGACGACATAGATTGTACTCATCATGATTCTCGCGCCGATCCCGATCGTCACATCGACATCAATCATCGCGGTTATCTCTTGGAGGCGGATTGCGTCGGTCTACCTGTCAGTCATCCCACCGGTTATCTCTTGGAGGCGGTTCACATCGGTCTTCCCATAGGTCATCTAGCCGATTGTCGATCCTCCGATCACGGCGCTCTTCCTCATGGCGTCGGTCGTCTCAGATCCGCTCTTCAAAACAAGAGTTGATAGTATCCTGACTGTCACGGACGCTGAGGGAGTTCCTCAAATCACCACGCCTTCGCTGACCGCGCGATGTTGCATGACTAGAACTTGCCACTGACTGTGGTTCATCCCTGACCGTTTGATATGCCGCGTCAGCCATCAAGCTGTCGAGCAATATCTTTGCCCCGGTGATGTTGTTCTATGGGATATCAAAGATGTTGATGCCATCTACTTCGATCTCAAGCTGCCCGAGATCTAGTCGACGCGCGAGGCAAGACCCACGCGATCCTCTCGCTCGGCGACTGTGTCCTGCCGATGATTTGTTGTCTTGGGGATTTTCTTTCCTGTGACTGTCTTTAGCGTGGTCATCTTCTTCGTGACCGTCTCTTCTGCGGTCACCTTCCTCATCGTGGTTTCCAGATGGGTTCTCATCTATCTCGACCACGTTTACAGTCAAAGGATATAGGCAAACAGATCCATCCAAATCCTCATCAAAGGAATGGACTGACTTTAGGTCATACCCCATGGGTGGGTCTGTCACGCTGAATCTGAGTGGAAGCAATGCTGGAATTAGATATGACAAACTCAGTGGTTGCGCCGTAGAATCGGCTATGGCCGAGTCGGATCGGTAGTCCTCCAGACCTAGATCTTCGTTGGTGTCAACGGCGAAGTCGAGCGACCTAAAGGAGATCTTGAAATCTGCCGAGTATTGGATGTTGGGGATTTTGACCATCATGGTCGACGGAGAATCCCGGTGAGCCTTGTCCCCTTCCTGGCACGTCAACTGTCAAGACTTAATCTCGGCAATATACTTATAGGGCTATGTCGGGATTAAGAACTACGATGGTACCACAAGACCCCGAATTCGATAGGTTTGGGCCCTCTCGATGAGAGTAAAATCCCTACGTCCGATGTTCTGTGGTTTGTATTGCAATGTGAAAAATTAGTGACCCCGATTGGGAGGTCCCTGCCACCTTATATATCCGGTCAGTAGGGGGTACATGAAGAGTACTACTCATAGTCTACAAGGATTAAAATAGGAAATCTATCTCCAATTGCCTTGTGCTCCAAACCGACTCGGTCGGTTCCCTTATGGTGGGCCGCCTAGTTGTCTACAGACTTTGGCCCAACTATGAATACCCGGAAGGTATATATTCCACAGTTTGAAACCAAATATAGGACGAACCGTCATACAAAATTTTGATGTCGATCATGATAAGACCAGATTTTGAAAGAGAATACAGTTTGTACGTGGCGGAACACAAAAAAGAAGATGGGTTAACTAGCCAAATTTAATTTTTAATAAGAAAAGTAAACTAAGTCAAACTTTGCTTAGAGGATTAAACGAACAAATCAGGTAATTTAAAACTGGATATTCTTTTTTTGGAACGCACCAAGATTAGAATAAAATGACCCAAAAAAGGATAGGTAATACAAGCGCAATGGGCCGAGCACCATAGGCTATAATACATTGGGTTGCATATTGCATAAAAGGAAAAAAAAAACTACCTAACTAAGGTCCCTACAGATAAGTTTACCATCAATTGAGCCTCCAAGTTTGAGAATCATGCGGCTACCAATAACTGAACGGTCTCTTGCACCAAGCCATAGGCGTGTCAACAGATTTCAGAATGGCATCAAAGACCCTACCGTTTCTCTCCATCATACTAAGACGAAATGGTATCCATGGCCGTGTGGCAAGTACCTGAAACCATGGCTCTATGTGCACTCCAGAAGTCCCCCATGGTAGTTTGACTAGGCAATCCTAGGAGTCCCATGGGCTTCCTCCATAGATGCGTTGTGTATGTACACTACGGAAAATGTGATCAATTAAGTCAGCATGGGATATGACATAGTGGTCGTGCTTCACGAGATTCCAGTCCCCTACGGATCCGATGGTGGCTCGAGTGCAGATAATTCATGACGTTCACTGTTTGTGGTATATCTACATGATGAGCATGGGTCTGACGCAGCCCGCCTACTCAGTCTCTAGTGCACTATTCCAAGGAGCCACCTCTGACGAGGAGAGCTCGCACGACCCCACTACAATGCTTCACAATGGTAATCAGGACAGTCACCCGGTACGCCTTCCTTAGCTGGTTCCCCTTGACCAATGGTATGGGTGGCATTGATATCACCAGCATGGGCAGGTCGGCTGCCACGTTGGCGCCTCACCAAGCCTCTGACCTCATTGGCCACCACAGTAGCAATGCCACACCGGCCCAGCGAATCTCGTGCTGCCATAGCGCTGGCACTGACAATATTACAGCATCAATGCCAACACCATTTGTGCCAGCTTAGCAGCATGGAACATGGCAGCAGTAGCAGCAGAGGCACGACACCAGTCACGGTAGGCCCGACTTGGTTGCCACCGATGTGTAGCCGTAGAAGTGGATGGGCATGGGCACTATCGGCTGCCACCGGTGGCATGCATGAGCACCAGCAGCACCACTATCCCACTGACGCCACTGACCAGCGATTATGCAGCACCTATAGGTGGGTCCAATGGTGCCAAGGCCGACCTTATTTACAGGTAGGCGCGCACCATCAATGCCAGTGATGGGGACCGCCATCTGGAGCAGGACCACCGAGAAGACCGTGATGGTGTCCTGGGAGAGGACATACTGCCTCTTGGTGTGGTGGGCCTAAGTAGTGTTGCATGCACTTCTCCGACGCCACTGACCAGCGATTATGCAGCACCTATAGGTGGGTCCAATGGTGCCAAGGCCGACCTTATTTACAGGTAGGCGCGCACCATCAATGCCAGTGATGGGGACCGCCATCTGGAGCAGGACCACCGAGAAGACCACGATGGTGTCCTGGGAGAGGACACACTGCCTCTTGGTGTGGTGGGCCTAAGTAGTGTTGCATGCACTTCTCCGGCTGCATGGTGCTCGTGCTAGAGGGGAACTCCCCAATGATCATGGTAGTCATCATGGCTTGTTGTGTGATTTCTACATAAGGACTTGCCCCATAGGTATGAGCCGTTGTGAGACATCCACAGGACTATTATAAGAAATTGGTTATAGTAGCAACAAAATGACATGTTATAATGTATATAGAGAAAAAAAGTAATGTCAAACACACACTCGAATACTCATCAAAAATAAGCATTCAATCTATCTGACGTGTGTATGCAACCAGAGGTGAACCTTCCAATATGGTATGGTAGAAATGCACTCAATCTATAGCCTATGTATATGTAATATCCCAAATATTTAACACAAAATAAATCGTTAATCAAAAGGACTGCTAGAGTTGACCAAAATTTGACCTTTTAATCTATCGCTCGGATGAACGATCAGAGACCGTGGATGCATAGAGCTCTTCGAAACGATTCTGTTTGACTACTCATACACTGGATTTAGACTTCAGATGAATTTGTGTTGGTTGAATCAATCTGGACCTTCGGATGTGGTGTTTCTGTTTAGGAAACAATCTCCTCTGTTTGTTCTTTTCTTTTTCAATCGTCGCCTCCTCCTGACTCCAGCACCACGCCTCCGCCTCCCGCCTTTCATCCTACCCTAGCTCGACGCAGTGTCGCCCTCTCCTTTGCATGTCAGCCTGCTTGCAGTGCTGCGATGGTGCCATGCTTGCTGCTGCCTGCCTGGTTGCTAGTGCGGCTTGCTGCTGTTAGGAGCTGGTAAGTGCCACCTGCGCCATCTTGGCTGCTGCTAGTTTGGAGTCTCTGTCCATGTGCTACCGGAGAACCCGAGAGGAAGAACGAAGGAGAAAAGGGAGAAAAGGAGGAATTCGTGGACTCAACCAATTTCCTCTCAAATTCTTTATTCTACGCAGCAGTGGCAAACCTGAATTAGTCCCTAGTAGAATTCCGTATATCAGTTTTGAAGATCGAATGCAATGTTGGAAATCGAGATTAGTGAACCAATTTCTATCTAGTGAGACTATTTTGCAATCTGGTACCAATTGGTTAGGATTTTGATCTTTAGCCAATGACAAAAGTTGTGGGAAATATTTTTATCTTTCCAACAGCGCTGGTATCACATGATTCTGATAAACAGTTAGGGAGAAATCATAATTTCAGTACTGATGATTCAGGAAATCCTAGTCTGCACAGTTTTTGTTTATTTATTTTCGGCCCAGTTAGCTAATTTTGTAGCAGAACTCGCCATTATGAAAGTTGTAGGAAATTCTCTATAGATGTCCAGAATGCATTCATTTGCAGTACTTGATTTGGAAAATTATAAGTTATTGACAGAACAGTGAGCAGATCAGAACTTCGGCTGACTTTCAGTTAACCGCGATTTAGCTTAATTTTGCTTGGACAAGGGAATCATTTCCATATTTAGAGAAATAGGTTGTAAGTGTGGTGAAGTAGCTTCTAAGTGTAGTTTTTTACTCTATAGGTTTTGAGAGCTCTGGTGCTATGGGTGTACCATCAACATCTCGCTGAGGTTAAGGCAAGTGCATGATGGGCTTGTGTGATGATATATGCCTGCTGGATGAGCTCTCTATTCTTCTTGTATTATTCATTCCATTTTAGTTACCTTTTCATTTGGAAGTTTCACTACTATGTTCTTTCAAGTTTGAAGTTTCCACTTACATATGATTCCTGCTCTGGTCGATCCGGATCTGCAAGTTGGTTTTATATTATATTCATGTTCTAATGTGTAAGTGTTGGCCCAGTTGCTCGGCTTTACCGGTAAATGCAAAGGATGTCTTCAAATGTTGTTCGTTTCAGATAGAAACTACTATTTCATTGGATATTCAGAGATTGTGTTCACTATTCCTTGCTTTTCGCCTTTCATCATATTGTATTCGTTCTTCTAGCTCTTATTGTACTTGTTGAGTATTTTTACTCACTCTTGTACTTTATTTAGTTTTTAGGTACCCCATGATTGATGTAAGCACTGGATGGGAGTAGCATATTCATTTCAGCACGCACAAATATACATTCACATTTAATTAGTTTATTGGACTTTCTGGTATTTATTGAGTAGCTGAGATGGTCGCATGGTTGTGGTGAATTGTTTGTGGTTTATTCCTAAAGTTGCTTGTCGTTTATTGCTTATTCATAGATATACTTCCTCCGGTTCAAAATGTAAGCATTTCAAGTATTCAAAAAATTGTCTACAATGTAAGCATTTCTAAGGATAAGGCAAAATCTGGTAGGTTGGTGGGTGGGTGAGGAATTAATAAGGTGGTGTAAAATGATGGGTATATATGACTTTTCTTAGCTTGACTATTTTGAAGTTTGAATGCTTGAAATGGTTATATTGTGAACCGGAGGAAGTATCTATTTTGTGATGTTTGTGTCGACACGGATGATAGAATTTACTGGTGAGACTCTGCCAAAATTTTGTATTATTTCTATACTTAAAATGTTTTAATTGTTTAATAGTAGCCTCTTGATTAGTTAAATATCTGGGTGTTACAGTTGGTATTCAGAGCCTAGGTTATAGCTCCTTACAAAATTTTAGTAGCAAAAGAAAAAAGATGCATGGGCATGTTTTGCATTTATGTTTCCGCTGATTTTCTTTTCCCTTTTGTGGTTATTTTGGGTATGATAACTTGTTCATCGTATCCTTGTGTCGATGACATATACCTGGGTACCTCACATTGAAGGAAAGTGGAGATAAACTCCTACTATGATATGCATAGTAGACCGACTAGAACTCCGCCATGTAACCCTGCCCCTCCAAGTATATAAGGCGAGGCAAGGGTCCTACTCAAGGAACAAGCCCTCAATTAGACAGATCCCATAACTAGACATCATCGTCTAGGGCAACCGTCCTCGTCTAGATCTATAATCTAGACATATAAATATAAACACCACAAAACACAAGACGTAGAGTTATTATCCTCCGGGATGCCCAAACCTATATAAATTAGCGTCTTGTGTTATCATCGTCTCTCGATCTCGCGCATACACCCCTTTTTACATACAAATCCTCATAGGTGAACTACTCTATGGCTGATGCCGAGAAAAAGTCTCGACATTTGGCGCCGTCCGTGGGGATAGCGTGACGGTCGGCTTGTTGAGTTCGATGGTCTCAATCTACTACAAGATCTGATCGCGAGTAGACCGGCTTTGAAGCGCCGAATCACCAACAAGGCTCATGTAGAGATCACACTCGTCAAAATTTGATGGCCAACCTACTTCATTAAGATCAATCAACAAGTAAGCTGCTCAGATTTGCATATGGACGATGGTTGCCATCGGCCTTGTGCGCCTACGTCCAGGATGTTAAACAGATAGATAATCATGAATAGGTTTATCTTGTATAGTTGTTGGGATTGGTTACGATCTCTGATGTAATCTTGCCGGACTGTTCTCGCTGGCTATTGTTGGTTGAGATATAGTGCCATATGGCACCATGTATCACATATATATACCGAAGACCGACAACACCTGGATGTGTTGCGCGAGTCCAACCAAACCTCATTGTAATCAAGGTTTGATATGGTAACAGAGCCTTTGTGATTCTTTTTCTCCATGACTTCCGCTAACACTACTTCCGTCGTCATGCCCTCCACTACCACCTCCACCATCCCCAGCTTCGGCGGCTTCATCATGGTCAAACTTACTCGCGACAACTACCTGCTGTGGCAGACGCATGTTCTGCCATACCTGAGGAGTAAACATCTCCTCGGCTATGTTGACGGCACCAACGTGTGCCTATCGAAGACGGTGACCACTGGCGATAAAGACAAGCCAGTGGTTGAAGCAAACCCTGCATACGATGTATCGGTACAGTAGGATCAACTCATCCTTAGTTCTCTCCTGGCGTCACTCTTGCCAGAATGCCTCGGTCAATGTCTCTTCCTCTCTACTTCAAGAGCGGTTTGGGAAAAACTAGAAGGCCTCTACGCTGCTCAATCCCGAGCGTGGACCATGCAGATCCACATGCATCTGGCGACCCTAAAGAAGCAAGACATGCCTGCCTCTAACTACTACAACCGTGTCAAAGGGATGACTGACACCCTTGCAGCGGCTGGCACTAGTCTCCATGATGATTCACGTACCTCCTTGCTAGGCTTAATGAAGACTATGACTCCTTTGTGACTTCGGTCACCACCAGATCGGATCCAATGACTCTCACTAAGGTAAATGATCATTTTCTTAGTTTTGAGATGCGTATCATAAATTATCATAGTCCGTCCCAGCTAGATGGTGCTTCTGCCAATTATGCATCACGTGGTGGTCGTGCTGGCCGCAATGGTGGCCGCAACCGTGGCGGTGGCCGTGGTGGCCGCAAACCACCACAACACAGCAGCAACAATGACCGTTCCAGTGGTGGTGACAGCCGCCGGTGCTGTCAAATCTGTGAGCGTGTCGGTCATCAGGCACGTCAGTGCTGGTACCGGTACGAGGATGAAAATCAGAAGGACGAGAAGCGAGCTGCTGCCTTTGCTGCCAACCCGTCATATGCAGTGGATACTAACTGGTACTCTGATACAGGAGCGACTGATCATATCACCAATGATCTAGATTGTCTCGCTGTACATGAGAAGTACAAAGGCAAGGATCATATTCAGACCGCAGGTGGATCAGGTATGCCGATTCTTCATGTTGGTCACTCGCAAATTTCTACATCTAGTCGTCCACTTAAACTTCGTTATATTCTTCATGCATCATAGTCATCTAAACATCTACTTTCTGTTCATCGTTTTTCCCAGGATAACAATGTGTTCTTTGAGTTTCATCCCTCTCATTTTCTTATCAAGGACAAAGCCACGAGGACTCCTCTTCTAGGCGGTAGATGCAAGAATGGTCTTTATCCCTTAGAGCTCACCAATGAAGCCATTGCACGGGAAGCACTACACATGGCACGTCCAAGTGTAGATTTATGGCACCATCGCCTAGGCCATCCACGATCGTTTGCTTTCAAGCATGTCATTAGTCAAAATAACTTAGTCGTTGCTCCTTCTAGTTCAGTTGAGTCTGTTTGCAACTCTTGTCAGATGGCCAAGAGCCATCAATTGTCTTTTGGTAGTTCCATTAATAAATCTGCTTCCCTATTAGAATTGGTGCATTCAGATGTTTGGGGTCCTGCTATCTGCTCCTCAAGTAGTTTTCGATACTACGTGAGCTTTATTGATGATTTTTCTAAATTCACATAGATTTATTTTCTTGAAAACAAATCTGAGGTTCACAACAATTGTATTGAGTTCCAGAAGCATGTCGAGCGATTGTTAGATAAGAAAATTCTTTGTGTCTAGAGTGATTGGGAAGGGGAGTATCAACGCTTAAACACTTATCTGAAATCTGTTGGCATTCAACACCGTGTTTTCTGTCCTCACACACATCAACAAAATGGCGTTGCTGAACGAAAACATCGTCATATTGTTGATATGGGTCTAGCTCTGATGGCCCATAGTTCTCTTCCCCTCCGCTTCTGGGATGAAGCTTTCACAACCAGCTGCTACCTCATAAATCACTTACCGAGTCGCACCATTAATCTTAGCACTCCCTTTGAATGCCTGCTCTCCAAGAAACCTGACTACTCGATCCTCAAATCCTTTGGTTGTGCCTGCTGGCCAAACATGCGTCCGTATAACAATCATAAGTTATCTTTCTGATCCTTGCCGTGCGTTTTTCTAGGATACAGCAGTATGCATAAAGGATATAAATGTTTGCATGTGCCTACAGGTCAGGTTTATCTCTCGCGAGACGTTGTTTTCGATGAGCTCAAGTTCCCTTTTGCCAATCCCGCCTCTCCACCAAAATCTCATGTTTACAACTAACATGTCCTTCTTCCAATGTTGCCAACCCCACAACCTCCCATTCTGCACAATGCGGGTGATCAACTAGAAGATAGGACAGACCATGTTCTTGTGCCTAACGAGTCTAATTCTTTCTTTCCTAGTACTGTTGTTCTACCCCAGCCACCGCAGGAACATGGACAAGATAATGCTCCAGCTCAGGACCTGCTTGCAAATTCACCTCAACCTGCCGCTGTGACAGATACTGAAACGGAGGTGGTTTTGGCGCCTGCAACTACTGAATCAGCCCCACTGCCATCACAAGTTCAACATCCAACGGCAAGCAGACCTCGAACATGTCTACAGAACAACATTGTTCAACCTCGACAGTTTGGGTCTGATATTATCTGTTATGACAGTCGCAAGAAAGGTTTTGCTGCTCACACAATGCCATCGGATGATGCTGACCCTACCTCTTATACTGTGGCTCTAAAGTCGCCTCACTGGTCTCAAGCTATGCAGGTTGAGTATGATGCATTGATGCACAACCAAACTTGGCAACTAGTTCCAGCTTCTGGGGTCACTAATTTAGTAGATTGCAAATGGATTTTCAAAACCAAAAGGAAGGCAGATGGCTCAATTGAAAGGTACAAGGCGAGGTTGGTCACAAAGGGCTTCAATCAACGGTATGGCATTGACTACGAGGACACATTTAGCCCCGTTGTCAAGCCCACCACTGTTCGCTTATTGTTGTCCATAGCACTGTCAAAAGGTTGGAGCGTGAAGCAAGCTGATGTGAAGAATGCATTTTTGCACGGGGACCTTCAGGAATCAGTGTACATGAAACAACCGCCTGCCTATGTCAGTACTACTCACCCAGATTATGTGTGCAAGCTACAGAAAGCCATCTATGGGCTTAAACAAGCCCCACGGGCATGGTACTCCAAGTTGAGCTCCAAGCTGGGCGATCTGCACTTCACTGCATCCAAGACAGTCACTTCTCTATTCATTCATAATAGTCAACATTTGATTATGTATGTCCTCGTGTATGTAGATGACTTGATTGTTATCAGCTCATCTGCAGCCGCTACAGAGCGTCTTCTTCAGCAACTTAATCAAGATTTTGCTATCAAAGATCTCGGCCATCTTCATTACTTTCTGGGCATTGAAGTGCACTCAAATTCAGAGGGGCTCATTCTGTCTCAAAAGAAGTACATCTCTGAACTTCTGAAGAAAACAAATATGCTACAGTGCAGGCCGGTGTCTACGCCAATGTCAAGTTCTGAGAAGCTAACAAAGTGTAGTGGAGCTGCTCTTTCTGCTGTTCAAATCACATTATATCGGAGTACTGTAGGTGCATTGCAGTATCTACTAATGACATGACCTGATATCTCATTCGTAGTTAACAAGGTCTATCAATATATGCAAGCTCCCACTGAAGATCATTGGAGTGCTGTTAAGCGCATTCTCAGATATCTGAAGTACACCTTGGCAGATGGATTGAAGCTCAGTCGATCTTCTTCTACTCTCATTAGTGCGTATTCAGACTCAGATTGGGCAGGGTGTTCTGATGACCGTAAGTCCACAGGTGGGTTTCTTATTTATTTTGGCCCCAATTTGATTTCGTGGAGCTCTAAGAAACAACAAATTGTGTCCGTCGAGTACAGAGTCCGAATACAAAGCCATCGCTAATGCCACAGCAGAACTAATTTGGGTGCAGTCTCTGTTGCATGAACTTGGTTTTCGACAGTCACGACCTCCTGTTCTTTGGTGTGATAATTTGGGTGCCACTTATCTTTCGGCCAATCCACTGTTTCATGGGCACATGAAGCATGTCGAAGTAGATTTTCATTTTATCAGAGAAAGAGTTGCATCTAAAGACATTCAGATTCGCTTTGTGCCATCAAAAGATCAGACAGCTGATGGACTGACGAAGCCGTTGTCTGCAGCACTGTTTCGTGAATTCAGATACAATCTCCACCTCGCTGCACCGACGTAGAGATTGAGGGGGGTGTTAGACAGATAGATAATCATGAATAGGTTTATCTTGTATAGTTGTTGGGATTGGTTACGATCTCTGATGTAATCTTGCCGGACTGTTCTCGCTGGCTATTGTTGGTTGAGATACAGTGCCATACGGCACCATGTATCACATATATATACCGAAGACCTGCAGCACCTGGATGTGTTGCGCGAGTCCAACCAAATTTCATTGTAATCAAGGTTTGATAAAGGATGCTTTCAACGGGATCCATCTACGGTTGACTTTTGCATGCGAGAATTTCTGGTACATGCGGCTGGCCAGTAGGATCGATTAATCGGTCGTCCAAATTAACGACTCCATCATGGCATCGAAGACCACGCCAGATCAAGTCGAAGAAAGAAATCCATCCGACGAGGCAGCATGCAAACGCGTAGGTACGATGACACGTTGTGTTGTCCTGCTGCAATTGATGCACAAGAAGTCGGCGAGTCAAGGATTAAGAAATCGACAAAATCTTCAAGTCTGGGCTGTACAATTGACTCGGAGTCGACTTCCTGTCATACTTGGAAGCAAAATCCGATTCGTACACTGAGCATCATGGAAACAAGGAGTTCACGTGCTCACCAGGGAGTTTCCTTCTTTCTTTATTACTTTATTCCATATAGAATAATCAATCTGGTTAATGAATATTAATTAGGTGATTCTTCTTTTGCATGTACGTGTTGACAAACGACACGTGTTTTGCACATAGTGTGCCATGCAATTTGTCACAGCAGTTAGCAAGCAAGGCGATGTTAAACGGCAACCTATTTTGAGGAGGAGCATGGCAAAGCCTTGCTGAACGCGATCCTGCTGGCCTGCAGTGGTGCTGCCATCTACTTGGCGACATGACAACTTAGCCACGCCACGCACCATCCTCTGCCGATCAACTATCACCACCACGCAAATCATCGTCATACTGCGACTTGATTTCCAGCTCGAGACAACTGCTTCAACGAGGCAACGGGTTCATGGGACGGGGGCTCGACATTCACTAGTCGAACATGTCTATTGACATGCTACTGGACCACTCAGCAACGCCCTTGGCCACTCAACAGCATCGGCACGACTCGGTCACTCGGCAACATCGCTGCACGAGGATGCCTTCGAAGATTTGGGTGTTTCAGCCACTCGGCAACATCACCGCGACATGAACGACTCGACGACATTGTCGCGACTCGACGGCTCGCCACTCGACGACCACATGGACTTGTCCGGGGGCTACTCGACGATGACCCGATGACTGTGCCACTCGGCAACATTGTCGCGACTTGGCGACTTCGTCAGTCGACAACATCGCCATGACTTGGCGTCTTAGTCATCCACTCGGCGTTTCGATAATTCGGCCACTTGGCAACACAAGCCAATGGCTCCGAGCTTCGATCATCTGGCGACATGATGGCTTGACTTCTATGTTCGACCACTCGCCAATTTCGTCGACATGCTCGGGGGCTACATCCGTTGATGATTTGCCATGCGGCAACGTCACACTATGACAACTCGGCGATTCAACTCACCCATCAAGGCGACATGGTCATTCAGCTACTCGGGCCAGCCAATCGCTCGGGAGCTCCTATTCAACTCGCCGAATATCAAAGCTAAGTATCTTTATACTTTCTTGATTTATTTTCGAGGTTTTAGGCTCATATCCTTCATACCTTTTTTTCCACGACCCCTTATTTCTATTTTCTAAGCAGTCGTAGAATTTTTATGAGTAAAGTTAGATTTTTTAATTAGTGCTCTTATTTACGGCTTTATTCGTCTTTATTTTGCCTTGGTTATTTAATCCTTCGCATTACACAATTGAGTCAGGGGGCTATTTATGTATCTATACACGTGTTCTCCCACTTTTTTGTGAATCTAGCAGTACACATGTCGGTCGGTGACCTTTTAGTAGTGCATCGGCCCTGACACCATGTGACCATGTCGGTCGGTGACCTTTCAGTAGTGCTTCAGTCTTGACACCATTATGACCCATGTTGTCTGTTCTAGTTGCACCTTTTTTGGCTTTTATCTCAACCGATATATTGCATTTTATTTTGCAATTTGGTCTTACGCCGACAAACAACTAGGACAGCGGCGGATCTCACTGGAAATGAGAGGAACAGAGGTGGCGAGAGAGGGAGCGAGCAAGTGCGGTGCGGCGTGGAATGGGGCTAGGGTTAGGAACGATGGCGCTGCTCCATTTATACCGTTGCACGTGCCTGTCATTGGTGGGCTGGGCTAGCGTGCCTGCTATTGGTGCTAGCTGGGCTCGCGTGCCTACCGTTAGCCCATTTAGACTAATCGTGTCGGGCGGCTCAGCATGTTCTAACAGGCCACAGTCAAAACGGGCCGTGTCATACCAGCCCGTGGGCTCGACCTATGGCCCAGGCATGGCACGCCACCTCGGACCGGGCCAGCCCAGCCTAAAATTATTTTGGGTCATGTCGGTTTTGTAGCAGGCTTTTTCCGTGCTTTGGGCTGGCCCGTGGGCCACGGGCTTTTTGAACAGCTATACGTGTGACCCACCATGTGGCCGCGTTCTGATTTTTCCACATGTGCTGACCTGTCTGCTGACTAGCAGCCTATGTGTCATCGACATGGCTGCCACGCAGCGCTGACGCGGCACTGAGCTATTAACGAGTAAACCCGAGAAAATGCAGAAAAGGGCTGAAATTTTTGAAAACTCATAGTAATTAAAATACAAATCCAATGGATCCCAAATAAATTTTGTTTGTTTCATCTTGATCTGATCTATTAAATAAAAATGAAAATCAGATGTTCCTGTACATGTAGATTTAATAAGTATTTATCTTGTTGAAACTCTAAATATTTCACCAGAAAATCTAGATGCATTAATTAAATCTGATTTTTGGCATGCATTGTTAAATCATGTTTAAATATCATTATGATTTTTGGTTAGATCAAATATGAATTATTTTATGACCTAGGGTTTTATTTAGCACTTTTTCTTATAAAAATGCTAGTAAATAAATTACTAATTTTTAGGAGCTGAAATTGGGTGATAATAATCTTTATACATGTCTTTGTTCATAATAATTCACTCATGACCGGAAACACATTTTATTGGACTAAATGAATTATTTTCTCTTATAACTATATTGAACCTATTTAAATGTCTTAATAACATTTACACACAAAACCTTAATAACCAACCTTGCTTCTCTAAAGCATATGTCCTCCAAAACATATTAATAAAGTTATTATTATATTAACCTCACTGCATTTCACATTTATCATATCTTTGCATGTTGTGGTGTTACTTCAATACCGTTGACACATTGTCCATATATAGGTAACGATATTCAGCAGCAAGAGCACGATTTTCAGAAGGATACCGACTTCTAGGAGCAAGAATCTTTAGTTGCTAGCACTTGTGTTGCTCAAGGCAAGTCCCGGTTTGCATATGCAATTTTATAAAGTCTTGCTAGCTTTACTACATCAATACTAGTGTCTATATTGCTTGATACATTAGGTTAATAGTAGTTGGTTGGAAACCCACTTTGCATGTTACCTAAATGACCCATATTACTGTTATACATGTCATGGTAGGATTTGATACTATTTTGCTATGCTTAGTAATTGGATAATACCGGTAGTTATTATTCGTACTGAGAGAATGAGCTTGGTCACTAAAGCTGAAATTAAATGGAAATGAGATTACTTTTGATGTTATGACCAGGCAGGGATGATGCATGTGTAGGTTTGCAGCAACACATAGGTGTTGACTGCGGTAGTCGTGCCTTGTCAATTAAGGACCGTTTCATTGTTGGCCCCTTGGTGAAGAATTGAACAGTACCGAGTACATGCTAGTTTATGGGCACTAGTAAACTGATGTAGCATTAACACGGCAATGAGGATGGTACCCAGTACATTGATCATTGACCCTTCTACTGCTAGAGTGGGCTGTTCATACCACGAAGTACTGCTAGCAGGACAGCATGCCCACTCGATGAGACTGGACCTGGACCAAGTTGTTTTGATGTTCTTACGAAAGGTTGCCATATACGACCTTAATTAGTGTGTATATGCCATGTATCTCGGGTTTTTTCATCTGGTGTAAATCAATTGCAATTGCTGTCGCTCACAGTATTGAGTACCGCTTGTTTATTGCGCCATCACGTAGCTCATATGATACTATGAAATTGATTATATTGTTACTTGATTATTATTATTGTTGTTGTTCTTATACTATATGTACTCCATGTTTTGCTTTACTATTCTTGTATTGCTCCACTAAAGTTATATTTCTACTCTACCCAATTAAACTCGGCTAAATAAAATTGGTAGAACTAATAGGTTGCTTAGTGCAAGTCTTTTAAACCAGCCATCCTATTAGAGCCAATGCATGTCTAGGTCCATTCGACGGCTAAGTCTTGCTGAGTAATAAGTACTCAGGCTTTGTGCCTATGTTGTTTTCAGGTAATGCAGAGATAGAGTTACCGGTTGATGTGATGTCATGGGACATGCAAGTCCCTGAGGGTTGGACTGCCCACTAGGAGTCCGACTTACCGCTGCAGTGATGTTGTGTGCAGCTATTCTGATGATTCTATGATCATGAATCATTACTACTGTTATATCGTCAAGTGATCGTAGAATTTATCGTTATTTGCTTCCACTATTTTGAAACTATCATGAACTTGCAATATTTCGCTATATTTTAACTACTCTAATGATGTAATAATTTGACTTAAATTGAACAATTATTGTATTATCAAGTGTGTGCGTTATCAACACCTTTGGAACCTTGATTTTCTGGGAAGGGGCGTCACATCACTAGCATGGGCAGGTGGGCTGCCTCGTTGAGGCCTCTACCAAGCCTTTGACCTCATTGGACACCACAATAGCAATGCCAAACTAGCCCCGCGAATCTCGTGCTGCCATAGCGGCTGGCAATATTGCAGCATGAATGCCAACACCATTTGTGCCAGCTTAGCAGCATGGAACATGGCTAGCGCCAACGCTAGTAGTAGCAGCAGAGTTCATGCACCAGCAGCACCACTATCCCAGTGACGCCATTGACCAGCAATTATGCAGCACCTAAAGGTGGGTCCAATGGTGCCAAGGCCGACCTTATTCACAGGCAGGCGCGCACCATCAACGCCAGTGATGGGGACTGCCATCTGGAGCAGGACCGCTGAGAAGACCGCGACGGTGTCCTAGAAGAGGACACACTGCCTCTTGGTGTGGTGGGCCTAGGTAGTGTTGCATGCACTTCTCCGGCTGCATGGCGCCCGCTAGAGGAGAACTCCCCAATGACCATGGTAGCCATCATGGCTTGCTGTGTGATTCCTACATGAGCAGTTGCCTCATAGGTATGATCCGTTATGATACATCCACAGGACTATTGTAAGAAATTGGTTATAGTAGCAACAAAAGGACATGTTGTAATGTATATGGAGAAAAAAAAAGTAATGTCAAACACACACTCGAGCACTCATAAAAAATAAGCATTCAATCTAGCTGACTTGTGTATGCAACCAGAGGCGAACCTTCTGATATGTCATGGTAGAAATGCACTCAATATATAGCCTATGTATATGTAATATCCCAAATATTTAACACAAAATAAATCGTTAATCAAAAGGACTCCTGGAGTTGACCAAAATTTGAACTATTGATCTGTCGCTCGGATGAACGCTCAGATGAACGATCAGAAACCGTGGATGCATAGAGCTCGTCGAAACGATTCTGTTTGACTACTGATACGCTGGATTTAGACTTCGTATGAATTTGTGTTGGTTGAATCAATCTGGACCTTTGGACGTGGTGCTAGGTTTCTGTTTAGGAAACAAACTCCTGTGTTCGTCCCTTTCTTTTCCAATCGCCGCCTCCTCCCAACTCCAGCACCACGCTGCCGCCTCCTGCCTTTCATCCTGCCCTAGATCGACGTCGTGTTTCCCTCTCCTTTGCATGTCGGCCTGCTGGCAGTGCTGCGATGGTGCCGTGGTTGCTGCTGCCTACCAGGTTGCTAGTGCGGCTTGCTGCTGTTAGGAGCTGGTAAGTGCCACCTTGCGCCATCTTGGCTGCTGCTAGTTCGGACCCTATGTGCATGTGCTACGGGAGATTTAATCCTTGCTGATCGCATTAGGCCTATTGATCTAGAATTGTTGTGCTGCTGCAAGGAAAGAGAACCGGAGAGGAAGAAGGAAGGAGAAAAGGGCGAAGAGGAGGAATTCATGGATTCAACCAATTTCCTCCCAATTTTTTTATTCTATGCAGCAGTGGTAAACCTTAATTAGTTCCTAGAATTCCGTATATCAGTTTTAAAGTTCGGATGCAATGTTGGAAATCAAGATTAGTGAACCAATTTCTGTCCAGTGAGACTATTTTGAAATCTGGTACCAATTGGTCAGGATTTTGATCTTTAGCCAATGACAAAAGTTGTAGGAAATATTCTTATATTTCCAACAGCGCTGGTCTCACATGATTCTGATAAACAGTTAGGGAGAAATCATAATTTCAGTACTAATGATTCAGGAAATTCTAGTCTGCACAGTTTCTGATTATTTATTTTCGGCCCGGTTAGCTAATTTTGTAGCTGAACTCGCCATTATGAAAGCAGTATTTGGTTTGGAAAATTATATGTTTTGGGGAGAACAGTGACCAGATCAGAACTTCGGGTGCCTTTTAGTTAACCAGCGATTTAGCTTATTTTTGCTTGGACAAGGGAATCGTTTTCTTATTCAGAGAAATAGGTTGTAAGTGTGGTGAAGTAGCTTGTTAGTGTAGTTTTCTACTCTACAGGTTTTGAGAGCTCTAGTGATATGGGTGTACCATCAACATCTCGCTGAGGTTAAGGCAAGTACATGACGGGCTTGTGTGAGGATATATGCCTGCTGGATGGGTTCTCTATTTTTCTTGTATTATTCATTCCATTTCAGTTGCCTTTTCATTCAGAAGTTTCACTATTATGTTCTTTCAAGTTTTAAGTTTCTATTTACATATCATTCCTTCTCCGGTCGATCCGGATGTGCAAGTTGGTTTTATATTCATGTTCCGATGCATAACTATTGGCCCCACTTGCTCGGCTTTACGGGTAAATCCAAAGGATGTCTTCAAATGTTGTTCGTTTCAGACGGAAACTACTATTTCATCGGATATTCAGAGATTGTGTTTACTATTCCTTGGTTTTTGCCTTTCATCATATTGTATTCGTTCTTCTAGCTCTTATTGTACTTGTTGAGTGTTTGTACTCACTCTTGTGCTTTATTTGGTTTTTAGATACCCGATGATTGATGTAAGCATTGGATGAGAGTAACATATTCATTTGAGCACACACAAATATACATTCACATTTAATTAGTTTATTGGACTTTGTGGTATTTATTGAGTAGCTGAGATTGTCGCATGGTTTTGGTGAATTGTTTGTGGTTTATTCCTAAAGTTACTAGTCGTTTATTGCTTATTCATAGATTTATATCTGTTTTGTGATGTTTGTGTGTCCACGAATGATAGAATTTACTGGTGAGACTCTGCCGAAATTTTGTATAGTTCTATACTTAAAATGTTTTAATTGTTTTATTGTAGCATTCAGATTAGTTAAATATGTGGGTGTTACAGTTGGTATTTGGAGCCTAGGTTATAGCTCCTTACAAAGTTTTAGTAACAAAAGAAACAAGTAAAAATTAATGTAGACTTCTTAAATTAAGACTTGACACACTTCTGCACAATAGGATGGGATGCATGGGCATGTTTTGCATTTATGTTTCCGCTGATTTTTTTTCTCTTTTGTGGTTATTTTTGGTATGATAACTTGTTAATTGTATCCTTGTTTCTGATAATTCATTATAGCTATGCTTCCGAAAAGGAAAAGTGCTTGAGTAGCAAACCGTGGAGGACGCGGTAGAGGTCATAGAGGTGGTCGCATTGGAGGCCGTTGTAACAAGTTGGCTCATCATGAAGAACAACACCATGAAAGTGAAGATGTCGGAAGTAAGGAGGAGCACTGAGTTGCTGCCGGAGGTCAACCATATGCAGTTAGCAACGAGGCTCCAGTTCAGGGGATGACATTTGCTAGGTGGATGTCTATGCGTTTGGACACATTTGATTGTTCAGGCACACCAACCGATGTTGTGGATTGGCTACGCAACATGGAGAAGCTCACGGCTGCATGTAGGATGACCTTAGAGGAGATGATTTTGTTTATTCCTCATCAGCTCACAGGCCAGGTTGATATTTGGTGTGTTGGAGTGTGTGAGGCATGGACCCCTGCTCGTGGTGTTATCTCTTGGGATTTTTTTTCTTGGCACAGTTCAGGGCAAAGTACTATCCAGACTCATTCAGAGATAAGACGAATGATGCATTGAACCATATTCAGCAAGGGGACAAGATAGTTGATGAATATGAGAGGAATTTTAGCAATATTGTTCACTTTGTTCCTAGTGCTTCATGTGATAAGCATGAAAAGGTGAGGAAGTTCTTCATAGGACATAATGCTCGCTAAAGAGAGGTGATGGGTAGAAATCCGCCCACTACCTACATTGCAAAAGTGGAGGAGGCTAGAAGTACGGAGGCCCAGTTTCAGCTAACATTGCTACAACAGAGACATAATGGGAATGTGAGCAACACAGGTGGTGATCAAAAGCGGGTTCACCGGGATGGAGAGCCCTTTCAACAACCCTCTTTCAATAAGACTAAAGTGAGCCATCCCTCTCGTCAGCCCCAGCTTTCCAGGTCTATGTAGTTAGGGGTTCAGTCTTCATTAGGGCAGCACACTTCGAGTGCTCCATTCATGCGTCTAGTTCTAGGACATGGCTTAATTTGCTTCAAGTGTGGGAAATCTCTTCGTGCTTTAGAGTGTGGTTTTTCTAGGACTTGTTGTGTCTGTGGAAGAGAGGGACACATGGGTATGGTGTGCAAGAGAAACCAAGATTCTATCATTAAGTGGCAAATGTTAGGCTCTTCATCAGGGAATATATCAACAGCTAGTTCGAGAGGTTCAGCCCCTACAGTTAATGCTCCTCCTGGTACCGCTCGGATGATGGTTGCTCCTCCAGCTCCATATAACCAGTTTCCACAATAGTATATGGCTCCGCCACTAGGCTACTGCTAGCCTACGCCTTGGCTTCCTTCACCATATGTTCCACTACCTTGGCCTGCACCTCCTGCTCCTTCAGCTCCACCACATCCATCTACGCGGGAAAGTTCCACTTCTGCTTCTACTAGAGCTTACCCCATGCCTACAACTAATTCTCTTGGTCGCCTAGATGTTGTTTCAGGTACTCTTATTATTGATTCACGTGGTTCTCATGTTTTATTTGATTCAGGCGCTACATTTTCATTCATATAGTTGATTTCATGAGGAGAGCAAATATCTTTAGCCAACAAATATCTCAATCGGTTCATGTTATTTCTCCGGGAGGATTGATTTCTAGTTTGGTGGTCTGCACTGGTTCTGTGGTTTCTATTGATGGGGATGATTTTGTGGCTAACTTAATGGTGATTTCCTTACCGGTTTTTGACGTCATTCTTGATATGGATTGGTTACACCAGTACCGAGCTGTGATCTCATGCTTCTGGAAGACTATTAGATTGGAAGCGCCATCTGGGCAGACGATAACCTTTTGAAGCTAATGCACCTTTTGATTCTTTCTTAGTAATGGCATGCCTATTTCCTGGTCATCGTCCTTTGAAGATAGGTTTTCTTTGGACTCTTGTGGAGACGCCAATCAAGACATTAATGCTTTGGGAGATTCCTGTGGTGCGAGATTATCCTGATGTCTTCCTCGATGAGCTGCCACGAATGCCACCTAAGCGTGAAGTGGGGTTTTGTATTGATCTTCTACCTGACACTTGTCCTGTATCCATTGCCCCATATTGTTTGTCTCGTCCTTTTCAAGAGGAGTTGAGGAAGGAGTTGAATGACTTGCTGTCAAAAAATTTAATTCGACGTAGTGTGTCGCCATGGTGTGCTCTAGTGCTATTTACTAAGAGGAAGGATGGTAGTTGGTGTATGTATATCGACTATCGGGCTTGAATGTTGTGACAATCAAGAACAATATTCATTGCCCCACATTGAGGTATTGTTTGAGTGACTGAAAGGGGCAAAAGTATCGTCTAAATTGATCTTCAGTCCGATTGTAACTAAATCTTAGTTCGAGAGGAGGATATTGAGAAGACAGCCTTTTCCACCATGTTCGGCCATTATGAGTTCAGGGATATGTCTTTTGGGCCCACCAATTCACCTCCATACTTTATGGAGACCATGAACATTATGCTTCGAGGATTGGAAGAGTTTTTTGTTGTTTTATTGATGATTCATCTTTTCCAAGACTGAAGCAGAACATGAGGATCATTTGACGACAGTTCTTGAGACTCTAAGGAGACATAAATTCTATGCTAAATTCAAGAAGTGCAAGTTCTTGATTTCTAAAGTTGGTTTTCTGGGGCATGTAATTAATCAACAAGGCATCTCTGTGGATTTGGGTAAAATTTCTACTATAGTGGAGTGGGAAAGGCCTAATAATGTCAAAGAGGATAGAAGTTTCTTGGGTATGGCGGATTCTTACCGATGCTTTGTGAAAGATTTCTCTATCATTGCTAATCCTATGACAAAGCTTACCCAAAAGAACGCCAAGTTCGTGTGGACCCAAGAGTGTGGGTATTGCTTTCAAGTGTTGAAGGAAAATTTGGTTACTGCTTCGATTCTTACTCTTTCAATTGAAGCCTGGTAAGTGATTCACTGTTTATTCAGATGCTTCGCGAGTAGGACTTGGGTGTGTCCTTATTCAAAATGGAAAGGTGATTTCCTATGCTTCGAGGCAATTTAGGAAACATGAAGAGAATTACCCCACTCATGATCTAGAACTTGGTGCGGTTGTTTGTGCACTCAATATTTGGAGGCTTTATTTGTATGGAGAGTCTAGTGATGTTTTCACTGATCACAAGAGTCTGAAATACATTTTCACGTAGAAGGATCTCAACTTGAGACAAGAAAGATGGTTGGAGTTGATCAAGGATTATGATTTGAATATCCAATACACACCGGGTAAAGCAAATATGGTTGTTGATTCCTTGTGTCATAAGGTTTCTCCTCCTACTTTGAATTCCTTGATAGTTGATTTTCGAGCGGATGGACATATGATATTGTTATGCTTGAGTAACCGAAGAAGAAACACAACTGATCCTAGCGTCTGTCGTACTAGAGCGTGTGTTGGAAGCACAACAATATGATCGGTTGTTGATAGATGTCAAGAAGACGATTTAGGAAGGACAGGTCAGGGATTTCACTTTGGATGCTTCTAGAGCTGTTTGGTTTTGCAGACGTTTATGCGTGCCACAAAAAGCTCAAGTCAAAGAGGATATTCTTCAAGAGGCACATCGTACTAGGTACACTATTCATCCTGGTGAGAATAAGATGTACTAAGATTTAAAGAAGATCTTTTGGTGGAAGAGGATGAAAGTGTATGTAGCGAAGTATGTTGCCTCATGTCGAGTGTCCCAGCATGTGAAGGCTGAGCATAAGAGTCCAGCTGGGAAATTACAGCCACTTGAGGTTCCTTTGTTGCCTTGGGATGATATTGCTATGGACTTTGTGGTTGGCTTACTACGTTCTTGAAAGGGAAGAGATAGTATTTGGGTCATGGTCGATCATTTGAGTAAGGTTGCAATTTTATTCCTATTCGCTCTACCAGTTTGGCAGGTGATTTAGCACCAAACTACATGCGTGAGGAAGTGCGATTGCATGGGGTGCCCCGCTCCATAGTTTTTAATAGAGATGCTAAATTTGTTTCCAAGTTGTGGGATAGCTTTGAAGAAGCTTTGGGTACCAATCTAACGATCAGTACTGGTATGATTCAGACTTATGCTGGGATCACTATCATGGAAAGGAGGTTGGGAGGATCATTTGCTAGTTGTGGAGTTTGCCTATAATAATAGTTATCATGCTAGCATTCGATGTGCACCTCTTGAAGCTCTTTGTGGAAGGAAGTGTAGATCACCTCTCTACTGGGATGCAGTAGGTGACAAGGCTATTTTAGGTCCTAATTGGGAGCAAACGACAAAACGTATTGCTGAAATTTGGGAGCATATGCTAGCAGCGTAGAGTAGATAGAAAAGCTATGCTGATGTCAGGAAGCGAGACTTGGATTTTCAGGAGGGTGATCATATTCTTCTCAGAGTATCTCCTACCAAGGGTGCTTTGAGATTTGGTACTAAAGGAAAGCTTTGTCGAAGGTATATCGGTCCTTCGATGATCAAAAAACAAGTGGGAAAGTTGGCTTATCGGTTAGAGCTGCTGGAATCGATGAGGGGTGTGCATGATGTATTCCATGTCTCGATGTTGAGGAAATATGTGAGAGATGCAGAACATTGTATTACTGTTGAGCCAGTTACTATTGAGCAAGATTTGTCATTTGAGTCTCACCCAGTGAGAATTCTGGAGACAACTAAGAGGGTTCTTAGGCGCAAGACGATCAAGTACGTGAAGGTTCTTTGGATGAACCAGACAGAGCGTAAAGCAACGTGGGAGCTTGAACCAGATATGCGTGAGAAGTATCCACATCTGTTCCCCTGTGGTGAGTAACCATGTGTTTCGTTCCAATGTCCTTGTCTACCTTTTTTTTAGTGAACCAATTCCCTCTATGGCACTCAAAATTTTGGTAGTTCCTTATGTGCCATTGAAAAATTCAAAGTTCCCTCTGTGCCAACCACTTTAATTTCTATGCCTTGTATGCCATTGGCGATAATTGTTAACAATTTCTGTTATTCGCTAGCTCATAAAAGATACTTTCATTACTCCAAAATTTCTGAAAATATTTAGATCTATGGAGTAACACGTGGGGAACATTTTTTGTTGTTGGAAAATATTTTGGTCCTATGACATTTTTGAATTTGAAATTGGTTAAGATGGCAAAGCGTTAAGGTTTAATAACATTTAATATTGTCTATGTTCGCTAATTTTAACGTAAAAGTGAAAGAGAATAAAAACATGTGATAATAATAAAAACATTTTCTTATGTAATTCTCTATCAGTATAAAAATTTACAAAAATTTTGGGATAAATAAATTATTCAATGGCATAGAAGGAATAAGGAAAATTTTCAGTTGCATGTAAGGAATCTTCTCTTTTGTAGTACGGTTCACAAAGAATTCAAGGGTGAATTCTGTTGAAGGGGAGGAGAATGTAATATCCAAAATATTTAACACAAAATAAATTGTTAATCAAAAGGACTTCCGTAGTTGACCAAATTTTAATCTTTTGATCCATTTCTCGGATGAATGATCAGAGATCGTGGATTTATAGTGCTCGTCGAAATGACTCCGTTTGACTACTCATATGCTGGATTTAGACTTCGGATGAATTTTTGTTGGTTGAATCAATTTGGACCTTTGGATGTCGTGCTCGGTTCCTATTTCTCCCATGATCTGCCCCTACGAAAGTAACGTTAGCAGGGTCTTCAGGGTCAAGCGTGATCTCCTTGGTTGAGACTTCTTCCACCTAGAGCTTTTTCTTGCCGGCTTTCTTTGCCGGGATCTTCACATCCATGTTCATCACATCGCCAGACTCCTGTCGGATCTCCTTCTGGTATGACAACATCAATTGTTGGCCGACCAACTCACAACTCTGCCCATCGTAATCGAAAGAATTCTAAAGATCAGAGTGGAGGGAGATGATTCCTCTAGGACCAAGCATCTTCATGGTGAGTATGGATAATAGGGGACCGCCATGAATTTTGCCATCACCGGTCAACCGATGATGACATGGTATGCAGACTCAAAGTCGGCCACTTGGAAAGTGATTCGCTCAATCCTGAAGTTCTCTTGAGTGCCGAAAGTAATGGGCAGAGTGATATGTCCAATGGGAATAGAAGTCTTGCCGGGCACAATCCCATGGAAGGGTGAGGTAGTGGGCTTGAGGTCATCAACCGACAGGCCTAACTCCTTGATGGTTGTGGTGAAGATCAAGTCAAGACTGCTTCCTCCATCAATGAGTAGTTTGTTGAACTGGACCTTCTGAATAGTCGCTGCTTCCATGAGTGGATAGCGACCTAGCTTAGGCAGGTGCATGGGGTGATCCGAGCGATCAAAAGTAATCAATATCTCATACCACCTCATGTACTCTAGGGCAGCGCGTTCCATAGAGTTAATCTCACGTAGTTCCAGCTTCTGCTTCTGCTTGGGCGAGTAAGCGGCTGGCCCTCCGAAGATGAAGTTCACCTCCTTTTGGGCCTCTTGGAATTCTCCTCCTACGTCTTTCTTGTCAACATCGGGCTCGTCTTGCCCTGGGCCGTTTCGCCTAGGTAGTGGCTTGGCCACCGTGAGCATAGCAGTCACGAAACCCTTCAGTCGGTAGTAGTCTTTTGCCTTGTGATTACTCTTTGGGTGCCATAGGTATGGACCATCTAGCAAGTCGTTCATGGTCTACTGATTCATCTAAGGATTCTTCTTGGATCGATCTACCGCAGCAACCATGTTGTCGGTTTTCGCATCTTGTCCTTCTTGGAGGACTCTGGCTTGTCTTGGCTTGGCTTTTCCTGTCCCTTGCCTTGGATGTCATACAAAGCAGACTTTCCTGAAGCGTACTTGTCAGCAATCTCAAATCATTCCCAAGCAGTCAGATCCAAGTTATGGTTCTGTCGACCGATCTCCCAAACCAACTCATATCTCTGTAGTCCCCCTTGGAAGGCAGCAATAATTTGTTGATCCAGGACATTAACAATCTCAGTCTTCTTTGCGCAGAAGCGCTTGATGAACTCTCACAGGGATTTTAGGTTGATCCGACTTCTACTTAATCTGAATGAGGTTGAAATGGTTGCCCGTCCGGTTGTAGGTGGCTTGGAAACTGCCAATGAACTTTTTGTTGAGATCTCCCCATGATGTGATCGACTTTTCCATGAGAGATGTGAGCAAAATCTGAATAGCTGGCTCAAGGCAGACCGATAGATAGTTGGCCATCACAAAGGTATCTCCCCCGGCTCATCGAATAGCAGTGCTACAGATCCGTAGCCACTCTCAAGAGTTGGTCTGACCATCATATTTTCCAATGCCGACAGGCTTAAAGCTCTTTAGCCACTTACAGATGCAAAGTTCAGACATGAAGGCTTTGGTCCCGTTGAACTCCTTATCGTCAAGTGTAGATGATCTACGCCGAGGATCTAAAGAACGTGAGGGGGAAGGTGATCGTCGCCGATGTCGGGGTCCAACATCATGATCATGGCGGCGGTGGCGGTTATCCCCATCGCCATCATCGCGTCGGTCCTGATCGTCATAACGACGTCTATCATCGCAGTTCTCCCTCCGATGTTGATCATTGTGTTAACCTTCCCAGGATCGGTCATGATGTTGATTGTCCCTCCGATCGTGTCGTTCCTTAGAGTGATGTTAGTCGTCACGCGCCCGTTCTTCATGATGGGAGTTAATGATCTCAAGGCCATCATAGACGCTGAGGAAATTTTTCAGATCGTGATGCCCTCGACGACTAGGGTGTTTTGAGCAACAGCTAGCGACCAATTCGGACGGTTGCGCTCTGGCCTGATCTTGAATTCTGGTGCATTAAGCATGGCGACCGCTTTCTTCATGATAGGAGTCTAAAACGTCTGATCGGCCATCAAGCCATCAAGAAGCGTTCTTGCCTATGACACCCCAGTGTCACTACATTCTTTTGATCACATGATTGCACCTAATTCTGATTTAGCAAGTCAGAATTCAATTTTGGTTGCATTTCAAATTTATTTGAATTTGAATTCAAACCAAAGTATGGTTAGGTTGTGAAGCAACTTCAAATATTTCCATACAACTTGGTGCTATCAAACATTTATGTGATAGGCTTTGCCATAAAAGAATTTTAGAAATTTCTCAGAATTTTATTCAAAGAGGAAATGTCCTAATTAATTCCTAGAAGTTTGAATTTTAACCATATTCAAATAAATGGCAAATTTAATCTATTTGGTTTTGAATCTTGCCATGTGTCACATTGTGATCTATAGAACTTACGGTTTCTGTACAAACTTTTCTAGATTAAATTGGAGCCAGCAGCAATTTTATTTGCTAATTTAAAGTTGTGACCGAGTTAATTCTGGAAAAAGATTAAACACTGGTCATGGGACCCACTCGTCAGTCTCTCTATTCTCTCCTTCTCTTTCTCGCTGGCACCCGACGGCCATGCACGCCGACACGCGCGCGCCCGCGTGTCACCGTTCAACTGATGCCTCCCCCGATCAAAATCCCTCCTCGATCATCGTCCGACTCTATCCCTCGGCTTTCCCATCCATTTCCTAGGCGTCTCCGCACTCTCATCACTCTCCTCGCCTCGTTTCTTCCTCCGTCGCTTGCCATTGTCGCCTCTCTCTCTCTCTCGCCTCAACTGACCACCCTGCTGCATCTCAATCAAGCCAAAGCACAAGATGTATGCGTCATGAGGTTAGGAAACTCCCGGAGAAAAATTAGTTTCGATTATCAACCGTGCTACAAGAATTTGAAGAAAATCCGAGCTCTCTGTTCATGGCGATCGAAACCTTGATTTTGTGAAATTCTTCCTTCTCGGTGAGTTTCAAAGCTAGATTCTTGATCCCATTTGTGCCTGAGGTCTTTGCGCATCATTTTGATCATTGACTCTTTGGATTTCTTTGTTGATTCCTAAAAAGAGTTCACTTTTCCCCTTTTGCCGCCATCGGCTGCCATAGGAGCTCCACGGTGGTAGCTCAATCTAGACCTCATCCATCTCCTCGGCGACCACGTCAAGCTCCGCTGTACACCCCTGGTGCTCTTTGACCTCCGCATTCCTTATGATGAGGACATCACTCCTATGGATACACACAACACTCCTCCAATTCTGGACTTGCAAGGTCCAATGACTAGAGCTCGTGCACGACGACTAAATTTAGAGGTGAGCTCGTTCCTACGTTCTTCGCTATATGTTACTTTTAAGAATGGTTTGCTACCTAATGATTATTTTATGATTAGAAACCATGGAGAGGATCAGAAGATGATGGGAGAAGGAGTCGGGAATGTGGAGGACCAGCAAGGGATTGGAAGCCAAAGTGGAGGCCCAATCAAAACCGACTTCGAGTCTGTTTCGGGGCCCAGGACCAGTCTGCACTAAAAAAGTCGCCCAGGACGCAAACGGACTCGGATTTGGACGTTCTACATATGCACGGAAAGATAAGGAGAAGGCCTTTCCAATGCCGCCGGCCTCATGTCAAAATTCATCCGGAGTCATCAGGAGTCGTCAAAACAAGAGAGAGTCCAGAATCTGTGTCGGTGCTGCATCGCCTATTTTTGGCCTTTGGGCTTTGTATCTAGTTGAGCCCAATTAGGGGCGCGTCCAGAGGGTCTTGCACGACCCTAGAGTCTTTATATACAGCCGCCGCCGCACCATTAGAGTTTGGGTTTTGCTTAGATCAATTCTGTTCATAAACAGTTTCGTCGTTCATCGGTTTGTGAGACCCCAACTTCGAGAGTTTAATCATACATCTGCAATTGTGTTGCATTCTCCATTGTTCTTGCTTGTGTTCTTGATTCGCAGGCCGGGATTAGCCTTCTCGGCGAGGTCAATCATCTTTTGGACGGTTGATAACCAGAGGAGACGTCGTGTTGTGATTGCGGGGTTTAGAACGTGCTGTTCTGAAGCCGGATCGATTTGTGTGTCGCCTCCGACCAAATCAACTTACCAAGAACCTTTCAGAAGATCGGGAACCCTTGTTCACATCAAGTGGTAATCAGAGCTTCAGGTGCACCGTCAGGTTCGCACTACCCTTTAGTTTTGTTTTCGTGTTCTTCCTATCGTCCACAGAAAATACCAAAAAAAAATTTCCCCCGCCCATAACCACGTGTTTAGCCTTTGCATATTTCAATTTCAGAGTCCGTAGTGTTGAGTTTGTGCCCTAGTTCTTGTTTAGTCGCTGGTTTAGTTTGTGTTTTTGTCGTCAATAGTGTTTCCCTTGCAACCCTAGCCGCCATCCCCTTCACCATCCTCGGTTTTGTCGGCTTTGTGTGCTAGGGTTGACTGATCAACACGCCCACCCTAATCCCACCCTAAACCTACCCTCACCACCTCGGACCAATTTTCACATATTACACTTTCCGCTGCATCCACCGCGCCAAACAAAAATCCCTACCCGACCCCAAGCCGACTCGGGTTTCACTCAAACCCCCGGTTTCTTCATAACCGATTCCAACACCCCTTCGGTAAAACGGCCATAACTTTTCGCTCGGTTGTCCGTTTTGGCTCAAATTTTTACAGGAGATTCTTGACAAAAAGTTGAGCATACCCTGTGTGCCCTCTTCAAAAAAATCAAAAAAAATCGAGAAGATAAAGAAAAAATTCATTCAAGTTGAAACCCGACGTTTTCTAAAACTTCAAGATTTTCTGTAGGCCACGTCCTAGCTCGGTTTGAGCTGAAATTTTTTGTGGTTTCTCCCCCTTTGCTAGTGAGTTGGAAAAAAATATCAAAAAAATAAAATAAAATAAAGAAATTTGGGATTCCTACTAGTGCTCCATCTAGCCCCCTGGAATTTCTGAGTTTGGCTGTTTTACACTAAGCCCCCTGTTATCGACTGTGTCCCTTTGTCTCCTTGTTTCTTCTTTGCTATCACTACTGTTCTAGGACATAGTTAGACCAGCAACTAGGGACAAATTACTTGGGCACTTATTTAGCTTTACTATCTATTTTTGATTTGTGTGCCACTCATATATATATATTTGGCCTTCCTAGCTCTACATACTTCTTCTGCACAGCACATAGGTTATTTTGTAAACCTTGCAATCGTGGAACACTTCTCCCTGGTATCCTTCGCTTTGTTGTTTTCAGAACTTTGTAAGAGCTTTGCAAGAAGCTTCCTTTTGCTGTGTTGAGAGGCACCACTGCTTAGTAGTTTTGTAGGGATAACCTTCACTTTTTGTTTCCTATTTTGGTGTTTCTGATGTCAGGAAGCGATGGAGAGGGTGCTTCACCCTCAAAATTGGATGAGTGCGTGAGCCAAAATTAGTTACAGAAGGCTTTGCAGGCGGTTCAGAGTGATTTGGCAGAGACGATCACCAGGGCCGTCACCGACGCCGTCACCAAGCTTCACCTGGGAGAAAGCATTGAGCGGTTGGATAAGAGAGTCTCTAAGCTAACCGATCAGGTTGTCGAATTGGAGACCGCTCACAAGACCAACAACAACAACAACACCAACACCAACACCAACACCAACACCAACACCAACACCAACAACGACATTGAAGACGATCATGATGAAGCAACGATGTATAAGGCTGATGGCACCGTCGATAGGTCAGCTACAAGGACCGCAAGGTTACGACGTCGTTTGCAACGTAACCCTCAAGGTATGGGTGGTTTCCACAACCACAACCGTCGCACACAAGGTAACCATGCTCCAGATGATCCGTATGCTAAAATTAAGTTTTCAATTCCTTCATTTTTGGGTCAGTACGATGGTGATGCTTACCTTGATTGGGAAATGATGGTAGAACAAAAATTTCATGCCCACCTTGTTCCTGAACAACATAGAGTTAGACAAGCCACTAGTGAGTTTAAGGACTTTGCTATTGTTTGGTGGAGTGGTCTAGCTGCTGAAACCGATTTGCCTACTACTTGGGAAGAACTTAAGGTAGAAATGCGTGATCGTTTTGTTCCTCCTTCTTTTTATAGAGAAATTCGTAATAAACTACAGCGTTTAGATCAAGGAGATAAAACTGTTCAGGAGTATTTTAGTGAGCTTCAGAAGGGTTTGATTCGTTGTGCTGTGGTCGAAAAAGTAGAGGATCAGATTTGCCGCTTTTATTCTGGTTTGAGAAAAGAAATTCAGGACATCCTTGATTATAAAGAATTTTATACCCTCAACCAGTGTTTCTAGTATGCTATGCTTGCAGAGAAAGAATCACAGGGACTTTTCCAGGCTTTTGAGGAGTACAGCAAGTCCAGGAATTTCTACCCACCACGGCCGACGGGGACTTCGGGGCTGCCCAAGCCATCTTTCCGGCCGCCCCCACCAGCTAGTGTTGTTTCTGCAGCACCAAGATCAGCCCTGCCCCTTCTACGCGCTCAGGTAAAAATTCTGTGCAGGTACCGGCTAGTAGTGCCTCCTCTGTTGCTTCGACGGGACGCACTACAGGGATTCAGTGCCACCGCTGCCATGGTCTTGGCCATGTGCAGAAAGATTGCCCAAGTAGGCGGGCATATGTGGCGACAGATGATGGCGGTTACATGAGCACCTCCGATGTGGAGGATGAGGAGGAGGATGTCGCTGCCACCAGCGGTGACCTCGTCCTTGGAGGGGGAGATACCACGGGCTACATGAATATTATTGTGTAGCGTGTGCTTAGCACACAAATCCAGCAGCCCGAGATGATGCAGCGACATAACTTGTTCCAGATTTTCTTCGTCATCAAGAACCGTCGAGCACGTGTCATCATTGATGGAGGAAGCTGCAACAATTTGGTGAGTTCTGATGTGGTTAAGCAGCTTGATTTGACCACACGCCCACATCCACATCCATACTACATTCAGTGGTTAAATGACTCTCGAAAAGCTAAGGTAATACAAACTTGCAGAGTTCCTTTTTCCATTGGTTCCTATGTGGATTCTGTTGATTGTGATGTTGTACGCATGCAAGCTTGTTCACTTTTATTGGGTAGACCTTGGGAATTTGATAATGATGCTGTACACCATGGTAAAAGTAATAAGTACACTTTTATGTATAAAGGAACTAAAATTACTTTGTTACCAATGACCCCTGCTGAAATTGTACAAGCTGATTTAGAACGAGCTGCTAGTTTGAAAAATAAAAGCCCTGAAATTCAGCAACCTGTTAATTCTGCTTCTACACCAAGTAATGTTAATGATTCTTCAAGTTCTAAGGGTGCTGCAATTAAATTACAAGGTCGTTCATGTCTTGCCACAAAATCTGAGCTTGCTGAAATTTCTACTGATGATATTTGCTATGCTTTGATATGCAAACAAGCCTTGTTTTCGCTTGGTGATATTGCTTCTAGTGCTTTGCCTCCTGCTGTCACTAACCTTTTGCAGGAGTATGAGGATGTTTTCCCAGCTGAGATACCCCCGGGATTGCCACCTTTGAGAGGGATTGAGCATCAAATTGATTTGATTCCTGGTGCTACTTTACCAAACTGTGCTGCTTATAGGACCAACCCGGAGGAGACTAAGGAGATACAACGACAAGTCCAAGACCTTTTGGATCATGGGTATGTTCGTCAATCACTTAGTCCTTGTGTTGTTCCTGTACTTTTGGTTCCTAAGAAAGATGGTTCTTGGCGTATGTGTGTAGATTGTAGAGCCATTAATAACATTACTATTAGGTATCGTCATCCTATTCCTAGGCTAGACGACATGCTTGATGAGTTATGTGGTGCTATAATTTTCACTAAAATTGATTTGCGTAGTGGCTACCATCAAATTAGAATGAAACTTGGAGATGAATGGAAAACAGCTTTCAAAACCAAATTCGGGTTGTATGAGTGGTTAGTAATGCCTTTTGGGTTGACTAATGCACCCAGTACTTTCATGCGTTTGATGAATGAGGTTTTAAGACCTTTTATTGGCAAATTTGTGGTTGTTTACTTTGATGATATCTTGATTTATAGCAAATCCATGGATGATCATATGCTTCATTTGCGTGCTGTTTTTGATGCTTTACGAGTTGCACGTTTATTTGGTAACCTTGAGAAGTGCACCTTTTGCACGGATCGAGTCTCTTTTCTTGGCTATGTTGTGACTCCACAGGGAATTGAGGTGGATGAGGCGAAGATTGAAGCCATAAAGAGCTGGCCTGTACCAAAAACTATCACACAGGTGAGGAGTTTTCTTGGTCTTGCAGGTTTCTACCGCCGCTTTGTCAAAGATTTCAGCACCATTGCTGCACCATTGCATGAGTTGACAAAGAAGGGCGTTGACTTCTATTTTGGTAAGGTACATCATGAGTCTTTTGATGCTTTGAAGAACAAACTTACACATGCACCATTGCTGCAATTACCCAATTTTGATAAGACTTTTGAGGTTGAATGTGATGCTAGTGGTATAGGCATTGGTGGTGTTTTGATGCAAGATGGTAAACCTGTTGCATACTTTAGTGTGAAAATTATTGGGCCTGTTTTGAATTATTCCACGTATGATAAGGAACTATATGCACTTGTACGTTCTTTAGAGACGTGGCGTCATTATTTGTTGCCCAAAGAATTTGTTATTCATTCTGATCATGAATCACTTAAGTATATTCGTTCTCAATGCAATTTGAACCGTAGACATGCTAAATGGGTTGAGTTTATTGAGTCTTTTCCTTATATTATTAAACATAAGAAGGATAATGTGATTGCTGATGCTTTATCTAGGCGATATACTTTGTTGTCTCAACTTGATTGTAGAATTTTTGGACTTGAGGCAATTAAAGAACAATACGTTGCTGATGTTGATTTTAAAGATGTATTGCTGCACTGTAAAGAAGGTCGTGCTTGGCACAAATTTGTGTTGAATGATGATTTCTTGTTTAGAGCTAACCGCCTATGCATTCCAGTTGGTTCCGTTTGTCTTTTGTTGTTGCAGGAGGCGCATGGAGGTGGATTGATAGGTCATTTTGGTGCTAAGAAGACAGAGGATATTTTGGCCACACACTTCTTTTGGCCAAGGATGAGGAAAGATGTTGAGCGTTTTGTTGCTCGCTGCACTACATGTCAAAAAGCTAAGTCTCGATTGAATCCACATGGTTTATACATGTCACTTCCTGTTCCTTCTATTCCTTGGGCGGATATTTCTATGGACTTTATTTTAGGACCGCCTAGGACTAAGAGGGGGAGCGATAGCATTTTTGTTGTTGTGGATCGTTTTTCCAAGATGGCACACTTTATACCATGTCATAAAACTGATGATGCTAGTTATATTGCTGATCTTTTTTTCAAAGAAATTGTACGTTTGCATGGTATGCCTTCTACTATTGTTTCAGATCGTGATGCAAAATTCTTGAGTCATTTTTGGCGCACGCTTTGGAAGAAGTTGGGTACAAAGTTGCTATTTTCTATAACTTGTCATCCACAAACTGATGGACAAACTGAGGTTGTGAACCGCACTTTGGGTACTATGTTGCGAGCTATTTTGAAGAAAAATTTGAAGCAATGGGAAGAATGCTTACCTCATGTTGAGTTTGCTTATAATCGGGCAACACATTCTACTACCAATGTAAGTCCATTCAAGGTAGTGTATGGTTTTGATCCCTGTACTCCACTTGATATACTTCCTCTACCTATTAATGAGAGAGTTCATGTTGATGCTAAGGAGCGTGCTGAATTTATTTTACAAATGCATGAGACCACTAGACTTAGCATTGAAAAGATGAATGGAAAGTATAAAATTGCTGGTAGTAAGGGTAGAAAGGAAGTAAAGCTTGATGTAGGAGATTTAGTGTGGTTACACTTAAGGAAGGATAGATTTCCAGAATTGAGAAAGTCTAAACTAATGCCTAGAGCCGATGGTCCATTCAAAATAATGGAGAAGATTAATGATAATGCATACAAACTTGAGTTGCCTCCCGAGTTCGGGGTTAGTACTACTTTTAACATTTCAGATTTGAAACCATACTTGGGAGAAGAGGATGAGCTCGAGTCGAGGACGACTCCACTTCAAGAGGGGGAGGATGATGAGGACATCACTCCTATGGATACACACAACACTCCTCCAATTCTGGACTTGCAAGGTCCAATGACTAGAGCTCGTGCACGACGACTAAATTTAGAGGTGAGCTCGTTCCTACGTTCTTCGCTATATGTTACTTTTGAGAATGGTTTGCTACCTAATGATTATTTTATGATTAGAAACCATGGAGAAGATCACGAGATGATGGGAGAAGGAGTTGGTAACGTGGAGGACCAGCAAGGGCTTGGAAGCCAAAGTGGAGGCCCAATCAAAACCGACTTCGAGTCTGTTTCGGGGCCCAGGACCAGTCTGCACTAAAACAGTCGCCCAGGACGCATACGGACTCGGATTTGGACGTTCTACATATGCACGTAAAGGTAAGGAGAAGACCTTTCCAATGCCACTGGCCTCATGTCAAAATTCATTCGGAGTCATCGGGAGTCGTCAAAACAAGAGAGAGTCCAGAATCTGTGTCGGTGCTGCATCGCCTATTTTTGGCCTTTGGGCTTAGTATCTAGTTGAGCCCAATTTGGGGCGCGTCCAGAGGGTCTTGCACGACCCTAGGGTCTTTATATATAGCCGCCACCACACCATTAGGGTTTGGGTTTTGCTTAGATCAATTCTGTTCATAAACAGTTTCGCCGTTCATCAGTTTGTGAGACCCCAACTTCGAGAGTTTAATCATACATCTGCAATTGTGTTGCATTCTTCGTTGTTCTTGCTTGTGTTCTTGATTCGCAGGCAGGGATTAGCCTTCTCGGCGAGGTCAATCATATTTTGGACGGTTGATAACCAGAGGAGACGTCGTGCTGCGATTGCGGGGTTTAGAACGTGCTGTTATGAAGCCGGATCGATTTGTGTGTCGCCTCCGACCAAATCAACTTACCAAGAATCTTTCGGAAGATCGGGAACCCTTGTTCACATCACCTTATCTGGACCTTCCCGTCGACTTCCCGCCATCACCGAACTTTAGTTTTCCACTGCCTCTCGCCGCTGACATAACTCCTGTAAGCTCCGTTACTCGCGAACCCCGCCAGCGTCCTCGCCTTGGTGTGCTCGACATCCTGGTGAACACGAACTCCAACTTCGTTGAACACCGAACCTGCCGACGAGCGCTGAAGTTGCTCCAGCAGCCATGCCGCCGCGCGAGCGCGCGCTCAGTTCATTTCAAAAATGAACTGATGGCAGTTTCGTACATAAACCAAAGTTTGAAATTTAAAACCAGAAAATTGCTTACTCTTGTAAAATTCATATCTCAAGTTCTAGAGTTTCAAAAATTGTAAAATAAATTTTATTGGTTTCCTTATGATAAGGTCTATGCATTGAACACACTAGTGCATATGTTTTACATGAAAAGTTTTAATGTATGATTTAATTAGTGTAAACATGAATAAATTCATATACTTAGTTATAGATATGGTCAAATGTCAAACTAAATTGTTTTAGACTTCTCATATTATGCTCCGTCAAGAAAATATTTATTTAACCCTAGTTTCTAGACATAAACTTAAATATGATTTTATCTTTGAAATGCTTAGAAATGCATTAAATTAATTTCTTTAAACTTTTAGGTTTTGCACTTGTGCACAAAAATCATGCTCAGTATGATGCATCATCATGAATTTTTATAGGAATTTATCCTCAGTTCATAATTCACTAGAATTTATTTAATTAGAAAACTTGTTAAATGCATTATTAATGAATTGCTCATAATATAACTGTGAAAACTAGTAAAATTGATCATCATGCATATATCTGTCATCTGTAGATCACTCATGTCCAGTAGCATTGTCTTATTTTGTTAAGAGAATTATTTGTGTTTCATGTCTCAATAACCATATTTAAATGCTTTAGGAAACTTTAATTGCAATTTTCTTTTATTACATTTGCTAGCTCTAAAGCATATGTCTTCTAGAACCATACTAAGGACTAAATTGATTTGTTCTAATGCATTTGGCATGTGCATTACATTTTGTTGCATTTCTATGCATTCCTTTATATTGACATGTCCGTATTATCATAGGGAACGTTAATTCTTCTGAGGAGGATTTTCAGAAGAATTCTTCGGGTGTCTCTAGTCAAGAAAATTCTAACATCAGTACTGACCCCATAGTTGAAGCTCAAGGCAAGCCCCAGAACATTCCCGTGTATTTAATATGATTAAATTCCAGTAATTAAATTGCTTTATGTGTATAGGTTGTTTGTGCATTAAGTTTAGGAGTTGGATGAAAATCCATCTGCATTTCCTGGATATGTCCTATTTTATTTGGACATGGTATATAGGTACAGGTAGTTAATAGAGAAGTTATTATGCTTAGTTGTAGGATTTACACTGTTATAGTACTTGGAAGATAGTAAAATGATGTTATTCACATGGTGAAGTATGAATGTTAAAATTTAGACTAAACGGGTCTGTATTGGAAAGGGCGAAGGCAAAAGACCTGTTGTGATTTTTGTCTCGCAAGGTGCCAGTCCGTTTATATCAACAACTAAAATTTGAGACATGGACAAGCCCCATAGGTGAAAGGGCAAGGATCATGTGCCTTCAAAGGACATGGCTTGCAAGGCTGTAGCCTTGTCTGTGTCGACCTAGGACCCGTTCGTTGTCGACCCCTTCGAACAAGTATTGAACAGTACCAAATGCATGCTAGTATATGGGAACTAGTAAATTGATGTAGCATTGTCATATTCATGTTGGACGGCAGCCAAATTCTTGGTCATGTGATCCGATAGGAGTGGACAGATTCCCGACGTACTGTGAAATAGCTGCCCACTCGGGACTTTGGACCCGGACCAGCTTGTATTATGACTTTGTGAAAAGTTGTCATACGTGTTCTTAAATTACGCGTATGCCGTGTATTTCAGGTTTTTCCCAGCTGGTGTAAAACGATTGCAATCGCTGTCGCTCGCAGTAATGAGTACCGCTTGTTCACTGAGTCACATCGTAGCTTAAGAACCTCACTAATAATAATGAATGGAAAGTTTGGATGAAGAATATGGTGTTTTAGTAAATCTGAACTTGATTTATTTTGTACTTGGTTTAAATTTCAGATTGCTTATTGTACTTTATATCTTTACATGTTAGTTACCTTACACTATTATAGATACTAGAATGTTCACTAAATTTACTTTTATCCATCTCTGAGCCTATGCATGTCTAGATTTAATATTTGTCGGGTAAGACTTGTTGAGCTTAGTAGCTCAGGCTTTGCCATGTTGTTGTTTTTATTATTTCAGATAATAATACTGATGCATATGAGTTACCTATGGGTGTTCTTCCTTGGGATATTTCTAACCCACAGGGATGGTCTACCCATTGGGAGACTGAGTAGCGGCTGCTTTTGTGTGATGCTAGGTGATAATCCGTATGGGCTCGGAGTTATCACATCTGCTATTATCGTCGAGTTGTATATTATAGACACTTTAATCACATTTTCTTTCACTGTTTTCAAAACTGAACTTTGTAATAATTTCTGCTGCACTTGATACTTAACTTTGATGTATAATTAATAACACTCTTTTCTTCATAATTTGAACTTGGTCGGTTATTGTATTATCTTGTGTCTGCTTAATCAGCACCTCGGGAACTTCGGTCCAAGGGGGTTATGACATTGCCCCGATGATGTTATTCTGCGGGGTGGTATAGACCTTCTCTGATGAGTACATCACACTCATGGATACACACAACACTCCTCCAACTAAGATGAAAGTTCATGTGCATCACCTGAATTTACAGGTGAGATCATTTCTAATGTTTTTATTATGTGATTTTGAGAATAGATTGCTACCTAATGAATTAATTGTTGTTAGAAACCATTGATATGATGATGAGATAGCTGGGGAGGTGATTGGAGACGTGATGGGCCAGCAAGGATGTCCAAGCCAAGGTGGAGGCCCAATCAAAACCGACTTCGAGTCTGTTTCGGAGCCCAGGACCAGTCTGCACTAAAACGGACGCCCAGGACGCATACAGACTCGGATTTGGACGTTCTATATATGCCTGGAAAGATAACGAGAAATTGTGTGCCACTGCTTCACTTATACCTTTGCCACAACAAATGAATGAGCTTGATGTTTTTGCTTATGATTCACCTACTAGTGATGAAATGAAACATTTGATTTTAATAACATGTGAAAAGGATGAGCAAAAAATATTGTCTTCTCTAAATACTTTGGGTTATATTGAATTTGATGTTCTTTGTGATCAAAATACCATAGAGAAGCAAATGTTTTCTCAAACTGAATTGCCTTTACTAACAAGAAATAATTTTTATGCTATAGGAAACTATGATCATAGAGGTGTATTTATGGTGCATAAAATTTATAATTGCTCAAACATGAATCCTCCTTGTGTTGTACAACCAAATGATGAACTAGAAAACTGCAATAACAATTACGATGTCATGTCATGTTTTTCTAGTGTTTTTAGGATCACACATTTTCTATCTTGTCATAAGAGGGAGAATTATGTTCATATTGCTGAGGAATTTTTCAAAGAGGTCATTAATTTGCATGGCATGCCTTCTACTGTAGTTTCACATTGTGATGATAAATTTCATAATGCATATAAATATGAGTTGCATCCCAAGTTTGGGAATAGTTCTATATTTTATATTTTAGATTTGAGACCACTATTGGGAGAAAGAGATGGGATCGAGTCGAGGAGGACTCTAATTGAAAAGGGGGAGAATGATGAGTACATCACACTCACGGATACACACAACACTCCTCAAACTAAGATGAAAGTTCATGTGCATCACCTGAATTTACAGGTGAGATCGTTTCTAATGTTTTTATTATGTGGTTTTGAGAATAGATTGCTACCTAATGAATTAATTGTTGTTACAAAACATGGAGATGATGATGATATAGCTGGGGAGGTGATTGGAAACGTGATGGGCCAGCAAGGACGTCCAAGCCAAGGTGGAGGCCCAATCAAAATCGACTTCGAGTCTGTTTTGGAGCCCAAGACCAGTCTGCACTAAAACTGACGCCCAGGACGCTACGGACTCAGATTTGGACGTTCTATATATGTCTGGAAAGATAACAAAAAGAATTTTCCAACCCAGCCGGTCCCATGTCAAAATTCGTTCGGAGCCGTCGGCAATCGCCGAAACAAATCGACTTCCAGAATCTGTCCTGGTGCTGCGACACCGTAATCGGTCTTTAGGCCATGTATCAAGTTGAGCCCACTTAGGGCTGCGTCCAGGGGGTCTTGCACAACCCTAGGGTCCTCATATACAGCCGCCGCCTCTTCATTAGGGTTTGGGGTTTTGCTTAGATTATTCTGTTGATAACAGTTTCGTCGTTTGATCGGTTTGTGAGACCCCAACTCGTGAGATTCATCGTATACTTGCAAATTTGGTTGCATTCTTCTTTGTTCTTGCTTATGTTCTTGATTTGTAGGCAAGGATAAGCCATCTCGGTGAGGTCAATCATTCTTAAACGGTTGATAACCAGAGGAGACGTTGTGCTGTGATTGCGGGGTTCAGAACGTGTTGTTCGGAAGTCGGATCGGTTTGTGTATTGCCTCTGCCTTAATCAAGATTATCAGAACCTATCAGAAGATCGGGAACCCTTGTCCACATCAGGTGATCCAAGGAATTTGACCGTTCACTTTCTCTGTCGATTTGTAAGGAAAATTGACTAGCACGCCCCGATTTCTGTATTGAGCCTGCACTAGAGTAAAACAAATCTCCCAGGTCGCGATTGTAGATTTTCGCGTCAACACGCTTTTTGGCACGCTCGATGGGACCAAGAACTTCAAGCTGAGCATCATGACGAGACCATCGAAAGAACCGCCAAATCCTCCTCTAGAGCATGACATTGGCGCAGATCTGAAAGGGGAGAACATGTTGCTTGTTGATAAAGACGATTTAAGCCATGATCTGAAGGCACAAATCAATGAAAGAGTTTCCTAGGTCAAGAGCCTTTTGTTGGGGAATTTCAGCAAGACTAAGCATGGCAAGATCATATAGAAGGGATAGTTGCATGTACCTGTTCTGATTGAAGAAGATACTGAGAAGCAGCCTGCCAACAGGCCAATAGAGCCTGATGAGGAGGCATTGAATAGCATAATCCATACAACCATACACCATGCATTCATTAACCAATTGCCTGTATTGGTTAATACTTTGAGGGCTTTGATCATACAATTAGTGGAGGGTTGCGTATATGACGATCCAGCGCATGGGCCAATGTATTTCCGTGTCACTTAAAACGTACCTCAGTCTGCAATTGAGGCACTTGATCTCCAGCAGCCCAGCACAAGTACAACAACTCCTGCAATGGATTCATTGCCACCACCTACTAATACTACTCCACCTCCAAAGAATACCGATGGTTGTACAATGGGGACATCACCTAACAGAATAATTTTGCAGAGGACAACTCAATAGAAACAACCACAACATTGCAGGAAAGAGACATCGGTTCCACCAAATGTCACATATGATACAGCACCGAATGTGGAGCCGAGTATGTTTGGAATGCCATCATCAGCTGCGTTGTCAGGAGAGATGGGAGGCCGACATCCGATCATTAATTATGGTACAAGGACTACTCCGGAGATGCCAACATCTGGTCTTACATCGGCAAATCCTAATGCCAATGTTTTGACCGATGATTGGGTAGTTAAGTGTTGACGACACTTAAATGCTAAATCAGACCGTCAAATTCTTGCATAAATAAGATGAAAGGAATAACCAACTTAGTGGTAGGGGATTATTACTAACAATTTCCACTAGTGTTGGTGATTATTTTTGTGCAGGTGATTAATTCACGAAGTTAGGCGAAAAAATAATTGAAAAGTGGAAGAAACACACTCTGGGCCAATCAGAGCACAACACAAGGATCCACGGGCCCAAAAATAGAGCAAACTGACATACCAGAAGGCCTAACACGTGGATTGTCGAATGGGAATAGTAGGTCATTATCCTAGAGAAGGCTCTGACCGAGTGGGGCCAATCGATGTTAGGCCGAACACCCCTGTTCGGCCAAACAACATTGATGCCCACTCGGCCCAAGCCTACTCGAGAAGTCTCCCACCGCCTCTCCTACGTCGGTTGTACCGGTTAGGGCGGGAGTTACCACCTCTAGGAACTGCCTTTGGGCCCTATATAAGGAGGGGTGTGCCTCCACTTCAACACAACACAAGAAGAGTTTAGAGCTCCACTTCAAAAGGCTTTAGCACTGCCAAAGTGCTTAGAAAATAGGGAGAGAGTGAGGGATAGTTAGGAGGAGGTCCAGGTTTGTCGGCGCCTTTTCCACGCTTGTACCTTGGTGGATGCTTTCCTTTCCTAGTAAGTATTGGTGATCTCCCTTTTGTATTTAAGTTTCCTTATTAAGTAGGTTCTTTCCTTAGTTGCTAACGGGACCATCGCTCTATGGAGCTGTTGGCCGGAGTCGCCTGTGGATGCAGGAGTAAGCCAGTGCCTGAAGTAAGCATTTATAGATTGAACCTATCTTATTTTTGGATCCTTAACCATAGGAGTCCTCTCTACCCTCTGCCTACCATATTCTTGTTGTCCTTGGACGGATTAGGATAGAAATTAGACATACACTATCCCTGTGAATTTGATACCTTGGAATACTCTTAGGTGAAGTGCTACAGCAGTATCCGTGCACTTGTGGATTTATCTGTGATCATAAGAAATACCAACAAGTATTTTTGGCGCTGTTGTCGGGGAACCGTTGTCGTTCTATCTTCAAACCTTGTTTGTCCTCATGTATTTTTGTCTTTCTTTATTTCTTTCCCCATCTCTACAATGGAGCAACCCACTATCCAATCTTTTTCTGCTCCAAAGGGCGAGTTCTATGAGCCACCACCGTCTGTGAAACCAATTAGTTCATTCGGCTATGAACTCCACTCTACCTTTATAGCCATGTTTTGGGAGTAATCCTTTTCTGGCTTAGATAGTGAAAACCTATACCATCACATACGAGAATTCGAGCAACTGTGGTCATGGCTTTTGGTAAAGGGCATGACACAGGAAACTCTAAAGTGGAAATTGTTTCCCATTTTCCTCATGGAGAGGGCGAGACAATGGCACAATTATACCGTCGGGAGTGTAAACGGTGATTGGGAGGAACTTCGAGATAAATTTTGTCTCACATTCTTCCCTATGTCCCATATTGTCTCTCTTCGTATGGAAATTCTCGGCTTTCGCCAGAGTGAGAAGGAATCTTTAGGTGCAGTCTGGGCTAGGCTTAATTTGCTATCCAAATTTGGACCCAACCTTGCCATTCCCGACCCGATGTTGCTGGAACATTTTTATGAGGGGCTGAACAAGGAGGCTTCCCTATACCTTGACATTGCCACCAGAGGATCGTTCGTCCATAAGACCACGATAGAAGGAAGAGAAATCCTAGACCATATCCTAGAAAACACTTCCTTACTTTCTGATCATGCCAAACTTCTCTAGGAGGAAGCCAAGTCGAGGCATAAGGAATCCTTAATAGCCGAATCCAAACCCATTCCTTGCATATCTCATGATTCGACCATTGAGCCCTCGCCTGAACTGGGAACACCTAGGGAAGAAGAAATTGAACCCTCAGAATTCCCATTTGACTTTGAGGAAGAGCTTTTTGAAGATTATGGAAACACCTCAAAGTATTATTGCAATTAGGAACCCCTGACTCCTTTCTCCCCTCCTGAGCCACATGAAGAGGCATTCCTCCAAGGGATGGTGAAGGGGTTAACTTCAATTATGAGCAACGAATGGTTGCCAACGGTTGAGCTATCCCCTGAAGTAATTCGAATGTGCTCTTCCTCTTCAACCATTCGATGCGACATTAGAGTAGTCGTGGTGGATGTTCTTTACAATCCCACTGTCGGTGCTAACATAGTTTCTAATGCCTCTGTACTAGACATTTTGTGCGATACGGCATTAGCACCGATTATTAAATCCTTCAAAAGCCCCATTGGCCCTATTTTATAAGGATGTAAGATTTTGCAAGACGTGACTGTATGGCATGCAAACATCAAGACTATCCTAGAGTTCCTTATCTTTGACATTTAGGACTTTAATGTTTTAATCGGACATCCCATTGAGAAATTACTCATGGATGTACCAATGCTTGGAAGTCTCGACGTAAAACTCGCGCGGGGGCGGGGGGGGGGGGGGGGGATTTTCTATCCCGATCACCCGATCGAGGAACTCCCTACTAGATACTTCCCTCGAAGAAGAGCCTATCAAGGAAGTAATGGCTATTCTCCCATTTGATTCTCCTGAATCTCTTCTACAAAGAGACGTTAAAAAATTTATCCAAAAAGAGGATGAGTTTCAGGAGACAATCGAGCTACCCATTGAAGAACCACCATCGCCACCTTTGATTGAGCTTAAGCCCTTGCCCTCTGGCCTACGCTATGTTTTCCTAAATGGCGACCTGGAAGCCCCTGTTATCATAAGTGACAAGCTATCCAAGTAAGAAACTGCTAAACTTATAGCCATCCTGGATAAGCATCGTTCTGTCCTAGGCTACTCACTCCAAGACCTTAAGGGAATTAGTCCTGTTCTTTGCACCCATCGCATTCCCATTGATCATGATAGCACACCTTCTAGGGAGACTCAGAAGAGGCTAAACAATGTAATAAGAGAGGTTGTTAAGAAGGAGGTCTTGAAACTTTTGCACGTCAGGATAATTTATCTCGTTCCTCATAGTGAGTGGGTGAGCCCTATGCAAGTAGTGCCCAAGAAGGGAGGTATGACGGTTGTTAGAAATGATAGAAATGAGTTGATCCCTCAATGCACCATCACGGGATGGAGGATGTGCATCGACTATCGGAGGATCAAGAAGGCAACAAAAAAGGATTATTTCCCGTTGCCCTTCATTGATGAAATGTTGGAGCGGCTTCCCAATCATTCCTTCTTTTGTTTCCTTGATGGGTACTCTGGTTACCATTAAATTCTCATCCATCCCGATGATCAAAGTAAGACTACCTTCATAGGCCCTTACAAAACTTATGCCTATTGTAGAATGTCAGAGAAGATAGACATCATGCACCGTTGGAACGACGTGGGTGCATTGCACAACCCGAATGAAATCATGGAAGTTTTCATGGATGACTTCTTTGCTTATGGGAAAACTTTTGATCATTGTCTTGAAAAACTAGATAGGGCCTTACAAAGATGCCAGGAAAAGGACTTGGTACTTAATTGGGAAAAGTGCCACTTTATGATCCGAGAGGGCCTTGTTTTAGGACACCTTGTGTCCGAATGGGGGATTGAGGTGGAGAGAGCTAAGATCGATGTTTTATCAAGGACTTCTCCCAGATCGCTAGACCCCTCACTAGTATTTTGGCTAAGAATGCTCCCTTTGATTTCGATGATGTGTTGACGCGAAAATCACCACGCGTGACCTGAGAGAATTGCTTAACTCTAGTGCAGGCTCAATATAGAAACCGAGGTGTGTCAGTTGATTTTCTCTATAAATCGACAAAGAAACAAACGGTCAAATTCCACGGGTCGCCGGCCTTGGATAGGCCGATGAAGAAAGCGGATAGTCACAGTTTGTAAAAACCAGTCGATGACTACAAACAGCAAGTAATATTGGAAATAAATGAATCGGCCGATTTGTATCAGCTTATCCGCAAATCAATAAATAGATAATGAATACTGCATAAATACAACCGATAAGAATTAAGTCTATAGACCAAAGTTGATAGTTCTACGATAAACGTGCTGAATTTGCTCTGTTGATGCCAAAAAGTCAATAGGCCAGAGTCGATAGAAGTACAGTAATCATGCAAAGACTCTCCCTATCGATAGTGTTAAGTCAATAGATCTGATAGCTGGTATTGCAAATATGCCTCAAAATCACAGATCTGATCTTGTCAATTAGAGGGGGCAATCGACTTCTATGAACATAATATTAAACAAATAAAACACCAAAAAATCGATCGAACCGTGATAACCTGTTGGATAAACGTCCCGATAGAACCCTATCGACTCTACCCACGATCAGTTCGTACCTAGTCCTATCGACTCAGCAAGAGGTTAGAATTGATGCAGCCTTGCTAGCTTGAGCAGATCGAACTTAATCGATACAGTGCCCAAACAAAGCAAATAGAACTAAATACGCTATGATTGTTGGTAAAATCAATAGAGTGGCTCGAATAATAGATCTGTATTAAACTTATTAAATCTCCTAAACATCATAATAGATCGGACCTAACTAAAACAGTATTGCAACTTGAAATCGATAGTATAAACATAACTAAGATCTAATTACCGGATAACTAGAGAACAACTAGAATATCAAATCAATGAGAAAGTACTAGTTGAAGTCGATAGAATTAGCAAGGTTGACTAATCCAAGTCTATCACCGAGTCACCGAGATCGGGGCCAATGCAACTGTTGGCGTTTGCTATGCTCTAAAGATAAAATGAATTAGTTCTGCAAGCGCACGGAACACCATTGTAGCATTTCACCTGGGAGTAGTCCAAGGTATCATATTTATTTCCACAGGAAAGCTAGGCGTAAGATTATCTCTGCTTAACAAAGATATGACATAAGAATAATTCCAACCAACCAAAGACATGAGTAAGGATAATTGTTGACTTTTGCTAAGCCATATTAATAAATCATTCCCGGCACGGGGCCAGAAACGGTTCACTAATATGTCCCAGAGTCAAGTAGGTAAAATCCGCAAGCGCATGGAGAATACCGCTGTAGCATTTCACCCGGAAGTATTCAGGGTATCGTATTTGTTTATCCCAAAGGAAGGTTATGATCAAGAAGCGTTACTAACATATAAGATCATGTTAACAATTAGCAAGGATATCTAACCAAGACAGGCGGGTACATGATAATAACCGGGTAGTGTGACACACACAGAAGATTCCTACTAAATAAATAAAGTCTAGTGGAGGAAAGACTAGGCTAAGCTACTCCTACTATACATTCCTATACAGTTGCACAGCCTAAGTAGAATACATACAAACCCACACTCAGGTTCAGCAGTCAATAGTATAGCACTTCAGGCACGGACTTACCCCTGCATCCACAGGCGACTTCCGCCAAGAGCCTACGCACTAGCCTAGCGGGGAGGATTTCAAAGGACGGACAGGGCTGTCACCACCTGCCGCCTACCTCAACGAACCAGTAGACTAACGAATAATTGATGCAAATCAGTCACCCAAGTACCATACTTGCATGACCAAAGAGCACTCTGCCCCTCCGCGATTACTATTAACGAGGCAGAGCTACCGTACGAATACGATCACCAAACCCATGCTATACTTTATCAGCTAAACTAAGCATAGAGACTATAACATATAAACTAGACTATAGTGACGGTATATAACTAGCATGACAATAGTAGTATAATAAATATAAACTACTATCACACAAGTAGACTATACTATCACATATATGGATCACAATATCAAACAAGAAACTCATGACCCAAGCACAACTATATAGAAAATATATATATATTGATAAGAGCAAAGTCTTACAAAAGGGAAAAGATATAAGAGCCATACCAATTCCAAGTGAAGACTTGGGACTAGAGAGCTCTAGACTCAGCCTAACTCCACTAAAACTCCAAGAACTACTACTAGCAAGAGAGAAATGCTTCTTGTGGTGTGTGTTGAGTGTGAAGGCACACCCTCCTATTTATAGCCTCAATAGGTCGGCAAGGGAGCGTAACCGCCACGGAAGGCATCTCAAACCGTCATCAGGAGTCACGGAGGAGCCAACACGTGGAAGCCCAGGCGGAGAGGGCGCCCGGCCAGATCGGCCGACCTGACCAGGTCGGCCGACCTGGGGGTGGCCCCTCCTGGCCTGTGCTTTCTCCAGGTGGCTGTCCTGTGGGCCCTGACGTTGGTTTGCGCGGTATTGCAGGGAGTTACGTCGGTTAAGTGCTGAAAATGGGCCCTTCAATCCGTGTGACGTCCATGTGGCACTCTCTGATTGGTCGAAAGTGTGTTTTCTTGCCTTTTGAGGTGTTTCCTTCACATTTCCTCCTGCATGCACAAAGTTCTCCAAGTACAAGTGGAACTATATTATTGTGATAAAGCATGCGTGTATGAAATTCCAAATTCTCCTTTATTTGAGTATAGTTGACGGTTGAAAATGGTACTTAACAGCCGTCAACAAACTCCCCCAAGCTTACCCTTTACTCGTCCCGAAGCAAAGATAAACTTAAGTTGTTGATCAGGAGTTGCTACAATGTCCTACTCCTCAATAATACTATGCGCACAACAAAGTACTCTTCCTAGAATTAAATGGGCAGACCACACTTCTGCGCAATGCGAGTAACTAAAGAGGTGCACTCAATTGGTCCTGTCAACTTTATATTGTCTAACCATTGATCAATCATGCATTCCGCGGGTGACACCCTAATTTTCTTAACCATGGCATAAAGTATTTTCAATTCATCTTGCCGGACAACCCTAATGTCACCTCGAGGAAACAAGGTCATAGCCAACCACACATGCATAAATCTAAGTGTAGGATTATGGATGGCACTTGTTCTAGGCTTGGGACCCCACTCGTTTCCGGAAATCTTTTTCCAAAAACTTTCTTTATGGAACCCCTTTAGCGCTTTATCTAAGTCTAGCCTACATTTAGGATTTAGACCTAGCATAGCATGAAGATCACCCCATGTGACCAAGCGCTCTTGCCCAAATAAGTGAAAAGAAATGCCTTCATCATACTTTCTAAGGGTGCATAAAAACTGCATAGTAAGCAAACGAGAACCCGGCTCATCTACTTCTACGAAATTTAGCCAACCCATAGTGCGAAAAATAGAGGCAAATTCTTCTCTCATACCTATTTTCTCGAGGAAGTCTGGATCGAAGCGTCGGGTGTGGGCGAATGGCCGTTCTCTCATGAGCGCGATGGCTTAGCCCTCACGGTCGTCCTTGATGTCGAGATGCTCCTCGGTGATGAGCAAGGCCGGCCTTTCCTCCGGAATTTGAGCTTCGGGGTCACCATGCCCCGGACTTGGTGTGAGCTCGACGGAGGATGCTTGACTCGTGCTTGCACGAGTGCTTTTTCTCCGCTTGATTCCGGCGACTTGCTTCATTCGGTTGAACATGGCTGCACACAAGAACAAACACAAGACAAGAACAAAAACATGATCGAACAAGTGTTCGGGTGAGCGTTAGTGAAAACGACAAACCCGAGCTTCTCCGAAATTGGTTTTCTTCTCACAACAACTTGCAAATGCACTAAAACAGAGGGGAAATATTTTTTTTTTGGGTTTTTGGGGCTGTAGTAAAGTTGAAGAACACGAAATTTTGGGAGAGCAACAAGTGAGCAAAGGAGGGGAGTGAAAGATGAGCTTGGAATGGTGAAGCTCCTCCTCCTGGGCGGTTTTTATAGCAAGATGGCCGTTAGAAAGGGACAGAGCAACGGCCATATAGCCGAAAAGGTGGGGCCAGGGGGTCGGCCGACCTCACCAGGTCGGCCGACCTGGCAGGTGGGCCTCCTGGCAGCCCCCTTTTTCCTATGTGTTCCCCAACGGCTAGGAGATTTGTCCCCTGCTGCCTTTTTGCTCAAAAAGCTCGACAAAAAATCTTTTCAAAATGGAAAGCCCAAAAACCTATTTTCTAAATTTTCAAAAATGCAAATGAGTTTTGAAAAATTCCAAGGTGGCTGGAAAAATTCAAAAATGCAGAAATGCAGTGGTCGGGAAAAATCGAAATGTGGTGGAAAGCAAATATGCAATTAAAAGAGCAAATATGGATAACTACCGGTTTAACCTCCGGCGAGGACTCACCTTTTAAAGTCCGACGAGCGGGACTTTTCTCCGGCGTTCAGCTCGATGAAGCGTTGTCCGGTCCCGGATATGAAGACACGGATGATGCTTCTTGTTTCATTCGCCACACCTTCTTGGTCTTTGTTGCGGTCGGTGGCTTCTCGGGCTTCGGAGGCTGCGGTTTTGCAGGCTTCACAGCCTGTTTCTTTGCAGACCTCGGAGGTTGCTGCCTTGTGGACTTCGGAGGCTGTTGCTTAATGTGTGACCTTTGCCTCCTTGCCTTCATCAGTTGTTGCTGTGCAACCTTTTCCTTCTCAAGGAAGTTCTTCATGAATGTGATGAGGCTGTCCTTCTTTGGCGGAGTGACCTCCACTTCCTTGATGTTGCTTGGGTTCGGCCCGTACTTGATACGGATCATGTTGCACTGTTCTTTCCGTGGCCGAAAGTCAAACTTCTCCTCCTTGCCATTGATGTGGAAGCGGATTTCTCCGGCTCCTACATCGATGCGAGCATCCGCAGTGCTGAGAAATGGGCGTCCCAAGATGAGCGGTGTGCTCTTCCTGACGTCCATGTCAAGCACTACGAAGTCGACGGGGATGAAGCAATCCCGGATTTTCACCGGAATATCTTCGGCGATCCCCGCCGGATAGCGGACCGTTGAATCGGCCAGCTGCAGCTGCATCGGCGTGGGGGATAGTGTGGTGTAGTTGAGCTTGTCGAAGACATCCTTCGGCATGACGCTCACACTTGCCCCAAGATCACATAAGGCATGGTCGAAGTTCTGTGTCCCGATTGAGCAGGTGATCGTGGGACACCCCGGATCTTTCTTCTTCTCAGGAAGCCGGATGAGTATAGCAGCGCTACACTCTTCCGTCAGCTTGACAATTTCTGTGGTCGGTAGTGTGCGCTTGTTGCTGATAAGATCCTTGAGGTAGCGAGCGTACGTGGGTACTTGTATCGCATCCAGCAAGGGCACGTTGATGTGCAGCTTCTGGATCACCTCAATGAAGCATGTGAACTGCTCGTCCACGGTGGGCTTCCTTCTTCTTTCAGGAAACGGCATGAGGTTCGTGTCATAGAACTCATGTGGGGCCGTTTTCCTGGGCGGCAGTTCTTCTTCTTCTGCCGGCTTCTCAGCTGATGTGTCCTTTCCTGCATGGTTAGGGTATGGCGGATCCCGAGTGGACTTACCTCCTCTCGTGGTAACCGCATTAACATTTTCTAAGGGGGTCTCGGGTTGCCCCGGGATTTTCCCCGACTTAGCAGTAGGAACAACAGCAGCTAACTAAGCTAATTGGGTTTCTATCATTTTATTAAAGCTCAGCTGATTCTTGAGAGCAGAGGAAACACCCTCTATCTTAGTGTGGATGCTCTCAAGAGTCCTATCAGTGGTGGCAAGTTTTTTACTGATGTTATCATTAACCTTAGCTTGACCAAGCACAAGATCTTTCAAGGAGGGCTGATTATAACCGGAATTAAAACCAGAGAAGTTGCCAGAGTTACCTCCTTGGTAGTTGGGACGTGGTGGACCCCAACTTTGACCTCCTTGTGGACGGTAGCCGTTGTTGTTGTTGTTGCCCATGAACATTGCGTCCTCACGGGTCTCAGGGCAGTCATTGCCCGAGTGTCCCGTGTTGCCACAGACCTCGCAAGTCATACGAGCGTCTAGGGCTTTCACTTCTCCATTGGCTTGGTCGTCCATCTTCTTCATGAGAAGGTCAATCTTGGCGGCGAGCATGTCAACCTCCTTGACGGAGTGCATGCCTCGCTGGCGAGGTTGGAGGCGCTCTTCATTCCAACCTTGGTTGGACACCATCTTCTCGATCAAAGCTTTTGCCTTGCTCACAGTGAGCGAGAAGAAGGCTCCACCAGCAGCAGCGTCGAGGTGGTCGCGGGCCGACGGAGTAAGCCTGTTGTAGAAGTTCTGGATGATCAGCCAATCATCCATCCCGTGGTGGGGACATGCCAGGATGTACTCCTGGAGCCTCTCCCATGCCTCAGGAATCGACTCCTTCGACTCCTGCTGGAAGCTTGAGATCCTTCCGCGGAGGGCATTGGTCTTGCCCAGCGGGAAGAACTTTGCAAGGAACGCAGCTGAACACTTCTCCCAAGTGTTCACAGCTTCAGGGTTTGCGTAGAACCACTGTCTCGCTCTCCCAAGGAGAGAGAACGGGAACAGTCGAAGGCGAACAGCATCGGGGGTGACGTCCTTCATTTTGAACGTGTTGCAAATCTCCAGGAATTGCTGGAGATGAGCACTAGCGTCCTCATTGGCTTTCCCACAGAATGCGCTAGCCTGCACCATGGTGATGAGACCGGTCTTGATCTCGAAGTTCGTATCTCCCACATTGCCAGCTGGTCCCGTAGGGATGTTGGCAGCGGAGGGAGCGGAGAACTCGCGGAGGGTCTTGTCGGCCATTTGCTCAGAGCTTGATGGTGCGGGAATGACAGGTTCGATTGGCCGAGTCTCCTTACGAGGAGGGGTGAGCCTAGCTCGTGTCCTTCTCAGGAGTGACTCAGGATCTTCAGTGAAGTTCGTCGGCAAGTCGAAACCAGTCATACACTACCCTGTTTTCATACAAAATGCAGAAAACAAAGCAAGGTTAGCCTGCCTAGGAGATAGCCTTAATAATTGCAACACTACTATATACATTAGTAATTTTTCTTAAATCATACGCCTTCCCCGACAACGGCGCCAGAAATGCTTGTTGACTTTTGCTAAGCCATATTAATAAATCATTCCCGGCACGGGGCCAGAAACGGTTCACTAATATGTCCCAGAGTCAAGTAGGTAAAATCCGCAAGCGCACGGAGAATACCGCTGTAGCATTTCACCCGGAAGTATTCAGGGTATCGTATTTGTTTATCCTAAAGGAAGGTTATGATCAAGAAGCGTTACTAACATATAAGATCATGTTAACAATTAGCAAGGATATCTAACCAAGACAGGCGGGTACATGATAATAACCGGGTAGTGTGACACACACAGAAGATTCCTACTAAATAAATAAAGTCTAGTGGAGGAAAGACTAGGCTAAGCTACTCCTACTATACATTCCTATACAGTTGCATAGCCTAAGTAGAATACATACAGACCCACACTCAGGTTCAGCAGTCAATAGTATAGCACTTCAGGCACGGACTTACCCCTGCATCCACAGGCGACTTCCGCCAAGAGCCTACGCACTAGCCTAGCGGGAAGGATTTCAAAGGACGGACAGGGCTGTCACCACCTGCCGCCTACCTCAACGAACCAGTAGACTAACGAATAATTGATGCAAATCAGTCACCCAAGTACCATACTTGCATGACCAAAGAGCACTCTGCCCCTCCGCGATTACTATTAACGAGGCAGAGCTACCGTACGAATACGATCACCAAACCCATGCTATACTTTATCAGCTAAACTAAGCATAGAGACTATAACATATAAACTAGACTATAGTGACGGTATATAACTAGCATGACAATAGTAGTATAATAAATATAAACTACTATCACACAAGTAGACTATACTATCACATATATGGATCACAATATCAAACAAGAAACTCATGACCCAAGCACAACTATATAGAAAATATATATATATTGATAAGAGCAAAGTCTTACAAAAGGGAAAAGATACAAGAGCCATACCAATTCCAAGTGAAGACTTGGGACTAGAGAGCTCTAGACTCAGCCTAACTCCACTAAAACTCCAAGAACTACTACTAGCAAGAGAGAAATGCTTCTTGTGGTGTGTGTTGAGTGTGAAGGCACACCCTCCTATTTATAGCCTCCTAACGTCGGTTTCAGAGGAGTAACCGCCACGGAATCCCCCCAAACTGCCATCAGGAGTCGCGGAGGAGCCAACACGTGGAAGGCCAGGCGGAGAGGGTGCCAGACCAGGTCGCTCGACCTGACCAGGTCGGCCGACCTGGGGGTGGCCCCTCCTGGCCTGTGCTTTCTCCAGGTTTGCGCGGTATTACAGGGAGTTACGTCGGTTAAGTGCTGAAAATGGGCCCTTCAATCCGTGTGACGTCCATGTGGCACTCTCTGATTGGTCGAAAGTGTGTTTTCTTGCCTTTTGAGGTGTTTCCTTCACATTTCCTCCTGCATGCACAAAGTTCTCCAAGTACAAGTGGAACTATATTATTGTGATAAAGCATGCGTGTATGAAATGCCAAATTCTCCTTTATTTGAGTATAGTTGACGGTTGAAAATGGTACTTAACAGCCGTCAACAATAATCAATGATAGAGTGGGGTCGTAACATAGAAGAAATCCACACTAAGATAAATAAAGAGATCGGTTTTGCTAGCCGGGAGGCCAGTGAGTGTAAGTCTAAGATCCCTAAAATATATATTCCTAATATATCTAAGTCAAGAGTTAAATCCTAGTTACTCGAGTTGAGTGCTTACACCAATTTCTTGGTACAACCTCAAGTCTTTCACCTGTTAGCTCACTTCGGGGCATGAAAATGATCCACTAATATGGGTCAGTAACTAACGTCTGTACTAGTGGGTATGCTATCGCTAGACAACCCTGCCTGAGACTTCCCAAACGTGGTGGATTACTAAAGGGACGGACACGGCTATCACCACCTGTCGCCTACCACACAGCCTGTGCAGATGAATGCAAATCTAGCTAGCGTTAACTTAGGAACCGCGCCTACACCTTCACTAGATATTCTTCTGTTGATCGAGTGAAAGAATAGCCAAGAAATAACCAAGTCTAAGTCCCAGAAAAAAACTAAACTTAATTAAATCCTAGCCAGGAAACCCGCGAACTACATAACAATGATTCTTCCCGATAATTGTAACATGAGCAAATGACTAAATTAAAATAAATACTTGATAAGGGATAAATCATACATAAAGCAAAAAGACAAAAGAGATCTCATAGCAAGACTCCAAGACAATTTTGGAAACTCGAGCGATGCTTTCGACTTGAATCTAACTCCTGACTAACTAACCTATTCTACATTGTGGCACAAGTAGTGGGAAATGGACTTCTTGATGTGTTGCTTCTTGATCTCCTCCTGAATTCTCCACTACTTATAGGTGGCAATGGGCAGGGAGGTATTTGTAGGTCAAGTGGAGTCGATGGGCCAAAGTCGGTTCACCGGGCAGCAGGACCCGCCGGGCGGCCACATGATTTTGTTGGTTCGGCACTGACTTGTCTTGGATGCTTCAGATGATCTTGTGGAGTCAGTGCCTTGGTCGGTTTGTGCCGTTTTCCGTGGGTTTGGGCCGGTAGGCCTAGTGCGCCGGGCGGCCTTGGGTTAAGTCCGTTTCCAACTGACCTTTGCATTGGACCTCTTGGATTGCCCCGTGGAGTCGGTTGGTGGGTTGGTTCTCAGTGACTCTTGATTTTGGGGTCGGGAGGCCTCATGGGTCTGGCTAGCAACCCCGGGGTGACCAATCCATGCCGGGCGGCATCCCAGGCTGGCCGGCAAGCCAGGCCGGGCGGCATGCTAGGTCGGGTGGCGGCCTTGGTCGAGTGTTGACCCCTTCGGGTCGCCCCTTGACTTCTCCCGATTAGGCCACTTGTTGGCCTTCTTTCCATAGCCATATTTCTTCACTTTTGGTACGGGAGGAGAAAACGACATCACGGTGAAGTGTTTTGCAAAATCGGCCGGGTCGGATTATCAGCCGGACAATGATTCCGGTCGATCAGCCGGGTGACTGATTTCAGCCTTAAACGACCCTGTCGGCCGGATCCTGATTTCAGCCTGAAAACGATCCTGTCGGCTCGTGAAAACGACTGTTTCGCAGTCGTGATCGACCGACGGGGTGTTTCTTCATGTTTTTTCATATTTTGGCTCTTTTATACCTACAAACACATATCTCACCAAAACTCGTGGAACTTTATTAGTTTAAGCAAATATTTATTAAACTTTGGTCTTTACCTTTCATTTCCTGACAGGTTGGTGACCGATATTGGATTTTATCAGCGACAAACACCTCCCCAAGCTTAAACCTTTGCCTCTTCTCGAGCAAATTAAACTTAGAAGTGACGGATCAAGAGTTGCTTCAATATTAGCGCCCTGCAAGTATCAAGTGCACAAACACATACTCCAACACAATATGGGTAAGTATAAACCAGCACAATTATGTCACTAAGTCATTCTCATTGTACAGCAGGGCTTATTGACATTTTATTATCTTGTTAGAAGTGGTTGGAGTCTAGAACAGCTTGTTTAGACTTTGTCATGCAATCTCCTACTTGATCATGAGTCCAAAGTTTTTATAATGCTGCATAAGATTGAAAATCTTCCCTCCTGGTGCAATCATCCACTATGACTCTCATCTCTCAAAAAGGTGTATTTCCTTATCGAATGCTCATCCTACTTTCTAAAAGTTTGGCTTAAATATGTGGAGCTTGCTAGGTTGGTGCATTTAGCATGCTTGTATTGTTAAGCTAAGAGATGGTACTAGCAAAAATTCATTGCACTTCCTCATTCCAATCATTTAGAACCAACGTCCAGGGGAGAGAGAGAGAATGGACTCGCGCGATAGAATGGACTAGCACAATTGCAAAGATCTTGGGTGCAGACTTATCCCAAAGACTAGATTTTTTTTGTGTTAGAGCGAAAAGATGGTCCTTTATTTTTGCTCAAAGATATATTTATTTAATTTTTGAATGAACCTTGAAAATCTTTGGTAAAGCACATCCATGAGAGCTGATAAACTTTTTCTTTCTTTTCTTTCTTTCTTTCTTTGTTTCTTTCTTTCAGCTCTCATAGTGTAAAGAGGCTAATTCAATGGTTCAAATATTTTTTTTTGCAAACTTTTCCTGAGCAATTGTCTAGGAAGACCATAATCTTTTAATGGGATCAAAGGCTCATAAAAAGAAAGATTTTGGTTAACATGCTTGGTGGAGTGGATGCATGATTCCGATGTGAAAACCGCATAACCAAGCATGATTAATTTGAGATCTCAAAGATAATGCGAAGGAAAATTATTGGCTTTGGAAGTGCAAGTCCCTCATAAGGATCAAATCCTAACTAAACTCAATGCATGCATAAATGGCGTAGACATGGTTTTGCTAATCAATATTTGGCCGTGGTACGAAATTGTCTATTATAGGAAAGATGTGCACCAAGTAGGGGTTTCTATTGCAGCATGGTTTTGAAAGAAATCATTGGACTCTGATCATAAGGAAATCACAGAGTCATCCAAAATATGCCATATCATAAACTCCAACAACTAGACTTGGTGTTTATTAACCATTTCGCACCCATTAAAACAAAGAGGGACTAGTGTTATCATCATGCCGGTCTACCATTACCCACAAAAATGAGGAGTAGAGGTTGTATACTTGAGACTAAAAGGGACTAGTGTTATCATTTCCATAGGCAAGGTAGAGACCAAGTTCTCAAATTTTATTTGTAAAGGGAAATCTGTTGTTCTTTCTGGTTTTGCAAATTTTTATGGTTTTCCTTGAAAGCTAAAAATCTTTTTGGGTTTTCTTAATTAGCTCAAAACAAAACAACTCAATTAGCAAAAGAGGGAAAGAGGATAGAACAAATGGAGCACCTTGGTTTGGGTACCTCCCCAAGCTTAGGTCTTTGCAAGACTTAAGCTTACATGGTGTTCACTGCGGTGGTTGATACTCGATGTTGAAATGGCCGAACAGTTGATCCATCATGGAGATGTTTGTCTGAAGTTGTTTTGTTGTTTCTTCTCACCATTCTTGTTCTTCCTTTATGGCTTCCTGTATTTCTTGTGTTCGAATGTTGGTCTCATAGGCATTGGCAGCCAAGTATTGCATATCTTCTTGCATCTTCAAAAAATTATATGATGTGAATCGGGCAGAGCGAGAAGTGCCTATTCACCCCGCTGTGTTGAGCGCGTGCTCAAAATCAGCAAGGACGCTGATTCGCTCGAGGAAGTCATGATCGAACTTGGGCACAGACGTGAACTCCCGGTCTTGTATGGCGGCGAACTTGCTGTGCTCGTCGAAGTTGTTGAACACCATGATCTCTTTACTGTCCATGAACTTCTCAAATTCTCCATCTCCTCCTCCTTGTTCACTTGCCACCGTTGCAACCTCAGATATGGACATTGATTCTGAGTGGTAACTCAGAGCATGCCTGATGTAAACAAGGGTTCCCGATCTTCCGAAAGGTTCTTGGTAAGTTGATTTGGTCGGAGGCGACACACAAATCGATCCGGCTTCAGAATAGCACGTTCTAAACCCCGCAATCGCAGCACGACGTCTCCTCTGGTTATCAACCATCCAAAAGACAATTGACCTCGCCGAGAAGACTAATCCCTGCCTGCAAATCAAGAACACAAGCAAGAACAACGAAGAGTGCAACACAATTGCAGATGTATGATTAAACTCTCGAAGTTGGGGTCTCACAAACCGATGAACGGCGAAACTGTTTATAAACAGAATTGATCTAAGCAAAACCCCAACCCTAATGAAGAGGCGGCGGCTGTATATGAGGACCCTAGGGTCATGCAAGATCCCCTGGACGCAGCCCTAAGTGGGCTCAACTCGATACATGGCCCAAAGACCGATTACGGTGTCGCAGCACCAGGATAGATTCTGGAAGTCGAATTGTTTTGGCGATTGCCGACGGCTCGGGAAGAATTTTTACATGGGACCAGTTCGGTTGGAAAGGCCTTTTCGTTATCTTTCCAGGCATATATAGAACGTCCAAATCCGAGTCCGTATGCGTCCTGGGCATCCGTTTTAGTGCAGACTGGTCCTGGGCTCCGAGACAGACTCGAAGTCGGTTTTGATTGGGCCTCCACCTTGGCTTGGACGTCCTTGCTGGCCCATCACGTCTCCAATCACCTCCCCAGCTATCTCATCATCATCTCCATGGTTTCTAACAACAATTAATTCATTAGGTAGCAATCTATTCTCAAAATCACATAAAGGAATCATTAGGAACAAGCTCACCCGTAAATTCAGTTGTCGCGCATGAACTTGCATTTTGGTTGGCGGAGTGCTGGGTGTATCCATAAGGGTGATGTCCTCATCATTCTCCCCCTTTTGAATTAGAGTCGTCCTTGACTCGAGCTCATCTCTTTCTCCCATGTATGGTCTCAAATCTGAAGCAACAACCTGTTCTTTATCGTTCCCACTATCATCTTCTTTGTGTATATGCTAAAAAATATTAGTTGCAACAAGAGGCAAAGAAATATGTTCATCCTCTAGCAATTCAGATTTTGATGAAAGTGTTGCAACATTTGAAACAGCCCATTCTATCCTAAACGGTTCATTCTTTCTTCTCTCAAATCGTTGTTGATCCTCTTCTAAAATTTCAGTTGTGGTCATTAGTGTAAGAGTAACCCTTCTACCATTGTATTTAAATGAGTAGCTATTAGTAATGGTATTGTGCAAAATATTATTTATACAAATCCAAGGTTTACCCAATAACAAATGACATGCTTGCATAGGTACTATATCAAATTCTGCACTATCCTTATAAGAACCAATAAAAAATTCAATGCGTGCAGTTTTATCTACCTTCATCTTACCATAAGAATTTACCCATTGGATGTAGTATGGACATGGGTGTGGCTGTGTGGTCAAGCCGAGCTTCTCGACCAATTCCAAGCTTGCAATGTTGTTGCTACTCTCTCCATCAATGATGACACGACAACGTCGATCCTTCACAACAAAGTGAGTCTGAAACAAGTTGTTCATTTGATTTTGCTCTACCTTCTCCATTTGGGAACTAAACACTCGTTATGCTACAACACTTGTATCAACCTCATTTGACACCATCGACTCGTCACCATCGGTATTGTAACCTGTCATTGTTAATAGAAAACAAGAAAACACACAAGAGTATATCTTCCTATCACCACTGTTTGATCACGGTGGAAACTCTCAACAAGCAAATGACAGCACCTAACTAAGTTCTTACAAGATTCTTAGTAGCAAAACAGAGGATACCTTGGAGAGTGTGATCCGACGATTGCGAGGGTCCAAAGATCTGTGCCTATTCAGAAGGACATGTATGGAGCTAGGTAGGCAATTTATAGTAGCAAGGATTAGCAAAATTTCAATTCAGAAATTGCAAAACTGAATAATAGTCCCAAGCTAGTCTATGTCACTGGCCTAAACTTGTCTCGGACCTAGTTCAAGCAAGCAAGCAAATGGCTCAACAAAGGACACAAAGGCTGCAAGCAATTCTAAATTTTTTTCTCTTTTCCTTTTGTTTTTTTCTTTTGTTATAGGTGCGGCTTTTTGTTCTTATTTTTTTAGCACCTCTTTGCCTTTTACTTCTTTCATGATTTTTTTGACATAGAACTGCAGCAAGAGTTGTGAACTTTATAGCACAAAGGAAAAACCTAAACTTTCTTTTTTGCACTCTTTACGTGAGGAATAGATGTACATGTAGAACTGAACTGACAATTCTCATATGCAACAACGTGCAACACTCTCTTGACTCAAGGAACAACGTGCAACAGAAAACACTCTAAGTTTCTTTTGCGCACAAAAAGTAGAAGGCTAGATGTTAAATAAATATTTAGTGCAAACAATTCCAGCAGTACTATTCTTTCAACGTGTGCAACAGTCTGATTTCTTTTTCTTGATTGTCTATGAACAAGGACACACACGACTCAAACAATACCAAAGAACAAGTACTAGACCAACAACACAATGATCTTGTAGGGACTAAGATTCAGAGAAGCAAACTAAACTGAAAATTGCAAGGCACAAGGGGGTGTAGGACAGCGGAAACACGACGAATAAATATTTTTGTAGGGCAATTTTCTGGACTCTAGGATTGAATAAAATAACAAGGATAAGGGTGAACCTAACGGTGTACCTGAAGCTCTGATTACCACTTGATGTAAACAAGGGTTCCCGATCTTCCGAAAGGTTCTTGGTAAGTTGATTTGGTCGGAGGCGACACACAAATCGATCCGGCTTCAGAACAGCACGTTCTAAACCCCGCCATCGCAGCACGACGTCTCCTCTGGTTATCAACCGTCCAAAAGACGATTGACCTCGCCGAGAAGGCTAATCCCTGCCTGCGAATCAAAAACACAAGCAAGAAGAACGAAGAGTGCAACACAATTGCAGATGTATGATTAAACTCTCAAAGTTGGGGTCTCACAAACCGATGAACGGCGAAACTGTTTATGAACAGAATTGATCTAAGCAAAACCCCAACCCTAATGAAGAGGCGGCGGCTGTATATGAGGACCCTAGGGTCTAGCAAGACCCCCTGGACGCAGCCCTAAGTGGGCTCAACTCGATACATGGCCCAAAGACCGATTACGGTGTCGCAGCACCAGGACAGATTCTGGAAGTCGAATTGTTTTGGCGATTGCCAACGGCTCGGGACGAACTTTGACATGGGACCAGTTGGGATGGAAAGGGCTTTTCGTTATCTTTCCTGGCATATATAGAACGTCCAAATCCGAGTCCGTATGCGTCCTGGGCATCCGTTTTAGTGCAGACTGGTCTTGGGCTCCGAGACAGACTCGAAGTCGGTTTTGATTGGGCCTCCACCTTGGCTTGGACGTCCTTGCTGGCCCATCACGTCTCCAATCACCTCCCCAGCTATCTCATCATCATCTTCATGGTTTCTAACAACAATTAATTCATTAGGTAGCAATCTATTCTCAAAATCACATAAAGGAATCATTAGGAACAAGCTCACCCGTAAATTCAGTTGTCGCGCATGAACTTGCATTTTGGTTGGCGGAGTGCTGGGTGCATCCATAAGGGTGATGTCCTCATCAATGCCCATATGAAGCTTTAGCTTCTGAGTCCTCACTTGGGGTGCGTCTCCCTCGACTTGAGCTGCTGCTGAACTTGGTGTAGAGGCCCTTCCAAATGTTTGCCATTCCTGCAAAAGGGTTACTTGGACATAATACCCGAAGAACAATATGATAATAAAGGTTAGTAATTAGTCATTCAGTTAGTAGTCCAAGTGTTAGTCATTCAAATGTGCAAGGGAGGCAACAAACTTGCTCTAGTTGGTTTTATTGCAGCACACTTTTATTCCTATGTTCAAAGCGCAATTACTAGGGGGCTAGTGAAAAGAAAGAAAGGGAGAAGAGTGTTTTCAGCTGAAGGTTGAGGGGTGAAGAATTTGGAGAATGAACCCCGGTATTTATAGGCTCGAGAGGAGGCATGGGGGGCAACATTCCACGCTGGGCAGAGGGACACGCCGGGCGGCGGCCCATGCCCGGCGGCAGGTCCTCATCCTCCTTTTGCTGCATTATTGTTTTGGTGGTGATGGAGGAGGGCTATGTCCAAGCGCCATGTGATCCACTTGCTTACTTTGGCTAGAACTTTGTTGGAAGTGAAGAGAGCAAGAAGAGAGTGATGGGATGGCCAAAGTTGGATGTTTGCAATGAGTGCCCTGCCATTAATGAAGCCTAGGGGAGTAGGATGGTAGGTGAGTGAGAGATATGTGACTTGTGTGGCTCTCCTTTATTTACTTTAACTCATGGTGGGGTCTTAGGTGAGCATTTTTCACAAAGGATGTGCTGGCCACACCTCTTCCGCTCATGGCCATTATTCCTGTATCACAAGAGCATGGAATCAGTGAAAAAGTATGGCTGGGTGGCTGCTCCTGCCGGGCGGCACAGAAATTACCCAGCCAGGTGGTCGTTTTTTCACGAAAATTCACCTCCCGAGTGCTGAAATCTCACTGGGTTATTCTGGCCAGGTGGCACAAAACGTACCCAGCTGGGTGGTCGTTTTTCAAAAAAATTGACCTCCCGGGTGCTGAAATCTGACTGGGTTATTCTGGCCGGGCGGCACCAAAAATTACCCAGCCTGGTGGTCGTTTTTCACAAAAATTGACCTCCCAGGTGCTGAAATTCGACTGGCCAGGTTAGAGTCCAAGATCATCACCCGGATAGTCATTTTTGACAAAAATTGACCTCCCAGCCGGAAAATTTGGTCGAGACATCAACCAATTATTTTTTGCTTAATTTCATTGTTAAAGAAGGAAATAAAAGCAACCTAATTTAGTGGTATATACAACAGAGAAAGAAAAAAAGGGGGATAAATATCGGTTACCTTCCGACAAGGCTTTGGATTTTACGTCCTGAACGACACGGCTTTCTTTTGCCATACCTGAATCTTGTTTTTTGGGCTCTATGGTGGTGACCTTTTAGAGTTTCCTTTTTTTATTTTGGAATCACTCAGTCCATTGATTTCCTACAATTGTTAGCGCAAATCTATTCGTCTACTATAGGCATATCTCTATCAATTCTAATTTGATCAATTGTGGGAGGAAAACACATGCATTTTCCTTCTTTTACATCATAGCATGATAGAGATTACCACTTTTATATTCTAGATCATACACATACATAGGGCACGCAACCGAACAAGGTACGCATAACCCAATATAGAATAAGATAAGAACATAACATTAATTGGTGATGAATCAATTCCATCAATACCCAAACTGTCCAAATAGAAGGCTAGGGGCAAGATTTTGGGCTTACCTCCATGAAAATTGAGCTATAGTGGTACATGAGGATTCGTTGAGAAGTATCGCAACACCACGGGCCCTTCTTCTATGAAAACTTGCCCCAAGGTCAAGGAACTGTGTCCTGTTTGTTCCATACTCAAACAAAAGAGGGCTGATCCTGCTAAGTCTTTCGGTGAATTAGCTCAGTAGACAATCTATGTTAGTCTTGAAATATTAGCCATTGCTTCCCCGGCAACGGCGCCAGAAATGCTTGTTGGCGTTTGCTACGCTCTAAATATAAAATGAATTAATTCCACAAGCGCACGAAACACCATTGTAGCATTTCACCCAGGAGTATTCCAAGGTATCTTATTTATTTCCACAGAGAAGCTAGGCGTAAGATTATCTCGGATTAATAAAGATATGACTAAATAATAATTCCAACTATCCAAAGACAGGAGTAAGGATAATCAATGATAGAGTGGGGTAGTAACAGAGGAGAAATCCACACTAAGATAAATAAAGAGATGGGTTACGCGAGCCGGGAGGATAATGAGTCTAAGTCTATGATTCCTAAAATATATCTTCCTAATAAATCTAAGTCAAGCATCAAATCCTAGTTACTCAGGTTGAGCGCTTACACCAATTTCTTGGTACAGCCTCGAGTCTTCCACCTCTTAGCTCACTCCAGGGCACGAAAAAGATCCACTAATATGGGTCGGTAATAACCTCTGTACTAGTGGGTACGCTATCACTAGACAACCCTGCTTGAGACTTCGCGAACATGGTGGATTACTATAGGGACAGACAGGACTGTCACCACCTGCTGCCTACCATACAGCCTGTGGGGACGAATGCAAATCCAGCTAGCGTTAACTTAGGCATCGCGCCTACGCCTTCACTGCATATTCTTCCGTTGATCGAGCAGAAGAAGAGCTAGGAAATAACCAAGTCTAAGTCCCAGAAAGAACTAAACTTAATTAAATCCTAGCCAGGAAACCCGCGAACTACGCAACATTGTTTCTTCCCGATAATTGTAACTTGAGAAAATGACTAAATTAAAATAAATACTTGACAAGATATAAAAGGAATGATATTTTATATTGATAAGGGATAAATCTTACATAAAGAGAAAAGATACAAGAGATCTCATACGAAGACTCCAAGACAATTCTAGAATCTCGAGCGATGCTCTCGACAAGACTCTAACTCAGAGTTTCCTTTTTTTATTTTGGAATCACTCAGTCCATTGATTTCCTACAATTGTTAGCGCAAATCTATTCGTCTACAATAGGCATATCTCTATCAATTCTAATTTGATCAATTGTGGGAGGAAAACACATGCATTTTCCTTCTTTTACATCATAGCATGATAGAGATTACCACTTTTATATTCTAGATCATACACATACATAGGGCACGCAACCGAACAAGGTACGCATAACCCAATATAGAATAAGATAAGAACATAACATTAATTGGTGATGAATCAATTCCATCAATACCCAAACTGTCCAAATAGAAGGCTAGGGGCAAGATTTTGGGCTTGCCTCCATGAAAATTGAGCTATAGTGGTACATGAGGATTCGTTGAGAAGTATCGCAACACCACGGGCCCTTCTTCTATGAAAACTTGCCCCAAGGTCAAGGAACTGTGTCCTGTTTGTTCCATACTCAAACAAAAGAGGGCTGATCCTGCTAAGTCTTTCGGTGAATTAGCTCAGTAGACAATCTATGTTAGTCTTGAAATATTAGCCATTGCTTCCCCGGCAACGGCGCCAGAAATGCTTGTTGGCGTTTGCTACGCTCTAAATATAAAATGAATTAATTCCACAAGCGCACGAAACACCATTGTAGCATTTCACCCAGGAGTATTCCAAGGTATCTTATTTATTTCCACAGAGAAGCTAGGCGTAAGATTATCTCGGATTAATAAAGATATGACTAAATAATAATTCCAACTATCCAAAGACAGGAGTAAGGATAATCAATGATAGAGTGGGGTAGTAACAGAGGAGAAATCCACACTAAGATAAATAAAGAGATGGGTTACGCGAGCCGGGAGGATAATGAGTCTAAGTCTATGATTCCTAAAATATATCTTCCTAATAAATCTAAGTCAAGCATCAAATCCTAGTTACTCAGGTTGAGCACTTACACCAATTTCTTGGTACAGCCTCGAGTCTTCCACCTCTTAGCTCACTCCAGGGCACGAAAAAGATCCACTAATATGGGTCGGTAATAACCTCTGTACTAGTGGGTACGCTATCACTAGACAACCCTGCTTGAGACTTCGCGAACATGGTGGATTACTATAGGGACAGACAGGACTGTCACCACCTCCTGCCTACCATACAGCCTGTGGGGACGAATGCAAATCCAGCTAGCGTTAACTTAGGCATCGCGCCTACGCCTTCACTGCATATTCTTCCGTTGATCGAGCAGAAGAAGAGCTAGGAAATAACCAAGTCTAAGTCCTAGAAAGAACTAAACTTAATTAAATCCTAGCCAGGAAACCCGCGAACTACGCAACATTGTTTCTTCCCGATAATTGTAACTTGAGAAAATGACTAAATTAAAATAAATACTTGACAAGATATAAAAGGAATGATATTTTATATTGATAAGGGATAAATCTTACATAAAGAGAAAAGATACAAGAGATCTCATACGAAGACTCCAAGACAATTCTAGAATCTCGAGCGATGCTCTCGACAAGACTCTAACTCAGAGTTTCCTTTTTTTATTTTGGAATCACTCAGTCCATTGATTTCCTACAATTGTTAGCGCAAATCTATTCGTCTACAATAGGCATATCTCTATCAATTCTAATTTGATCAATTGTGGGAGGAAAACACATGCATTTTCCTTCTTTTACATCATAGCATGATAGAGATTACCACTTTTATATTGTAGATCATACACATACATAGGGCACGCAACCGAACAAGGTACGCATAACCCAATATAGAATAAGATAAGAACATAACATTAATTGGTGATGAATCAATTCCATCAATACCCAAACTGTCCAAATAGAAGGCTAGGGGCAAGATTTTGGGCTTACCTCCATGAAAATTGAGCTATAGTGGTACATGAGGATTCGTTGAGAAGTATCGCAACACCACGGGCTCTTCTTCTATGAAAACTTGCCCCAAGGTCAAGGAACTGTGTCCTGTTTGTTCCATACTCAAACAAAAGAGGGCTGATCCTGCTAAGTCTTTCGGTGAATTAGCTCAGTAGACAATCTATGTTAGTCTTGAAATATTAGCCATTGCTTCCCCGGCAACGGCGCCAGAAATGCTTGTTGGCGTTTGCTACGCTCTAAATATAGAATGAATTAATTCCACAAGCGCACGAAACACCATTGTAGCATTTCACCCAGGAGTATTCCAAGGTATCTTATTTATTTCCACAGAGAAGCTAGGCGTAAGATTATCTCGGATTAACAAAGATATGACTAAATAATAATTCCAACTATCCAAAGCCAGGCGGCAGGACCCACCGAGCGGTCACATGATTTTGTCGGTTCAGCTTCGACTTGTCTTGGACGCTTCAAATGATCTTGTGGAGTCGGTTCCTTGGTCGATTTGTGCCGTTTTCCACAGATTTGGGTCGGTAGGCCTAGTGCGCTGGGCGGCCTTGGTTAAGTCTGTTTCCAACCAACCTTGCATTGGATCTCTTGGATTGCCCCGTGGAGTCGGTTGGTGGGTTGGTTCTCACCGACTCTTCATTTTGGGGTCGTGAGACCTCATGGCCCTTATGGGCTGGCAATCCTGGGTGGCCAATCCAGGCCGGGCGGCAAGCCAGGCCGGGCGGCATGCTAGGCCGGGGGCGGCCTTGGTCGGGTGCCGACCCCCTTCGGATCGCCCCTTGTTGGCCTTGTTTCCTTAGCCATATTTCATTACTTTTGGTTCGGGAGGTGAAAACGGCATCACGATGAAGTGTTTTGCAAAATCAGCTGGGTCGGATTATCAGCCTGACAATGATTCCGGTCGATCAGCCGTGTGGCTGATTTCAGCCTTAAACGTCCCTATCGGCCGGATCCTGATTTCAGCCTGAAATTGACCCTGTCGGCCAGTGAAAACGGCTGTTTCGCAGTCGTGATCGACCGACGGGGTGTTTCTTCATGTTTTTGCAAATTATGGCTCTTTTATACCTGCAAACACATATGTCACCAAAACTCGTGGAACTTTAATAGCTTAAGCAAATATTTATTAAACTTTGGTCTTTATGTTGCATGTCCTGACCGGTTGGTGGCCGATGTTGGGTTTTATGGGCCACCAACAGCAGCCCACGCGAGACGAGGATGTCATCAAGAAAAGGTTTGGCAATGCGCCAAATTGTATTGAACGAAAGTATTGTTTTTTCGTATATACCCTATTACATATTTATAGCCCCGTGCAAGGGGTTCTGACCTGATTCGGTCATGACTCTTCGATTTCTACACTAATAAACCGATTAGATTTATTCCTAAACAAAATCTAAACTAAAATAGGAAGAGATAAAATAACCCTATCGGGCCCACTTTATTCCTTTCGGCCGTTGAACTCCTTCGCCCTGACCTATTCCAACTCCACGCCTCTGACCATTGGGACCAGTCCAAATTCTGGTGCCAACACATGCCCCCCGAGTCCAGCGTACGAATATCTTTGTACACCAGATTTTATTGCCTCATTTACTGCATGCCTTTACTGCAACCTACCAGCGTCCCATTCTTATAAATGCATCTTCTTCCTCCTTTCATTTTCACCCAAGCTCGAGCTTTTGCGCCGAGTTCTCTCACTTGTTCTGCCAGCGCATCTTTCTCCCTGTACAACCTCAACTTCGAGCCCCGGGCAGCACTATAGACCTCAACTTCGATGATGGCGACCCCACATGAAGTCCTCGAGGTAACCTTCTCTTCCGCTTTCCTCCGTTTTCAGTCTTTGGCTTCAGATTCAACCTGTCATGTTCTTATTTACTGTTCATAGATTCATTTGTACTGTAGCAATATCATGAACTAGCAGTAACTTCTTGCATCTCTTCATCCTGTTATGCCATAGTTCTCATTAATTTTTGGCCAATATTGTGTGCCACTTCTTTGGTTGTTCATTTATCTTTCTCTTAATCAACTTGATAAAACTCTTGTTACATGCTTCTTCTTGACCATTGGTTTGAGCATAATACGGAGATGAATTCAACAGCTTGATTCCCGTACTATCGACAATGTTTTGAAACTCTTCCGAAGTGAAAACAGAGCCTTGGTGAGTAGTAATAGTCTGCGGCACACCGAACCTGTATATAATATGTTCCTTCACAAAGTTGATCATGTCACTCGTCGTAACATTCTTCATAGGCGCCGCTTCAACCCACTTAGTGCAATAATATGTAGCCGCCAAAATATACTTATGACCCTTGCTCGATGATGGATAAATTTGGCCAATCATATCCATACCTCAACCTCTAAATGACCACGGCTTAATAATTGGATTCATAGCCCATGTCGGTGCTCTCTATATTGCTCCAAATTTCTGACAATCTTGACACCCATTGTAATACTTGAAACAATCTTCCAGCATCTCATCTTATGGACCGATTGACGTGTACCACAAATGCCGCCACGGACTTCGCACATAACAACTTTTGCTTCTTCTTGATTTAAACATCTTAACAGTACACCATCAATTGTCTCATAATAAAGCTTCTCTTCTAATAAAACATACCTCAATGCCATGTATCGAATCTTCCGAGGAGTACATTGAGTCGGATCTTTGAGATATTGAACAATCTTGGACCTCCAATCTTCCTCATCAACATCGGCTATATCGACAATGAACCCATCGGTATTTAGCTGATAGCCCGATGCCTTCTGTGCCAAGTCATTTGCTTCCATATTCTATTCTCTTGGGACATGCTTGAACCTAACTGCCTTGATGTGTTGCAACACATCCTGACACTCAGCATAGAAAAACATTAATATATCATCTTTGCACTCAAATTCTCTCACAAACTACCCGAGTATCAATAATGAATCTCCAATGACCTCAACATAATCGACTCCAGCTTCTTTCAAAATCTGCAATCCCTTAAGAATAGCTCTATATTCAGCTGGATTATTAGTCGATGCCTCTACAGCAAATGCAAATTCAAATCTTGCCCCCCCCCCTCTCGAGGCGATATAATCATGAGCCTGATGCCACACCCATTCTTGCACACAGAACCATCGAAAAACAATAACCATGGCACCGGCTCCACCATCGAGACCTTTGAGCCACAATACTTGACAACTAGATCAGCCAGAACATGACCTTTTACAGCTTTAGCCGATTCATAAGTTAAATCATATACGGCCAATGCTAGCATCCACTTCCAATCCTGCCTTCCAAATTGGAGTCGATAAAATATATTTGATGACATCGGCTTTGCATACCACCAGACACTCGGTCGATAGAAGATAATGCCTTAAACATATGGGAAATATAGACATAAACATAATTTTTCAATCTCAGTGTACCTGGTTTCGACATCAATCAATCTCCGGCTCAAATAAAACACAACCCTCTCTTTGTCGTCCTGTTCTTGAACCAATGTCGATCTGATCGACTTCTTATCAGCCGCAAGATAAAGCTTAAAGGGAAACCCGTCTCTAGGCGGTGCCAATATTGGAAGCGAGATCAAATATTTCTTGATATCATCTAGGGCTTTTGATGTTTAGATTCCCACACAAACTTCTGATTGGCCTTCAGTTTCAATTAAGGAGTAAACACATCGAGTTTCCCTGAGAGATTTGAGATGAACCTCCGTATGAAATTAACTTTGCCAATCAAGGACTGCAACTCGGTCTTGTTAATAGGAGGCTCAATATCATTTACAGCTTTCATGCACAATAAATCACAGAAATTGGCCAGCTGATACACTGAAAGCACACTTTTTCGGATTCATCCTCAAACCATACTTTCTTTTTCTATCGATTACCTCCCGCAAATTGGCTATATGATCTTTTGTTTGTCTGGATTTAACCACCACATCATCAATATAAATTTCCAATAACCTGCCAATCAGATCATGGAAAATATAATTCATGGCTCTCTGGTATGTGGCTCCACCATTCTACAGCCCAAATGTCATAACGACCCATCCATATAATCCAATAGCCCCTAGACACCTAAAAGTAGTCTTCGGTATGTCTTCTTCTACCATAAAAATATGATTATAACTGGCATTACCATCCATTAAACTAACAATCTTATACCTTGCTGCTGCACCAACCAGAAGATCCGCTATCAGCATTGGGTAATCATCTTTAGGGGTAACTTTGTTTAATGGTTGAAAGTCAATACAAACTCTCAAGCAATAGATCGATCCTTTGCGGCAGTTGCTTGTATGGTCGATATCTAGGTTTGATGGGCAGCCGATGTTCAACAATAGATCGGCTGAGCCCAGGCATTTCAGAATAATCCCAAGCAAAACAATCCCAATGCTCTTTCAACAATTTTGTTAACTCAGCGTTAAAATCCTCATCTAATTTATTGCTAATAAATGTTGGCCTAGGCTTATCACCATCTCCTATACTGACTTCGTGTAACTCATCGGCCGACATAAATCCCTTCCCCAACTTGCCATCTTTTACAAATTCCATTGGGGTGCCTGTCAGAGAAACAGTTTTGAAATGGACTGGTCCACCACCTCAAGACCCTGAGTAGTAATTTTGACATAATCTCCATCCCAAACCTTGCCAGACAGACACTCCATATCATCTGCATGCCACGACGCTAAATCAGTCGATGCAACATTGACGGTTTCATCGGCTGGGACCACCTGTACTAGACCAGAGACTGGTGCATTGTTTATGGTATACAACAATTTGCAAGTATCCAATCACAACCTAGCAGAAGGCTGTAGGTTCCCTTTCCATCAATAAAAAAATGTAATCGACAAAGTTTTGCTGCCAATTGTGAGCTATAATTCAAAACTCCTTTTGCTGCCGCAGTACGACCCACCATAATCCTGCAAAATCATGTTAGTATCGATTAAATCATCATCAGTCTTACCCAACTTTTTGGCAGTGGTGATCGGCATAATATTGACTGCAACACCTCCATCAACCATCATTTTCCCCATCGACATCCCGTTGACAAATCCTTTCAAATATAAAATTTTCAAGTGTTGATATTTAGATTAGTCTGGTTTATCTAACACTGCTTGCAGGATGTCAAACACTAACTGAGGTACTTCATCATCATCAACAAACAGTTCTTCTTCTGAGGCCATGAACTCTTGTGGAAGCATCATCACCATACCCACTTTAGCACCAGGTACCTGTACCTGTGATTTCACCTTTGGCCTCCAAACCCTTTTAGTCGGCTGGTGATCATCTTCATCATAATAATATTTGCCAGCCCTTATCAGTCGGCATCGCATCCTCTAAACTATCCGTTTGTGGCTCCTAGAAAATATACCAGATGGACACAATTGGTCACTCTATTTTTATTCCTGCTGCAACTCTTCATCGACTTCTTTATCGAACTTAGCCTCTTCTTCAGTCTTTTTTGCCCCAAGTCGATCAAAAGCTGACACTCTGTCTTGCCCATCGACTTTTCCCTTCATCGACTCTTTAATGTTGCTTTGTCGATTCTGGTGCCGATGGTCTTTGGAAGTCTGTCTATACATCTGGTTCGCACGTCTGCTACAATCAGGACAATTATCGATCGAAGGAAGCTTTATGTTATGGTACCAACAATATTGAAAGAACGGGCATTCCTAGTGCGGATCAAATCGTGATTCCTTCACTTCCCTATCTCTCTTTTTGTGGTTCCGCTTAATGAATGCCTCCACATTGTCGATACCAGCCATGTTGACATTTATTGGGAAAGGATGCACATCGATCTTCATAGCACCTTTAGTGAACTTTATCTTGCCCTGTTCAATCGCCATTTGAATCTGCCTCCTAAAAACCTTGAAATGGTTGGTATTATGAGATGGTGATATTATGAGATGGTGAATTATGGCACATGCAGTATCTCTTCTTCTTCAATTCATCAGCAGGTGGAATCACATGATTAGGTGGCAATTGAATATGTTTCTCCTGTTACAGCATGTAAAATATCTTATCGGCCTTGGTAATGTCAAAGTCGTATATTTTTTCTGGCTCGTACTGCTTTACCCATGGACACGACAAAATATTCTTATTCCTAGTCCAATCAGCCATATTGACATCTTCAGTTTCTTTCCCAGACTTGGAATCATAATCATTATAGTTGATTTGAATCGGCCTAGACCGTGCCCCTCGTCCCCCCCCCCCCCCCCCCCCCGAGTCAGGTTCTCTTGCATGGACACCTTCTGCACTAGCTGGGATAGGCTCTCAAATTCGGCCGAGGGAAACTTTTCCCTCAGACATGCAACTAAACCATTAAAAGAAATCTCCACCAACTGATTATCTGTTAATTGCAGACTAAAACACTTGTGGCGCACTTTTCTGAACCCCTACACGTAATCATGCATAGACTCACCAGCTTTTTGTCTCATAGCAATCAAGTCCGACAACCTCATCTTTCTTGTTTCAGTGAAGAAATTCTTATAAAATTTCTGTTCAAGATCGACCCACGTGATAATGGAATTTGGGGGCAACGATGCGAACCACGAAAATGCCAATCCGAACAAAGATAGAGGAAACAACCTGATTTTCAACGCTTCAGCAGCACCAGCTTCTCCGCATTGTACTGAAAATCAGCTGATATGTTCAACAGTGATAGTATTATCTTGTTCGGTAAACTTGGTGAACTCTGGTGGCCTGTAGTGGCTCAGCATAGGTATCAGATCATAACTAGGAGGATATGGGGGCCAATACATGTAAGTCTGCTGCTTTGGCTTCAACCCAAATTGTTCTCTCATCACCTCAACAATCTTCATTGCCTAGTCATCAGTCAAGCCATTGACATTTGAAATAGTCGATGTAAGATCAGATGCTAGTATTTGCGGAGCTGCCTATGAACCATAGTTAGCAATTGTATGCCGACCTCCTAATTCTCCTACAGCGCAGACGATGATGGTATCCTGAACATGCTTGGGCCTACATTCGGTGTTGTATCATATGTCACATTTGGCTCTGCTGTTTCTTCCCTGTAGTGCTGCGGCTGTGTCTGTGGTGATGTTCTCTACATAATAATCCTGGGACCAGACCCAGGTGATCTCCCTATGGTGCCACCATTGGTATTCTTTAGAGGTGGAGTGGCAATTTCTTGCGCTGGCCCAGAGCTTGTTGTAGGAATCATCGTACTAGTACTAGGCAGTTGTTGCTCGGATCCCTCAATCCCAGGCCGAGGAATATTCCCATGATCACAGAAATACATCAACCCATGTGCTCGATCATCATATATGCAACCACCGTTTGAGTGATCAAAGCCCTCAAAGTATTAACCAATACATGCGACTGGTTAATTAATGCATGGTGTATGGCTGTATGGATCATGTTGTTGAATGTAGCCTCATCGATTACTTTTGTCGTCTTACCAGCAGGTGACTTATTGGCAAGTCATTTCTCAGTTTTATCTTCATCAATCAAGGCAGCAACAGGTAACTCTCCCTTTTGTATGATCTTGCCATACCTAGTCTTGCTGAAGGTGCTCAACGGAAGACTTTCAAACTCAACAACTCTCTAATCAATTTGTGCCTTTGTTTCATCGCTCAGATCATCTTTATCAACAGGCAACATGTTTTCCACCTTCATGTCCCTGTTGACATCATGCTTTGGAGGATTTGCTCCATCTTTTGGCATTCCAACTTCAGGCATGTTGTAAAGCTCGAAGTTCTTGGTCCACTGGGCATGCCAAAAAGCGTGTTGACGCGAAAATCACCACGCGTGACCTGAGAGATTTTCTTAAATCTAGTGCAGGCTCAATACAGAAACCGAGGCATGACAGTTGATTTTCTCTGCAAATCGATAAAGAAACAAACGATCAAATTCCTTGGGTCATCAGGCCAGGACAGGCCAATGAAAAAAGCCGATAGTCATTGTTCATGAAAACCAGCCGATGACTACAAACAACAAATAATATTAGAAATAAACGAATTGGCTGATTTATATTGGCATATCAGCAAATCAATAAACAGATAATGACAACTGCATAAATACTGCCGATAAGAATTAAGTCGATAGATCTATGATAAATGTGTTGACCTTGCTCTATTGATGCCAAAAAGTCGATAGGCTAGAGTCGATAGAAGTACAGTTTTTGTGCAAAGACTCTCCCTGTCGATAGTGTTTAGTCCATAAATCTAATAGCTGGTATTACAAATATGCCTCAAAATCATAGTTCTGATCTTGTCAAATAGAGGGGGCAATCGACTTCTATGAATATAATAATAAACAAATAAAACACCAGGAATTCGATCAAACAGTGATAACCTATCGGCTAAACGTCCCGACAGAACCCTATCGATTCTACCCACAATCAGTTCGTACCTAGTTCTATCGACCTCAGCGACAGGTCAAAATTGATGCAGCCTCGCTGGCTCGAGCAGATCGAACTTAATCAATACAGTGCCCAAACAAAGCAAATAGAACTAAATACGCTCCGATTATAGGTAAAATCGATAGAGTGACTTGAATAATAGATCTGTATTAAACATATAAACCTTCTAAAAATCATAAATAGATCAGACCTAACCAAGATAGTATTGCAACTTGAAATCGATAGTATAAACGTAACTAAGACCTAGTTACCGGATAACTAGCAATTCTAAAGAAATAATTAGAATATCAAAACAATGAGAAAGTACTAGTTGAAGTCGATAGAATTATCAAGGTTGACTAATCCAAGTCTCTCACCGAGATTAGAGCCGATGCAGTGTTGACGGCTGTTAAGTACCATTTTCAACCGTCAACTATACTCAAATAAAGGAGAATTTGGCATTTCATACATGCATGTTTTATCACAATAATATAGTTCCACTTGTACTTGGAGAACTTTGTGCATGCAGGAGGAAATGTGAAGGAAACACCTCAAAAGGCAAGAAAACACACTTTCGACCAATCAGAGAGTGCCACATGGACGTCACACGGATTGAAGGGCCCATTTTCAGCACTTAACCGACGTAACTCCCTGCAATACCGCGCAAACCAACGTCAGGGCCCACAGGACAGCCACCTGGAGAAAGCACAGGCCAGGAGGGGCCACCCCCAGGTCGGCCGACCTGGTCAGGTCGGCCGATCTGGCCGGGCGCCCTCTCCGCCTGGGCTTCCACGTGTTGGCTCCTCCGTGACTCCTGATGACGGTTTGAGATGCCTTCCGTGGCGGTTACGCTCCCTTGCCGACCTATTGAGGCTATAAATAGGAGGGTGTGCCTTCACACTCAACACACACCACAAGAAGCATTTCTCTCTTGCTAGTAGTAGTTCTTGGAGTTCTAGTGGAGTTAGGCTGAGTCTAGAGCTCTCTAGTCCCAAGTCTTCACTTGGAATTGGTATGGCTCTTGTATCTTTTCCCTTTTGTAAGACTTTGCTCTTATCAATATATATATATCTTTTCTATATAGTTGTGCTTGGGTCATGAGTTTCTTGTTTGATATTGTGATCCATATATGTGATAGTATAGTCTACTTGTGTGATAGTAGTTTATATTTATTATACTACTATTGTCATGCTAGTTATATACCGTCACTATAGTCTAGTTTATATGTTATAGTCTCTATGCTTAGTTTTAGCTGATAAAGTATAGCATGGGTTTGGTGATCGTATTCGTACGGTAACTCTGCCTCGTTAATAGTAATCGCGGAGGGGCAGAGTGCTCTTTGGTCATGCAAGTATGGTACTTGGGTGACTGATTTGCATCAATTATTCGTTAGTCTACTGGTTCGTTGAGGTAGGCGGCAGGTGGTGACAGCCCTGTCCGTCCTTTGAAATCCTCCCCGCTAGGCTAGTGCGTAGGCTCTTGGCGGAAGTCGCCTGTGGATGCAGGGGTAAGTCCGTGCCTGAAATGCTATACTATTGACTGCTGAACCTGAGTGTGGGTCTGTATGTATTCTACTTAGGCTATGCAACTGTATAGGAATGTATAGTAGGAGTAGCTTAGCCTAGCCTTTTCTCCACTAGACTTTATTTATTTGGTAGGAATCTTCTGTGTGTGTCACACTACCCGGTTATTATCATATACCCGCCTGTCTTGGTTAGATATCCTTGCTAATTGTTAACATGATCTTATATGTTAGTAACGCTTCTTGATCATAACCTTCCTTTGGGATAAACAAATACGATACCCTGAATACTTCCGGGTGAAATGCTACAGCGGTATTCTCCGTGCGCTTGCGGATTTTACCTACTTGACTCTGGGACATATTAGTGAACCGTTTCTGGCCCCGTGCCGGGAATGATTTATTAATATGGCTTAGCAAAAGTCAACAAGCATTTCTGGCGCCGTTGCCGGGGAAGGCGTATGATTCAAGAAAAATTACTAATGTATATAGTAGTGTTGCAATTAGTAAGGCTATCTCCTAGGCAGGCTAACCTTGCTTTGTTTTCTGCATTTTGTATGAAAACAGGGTAGTGTATGACTGGTTTCGACTTGCCAACAAACTTCACTGAAGATCCTGAGTCACTCCTGAGAAGGACACGAGCTAGGCTCACCCCTCCTCGTAAGGAGACTCGGCCAATCGAACCTGTCATTCCCGCACCATCAAGCTCTGAGCAAATGGCCGACAAGACCCTCCGCGAGTTCTCCGCTCCCTCCGCTGCCAACATCCCTACGGGACCAGCTGGCAATGTGGGAGATGCGAACTTCGAGATCAAGACCGGTCTCATCACCATGGTGCAGGCTAGCCCATTCTGTGGGAAAGCCAATGAGGACGCTACTGCTCATCTCCAGCAATTCCTGGAGATTTGCAACACGTTCAAAATGAAGAACGTCACCCCCGACGCTGTTCGCCTTCGACTGTTCCCGTTCTCTCTCCTTGGGAGAGCGAGACAGTGGTTCTACGCAAACCCTGAAGCTGTGAACACTTGGGAGAAGTGTTCAGCTGCGTTCCTTGCAAAGTTCTTCCCGCTGGGCAAGACCAATGCCCTCCGCGGAAGGATCTCAAGCTTCCAGCAGGAGTCGAAGGAGTCGATTCCTGAGGCATGGGAGAGGCTCCAGGAGTACATCCTGGCATGTCCCCACCACGGGATGGATGATTGGCTGATCATCCAGAACTTCTACAACGGGCTTACTCCGTCGGCCCGCGACCACCTCGACGCTGCTGCTGGTGGAGCCTTCTTCTCGCTCACTGTAAGCAAGGCAAAAGCTTTGATCGAGAAGATGGTGTCCAACCAAGGTTGGAATGAAGAGTGCCTCCAACCTCGCCAGCGAGGCATGCACTCCGTCAAGGAGGTTGACATGCTCGCCGCCAAGATTGACCTTCTCATGAAGAAGATGGACGACCAAGCCAATGGAGAAGTGAAAGCCCTAGATGCTCGGATGACTTGCGAGGTCTGTGGCAACACGGGACACTCGGGCAATGACTGCCCTGAGACCCGTGAGGACGTAATGTTCATGGGCAACAACAACAACAACGGCTACCGTCCACAAGGAGGTCAAAGTTGGGGTCCACCACGTCCCAACTACCAAGGAGGTAACTCTGGCAACTTCTCTGGTTTTAATTCCAGTTATAATCAGCCCTCCTTGAAAGATCTTGTGCTTGGTCAAGCTAAGGTTAATGATAACATCAGTAAAAAGCTTGCCACCACTGATAGGACTCTTGAGAGCATCCACACTAAGATAGAGGGTGTTTCCTCTGCTCTCAAGAATCAGCTGAGCTTTAATAAAATGATAGAAACTCAATTAGCTCAGTTAGCTGCTGCTGTTCCTACTGCTGAGTCGGGGAAAATCCCGGGGCAACCCGAGACCCCCTTAGAAAATGTTAATGCGGTTACCACGAGAGGAGGTAAGTCCACTCGGGATCCGCCATACCCTAACCATGCAGGAAAGGACACATCAGCTGAGAAGCCGGCAGAAGAAGAAGAACTGCCGCCCAGGAAAACGGCCCCACATGAGTTCTATGACACGAACCTCATGCCGTTTCCTGAAAGAAGAAGGAAGCCTACTGTGGACGAGCAGTTCACACGCTTCGTGGAGGTGATCCAGAAGCTGCACATCAACGTGCCCTTGCTGGATGCGATACAAGTACCCACGTACGCTCGCTACCTCAAGGATCTTATCAGCAACAAGCGCCCACTACCAACCACAGAAACTGTCAAGCTGACGGAAGAGTGTAGCGCTGCTATACTCAACCGGCTTCCTGAGAAGAAGAAAGATCCAGGGTGTCCCACGATCACCTGCTCGATCGGGACACAGAACTTCGACCATGCCTTATGTGATCTTGGGGCAAGTGTGAGCGTCATGCCGAAGGATGTCTTCGACAAGCTCAACTACACCACACTATCCCCCACGCCGATGCAGCTGCAGCTGGCCGATTCAACGGTCCGCTATCCGGCGGGGATCGCCGAAGATATTCCGGTGAAAATCCGGGATTGCTTCATCCCCGTCGACTTCATAGTGCTTGATATGGATGTCAGGAAGAGCACACCGCTCATCCTGGGACGCCCATTTCTCAGCACTGCGGATGCTCGCATCGATGTAGGAGCCGGAGAAATCCGCTTCCACATCAATGGCAAGGAGGAGAAGTTTGACTTTCGGCCAAGGAAAGAACAGTGCAACATGATCCGTATCAAGTACGGGCCGAACCCAAGCAACATCAAGGAAGTGGAGGTCACTCCGCCAAAGAAGGACAGCCTCATCACATTCATGAAGAACTTCCTTGAGAAGGAAAATGTTGCACAGCAACAACTGATGAAGGCAAGGAGGCAAAGGTCACACATTAAGCAACAGCCTCCGAAGTCCACAAGGCAGCAACCTCCGAGGTCTGCAAAGAAACAGGCTGTGAAGCCTGCAAAACCGCAGCCTCCGAAGCCCGAGAAGCCACCGACCGCAATAAAGACCAAGAAGGTGTGGCGAGTGAAACAAGAAGCATCATCCGTGTCTTCATCTCCGGGACCGGACAACGCTTCATCGAGCTGAACGCCGGAGAAAAGTCCCGCTCGTCGGACTTTAAAAGGTGAGTCCTCGCCGGGAGGTTAAACCGGTAGTTATCCATATTTGCTCTTTTAAGTGCATATTTGCTTTCCACCACATTTTGATTTTTCCCGACCACTGCATTTCTGCATTTTTGAATTTTTCCAGCCACCTTGGAATTTTTCAAAACTCATTTGCATTTTTGAAAATTTAGAAAATAGGTTTTTGGGCTTTCCATTTTGAAAAGATTTTTTGTCGAGCTTTTTGAGCAAAAAGGCAGCAGGGGACAAATCCCCTAGCCGTTGGGGAACACATAGGAAAAAGGGGGCTGCCAGGAGGCCCACCTGCCAGGTCGGCCGACCTGGTGGGGTCGGCCGACCCCCTGGCCCCACCTTTTCCTGTGCTCCTTTCTCCCAACGGCTATATGGCCGTTGTTCAGTCCCTTTCTAACGGCCATCTTGCTTCCTTGGCTATAGAAACCGCCCAGGAGAAGGAGTTTCACCATTCCAAGCTCATCTTTCACTCCCCTCCTTTGCTCACTTGTTGCTCTCCCAAAATTTCATGTTCTTCAACTTTACTACAGCCCCAAAAACCCAAAAAAAAATATTTCCCCTTTGTTTTAGTGCATTTGCAAGTTGTTGTGAGAAGAAAACCAATTTTCGGAGAAGCTCGGGTTTGTCGTTTTCACAAACGCTCACCCGAACACTTGTTCGATCTTGTTTTTGTTCTTGTCTTGTGTTTGTTCTTGTGTGCAGCCATGTTCAACCGAATGAATCAAGTCGCCGGAATCAAGCGGAGAAAAAGCACTCGTGCAAGCACGAGTCAAGCATCCTCCGTCGAGCTCACACCAAGTCCGGGGCATGGTGACCCCGAAGCTGAAATTCCGGAGGAAAGGCCGGCCTTGCTCATCATCGAGGAGCATCTCGACATCAAGGACGACCGCGAGGGCCAAGCCATCGCGCTCATGAGAGAACGGCCATTCGCCCACACCCGACGCTTCGATCCAGACTTCCTCGAGAAAATAGGTATGAGAGAAGAATTTGCCTCTATTTTTCGCACTATGGGTTGGCTAAATTTCGTAGAAGTAGATGAGCCGGGTTCTCGTTTGCTTACTATGCAGTTTTTATGCACCCTTAGAAAGTATGATGAGGGCATTTCTTTTCGCTTGTTTGGGCAAGAGCGCTTGGTCACATGGGGTGATCTTCATGCTATGCTAGGTCTAAATCCTAAATGTAGGCTAGACTTAGATAAAGCGCTAAAGGGGTTCCATAAAGAAAGTTTTTGGAAAAAGATTTCCGGAAACGAGTGGGGTCCCAAGCCTAGAACAAGTGCCATCCATAATCCTACACTTAGATTTATGCATGTGTGGTTGGCTATGACCTTGTTTCCTCGAGGTGACATTAGGGTTGTCCGGCAAGATGAATTGAAAATACTTTATGCCATGGTTAAGAAAATTAGGGTGTCACCCGCGGAATGCATGATTGATCAATGGTTAGACAATATAAAGTTGACAGGACCAATTGAGTGCACCTCTTTAGTTACTCGCATTGCGCAGAAGTGTGGTCTGCTTGAGAATGTTCATGTTGAATATTTGACGGTAGATAGAGAATTTCTAGGCGAGGACTATTTTGTGCAAGGACATACTTTGAAACATGGTCCAAATAATACCTTGATCTATCACTTTCCCGGGTATACAAACGAATTCCCGTTACCTAACCCGGGTCTTTGTTTGTATCACTGTCGGGCACTAACCCTCCCACTTGAGCCAGTGGGAGAAGTTCGCAGGCATAGTGTTTCAGGGCGACCGACACGTTCCCGTAGGCATATGGAGCCTACACCGGAGTTTCACACTCCGACCGGAGATCCGGTATGGGAGCAGCCCCCGCCACAGGACGAGGCGGGTGCATCAACCTGGCAGGCCGGAGCATGGGAATCTCAGTACGATTACCCCATGCAGACGTCATCAAGTTCAAGCGGACCGCCATTCTTTGCCACTCGGTCATTCTCATCCCGTGGGTTCCGTGAACTCAACTATGGGATGGCCGAGTTGACAAGGAGGGTGGACGACATTGATTTGCGCACCGAGAGCATGCAACAAACTCTCACGCAACATGTCGCCGACACCCAGCAATGCCAGAATTTCAGCGACAACCAATTCCGCCAGCTGAACGCGATGATGGCTCAGAATCAGAACAATTGGGATGCCTTCTTCCGCTCCCAAGGCTACGACCCGAACAAGCAGATATGAGCAAGAACAAGCTTGGGGGAGGACCCCCCTTCTCACGGTAACTTGTATCTTTCCCCTTCCCTTTATTTCTTGCATTTGCTAAATCTGAAAATCCATAAAAATTTGCAAAACATAAAAAGAACAAAAATATTTCCCTTTTTCATGCGCGGTATGAATGTGTATAATTTTCCTATGTTGAGATGATGAATAGTTGCTCTGTCCTTTATTCCTCTCTAATGCTAGTTTACAACTTAGTACTCTCTCAAGAGTTAGGTTTGTTGGTAAATCTTGCCTTGAACTTGAATCTTGTGGGTAGCATATGCATTCTCTAGTTCTAAGTTGTTGAGAGGTATGATATGATAGATAGGGCTGCTATGATCTTGCTCAACGTAAAGCTTGAATTCCGGAGTTTTATTTTTCAAAATGACAAATTGATAAGTTCCTCAATGATGAAATTCCCACCATAGCCATATGTAGTGTTTACATTTGAAAACCTTTACACATATGCTGCTTGTTTCACATTGAGCTTAGTCAAAATTGTTGTGACCCTAGTAGAACTCTTTTCATGCTTTCTTGATCAAGATCATGTACACACATCCACCGCCATGAGCTATCCTTCTAAATCAAGAAGATAGCATCCACCATATCCACCGTGAGCTATTCTTCTACACCGGAAGAAAGCCACTAGCCATCCATCCATCCAAAGAAGCACTCCATATATCCATTGCAAAATTCCTCTCTCAAAGTATTCATTGCAAACTAGGACTATGGCTATGCAAAAAAAAAAAATGCTCAAAAAAGAGAGCAAGCAAAAGATAGCCATAGTCTAGAAACTCCAAAAGAGAGAAGGAAAATTCAAAAAGGAGTTATTTCTTCCCATCCACCATTCCTCCGTTCTCCCACACACTTGCACATCTTGATCAAGATTGTTTGAATTGATGTTTTTCTTGGATCCGGTCTTTTGACATAGCAATATTATGTGAACATGAGTGCCTCATATATCCCTACCTTGAGCTCCACATAAAGCCTTATTTAGAAGTAGGTGATTATAGGCAACACTTTGCCTTGGTGAGGAATCATACACATATTGAGTGATCCGAGAGAATCATTTGAGGAACTTGGTTTTTATTTTCAAAATCTTTTGAAAACCTCCGGAATAACATAGCGGAATCTAGAGCAAGTGATTGGTGCCCTGCAATTGTTCTATCTCTCAACCACCCAAGACAATGAGGTGTAAAAGCCCCATGGATCGAGGTAAATGGGTAAGTTATGTGCCAACATATTTAATTCTAGGAAGAGTACTTTGTTGTGCGCATAGTATTATTGAGGAGTAGGACATTGTAGCAACTCCTGATCAACAACTTAAGTTTATCTTTGCTTCGAGACGAGCAAAGGGTAAGCTTGGGGGAGTTTGTTGACGGCTGTTAAGTACCATTTTCAACCGTCAACTATACTCAAATAAAGGAGAATTTGGCATTTCATACATGCATGTTTTATCACAATAATATAGTTCCACTTGTACTTGGAGAACTTTGTGCATGCAGGAGGAAATGTGAAGGAAACACCTCAAAAGGCAAGAAAACACACTTTCGACCAATCAGAGAGTGCCACATGGACGTCACACGGATTGAAGGGCCCATTTTCAGCACTTAACCGACGTAACTCCCTGCAATACCGCGCAAACCAACGTCAGGGCCCACAGGACAGCCACCTGGAGAAAGCACAGGCCAGGAGGGGCCACCCCCAGGTCGGCCGACCTGGTCAGGTCGGCCGATCTGGCCGGGCGCCCTCTCCGCCTGGGCTTCCACGTGTTGGCTCCTCCGTGACTCCTGATGACGGTTTGAGATGCCTTCCGTGGCGGTTACGCTCCCTTGCCGACCTATTGAGGCTATAAATAGGAGGGTGTGCCTTCACACTCAACACACACCACAAGAAGCATTTCTCTCTTGCTAGTAGTAGTTCTTGGAGTTCTAGTGGAGTTAGGCTGAGTCTAGAGCTCTCTAGTCCCAAGTCTTCACTTGGAATTGGTATGGCTCTTGTATCTTTTCCCTTTTGTAAGACTTTGCTCTTATCAATATATATATCTTTTCTATATAGTTGTGCTTGGGTCATGAGTTTCTTGTTTGATATTGTGATCCATATATGTGATAGTATAGTCTACTTGTGTGATAGTAGTTTATATTTATTATACTACTATTGTCATGCTAGTTATATACCGTCACTATAGTCTAGTTTATATGTTATAGTCTCTATGCTTAGTTTTAGCTGATAAAGTATAGCATGGGTTTGGTGATCGTATTCGTACGGTAACTCTGCCTCGTTAATAGTAATCGCGGAGGGGCAGAGTGCTCTTTGGTCATGCAAGTATGGTACTTGGGTGACTGATTTGCATCAATTATTCGTTAGTCTACTGGTTCGTTGAGGTAGGCGGCAGGTGGTGACAGCCCTGTCCGTCCTTTGAAATCCTCCCCGCTAGGCTAGTGCGTAGGCTCTTGGCGGAAGTCGCCTGTGGATGCAGGGGTAAGTCTGTGCCTGAAGTGCTATACTATTGACTGCTGAACCTGAGTGTGGGTCTGTATGTATTCTACTTAGGCTATGCAACTGTATACGAATGTATAGTAGGAGTAGCTTAGCCTAGCCTTTTCTCCACTAGACTTTATTTATTTGGTAGGAATCTTCTGTGTGTGTCACACTACCCGGTTATTATCATATACCCGCCTGTCTTGGTTAGATATCCTTGCTAATTGTTAACATGATCTTATATGTTAGTAACGCTTCTTGATCATAACCTTCCTTTGGGATAAACAAATACGATACCCTGAATACTTCCGGGTGAAATGCTACAGCGGTATTCTCCGTGCGCTTGCGGATTTTACCTACTTGACTCTGGGACATATTAGTGAACCATTTCTGGCCCCGTGCCGGGAATGATTTATTAATATGGCTTAGCAAAAGTCAACATGCAGCCCACACGAGACGAGGATGTCGCTGAGAAAAGGTTTGGCGATGCGCCGAATTGTATTGAACAAAAGTGTTATTTTTTTTTACAGACTCTATTACATATTTATAGCCCCGTGCAAGGGATTCTAACCTAATTTGTTCAGGACTCTTCGGTTTCCAAACAAACAAACCGACTAGATTTAATCCTAAACAAAATGGAAGAGATAAAATAAACCTATCAGGCCCACTTTATTCCTTTCGGCCGTTGAGCTCCTTCGCCCTGGCCTATTCCAGCTCCACGCCTCTAACCACTAGCACCGGTCCAAATTCCGGTGCCAACAAGTGCCTACATTCCTTTAATATCCTTAAGAAGACACTCATCTCAGCTCCAATCATTCAACCCCCTGATTGGACGCTTCCTTTCGAAATCATGTGTGATGCTAGTGACTATGCTGTCGGGGCCGTTCTTGGCCGAACCAAAGATAAGAAGCATCATGCCATAGTCTATGCTACCAAGACCTCGACAGAGCAAAACTTAATTATGCTACTACAGAAATAGAGCTCCTTGCCGTTGTTTTTGCTATCGCTATGTTTAGGTCTTACTTAGTAGGAGCAAAGGTTATTGTTCACACTGATCATGCTGCTTTAAAATACCTGCTCACTAAGAAAGATGTTGAACTAAGGCTAATTTGATGGATTTTTCTACTCCAGGAATTTGACCTTGAATTTAGAGATAAGAAAGGAGTAGAGAATTCTATTGCAGATCATTTGTCATGTTTGCAAGTGACTAACATGGAAGAAATTCCAATAAATGACTTCCTCCATGACGAAATGCTACTACAAGTGACGGACTCCAACCTCTGGTATGCAGACATTGTGAATTTCATTGTTACAGGTTATGTACCACCATGGGAGAATAAGAAGAATCTCATCTATGAGAGTCGATGTCACATGTCGAACGACCCGTACCTCTACAAAACATGTGCTGATGGGTTGCTAACAAGATGTGTCCCAAGAATCAACGGCACCAAAATAATTGAGAAAATGCCATGCATTTCCATATAGAGGTCACTATGGTGTATTCTGCACCCAAGCAAAAATCTGGCAGAGTGGATTCTTCTGGTCAACAATGCACGGGACACAAAATAATTCATTTGAAGATGTCAGAATTGCCAGAAGCATGGAGGGATTACTGCTCGCAATGCAATGCCCCTAACATACAACCTTCAAGTGGAATTATTTGATGTATGGGGCATTGACTTCATGGGACCATTTCCAAAGTCCTATGATTACGAGTACATCTTGGTGGCTATTGAGTATGTATCCAAGTGGGTAGAAGCAACGCCATGCAGAGCTGCCGACTCCAAGCATGTTCGAAGAATGTTCCACGCGATCATCTTTCCTTATTTTGGAACACCATGGATGGTGATAAGTGACAGAGGGTCTCATTTCATTGATAAGACCTTCTGGAACTTCTTAAGAGAGCTTGGAGTAAAGCACAACATTGCAACTCCATACCACTCCAAGACAAGCTGGCAGGTAGAAACTTTGGGCCTACAGGACAGCATACAAAACACCATTTGGGATGTCTCCCTTCTAGTTCGTATATGGAAAAACATGTCATTTACCAGTCGAGCTATAACATAGAGCACATTGGGCCATTCGGAAATGGACATGGACTTTAGGGAGGCCGGGAGACAGAAAAATGTAGCTGTCTAAGTTAGAGGAATGGAGAGATAAGGCTTATCATAGTGCCAAGATCTACAAGGATAGAACAAAATGATAGCACGACAAGAGGATCAAGCCTAAGGAGTTCAAGCCAGGCGACAAGGTGTTGCTCTTCAACTTCAGAGTCAAGTTGTTTGGCCGTGGGAAGCTTCGGAGTAAATGGCAAGGACCATTTACCGTCATTAATGCTGCATCGCATGGAGCAATCACACTCCAAGGTGATGGAGGAAACCAGTTTAAGATAAATGGTCATCGTTTAAAAGTCTTCCTAGAGCTTCATGACAACCAAGGGAAGGAGGTAGAGGTGATCAATTTAATTGATTTCAATGCTCAACCCTAGCATTCCTCTCTTTGTTTTTCATTTAAATAAATTTAGGCTACCTGGCCTTTAACCTGGTAGAGTTCTTTTTGTTTCCACAATCTTTTGTTTGTTTTGAATAAAAAGCCGCCAGGTACAAGAACATGTGTAGGGGAGGCCTCTTAAGCTTTTAGTTGCACAAACAAAAGAGGTCAATATCATGAGAAAGAGTGTGGCGGCCAGACACATCCCATTTTCCACCCTCTTCACTATGACCGTTTGCGCACTCAATCCCTTCACCTCCCTATTTTGCAAGTTAAAATTGTTTCCTCTTGAATCAATCACAAACATTTAACTCAAAAACTAAAATGAACCTTGGAGAACCCTCATTTTATATCATGCTTCTATTTGGTTGGCTTTCATGCTCCTTATTCCTAGTTCATAGACCTATTCCTTGTGAACTATGTCTTTAGGAGAGCACGTCACCCAGGTGGTTGATGTATGACATACTGTTTGACGAAATGAATCTTTCTCGCATGCTTGATGTGCTTGGGAATTTTTGTTGCAAAAATTAAATTCAATAGCTTGACTCCTCAATGATTATATCTTCCTACCAAGGCCATATGATGAACTCATTGAAAGCCTTATGCATATGCTTGTTGTTTTGTTGAACATTGTCAAATTGTTGTGACCCTTGTGAGTTACTCTTTATGACTTTTTGATCAAGATTATGCACACACCACTTTGCTAATACTTCTTCACTACAAGTTAGCACCACGATATCTATCATCCATATGCTAAATCTTCTACACTGGAAGATAGCATTTACATGTCAATCATCCATCCATTGAATAAAGTACTCCATCATATTCCAATGAACTCCCCCTCCAAATATCCTTGTGAAAGAAACATGGGTTATTCATAGAAAAAAGAGAAAAAAGAAGAAGAAGAAAAAGTGGGAGAGAAAGAATTAGCCCATGTTCTCAAATGCCTATCAAATAGAATGGAGCGAGCATTTCAAGGAGTATCCACATTCCATCTATTTTCCATCCACGTATTCACATATGCACATGCTTGATCAAAAGTTCATGAATTGTTTTCTTCTTGGATCCGGTTTTTCGACTTAGTGATATATGAGACACAAGTATGCCTCTCTTTTACCCCTACGTTGAGCTCCACATAAAGCCATATTTAGAAGTAGGATGAAAGAGGCAATGTCAAATGCCCTGGTGAGGAACCATACACATTGAGCGATTTGAGAAAATCATTTGAGGAGTACAACTTTGATTTGTTTTGAAAATCTTTTCAAAAACTTAAGTTACACAGCAGAACGAGTGAAAATGATTGGACTCAGGACTGTTCCATTCCTCAACCACCCAAGGTAACATGATAGACACTTCAAAAGGTCATAGGTACAGGTATGACATGGAATAATTTGCATGCTAGCATCACACCAATTGAAGTTATGATCCAACTTAGTATTCAACCTTCATTCGGGGACGAGCAAAGGCTAAGTGTGGGGGAGTTTGTTGACGGCGCTTAAATGCTAAATCTAGCCATTAAATCCTTGCATAAATAACATGAAAGGAATAACCAACTTAGTGGTAGGGGTTTATTACTAACAATTTCCACTAGTGTTTGTTATTATTTTTATACAGGTGATTTATCCACGATGTTAAGGGACAAAATAATTTAAATGTGGAAGAAACACACTCTCAACCAATCAGAGCAGACCGACATAAGCAGAAGGCCTAACACGTGGATTGTCGAATGAGAACAGTAGGTCACTATTCGAGAGAAGGCTCTGACCCACTAGGGCCAATTGATGTTCGGACGAACACCCCTGTTCGGCCAAACAACATTGACGCCCACTCGGCCCAAGCCTACTCGGGGAGTCTCCCACCACCTCTCCTACGTCGGTTGTACCGGTTAGGGCGTGAGTTACCACCTCTAGGAACTGCCTTTCGGCCCTATATAAGGAGGGGAGTGCCTCCACTTCAACATAGCACAAGAAGAGTTTAGAGCTCGACTTTAAGGCTTTAGCACCGCCAAAGTTCTTAAAAAAGAGGGAGAGAGTGAGGGAGAGTTAGGAGGAGGTCCGGGCTTGTCAGCGCCTTCTCCACGCTTGTACCTCGATGGATGCTTTCCTTTCTTAGTAAGTATTCATGATCTTCCTTTGGTATTTAAGTTTCCTTATTAAGTAAGTTCTTTCCTTAGTTGCTTATGGGATCATCGCTCTATTTAGTTAGAGTATCATAGTCTTCTATAAGCATGACATCGAGACTTTGATAGTAATTAATAGCGTAGATGTGGTGTCTAGGCTAGAGGTTACCTTTGTTTGCCACGTGCCCCATGGTTTGTTAGAGGTAGTCGATAGGTGGTGACCACCCTATCCGGCCTTAGTAATGCTCCACGTTCGGGTACGTCGTAGAGTTGTTTGTCGGAATCACCTCTGAATGTAGGGGTAAGTCGGTGCCCAAAGTAAGCATTTATAGATTGAACCAACCTTATTTAAGGATCCTTAACCATAGGAGTCCTCTCTACCCTTTGCCTACCATACTCTTGTTGTCCTTGGACGGATTAGGATAGAAGATTAGACATACACATTTCCTGTGGATTCGATACCTTGGAATACTCTTAGGTGAAGTGCTACAGCGGTATCCGTGCACTTGCGGATTTATCTATGATCATAAGAAATACAATCATTAAGATTGCTGAAGTACTGAGGGAGCAGTTTGGGTTGAAGCCTAAGCAGCAGACCTACATGTATCGGCCCCCATATCGACCCAGCTATGATCTGATTCCCAAGGCAAGTTGGAGCATATCTACCAATTCCTGGTGAAATGTGGCAAAGCTGGTGCTACAGAAGCCTTGAGAATCAGGTTGTTTTCCTTTATCTTTGTCTGGATTGGCTTTCTCTTGGTTCGCATTGCTGCCCCGAACTTGAATTATCACTTGGGCCGATCTTGAACAGTAGTTTCATAAATACTTCATTGCTGAAACAAGGGAGATGAGGTTATCAGATTTGATTGCTATATGGCAGAAAGCTGGGCAATCTGTACATGATTACATGCAGAGGTTTAGAGAGGTGCACAACAAATGCTTTAGTCTATAATTGACAGATAATCAGATGGTAGAAATCACATTCAATGGCTTGGTTGCGCCATTAAGGAAGAAGTTTCCTTCGGTCGAATTTAAAAGTCTATCCCAGTTAGTGCAGAAGGTGTCTATCTAGGAGAACCTGAGTCAAGGGGCACGATGGAGGCCGATACAAGTCAATTACAATGATTATGAGTCTAAATCCAATGAAGAAGCAGAAGATGTCTATATGGCTGAGTGGACTAGGAACATGAATGTCTTATCGTGTCCTTGGGTAAAGCAGAATGAGCAGAGGAGAAGTATGATTCTGATATCACCAAGGCTGATAAGATATTCAACATCTTGTTACAAGAAAAACATATTCAGTTGCCACCCAACCATTTGATTCTGTCTGCTGAAGAGTTGAAGAAGAGGAAGTATTGTAAGTGGCACAATTCGCCGTCTCACAACACTAATGAATGTAAGGTGTTCAGGAGACAGATTGAGAAACCATGTGGATATGTGCCATGGTTTGCAATATGTGATGAGTAATTGACTTGGGTTGATTTGGTGTTTGAGTTGAGATGCGGGAATTTCGGGATTGCATGAGTTTGGGCATGTCATGTTTTTGACTAACCAGAGTTGGTAATGGAGTTGGAGAGTTTACAGAAGATGGGGAATGTGTTTGCTTGTCTCATGATGTGTGGGTCACTGGAGTCAACTTGGCTGTAGACGGCGAGAGGATCGGGCAAAGGTAGAAGACTTGGGGCCAGATGATCGGGAGGCCGGGTTATATCAAGGGTGATCCATACCATACACGTGGAGAGGCAAGAAGCACGGACGGTTTCGTGGTGGAGCCTCAAAACCGTGGTTGGTGATCAAGGTGGCGGGGTTGACTAAGTCAAAGGTGATCGGGCGTCGGTGCAAGTAGAGGCTTTCAATGGACCGGAGGTGATGGGGACATCACTCCTATGAATACACACAACACTCCTCCAATTCTGGACTTGCAAGGTCCAATGACTAGAGCTCGTGCACGACGACTAAATTTAGAGGTGAGCTCGTTCCTACATTCTTCGCTATATGTTACTTTTGAGAATGGTTTGCAACCTAATGATTATTTTATGATTAGAAACCATGGAAAGGACCAGGAGATGATGGGAGAAGGAGTTGGGAACGTGGAGGATCAGCAAGGGCTTGGAAGCCAAAGGGGAGGCCCAATCAAAACCGACTTCGAGTCTGTTTCGGGGCCCAGGACCAGTCTGCACTAAAACAGTTGCCCAGGACGCCTACGGACTCTGATTTGGACGTTCTACATATGCACGGAAAGATAAGGAGAAGACCTTTCCAATGTCGCCGGCCTCATGTCAAAATTCATCCGGACTCATCCGGAATCGTCAAAACAAGAGAGAGTCCAGAATCTGTGTCGGTGCTGCGTCGCCTATTTTTGGCCTTTGGGCTTTGTATCTAGTTGAGCCTAATCTGTGTCTTGCATGACCCTAGGGTCTTTATATACAGCTGTCGCCGCACCATTAGGGTTCGGGTTTTGCTTAGATCAATTCTGTTCATAAACAGTTTCGCCGTTCATCGGTTTGTGAGACCCCAACTTCGAGAGTTTAATCATACATCTGCAATTGTGTTGCATTCTTCGTTGTTCTTGCTTGTGTTCTTGATTCGCAGGCAGGGATTAGCCTTCTCCGCGAGGTCAATCGTCTTTTGGACGGTTGATAACCAGAGGAGACGTCGTGCTGCCATTGCGGGGTTTAGAACGTGCTGTTCTGAAGCCGGATCGATTTGTGTGTCGCCTCCGACCAAATCAACTTACCAAGAACCTTTCGGAAGATCGGGAACCCTTATACACATCAGGAGGCGGGAGAGACTTGTCGACGAGGAGGATCACGGGATGAGATGACACACGTCAAGATCAAGAAGTCACGCTTTGAGAAGTGGGCAAGGTGGTTTCCCGGTTTGGGCCTCAAAACCGGTGGCGGTGACTGGAGGTGCACGTGGCACCATCGCGGAGCTTGCAACGAGGCGAAGCAAAGTCGTGAAGGGCTCGATGGCGTTCGGGCGACGAAGAAAAAGATGGATGGTTATGCCCTTGGTGTTAGGTGGCAGTGTATGCTAGGCGAGGGGTAGGATGGTCTTTGGCACAACCCCTAGGCCCGAATAGTGGTAGGTAGGGCTGGTGGAAGAGGTGCCTCTCTTTCCCTTAGCGTTGCCTTAGGTCTTCGTTCAAAGTGCTAGGAGAGGTCTTATGGAATAGAGGAGAGGGGAGGGTATGTGAGAGACATCTCTTTCTCTTCCAAATAGTGGGAGGAAGATGGTTGCTTCCTAGCCATGTATCCATGTATATTGACTTGATGAATCAATGACATGGGATTCAAATTCGTGCTCAAGTTCTTCCTTTCTCCCTAAACCCCGAATTTCTCTTTTTCTCTATTTTTGAAGCTATTTTTGTGGGAATTTTCGATCTCATTTTTGAGTGAGTTTTTGGGGCGGATTTCTCACGGATCTTAGTGCTATGATGAGCTAGAACAGTTCTATATGGATCCTTGACCGAATCAAGAGGTCTAGCACCTTCGATTTGAAGGATTTCTCAAGTTTCCTCTTTTTGGTGTTCTTGGCCCAAGATCTAAAATTCGTGATGATTTGTTAAGCCAATTTAGTGGATCTCCTTGGATTAGGGTAGTGACATGTTGAGGATTACCTGGTAAAAAAATCGCATGATTTGAAGTTCGTTTGATTAGGTTTTGGTCAAGCTTTTGCCTAATCCCAAGCCAAATCCTGTTCTGTCGGGGGGGGGGGGGGTCGATCGGCACTGCCGGTGGCTTGAGTCTGAACCCCACATCAGCACTGCCAATAGCCCCAACTGGCACTGTCGATACACACTATTTTCTGCTTTCCGAACTTTCCAGAACCCGCATCCGCACTATCGATTGGTGTGATCGGCACTACTGATGGTGCCAACCGGCACTGCCAATGGCTGTGAACGGCACTGCCGATAGTAATCCAGTGTGTCTGCTTTGTGTGCATTTCTTCGAGAAACTTTTGTCATAGTTTCTTTCTCGTGCTTCTCCTATCCTCTTCCGCTGCTACTAGTCATTCCTAGGGTTAGCACATCATAAGGTGGTGTGTGTGACCTTGGTGACTTGCATTAGGGTTGGGTTTAGTTGGAATTGGGACATCGTCCAAGTTCTTGAGAAGAATTTTAATTAGCTCTCATTCACCCCCCTCTGGTCTCCTTCTCGGTCCTTCAATTGGTATCAGAGCCCATTTGATCACTAGTTGACCTTCACCGGCTTTGTGATCCGAAGTTGACATGGAGAAGCATGCAGTCAAGATTTGGATGTTTGATGGAGAGGACTTTCCCTACTGGAAGTCACGGACCAAGGATTATCTCTTAAGCCAAGGACGTGCAATTTGGAAGATAGTTGAGCAGGAGTATGCGATACCAGAAGACCTCAACACTGTAGCTGCAGGTGAGTTAACCAAGTATGAAAACAACTCTAAAGCTATCAATATTCTGCTTTGTGCTCTAGGTAGGAATGAACATGATCATGTTGCAATTTGGGATAAGCTTTGCATGTACTATGAGGGTACCAATCAAGTCAAGTCTATGCGTGAGGACTCTTACAATAGACAGTACCAAACCTTTGCACAAAAACCTTACGAGTCACTAGATGAAACATTTTGTAGGTTTGAGGCAATTGTCTACAACTTGAGGGCTTATGGTAACCTTGTGAACAATGATAATGATAGAGCTAAGCAACTACTATATTCTCCTGATGAAAATGTTTGGGGGGTTAAGATTGCTGCTGTAGAGGAAACTGCTGATTTCAATACCCTAAACTATGAGCAACTGTATAGCAAGCTGAAATCTCATGAACTGTCTAGAAAATCTCACCCTAATCATGTTAATCCTGCTTCTAGTATGGCTTTGTTTTCTAGCTCTCATAAGGGTAGTCACAGTGATGCTTCTTATGGAACTAATCCCTCAGTTGACAAGTCTTCCTTGGAGTTTGCTCTGTCTTCTCTTGTTGCAGCTTCTAATGAACAGGTGGAGTGCATTACTGACGAGGAGCTGTCCTTGCTCACAAGGATGTTTAGGAAGTTCTACAACAACCAAAAGGAGAGAAGAGGAGGTGGTTCAAGAACCTGCTTTGAGTGTGGTGGTCGTGGACACTTCATCGCTAACTGCCCCAAGAAGAAGAAGAAGGACGGGTACCATGACAACAACACTGAAGACTTCAAGAAGAAGAAGAACCTCTTCTTCAAGCGAGGCAAGAACTCCAAGAAGTTCACGAAGGCAGTCGCACGCGCCTGCGTTGCTACTCTAAGCGACATCGACCTTACATCAAGCGATGACCTTACACGCTTAGGGAGGAGGTTAAGAAGCCACGAGTCAAGAGGAAGGACGACTTCACCGGGCTTTGCTTCATGGCAAACAATGATCACGACACCGACTCTGGCTCTGACTCCGACATAAGTGAGGTACCTCCCACTCTTGATGAGCTCTCTTCTGAACTTGATCATTTGCGCGATGTTTTGCTCATGCAAGATGATAATCTTTGCAGCACTATTCGTGGGAGTCAGGAGAAAGATGATAAGCTTAGGACTAAGCTTGCCAAAGATGACATTGTTGTTGAGTGTGAGTCTTGTCAATTTATGATGAATGATCTTGCACAGAGTGAAAGTGTGCATGCTCAAGTTGCCAGTCAGCTTGAAAGTGCCCTTAAAGAGCTCGATGAGTTCAAGGCTAGACCAACTCTTCTGGGTGCTTGTCAGAAGTGCCCCAAGCTCACTAGTGAGTTGGAAGCTCAAACCCTCAAAGTCAAAGAGCTCGAGTCCAAGCTACTAAATGAGACTTTCTCTAAGGTTCTCCCACCACCACGTGGAGTGCGTGGCTCTCTTAAGGATAAGCTTGCAATAGCTAGAGAGGAAAACAAGAACCTAGTTCAAGAAAACGACTACCTCATCTCTCGTCTTCAAAGAACCCTAGTGAGTGAGGAGAAGATTGAGAGTGACTTGGCAAGAGTCAAAGAGAGTGCTTGTAGGTCAACCTACAACTTAGGCTTGGGATTTCAGGTGTGACAAAGAGAGTGAAAATGTGGGTAAGTTTGTGCCTAGCTCTAGCTACAAGGATGAGGAACAATCCATCAGCCTCGCTCTTTTTCTCGTGCCTATCGTGGACAGGGTCATCCTTCATATGGCTTTGATTCACGAAACAGAGGCTTTGTGCAGCAGCGCTTTGGCGCCCCATGTTTTCCCCGTTGTGGTAAGCATCGCTCGTGTGGATTTGTTTTTCACACTGATAGTTTCTATCCTCACAACCCAAGGTTTGAGTCGAGATGCTTTGACAGGTCATGTTTTCCCCATCGTGGTTCTCGTCCCACGCGTCCAAATGATAATGTGCAAAGAACTGTGATGACTACTACCGGTCGTATGGTGAAGTGCTGGATCCCCAAAAGCTTTTTTAATAACCCCGGCACTGAGCCATCGATCTTCCCTTCTGTTCTTTGTAGGCAGTAGGTGGAGGCTAGGAGAACAAATGGTTGATGGATTCCGGGTGTTCCCGCCACATGACCGGAAATGCAAAATGGTTCTCCAGCCTCACTCCCTTGAAGCGTCGGGAGTATGTGACCTTTGGAGATGACAAGATAGGGAGAGTGAAGGCAAGATGTGCGTTAAAGGAAAATTAAAAATTCACTCTCAAAGATGTTGGTTTGGTTGAGAATCTCAAGTACAATCTTCTCTCTGTCTCACAGTTGCTTGATGTTGGTTTGGAAGTGCGCTTTATGAAAAATGCTTCTTGTGTTCTTGATTCAGATGGTTCTTTGGTTTGTGGGATTTCTAGCATTGGGAGAGTTTTTCAGGCTGATTTTGCTATTTCTCATGGTTCTCAGAAGTGCTTGTTTGCTCAATCTTCTTTTGAGCTCTGGAAATGGCATAGGAGACTAGGTCACATGAGCTTTGACTTGCTTTGTCGCTTGAGTGGCCTAGGTTTGATCCGAGGATTGCCTAAGCTCAAATATGATAACGATTTGGTTTGTGCCCCTTGTCGTCATGGGAAAATGATTGCCGTTTCTCATTCACCAACTAAACACCCTGGAAAGCTGCTTCATATGGACACTATTGGTCCTTCTCGGGTTCATTCGGCGGGTGGGAAGTGGTATGTTCTTGTGATTGTTGATGAATTCTCTCGTTATTCTTGGGTTTACTTTCTTGAAAGCAAAGATGAAGTGTTTCATCACTTTCGGAGCTTAGCTTTGAGGTTGTTCAAGGAACTCCCTGGTGCATTACGAGCAATTCGCAGTGATAATGGCACCGAGTTCAAGAACTCCTCTTTTGATGCTTTCATCATTGAGTATGGTATTGAGCATCAGTATTCAGCACCTTATGTCCCTCAGCAGAATGGAGTGGTCGAAAGAAAGAACAGAACCTTGGTAGAAATGGTCCGGACGATGCTCAATGAGCATAGGACTCCGAGGCGGTTCTAGGCTGAGGCTATCAGCACTGCTTGCTCTGTGTCCAATCGGATTTTCTTGCGCTCAATTCTTAATGTGACTTCCTATGAGCTACACTTTGGGAGGAAGCCATCTGTTTCTCATTTGCGTGCCTTTGGTTGCAAGTGCTTTATTCTCAAGCATGGCAATCTTGATAAGTTTGAGTCAAGATCTTCCGATGGCATCTTTCTTGGTTACTCTCTTCATGGCCATTCCTACAATGTTTTGAATTTGGAAATGAACACCATCGTAGAGTCCTACTATATAACCTTTGATGAATCAAACTCTTGTGCAAGCAATGTGGTTGAGACTGCAGGTAGCAACGAGATGGAGGAGAGTATCTTTGTAGAAGAGGACCTACAGGTCTTCGATGATGACGATGATGAGTCATTCCATCCCACATCTTAGCTTGTTCCCGCTGCTTCCACCACTCCAGCAGTGGGTCCAGAATCTTCTGCATTGACGTCAGCTGCTATTGAGCCTACTCCAGTCGTGGTTGAGGGGGAGGTACACTCTGAGAGAGAGGCCCCTCGCCACATTCAACATCTGCATGGTCCTCAACAAATGATCGGTAACCTCAATAGAGGATAATAAGGTCAAGGTCTGTACATTTTGCCTGCTTTACCAATTCTCTATTTGTTGCCACCTTTGAACCACGGGATGTTGGACACGCACTATCTGATGAACATTGGGTTAGTGCCACGCATGAAGAGTTGGAAAACTTTGAGAGGAACAAGTGTGGACCCTAGTAGAGCCTCCTGTTGGTGTTAATGTCATAGGAACCAAGTGGGTGTTCAAAAACTAGCATGGGGAAGATGGTGAGGTTGTGAGGGTTTTAGCGAAGTTGAGGGCTTAGACTATGGGAAACCCTTTGCTCCTGTTGCATGCATAGAAGCCATTAGGATCTTGCTTGCATTTGCTGCCTCTAAGGGCATTAGACTCTATCAAATGGATGTCAAGAGTGCTTTCCTAAATGGTTTCATAGTGGAAGAGGTTTATGTGAAACAACCACCTGGCTTTGAGCACCACAACTACCCAAACCGAGTGTACAAGCTTCAGACGGTTTTGTACGTGCGAAAGCAAGATACTAGGATATGGTATGCTAGGCTGAAGATCTTCTTGCTAGAGCGCGGGTATGTCATGGGGTGTCTTGACAAAACCTTGTTCACTCTAAAGAATGGCAATGACTTTTAAAGGTTCAGATATATGTGGATGATATCATCTTTGGAGGTTCCACTCATGCTCTTGTTCTAGATTTCTGTCGATGATGGGCGAGCTCACCTTCTTTCTTGGACTTCAAATCAAGCAGTGCAAGAAAGGCACCTTCATACATTAAGCCAAGTATACAAAGGATCTCCTGAAGAAGTTCAACATGGTCAATGTGAAGCCGTTGTCAACACCAATGTCCACTACAATGGTACTTGACCCAGATGAAGACTCTGAAGCGATGGACCAAAGGGAGTACAAGAGCATGATCAACTCACTCTTGTACCTGACGACGATAAGGACCGACATACACTTTGCGGTGTGTCTTTGTGCTCGCTTTCAAGCTTCCCCAAGGGTGACTCCTCGCAAGACTGTCAAGCACATCTTCAGGTATCTCAAATACACCCTTGAGTTCGGTCTTTGGTACTCTGCATCTTCATCTCTTGATCTCATTGGGTATTCGGATGCGGACTTTGCCGGGTGTAGAATTGATCTATTGGGTACTTGCCATTTCTTGGGTACTTCTTTGATCTATTGGTATGCTCATAAGAAGTCAAGTGTAGCCCAATCCACCACAGTGGTTGAGTATGTTACTGCTGCTAGCTGTTGCTCTCAAATCCTATTAATAGTATCCACCATGAGGGACTACGGTTAACCTTTAAGGGTGTTCCACTCATGCGTGATGACTCCAGTGCCATATGCTTAGCCAAGAACCCAATCCAACATGGTAAGATTAAACACATTAATGTATGATTCCACTTCTTGATAGACAATGTCGAGAAGGGAGATGTTGAGCTCAAATACATCGATACCAGAAACCAATTGGCCGATATCCTTACCAAGCACCTAGATGCTTCATGATTCATTTTTCTTCGGGGAGAGCTTTGTGTTTGCCATCCTTATGGCATCATTTAAGGGGGAGTTGTTGTTCTCTTGTATATATGTATCTTATCTTTTCGCATTGCATCTCATATGTAATATATGCATTGGTAGATGAGCTTTGATTCTTATGCTTTCTTGCATTTCTCTTTGCTTTGATTGAGCTTGAGCTAAGTTGTGTGGACATGATAGTCTCTCATGCGTAGGTTTTCTAGATGGCTTGTTATAGACTCTTTTGAGAAACTTGCTAATCTTAAAGGTAAACTTAGCTTTTTGTGAACCTTATGAACTAATCTTGCCTAAACTTGTTCACCATGTGAATAATTGCTTTTATCCTTGTCAAAACTTGCATTGAGGCTAGTCTAGAGGATATATTGGCTTTTGCACCTTGTGTTTGCAAAATATGGCTTTGCAAATGTTTAGCTCATGATGGAACATTGTGGGAACGTTTGTTCCTTTTGCCGCAAAGGCATGCTCATCCTTATGCTTTTAATTTGCAAAGTAAGTTGACTGTGCTTCGAAGCCTCGGGGTGTTTGCCGTACCTAGTCGTGTGACCCTCTGCATGGATTAGAAGGTAAATGAGGATCACATAATAATAATGCTTTTCTCTTTTCTTATGAGTCTCTGTTGCATATGTGAGCGTTTGTAGAGCTTATTTTCTACGAATGCTTGTTGCCTTGGTTGAGATTGAGACTGGCTAGATTCTTATGATTCACTTGATGCTTGTTTTGTCTTGGATGGGAGTACTTATACATGTGGTGGCAGCTTTTCTCATGATGATCAAATTTGATTCTTTCTAAGCTAGTCAATCTTTTTGCTTATCTTGTATAGCTCTTGGTGTTTATGCCTTGCTATCTATTTTTGGTCTTTGTATGATTGTGTGCTATTGCTTTTACACTTCATGGCTCTATGTTTATGATTAGCAAGGTTAAATTCTTGTTTGCATAATTGTTGAAGCTCCTTAGGTTTGCACTTTCATACATCACATGCTTGTTCTTTTCCTTCTTTGATGAGTTGATTGCCAAAGGGGGAGAAAATATTTGGTCATGCACAAATAATGCTACGAAACTTAAAATGATCCATTTTGCATTACATGAGACCTACCACAAGTTGAGGGGGAGCATATCATGTCCTCGAGCATTTTTCGTGCGCTTTTCACAATCTTTGTGTTCTCGAGTGGCTTTCTTTGTCAACTCGTGGTTTTGTGATCCCGCTTATGCTAGATGGCTACTTTTCACCTTTTCTTTGGGTTTGAGCCATTTGGATATGCTTATTCGGTTTTGCATTTCAAATCTCTAATCTTGTGCAATTGATGTTATCAATGTACTCATCAAGGGGGAGATTGAGAAACCATGCGGATATGTGGCAATATGTGATGAGTAATTGACTTGGGCTGATTTGGTATTTGAGTTGAAATGTGGGAATTTGGGGGATTGCATGAGTTTGGGCATGTCATGGTTTTGTCTAACCAGAGTTGGTAATTGAGTTGGAGAGTTTGCAAGAGATGGGAAATATGTTTGATTGTCTCATGATGTGTAGGTCACTGGAGTCAACATGGCGGTCAACCACGAGAGGATCAGGCGTAAGTAGGAGACTTGGGGCCGGACAATCGGGAGGCCGGGTGAAGTCAAGGGTGATCCATACCATACACGTGGAGAGACAAAAAGCACGGACGGTTTCGCGATTGTGCCTCAAAACCGTGGGTGGTGATCAAGATGGCGGGGTTGACCAAGTCAAAGATGATCGGGCATCGGTGCAAGTAGAGGCTTCCAATGGACCAGAGGTGGGAGAGACTTGCCTACGAGGAGGATCACGGGACGAGTTGACACGCGTCAAGATCAAGAAGTCACGGTTTGAGAAGTGCGCAAGGTGGTTTCCCGGTTTGGGCCTCAAAACTGGTGGCGCCAATTGGAGGTGCACGTGGCACCATCGCGGAGCTTGCATCGAGGCGAAGCAAAGTCGTGAAGGGCTTGATGGTGGAACAGGTGCCTCTCTTTCCCTTAGCCTTGCCTTATGTCTTCATTCAAAGTGCTAGGAGAAGTCATCATGTAATAGAGGAGAGGAGAGGGTGTGTGAGAGACATCTATTTCTCTTCCAAATAGTGGGAGGAAGAGGGTGGCGTCCTCATGTATCCATGTATCTTGAGTTGATGAATCAATGATATGAGATTCAAATTCGTGCTCAAGTTCTTCCTTTCTCTCAAAACCCCAAATTTCTGTTTTTCTCTATTTTCAGAGCTATTTTTGTGGGAATTTTCGATCTCATTTTTTAGTGAGTTTCTAGGGCAGATTTCTTGGGGATCTTAGTGCTATGATGAGCTAGAACAATCCTATATGGGTCCTTGACCGAATGAAGAGCTCTAGCACCTTCGATTTGAAGGATTTCTCAAGTTTTCCCATTTTGGTGTTCTTGGTCCAAGATATGAAATTCATGATGATTCTTTGAGTCAATTGAGTGGATCTCCTTGGATTAGGGTCGGGATGTGTTGAGGATTACCTGGTCGAAAAACCGCATGATTTGAAGTTTGTTTGATTAGGTTTTGGTCAAGGTTTTGCCTAATCCCGAGCCAAATTCTGTTCTGTCGGGGGGTCGATCGGCACTGCCGATGACCAGGACCGGCACTGCTGGTCGGTCTGAACTTGGATTGGCACTGCCAATGCCATGACTGGCACTGCCGGTGGCTTGAGTCTGAACCCCGCATCGGCACTGCCAATAGCCCTAACCGGCACTGCCGATACGCACTATTTTCTGCTTTCCAAAGGTTCCAGAACTCGCATCGGCACTACCGATGGGTGTGATCGGCACTGCCAATGGTGCCAACTGGCACTGCCGATGGCTGTGATCAGCACTGCCGATAGTAGTCCAGTGTGTCTGCTTTGTGTGGATTTCTTCGAGAAACTTTTGTCATAGTTGCTTTGTCGTGCTTCTCCTATCCTCTTCCGCTGCTACTAGTCATTCCTAGGGTTAGCACATCACAATTTGGTGTTTGTGACCTTGGTGACTTGCATTAGGGTTGGGTTCGGTTGAAATTGGGACATAGGCCAAGTTCTTGAGAAGAATTTTAATTGGCTCCCATTCACCCCCCTCTAGTCACCTTCTCGGTCCTTCACAGATTCAATCGGTGATTGTACAGGGTAAGATAAAGTTTACTAAGGGCACCATAAAGATTGACGGGCATCCGTTCCCTAAAAATGTTAACATGGCTGGTATCAACAATATGGAGGCATTCATTAGCCGATATTAGAAAAAGAGAGACAGGGAAGTAAGGGAGTCACGGTTCGATCCACATTGAGAATGCCCGTTCTTCCAATATTGTTGGGATCATAACATGAAGTTACCTTCGATCGACAATTGTCCTAGTTGCAGTAAACGCGCGGATCAGATGTATTGAGAACGACCAGGAGATCATCGGCACCAACATCAGTAGAGTAAACAAACTGGGTCGATGGTGGGTTGAGCCAATGGTGATGGCCGTGTATCAGCATTTGATCAAAACAGATCATTGGTATTGGATGTATCGTTAGGTTGTGCTGAGTCAAATCAGCGGAGCAGATTTTTTTCCGTTGCAGAAAAGAGATCCCTTACCCTTTCTTTATAAAATGATGAATATGAAGTCCGGGAGGCTTCGGGTACTATGGATCCTCTGACTCCCAATCAGGTTACCTTCCCGGGTCTCGCCGGTGTTGCCTGTAGGTCGTGATGTGCCTCGAGATGGCCGTCTCCTGTCCCCCCCTCTCGTGGGGAATCCGCTCCTGGGGCGTCGCTCTGCTGCGTCTGGCTAGGGCTAAGAAAACTGAGAAGGAGACCAACTTCGACAAGGAACTCGATAAGGAATTCCAAGAAGAGCAGGGGCAGAATGATCAGTGGTGTCCATTTGGCATTTTCTCTAGGAGTCAGAAGCGTAGAGTTCAAAGGATGCGCTACAGACAGGTATTTCTTACGATCACAGACAAATCCGTAAGCCCGCGGGTACCGATGTAGCACTTCACCTAAGAGTATTCCAAGGTATCGAATTCACAGGGAATGTGTGTATCTGATCTCCTATCCTAATCCGTCCAAGGACGACAAGAATATGGTAGGCAGACGGTAGAGAGGATTCCTATGGTCAAGGATCCTAAAATTAGATGGGTTCAGTCTATAAATGCTTACTTCGGGCACCGTCTTACCCCTGCATCCACAGGCGGCTCCGGCCAATAGTTCTACAATGTACCCCAACGTGAAGGATTACTAAGGTCGGATAGGGCTGCCACCACCTACCGACTACCTCTACAAACTGTGGGGCACGTGGGAAACAAAGGTAACCTCTAGCCTAGACACCACGTCTATGCTATTAAATACTATCAAAGTCTCGATGTCACACTTATAGAGGACTATGATACTCTAACTAAATAGAGCAATGATCCCGTAAGCAACTAAGGAAAGAACTTACTTAAAAAGGAAACTTAAATACCAATGGAAGATCACCAATACTTACTAAGAAAGAAAAGCATCTGCCAAGGTACAAGTGTGGAGAAGGCGACGACAAGCCCGGACCTCCTCCTAACTCTCCCTCACTCTCTCCCTATTTTCTAAGCACTTTGGCAGTGCTAAAGCCCTTTGGATTGGAGCTCTAAATCTTCTTCTTGTGTTGTGTGTTTTGTTCATGCCGAATTCCCCATCTATTTATAGATGGCGATGGGCCGAGGGGTACTTGTAGGTGAAGAAGAGTCGGTAGGAAAAAGTCGGTCCACCGGGCGGCAGGAAAGGCAGGGGGGCCACGTGTGCCGGGCGGCAGGGACGGCATGGCGGCCCTTGTATCGTGTCGGTTCGGGACCGACTTCTCTTGGATGGCTTGGATTTTATCCCAAAGTTGGTCGTTTTGGTCGGTTTCCACCGACTCTTCATTTGGCGGGTGGTAGGCCTCATGGGCTGGCAACCCTGGGTGGCCAACCTAGGCCGAGCGACAGCCTAGGCCGAGTGCCGACCCCCTCAGGGTCGCCCCTTGACTTCTCCCGGTTAGGCCATATGTTGGCCTCTTTTCCTTAGCCATATTTTATCAGTTTTCATCCGGAAGGAGAAAACGACATCATGGTGGAGTCTCTTGCAGAATCGGTCGGGTGGCTGATTTCAGCCTTAAACCACCCTGTCGGCCGGGTCCTGGTTTCAGCCGTAAACGACCCTGTCGGTCGGTGAAAATGGTTGTTTCACAGTGCTGATCGGCTGACGGGGTGTTTCTTCGTGTTTTTGCATATTTTAGCTCTTTTGTACCTACAACCAAATATCTCACCAAAACTTGTGGAAATTGTTAGTGATAAACTGCTACCACTATTTTGTTTATTCCTTTTATGTTATTTATGCGAGGATTTGACGGTCAGATTTAGCATTTAAGGGCCGTCAACAACGTACCTTGAGGGTACCAACCAAGTCAAGTCTATGAATAAGGACTATTACAACAGACAATATCAAACCTTTGCACAAAAACCTGGCCAATCACTAGACGATACTTTTCGTAGGTTTGAGGCAATTGTGTGCAACTTGAGGGCTTGTGGCAACCTTGTGGACAATGATAATGATAGAGCTAAGCAATTTTTGTATTCTCTTGATGAAAATGTTTAGGGATTAAGATTGCTGCTCTAGAGGAAACTGCTGATTTCAATACCCTGAATTGTGAGCAACTGTATAGCAAGCTGAAATCTCGTGAACTATCTAGGAAATCTCGTCCTAATCATGCTAATCCTGCTTCTAGCATGGCTTTGCTTTTCAGCTATCAAAACGGTAGTAATAGTGGTGCCTCTTATGGAACTATCCCCTCACATGACAAGTCTTCCGTTCATCGGATGGAGTGCATCCCTGATGAGGAGTTGTCATTGCTCACAAGGAAGTTCAGGAAGTTCTACAACAACCACAAGGAGAGAAGAGGCCGTGGTTCAAGAACCTGCTTCGAGTGTGGTGACCCTGGACACTTGATTGCTGACTGGCCCAAGAAGAAGAAGAAGGCAGGGTACCACGACAACAACACTGAAGACTTCAAGAAGAAGAAGAACCACTTCTACAAGAAAGGCATGAACTCCAAGAAGTTCATGAAGGCGGTCGCATGCGCGTGCGTCGCCACTTTAAGCGACGTCAACCTCACATCAAGCAAAGGCCTTACAAGCTCAGAGGAGGAGGTTGAAAAGACACGAGTCAAGAGGAAGGACAACTTCACTGGGCTTTGCTTCATGGCAAAAATGACCATAACATCGACTCTGGCTTTGACTCCGACATAAGCCACGTACCCCCACTCTTGGCGAGCTCTCTTCTAAAATTGATCAATTGTGCGAGTTCTACTCATGCAAGATGATAACCTTCGTAGTGCTATTCGTGAAAGTAAAGAGCTTAAGTCTAAGTTAGAGAGCGTTGATACTGAGATTGCCTCACTTAAGTCCAAGCTTGCTAAACTTGCTGATGTTGAGTGTGAGTCTTGTCAAGTTGTGATGAATGATCTCAGTCAGAGGGAAAGTGTGCATGCTCAAGTTGCCAGTCAGCTTCAGAGTGTCTTTAAAGATCTTGATGAATTTAAAGCAAGACCAACTCTTTTGGGTGCATGTCAGAAGTGCCCCAAGCTCACCAATGAGTTGGAAGCTCAAACCCTCAAAGTCAAAGAGCTAGAGTTCAAGCTGCTAAATGAGACTCGCTTAAAAGTTTGCCCACCACCATGTGTAGTGTGTGGCTCTATTAAGGATAAGCTTGCAATCACTAGAGAGGAAAACAAGAACATAGTTCAAGAAAATGACTACCTCATCTCTCATCTCCAAAGAACTCTAGTGAGTGAGGAAAAGATTGAGACTGACTTGGCAAGAGTCAAAGAGAGTGCTTGTAGGTCAACCTAAAACTTGGGCTTGGGATTTGAGAGGTGTGACAAAGAGAGTGAAAATATGCGTAAGTTTGTGCCTAGCTCTAGCTACAAGGATGAAGAACAATCCATTAAACCCACTAACACATACTATCCACCGAACCTCAATTCTTCCTTCAACCCAAAGTGGGCAGTAAACCCAAACCACCTATGCAAGCTAAGCCTAAACATGAGAGTGTCCACATTTGCATCCTGGCATAGTCTGATGAGCCCATGGCTCATCGAGTCATTAAAACTACGTATTCTGAAAACAAGCATGATTTTACACATATTGCAGAACATAATGTGTCAAAATACTCCAACATTCAGTTTGGATCTTTGACAAATATTATGAATAATGAAGAGAGAAGTGAGGATTTGCTAGCCAATTATTCTATGCCATGCAATATTTTCATTGGGACCAATCTGAAGGTTGAGGAAAAGAAAGGAGAAACGAAGGAATATGTTATGATTGGATCAATGGTTGTGCCACTTGTGAAAAGTAAGGAACATATATTGGTGTTACAGGCCTTTCCAAAGGTATGCAATACTTTACTTTCAAAGTATACACGGTCTCAAGTCCACCCAATCACGAAATCAGAAGATATGGAAACTCAAAATCAGTTCGGACTCGGTTTAGGATCAGCCAGACAGGTGTGGAGTAAAAGTAGCATAACTGGGCCATACGGAGTCGGATTGGGCTGAGTAAATACTCGTTGGAAAGGTAATTTGATAACCTTTCCAACGGATCTGGCCCCATAGTCAAATAAATTCCCTAGCGGTCGCAATAATCAAAACAATTCGGAGTTGTGTTGAGTCCGAGTCTGTTTTTAGATGTGTTCGAGTCGAACTGGGTTTTTGGCTGGCTTGCATGCCATATAGCCTAGGGCCAGCGCCCCTGTAAGGGGGGGAGGTGATTTTATTGTGTTTTTGGTCGTGGTGTCCTCCAAGAAACCCTAGAGGTGTTGCCCTCCTCTACCGGTTGCTGCCGCCGATCTCTGCCGGTCGCTGAAGTGCGTGATCAAGTGATTCTTCCCTTGGGTGCGTGCTGGAACTTGTGGTTCCCCATCTCCAGATCATGCTTGTCTAAGTAATGAGTTGGAGAGTTTATCTCTACTAGTTTGCATCTACATCAAGTTCTTGTAAGCCGGTATTTTCCTATCGTGTTCTAGCTGGTTTATGGTTGCTATTGGATAACAAATCTGTGGTGTCTATTTTATGGTGGTTGCTGGATCATTGAGCTTGAGATTGTTGTTCTATCTATTCATAGCTGAGATAACAAGTTTCAATACCTATATATACTTGCTAGTACTTGCTGTACCGTGAAAGATTGGGATAAAATCCGAACACCTTCGTCGTGTTCTTATCATTTGGTATCAGTTTTGCCGGGTTGCTCACGGTACTTGCTGCTGATTTGTGGTGATGGATTCCTACGATTTTGACCTATACTTGAAGTTTGTGCCAACACTATATACAACAAATTCTCGATCTGAGTATTATGAGTGGGAGGATGATATAGAAGCTTTCTATAGGATTGGTGAATTGCCACTAAACCAATTAGTAAATTTGGCAAAGCAAACATTCTCCTTTGCTGTTTTGCTATGGTGGAGGCAATTGCAACAAGATCTTACATACCAAGGTGATAACTCTTGCACATCTTGGGCAGCGATGAAGTCGGAATTACGACACCGATTTGATCCCCCATTTGAGTCGAAGAAGAAGATTGTTGAACTTGAGTCCTTTGATGTTCCAAAGCTAGATTATGATACAATTCACCATTGTGTCAAGGAGGCTGTTAGTGCTGTTTTGTCCAAAACCAAGCAAGCTGAGGTGTGTTCGAATGTGCACAAATCAAATGTAGAGCTGGAAGTTCTTGAGTCTTCTTGTGCTGATCAGGTCGAACCATTAATTGAAGCTGCAGATCATATGGGTTTATCTTTAATGTCTCAGGAAGTAAATTCAGATGGTGTCATTGCAGATGTCAAGGGGCAGCGCTGTAATATTTTTCATTCAGAGTGCAAGATTAAAAAGAAGGTATGCAAATTAATTATTGATGGTGGAAGTTTCAATAATGTGATTAGTTCAGATTTGGTACATGCATTATCTTTATCTACATGGCGGCTTCCTACACCTCGTTACATGCAATGGATGAATAAAAGTGGCACGCTGAAAATTACCCACAGGGCCAGAGTAAAGTTTTCAGTAGGAGATTATGTTGACACTATGGATTGTGATGTGGCACCGATGAGTGCGTGCAATTTGTTGTTAGGAAGACCATGGCAGTTTGATCTTGATACAACACATGGTGGTCGTTCAAACAATTATTCTTTCATGCATAAAGGTGTTCGTCACATTCTAAAGCCAATGAAGGAATGTGATATTAAGGCTGAGGTTTTTGTTGCTGCAACAAAGAAGAAACATGGTGCTGATATTACCTCAAAGCCGAGGACGGCTTTGTTTCAAGGGGGAGAGAATGATGTGGTAGTTCCTGCAGTAACAAGTGCACCTAGTATTTCTGAAATTCTTTCAGTTGTTGCTCCTCAACATTGTACCATTCATTGTGATTTGGTCAAAGATGAATTACATAAAGGGAAAAATAATAGTGATGCAAAGAATTGTCTAAACAGTGCTATTGGTGTTGATCTGAACAGGAGAAAAGCTCGTCAAATTATGTCAAAGCCGAGGACGGCTTTGATTCAAGGAAGGGAGGATGATGAGCCCATGGCTCATCGAGTCATTAAAACTACGTATTCTGAAAACAAGCATGATTTTACACATATTGCAGAACATGATGTGTCAAAATACTCCAACATTCAGTTTGGATCTTTGACAAATATTATGAATAATGAAGAGAGAAGTGAGGATTTGCTAGCCAATTATTCTATGCCATGCAATATTTTCATTGGGACCAATCTGAAGGTTGAGGAAAAGAAAGGAGAAACGAAGGAATATGTTATGATTGGATCAATGGTTGTGCCACTTGTGAAAAGTAAGGAACATATAGACAAGCATGATCTGGAGATAGGGAACCACAAGTTCTAGCACGCACTCAAGGGAAGAATCACTTGATCACGCACTTCAGCGACCGGCAGAGATCGGCGGCAGCAACCGGTAGAGGAGGGCAACACCTCTAGGGTTTCTTGGAGGACACCACGACCAAAAACACAATAAAATCACCTCCTCCCTTACAGGGGCGCTGGCCCTAGGCTATATGGCATGCAAGCCAGCCAAAAACCCAGTTCGACTCGAACACATCTAAAAACAGACTCGGACTCAACACAACTCCGAATTGTTTTGATTATTGCGACCGCTAGGGAATTTATTTGACCATGGGGCCAGATCCGTTGGAAAGGTTATCAAATTACCTTTCCAACGAGTATTTACTCAGCCCAATCCGGCTCCGTATGGCCCAGTTATGCTACTTTTACTCCACACCTGTCTGGCTGATCCTAAACCGAGTCCGAACTGATTTTGAGTTTCCATATCTTCTGATTTCGTGACTGGGTGGACTTGAGACCATGTAGACTTTGAAAGTAAAGTATTGCATACCTTTGGGAAGGCCTGTAACATCAATATATGTTCCTTACTTTTCACAAGTGGCACAACCATTGATCCAATCATAACATATTCCTTCGTTTCTCCTTTCTTTTCCTCAACCTTCAGATTGGTCCCAATGAAAACATTGCATGGCATAGAATAATTGGCTAGCAAATCCTCACTTCGCTCTTCATTATTCATAATATTTGTCAAAGATCCAGACTGAATGTTGGAGTATTTTAACACATCATGTTCTGCAATATGTGTAAAATCATGCTTGTTTTCAGAATACGTAGTTTTAATGACTCGATGAGCCATGGGCTCATCATCCTCCCTTCCTTGAATCAAAGCCGTCCTCGGCTTTGACATAATTTGACGAGCTCCTCTCCTGTTCAGATCAACACCAATAGCACTGTTTAGACAATTCTTTGCATCACTATTATTTTTCCCTTTATGTAATTCATCTTTGACCAAATCACAATGAATGGTACAATGTTGAGGAGCAACAACTGAAAGAATTTCAGAAATACTAGGTGCACTTGTTACTGCAGGAACTACCACATCATTCTCTCCCCCTTGAAACAAAGCCGTCCTCGGCTTTGAGGTAATATCAGCACCATGTTTCTTCTTTGTTGCAGCAACAAAAACCTCAGCCTTAATATCACATTCCTTCATTGGCTTTAGAATGTGACGAACACCTTTATGCATGAAAGAATAATTGTTTGAACGACCACCATGTGTTGCATCAAGATCAAACTGCCATGGTCTTCCTAACAACAAATTGCACGCACTCATCGGTGCCACATCACAATCCATAGTGTCAACATAATCTCCTACTGAAAATTTTACTCTGGCCCTGTGGGTAATTTTCAGCATGCCACTTTTATTCATCCATTGCATGTAACGAGGTGTAGGAAGCCGCCATGTAGATAAAGATAATGCATGTACCAAATCTGAACTAATCACATTATTGAAACTTCCACCATCAACAATTAATTTGCATACCTTCTTTTTAATCTTGCACTCTGAATGAAAAATATTACAGCGCTGCCCCTTGACATCTGCAATGACACCATCTGAATTTACTTCCTGAGACATCAAAGATAAACCCATATGATCTGCAGCTTCAATTAATGGTTCAACCTGATCGGCACAAGAAGACTCAAGAACTTCCAACTCTACATTTGATTTGTGCACATTCGAACACACCTCAGCTTGCTTGGGTTTGGACAAAACAGCACTAACAGCCTCCTTGACACAATGGTGAATTGTATCATAATCTAGCTTTGGAACATCAAAGGACTCAAGTTCAACAATCTTCTTCTTCGACTCAAATGGGGGATCAAATCGGTGTCGTAATTCCGACTTCATCGCTGCCCAAGATGTGCAAGAGTTATCACCTTGGTATGTAAGATCTTGTTGCAATTGCCTCCACCATAGCAAAACAGCAAAGGAGAATGTTTGCTTTGCCAAATTTACTAATTGGTTTAGTGGCAATTCACCAATCCTATAGAAAGCTTCTATATCATCCTCCCACTCATAATACTCAGATCGAGAACTTGTTGTATATAGTGTTGGCACAAACTTCAAGTATAGGTCAAAATCGTAGGAATCCATCACCACAAATCAGCAGCAAGTACCGTGAGCAACCCGGCAAAACTGATACCAAATGATAAGAACACGACGACGGTGTCCGGATTTTATCCCAATCTTTCACGGTACAGCAAGTACTAGCAAGTATATATAGGTATTGAAACTTGTTATCTCAGCTATGAATAGATAGAACAACAATCTCAAGCTCAATGATCCAGCAACCACCATAAAATAGACACCACAGATTTGTTATCCAATAGCAACCATAAACCAGCTAGAACACGATAGGAAAATACCGGCTTACAAGAACTTGATGTAGATGCAAACTAGTAGAGATAAACTCTCCAACTCATTACTTAGACAAGCATGATCTGGAGATGGGGAACCACAAGTTCCAGCACGCACTCAAGGGAAGAATCACTTGATCACACACTTCAGCGACCGGCAGAGATCGGCGGCAGCAACCGGTAGAGGAGGGCAACACCTCTAGGGTTTCTTGGAGGACACCACGACCAAAAACACAATAAAATCACCTCCTCCCTTACAGGGGCGCTGGCCCTAGGCTATATGGCATGCAAGCCAGCCAAAAACCCAGTTCGACTCGAACACATCTAAAAACAGACTCGGACTCAACACAACTCCGAATTGTTTTGATTATTGCGACCGCTAGGGAATTTATTTGACCATGGGGCCAGATCCGTTGGAAAGGTTATCAAATTACCTTTCCAACGAGCCACCCAATCACGAAATCAGAAGATATGGAAACTCAAAATCAGTTCGGACTCGGTTTAGGATCAGCCAGACAGGTGTGGAGTAAAAGTAGCATAACTGGGCCATACGGAGTCGGATTGGGCTGAGTAAATACTCGTTGGAAAGGTAATTTGATAACCTTTCCAACGGATCTGGCCCCATAGTCAAATAAATTCCCTAGCGGTCGCAATAATCAAAACAATTCGGAGTTGTGTTGAGTCCGAGTCTGTTTTTAGATGTGTTCGAGTCGAACTGGGTTTTTGGCTGGCTTGCATGCCATATAGCCTAGGGCCAGCGCCCCTGTAAGGGGGGGAGGTGATTTTATTGTGTTTTTGGTCGTGGTGTCCTCCAAGAAACCCTAGAGGTGTTGCCCTCCTCTACCGGTTGCTGCCGCCGATCTCTGCCGGTCGCTGAAGTGCGTGATCAAGTGATTCTTCCCTTGGGTGCGTGCTGGAACTTGTGGTTCCCCATCTCCAGATCATGCTTGTCTAAGTAATGAGTTGGAGAGTTTATCTCTACTAGTTTGCATCTACATCAAGTTCTTGTAAGCCGGTATTTTCCTATCGTGTTCTAGCTGGTTTATGGTTGCTATTGGATAACAAATCTGTGGTGTCTATTTTATGGTGGTTGCTGGATCATTGAGCTTGAGATTGTTGTTCTATCTATTCATAGCTGAGATAACAAGTTTCAATACCTATATATACTTGCTAGTACTTGCTGTACCGTGAAAGATTGGGATAAAATCCGAACACCTTCGTCGTGTTCTTATCATAGTCCGTCTCCCGCTACATCATGCCGATGCAGATGGGGCACCGAAAGATGGCCCTGCCACCTTCTGCCTTGTAGATGAACTTGATACTCATGTTTGCGCCATTTGGGATCTTGTCGGCGAGGGGCTCGTCGTAGTTGGTGGAGACGTAGCCGAAAGACCGCTCCGACAATAGGGAGCGGGAGCGGGAACGGCGCGCTAGAGATGGCGACCGGCCAAGGCAGGCGGCGATGCCGAAGCCGGAGAAGGAGAACGGACATGGACAGGCAGCGACGCTGGAGCAGGAGAAGGAGAACGGGCACGGACGAGGGGCACCACCGGATTCGGTGAACTGGTCCATGAGGGCGGCGCCGGAGATGGCGAGCACGTCGTGCCCGCGGCCAGGCGGCCTGCCTCTCTACCGGGAGCATCACCACCCCGGTGCCCGATGGAAACAGCATCAGGGGAATTCCAATTCTCCGGTGGTGGTCCGCCGTCGACGGAGGCAGAGGCGACAAGGAGGCAACGGTGGCGACTGACTACGGCGGCAATTACCACCGGCCTACATAGATATCAAATCCAGCATTAGGAAAAAGCTCAACCAAAGCAAATCTACCAAGAAAATGTTATCTCTATAGCGCCTAAAAGTATATATATATATAGTATACATTAAAAACGCCAAAAAATCCCCTACAACACTTCAGTCCCAAATAAACAGATCTACCACAATACTTGATGAAATCCTACACTAAATGTTCCCAACAGATACCATTTAACCAAAATGAAGCAAATATTGCATAATCCTATATGTAAATAGGCTAATGAACACACAAAACCCCTATGTACGGATTATGAGCGACGTTGATAATGACTCATCGAGGATGACGAGCGAGGAGGAGATTGCCCCAAGGCCATGGATAGTGCGACGGCAAGGAAGGCGAGGACGAGGAAGGCGAGACAACGAGGAAGGGGAGGAAAGGCGATGGGAGTAGTTCATTAGTGAGGAACGCGATGCGAGGCGCCAATAGGTGAGGATCGTTCACTCAATGATCATTGGGTCCATGAGTGACATAGGGCCCATTGTTCAGTGAACGGGGGAGATAGGTGAGCTTATGCGAAAGGAGCAATTGATGATGGACGTGCGCATAGAGGTGTGGCGTGTTGGTGGAATGGGTGAGGTCAATGCATGGAGAAAGTCCGCACATCTGGTGGGCCTGCATGCTCCACCAAGGCAAATTTGCTTTCGGATGGGGCCATCTTGGAACCGGACCCATATGTCATTCAAGGTAGGTGGAGGCGGAGTCAATGCACTGGTCAAGGAAGGCGGGGTCGATTGTGTCCACGCATTCAACTTTCTCGATGGGGGCTTTGTTTTCTGGGAATCGATCCACGCACTCACATCGGCGCGGGCACTCTTCGTCTTCTAGGAACTGCCACGCTCCTCACCCCATTTAGTGCACACCCACCAGTTCAGTGCCCATCAAACAACTGCCGCACCCGGTTCACGGCACCCACCTACCCATTCAGTTCCCGAACCGCCGTGCTCCTCACCCCGTTCAGGGCGCCCACCCGCCCACCTAGTGGTGACGCCGCCTCGCGCTTGAAACGCTCCCACACACCGACCAGCGGCGGTGCCGCCTCATGCTCCTGCTCGCTGCCTCGCGCTCCCGTAGGCGATCTAGTGCACCTTGATAGTGCCGCCTCGTGCTCCCAAGCACTGCCGACCCGTAGCCTGCCGTCTTCGCCGACGTGCTTCGTCATCATCAAGTTCCACCAATACAACATTGACACAACTATCACCTCAGATAGAAGCATCGTCGTCAAGTTCCTTGAGGAGGTCTGGCCGAATGAAGAGCTGCTCCTCGTTGGTTTGGATACGGAGTGGCTCATCATCCCACACGCCGATCATGTGAATAATGACCCAAATAAGACAGTCATCATTCAGATCTGCGTCGGCATACCAGATGATGGCCATCGATATTGGTGTCTCCTCTACCAAGTGTGCCACAATGACAAAGTTCCAGAGGAACTGAAGGATTTCTTGGAGAGCCATCGGTGCATGTTCACCGGCTCGAACATCGGCGATGACATCCATTGGCTGGCCATTGATCAGAACATCCATGTAGCCAGGATGTCAGAGCTGCAGAACATCGCGCGAGTGAGCCAATGCTTGGTCTGACAATGGCCAAGCAGCCCCACGGTGCGTTTCACCATAAGTGGTGTTATAAGCACCAGACTAAGCAGCACATCAAGTACGCCGCTATAGACGCCTGCTTCTCCTATGAGCTTGGTCAGAGCTTTAACATCAAGCCATAGAACGAACAAGTGTGTGTGTATAGCGCCTACGTGCGCGCATGTGTTCAACTAATTAATATCAATATCACTAAATATATGTTAAGTAGTTCAGTTTGCTTGTGTTCAGCTAACTAATATCAATTTATTTTTTATCTTACTACAAAATATATCGATTCATAATGTAAACTTTCATGACAATGTATAAAATACACATCCTGCACTTTAGTATTTTCATTTTAATTTTTGATAACCTTTGGCTAATGTGTGTCAATTGAATTTTTATTTAAGTGATGAGGATGTGCACATGGACAAAACTATTGCAAAAATAATTGAGAACATCATTAAAACAACTTAAAGTACAATCTGAGTGCATATGTCATTACAACTGTTCCAATGATCTAGCAAAACTTAAAGTAAACATCAGACTAACAATAAAAGGGGGGGGGGGGGGTGGCTGCGCCGAGTAGGTGGAGCATGTCACCCTAGCTTGAGCTTCCGCCATGGCCAGTAGTTCGAGCTCATCGAGGACCATCGCTAGCATGACAAGAAGCGCCATTACCCCATCCATTACCGCATTGGGCCGGTAGACTACCACCCCCTGGTGTACTACGACTACCAGCAGAAGGCGGCGATGTGGATCTCATGGAGCGACGACAACCCCAGACGATGCTACCTCAAGTGCTATAGAGCTCGGGTGAGTATAATTTTGTTCCCATTCGATTGATTTTGGATTCGTGGTTGGTTTATTTGGCCTCCCTATTTCTTAGTTAGGTTGGAGGTTGTGGGTTCATGTGTTGGTATGCGGGCCCGCACGATGCATTCGGGCAGACGCTGCTCGTAGATCTGCGCAATGCCATGTGGTCTCTCAAAAAGGAGAAAATGGCATGGAACAAAGCTCTTGGTGAGGCAACCGCTAGGGTGGATTCGTTGGAGAAGAAGCGGGTGGCGGTGGTGAAGAAAGAAGAGCACAAGGTGGATGCTCGAAAATCTAAAAAAGAGGACACCAAGGCAGAAGTAAGGAAGTTGGAGGTGGAGAAGACCGGGCTGAAGGCATTCTGTATGTTCTTTGTTGCCATTATGTTGTTCATGTGGAAGATTGACAATCAGTAGGTGCATGTATCCAGTTAGTGTTGTGTTGTAGTTAAACAGCTTTATCTATATGTATGCTGGTTATGTCTCCGAACTAAATTCATGTGTCAAATGTATGCTGGTTATATCATTGGCTATCAACAGTTATGTGCAATATTGATGTGTAGATGCAAGCTAATGATAGAAAACACAATACAGTAACAAAATTGGAGGATCCAGAGTGCAACTCAAATTTACACAAAAAAATCATCATCATCATTTGAACCGACTGCAGGTACGACTCAGCAGTGTAAATGTCATCATCAGGATCATCGTAGTGATCTAGTATGTCCTCATCATCCGGTTCTGGCATGGAGGCAGCACACGCCTCTTTGAGTACAACAACATCAACACTTAACCCTTCCATGTCAGTTCTGCTCCAACTTGTCACTTCCTCATGTCGGCCTTGAACATTCATATGTTCCACTCCTATGACGAGCGAGTCCACATCAGTATCAGCAAAATTATTTTCATTCTCCTCTTCTTCAGGCATGGCAAATAGGTACATAGGTTTCATTCTAAGGACACTGCACCAATTTGTTCTCTTGGAAATTTTCACATAACACACCTTCTCTGCTTGGATCACCAGGATGTACGGCTCCTCAGAATATCGAGTCCGACTGGTATCAATGTTGACAATGCCATATTTATCCTTATTTACCCTCTGGATTTATTTTTGTCTGGTGCTAGAACATCAAACGAATCACACTTGAACAAAACGACTTCCTTATTCTTAGAATAGTCTAGCATGATTATTCTTCTAATCACTTAGTACCATTCCATGCCATCCCCCTGGACGACAACACCGCTGTTCTGTGCGGTTAAGTTTTTCTCTATTTCTTTTGTCCAAAAGAGAAATCCATTGATGGAGCACCTATTAGCCACACAAATATGAGGATCTGGACCACGAGATAGGGCATACATCATGTCATCTACTTCTCCATTTTCAAATAGCTTCCTTATCTGCCTCATAATAATTTGGAGAATATGTTAGGAACACATTGTAAATTAAAATATCATGTATTAAAAAAATAGAGGTATATGTCTCACTTTTCGCTCAAATCATCATACAAATTGTTCCTTGTGCCTTCTGTCAACATGCCATGAGTCAGAATTTCTCAATTCCTCCTTCTGCTCACTACATCAGTAGGCAAATGATCAGTTACCTAGTAGAAGATAACACATGTTTCCCAAAAAAAAAATCATATGTGAAATGCAACGACTCACTTCATCCATTCAATGCACTCATCACTGTTGGATAATATATAGTGCGTCATCTTCTGAAATTCTTGAGGCACAACTTTCTTGAGCTGACAAGGAGTCTTTTTGGTGTAGTCCCTGCCGCCCAATACGCTTATACATTAGAAGGTGGTTCACTAACAGCATTCTTTTCTTCACGCTCTGGCCGATCGATCTTTGTACTAACATATTCAAAAAAAGAAGAACAAAATGTAAGGCATTCCTCCGAGAGATATCCCTTTGCTGTTGAACCTTCAGGACACGCTTTGTTCCTCACGTAGCCCTTGAGGGTACACAGGTACCTCTCAACTTGATGCTTCCATCTGTAGCAAACTGGGCCACCGTTCTTAGCCTTCCAAGCAAGATGAGCTGGTAAGTGCATCATAATATCAAAATATGCAGATGGAAAAATCATCACAAGGTGACAACTCGCCAATAGATTTGTCAAGTTTTTCAAGTCCAGCATCCTCAAGCTCCTTTGAACATATTGCGTTAAAAACCTGCTAAGTACAATGATCCTGACCACTATATCCTCAGGCAATATGTCACGTACTACCAAGGGTAGAAGTTTTTGTAATAAAACATGGTAGTGATGACTTTTAAGTCCAGTTATCTTGCATCCACTGACATCAACTCACCTTCTGGTATCAGAGGCATACCCATCTGACATCTGGATATGTTGTAGAAAATTGCAAAAAATTTCCTTCTCCTCTTTTCCTAACGTGTACAATGCTGGTGGAAAAGTGTATTTACCTTTCTCTTCCAATGGATGTTGATCCTTCCTTATACCCAATTCTTGCAGATCAAGTCGAGCCTTCTCACCATCCTTACATTTACCAGCTAAACCAAGTAAATTCGCTATCAAGCTCTCGCAATTATTCTTCTCAATGTGCATGACATCTATATTATGGTATATCAGCAATGTTTTCCAGTAAGGAAGCTGAAAAAACACTCTTCTTCCTCCAGTTTTGCCACCTACTATCTTCATCTCGCTGCTTCCTCTTCCCTGCGGTAGTCTCTCCGAAACATACTTGCTCAAAACTCTCGTAACGCTACAAAACTTGTTTCACCAGTTAGCAGTACTGGAGGCTCCCTCTCTTCAACTTGTTCATCTGCCACCTATGGCCTGAAGGCAAAAAACGGCGATGCCCCATATAGCAATGCTTTCTACCATGCTGTAACCACAAGTAATTAGCATCCTTGTGACAATAAGAACAAGCAAACTTTCCTTTTGTGCTCCAACCAGATAACATCGCATATGCAAGAAAATCATTTATTGTCCAAAGTAGAACTGCATGTAGATTAAAATTCTTCTTTGCTTTTGCATCCCAAGTCGCAACTCCTTTAATCTAGAGATCTTTCAGCTCATCAATAAGAGGATGCAAATAAACATCAATGTTTATTCCTGGAGATCTAGGCCCTAGAATGAGCATCGATATCATCCAATAAGACTGTTTCAAGCACAACCATGGAGGCAGGTTATGATGAATTAGGAGCACCGGCCATGTAGTGTAATTCACATTCAACATACCAAATGGATTGAAGCCATCTGATGCAAGTCCCAGCCTAACATTACGTGGCTCCAATACAAAGTCCTTATACATGTCATCTACGTGCTTCCATGCCAATGAGTTGGCGGGGTGCCGAACTTTCCCATCTTCAACCTGTTCATTAGTAGCATGCCAAAGCATTTGCTTCGATGTGGTCACGTTCATATATAATCTTTGAAGCCGAGGAATAAGTGGAAAGTACCTCAGTATTTTTGAAGAAAAGAGCTTCTTCTTCTTTACTCCACCATCATGAGTGGCACCACCCTCTGCATGCCCCTCTAGATCAGCATTTTCCACCTACTTTGTCCGCGTGTTGGACACTCATGCAGATCCTGGTATTCTCCATGAAATAACACACAGTCGTTGACATAAACATAAATCTTCACATAGTCCAGGCCAAGTTCTCAAACTACCTTTCAAACTTTTTCCAATGTATCTAGGGCACAATGTCCATTGGGGGGCAAAAGACATATTAACCAAAGGATGTGGTCCATAACATTGTTGCTAATGTCGAACATGCACCTAATATGAAATATCCTCACAATGAAAGATACTTTTCTAGCCTCCTTACAACCTAGGTACAACTCTTTCTCTGTTTCTTGTATTAATTTGAAAAAAAACCTTTGCTAACTCATTTGGCTCCTTGGTATTATTGCTGCTTCCGCTAAGCTCTCTATGTATAGCACTAGTGATTAGTGAGTCAATCAGATTTTTAACTAAGGGGCCATCAAGAGTAGGTTGGCCTTCATTAGTAAAATCCCAATTATCATCCCGAACCATAGGCTCAACAGCACGATGATGAAAACGATGTTTCTGTGCTATGAAATCATTACGAAACCCTCTGCTAAGCAGGTGTTGTTCAACCTCAACCTTTTTGAATGCCATGCAGCCACACCTAGTATATGGACATTTCGCAGTCTCTCCTAAAAAAATGCCCTCAAAGGTGTTTTTAAGGAAATCTTCAACTATGTCCTGCCAAGCTTGATCTTTTTGTGTCGATAGCATCCAACTCCGATCGTTCCCGGTCATCAGTGAAATTTAAAGCCAAATCAAAGGAACTAATTAACAAATTCCTAAAACAGGAGAAAAGGTTGCTGATGGGGGACTAATAAACAAATGATCAAAAACTACTCTCCTGAAAAAATGAAACTACTCAGATTAACTAATCTGCCTATAAGCCCCAATCACAAAAAGTATTAGAAGATCTTGACCTTATCATGGATGTTGCCCATTTCAGGAGGCAGGGTGCAGGACAAGGCCGGCGTCCAAAAGCCTAGCTGCACGCATCCGCTATGAGCATAGTAGAAGATCACCAATAGGCGGAGTCGCATAAGCTATAGTCTTCCTGCCGCCGAATGCCTTGGCCGTGTCAAAAGCGACTGTTCTAGGTTGACTGACGACATTGGAGCTGAGGACGGACTTGGGATCCCTCGCTGGTATTAAGCAAAGGAAAAAATCCTATTTACCTCCCGCCTGGTATGAGTCATATACTCCCTCTGGTTCTGTAATTCAAGTCATTTTAGACAACATTTAGCATACCAATGAGTGATTAATTAGATGATGGTTTTCCATCCTCCCTATTAAATATAGTTTGGGGTCCATTCTTCTCAACATTAACTCGTTGTTTGACTAACTATCTACTCACCTCTCGAGACTACAGGACGGGAGCTCGATTCCTTGCTCCCGCATTCTACCTCTTTTTCCATTGTCACTTTGCATGGTTCTGTATACGTATGACTCTTTTTTCCTAATGTTGCGCTTGTATTTTCTATTTACTGCGCGTGGAGCGTGCAGGGTGCACAAGTTATTTTTCCTCTTGCTGTGCATGCCGCTAGAATCCCTTTTTTCACGCGTCCATGGAGAAGGTGCCCAAATTTCTCACTTCTGCTACCCAAATTCCTACCTCACCGCAGCTTTGCTCACGGCCATGGGGATCTCAATCTGGACTCCATGGAGGTTTTCCCGTCAATGCTTAAAGTTTAGATCTTCTGCTACCCAAGTCCCATCGCTTGACTTTGTTCAATTCTAGTCTCATGGCCCTGCACGGAGTAATGATGGCAGATGTGAATACACACGCGGCATCGAGTAATAATAGCAGCTATGAATGGTCACATCACTTGACTGCGCGAGCGGCTCCGCCCACGTTGAAATTGACTGGCTCCCCTCGCCCTACGTTACAATGGATTCGCCAGCCTGCGAACTTGTGTTTACGTGTTCTTGGTATTTGGACTTTTGATTCTAGTAGCTAGTAGTAAAACCTATGAACTTGTGTATATATTTCTCTACCCAAATGACATGATTCCTTTTTTCTATATTATTATACAACTAGTATCTACTGTCACATATGGATCAATTCACATCATGAAAATCCAGTTTGATCTTACTTTTATCCGAACCATGCACAAACCCTCCATACAAGCGTGTTTTTTGTTGCAAGGGCGTACAAGCATTTAATAGTTGAATCTTAAATGAGACAAACTAAATCACTAGTTGAATAGCCAACCCGTTATATGAGATCTTTTTTCTGCATACTTCTAACGATGTGGCCCTATTATTTAGTCCGCTGTTGGCTAAACCATTGGCCAAGCTCTGAGAGGTGGCATGCTTTGCTCAATTCCGGTCGGTCTCATGGACCTGCGCGGAGATATGATAGGAGCTGTGAATGGTCACGTCGCTTGACACGAATCAAGGCGAGCGGCACCGCCCACGTCAAAATTGGCTGGCTCCCATCACCCTACGTTGCAATGCACTCGCCAGCCTATGATAGGGGGAAGCATGCACACACAAAGGTTCGGGTGTCAAGCAAGCCAAGCCCGCACACATGCAACCATCCACATTGCATCGGTGCTTGAAGGAATCAAGAAGGAATATTCCTGAACAAGGAGCGATGCCTCCACTACAGGGAAGGTGCTTGAAGGAATCACATGGAGGATGTGGCTTTATGTATGAACGATATGATGGGTGGCCGGAGTTCATGTTCAAGGGCCAGTGGTGCACCGTTCAAGTTTGTGCATAAGGACACCGATCTGTATGAGCAAAACGGCCGCCCTTTGCCATCTAATGCTCTAACCGGTAACTCCCTTTCACATCTATAATTGGCATTGGCCACAACGTCCATGTAAAAACGTGTGCAAGATCTGCATCTGCATGCATGTCATCATCGATCTGTAGGCACGTCACAGTCGGCAATGGTTGTGTGCTCAAACTGCTGAAGCCATCCATTCATTCCAACACGGTGTTGCCAAAGTTGTTAATTGCAAGGGGTTGCAGGAAAGAAAGCAAAGCTGACAATACATGTTATACTATTCTAGATGCATTATAAGAAGTTTTTAAAAAAATGCACCATAAGATAAGAGTGCATGCAAACTGGGGAATAAACAATCTAGGGCAAGCTCCACGAGACACCAGTATGATCCTTCTTTCTTTCCTTCTATTTAATTTGTAATTGTGATTAATTATAAAAACAATGAAGTATGAAACTTTTGTGCTAATAATATCCCAAGACACACCTGATACTACGTGTTATGCTAGTAGAATATTCTAGGAGTACAAATGGAAGCAAAATGCTTTTGTCAAATTCTTACCAAAAACTGTACAATGCATGGGATGACAAACTAGTGCACATGAATTGACGGTTGAGGCACTGATCTGACTGTGGATGGTCCTACGCATACACAGCGGCAGCAGTCTTCTTTTGCATTATGTACACACACACACACAGAGAGAGAGAGAGAGATAGAGGAATGGAGAGAGAGAGAGAGATCACATGCCATTAAACTTTCATACTACTACTACTACTAGGAGATAGAGAGAGAGAAGCAAATCAGAGAACAGAAGAGAATGACTAGCGGAAGGATCATGGGCAGTGGTGCATTGAGGGCTACTAGGACCCTAGGGAAAACTGCCTTGCGTAGGCGGCTCCACCATACGTCCGATTTTCTCATCCTAGGGTTGGAATTGATTGTTTGGGCAGGCGGCAACTCCCAGGAAAAAATCAAACAGGCCTGTACTCATGTGTCATCTGGCATGTTGAGCATAATAGCTTATTTCATATGGCCCACTGATATGTGGGGTCCGGTAGTCGACGCCGGGTTGTTCACGATTCACCTGTTTCTTCCTCAGTTCTTCTTGTCGATGATGATTTTTGTTGGCCCGTCCATAGTTTTCATAATACAGAGACGATTTCCTTTTTCCACATTCCTATTCTCCTTTACTTGGAGCGGCTGCCCTCCTCCTCCACGTACGCACAAGAGAAGCAGAGGAGCCACGCCCACACACTGGCCATGTTTCCTGAGAGAAGCGGATGAGTTAAGGCATGATGTTTCCAAAGAGAAGCGTGGGAGCTGCACTCATGCAGTTTACATGACCCACGTTATTCCCAAAGCAGCGGAAGAGGAGAGACGACGTGCTCGCACACTGGCCATGACCACGACGTAGTTCTATAAATACTACATAGCGATCTCCAGCTAGCGCTCCATCTCATCACGCAAACTAGCTCTCTCATCACACACTGATTCCCCACTCCCTCCTACAAGCACATCATGGCTAGCTCCAGTGCTCCATCCAGCCACCGCTCTCCGACCGGTGTTGGCTCAAGCGGCGAACCCGGCGATAGCCATAAGTGTCCCCATTCGCCATCTCCTGTCCCCATTCGCCATCTCCTGACCCGTCGGCTATAGGACGCAACCAGCCGTTGAGGAAGGCCACTTGCAACAAAGCGGTGGTGGACTATCTTGGGATAGCCCATGGAGTAGCTACTGATTGTCTACACATGTGAGCATAGCTTGGATTGAGAAGATGTATTTAGCCATATAGTGGCGTTGACTATATCTTGGGTTTTTCACTGGCTTCGCTTCTGCAGGTGAAGGTGATGACCAGGCAGGAGGAGTCCAAATCCAATTAATGGCTAGTCATGATTGTGGCCTGCCACTCTCTTTTGGAGCTAGACTGCGGCATCAAAGTCGCCTTGGATGCAGACGATGGCAAAGTCTTCGTTCTGTGCAGGGAACGCTACTCTATTTGCTTCCATCGGAAGGAAGTTCTTCAATTGTACGGTGAGGATGCTGATCAAGTTCGTGGATTTAACATTCGCCACGGATTGGGAGGTCAGGGGAATACAGACCTGGTAGGCCATAAGAGAACTCCTAGAACTCTTAGGCCATAAGTTATCTAGGTGATGTACTATAGTGTTTTATTTAGTTTCCTTACTTTTGAACTTTATTTGTTGAAAACTTTGTACTTTTGTTGTTAAGTTAATGAAATTCAATGTTGTCCAATTCCTCCTAATTAGGACTTCTCCAAAAGAAAATTAATCTCATAGTGCATGATACAGTAAGATGGGTCCCATAGCAAAGTAAAAAGCTAGCAGTCTACCAAACGTTGCTTTCATCCCACTCACAACAAGCAACCCTGCCTCCCAACAAATAATTTCTTATTCTCTTACCCAGTAGTATTGCTAATGCTGGCAGTAGCTACTTTTTTCATACTACTGGGTTCCACAATGGTTATGGCCTGTCATTTATTGCTTACTACCAGCTTTGAATACACATTGTGGATGCCCTATGGTACTATTTGTCACATTTTTATGTAGGTCACTAGACGTACTATTACGTATGTCATATATCCTCCATCTCCAACATACATTGACAGAAGCATTCATCCCAAAACATTTGGAAATATTGTATGTAGGTGATATTTGAAATGGAATACTCGTCAAAACAATCATGAGCTCAAAACACCACTTACTTTAAATTCAATTGGAAGCAATTTGCACTTTTGATGAATCATGAAAATAATGATGATTACATGCTCTTTTAATTAGGAAAAATGCAACTTAGAGTTAAGTGGTGAGTCACCTGCATGCGCAGGGGTCCGACAATCCATTTAGAAGCAATTTATGTTTCGAGATACTAATTATATTTAATCATAGTATTTAGCTTTGAAGGATTGATATGACAACATTTTATACCCCAAGAAACGAACACACCCAAAGATCTAACACAAAGCACAATCTCAATCTCGATCCGGAGCTCATTCCATATGGGCACTTTGACATAATTTCTCAAAGCAGAGAGATATGACCTCTATCACCTCCTAATAAGAGGTGAGACTTCAATTCAATAACATCCCTTGATTTTTAGAGATAGCAATAGGAAAGGTAATGATGAGAAGAATATGTTGATCTCTAATGTCATCTCTGTCCTAATCGCAACAACTAGACAGTTGGTTTGTACAGGAAAAGTACTCTACACCCAGTGATGAACATATATTTGTACCGTTATTAAAATGAGGACATGCACCTCCATAGAACAAAAATGCTATAACACATGTATGTCATGTTGCCGGAAAAATGATATAGATCATTAGTAATTGAAAGGCAATGCAAATCAGATTCTAAGATCAGTCATCATATTTCACCTTGAATTTGGCTAGTGACCATGACATATAGTAGTATCCATCATTCAACATTATACATTGATGGAGGCATTCATTCCATCATACTGGCTGGTAGGACCACGTTGTAGAAATTGCCGACCTCCTGCCCCCGTTGGAATGTAGGATAGGAAAAACATAGGAATAGGAAAAATATAGGAATTGAGATGGTATGCTTTTGAAATCCTATAGGAATTGAAAACATAGGAATTTGGATGAGAAGGTCATTGGTAGTCTCATAGGAAAAACAAAGGAATTTATAGGAACTGAGAACCGGAGGGAGTACGCTGAAGTTCTACTCAGGACTCAATGACAAGTGGGCCCGAGTTTACGTGGTCCTATTTTTCAGTGTCTTAGCATGCTAGTGTGAGAAAAGGCGCCTCTCGACCTCACGTCCATGCCCACTCCCGTTTCCACCATATCACTCCACTCTCTTGCTTCTCGTCTTCTTTGCCACGCTCAAACCCTCGCTTGCCGCTCGCCATGGTCAACTACCATGGCACCCACGGGGGACTCGAGTGAGGCCGTTGGCAACCGCAACCTCATCACTCCTCTCCTATCGGCGTCCGAAGTATGTTCCTGCACATGTTCCACGATTTCCATACAATTTTTGGGATTTTTCATTTGCTCAATATCTCTACGAGTCTCGATAGTTCTCAACTGTTTTAGGCAAATATCGGTACTATTTGTGCTTGAATTTAGTTATCGAGTCGTTATATCACGATTTATGGAATGGGAATTTTTCACTGTTCATCGACTCTTTACAGACCGGTGGTTCATCTTCTTCCATTTATGCTTCAATTTAGTTATCGGTCGTTATATCACGATTTATGGAATGGGGATTTTTCACTGTTCATCAACTCTTTATAGATCGGTGGTTCGTATTTTTCCATGGCTCGAGCATACCGTGGCAAGTCACACTTGCCTTCGCCGAAGCGCATCCGCTGCGCTCTGGCCCCGGTCGTCTTGGCGGCAGTGAAGGAGGAGGAGGAGGTCGTCCTGGCATCAGAGGAGGAGGAGGAGTTTGTCCTAGTGTCAGAGGAGAAAGAGGAGGAGGTCATCCAAGCGTCAGAGGAGGAGGAGGAGGAGGTCATCCGAGCGTCAGAGCAGGAGAACAGGTAGTCATGGCGACCGTCGGCGATGACGACTCCACCACCGTTGACGACAGCGACAAAGAGCCCCCCTTCGTTGCCGGCTTGCGCTTTCCTTACCGACGCACCCTCTCCGACAAGTACTGGTACCGATGCTCAGTCTACAACAATGAGCAGATGGAGGTCGTCATGTGATGAGGACATCACTCCTATGGATACACACAACACTCCTCCAAATCTGGACTTGCAAGGTCCAATGACTAGAGCTCGTGCACGACGACTAAATTTAGAGGTGAGCTCGTTCCTACGTTCTTCGCTATATGTTACTTTTGAGAATGGTTTGCTATCTAATAATTATTTTATGATTAGAAACCATGGAGAGGACCAGGAGATGATGGGAGAAGGAGTTGGCAACATGGAGGACCAGCAAGGGCTTGGAAGCCAAAGTGGAGGCCCAATCAAAACCGACTTCGAGTCTGTTTGGGGGCCCAGGACCAGTCTGTACTAAAACAGTCGCCCAGGACGCATACGGACTCGGATTTGGACGTTCTACATATGCACGGAAAGATAAGGAAAAGACCTTTCCAATGCCCCGGCCTGATGTCAAAATTCATCCGGAGTCATCGGGAATCGTCAAAACAAGAGAGAGTCCAGAATCTGTGTCGGTGCTGCGTCGCCTATTTCTGGCCTTTGGGCTTTGTATCTAGTTGAGCCCAATTAGGGGCGCGTCCAGAGGATCTTGCATGACCCTAGGGTCTTTATATACAGCCGCCACCGCACCATTAGGGTTCGTGTTTTGCTTAGATCAATTCTGTTCATAAACAGTTTCACCGTTCATCGGTTTGTGAGACCCCAACTTCGAGAGTTTAATCATACATCTGCAATTGTGTTGCATTCTTCGTTGTTCTTGCTCGTGTTCTTGATTCACAGGCAGGGATTAGCCATCTCGGCGAGGTCAATCGTCTTTTGGACGGTTGATAACCAGAGGAGACGTCGTGCTGCGATTGCGGGGTTTAGAACGTGCTGTTCTGAAGCCGGATCGATTTGTGTGTCGCCTCCGACCAAATCAACTTACCAAGAACCTTTCGGAAGATCGGGAACCCTTGTTCACATCAAGTGGTAATCAGAGCTTCAGGTGCACCGTCAGGTTCACATTACCCTTTAGTTTTGTTTTCGTGTTCTTCCTATCGTCCACAGAAAATACCAAAAAAAAAAATTCCCCCGCCCATAACCACGTGTTTAGCCTTTGCATATTTCAATTTCAGAGTCTGTAGTGTTGAGTTTGTGCCCTAGTTCTTGTTTAGTCACTGGTTTAGTTTGTGTTTTTGTTGTCAGTAGTGTTTCCCTTGCAACCCTAGCCGCCATCCCCTTCACCATCCTCGGTTTTGTCGGCTTTGTGTGCTAGAGTTGATTGATCAACACGCCCACTCTAATCCCACCCTAAACCCACCGTCACCACCTCGGACCAATTTTCATAAATTCCACTTTCCGTTGCATCCACCTCGCCAAAAAAATCCCTACCCGACCCCAAGCCCGACTCGGATTTCACTCAAACCCCTGGGTTCTTCATAACCGATTCCGACACCCCTTCGGTAAAACAGGCATAACTTTTGGCTCGGTTGTCCATTTTGGCTGAAATTTTTACAGGAGATTCTTGACGAAAAGTTGAGCATACCCACACTCGGCTATGCCCTGTGTGCCCTCGTCAAAAAATTCAAAAAAATTCGGGAAGTTAAAGAAAAAATTCATTCAAGTTGAAACCCGACGTTTTCTGAAACTTCAAGATTTTTTGTAGGCCACGTCCTATCTTGGTTTGAGCTGAAATTTTTTGTGGTTTCTTCCTGTTTGCTAGTGAGTTGGAAAACAATATCAAAAAAATAAAATAAAAAAAAAATAAATTTGGGATTCCTACTAGTGCTCCATCTAGCCCCCTGGAATTTCTGAGTTTGGCTATTTTACACTAAGCCCCCTGTTATCGACTATGTCCATTTGTCTCTTTGTTTCTTCTTTGCTATCACTACTGTTCTAGGACACAGTTAGACCGGCAACTAGGTACAAGTTATTTGGGCACTTATTCAGCTTTACTATCTGTTTTTGATTTGTGTGCCACTCATATATATATATTTGGCCTTCCTAGCTCTACATACTTCTTCTGGACAGCACATAGGTTATTTTGTAACCCTTGCAATCGTGGAACACTTCTCCCTGGTATCCTTCGCTTTGTTGTTTTCAGAACTTTGTTAGAGCTTTGCAAGAAGCTTACTTTTGCTGTGTTGAGAGGCACCACTGCTTAGTAGTTTTGTAGGGATAACCTTCACTTTTTGTTTCCTGTTTTGGTGTTTCTGATGTCAGGAAGCGCTGGGGAGGGTGCTTCACCCTCAAAATTAGATGAGTGCGTGAGCCAAAATCAGTTACAGAAGGCTTTGCAGGCGGTTCAGAGTGATTTGGCAGAGACGATCACCAGGGCCGTCACCGACGCCGTCACCAAGCTTCACCTGGGAGAAAGCATTGAGCGGTTGGATAAGAGAGTCTCTAAGCTAACAGATCAGGTTTTCGAATTGGAGAACGCTCACAAGACCAACAACAACAACAACAACAACATCAACACCAACACCAACACCAACACCAACACCAACAACGACGTTGAAGACGATCATGATGAAGCAACGGTGTATAAGGCTGATGGCACCGTTGATAGGTCAGCTACAAGGACCGCAAGGTTACGACGTCGTTTGCAACGTAACCCTCAAGGTATGGGTGGTTTCCACAACCACAACCGTCGCACACAAGGTAACCATGCTCCAGATGATCCGTATGCTAAAATTAAGTTTTCAATTCCTTCGTTTTCGGGTCAGTACGATGGTGATGCTTACCTTGATTGGGAAATGACGGTAGAACAAAAATTTAATGCCCACCTTGTTCCTGAACAACATAGAGTTAGACAAGCCACTAGTGAGTTTAAGGACTTTGCTATTGTTTGGTGGAGTGGTCTAGCTGCTGAAACCGATTTGCCTACTACTTGGAAAGAACTTAAGGTAGAAATGCGTGATCGTTTTGTCCCTCCTTCTTTTTATAGAGAAATTCGTAATAAACTACAGCGTTTAGATCAAGGAGATAAAACTGTTCAGGAGTATTTTAGTGAGCTTTAGAAGGGTTTGATTCGTTGTGCTGTGGTTGAAAAAGTAGAGGATCAGATTTGCCGCTTTTATTCTGGTTTGAGAAAAGAAATTCAGGACATCCTTGATTATAAAGAATTTTATACCCTCAACCAGTGTTTCCAGTATGCTATGCTTGCGGAGAAAGAATCACAGGGACTTTTCCAGGCTTTTGAGGAGTACAGCAAGTCCAGGAATTTCTACCCACCACGGCCGACGGGGACTTCGGGGCTGCCCAAGCCATCTTTCCGGCCGCCCCCACCAGCTAGTGTTGTTTCTGCAGCACCAAGATCAGCCCCTGCCCCTTCTACGCGCTCAGGTAAAAATTCTGTGCAGGTACCGGCTAGTAGTGCCTCCTCTGTTGCTTCGACGGGACGCACTACAGAGATTCAGTGCCACCGCTGCCATGGTCTTGGCCATGTGCAGAAAGATTGCCCAAGTAGGCGGGCATATGTGGTGACAGATGATGGCGGTTACATGAGCACCTCCGATGTGGAGAATGAGGAGGAGGATGTCGCTGCCACCAGCGGTGACCACGTCCTTGGAGGCGGAGATACCACGGGCTACATGAATATTATTGTGCAGCGTGTGCTTAGCACACAAATCCAGCAGCCCGAGATGATGCAGCGACATAACTTGTTCCAGATTTTCTTCGTCATCAAGAATCGTCGGGCACGTGTCATCATTGATGGAGGAAGCTGCAACAATTTGGTGAGTTCTGATGTGGTTAAGAAGCTTGATTTGACCACACGCCCACATCCACATCCATACTACATTCAGTGGTTAAATGACTCTGGAAAAGCTAAGGTAACACAAACTTGCAGAGTTCCTTTTTCCATTGGTTCCTATGTGGATTCTGTTGATTGTGATGTTGTACCCATGCAAGCTTGTTCACTTTTATTGGGTAGAATTTGGGAATTTGATAATGATGCTGTACACCATGATAAAAGTAATAAGTACACTTTTATGCATAAAGGAACTAAAATTACTTTGTTACCAATGACCCCTGCTGAAATTGTACAAGCTGATTTAGAACGAGCTGCTAGTTTAAAAAATAAAAGCCCTGAAATTCAGCAACATGTTAATTCTGCTTCTACACCAAGTAATGTTAATGATTCTTCAAGTTCTAAGGGTGCTGCAATTAAATTACAAGGTCGTTCATGTCTTGCCACAAAATCTGAGCTTGCTGAAATTTCTACTGATGATATTTACTATGCTTTGATATGCAAACAAGCCTTGTTTTTGCTTGGTGATATTGCTTCTAGTGCTTTGCCTCCTGCTGTCACTAACCTTTTGCAGGAGTATGAGGATGTTTTAATAGCTGAGATACCCCCGGGATTGCCACCTTTGAGAGGGATTGAGCATCAAATTGATTTGATTCCTGGTGCTACTTTACCAAACCGTGCTGCTTATAGGACCAACCCTGAGGTGACTAAGGAGATACAACGACAAGTCCAAGACCATTTGGATCGTGGGTATGTTCATCAATAACTTAGTCCTTGTGCTGTTCCTGTACTTTTGGTTCCTTAGAAAGATGGTTCTTGGCGTATGTGTGTAGATTGTAGAGCCATTAATAACATTACTATTAGGTATCGTCATCCTATTCCTAGGCTAGATGACATGCTTGATGAGTTATGTGGTGCTATAATTTTCACTAAAATTGATTTGCGTAGTGGCTACCATCAAATTAGAATGAAACTTGGAGATGAATGGAAAACAGCTTTCAAAACCAAATTCGGGTTGTATGAGTGGTTAGTAATGCCTTTTGGGTTAACTAATGCACCCAGTACTTTCATGCGTTTGATGAATGAGGTTTTAAGACCTTTTATTGGTAAATTTGTAGTTGTTTACTTTGATGATATCTTGATTTATAGCAAATCCATGGATGATCATATGATTCATTTGTGTGCTGTTTTTGATGCTTTGCGAGTTGCACGTTTATTTGGTAACCTTGAGAAGTGCACCTTTTGCACGGATCGAGTCTCTTTTCTTGGCTATGTTGTGACTCCACAGGGAATTGAGGTGGATGAGGTGAAGATTGAAGCCATAAAGAGCTGGCCTGTACCAAAAACAATCACACAGGTCAGGAGTTTTCTTGGTCTTGCAGGTTTCTACCGCCGCTTTGTCAAAGATTTCAGCACCATTGCTGCACCGTTGCATGAGTTGACAAAGAAGGGCGTTGACTTCCATTTTGGTAAGGTACATCATGAGTCTTTTGATGCTTTGAAGGACAAACTTACACATGCACCATTGCTGCAATTACCCAATTTTCATAAGACTTTTGAGCTTGAATGTGATGCTAGTGGTATAGGCATTGGTGGTGTTTTGATGCAAGATGGTAAACCTGTTGCATACTTTAGTGAGAAAATTACTGGGCCTGTTTTGAATTATTCCACGTATGATAAGGAACTATATGCACTTGTACGTTCTTTAGAGACGTGGCGTCATTATTTGTTGCCCAAAGAATTTGTTATTCATTCTGATCATGAATCACTTAAGTATATTCGTTCTCAACGCAATTTGAACCGTAGACATGCTAAATGGGTTGAGTTTATTGAGTCTTTTCCTTATATTATTAAACATAAGAAAGGGAAGGATAATGTGATTGCTGATGCTTTATCTAGGCGATATACTTTGTTGTCTCAACTTGACTGTAGAATTTTTGGACTTGAGGCAATTAAAGAACAATATGTTGCTGATGTTGATTTTAAAGATGTATTGCTGCACTGTAAAGAAGGTCGTGCTTGGCACAAATTTGTGTTGAATGATGGATTCTTGTTTAGAGCTAACCGCCTATGCATTCCAGTTGGTTCCGTTCGTCTTTTGTTGTTGCAGGAGGCGCATGGAGGTGGATTGATGGGTCATTTTGGTGCTAAGAAGACAGAGGATATTCTGTCCACACACTTCTTTTGGCCAAGGATGAGGAAAGATGTTGAGCGTTTTGTTGCTCGCTGCACCACATGTCAAAAAGCTAAGTCTCGATTGAATCCACATGGTTTATAGATGCCACTTCCTGTTCTTTCTATTCCTTGGGTGGATATTTCTATGGACTTTATTTTAGGACTGCCTAGGACTAAGAGGGGGAGCGATATCATTTTTGTTGTCGTGGATCGTTTTTCCAAGATGGCACACTTTATATCATGTCATAAAACTGATGATGCTAGTTATATTGCTGATCTTTTTTTCAAAGAAATTGTACGTTTGCATGGTATGCCTTCTACTATTGTTTCAGATCGTGATGCAAAATTCTTGAGTCATTTTTGGCGCACGCTTTGGAATAAGTTGGGTACAAAGTTGTTATTTTCTACAACTTGTCATCCACAAAATGATGGACAAACTGAGGTTGTGAACCGCACTTTGGGTACTATGTCGCGAGCTATTTTGAAGAAAAATTTGAAGCAATGGGAAGAATGTTTACCTCATGTTGAGTTTGCTTATAATCGGGCAACACATTCTACTACCAAGGTAAGTCCATTCAAGGTAGTGTATGGTTTTGATCCCCGTACTCCACTTGATATACTTCCTTTACCTATTAATGAGAGAGTTCATGTTGATGCTAAGGAGCGTGCTGAATTTATTTTGCAAATGCATGAGACCACTAGACTTAGCATTGAAAAGATGAATGAAAAGTATAAAATTGCTGGTAGTAAGGGAAGAAAGGAAGTAAAGCTTGATGTAGGAGATTTAGTGTGGTTACACTTAAGGAAGGATAGATTTCCAGAATTGAGAAAGTCTAAACTAATGCCTAGAGCTGATGGTCCATTCAAAATAATAGAGAAGATTAATGATAATGCATACAAACTTGAGTTGCCTCCCGAGTTCGGGGTTAGTCCTACTTTTAATATTTCAGATTTGAAACCATACTTGGGAGAAGAGGACGAGCTCGAGTCGAGGACGACTCCACTTCAAGAGGGGGAGGATGATGAGGACATCACTCCTATGGATACACACAAGACTCCTCCAAATCTAGACTTGCAAGGTCCAATGACTAGAGCTCGTGCACGACGACTAAATTTAGAGGTGAGCTCGTTCCTACGTTCTTCGCTATATGTTACTTTTGAGAATGGTTTGCTACCTAATGATTATTTTATGATTAGAAACCATGGAGAGGACCAAGAGATGATGGGAGAAGGAGTTGGGAACGTGGAGGACCAGCAAGGGCTTGGAAGCCAAAGTGGAGGCCCAATCAAAACCGACTTCGAGTCTGTTTCGGGGCCCAGGACCAGTCTGTACTAAAACAGTCGCCCAGGACGCATATGGACACGGATTTGGACGTTCTACATATGCACGGAAAGATAAGGAGAAGACCTTTCCAATGCCGCCAGCCTCATGTAAAAATTCATACGGAGTCATTGGGAATAGTCAAAACAAGAGAGAGTTCAGAATCTGTGTCGGTGCTGCGTCGCCTATTTTTGGCCTTTGGGCTTTGTATCTAGTTGAGCCCAATTAGGGGCGCATCCAGAGGATCTTGCATGACCCTAGGGTCTTTATATACAGCCGCCGCCGCATCATTAGGGTTCGGGTTTTGCTTCAATCAGTTCTGTTCATAAACAGTTTCGCCGTTCATCGGTTTGTGAGACCCCAACTTCGAGAGTTTAATCATACATCTGCAATTGTGTTGCATTCTTCGTTGTTCTTGCTTGTGTTCTTGATTCGCAGGCAGGGATTAGCCTTCTCGGCGAGGTCAATCGTCTCTTGGACGGTTGATAACCAGAGGAGACGTCGTGCTGCGATTGCGGGGTTTAGAACGTGCTGTTCTGAAGCCGGATCGATTTGTGTGTCGCCTCCGACCAAATCAACTTACCAAGAACCTTTCGGAAGATCGGGAACCCTTGTTCACATCATCATGCACGCGTCCTGGTTCATCAGCAACCCCGACAACGCGGGGAGGCCCGACGCCATTGAGCTGCACCACAAAATTCCTTCGGTTGAGTGATGAGTCCCGTCCTCATCGTCATCGTCTCTCTCCTCTGTGGATGCTTGTCGTCCCCTCGTCCTTGTCGTCTAGCTAGTTTCAAGTATCGTTGTTGTCGTCGCTTTTTTTTCATTCTTTGAACTAATATATTTGTGTTAAACACTTCTGATCATGTTTTATTATCCGCGTGGTTGAACTAGATGAACTACATTATTTTGTGAATGTATGTGTTCTGATCGTCATCCCCTCGTTGTCCATGTATGTTTGGGTCAGGATTGGTGTTTTTACATACTTAATTGTGGCAAAGCTAGAGCAAAATCTAGAGGAGGCAATGCCTAGCTGAAGCAAAATAAAGGGCCAAAGCAAAATCAAGGGGGTCCTGCACTGCTGCTAAGGACCTATTTATTTCCTGGCAAAATCAAGTGGGTGCTGCTACTGCTACCTAGCTGCGGTTTTTTAGTGTTTTCTTGGTGAAAATGGTATAGGATTGCAACATATCATTAGAAAGAGGCGGTCTCCAGAAGTGGGATGTTCTATCCATTCCAACGGTCTGCCTTCCTTGCTAAAAAAAGGGGCAAACAAGTCCAAAACAACTAGTTTTCCTTAACAGAATTGCAAAATTTGACAACATCCCTTTGAACGACCTCAAATCCAGAACTAGAAGAGTATGCCGAAGTTATACTCAAGACTCAATGATAGGTGGGCCCGAGTTTACGTGGTCCCATGTTTCAATGTGTTAGCATATCAGACACCAAGCGTGCTAGTATGAGAAAAGGTACCTCTCAACCTCACGCCCCTATCAGGGGTGCACTCCCATTTATGGCATCACTCCACTCTCCTGCTTCGTCTTCTTCGCCGTTGTGCTCAAACCCTTGCTCTCGCCGCTCGACACGCTCAACTGCCATGGTGCCCACAGGGGACTCAAGTAAGGCTGCTAGCAACCGCAACCTCCGCACCCCTCTCCTCCCAACGTCCGTTGTATGTTCCTACCCATGTTCCATGATTTCCGCACAATTTTAGGGGTTAAGGGTTTTTTGTTTACTCAATGTCTCTGCGATTCTTGATAGTTCTCGACTGTTTTAGTCTAATATCAATACTATTTGTGCTTCAATTTAGTTATCGAGTCATTATATCGCGATTTATGGAATGGGGATTTTTCACTGTTGATCGACTCTTTATAGACTAGATGTTCGTCTTCTTCCATGGCTTGAGCACGTCGTGGCGAGTCGCGCTCGCCTTTGTCGAAGCGCGTCCGCGGTGCTCTGGCCCCGGTCATCTAGGTGGCAACGAAGGAGGAGGAGGTGGTGGTGGCATCGCCGGAGGAGGTCGTCATGGCGGCCGTCAGTGATGACGACACCGCCACCGACTACGACAGCGATAAAGAGTACAACGATAGCAGCGACAAAGAGTACAGCGATAGCGGCGAGTCCACCGACTACTACCAATCCCCCGACGGTTGCACGCGCGTCATGTACCGGGAGGATTATTCCTCTGGCAAGACCTTGTACTCGTGCCCGGTTTGCCAAGATAGGGAGTTTGAGTGCAAGGAGGAGGTTCAGGTGCATGCGTTGCGGTTCTTCCACGACAAGGTGGGGGTGCCCGACGACATTGAGAGGCACCGTCATATTGCTCAGGCCGAGGGATACAAGTCCGCCTTCAAGAAGAGATGGACTTCCTCCTCGATCGTTGTCGCCACTGTGCCTGGGTCATCCCGTTCATAGTCATTAACTACTATCGATGTCGATCATCTATGTATATATCCAGTGGTGGTGAACTAGCCAATTCTGAATATATATATATATATATATATATATATATATATATATATATATATATATATATTAGGTCATAATATATAAGTGTCTTGCTCGTTTTTCATTATCTTCACCTTAAAAAGACGCTAGTTATTCTGACATACAATATATTGAGCATTGGGCACACTTAGTATTAATAAGCATTCAGCAGGAATATATATTGAGGCTTCGGGGATGACATAGAAATGCCATTGCATACCATGTAACAAATGAAGCATTCCTTACATAAGTACGGCATAATTTCAAAATAACAAAGTGGGATTCATTATACAAGTCATCTTAACACTAGATAAGTTGATTATTTGTTATTCTTGTACACTTTGTTGATTATTTGTTATTCTTGTACACTTTGTCCATCACCTTCTTTTTCAGAATAGAACGAAGATCCTCTGCCCTAGCCATGATCTGAAATTATACAAGGCGCATAGTTAATAAGTATATATAGCATGTCAAACTATATCAGTGTTGTAATCAACAGAAGGAACCATCAGCTCCTTGCAAGACAACACCTCGTGAGGTCTAACATTGCTGCTTTCATAAGTGAACGTAAACTTGATTTGCATTTTTACCTATTTGAGGTCACATTGGACTTCACATCCTAGTGGCACATCCATGTCAGCCATGAAATCGAAGACGGGTTCATATTTCTTCTTTCTTTTGTCTTGAAATCCTAGTGGCACATCGAGGAAGTTGGGCTTGAGGACCTATAATAAAGAGATTGATGAAATGAGATAATCAAAATTTTCTAAAGGATAGCATGACACAAAATTGATGTAAGCATGTAAAATTAACATATAGCATAAATCAAAGTTCCAGTACAAATAAAACTAAAATTACAATAATAAATCTATCTAATTACTCTAACAAATTAATCAAGTGAAGCAGAGGGTAGTCACAGATCGATACATATAGCATAAAAAAATTAACAATACAATTAATAAGCCTCCAACTACATTGATTAATGAATCTAAAAGCGCATTAATCAATCTATCTAAATACTCTCATAGAATAATCAAATAAAGCACGTGGTACGCACACACGGATTTGTGACGATGGCTGATGCAGAGGCTGTTGTTGTTCCCTTCCCTTTCTTCCTCGCGCTCGTGGTGGCTGAGGCAGAGGCTTCCGTAAGCCTCTTCCCTTTCTCCATGGCGTTCGAGGTGTGTGGTTGTTGAGGCTGAGGCTGAGGCGCACCATGATGGCCGAAGCTGAGGTCGAACGGGATGGGGGCCGAGGAGTCGCGGGTGGCCGACGGAGACGTCGCGGTCAATAGACTACACGAGAAGCGCATGCATGTGTCCAGCAGGTGGTTCCGTGACTGGTGCTGCCGATGTTTAGACATCATCGGTGGTTATCGATGATGGGACATTTTGGTGAGGATATGAACAGTTATGCTTGAGAAAGCTTATCTAGCTTATTGAAGCATAAGCAATCCAACCGTTTGTCAAAAGTGCTTATGCTTATGCTTATTCTGTGGAAGTATTGGGATATGTGCTCCATAAGCTGGAAAAGCAAGGTTATGGTTGCTTTGCCTCTGTAGTACAAAATAACAAAGTGCTTAGAGCATCTCCAATGGTGCTTCTAAGCTGCCTCATAGAATAATTTATTGAAGGAAAAGAAGAGAGAGAAGGCAGCTAACTCTTCCTCAAGAGTTAGTCTCTAAGAAAAATGAGAGACTTAAACATGGACCTCACTCCTCTTTAATTATCTATAAGAGCTGGCTGCTTCCTCTTAGCTAACTCTACCATTGGAGAAGCTCTTATGGCTGCTGATGGCAATAAGTGCTTATAGGTTCAGGGTGTTTGGTATAGTTTATTGCTTAGTAGGGAAGGACACAATTGTTTACACCTCCAGTCACTGACTTGTGCGATCGCCATGGCCAGCCAAGAGGGTGTGTTATTTGACGCCCTGTCTTTCTTAACCAAATGAATAACGTGCACTTCGAAGCATTTAATATTTGAATCTTAAATGAGACAAACTAAATTGCTTGATGAATAGCCAACCTATTATATGAGATCTTTTCTCTGCATACTTTTGATGCTATGGCCTTATAATTTAGCCGGCTGTTGGCTAAACCATTGGCCATGCTCTGAGAGGTGGCATGCTTTGCTCAACTTCGGAGATATGATAGCAGCTGTGAATACACACGTCGCATCGAGTAATAGTAGCAGCTGTGAATGGTCACGTTTCTTGACTCGAATCGAGGCGAGCGGTGCCGGCCACGTCAAAATTGACTAGCTCCCCTCGTCTTGCGTTGCAATGGATTTGCCAGCCTGTGAACTTGTGTTTATATGTTCTTGGTATTTGGCCTTTTGATTCTAGTAGCTAGTAGTAAAACCTATGAACTTGTATATATATTTCTCTACCAAAATGACGTGATTCTGTTTTTTCTATATTATTATACAACTAGTTTCTGCTATCACATATGGAACAATTCACATCATGAAAATCCAGTTTGATCTTACTTTTATCCGAACCATGAACAAACCCTTCATACAAGCGTGTTTCTTTTTTTTGCAAGGGCATACAAGCGTGTTCTGCTGCATGATGCACAAACACATTCAGAGATCTAACAAAATGCACAATCTCGATCTCGATCCTAGAGCTCTTTCATTTTTTCACCTCGCACATTTCAATAGTGCCACATCAACTTTAGAATTAGTATCTTATAGATGAAATGGTCTTCCTCAATGCACAACTTCATTTCACGATTTCCGGACAAGGATTGGTCAATGCATGTTAGGATGAAACATTATGCTCTCAATGGTAGTTTCAATTGAGTTCATGCATACTCCCTTCATATTACCAGTTGTTAAGAAATGAATTTGTTTTCTCATATTAGCAGTTGTTAAGAAACGAATTTCTTTAGGAGATTTTACTCATATTTGGACTGTTTAGTCCGTTGTGTGACTGGATTAAATCATGTATGAAACCGAGGCGACGCGGTGACGCAGCCCGCTTGCTTCCGATGCGCATGTGTGTGGTCGCTAGCTCCCGATGCATGCCACAACGCTCCATTTATGTTCCCCGCTATGGCCCTGTCTTGCTCTCCCTGCTCGGCAGCCACCAAGTCAATGGAAAATATGATAGCGAACGAGGCAGCCAAAAGAAAAAAAATGACCATGAACTATTTTACGCGCGTGAACGACAAAAATAAACCAGCTAGTACGCTCTAACGCTTGAGAGGTCAAAAAAACACCACGTAAAACAACCATATACTCGTGCGTGAACCAAAAAAAAATTAAGCTTGTGGGGCTCGGGAGTTTCAAACTCGCGACCGTCCAACATTGACCATAGCACAGCTAACTAGTAGGGCAAGTAAATGATAGCGAATATATGATACCTGATGACCTATTTAATAAGGGCATGCAGGGAAAATTACCCTCACATTAATCCTTCCTTGGTGTCCTAAATCATGCCTTAAATGAATTGATTTTCTAATATGGAGGGAGTAGTATGAAATAGTGCTAAATGAGTTCATCCCTATGAAACTCATTTGCCTAGTTTCATATTAATTACTCTGCCATGTCATCACTTTTGCTGATGTGACACACCATTTAATGCCAATGAAAGCCCCATTAAGACTGACCACACTTTGGCATCATTCTTCAAAGCACAAAGGTACGATCTAGAACCCCGGATCTATCCTACACAGAAACCAAGGAAAAGAATCGGGTTGTGTGCATTCATATGGTTCATGAACCACGCACGACAGCATCGTTTAGCCATGCGTTGGGACTGGGTACGCTGGCTTCAAGTCATGCGCATGCGCTCAGAAATTGACATAGGTGGGAGTAGGGACAGTTAGTAGAGCACTCGATAACACTAGCGAAGCTACGTATCTAGCTTAGCCTCATGTGTACAGTGACTGGAAAAAGAAAATTTTTTATGATGTCTCCAACAGTCTTGAGGGGTAAATCCCACAATGCACTGACGCCCTTAAAGATTTGCCTACCAGGAGAGAGAGGAAATCCAACTTTACCTCACCTCTCTCCTCACAATGCAAAATGCCTACTCGTTTGGCTTTTCTGTTGGAGCTCGGTTTGGTGATGCACAGTGTAAATTCATATGCATATTTAGTCCTATATTTATTACCTATTTGGCAATATGGTTGCACGATTGACCATATTTTATTGCATATTTGGCCATATTTTTAAATGAATAGGGTGAATCATGCAATTTGTTTCCAAAAAGCAGGGTCAAATGTGCAAACCCTAAAAAAGAGGGTGAAACGTGCGATTGGACTTGAAAATAGGGTCATTGGCGCAATTGTCCCATGCAAAAACAAGCAAAGAGAGAAATTATCATATTGCCCCTAATAAATATAGCCTTCCCTTCTCAAAATACCACTTACTATTTGCACATTTGGATGTTTTAACAAAAAAAATTATTATGAAGCCCTCCATATATGATGAGGACATCACTCCTATGGATACACACAACACTCCTCCAATTCTGGACTTGCAAGGTCCAATGACTAGAACTCGTGCACGACGACTAAATTTAGAGGTGAGCTCGTTCATACGTTCTTCGCTATATGTTACTTTTGAGAATGGTTTGCCATCTAATGATTATTTTATGATTAGAAGCCATGGAGAGGACCAGGAGATGATGGGAGAAGTAGTTGGGAACGTGGAGGACCAGCAAGGGCTTGGAAGCCAAAGTGGAGGCCCAATCAAAACCAACTTCCAGTTTAGGGTGGGATTGGGCCTCCACTTTCCGCTGCATCCACGTCGCCAAAAAAATCCCTACCCGACCCCAAGCCCGACTCGGGTTTCACTCAAACCACGGTTTTCTTCATAACCGATTCTGACACCCCTTCGGTAAAACAACCATAACTTTTCGCTCGGTTGTCCGTTTTGGCTGAAATTTTTACAGGAGATTCTTGACAAAAAGTTGAGGTGACCCACACTATGCTACGCCTTGTGTGACCTCATTAAAAAATTCAAAAAAATTGGGAAGATAAAAAAAAATTCATTCAAGTTGAAACCCGACGTTTTCTGAAACTTCAAGATTTTCTGTAGGCCACGTCCTAGCTCTATTTGAGCTGAAAGATTTTCTAGTTTCTCCCCCATTCCTAGTGAGTTGGAAAAAAATATCAAAAAAATAAAATAAAAAAAAGAAATTTGGGATTCCTACTAGTGCTCCATCTAGCCCCCTGGAATTTCTGAGTTTGGCTGTTTTACACTTAGCCCCCTGTTATCGACTGCGTGCCTTGGTCTCCTGGTTTCTTCTTTGCTATCACTACTGTTCTAGGACATAGTTAGACCAGCAACTAGGGACAAGTTATTTGGGCACTTATTCAGCTTTACTATCTGTTTTTGATTTGTGTGCCACTCACATATATATATTTGTCATTCCTAGCTCTACATACTTCTTCTGGATAGCACATAGGTTATTTTGTAACCCTTGCAATCATGGAACACACCTCCCTGGTATCCTTTGCTTTGTTGTTTTCAGAACTTTGTAAGAGCTTTGCAAGAAGCTTCCTTTTATTGTGTTGAGAGGCACCATTGCTTAGTAGTTTTGTAGGGATAACCTTCACTTTTTGTTTTCTGTTTTGGTGATTCTGATGTCAGGAAGCGATGGAGAGGGTGCTTCACCCTCAAAATTTGATGAGTGCGTGAGCCAAAGTCAGCTACAGAAGGCTTTGCAGGCGGTTCAAAGTGATTTGGCAGAGACGATCACCAGGGCTGTCACCGACGCTGTCACCAAGCTTCACCTGGGAGAAAGCATTGAGCGTTTGGATAAGAGAGTCTCTAAGTTAACCGATCAGGTTGTCGAATTGGAGACCTCTCACAAGACCATCAACACCAATACCAACAACAACACCAACACCCACACCAACACCAACAACGACGTTGAAGACGATCATGATGAAGCAACGGTGTATAAGGCTTATGGCACCGTTGATTGGTCAGCTACAAGGACCGCAAGGTTACGACATCGTTTGCAACGTAACCCTCAAGGTATGGGTGGTTTCCACAACCACAACCGTCGCACACAAGGCAACCATGCTCCAGATGACCCGTATGCTAAAATTAAGTTTTCAATTCCTTCGTTTTTGGGTCAGTACGATGATGATGCTTACCTTGATTGGGAAATGATGGTAGAACAAAAATTTCATGCCCACCTTGTTCCTGAACAACATAGAGTTAGACAAGCCACTAGTGAGTTTAAGGACTTTGCTATTGTTCGGTGGAGTGGTTTAGCTGCTGAAACTGATTTGCCTACTACTTGGGAAGAACTTAAGGTAGAAATGCATGATCATTTTGTTCCTCCTTCTTTTTGTTGAGAAATTCGTAATAAACTGCAGCGTTTAGATCAAGGAGATCAAACTGTTCAGGAGTATTTTAGTGAGCTTCAGAAGGGTTTGATTTGTTGTGCTGTGGTTGAAAAAGTAGAGGATCAGATTTGCCGCTTTTATTCTGGTTTGAGAAAAGAAATTCAGGACATCCTTGATTATAAAGAATTTTATACCCTCAACCAGTGTTTCCAGTATGCTATGCTTGCAGAGAAAGAATCACAGGGACTTTTCCAGGCTCTTGAGGAATACAGCAAGTTCAGGAATTTCTACCCACCACGGCTGACGGGGACTTCGGGGCTGCCCAAGCCATCTTTCCGGCCGCCCCCACCAGCTAGTGTTGTTTCTGCAGCACTAAGATCAGCCCCTGCCCCTGCTACGCGCTCAGGTAAAAATTCTGTGCAGGTACCGGCTAGTAGTGCCTCATCTGTTGCTTCGACGGGACGCACTACAGGGATTCAGTGCCACCGCAGCCATGGTCTTAGCCATGTGCAGAAAGATTGTCCAAGTAGGCGGGTATTTGTGGCGACAGATGATGGTGGTTACATGAGCACCTCCGATATGGAGGATGAGGAGGAGGACATCGCTGCCACCAGCGGTGACCTCGTCCTTGGAGGCGGAGATACCATGGGCTACATGAATATTATTGTGCAGCGTGTGCTTAGCACACAAATCTAGCAGCCCGAGATGCTGCAGCGACATAACTTGTAACAGATTTTCGTCATCATCAAGAATCGTCGAGCACGTGTCATCATTGATGGAGGAAGCTGCAACAATTTGGTGAGTTTTGATGTGGTTAACAAGCTTGATTTGACCACACACCCACGTCCACATCCATACTACATTCAGTGGTTAAATGCCTCTAGAAAAGCTAAGCTAATACAAACTTGCAGAGATCTTTTTTTTCCATTGGTTCCTATGTGGATTCTGTTGATTGTGATGTTGTACCCATGCAAGCTTGTTCACTTTTATTGGGTAGACCTTGGGAAGTTGATAATGATGTTGTACACCATGGTAAAAGTAATAAGTACACTTTTATGCATAAAGGAACCAAAATTACTTTGTTACCAATGACCCCTGCTGAAATTGTACAAGCTGATTTAGAACGAGCTGCTAGTTTGAAAAATAAAAGCCCTGAAATTCAGCAACCTATTATTTCTGATTCGACACCAAGTAATGTTAATGATTCTTCAAGTTCTAAGGGTGCTGGAATTAAATTACAAGGTCGTTCATGTCTTGCCACAAAATCTGAGCTTGCTAAAATTTCTGCTGATGATATTTGCTATGCTGTGATATGCAAACAAGCCGTGTTTTCGCTTGGTGATATTGCTTCTAGTGCTTTGCCTCCTGCTGTCACTAACCTTTTGCAGGAGTATGAGGGTATTTTCCCAGCTGAGATACCCCTGGGATTGCCACCTTTGAGAGGGATTGAGCATCAAATTGATTTGATTCCTGGTGCTACTTTGCCAAACCGTGCTGCTTATAGGACCAACCCTGAGGAGACTAAGGAGATACAACGACAAGTCCAAGACCTTTTGGATCGTGGGTATGTTCATCAATCACTTAGTCCTTGTGCTGTTCGTGTACTTTTGGTTCCTAAGAAAGTTGGTTCTTGGCGTATGTGTGTAGATTGTAGAGCCATTAATAACATTACTATTAGGTATCGTCATCCTATTCCTAGGCTAGACGACATGCTTTATGAGTTTGTGGTGCTATAATTTTCACTAAAATTGATTTGCGTAGTGGCTACCATCAAATTAGAATGAAACTTGGAGATGAATGGAAAACAGCTTTCAAAACCAAATTCGGGTTGTATGAGTGGTTAGTAATGCCTTTTGGGTTAACTAATGCACCCAGTACTTTCATGCGTTTGATGAATGAGGTTTTAAGACTTTTTATTGGCAAATTTGTGGTTGTTTACTTTCATGATATCTTGATTTATAGCAAATCCATGGATGACCATATGATTCATTTGCGTGCTGTTTTTGATGCTTTGCGAGTTGCTCGTTTATTTGGTAACCTTGAGAAATGCACGTTTTGCATGGATCGAGTCTCTTTTCTTGGCTATGTTGTGACTCCATAGGGAATTGAGGTGGATGAGGCAAACATTGAACCCATAAAGAGCTGGCCTCTACCAAAAACTATCACACAGGTGAGGAGCTTTCTTGGTCTTGCAGGTTTCTACCGCTGCTTTGTCAAAGATTTCAGCACCATTGCTGCACCATTGCATGAGTTGACAAAGAAGGGCGTTGACTTCCATTTTGGTAAGGTACATCATGAGTCTTTTGATGCTTTGAAGGACAAACTTACACATGCACCATTGCTGCAATTACCCGATTTTGATAAGACTTTTGAGCTTGAATGTGATGCTAGTGGTATAGGCATTGGTGGTGTTTTGATGCAAGATGGCAAACCTGTTGCATACTTTAGTGAGAAAATTACTGGGCCTATTTTGAATTATTCCACGTATGATAAGGAACTATATGCACTTTTACGTTCTTTAGAGACATGGCGTCATTATTTGTTGCCCAAAGAATTTGTTATTCATTCTGATCATGAATCACTTAAGTATATTCATTCTCAATACGATTTGAACCGTAGACATGCTAAATGAGTTGAGTTTATTGAGTCTTTTCCTTATATTATTAAACATAAGAAAAGGAAGGATAATGTGATTGCTGATGCTTTATCTAGGCGATATACTTCATTGTCTCAACTTGATTGTAGAATTTTTGGAATTGAGGCAATTAAAGAACAATATGTTGCTGATGTTGATTTTAAAGATGTATTGCTGCACTGTAAAGAAGGTCGTGCTTGGAACAAATTTGTGTTGAATGATGGTTTCTTGTTAGAGCTAACCGCCTATGCATTCCAGTTGGTTCCGTTCGTCTTTTGTTGTTGCAGGAGGCGCATGGAGGTGGATTGATGGGTCATTTTAGTGCTAAGAAGACGGAGGATATTTTGGCCACACACTTCTTTTGGCCAAGGATGAGGAAAGATGTTGAGCATTTTGTTGCTCGCTGCACTACATGTGAAAAAGCTAAGTCTCGATTGAATCCACATGGTTTATACATGCCACTTCCTATTCCTTCTATTCCTTGGGCGGATATTTCTATTGACTTTGTTTTAGGACTGGCTAGGACTAAGAGGGGGAGCGATAGCATTTTCGTTGTTGTGGATTGTTTTTCCAAGATGGCACACTTTATACCATGTCATAAAACTGATGATGCTAGTTATATTGCTGACCTCTTTTTCAAAGAAGTTGTACGTTTGCATGGTATGCCTTCTACTATTGTTTTAGACAGTGATGCAAAATGCTTGAGTCATTTTTGGCGCACGCTTTGGAATAAGTTGGGTACAAAGTTGTTATTTTCTACAACTTGTCATCCACAAACTGATAGACAAACTAAGGATGTGAACCGCACTTTGGGCACTATGTTGCGAGCTATTTTGAAGAAAAATTTGAAGCAATGGAACGAATGCTTGCCTCATGTTGAGTTTGCTTATAATCGGGCAACACATTCTACTACCAAGGTAAGTCCCTTCAAGGTAGTGTATGGTTTTGATCCCCGTACTCCACTTGATATACTTCCTCTACCTATTAATGAGAGAGTTCATGTTGATGCTAAGGAGCGTGCTGAATTTATTTTGCAAATGCATTAGACCACTAGACTTAGCATTGAAAACATGAATGAAAAGTATAAATTTGCTGGTAGTAAAGATAGAAAGGAAGTAAAGCTTGATGTAGGAGATTTACTGTGGTTACAGTTAAGGAAGGATAGATTTCCTAAATTGAGAAAGTCTAAACTAATGCCCAAGACCAGGACCAGTCTGCACTAAAACCGACTTCGAGTCTGTTTCGGGGCCCGGGACCAGTCTGCACTAAAACAGTCGCCCAGGACGCATACCGACTCGGATTAGGACGTTCTACATATGCACGGAAATATAAGGAGAAAACCTTTCGAATGCCGCCGGCCTCATGTCAAAATTTATCTGGAGTCATCGGGAATCGTCGAAACAAGAGAGAGTCCAGAATCTGTGTCGGTGCTGCGTCGCCTATTTTTGGCCTTTGGGCTTTGTATCTAGTTGAGCCCAATTAGGGGAACGTCCAGAGGGTCTTGCATGACCCTACGGTCTTTATATACAGCTGCCGCCGCACCATTAGGGTTCAGGTTTTGCTTAGATCAATTCTGTTCATAAACAGTGTCGCCGTTCATCGGTTTGTGAGACCCCAACTTCGAGAGTTTAATCATACATCTGCAATTGTGTTGCATTATTTGTTGTTCTTACTTGTGTTCTTGATTCGCATGCAGGGATTAGCCTTCTCGGCTAGGTCAATCGTCTCTGGACGGTTGATAACCAGAGGAGACGTGGTGCTGCGATTGCGGGGTTTAGAACGTGCTATTCTGAAGCCGGATCGATTTGTGTGTCGCCTCCGACCAAATCAACTTACCAAGAACCTTTCGGAAGATCAGGAACCCTTGTTTTGCGAGGTGATGTGTGTTGTGACAATCCAGTTTGAATTCATTTGCATCAAAACAATCTAGTCTGAATCTTGTTCTATTTCGACCCAAGTCGCCAATCTTAATGGTATAGTTTCATAGGAGTTTCATTCTCAACAAATGACATTCCACACACAAAACTTATGATGTGGCCTACAATTTATGAGGAGAGGGGAGACATGGGTTTCATTGGGATGAAACTCCATGTACACGATTACCAAAACTTTGTAACTAAAATAAAACTCCATTGAGAGTGTTTGAGTTTCATCTCTATTCATTTAACAACTCTCACTAGTCATTTAGATGGAACATTTAAATGCAACACTAACGTATGAAATTGTGAAATGAAACTTTGCATTGATAAATCTGGTTTCATTCATCCATTTCAAAACTATAAGATGACATGGCACTCTTGGAAATAATGAAATGGAATGGAACCATGCATTGAGAATGGCCTTTATGGTCACCTTTTCACATGTTTATAGCTCACTAATTAACAAAGATGTGCTTGGCTATGGGAGAAGGATTTACACGCACGAGAGAATTTTGGCTGGTGTAGATACCATCTAGAGCTGCCATGGCATTTTAGGCGGAAGCGTGTCTGCCTCCTGTCACAACACGTGGTGCATTCTCTGGCACTCATGTGCCATGTTGACCATAACAGCTGCCCAGGGCAGTGGATTGATGTGAACAAGGGTTCTCGATCTTCCGAAAGGTACTTGGTAAGTTGATTTGGTCGGAGGCGACACACAAATTGATCCGGCTTCAGAACAGCACGTTCTAAACCCCGCAATCGCAGCACGACGTCTCCTCTGGTTATCAACCGTCCAAAAGATGATTGATCTCACCGAGAAGGCTAATCCCTGCCTGCGAATCAAGAACACAAGCAAGAACAACGAAGAATGCAACACAATTACAGATGTATGATTAAACTCTCGAAGTTGGGGTCTCACAAACCGATGAACGGCGAAACTGTTTATGAACAGAATTGATCTAAGCAAAACCCGAACCCTAATGATGCGGCGACGGCTGTATATAAAGACCCTAGGGTCATGCAAGACCCTCTGGACACGCCCCTAATTGGGCTCAACTAGATACAAAGCCTAAAGGCCAAAAATAGGCGACGTAGCACCGACACAGATTCTGGACTCTCTCTTGTTTTGATGATTCCTGATGACTCCGGATGAATTTTGACATGAGGCCAGCGGAATTGGAAAGGTCTTCTCCTTATCTTTCCGTGCATATGTAGAACGTCCAAATCCGAGTCCGTATGCGTCCTGGGGGACTGTTTTAGTACAGACTGGTCCTGGGCCGCGAAACAGACTCGAAGTCGGTTTTGATTGGGCCTCCATTTTGGCTTCCAAGCCCTTGCTGGTCCTCCACGTTCCCAACTCCTTCTCCCATCATCTCCTGGTCCTCTACATGGTTTCTAATCATAAAATAATCATTAGGTAGCAAACCATTCTCAAAAGTAACATATAGCGAAGAACGTGAGAAGGCTAATCCCTGCCTGCGAATCAAGAACACAAGCAAGAACAATGAAGAATGCAACACAATTGCAGATGTATGATTAAACTCTCGAAGTTGGGGTCTCACAAACCGATGAACGGCGAAACTGTTTATGAACAGAATTGATCTAAGCAAAACCTGAACCCTAATGGTGCGGCGGCGGATGTATATAAAGACCCTAGGGTCGTGCAAGACCCTCTGGACGCGCCCCTAATTGGGCTCAACTAAATACAAATCCCAAAGGCCAAAAATAGGCGACGCAGCACCGACACAGATTCTGGACTCTCTCTTGTTTTGACGATTCCTGATGACTCCGGATGAATTTTGACATGAGGCTGGTGGCATTGGAAAGGTCTTCTCCTTATCTTTCCGTGCATATGTAGAACGTCCAAATCCGAGTCCGTATGCGTCCTGGGCGACTGTTTTAGTACAGACTGGTCCTGGGCCCCGAAACAGACTCGAAGTCGGTTTTGATTGGGCCTCCACTTTGGCTTCCAAGCCCTTGCTGGTCCTCCACGTTCCCAACTCGTTCTCCCATCATCTCCTGGTCCTCTCCATGGTTTCTAATCATAAAATAATCATTAGGTAGCAAACCATTCTCAAAAGTAACATATAGCGAAGAACGTAGGAACGAGCTCACCTCTAAATTTAGTCGTCGTGCACGAGCTCTAGTCATTGGACCTTGCAAGTCCAGATTTGGAGGAGTGTTGTGTGTATCCATAGGAGTGATGTCCTCATCAGTTTGAAGGATGAAATTGGCTCTCTCAATGCAAAGTTTTATTTCACAATTTCATAGGTAAGTCATAATAATAAATTATTACATTAAGATTGGTCGAAATCTATTGAGATGAAACTTTTTTCTCTCAATGGGAGTTTTATTGGAGTTTCATGCATATGAAACAATGCCAAATGAGTTTCATCCTAATAAAACCCATTTTCTCTCTTTCATCTTAATTACAGTGCAATGTCACTCTTTTTGCTGATGTGTCAACTTATTTAATGCCAAAGAAACTCCCATTAAGTTGAAATAAACAGGCCCTAATAACTAGCTAGCTGCTATTTTTTTAGTGTTTTCTAGGGTGCTAATATGCTGGAAAATATAGGATTACAACTGATTTTTCATTTTGTTGTGGGTGCATTTGCACCCACTAGCTAGAAGATGTGGGAAATATGTACCCGGGATACCTATCCACTCGGCTATATGGCCGAGTGGGCCGGGGGCTCAATTATGAAGTACTGGAGATTAAGGCCTAGAAGATAGCTACTCGGATATTTGTTTAGGGTAGACGACAAGTTAGGTTAAGAGATATGGTGTATAGATAGAATCGATTGTAATCGAATGAGAGATTACCATGTAAACTACTGCCTTCAGATATATAAGGAGGACATGGGGTCTCTGGCATTCATCAGAACTCGTATCGGGAACCCTAGCCCCAGTGTGAACCCTAGCGATACAAGATCACCAAACAAGACGTAGGGTTGTTATCCTCCAGGAAACCCGAAGCTACATAAACCCTGTGTCCTGTGTCCATCGACTTTTATACTCATACGCACACATAGAACTACTATCGAGATTATTTTTCGATAGTTGGCGCGCTAGGTAAGGGCAGCGTTGAGTTCAACTTCGTAAAATCAATGGCTTTCCTCGATGTCAAGTTCCACCTAGGAGACAAGATCCGCTTTGGCGCCTTCAGTTTCGTTGCTGATCAGAGTGGGAGCCTCGTCAAGAAGGACCCGGTGGCAGTTCCGGCAGCCGCCGTGCCTTCAGATCCAGGCTTCAACAAGGCTTTACCGGTTGATCATAAGATCGGTACGATCTGCCAACTCCCACTCAGCCTCAACAACACGGTGATGGTTCTTCAGGTGGAGACCCTCCCAGGTTCCTTCTTAGCGTTGCCCATAATGGACAGATTGGCAAGCATGGCCGACTTGGATCCAACTTCGATTGATCTCCTGTTTCCTTACATAGAGGAGTCGGACAAAGATCCCAATTTTTTCCTTGATTCAAGACTAGTAGCAGCAATCAGTGTCGATCACGAGTCAATCCTGAACCTGATTGAAGAACCGAGTGATTTCAAAAGCCACTCGTCAGACTACTATGAGGTTTTCATGGTAGCACCTGTGGCCCCAGATGCAGGCACGATCGGGGAGACATCTGCGGTACGTGCTGCACGGAGAGCGGCATTGGGTGCAATCCTTCAGGACGGATGCGAGACCGATCCCAAAGACAATGACCCAGAGGTAGATACCACTCCCCTCCGATGCGATTGCCATAATGAATCTAGACTCGTGCAATAGCTAGACATGGGCTACTTCACCTTGCAGCTAGATGGTGAAGAGGTTTTCAAGACCCCGCAGCACAACATCACGGTTGCGGCCATTCTATTAAACTCGCTGGAGCCCATGCTCACGGCCAACCTGGAGTTGACCCCGCAAGTCAACAAACTGAAAGCACACATCAAGGTTGTAGGCGTACTAGAGATGCATGTAACTCGTACCATGCCAAGTAGAACGGCGTCCGATGCCGCTAGTTCAGTTCCTAATCAAGAGAGAAGAGATCGGCGACATCATGACCAATAGGCCACCCCACCGGCTGAGCCATGGAGGTGGCCTATCGCTAAATTCCATGACCAAAACTCACACGCCAACCTCCCGACGACATACCACGACGCGATGCCTGTGTCCGACTGAATAACAACTACTGGGACAGGGACGACGCAGCCCAATGAGAACAAGAGGAAGAACAACATCGACGTGGTTTCGTTGATGATAGATATTACGAACGCGATTGCCAACAGGAACCACCTCGGGATGATCATCGTCGGGACTACTGCTATGATGAGGACATCCCTCACGACTACACCTATGAGAGACCAATGACTCGAGCCAAAGCAAAGCAATTACAACATGAGGTGAGTCTTTTCCTTAATGATTGTGAACATGTATCTCATCAGAGTCATGTACTACCTAATGGAGGTGCATTACATGTCCTCAGGTTCGAAGCACAAGTTCAAGACATGGTGGCTACTTGATGCCCAAAAAGAGCAAGTTGAAGTCGATGTGCTGATGCCCAGATTCTTTCCTTCAACTTCATGATGAATTATGTATTATTCTAAGAGGTACCACCCTAATTATTATATATGGATCGAAAGGTCATGAAGTCTACTTTCATATGCAACAAACGGTGCATCCATCGGATCTCTACAAAGAGAGTTATGCCTGTTTTAGTGAAGACTGCTCTAGACTTCATGGTGTGTTACTTTTGCTTAGGGTGTGTTGCTTTTACTCTGGAAGTGTTCCTTTTTCCAGTTCGGACTTGTCCGATCTAAACGGATGTTACTTTTTCTTAGGATGTGTTACTGTTTTTTAGGGAGTGTTCCTTTTTACCAATTCAGAGTTGTCCGATCTGAACGGATGTTACTTTTGCTTGGGGCGTGTTACTTTTTCTTAGGAAGTGTTTCTTTTTACCAGTTCAGGCTTGTCCGATCTGAACGGATGTTACTTTTTCATTTCTGTGTCGATTGGGCCCAGCTAGGAGGGATGTTCCTAGTATAAATAACCCTTGTACACCTTTTGGAAACCCTAACCACGAATTGAACTCAGAAAAATAGAGAAGCATATTGCTCTTATCCTTAGGGTTTGTGCCATAAGTGCCCCCTTGAGGATTGGAAGTTTTTTCTATCACTTGTTCTTGTGTTTCCTTGTGATTTGCAAGAGCATCACCTCTCCTCTGTGTGGTTTAGGTTAGGCATTGACTAAAGCGTGTTGTTGGGCAAAATCTCTGTCACAGGCGGCTGTTCTAGCTGTTGTTGGTGTCAAGATTCGTCAGGTTTTACGGGTCAGTTATTCTTAGGTCCTATGACGAGAAGATCGGCAAGCCCCCACATCATCTTGGTATTAGAGCTACGGTTTCCTTAGTGGGATCTTTACCCCTTTGTATCTCTCTTTGTTTCCCCTATTGTTCACCATCCTAAGCTGAAAATACCAAAAATTTCTACTACCCAAAAACCGATCTGAAATTTTAGTGAGTTTTGTTAAGTTTCAGTCCAATAGATGGAGTTTGGTTGCTGAATCTTTGTGTTTCCCATCGTATTCCGCCTTTGATTTGTTTTTCCTAGTAGTTCCCCATCAGGATTTGTGTTTTCCTGTTTGTTTTTGTGTTCTAGTTCAGGTCAACTTTCATCCCGAAACATTTTTTCCGCTCAGATCTGAAATTTGACCACCATACACCAAAACAAGCATAACTTTTGCATCCGAAATCCGATTTTGGTGTTCTTGAGCTCATTGGAATGCTTATTTGAAGTATTATCAGAATATTAGGTGCTCCAGTTGTGAATCCTAAATTTAAGTATTTATTTCAGCACAAAATGTCTCAGTTATTTCTGCTATTGAAATTTCAGATTGTGCTGAAACTGAAATCTTGTGTATGGGCTCATCCTTTGTGTACACCTTGAACATCAATAGTTCATTATTGTATACAATCTCATATGCTGATTTTAGTAGCAAAAAGAAGAAAAAAAGAGCAAGGAAGAGTGAAAGAGGAAGAAAAAAAATAATTAAAAGAAAATCACCACATTGATTGGCTTGCTTGTTATTGTTTCATTTTCATATAGGGTCATCATTTGTGCAAATCTTGTAGCCCTTCTATTGATGTGAGCAATAAGCTAGTGTCTCTCTACAACTTGGGTAGCATTGAGCTTTGGTTCTTGAGTTGAATATTTAGTTTAGCTCATTTCCTTTGTGTGTGAGTTGCTAAACACATTTGCCATTTCAGTTGTTTTCAGTTCAACAACTCGACTTTGCTATCTTGGTTGGATTGTTAGTTAACTTGACAATAGCTTGAAGATTCAGTTTGCATACCACATAAATAACCCTCCAAGCTCCACAAATAAGACCGTGTTTAGGATGCACTATGACTTTGATTTCGCTTGATATATCACCTTTGTTGTGCCGACTACCACCAAGGTTTGTTTGCAGCTCAAAATTTCAGCAAGGTTCCATAAGAACTTCAGTGGTAAGAGAAGGTGAGATTGAGTGAATTTCAAACAGCCACATAACTTGAATTAGTCTTTTTCGCTCACTAACCATGATAGGTGAAGGAGAGCAGCTAAGCTATGTCACACAAGAGCAACTACAGAAGCTAGTGCAAGACTTCAATGTACAACTCAATCAGAACATGACTACTGTCCAAGCAAGCATGGTTGCTAAAGTTGTGAAGGCACTAAAGGCACAAGGTTCTGCAGGTGCTCATGAAGAAGAGCTCAATGAGCATGCAAGGAAGAATGCCCATGGGCGAGGGTGTGGTGGAGGAAGAGGTGGTGATGTTTTCGGTCGTGGAAGACGCCGTGGGCATGGTGATGATGGTGTAGCTGAAATAGATCCATATATATTTAGACTACATCGCAATGACAACTTTCAACATCATCGCAATGACAACAATGATCAGCCCAATCAAGAGAAGTTTGGAAAGCTAAAATTCAGCATGCCAAAATTTGAATGCACATCTGATCCCGATGCATATCTCACATGGGAGTTAAAGGTAGATAAAATATTCCATGTGCATTATTATTGGGAGGAAAACAAGGTGCATATGGCTGCACTTGACTTTGATGGATATGCTCTCATTTGGTGGGAACAAATTCAGAACCGAAGAGAGGAAAGTGGTGAACTTCCAGTGGCAACATGGGCTGAAATGAAGAGGGAAATGAGAGCACGTTTTGTTCCAAACCATTATATACGTGATCTCTTTGACAAGCTGCAGAATTTGAAGCAAGAAAGCAAATCTGTGGAAGAATACTATAAGGAGGTGGAGCAGGCCATGATTAGAGCTTGTGTACATGAGGATGAAGAGTAGTCCATGGCATGTTTTCTTTCTGGTTTGAACAAGCCAATATAATCAAACATGTTGTGAAATTTCAGACCTACTACAATGTGGTGGAGCTAGTACACATTGCCCAAAAGGCTAAAAGGCAATTGCTTGATGACGCTAAACCAAGCAAGACTTCAAATTTCAGCTTAAGGTCATCATCGAATGCTCTAAAAACAGCAAGGTTTGATTTGGGGCGAGGCATGTTTTCATCCGGATCAAACTCCAACAACAACTCTCGTTCCAATGGGGCTGAAAAATCTAATGCATCTCCAAATGTGGAGAAATTTGCTAGGCCAACATAATCAAAGGCCAATACTCCAATTGGTACCACCTCTAGGAGTAGTGGAATTCAGTGTTTCAAGTACTTGGGTCGAGGCCATGACATCAAGGACTATCCAAACAATCGAGTTGTGATTGTTATAGAGGGTGGAGAATATGATTCCGCTAGTGAAGATGAGTGTGACACTGCTGCTGAAAATGACAAGTTTGATGATGCACAAGAATCTGAACAAGGTGACTACGAAAACTTTACGTTTGAAGCCGGTAACACCATTGTGGTCACCAAAGCATTAAGTGTTCAGCTCAAAGATGAAGAACAAGCATAGAAGTTCAACTTACTTTAGACCCAAGCCAAGGTAAACAACAAGTTGGACAAATTGATAATTGATGGTGGTAGCTGCCACAACCTTCCTAGCAAAGAAATGTTTGATAAATTTGGGCTGACCATGATAAAACATCCCCATCCATATCATGTGCAATTGTTCAACGATTGCGGAGATGTCAAGGTGCAATATATGGTAAGGGTCACTTTCAACATACATGATTACACTGACACCATTGAGTGTGATGTTGTGCCCATGACGGTTTGTCACTTGGTGTGGCGAAGGCCATAGCAATTCGATAGGCATGCTTTACATGATGGCCGTGACAATACATATGCTTTCAAATGGTAAGGAAAGGGTGTCAAGATGCTGCCCATGACTCCCACTCAAATCATAGCAGCCAACATGCAAAAGAAAAATGAGTGAGAGTGAGAGAGATAAGAAAAACACTAGTGCTATCCACAAATCGATGAGTGAGCGCCACAGGCCAAACATGAGTGGAAAAAGAGAGCATGAGAGAAAAAGTATGGTTGCTATAGCCACAAAATCTGAGATGAAAGAAATGAGAGAAAACCCTAATATAATGCATTTTGTACTGTTGTACAAAGATACAATTCTTTCCACTAATGACATGACCTCTCTTGCTAGTGTTGTTTCTAATGTATTGCAGGCATTCAATGATGTTTTTTCGGAGGAGGTACCTGCTGGCCTACCCCCACTTCATGGGATTGAGCATCAAATTGATCTCATTCCTGGAGCTTCTCTTCCAAACCGGCCTCCGTACCGCGCCAACCCGGAAGAAACAAAGGAAATTCAGCGACAAGTGAAAGAACAACTTGACAAAGGGTATGTACGCGAGAGCCTTAGTCCTTGTGCTGTTCCTGTTATTCTTGTTCCAAAGAAAGATGGTACTTGGAGAATGTGTGTTGATTATAGAGCTATTTACAATATCACTATCTGATATCATCATCCGATTCCTAGGCTTGATGACATGCTTGTTGAACTTAGTGGTGCTGTTATTTTCTCTAAAATTGACCTACGTAGTGGATACCATCAGATTAGAATGAAGGAAGGAGATGAATGGAAGACAGCCTTTTGGTTTAACTAATGCACGTAGCACTTTTATGCGCTTAATGAATCATGTTTTGAGGTCTTTCATTGGAAACATTGTGGTGGTTTATTTTGATGATATTTTGATATGTAGCCACAACCTAGAAGAACATGTTGAACACATCAAAATGGTGTTGGAGGTGCTTAGAACTAAAAAATTGTATGCTAACCTAGAAAAGTGCACCTTTTGCACCGATAAGGTTGTGTTCTTGGGCTTTGTTATTTCAGGACAGGGGTGGAGGTTGATGAATCCAAGGTCAAAGCTATCAAGGATTGGCCAATTCCTGTCAATGTGAGCCAAGTGAGAAGTTTTCATGGTCTTGTCGGCTTCTACCGGCACTTTGTGAAGAGTTTCAGCACCACTGCAGCCCCATTGAACAAGCTAACCAAGAAGTGTGTTGCATTTGTGTGGGGTAAGTCACAAGAAGTTGCATTTCAAGAGCTAAAGAAATGTTTAACTTCAGCCCCATTGCTTTCTTTACCTAATTTTAATAAATCCTTTGAGACAGAATGTGATGCTAGTGGGATAGGCATAGGAGGTGTCTTGATGCAAGAAGGCAAACTCATAGCATATTTTAGTGAGAAACTTGGAGGTGCCCAACTGAATTACCCTGTTTATGATGAAGAATTGTATCTTCTAGTTCGTGTTCTTCAAACATGGCAACATTATCTTTGGCCCAAGGAATTTATCATTCATTCTGATCATGAGGCTTTAAAATACTTGAAAGGACAAGCAAAACTGAACCGTAGACATGCCAAGTGGGTTGATTTCATTGAGTCTTTTCCCTATGTTGTTAAGTATAAGAAGGGAAAGAAAATGTTGTTGCTGATGCTTTATCACGGATTGCTTAATCAATTGGAGGTCAAGGTCCTAGGATTAGAAAACATAAAGGAGTTGTATGGTGCTGACCTTGTTTTTGCATAACCATACTTGAAATGTCAAGAAGGAAAAGGGTGGCACAAGTACCATTTGCATGATGGATTCTTGTTCCGAGCTAACAAATTGGGAGAGAAAAGACCTACTTGCTGCTGAGTGATCACTTCTATTGGCCAAAGGTGAGACGTGATGTGGAGAGGTTTGTGCAGCGTTGTACAACATGTCATAAGGCTAAGTCAAAACTGAACCCCCACGGTTTGTATACTCCACTCCCCACTCCAAATGCTCCATGGGAAGACATAAGTATGGATTTTGTTCTAGGATTACCAAGAACTAAGAAGGGGAGGGATTCAGTTTTTGTTGTTGTGGATAGGTTCTCAAAGATGGCACATTTTATTCACTGTCATAAGAGTGATTATGCATTGCATGTAGTTGACTTTTTTTTCAAGGAAATCGTGAGATTACATGGCGTGCACAAGACCATTGTTTCAGACCGAGATGTGAAGTTCATGAGCTAATTTTGGAAGACTTTGTGGGCCAAGCTTGGCACAAAGTTGCTGTTTTCAACAACTTGTCACCCACAAACTGATGGACAAACAGAGGTGGTGAACTGTACACTCTCCATGCTGCTACGAACAATGATCAAGAAGAACCTAAAGGAGTGGGAGGATTGTTTGCCACATGTTGAGTTTGCATATAATAGGGTAGTCCACTCAACAACACAGATGTGCCCATTTGAAGTCGTGTATGGTATCAAACCCATTACACCACTCGACTTGCTGCCACTTCCAGTTCAAGAACGTGCAAGCATGGAGGCGTCCAAGAGGGCTGAGTATGTGAAGAAAATCCACATGAAGACCAAGCAGGAGATTGAGAAGAAATCAAAGTACTATGCTACAAAGGCAAATAAGAACCGCAAGAAGGTGATCTTTGAGCCTGGTGACTATGTATGGGTTCACCTTCGGAAGGACAGGTTTCCGGAGAAACAGAAGTCCAAATTGCTACCCCGAGGTGATGGCCCATTCAAGGTCCTTGCAAGAATAAATGACAATGCCTACAAGATTGAGCTTCTAGGAGATGAATATGCAGCGAGCAACACCTTCAATGTTGCTCATTTGTCTCCATTCCATGGTCATGAAGAATCAGAGTTGAGGTCGACTCTTTTTGAAGAAGGGGAGGATGATGAGGACATCCCTCACAACTACACCTATGAGAGACCAATGACTCGAGCCAAAGCAAAGCAATTACAATATGAGGTGAATCTTTTCCTTAATGATTATGAACATGCATCTCATAAGAGTCATGTACTACCTAATGGAGGTGCATTACTTGTCCTCGGGTTTGAAGCACAGGTTCAAGACATGGTGGCTACTTGATGCCCAAAGAGAGCAAGTTGAAGTCGATGTGCTGATGCCTACATTCTATCCTTCAACTTCATGATAAATTCTATATCATTCTGAAGTCTACTTTCATATGCAACAAACGGCACATCCATTGGATCTATACAGAGAGAGTTATGCCTGCTTTAGTGAAGACTGCTCCAGACTTCAGGGCGTGTTACTTTTGCATAGGGCGTGTTGTTTTTCCCCGGAAGTGTTCATTTTTCCAGTTTGGACTTGTCCGATCTGGACGGATGTTACTTTTTCTTAGGGCGTGTTACTTTTTCTTAGAGAGTTTTCCTTTTTACCAGTTCAGACTTGTCTGATCTGAACGGATGTTACTTTTTGAAAGGATCTTAATGTCGTCTAGAGGGGAGGTGAATAGGTAGTTAAAATAAATTTGTAGTGGATGAACCCGAATAAGTCTGGGCAGGGCCAGACTAGTCCTAGAGCTGAACTAGTACTTAAGATTTCCAGACAAATTCAGGACCCGGACTAGTCCTTAGGGTTCCAAGACTAGTCCTTTACACACGTTTTTGACAAACTAGGTACAAATCAAGTTCAACCAAGTTGTTATAGACATATATATGAGCAAATACACTGAATAAATTGAACCAACAACAAGTATAATGAAATAATAATTCGGTCTAAGCAAATCAAGCATAAATGTGAAGAACTAGATAAAGAACATGCAAACCAATTATGAGACGAGATGATTTGTTTTCCGAAGTTCAGATTCTTCAAGAATCCTACATCTCCATTGAGGAGCTCCAAAGAGCTGGGTCTCTTTCAACCCAAATCCTCACCGAGCAATCACAAAGTTCGAGCTCGGGTTTTCTTCCTTCCCTTGATTCCTTCTCTTGCGGAGGTGAATTGAAACCTTCACAAACTTCCCGAGGCTCACCACAAAGCTTGGGAGCTCACCGGACGACGGCTTGCCGTCTAGGGGATGAATCCCCAAGAGTAACAAATGCCACAAAGATTGCTTGCTTATGAAGTCAAGTGCTCAATAATGGGATTAGCTCTCTTTCAATCAATATCTCACCCAATCTCACCCATAGGGTCAAGCACTAAGCAATGGGGGAGTGGAGAGGTTGTTTCTTGGCCTAAAAGAGTATTTCTTTGCTATGGAACCGACAGCCAACCATTGGGAACGAAGGTGGGTATATATATGAAGTTTTCAAAAACTAGCCGTTATGTTCTGTCAATGGCCGTCATAGTCTGGCCATGGGGGCCATCCTAGTCCGGACCAACTCAGAAGAAAACAAATATTACCATTGTTAGTCTCTCAACGGTCTTAGTCCGGCTGACCCTAGAAACCGTCCGAGTCCCGGTTTTGCCGTCCTAGTCCGGGTCAGGCGAAAATAGAACCAAAATGGTTACGGACTAGGCCAAGCTGTCCTAGTCTGGCTGGACTCGTCCAAGTCCGGGAGTACCCAGAAAAAATGACATAATTTTTGCTCCCGAAGTACGAATTAGGTGATCTTGGACTCTATGGAAAGATAATTCAAAGGGCTATCCATACTCACTAAGAACAAGCCCTAAATGCACCCAAAGGAATGTTAAACTCTCACAAAATTTTGTTAGATCAATTTTGAGCATCGATGATGAGGACATCACTCCTATGGATACACACAACACTCCTCCAAATCTGGACTTGCAAGGTCCAATGACTAGAGCTCGTGCACGACGACTAAATTTAGAGGTGAGCTCGTTCCTACGTTCTTCGCTATATGTTACTTTTGAGAATGGTTTGCTACCTAATGATTATTTTATGATTAGAAACCATGGAGAAGACCAGGAGATGATGGGAGAAGGAGCTGGGAACGTGGAGGACCAGCAAGAGCTTGGAAGCCAAAGTGGAGGCCCAATCAAAACCGACTTCGAGTCTGTTTCGGGGCCCAGGACCAGTCTGTACTAAAACAGTTGCCCAGGACGCATACGGACTCGGATTTGGACGTTCTACATATGCACGGAAAGATAAGGCGAAGACCTTTCCAATGCCACCGGCCTCATGTCAAAATTCATCCGGAGTCATCAGGAATCGTCAAAACAAGACAAAGTCCAGAATCTGTATCGGTGCTGCGTCGCCTATTTTTGGCCTTTGGGCTTTGTATCTAGTTGAGCCCAATTAGGGGCGCGTCCAGAGGGTCTTGCACGACCCTAGGGTCTTTATATACAGCCGCCGCCGCACCATTAGGGTTCGGGTTTTGCTTAGATCAATTCTGTTCATAAACAGTTTCGCCGTTCATCGGTTTGTGAGACCCCAACTTCGAGAGTTTAATCATACATCTGCAATTGTGTTGCAATCTTCGTTGTTCTTGCTTGTGTTCTTGATTCGTAGGCAGGGATCAGCCTTCTCGGCGAGGTCAATCGTCTTTTGGACGGTTGATAACCAGAGGAGACGTCGTGCTGCGGTTGCGGGGTTTAGAACGTGCTGTTCTGAAACCGGATCGATTTGTGTGTCGCCTCCGACCAAATCAACTTACCAAGAACCTTTCGGAAGATCGGGAACCCTTGTCCACATCAAGTGGTAATCAGAGCTTCAGGTGCACCGTCAGGTTCACACTACCCTTTAGTTTTGTTTTCGTGTTCTTCCTATCGTCCACTGAAAATACCAAAAAAAAAATTTTCCCCCGCCCATAACCACGTGTTTAGCCTTTGCATATTTCAATTTCAGAGTCCGTAGTGTTGAGTTTGTGCCCTAGTTCTTGTTTAGTCGCTGGTTTAGTTTGTGTTTTTGTCGTCAGTAGTGTTTCCCTTGCAACCCTAGCCGCCATCCCCTTCACCATCCTCGGTTTTGTCGGCTTTGTGTGCTAGGGTTGATTAATCAACACGCCCACCCTAATCTCACCCTAAACCTACCCTCACCACCTCGGACCACTTTTCATAAATTCCACTTTCCGCTGCATCCACCTTGCCAAAAAACTCCCTACCCGACCCCAAGCCCGACTCGGATTTCACTCAAAACCCCGGGTTCTTCATAACCGATTCCGACACCCCTTCGGTAAAACAGCCATAACTTTTCGCTCGGTTGTCCGTTTTGGCTGAAATTTTTACAGGAGATTCTAGACGAAAAGTTGAGCATACCCACACTCGGCTACGCCCTGTGTGCCCTCGTCAAAAAATTCAAAAAAAATCGGGAAGATAAAGAAAAAATTCATTCAAGTTGAAACCCGACGTTTTCTGAAACTTCAAGATTTTCTGTAGGCCACGTCCTATCTCGGTTTGAGCTGAAATTTTTTGTGGTTTCTTCCTGTTTACTAGTGAGTTGGAAAAAAATATCAAAAAAATAAAATAAAAAAAAGAAATTTGGGATTCCTACTAGTGCTCCATCTAGCCCCCTGGAATTTCTGAGTTCGGCTGTTTTACACTAAGCCCCCTGTGATCGACTGTGTCCCTTTGTCTCTTTGTTTCTTCTTTGCTATCACTACTGTTCTAGGACATAGTTAGACCAGCAACTAGGGACAAGTTATTTGGGCACTTATTCAGCTTTACTATCTGTTTTTGATTTGTGTCCCACTCATATATATATATTTGGCCTTCCTAGCTCTACATACTTCTTCTGGACAGCACATAGGTTATTTGGTAACCCTTGCAATCGTGGAACACTTCTCCCTGGTATCCTTCGCTTTGTTGTTTTCAGAACTTTGTAAGAGCTTTGCAAGAAGCTTACTTTTGCTGTGTTGAGAGGCACCACTGCTTAGTAGTTTTGTAGGGATAACCTTCACTTTTTGTTTCCTGTTTTGGTGTTTCTGATGTCAGGAAGCGATGGAGAGGGTGCTTCGCCCGCAAAATTTGATGAGTGCGTGAGCCAAGATCAGTTACAGAAGGCTTTGCAGGCGGGTCAGAGTGATTTGATAGAGACGATCACCAGGGCCGTCACCGACGCCGTCACCACGCTTCACCTGGGAGAAAGCATTGAGCGGTTGGATAAGAGAGTCTCTAAGCTAACCGATCAGGTTGTCGAATTGGAGACCGCTCACAAGACCAACAACAACAACAACAACAACAACACCAACACCAACACCAACAACGACACCAACAACGACGTTGAAGACGATCATGATGAAGCAACGGTGTATAAGGCTGATGGCACCGTCGATAGGTCAGCTACAAGGACCGCAAGGTTACGACGCCGTTTGCAACGTAACCCTCAAGGTATAGGTGGTTTCCACAACCACAACCGTCGCACACAAGGTAACTATGCTCCAGATGATCCGTATGCTAAAATTAAGTTTTCAATTCCTTCGTTTTCGGGTCAGTACGATGGTGATGCTTACCTTGATTGGGAAATGACGGTAGAACAAAAATTTAATGCCCATCTTGTTCCTGAACAACATAGAGTTAGACAAGCCACTAGTGAGTTTAAGGACTTTGCTATTGTTTGGTGGAGTGGTCTAGCTGCTGAAACCGATTTGCCTACTACTTGGGAAGAACTTAAGGTAGAAATGCGTGATCGTTTTGTTCCTCCTTCTTTTTATAGAGAAATTCGTAATAAACTGCAGCGTTTAGATCAAGGAGATAAAACTGTTTAGGAGTATTTTAGTGAGCTTCAGAAGGGTTTGATTCGTTGTGCTGTGGTTGAAAAAGTAGAGGATCAGATTTGCCGCTTTTATTCTGGTTTGAGAAAAGAAATTCAGGACATCCTTGATTATAAAGAATTTTATACCCTCAACCAGTGTTTCCAGTATGCTATGCTTGCAGAGAAAGAATCACAGGGACTTTTCCAGGCTTTTGAGGAGTACAGCAAGTCCAGGAATTTCTACCCACCACGACCGACGGGGACTTCGGGGTTGCCCAAGCCATCTTTCCGGCCGCCCCCACCAGCTAGTGTTGTTTCTGCAGCACCAAGATCAGCCCCTGCCCCTTCTACGCGCTCAGGTAAAAATTCTGTGCAGGTACCGGCTAGTAGTGCCTCCTCTGTTGCTTCGACGGGACGCACTACAGGGATTCAGTGCCACCGATGCCATGGTCTTGGCCATGTGCAGAAAGACTGCCCAAGTAGGCGAGCATATGTGGCGACAGATGATGGCGGTTACATGAGCACCTCCGATGTGGAGGATGAGGAGGAGGATGTCGCTGCCACCAGCGGTGACCTCGTCCTTGGAGGCGGAGATACCACGGGCTACATGAATATTATTGTGCAGCGTGTGCTTAGCACACAAATCCAGCAGCCCGAGATGATGCAGCGACATAACTTGTTCCAGATTTTCTTCGTCATCAAGAACCGTCGGGCACGTGTCATCATTGATGGAGGAAGCTGCAACAATTTGGTGAGTTCTGATGTGGTTAAGAAGCTTGATTTGACCACACGCCCACATCCACATCCATACTACATTCAGTGGTTAAATGACTCTGGAAAAGCTAAGGTAACACAAACTTGCAGAGTTCCTTTTTCCATTGGTTCCTATGTGGATTCTGTTGATTGTGATGTTGTACCCATGCAAGCTTGTTCACTTTTATTGGGTAGACCTTGGGAATTTGATAATGATGCTGTACACCATGGTAAAAGTAATAAGTACACTTTTATGCATAAAGGAACTAAAATTACTTTGTTACCAATGACCCCTGCTGAAATTGTACAAGCTGATTTAGAACGAGCTGCTAGTTTGAAAAATAAAAGCCCTGAAATTCAGCAACCTGTTAATTCTGCTTCTACACCAAGTAATGTTAATGATTCTTCAAGTTCTAAGGGTGCTGCAATTAAATTACAAGGTCGTTCATGTCTTGCCACAAAATCTGAGCTTGCTGAAATTTCTACTTATGATATTTGCTATGCTTTGATATGCAAACAAGCCTTGTTTTTGCTTGGTGATATTGCTTCTACTGCTTCGCCTCCTGCTGTCACTAACCTTTTGCAGGAGTATGAGGATGTTTTCCCAGCTGAGATACCCTCGGGCTTGCCACCTTTGAGAGGGATTGAGCATCAAATTGATTTGATTCCTGGTGCTACTTTGCCAAACCATGCTGCTTATAGGACCAACCCTGAGGAGACTAAGGAGATACAACGACAAGTCCAAGACCTTTTGGATCGTGGGTATGTTCGTCAATCACTTAGTCCTTGTGCTGTTCCTGTACTTTTGGTTCCTAAGAAAGATGGTTCTTGGCGTATGTGTGTAGATTGTAGAGCCATTAATAACATTACTATTAGGTATCGTCATCCTATTCCTAGGCTAGACGACATGCTTGATGAGTTATGTGGTGCTATAATTTTCACTAAAATTGATTTGCGTAGTGGCTACCATCAAATTAGAATGAAACTTGGAGATGAATGGAAAACAGCTTTCCAAACCAAATTCGGGTTGTATGAGTGGTTAGTAATGCCTTTTGGGTTAACTAATGCACCCAGTACTTTCATGCGTTTGATGAATGAGGTTTTAAGACCTTTTATTGGCAAATTTGTGGTTGTCTACTTTGATGATATCTTGATTTACAGCAAATCTATGGATGATCATATGATTCATTTGCGTGCTGTTTTCGATGCTTTGCGAGTTGCACATTTATTTGGTAACCTTGAGAAGTGCACCTTTTGCACGGATCGAGTCTCTTTTCTTGGCTATGTTGTGACTCCACAGGGAATTGAGGTGGATGAGGCGAAGATTGAAGCCATAAAGAGCTGGCCTGTACCAAAAACTATCACACAGGTGAGGAGTTTTCTTGGTCTTGCAGGTTTCTACCGCCGCTTTGTCAAAGATTTCAGCACCATTGCTGCACCATTGCATGAGTTGACAAAGAAGGGCGTTGACTTCCATTTTGGTAAGGTACATCATGAGTCTTTTGATGCTTTGAAGGACAAACTTACACATGCACCATTGCTGCAATTACCCAATTTTGATAAGACTTTTGAGCTTGAATGTGATGCTAGTGGTATAGGCATTGGTGGTGTTTTGATGCAAGATGGTAAACCTGTTGCATACTTTAGTGAGAAAATTACTGGGCCTGTTTTGAATTATTCCACGTATGATAAGGAACTATATGCACTTGTACGTTCTTTAGAGACGTGGCGTCATTATTTGTTGCCCAAAGAATTTGTTATTCATTCTGATCATGAATCACTTAAGTATATTCGTTCTCAATGCAATTTGAACCGTAGACATGCTAAATGGGTTGAGTTTATTGAGTCTTTTCCTTATATTATTAAACATAAGAAAGGGAAGGATAATGTGATTGCTGATGCTTTATCTAGGCGATATACTTTGTTGTCTCAACTTGATTGTAGAATTTTTGGACTTGAGGCAATTAAAGAACAATATGTTGCTGATGTTGATTTTAAAGATGTATTGCTGCACTGTAAAGAAGGTCGTGCTTGGCACAAATTTGTGTTGAATGATGGTTTCTTGTTTAGAGCTAACCGCCTATGCATTCCAGTTGGTTCCGTTCGTCTTTTATTGTTGCAGGAGGCGCATGGAGGTGGATTGATGGGTCATTTTGGTGCTAAGAAGACGGAGGATATTTTGGCCACACACTTCTTTTGGCCAAGGATGAGGAAAGATGTTGAGCGTTTTGTTGCTCGCTGCACTACATGTCAAAAAGCTAAGTCTCGATTGAATCCACATGGTTTATACATGCCACTTCCTGTTCCTTCTATTCCTTGGGCGGATATTTCTATGGACTTTATTTTAGGACTGCCTAGGACTAAGAGGGGGAGTGATAGCATTTTTGTTGTTGTGGATCGTTTTTCCAAGATGGCACACTTTATACCATGTCATAAAACTGATGATGCTAGTTACATTGCTGATCTTTTTTTCAAAGAAATTGTACGTTTGCATGGTATGCCTTCTACTATTGTTTCAGATCGTGATGCAAAATTCTTGAGTCATTTTTGGCGCACGCTTTGGAATAAGTTGGGTACAAAGTTGTTATTTTCTACAACTTGTCATCCACAAACTGATGGACAAACTGAGGTTGTGAACCGTACTTTGGGTACTATGTTGCGAGCTATTTTGAAGAAAAATTTGAAGCAATGGGAAGAATGCTTACCTCATGTTGAGTTTGCTTATAATCGGGCAACACATTCTACTACCAAGGTAAGTCCATTCAAGGTAGTGTATGGTTTTGATCCCCGTACTCCACTTGATATACTTCCTCTACCTATTAATGAGAGAGTTCATGTTGATGCTAAGGAGCGTGCTGAATTTATTTTGCAAATGCATGAGACCACTAGACTTAGCATTGAAAAGATGAATGAAAAGTATAAAATTGCTGGCAGTAAGGGTAGAAAGGAAGTAAAGCTTGATGTAGGAGATTTAGTGTGGTTACACTTAAGGAAGGATAGATTTCCAGAATTGAGAAAGTCTAAACTAATGCCTAGAGCTGATGGTCCATTCAAAATAATAGAGAAGATTAATGATAATGCATACAAACTTGAGTTGCCTCCCGAGTTCGGGGTTAGTCCTACTTTTAACATTTCAGATTTGAAACCATACTTGGGAGAAGAGGATGAGCTCGAGTCGAGGACGACTCCACTTCAAGAGGGGGAGGATGATGAGGACATCACTCCTATGGATACACACAACACTCCTCCAAATCTGGACTTGCAAGGTCCAATGACTAGAGCTCGTGCACGACGACTAAATTTAGAGGTGAGCTCGTTCCTACGTTCTTCGCTATATGTTACTTTTGAGAATGGTTTGCTACCTAATGATTATTTTATGATTAGAAACTATGGAGAAGACCAGGAGATGATGGGAGAAGGAGCTGGGAACGTGGAGGACCAGCAAGAGCTTGGAAGCCAAAGTGGAGGCCCAATCAAAACCGACTTCGAGTCTGTTTCGGGGCCCAGGACCAGTCTGTACTAAAACAGTTGCCCAGGACGCATACGGACTCAGATTTGGACGTTCTACATATGCACGGAAAGATAAGGAGAAGACCTTTCCAATGCCGCCGGCCTCATGTCAAAATTCATCCGGAGTCATCGGGAATCGTCAAAACAAGACAGAGTCCAGAATCTGTATCGGTGCTGCATCGCCTATTTTTGGCCTTTGGGCTTTGTATCTAGTTGAGCCCAATTAGGGGCGCGTCCAGAGGGTCTTGCACGACCCTAGGGTCTTTATATACAGCCGCCGCCGCACCATTAGGGTTCGGGTTTTGCTTAGATCAATTCTGTTCATAAACAGTTTCGCCGTTCATCGGTTTGTGAGACCCCAACTTCGAGAGTTTAATCGTACATCTGCAATTGTGTTGCAATCTTCGTTGTTCTTGCTTGTGTTCTTGATTCACAGGCAGAGATCAGCCTTCTCGGCGAGGTCAATCGTCTTTTGGACGGTTGATAACCAGAGGAGACGTCGTGCTGCGGTTGCGGGGTTTAGAACGTGCTGTTCTGAAACCGGATCGATTTGTGTGTCGCCTCCGACCAAATCAACTTACCAAGAACCTTTCGGAAGATCGGGAACCCTTGTCCACATCAATCGAGACATAACCAAAGCTATCAATGTTGCATCCCTCTTGATAGTACGACATTCCTATACACAAAAGTAAATAGAAAACTATACCAATAGGAACACCTTCATGTCATAATGTTTTCTAATCTTGAGGGTTGCTAATGCATGAGCATTTTACCATTTGAACATTTAGTTGTTGATCAACTATTGATAAGCAAAGATGTCCAATATTATTATACCTTTGCCTTGAGCATGTCCACTTGAGATTTTAGATTTGATGTTCATCAACTCATAAAGTGTGACCACAATTTTTTATTTTCCTTGAGCATGTCCACATGATATTTTGGGCTTGATGTTCATCAACTCATGAAGTGTATGTGATCACTTCCATTTGTTCATCCCGCTTGATATTTTTCAACATGTGAAATTCAACCATTGCTCTTACTTTCAATGTCCTTGATGTGATGAAACCTATGAATACCATCTTCTTTCATTTTACATTTCACGCATTCAAATGAGTGATATAGATAATCTATAGCTTCACATAGTCTTGCACGGTTCATCGTGCTAAGCCTACACTTGCTCTTCACCATTGCCTTTGGTTCTTCAGCGCCAAGCCTCTTGCTTGCCCTTCACCCTTGTACATGGTTCGTCGCAGCCAAGTCTTGCTCAACCTTCACCGTCTTTCCATGTAATGCTACTTTGTATCCATCATCATCAATATGCTCACTATCATTTCCATAACCAAGTTGATATGTTCTTTTTTCTCAAGTGTCTTGATTTTCTTCTTGTCTTAATGGTCACAAATATTCAAGTTATTCACCAATAATTTCTACTTCAATTATTGACACATCACCATGTTGACACCATCAACTATTGATATTCAATCATCTTCTATGATGTGTTTCTAACTTCAACCATAAGTGTTGATTTTGTCTACCGACACCTTCATCAATACATTGATCACTATTATCCGTTATCAAGCATCTTCATCAAATAACTTATTGAGTCAACCATACTATCATCAATCTACAAGCTTGTCCATGTTGATCCTCAACACTTGTTACAAATTATTTGATGTCATAGTTTAATCTTCTTGCTTGATGCCGGAACATAACCTATCATGCAAACTTACAAACTCATAGAAAAGGTTAGTTCCAACAACCATTGTCATCTATCACCAAAACTCATCATTATTCCAAGGCTAGAGAGCTAGATCTTTCAACCTTCCCCCTTTTTGGTGATTGATGACAACACTATCATATCATGATGAAGGGTAATAAAAACAAACTCTAGTATATGTCAACATGAACATGAGTCATATACTAGAGGGGTTAGTTCCAACAAATGAAACAACAAACATAGAGAGAGCTCCCACTAAAAATGTGCATATAAAATCTAAGCGAGACTCTCTCCCCCTTTGTCTATCTCTCCCCTCAATATATCTCTCCCCCTTTGGCATCAAGCACCAAAAAGGGCAAAAGAATACAAAACATATGTATGGGAGGAACAAATGCATAAACAAACAATCTGGGGTTCATCATCTATCCATGATCCAAAGGATGTGGCTGAAAAACAAAAAATGATGACAAGCATACCTTTGGAGTCACCTTTTATCAACTTTGAGACTAAATAATATAAAGCTCAATAAAAAGTTAGTCTCAAGATCACAATGATTAGAAAAATAAATTCCCTCATATGATGAGCATAGATAGATGTGCAATAAAATCATATACATTTATTATTTAAAGAGCAAGAGGGGAATATAATATATGACTGAATTCACTAATCAAACCAATGCAATTTGAACAAGCCAAATAACAGCATGAATGCATACATTTTGATTTGTCCATATTCCTAATTAATAAGAGACCATACAATACAAAACTCAATAAAAAACACTAGTCTCATCGAACATAGTATAATCTCCCCCTCAAATAATGCATAGTAGAATATTCAACGTATACATATGCAATTGACAAGTAACAAACAAGAGAGAAATATATACTATATCTTAGGTTCAAGAAAGCAACCATAATATGGAAGGATTGGCATTAAAGAACAATATATGTAAAACATGCTTCTATGAACCATATGAGGTATATATTGACGTAGCTCACAAAGAACTACAAATACATATGCAATAAAAGGTATGTGGATACTAATTAGATAGGCATAAGAAAAACTCACATACTAATAATACCATAATGTAGATAGCCACAAGAGATATACCACTCAAACTTGATGATTTTGAAATTAGTCATGATACCTCATAATTCATAGCCTACTTTCATCATCTCCATCCTCATTTGTGTAGCCACCATGAATATACGACTACCCATTAATCCATCCACAATATCATGTCACCTCATGAGACTATCAAAGATAAGCTTCCAAACATGTTAGTCTGAACTTCTCAAAAATATAGGATAGACACATTCATGAATTATCCTCATAATTTGAATGACTTGTAAAAAACAAGTACTTGTCATTAAAAACACATGAGGAGATTATCATATATTTTGCACATTCATGACACATACAAGGGTATGATAGGAAATAATACACAAATGCCATGATCAAATAGTCAAGACTTGATGCATGTCAAGAAATGCTAAGCACTCAAGCATGCACATGATCACCATTGTAAGAAATTACAAATAAAGCATATGGTAATCAACATGTCATGATAAGAAATATAAATAACAACACATGACATGTAAGATGGCTTGAAGGGGATATAAATAAAAATAAGCCAACTAATCAAGCATATCATGATAAATGGTAATATTTGGAGTGAACATGATATGAAGCATGCATGTCATATATGTGATGTCTTGACAAGATTTGAATAAAACACAAGCCATAATAAGCAACCATATCATGGAAAATATAAAAATTTATGGCAACATGATATGAAGCACTTTAAACATGGCAAAGATAGTGAAAGACACACAAGTCAATACACGCATTGCAATCTCCCATAATATGAGATATCTAGAAATGTCGTGATATCAAAATATAACAATAAACTCATGCAATCCTAAACATATGCATGGAGACATGATACAACAAATGCATGAAATTTAATCTAGTTTATTCGGTATTCAAGAGGAGGTTTTAGGTTAAAGGTCGGTCAACAAATACCACATATAAAGATTGATCCTTGAAAAAGGTTTCTCTTTTCAACATTAATTTTTCTCCATATATGAGTCAATTTTTCTTGAACTCATTCAGTTTGTCCATAATGTTCGTGGACTTTCAAATAAAGTTGAACTCAATTCATAATTCATGGCTTCCTTTATTGATCTCATAGGCAATCACCTTCTTATTATGCTTTTTTGAGAATATATTTTCTTCACACTTGTTTATTTTCATTTAATTTGGTACATTTTCTTTCCTTGATAACCATCCACCACAAAGGCACATTTCCTAAGACAAGGAGAGAAAACAAGACAACTACCAAGAAACTTGATAGATATGTTAGTCCTCGTGTACTAGAAACATGATATAAGCTCCCCCCCCCCCCTAACATTATGCATACAAGTGGTTGTATTTCTTCTTGCAACTATGCACATAATCATAACAACTTGAGGGGAACATTGCATATGAGTTGGGTTATGGCAAAAGAAATATAATAGAGAAAAGCAACTTGCCATAAGACATATGAAATGAAAGCACATGTAGATTGTTCAACAAAGATAACAATAAGATACATATCAATCTACCATATGAGAAGATACTATTACCTTTGTGAATTTGTATTGTCATGCATAAGCACATGCTTGCATATAGGATAATGACAAGATTTAAACAAGACAAGCATGAGCACATAAATTTAGCATCTAGTATCACAAAGAAGCATTCTCTTATAAATCAACTACTAGTGCCACGAAATTGTAATATAGAGCAACATGAAAATGTATATAAGTGAAATCAAGTCACTCTACATTTATAGTAAAATGGAGAAGTTTGCATATGAACATGATTACCTCAATAGTCTTGTAATTAGAAAGCTTGGGTTCTTTTTATATGGAAACCATCAATAATAGATATCAAATTTTTAATTTCCCCACGAAGACCAACCCAATAGCATAGATGATATATACATATAATGTTGAACCAAATTTTTAACTAATCAAATTTTTTTTATGCATGACTAGAATTAGATTTCCTCTTCATTGTCATCTTAGCATCTTGAACTTGTACTAATAGGACTTTGTCATCTTCATGACAAATATAGCAAGTCATATTTGATCCCTCGACAAGCTTCTTCTCAGTAGGCCCACCATCGTGCCTTGAGCATCCCTAAACCATCAGCTCAAGCTCATGCCCATGCATACCGATATATTGAAGAGGTTTTACATTACTTCTCATTTCTTTCTCTAAGTCCTTGACCTTTTCTATCCATGCTTGACATTCTCAGTTACCTTGCATTGTTAGTCTTAACAAATAAATTTTCATTGCATGGATAATCATAAATAAAACAATTATGCATCTCATGCTCATTATCAAGAAAATTGAATTTGCCAACAAACTCTTTTACGAATAGAAAGATAAATAGTATGTGTTTCTCATAATCTCAAACATTTTACAATAGAAGCTCATATGACCAAAATTTCAAAGAAGCAAATTTAACCAAGATAAAAAAACATTTGAATTTGACCATTCTTCTATGAGCCACAAATGCCTCCACGGACCGATACATACAAAATATATGGTTCTAGTGGCAAGACTCATTTGATGCTAAAATAGGACAAAAAATGATTACGAAGATTTTTGGTGACTTTTCAAATCAAGTACATTTCAAACCGTTAGTAATGACAACTCTCAAGGTTTGCAATGAGATTTATTTTTAGAATCCTTCTCAAAATAATTTTATGAAAATAATCCTTTAAAATCAAAAACAAGATCCTAAAATCCATATTTTGGGGCTAAAAACATTTTCATTATAAAGGAAGATTTTGAATCAAATAAAGATAGGTTTGAAACACATAGCAATTTTTGCAATAGGTTTTCTAAAGTTTTGGCTTCTTGGTCAAAAGGCTATTTCAAAAGATATTATAGCATCAATAAAAATTTGTTTGCATTTTGGTGCTGGAATATATATGGAATGATATAGTACTCTTCGAACACATGTTAATCATATCTTAGCTCAAATTGATACAAATGAAGCATCCAAGCAACATAAGTAGGATATGCATGAACAACAAAATCCTACACAAGGCTAGAGACTAGATACTTTCAATGTAAATACATGTTACCGAGATGGCATTGGTTAAGGTTGTAGAGCAATATTATTCATACTTGACATCCCTTCCATAAATGATGAGAAATACCAATTAGAAAGGATCTTGACATCAGATGTGGAATATGATTAATCTCAAGTGAGCGAAGTCTTCAATGCATCTCCATGTACCTATTAACTCATTCAAGCTCTTTGTGGTACCCAAGTCATGTTAGGTCCTTGTATGTTAGTCATAAGAGATTTTGGCACCCAAATGGTCTTTGCATTAGCATTGTGTGAACTAACAATATTGGAAATAATAGTACAACTTCTAGTCTTTTTAAGCAAATAATGATCATTAGAAGGAATAGGCTTAGGATTATTACCCATAGGACAATTGCTGCCTATATGTCCCTTGTTCTGACATGTGTAGCAAATCCGATTCTTGTACTTGCAAGACATCTTCTCCTCTTGCTTCTCGTTTGCTTCCATGACCGAGAGCTTCTTTTCGGGTGCCATAAATTCTTCATTTTTCTTATAAGGGCATGAAACAATTTCATAACCCTTCTCATTGCAACAAGAACACTTCTTTGGAAGTGTGGGGTTATCATCAACCTTGTTTAAGCATTTGAAGTAGTTGACATGAGCCAACTTCTTTTCTTTTTTATTCTTGCTCATATCTTTTCTTTTTTATTTGCTTGAGAGCAACAAGGGTTATCACATAATACATCACAAGAAGTGGATTCATCAATTAAATCACATGTAATGCCTACGTCCACTTTGGTATTTTCTAACACATTAGAGGCAAGAGAATCATAAGCTTCTTTGAGCTTCTCATGAGTTTCACTAAGATCCTCATGAGAATGCCTTAGCTCCTCTAACATGTTCTTTGAAGAAGAATTTTGCTCCTTTAATGTACTCATTTTAGGTTTCTCTTGGTCCACATATTTTTCCATGCCATGCAATAATTCAACAAGCGCATTATATGTGTACTCATGATCATCTTCTTCATCATCACTATCACTATCATCACATCACTATTAATTTTAAGTTTCGTGTTACCTTTGGCCATAAGGCAATGAGGTGATGTTCATGGAGTTGATGGTTCACCAATATAAACACTTAATGAAGAATGATCATCATTTTCATGAGCACTTGATGTTGTGCAATTATCTTTGTTCACCAATTTGTGAAGGCAACCATCATCACTTCTAGTGTTGGGCTCTTCATATTTTTCTTGAATTTCAATCCAGACATCATGTGCCCTCTCAAAGGTGCATATTTCATTGAAAACCTCTGCACTCAAAGCACTAAACAAACTTTTATATGCATGTGCCTCAAGATATAGATATTTTTCTTGTGCATGTGCTTGTGGGACATCATCTAAGGCACAAGAAAATCCTATATACACAATCCACCATATTTTAGGACTCATTGCACGAAAATATGAAGTCATTTTAGTTTTCCAATGAGCATAATTGGTGATATCAAAATAAGGGACTAGTCCTAGAGCTGAACTCGAATAAATCCGGGCAGGGCCGGACTAGTCCTAGAGCTGAACTAGTACTTCAGATTTCCAGACAAATTCAGGACCCGGACTAGTCCTCAGAGTTCCTGGACTAGTCCGGACTGCGCGACGGAAAGATGAATAGAAACACGTTTTTGACAATCTAGGTACAAATCGACTTCAACCAAGTTGTTCTAGACATATATAAGAGCAAATACACCGAATATATTGAACCAGCAACAAGTATAATGAAATAATAATTCGGTGTAAGCAAATCAAGCACAAATATGAAGAACTAGATAAAGAACATGCAAACCAATTGTGAGACGAGATGATTTGTTTTTCAAAGTTCAGATTCTTCAAGAATCCTAACTCTCCATTGAGGAAGCTTGGGAGCTCACCAAATAATTTGATTTGTTTTTCGAAGTTTGTGAAACCTTCACAAACTTCCCGAGCTCACCACAAAGCTTGGGAGCTCACCGGGCGATGCCTATCAACAATGGGATTAACTCTCTTTCACTCAATCTCTCACCCAATCTCACCCACAAGGTCAAGCACTAAGCAATGGGGAGTGGAGAGGTTGTTTCTTGGCCTAAAAGAGTGTTTCTTTGCTATGGAACCGGCAGCCAACCGTTGGGAACGAAGGGGGAAGGTATATATAGGATGTTTTAAAAAACTAACCGTTATGTTCTGTCAGTGGCCGTTGTTATTATTTCATACAATCACAGATAAATCCACAAGTGCATGAATACCGATATAGCACTTTACCTAGGAGTATTCCAAGGTATCAAATTCACAGGGAACGTGTGTATCTAATCTCCTATAATAATCCGTCCAAGGACAACAAGAACATGGTAGGCAAAGGGTAGAGAGGATTCCTATGGTCAAGGGTCCTATATTAAGATAGGTTCGGTCTCTACTGCTTACTTCGGGCACCGGCTTACCCCTGCATCTATAGACGACTCCGGCCAACAGCTCTACGACGTACCCGAACATGGAGGATTACTAAGGCCGAATAGGGCTGTCACCACCTACCGACTACCTCTATAAACCGTGGGGCACACGGCAAACAAAGGTAACCTCTATCCTAGACACCACGTCTACACTATTGATTACTATCCTAGTCTCGGATCCACGCTTATAGAAGACTAAGATACTCTAACTAAACAGAGCGATGAACCTGTAAGCAATAAAGGAAACAACTTACCTAAATAAGAAACTTAAATACCAAAGAGGAAACACGAACACTTACTTGAAAAAGAAAGCATCCGTCGAGGTACAAGCATGGGGAAGATCACCAACAAACCCGGCGCTTCCCCGAACTCTCCCTCACTCTCTCCCTATTTTCTAAACACTTTGGCAGTGCTAAAGCCTTTAGAATGGAGGTCTAAACTCTCTTCTTGTGTGTTGTATTGTTCATGCCGAATTCCCCCTCTATTTATAGGTGGCAATGGGTAGGGGGGTACTTGTAGGTGAAGGCGAGTCGGTAGGCCAAAGTTGGTCCACCGGCCGGCGGGCAAGGTCGGGTGGCCACGTGTGCTGGGCGGCATAGCATGCCTGGTGGCATGCACCGTTGGGTGGCCTTTGCATCATCTCGGTTCACGACCGACTTCTCTTGGATGGCTTGGATTTTGTCCTGATGTCAGTCGTTTGGTCATTTTCCACCGACTCTTTATTTGGTGGGTGGTAGGACTCATGGGCCTCATGGGCTGGCAACCCTGGGTGGCCAACCCAGGCCGGGTCGGGCGGCAAGCCGGGCCGGGCGGCAGCCTTGGCCGGGTGCTGACCCCATCCAGGGCGCCTCCTGACTTCTCCCGGTTAGGCCACATGTTGGCCTCTTTTCCTTTGCCATATTTGATCACTTTTGGTCCGGGAGGAGAAAACGGCATCACGGTGAAGTATTTTGCAAAATCGGCTGGGTCGAATGATCATTCTGACGATGGTTCCGATCGATCAGCCGGGTTGCTAATTTCAGCTTTAAACGACCCTGTCGGACGGGTTCTGATTTCAGCCGTAACCAACCCTGACAGCCGGGTCCTTATTTCAGCCTTAAACGACCCTGACGGCCGGTGAAAATGGCTGTTTCACAATGGCGATTGGCCGATGGGGTGTTTCTTCATGTTGTTTGCATATTTGGGCGCTTTTATACTAGAAAACACATACTCTCCAAAACTCGTGGAAATTGTTAGTAATAAACTCCTACCACTATGTTGGTTATTTATTCTATATCTATTATGTAGGAATTTGACAGTTGGATATAATATTTAAGGACCATCAACAACACCCCCACACTTAGCCTTTGCTCATCCTCGAGTAAAGGAATAGAGACTAAAGTGGATCATAACTTCAATTGGTGTGATGCTAGCATGCAAATTATCCCATGTCATACATGTACCCATGAACTTTTGAAGTATCTATCACATCCCTATGGGTGGTTGAAGAATGGAACAGTGTTGACTCTAGTCATCTTTACTTCTTCTGTTGAGTAACTTGGTTTTTTACAAGATTTTCAAAACCAAATCATGGCCATTCTCCTCAAATGATTCTCTTAGATCACTCACTATGTGTGTGGTTCCTCACCAAGGCATTTGTCTTTACCTCTTTTCATCCTACCTCTAAATATGGCTTATGTGGAGCTCAGGGTAGGGGAATAAAGAAGGCATACTTGTGTCTCATATATTACTGAGTCAAAAACTGGATCCATGGAGAAAATAAGTCATGAATTGTGATCAAGCATGTGCACATAAATGGAAGGGATGGATGGAAATGCGAATGATGGATGCACCTTTTGAAATCCTCACTCTCTTGTATTTGAGAACGTGAGATATCTTTCTTTCTCTCTCTCTTTTTTTTTATACTTGACAACCCATGTCTCTTTCTGCAAGCATAATTGGAGAGGTAGTTTTTTTCAAAGCATGGTGGAGCACTTTATTTTTGTGGACAGATGAATATGGATGATGCTATCTTCTGGTGTAGAAGAATTAGCATATGGATGACAGTGGATGATGGAGGTGGATAAATACTCCTTTATGTGTAGACTCTCTCTTTCTTTGAAATGATATTGGGCATGGCTATTTATTTTTTTTTTCATCATGCTCAAAGATGAGAGCATGTTTTTTTCATAGCCATGCCTTCTACAGATCAATTGAGAGAGGGTCATAACAGGATAACCATGGAGTATTTCTTTTGGTGGATGGATGGCTGATGATGGAAATGCTACCTTCTAATGTAGAAGATTAGCATTTGAAGGAAATGTGCACATGATCTTGATCAACAAAACATAAACATGCATCTCACTAGGGTCACAAGAATTTGACAAAGTTTAATGAAACAACAAGCAGCATATGCATAAGGTTTTCAATATAACTATCATATGGCTTTGGTAGGACATTCATATCATTGAGGAGAGGGCCATTCATTTTTATTTTTAAAGAGAAATTCCCAGGCACTACAAGCATAAGAGAAAAATTTCTTTCATCACACCATATCTCATAAGTCAACTACTTAGGTGATATGCTTCCCTAAAGATACAGTTCATAGGAAGCAAGTAAATGAACTAGGAATAAGGAGCATGCAAGTCAATCAAAGAGAAGCATGATAATGAGGGTTCACAAGAATTGGCTTTAGTTTTCAAGTTAAATTTATTGATTGGCTCAGGATAAATTTGATTTAACTTGGAAACTAGGAGGAAATGGAAAGGGATAGACTATGCAAACCGTCACTATGGAAGATGTGGAAGCTTAGGAGCACCATGCTTGTGTCGACTGTCCTTGTAGGTTGGTCGATGTCACTTGGAGCCCGGTCACCTCGACCTTTGACATGTTGGCTTAAGAAACGATCTGCAATGTGTCGGTGGGAGGCCTTGTGTTGTTTGTGCGTTGAAAATCTTGTAGGCCTCCCCCACACTTGATCTTGTGATGTGAACAAGGATTCCCGATCTTCCGAAAGGTTCTTGGTAAGTTGATTTGGTCGGAGGCGACACACAAATCGATCCGGCTTCAGAACAGCACGTTCTAAACCCCGCAATCGCAGCACGACGTCTCCTCTGGTTATCAACCGTCCAAAAGACGATTGACCTCGCCGAGAAGGCTGATCCCTGCCTGCGAATCAAGAACACAAGCAAGAACAACGAAGATTGCAACACAATTGCAGATGTATGATTAAACTCTCGAAGTTGGGGTCTCACAAACCGATGAACGGCGAAACTGTTTATGAACAGAATTGATCTAAGCAAAACCCAAACCCTAATGGTGCAGCGGCGGCTGTATATAAAGACCCTAGAGTCGTGCAAGACCCTCTGGACGCGCCCCTAATTGGGCTCAACTAGATACAAAGCCCAAAGGCCAAAAATAGGCGACGCAGCACCGACACAGATTCTGGACACTGTCTTATTTTGACGATTCCCGATGACTCCGGATGAATTTTGACATGAGGCCGACGGCATTGGAAAGTTCTTCTCCTTATCTTTCCGTGCATATGTAGAACGTCCACATCCGAGTCCGTATGCGTCCTGGGCGACTGTTTTAGTACAGACTGGTCCTGGGCCCCGAAACAGACTCGAAGTCGGTTTTGATTGGGCCTCCACTTTGGCTTCCAAGCCCTTGCTGGTCCTCCACGTTCCCAGCTCCTTCTCCCATCATCTCCTGGTCTTCTCCATGGTTTCTAATCATAAAATAATTATTAGGTAGCAAACCATTCTCAAAAGTAACATATAGCGAAGAACGTAGGAACGAGCTCACCTCTAAATTTAGTCGTCGTGCACGAGCTCTAGTCATTGGACCTTGCAAGTCCAGATTTGGAGGAGTGTTGTGTGTATCCATAGGAGTGATGTCCTCATCATCCTCCCCCTCTTGAAGTGGAGTCGTCCTCGACTCGAGCTCATCCTCTTCTCCCAAGTATGGTTTCAAATCTGAAATGTTAAAAGTAGGACTAACCCCGAACTCGGGAGGCAACTCAAGTTTGTATGCATTATCATTAATCTTCTCTATTATTTTGAATGGACCATCAGCTCTAGGCATTAGTTTAGACTTTCTCAATTCTGGAAATCTATCCTTCCTTAAGTGTAACCACACTAAATCTCCTACATCAAGCTTTACTTCCTTTCTACCCTTACTGCCAGCAATTTTATACTTTTCATTCATCTTTTCAATGCTAAGTCTAGTGGTCTCATGCATTTGCAAAATAAATTCAGCACGCTCCTTAGCATCAACATGAACTCTCTCATTAATAGGTAGAGGAAGTATATCAAGTGGAGTACGGGGATCAAAACCATACACTACCTTGAATGGACTTACCTTGGTAGTAGAATGTGTTGCCCGATTATAAGCAAACTCAACATGAGGTAAGCATTCTTCCCATTGCTTCAAATTTTTCTTCAAAATAGCTCGCAACATAGTACCCAAAGTGCGGTTCACAACCTCAGTTTGTCCATCAGTTTGTGGATGACAAGTTGTAGAAAATAACAACTTTGTACCCAACTTATTCCAAAGCGTGCGCCAAAAATGACTCAAGAATTTTGCATCACGATCTGAAACAATAGTAGAAGGCATACCATGCAAACGTACAATTTCTTTGAAAAAAAGATCAGCAATGTAACTAGCATCATCAGTTTTATGACATGGTATAAAGTGTGCCATCTTGGAAAAATGATCCACAACAACAAAAATGCTATCACTCCCCCTCTTAGTCCTAGGCAGTCCTAAAATAAAGTCCATAGAAATATCCGCCCAAGGAATAGAAGGAACAGGAAGTGGCATGTATAAACCATGTGGATTCAATCGAGACTTAGCTTTTTGACATGTAGTGCAGCGAGCAACAAAACGCTCAACATCTTTCCTCATCCTTGGCCAAAAGAAGTGTGTGGCCAAAATATCCTCCGTCTTCTTAGCACCAAAATGACCCATCAATCCACCTCCATGCGCCTCCTGCAACAATAAAAGACGAACGGAACCAACTGGAATGCATAGGCGGTTAGCTCTAAACAAGAAACCATCATTCAACATAAATTTGTGCCAAGCACGACCTTCTTTACAGTGCAGCAATACATTTTTAAAATCAACATCAGCAACATATTGTTCTTTAATTGCCTCAAGTCCAAAAATTCTACAATCAAGTTGAGACAACAAAGTATATCGCCTAGATAAAGCATCAGCAATCACATTATCCTTCCCTTTCTTATGTTTAATAATATAAGGAAAAGACTCAATAAACTCTACCCATTTAGCATGTCTACGGTTCAAATTGCATTGAGAACGAATATACTTAAGTGATTCATGATCAGAATGAATAACAAATTCTTTGGGCAACAAATAATGACGCCACGTCTCTAAAGAACGTACAAGTGCATATAGTTCCTTATCATACGTGGAATAATTCAAAACAGGCCCAGTAATTTTCTCACTAAAGTATGCAACAGGTTTACCATCTTGCATCAAAACACCACCAATGCCTATACCACTAGCATCACATTCAAGCTCAAAAGTCTTATCAAAATTGGGTAATTGCAGCAATGGTGCATGTGTAAGTTTGTCCTTCAAAGCATCAAAAGACTCATGATGTACCTTACCAAAATGGAAGTCAACGCCCTTCTTTGTCAACTCATGCAATGGTGCAGCAATGGTGCTGAAATCTTTGACAAAGCGGCGGTAGAAACCTGCAAGACCAAGAAAACTCCTCACCTGTGTGATAGTTTTTGGTACAGGCCAGCTCTTTATGGCTTCAATTTTCGCCTCATCCACCTCAATTCCCTGTGGAGTCACAACATAGCCAAGAAAAGAGACTCGATCCGTGCAAAAGGTGCACTTCTCAAGGTTACCAAATAAACGTGCAACTCGCAAAGCATCAAAAACAGCACGCAAATGAATCATATGATCATCCATGGATTTGCTATAAATCAAGATATCATCAAAGTAAACAACCACAAATTTGCCAATAAAAGGTCTTAAAACCTCATTCATCAAACGCATGAAAGTACTGGGTGCATTAGTTAACCCAAAAGGCATTACTAACCACTCATACAACCCGAATTTGGTTTTGAAAGCTGTTTTCCATTCATCTCCAAGTTTCATTCTAATTTGATGGTAGCCACTACGCAAATCAATTTTAGTGAAAATTATAGCACCACATAACTCATCAAGCATGTCGTCTAGCCTAGGAATAGGATGACGATACCTAATAGTAATGTTATTAATGGCTCTACAATCTACACACATACGCCAAGAACCATCTTTCTTAGGAACCAAAAGTACAGGAACAGCACAAGGACTAAGTGATTGACGAACATACCCACGATCCAAAAGGTCTTGGACTTGTCGTTGTATCTCCTTAGTCTCCTCAGGGTTGGTCCTATAAGCAGCACGGTTTGGCAAAGTAGCACCAGGAATCAAATCAATTTGATGCTCAATCCCTCTCAAAGGTGGCAATCCCGAGGGTATCTCAGCTGGGAAAACATCCTCATACTCCTGCAAAAGGTTAGTGACAGCAGGAGGCAAAGCACTAGAAGCAATATCACCAAGCAAAAACAAGGCTTGTTTGCATATCAAAGCATAGCAAATATCATCAGTAGAAATTTCAGCAAGCTCAGATTTTGTGGCAAGACATGAACGACCTTGTAATTTAATTGCAGCACCCTTAGAACTTGAAGAATCATTAACATTACTTGGTGGAGAAGCAGAATTAACAGGTTGCTGAATTTCAGGGCTTTTATTTTTCAAACTAGCAGCTCGTTCTAAATCAGCTTGTACAATTTCAGTAGGGGTCATTGGTAACAAAGTAATTTTAGCTCCTTTATGCATAAAAGTGTACTTATTACTTTTACCATGGTGTACAGCATCATTATCAAATTCCCAAGGTCTACCCAATAAAAGTGAACAAGCTTGCATGGGTACAACATCACAATCAACAGAATCCACATAGGAACCAATGGAAAAAGGAACTCTGCAAGTTTGTGTTACCTTCGCTTTTCCAGAGTCATTTAACCACTGAATGTAGTCTGGATGTGGATGTGGGCGTGTGGCCAAATCAAGCTTCTTAACCACATCAGAACTCACCAAATTGTTGCAGCTTCCTCCATCAATGATGACACGTGCCCGACGGTTCTTGATGACGAAGAAAATCTGGAACAAGTTATGTCGCTGCATCATCTCGGGCTGCTGGATTTGTGTGCTAAGCACACGCTGCACAATAATATTCATGTAGCCCGTGGTATCTCCGCCTCCAAGGACGAGGTCACCGCTGGTGGCAGCGACATCCTCCTCCTCATCCTCCACATCGGAGGTGCTCATGTAACCGCCATCATCTGTCGCCACATATGCTCGCCTACTTGGGCAATCTTTCTGCACATGGCCAAGACCATGGCATCGGTGGCACTGAATCCCTGTAGTGCATCCCGTCGAAGCGACAGAGGAGGCACTACTAGCCGGTACCTGCACAGAATTTTTACCTGAGCGCATAGAAGGGGCAGGGGCTGATCTTGGTGCTGTAGAAACAACACTAGCTGGTGGGGGCGGCCGGAAAGATGGCTTGGGCAGCCCCGAAGTCCCCGTCTGTCGTGGTGGGTAGAAATTCCTAGACTTGCTGTACTCCTCAAAAGCCTGGAAAAGTCCCTGTGATTCTTTCTCTGCAAGCATAGCATACTGGAAACACTGGTTGAGGGTATAAAATTCTTTATAATCAAGGATGTCCTAAATTTCTTTTCTCAAACCAGAATAAAAGCGGCAAATCTGATCCTCTACTTTTTCAACCACAGCACAACGAATCAAACCCTTCTGAAGCTCACTAAAATACTCCTGAACAGTTTTATCTCCTTGATCTAAACGCTGCAGTTTATTACGAATTTCTCTATAAAAAGAAGGAGGAACAAAACGATCACGCATTTCTACCTTAAGTTCTTCCCAAGTAGTAGGCAAATCGGTTTCAGCAGCTAGACCACTCCACCAAACAATAGCAAAGTCCTTAAACTCACTAGTGGCTTGTCTAACTCTATGTTGTTCAGGAACAAGATGGGCATTAAATTTTTGTTCTACCGTCATTTCCCAATCAAGGTAAGCATCACCATCGTACTGACCCGAAAACGAAGGAATTGAAAACTTAATTTTAGCATACGGATCATCTGGAGCATAGTTACCTTGTGTGCGACGGTTGTGGTTGTGGAAACCACCCATACCTTGAGGGTTACGTTGCAAACGGCGTCGTAACCTTGCGGTCCTTGTAGCTGACCTATCGACGGTGCCATCCGCCTTATACACCGTTGCTTCATCATGATCGTCTTCAACGTCGTTGTTGGTGTTGGTGTTGGTGTTAGTGTTGGTGTTGTTGTTGTTGTTGTTGTTGTTGTTGGTCTTGTGAGCGGTCTCCAATTCGACAACCTGATCGGTTAGCTTAGAGACTCTCTTATCCAACCGCTCAATGCTTTCTCCCAGGTGAAGCTTGGTGACGGCGTCGGTGACGGCCCTGGTGATCGTCTCTGCCAAATCACTCTGAACCTCCTGCAAAGCCTTCTGTAACTGATCTTGGCTCACGCACTCATCAAATTTTGAGGGCGAAGCACCCTCTCCATCGCTTCCTGACATCAGAAACACCAAAACAGGAAACAAAAAGTGAAGGTTATCCCTACAAAACTACTAAGCAGTGGTGCCTCTCAACACAGCAAAAGTAAGCTTCTTGCAAAGCTCTTACAAAGTTCTGAAAACAACAAAGCGAAGGATACCAGGGAGAAGTGTTTCACGATTGCAAGGGTTACCAAATAACCTATGTGCTGTCCAGAAGAAGTATGTAGAGCTAGGAAGGCCAAATATATATATATATATGAGTGGCACACAAATTAAAAACAGATAGTAAAGCTGAATAAGTGCCCAAATAACTTATCCCTAGTTGCTGGTCTAACTATGTCCTAGAACAGTAGTGATAGCAAAGAAGAAACGTGGTTATGGGCGGGGGAAAATTTTTTTTTGGTATTTTCAGTGGACGATAGGAAGAACACGAAAACAAAACTAAAGGGTAGTGTGAACCTGACGGTGCACCTGAAGCTCTGATTACCACTTGATGTGAACAAGGATTCCCGATCTTCCGAAAGGTTCTTGGTAAGTTGATTTGGTCGGAGGCGACACACAAATCGATCCGACTTCAGAACAGCACGTTCTAAACCCCGCAATCGCAGCACGACGTCTCCTCTGGTTATCAACCGTCCAAAAGACGATTGACCTCGCCGAGAAGGCTGATCCCTGCCTGCGAATCAAGAACACAAGCAAGAACAACGAAGATTGCAACACAATTGCAGATGTATGATTAAACTCTCGAAGTTGGGGTCTCACAAACCGATGAACGGCAAAACTGTTTATGAACAGAATTGATCTAAGCAAAACCCGAACCCTAATGGTGCGGCGGCGGCTGTATATAAAGACCCTAGGGTCGTGCAAGACCCTCTGGACGCGCCCCTAATTGGGCTCAACTAGATACAAAGCCCAAAGGCCAAAAATAGGCGACGCAGCACCGACACAGATTCTGGACACTGTCTTGTTTTGACGATTCCCGATGACTCCGGATGAATTTTGACATGAGGCCAGCGACATTAGAAAGGTCTTCTCCTTATCTTTCCGTGCATATGTAGAACGTTCAAATCCGAGTCCGTATGCGTCCTGGGCGACTGTTTTAGTACAGACTGGTCCTGGGCTCCGAAACAGACTCGAAGTCGGTTTTGATTGGGCCTCCACTTTGGCTTCCAAGCCCTTGCTGGTCCTCCACGTTCCCAGCTCCTTCTCCCATCATCTCCTGGTCTTCTCCATGGTTTCTAATCATAAAATAATTATTAGGTAGCAAACCATTCTCAAAAGTAACATATAGCGAAGAACGTAGGAACGAGCTCACCTCTAAATTTAGTCGTCGTGCACGAGCTCTAGTCATTGGACCTTGCAAGTCCAGATTTGGAGGAGTGTTGTGTGTATCCATAGGAGTGATGTCCTCATCATCTTGTACCTGACTTCTTTATTTGAACAAAACAAAAACAAAAAGGATGAATAGCAAAAAGGGACTCTACCGGCTTTATAGGCCCGATAGAGTCACAACTTTATTTATTTATTATTATTATTTCCTTTTCTAGGCACAGTATAAGATTGAAAGGAAATAAAAAGGAAAAATAAACTAAAGCGCCTCTTAATATTTTTTTAATCAAGGCATGAAAGCAAGAACTAGAAACACCTCTAAACCGAGATAAAATTGGTAAGAATGGAACTTGCTACGAGATACTTACAGAACTCCCTCCACACTTGGATTTTTGTATCACGAGATGCTAAAAATCAAGTGTGTAGTGTTGTAGCCCTCTAATAGTGGGTTCTCTCACCAAAAATACCATGGTGTTATAGTTGATGTAGCTCCTATGTTGATAGGTACAGAATGACCATCGTTCTTTTTAATCTCGACCTGAAATGGTTAGCGACCAAAAATACGCGAAAGCAAACATAACCTTAAAACATATTCTTGCTTTTGTTTAGGCAAAAGGGAAATGATTATCTAGGCCATCTCCCAGCAGTGCTTTGTTTACAGTCAGAAGCTTGACCACGGGAATTTCCTATTCCAGCTATCACTCGCGATGTATTTCCCAGTCCACCACCAATTCTTGATGTGTCATTGAAGCTCTAGCTGCAAGGTTAATGCCAAAGTGCAATCTACGAGATTTGCAATATTTATGATAAACAAAAGCATCTACAATCATCCTAACAAATATTTTGCTAATGAGGCTCTTGAGGCAATTGTAGATCTCGTAGGTGCGCTAGGCATAAAAGTTGATCGACTCTAGAGATTTATTAAATGAGCATGTATCATGTGTGTTTTCAAAAAAAAAAACCTCTCACACTCATCTATGAGTATTCTCCTGTTTCTAGAGTCAATGGCTCAATAAATCAAATTGCCCAAAGTTTCTCCTTCTCACGGAATCCATCGATAAGAGCCATTGTCGATTCTTGATCACCATCTCGAACAGAGTAATGAGGGCAAGAGGGAAAAGGCTTAGGCAAGGAAGGTGATGGTTTGGTTTTAATAGGATTTGGAGTTTCTCTCGAATCGTCTCCATGCTGGGTGATAAAAATCGATGATAGGAAAGACATGGAATTCTAGGTGAAGCTCAACTTTTCCTATCTTGATTGGTATAGCCTTTGCAATCCCCTGACATGTGTAGGATACTCCCAAGTAATCCTTGAAGAGAGAATCGATCGGCTCTAGAGGTATATCATTCACAAGCTGTAAAGCTATGTATTCAGGGAAGATATTACTCCTATGGTGGGATTGTGAAGGGTCTCTACGACATTTCCTCGTATAAGACAAGGAATGGTTGTGGAATGTGAATGGATTTGGATAGCTTTGAAATAGCGATTTTCTTCCTTCAACCGCTTCTTCTTCATGGACTCCATTGGAATTGCTTCTTGGAAAGGACCAGGAGGCAAAGCAGATATCGTAGGCTTGTTTTGCCAGATATAATTCGAGGTTTTTCTATGATCATCAAGTAAGCTTTCCGCAAATTTGACTGGCAACACTGAAGATAGAATTTCTTCTTCCTTTCGAGAGGTATCAATAGCAAAATCAAGAGATGAGAGAGCTATGGGTTTGAATTTAGCCGTTGAGGGATCCTCGTGGGATGCTTTTCCATCCTCTCGAGAATGAGGCGGGCAGATGGGAACTGGTGGGTTCTTTTTGGAACAGTAATTCAAGGCATTCCCAAAGTCTTTAAAAAGACCTTCCTTGAATTCAGAAGAGAACTCTGGATGTTGAATTTCTTCTTCCTCTAGTGTTCGCGGTTTGAGGGACGACTCAAAAGTCAAATCTAGGGATAGGCAAGGTATCAGCTCGCATTTGGCTTTTGAGGGGTCCGTGCGGCTCGTCATAGCTTCCTCCTAGAGGGGCCCACTAAGGTCGGCTAAGAAGGATGAGGTTTCAAAGATACGGTCTAGGATTGCTCTTCCTTCTATTGCAATCTTGTGGATGAACGATCCTCTAGTGGCAGTGTCGAGAAATTGGGCAGACTAATTGTTTAGACCTGAATAAAAGTGTTGAAGCAACATCTCATCAGGTATAGACAAGTCTGGGCCAGAATGCAGTAGCAAAGAGATCCTGGCCCAAGCTACTCTAATAGATTCCTTCATACTCTAGCAAAAGCCGAGAATTTCCATACGAAGGGAGACAATATAGGATTGAGAGAAGAATGCAAGACAAAATTTATCCCGCAACTTCTCCCAATCACCATGTACAGTCCCAACATTATGAGTGTACCATTGCTTCACTCTCACCATGAGGGAGATGGGAAACAATTTCCATTTTATAGTTTCATGTGTCATGCTATCGATGAACAAACATGAACATAAATACTCAAATTCTCGCAAATGATGGTAAGGATTTCAAAAATCCAAACCAGAGAAGGATTACTCCCGAACCATGGCTATAAAGCCAGGGCGGAGTTCATAGCCGGGTGTGCGAATTGGGTCCGCAGACGGCGGTGGCTTAAAGAACTCGCCCTTCGGATCGGAAAAGGATAGGATAGAAGTTTGCTCCATAGGATTGAAGATGATTCAACAACCATTCTCCGGCAACGGCGCCTGAAATGCTTGTTGGTATTTCTTACAATCATAGATAAATCAGCAAGCACACTTATACCGATGTATCTCTTCAACTAGGAGTATTCCAAGGTATCGAATTCACCGGGAACGTGTGTATCTAATCTCCTATAATAATCCATCCAAGGACAACAAGAATATGGTAGGCAAAGGGTAGAGAGGATTCCTATGGTCAAGGATCCTATAATAAGATAGGTTCGGTCCCTACTGCTTACTTCGGGCACCGGCTTACCCCTGCATCCACAAGCGACTCCGGCCAACAGCTCTATGACATATCCGAACGTGGAGGATAACTAAGGCCAGATAGGGCTGTCACTACCTACCGACTACCTCTACAAACCGTGGCACACGCGGCAAACAATGGTAACCTCTAGCCTAGACACCACGTCTACAGTATTGATTACTATCCTAGTCTCGGATCCACGCTTATAGAAGACTAAAATACTCTAGTTAAATAGAGCGACGAACCTATAAGCAATAAAGGAAAGAACTTACTTAAATAAGGAACTTAAATACCAAAGAGGAAACACGAACACTTACTTGAAAAGGAAAGCATCCGTCGAGGTACAAGCGTGGGGAAGATCACCGAAAAACCCGGCGCTTCCCCGAACTCTCCCTCACTCTCTCCCTATTTTGGTAGTGCTAAAGCCTTTAGAATGGAGGTCTAAACTCTCTTCTTGTGTGTTGTGTTGTTCATGCCGAATTCCCCCTCTATTTATAGGTGGCAATGTGTAGGGGGTACTTGTAGGTGAAGGCGAGTCGATAGGCCAAAGTCGGTCCACCGGGCGGCAGGAAAGGCTGGGCGGCCACGTGTGCGGGGCGGCATGCACCGCCGGGCGGCCGTTGGATCATGTTGGTTCATGACCGACTTCTCTTAGATGGCTTGGATTTTGTCCCGAAGTCGGTCGTTTCGTCGGTTTCCACCGACTCTTCATTTGGTGGGCGGTAGGCGTCATTGGCCGCATGGGCTAGCAACCCTGGGTGGCCAACCCTGGCCGTGCGGTAGCCTTGCCGGGGTGTCGACTCTCTCTGGGGTGCCTCTTGACTTTTCCCAGTTAGGCCACATGTTGGCCTCTTTTCCTTAGCCATATTTGATCACTTTTGATCCGGGAGGAGAAAACGACATCATGGTGAAGTGTTTTGTAAAATCGGCCGGGTCGAACGATCAGTCTGACAATGATTCCGGTCGATCAGCCGAGTGGCTGATTTCAGCCTTAAACGACCCTATCGGCCAGGTCCTGATTGCAGCCGTAAACGACCCTGTCGGCCGGGTCCTTGTTTCAGGCTTAAATGACCCTGTCGGCCGGTGAAAAATGGCTGTTTCACAGTGGTGATTGGCCGACGGGGTTTTTCTGCATGTTTTTTGCATATTTTTGCTCTTTTATACCTGCAAACACATACTCACCAAAACTAGTGGAAATTGTTAGTAATAAACTCCTACCACTATGTTGGTTATTTATTTTATATGTATTATGCAACAATTTGACGGTCGGATTTAGTATTAAAGGACCGTCAACATCCGTCTTAGTCTGGCCACGGGGGCCGTCCTAGTCCGGACCAACTCAGAACAGAACAAATATTATTGTTGTTAGTCTCTCAACCGTCTCAGTCCGGGTAATCCCATCTTAGTCCGGCTGACCCCAGAAATCGTCCTAGTCCGGGTTTTGCCATCCTAGTGCGGGTCAGGCGAAAACAGAACCAAAATGGTTCTGGACTAGGCCGAGCCGTCCTAGTCCGATTGGATCAGTCCAAGTCCAGGAGTACCTAAAGAAAATGACATAACTTTTGCTCCCGAAGTTTGAATTAGGTGATTTTGGGCTCTATGGAAAGATAATTCAGAGGGCTATCCATACTCACTAAGAACAAGTTCTAAATGAACCCAAAGGAATGTTAAACTCTCACAAAGGTTTATTAGAATAATTTGAGCACCGAGACATAAGCAAAGCTACCAATGTTGCATCCCTCTTGATAGTACGACATTCCTATACTCAAAAGTAAATAGAAAACTATACCAATAGGAACACCTTCATGTCATAATGTCTTCTCATCTTGAGAGTTGCCAATGTATGAGCATTTCGCCATTTGAATATTTAGTTGTTGATCAACTATCGACAAGCATATATGTCCAACATTATTATACCTTTGCCTTGAGCATGTCCACTTGAGATTTTAAGTTTGATGTTCATCAACTCATAAAGTTTGACCACAATCTTTTATTTTGCTTGAGCATGTCCACATGATATTTTGGGCTTGATGTTCATCAACTCATGAAGTGTATGTGATCACTTCTATTTGTTAATCCCGCTTGATATTCTTCAACATGTGAAATTCAACCATTGCTCTTACTTTTAGTTTCACTTGATGTGACTAAACCTATGAATACCATCTTCTTTTATTTTTCATTTCATACATTCTTCAAACGAGTGATATAGATAATCCATAGCTTCACATAGTCTTACACGGTTCGTTGCGCCAAGCCTACACTTGCTCTTCACCATTGCCTTAGGTTCTTTGGCGCCAAGCCTCTTGCTTGCCCTTCACCCATGCACATGGTCTGTCACAGCCAAGTCTTGCTCAACCTTCACCGTCTTTTCTTGTAATGCTACTTTGTATCCATCATCATCAATATGCTCACTATCATTTCAATAACCAAGTTGATATATCCTTTTTTCTCAAGTGTCTTCCTCCCAAGAGCTGAAGGCGCCCTGCCAAAACCCGCCACCCTCTCCCCTTTCTCACTCTCGCTGATAGGTGGACCCGGCCTGTCATCCTCGACCTCCAGCCGGAATCCCCGCCCTCTCCTTTCCCTGCCTCCCTGATTTGAATCCTGCCGCACGTGCTTTCTTCCACGCGCTGCCGACACCACGTCCGTGATCGCCGCGCGTCCCGCTATCACAGCCCCCGCTTTCCCCGTCGAGCCGCCGACGCCGGCTCTGTATTTTGGAAAATGGCGAGATTGCCGGCCTCTGTTCCCCGGCCGTATCCCGGCAACCCTAACCTCCCCTCTCTATAAAAACCAAGCCGATGCCCTCCTCGAATCCATTCCTTTCCGCGCTCGAGCTCTCTCGTCGTCTATCTCGCTCTAGTGCTGCCGCTCGCGTGTTCTTCGTCGTCTCCGGTAAGAGCTCCGCCGCCGCCATGATTCCTCCCCTCCGACGTGTCCCGGTCCAATTTGACACATCGCCGTGCATCGCACGTGCTCGAGGACCATCGCGAGCTGATCCCGGCCACCTCCCATCGACGCAAGCGCCTTTCCCGACGTCATCGACGATCTCCGACCCGCCATTGCCATCGCGAGCCCCTTCTCGACCCTCTCCTCCCCCGCGCGACATGCTAGGTGAGTTCACCGTTGTTGGTGGTTTCTAGATGCCCATTTTATCTACCAATAAGGGATGTTTTGCGTCTTAATTTGGTGGTTTGGACTAACAATTAACCCCATATTTGCATATATTTGTAGTTGTTCTGTTTTGGATGTAATCGCAGGAAACAAGTGTAAAACAAGGCAATTATGGATAAAGAGCTGAAGAGTAATAAAGATGGGCCAGATGCGGAGCCGCGTCGATCGGCGCGACGCTTGCACCGATTGGCGCAGCAGGGAAAGATGACAAAAACACGATTCGGTCCAGGAAAGATGAAGGCCCAGCCCAGTATGAGTTAGAGTCAGTGGAAGTTGACCTAATCCCGTCGAATATAAAAAGAAGATAATTATCAAGAGCCAGGGGACCAAAGGAGAGACGGAATCACGAGAATCAGTTATCAGAACTAGGGTTCCAGGATATTTGCGGCGGAGGTTGGTCAACACCGACGAGATCCACCAGAAGGGAGGTCGCGGCTCGTGCGCGTTCCAACGCTATTTCTCACCCCTCTGCTATGTCTAGCGGAAGGATGAGTGAGTAGTCTCATATTCTCTTCTCTAGTGCGGGGATCTGGTCATGTAAGTCTCATACTTGTTGATACTCTCTCGATGAATTTAATCTATGTGATGAACTTTATTACATATGTATCTATCCCTTTCCTTAGTGTATCGTCCAATACACTTTTGCCCATTACATAGTGCAAGAAACCAGTGGGGAGCTAATAGCCTCTGTAGTGACAGCCGGGGTGAACGAAACCACCATGTCTTGTAGAATATTAGAGTCATCACTTGAGTTGACAAGAATTAAGTTGCATACTAGTGAACCAATCCTAAGGAGAGAATCCTTCATCATCCTATTACCTCTTCAATAACATTCACCTTCCACTTTCTCACCGTCATCATTCACACCAACCAAACCATTGCAATTTGTTAGTAACCCTTTAATAGTATTAGTTCCGCTCATTCCCTGTGGATTGGAAAACCTTGGAACACTCTGAGGGAAAAAGAGCTACAATTGTACACCGTCCTGTTGCGGTATATAAGTGGGTGCGTAATTACGACCAACAAGCTACTTTTTCTGGCGCCGTTGCCACGGAACAAGCCAGTTCTTTTACTATTAATATTTTACTAACGTCTAATCCTCTCTTTTCTAGTTGTTTTCGTTTTTGTGTTTTGTGTGAATTTTCAGGATGAGTACGACAGGACCTTCTCTGATGCTCAGGGAACTTTCTTTACCATCTCCAGACGTGCTGGTGCCTCAATCCTCAGATGAGAAGGTCACGGCTTCCTCGTATGTGATGAACCCCATTATCATTAGCATGGCTGAAGCAAACAAGTTCTTTGGAGCGAAAGAGGAGAACCCGTATACTCACTTACAAGATTTGGAGGCACTTTGCCAAACATTCCATCATGAAGGAGTGCCTCGGGATCTTTACAGGTGGCTGCTTTTCCCATTCTCTTTGGGAGGAAAAGCCAAGGAGTGGCACAAGGCAGCATCTCGAGAAGCAAAGGGTAAGCGGAGTGAGTTAGTTGGAAATTTTTGTCTCCACTATTTTCCTTTGCCAAAGGTGCAGAAGTTGAGAAGGGAAGTGGTGAACTTCTTACAAGAAGATGAAGAATCTCTCGCGGAAGCATGGACGCGTTTTCAAACATTGTTCAAACAAGGACCTGACCTCGGCATTGATGAGAATATGTGCGCTCAAACCTTCTACATGGCAATAAACAAGGCATCGAGGATGCATTTGGACGGATTGGCCGGAGGAAGTTTTCTGAGATTAACAGCCAGGGCAGGGATCGAATTGTTAGGCAAAATTGCCGAGAATGAAGCTTTGCACAAGCATTGGGAAGAATATCTAGAACCAAATCAGCAATGCCCAGAAGTTATGCAGAAGGAAGAGTCACCAGCTGAACAGATCTTGATGTCCGAGAGTAGATCAATGATTACTTCAGAGTTCGAAGAAATAAAGTCCGTCGGACCCGCAATTGTGGATCTAACGTGTGCGCCGATCGACGCAGTCTCTGAGCCGATCGGCGCAGTTGAGACGACAGGAGAACCGATCTCCCTGACGACTCCGTCAAGTAGCAAGGAATATGCCAAGATAGAAGCTGCGATTCTGGACAACCACCTGAAGGAATTTGAAGGGAACTTCGCTAAACCAAAGGGGGATAGAACTTTGGCGATTGCTAAACCACTTGACGAATTTGAGCCGATGGACTTGATTCCCATTGATTTTTCGCACGAGTTGCTCAATATGAGAAGATCCTTCAGTCCGTAAGACACCTCCAAAGCCAGAATTGAGTATAATTTCCCAAGTAATCGCCTCAAGTGATGAGGACATCACTCCTATGGATACACACAACACTCCTCCAAATCTGGACTTGCAAGGTCCAATGACTAGAGCTCGTGCACGACGACTAAATTTAGAGGTGAGCTCGTTCCTACGTTCTTCGCTATATGTTACTTTTGAGAATGGTTTGCTACCTAATGATTATTTTATGATTAGAAACCATGGAGAAGACCAGGAGATGATGGGAGAAGGAGCTGGGAACGTGGAGGACCAGCAAGGGCTTGGAAGCCAAAGTGGAGGCCCAATCAAAACCGACTTCGAGTCTGTTTCAGGGCCCAGGACCAGTCTGTACTAAAACAGTCGCCCAGGACGCATACGAACTCGGATTTGGACGTTCTACATATGCACCGAAAGATAAGGAGAAGACCTTTCCAATGCCGCCGGCCTCATGTCAAAATTCATCCAGAGTCATCGGGAATCGTCAAAACAAGACAGTGTCCAGAATATGTGTCGGTGCTGCGTCGCCTATTTTTGGCCTTTGGGCTTTGTATCTAGTTGAGCCCAATTAGGGGCGCGTCCAGAGGGTCTTGCATGACCCTAGGGTCTTTATATACAGCCGCCGCCGCACCATTAGGGTTCGGGTTTTGCTTAGATCAATTCTGTTCATAAACAGTTTCGCCGTTCATCGGTTTGTGAGACCCCAACTTCGAGAGTTTAATCATACATCTACAATTGTGTTGCAATCTTCGTTGTTCTTGCTTGTGTTCTTGATTCGCAGGCAGGGATCAGCCTTCTCGGCGAGGTCAATCGTCTTTTGGACGGTTGATAACCAGAGGAGACGTCGTGCTGCGATTGCGGGGTTTAGAACGTGCTGTTCTGAAGCCGGATCGATTTGTGTGTCGCCTCCGACCAAATCAACTTACCAAGAACCTTTCGGAAGATCGGGAACCCTTGTTCACATCATCAAGTCAGAAGTTTTCGATCAAGAGATTATTGGGAAGGTTTTAGGGAAGCTTTACAAGGATGATATAGAGCTTGATGGAACAGAGTTGAAACAAGCGAAGAGATTGCTAGACAGTTGCTTTGAACCATCACCCTATGAAGGATTATGTGGTGTGTATGTTGTAGGTCTCACTGAAGAGGAAAAACAAGAACCGTACATACCATGTGAGATATCGGGAATGAAATTTCCGAAAGCCCTGTGTGACTTTGGTTCTCATGTCAGCTTGATGACTTACGATGCATTCATGAGCATGCCTTGTGGAACTCAACAGCGGCTGATGGGGACTGAACTTGAGCTGATCATGGCGGATGGTAGGAAGACCAAGCCACTCGGAGAGTTCAAGAATGTCGAAATTGAGATCAGCTCGAAAACAATGTCGGTAGATTTCTTTGTTCTCGACAATAAAGAAACTAGGGTTGAAGATATCATTCTGGGAAGGGCATTCTTAAGATTAGTACAAGCTGTTCTGGATGCTGGGAAAGGTCAAATTACGCTACACATGGGAGAGGAAGAAGTGCAATTTCAATTTAATGATCCGTCTCATCAAGACTCTTCCTACTATGAGGAATTCTGCCCAGAGGAAGATGAGAGGATAGGGATGGATATCGGAGACCCACTGGATCACATCATGCGTGGAACTGACGAGTATACTGCTAGCGCCGATCGGCGTGACGCTTGCGCCGATCGGCGTGATGCTGGAGCCGATCGGCTCAACCAGGAAAATCCTGATTTTAAACCTCTCGGGGAGCTGGATCCAGATAAAGCGCCAGAAGTGGAACAGAAGGAATTCCCGAAGGAGCTACGCTATGAATATCTAGGAAAGAATAGACCATATCCAGTTATTGTGAACAATGCCCTAACAAAGGAAGAAACGGAGAGGCTTCTCGCTATGCTCAAAAGGTATAAGAAAGCCATTAGTTACACATTGGATGACATCAAGGAAATCAGCCCCGTATTTTGCACCCACAAGATTAACTTGGAGGAGAATACTAAACCAGTGGTTGAAGGGATGCGAAGGTTGAAGGAATCAACGAAGCCAGTAGTTAAAAAGGAGATTTTGAAGCTGCTTAATGCATGTATGATCTACCCTGTTTCTGATAGTGAATGGGTTAGTCCAGTGCATTGTGTACCCAAGAAAGGAGGGTTGACAGTGGTGCCTAACGAGAACAATGAGTTGATCCCTCAAAGGACTGTAACTGGATGGAGAATGTGCATAGATTATAGAAGTTTGAACAAAGTGACGAAGAAAGATCACTATCCTCTTCCGTTCATTGACGAGATGCTTGAAAGGTTAGCAAACAATTCATACTTTTGTTATTTGGATGGATATAGTGGTTTCTTTCAAATACCGGTAAGACCAGAAGATCAGCAGAAAACTACTTTTACTCACCCTTTTGGGACATATGCATATAGAAGGATGCCATTTTGTCTTTGCAACGCGCCCGCAATATTTCAAAGATGCATGAATGCAATATTCGCTAAATTCATAGAAGATATTATGGAGGTATTTATGGATGACTTCTTCGTACTAGTGCTGATTTTGATAGCTGTTTGGAGAATTTGGAAAAGGTTTTGAAAAGGTGTGTTGAATGCGACATAGTTCTTAATTAGGAGAAGTGTCACTTTATGGTAACAGAAGGGATAGTACTTGGTCATGTCATATCTAAAAGTGGGATAGAGGTTGATAAGGTAAAGGTATCTACAGTTGAGAAATTACCTCCCCCTACTAATCTTACAACTTTGAGGAGTTTTCTTGGACATGCCAACTTCTATCGTAGATTTGTTAAGGATTATTCGAAGATTGCTAAACCCCTTACAGAATTGTTAAAGCAAGATACAAAATTTGTCATGAACGAAGAAAGACTCTTGGCTTTCAGAAGATTAAAGGAAGCTCTATGCTCTGCACCCATTATGCAGCCACCTGATTGGAGTTTACCTTTTGAAATTATGTGTGATGCAAGTGACTATGCAGTTTGAGCTGTTCTTGGGCAACGGAAGGAAGGTAAAGTGCATGCTATTTATTATGCTAGCAAAACTTTGAATGAGGCATAGATTAATTATACAACTCCTAAGAAAGAGATGTTAGCTGTTATATTTGCTTTTGAGAAGTTTAGATCCTACATTCTAAATTCTAAGGTGATTGTATATACTGATCATGCTGCTATAAGATACTTGGTTTCAAAGAAGGAGTCTAAGCCTCGGTTAATGCAATGGGTATTGATGCTGCAAGAATTTGATTTGGAGATAAGAGATAAGAAAGGAGTAGAAAATTCTGTAGCAGACCATCCTTTTCTGGTTTATTTTAAATTATTTAATTCCTAGTTAATGTTAGGACTTTTGCACTTAGGCCCCTGCGCTTAGATTAAATTAGATTTATGTCCCTGTTTTTATACAAAAGCTTTAGGAAATTTTAATTAAGCCCTTGAACTTCATAAAAATTATTTTAGCACTATATTTTTAATAGAAACACCCCTGTAGTTTATTAAAATTATTATTTTGACCCTATAATTTTATAGAAACACCCCTGGACTTCTTTGTAATTATTTTTAGGTCCTATCTTTTTACAATTTAACCCCTGTACTTCACCAATATTGTAATTTAGTCCCTGGATTTTATTATATATTATTTAGACCCTATTATTTTGATGTCTAGACCCTGTAGTATTCTAAAATTACATTTTAAACCCTCAAAGTAGCTTGCTTTTATTGTTTTAACCCTAGAACTTCAACTAGGCAAAACTTTTTACTCGTAACTCCGAATTACGTGATTCTTGTGCCAAATTTCTCGTAGAAGCATAATCTTTGCATTCATTGCATTCATATATTGTTTTTCCATGATGGCATGGCTGTGTATTGATTTGTATGCAATTTCTTGTGCCGGTATTGTCACACGTAAAGACTATATGCAAGGATCAGTGTACGAGGATCTCCAAGAGTAGGAGTTCGAAGTGGTTGAACAACAACAAGAGTAGTACAAAGGCAAGTGCCCTTGATGCATTTTGTACCTATTCTGAATGTTACGTTAGGATTGCATGCTTGTGTCAAATGATTGGGAACCTGTTGTTAGGGTTTACTAGTATTGTTCTACCTTGTCCTTGTCGCCTTGAACTAGAGTTTTATTTATTCATGGGTGGACATGCTTAGATGCTTATTGGGTTCTTGGGTCCAATTTACTGTTGACTAATGAACAATATCATGTGGGGAATGATTGGTAATTCTTTTAGCAACATGGACTTAGCGATCTATGCAAGCCGGATGGATTGGATGCGGTGCTGTGGGCACATGGTTGGTGGTGGTGGGCTTGTTGTAGATCCTAGGAACCGGTACTTGGAGCTATAACCCAGGAAAACAGTCCTGTCATAAGACCGATATGGGTAAGGCTTGGCCTAGTAATTAGGTGTTCTCCCAGTGTCGATGTAGCATTTGGTGGAGCGGGTAATGGAAGTCAAGAGGACTGTCCTTGTATCCGAATGGCTTAAGAGGGGGCTCCTGGGGTGATGAGCTGCTTGTTGATGGGCTATCACTTATGGACGGGAGTGGAACCTTAGTGGCTAGCATGTATTGGGAGACCCTTTGGAAACAGCCTCGTAGTAAAACCCTGCCACACACGAAAGGAAGTGTGGAATGTGGGTCGCGTCCACGGGCACAAAGGGAATGACGACTTGTGGGTAAAGTAGTACAAAGTCTGCAGAGTATCAAACTATCATGACAGCCGTGCTCACGGTCACGAGCGACCTAGAGTCCTCAAAAGATTAGTTGGTGGTTTATGGATGGTTATGGTTGGGATTGGTGGATGGGATTGGACTTGGCTTGGATAGGACCCTATGGATTTGTGGTTGGGATGACCCCACACGTACGACTGCACCCGTTTTGCTTCTTAAAATGGGTGTGACAGAAGAGAGTGTAACTTCCTGGCCCAAGGCTTAATACGATCGATAGAATACTCATACCAACAAGTTGCAACTTCTTTTCCGGTAGCTCATCTCTAAAAGACTCCAAGGTTAAGCGTGCTTGGCCTATAGGATGGGTGACTGACTGGGAGGTTATTCCCGGGTGTGCACGAGTGAGGACAAAGTGCGCAGAAAAAAGACTCGTGTTGGTCTATGAGGGCAGTCTTGAGGTACTAGAAAGCTACCAGGTGTAAGCGGGCCCGGCCTCAGAGGGGCGGGACATTACAATTGGTATTAGAGCCGACTTGCGTAGTTTCACGGGCATGTGGGGTCACAGTTGCGTAGGCATGGTGTGCATGGCTGGTGTGGGCTCGGAGTGGTCATATAGCATGGCACATGCGCTGGCACTGGGCACACGGACATGCCCAAGAGAGGACGTTTCAGGCTTGGGGTTGATCAACGAGAACGTCGAACTTCTAAGGGGGTGAGAGTGTAACATCCTGGCCCAAGGCTTAATAGGATTGATAGAATACTCATACCAACAAGTTGCAACTTCTTTTCTAGAAGCTCACCTCTAAAGAACTCCAAGTTTAAGCATGCTTGGCCTGGTGGATGGGTGACCAACTAGGAAGTTATTCCCGGGTGTGAACGAGTGAGGACAAAGTGCGCAGAATAGACTCATTTGGTCTGTGAGGGTAGTCTTGAGGTCTTAGAGAGCTGCTAGGTCTAAGCAGGTCCGGCCTTGGAGGGGCAGGACGTTACATTTTCTTCTTGTCTTAATGGTCACTTAGCTTCAAGTTATTGGCCAATAATTTCTACTTCAATTATTGACACATCACCATGTTGACACTATCAACTATTGATATTCAATCATATTCTATGATGTGTATCTAACTTCAACTATAAGTATTGATTTTGGCTACAGACAACTTCATCAATACTTTGATCACTATTATCCTTTATCAAGCATCTTCATCAAATAAGTTATTGAGTCAACCATACTATCATCAATCTACAAGCTTGACCATGTTGATCCACAACACTTGTTATAAATTGTTTATTGTCATAGTTTAATCTTCTAGCTTGATGCTGGAACATAACCTATCATGCAAACTCACAAACTCATATAAAAGGTTAGTTCCAACAACCATTGTCATCTATCACCAAAACTCATCATTAATACAAGGCTAGAGATTTGGCCCAGCTAGGAGGAGTGTTCCTAGTATAAACAACCCTTGTACACCTTGTGCAAACCCTAACTATGAATTGAACATAGAAAAAAAGAGAAGCATATTGCTCTTATCCTTAGGGTTTTTGTCATAAGTGCCCCCTTGAGGATTGGGAGTTTTCTCTACCACTTGTTCTTGTGTTTCCTCGTGATTTGCAAGAGCATCGCCTCTCCTTTGCGTGGTTCTGGTGAGGCATCGACCAAAGCATGTTGTTAGGCGAAATCTCTGTCCCAGGTGGCTGTTCTAGCAGTTGGTGGTGCCAAGATTTGTCAGGTTTCACGGGCCAGTTATCCTTATGTCCTATGATGAGAAGATTGGGCAAGGCCCCGCATCACGCTATGCTGGGCGAAATGATGATCGATGCCACCAAGAAGATGACCGTGATCAAGGGCGGTGTTGGTATTTCTTATGATCACAGATAAATCTGCAAGCGCATAGATACCGATGTGGCACTTCACCTAGGAGTATTCTGATGTGGTAGTTCTTGCTGTAACAAGTGCACCTAGTATTTCTGAAATTCTTTCAGTTGTTGCTCCTGAACATTGTACCATTCATTGTGATTTGGCCAAAGATGAATTACATGAAGGGAAAAATAATAGTGATGCAAAGAATTGTCTAAACAGTGCTATTGGTGTTGAGGAGAGGAGCTCGTCAAATTATGTCAAAGCCGAGGACGGCTTTGATTCAAGGAAGGGAGGATGATGAGCCCATGGCTCATCGAGTCATTAAAACTACGTATTCTGAAAACAAGCATGATTTTACACATATTGCAGAACATGATGTGTCAAAATACACTAACAATCAGTTTGGATCTTTGACAAATATTATGAATAATGAAGAGCAAAGTGAGGATTTTCTAGCCAATTATTCTATGACATGCAATGTTTTCATTGGGACCAATCTGAAGGTTGAGGAAAAGAAAGGAGAAACGAAGGAATATGTTATGATTGGATCAATGGTTGTGCCACTTGTGAAAAGTAAGGAACATATATTGGTGTTACAGGCCTTCGCAAAGGTATGCAATACTTTACTTTCAAAGTCTACACGGTCTCAAGTCCACCCAGTCACGAAATCAGAAGATATGGAAACTCAAAATCAGTTCGGACTCGATTTAGGATCAGCCAGACAGGTGCGGAGTAAAAGTAGCATAACTAGGCCATACCGAGTCGGATTGGGCTAAGTAAATACTCGTTGGAAAGATAATTTGATAACCTTTCCAACGGATCTGGCCCCATAGTCAAATAAATTCCCTAGCGGTCGCAATAATCAAAACAATGCTGGGTTGTGTTGAGTCCGAGTCTATTTTTAGATGTGTTCGAGTCAAAGATAATTTGATAACCTTTCCAACGGATCTGGCCCCATAGTCAAATAAATTCCCTAGCGGTCGCAATAATCAAAACAATGCTGGGTTGTGTTGAGTCCGAGTCTGTTTTTAGATGTGTTAGAGTCGAACCGGGTTTTTGGCTGGCTTGAGTGCCATATAGCCAAGGGCTAGCACCCCTGTAAGCTAGGACGTGATTGTATTGTGTTTTTGGTCGTGGTGTCCTCCAAGAATCCCTAGAGGTGTTGCCCTCCTCTACTGGTTGCTGCCGCCGATCTCTGCTGGTCGCGGAAGTGCGTGATCAAGTGAATCTTCCCTTGGGTGCGTGCTGAAACTTGTGGTTCCCCATCTCCAGATCATGCTTGTCTAAGTAATGGGTTGGAGAGTTTATCTCTACTGGTTTGCATCTACATCAAGTTGTTGTAAGCCGGTATTTTCCTATCGTGTTCTAGCTGGTTTATGATTGCTATTGGATAACAAATCTGTGGTGTCTATTTTATTGTGGTTGCTGGGTCATTGAGCTTGAGATTGTTGTTCTATCTATTCATAGCTGAGATAACAAGTTTCAATACCTATATATACTTGCTAATACTTGCTGTACCGTGAAAGATTGGGATAAAATCCGGACACCGTCGTCGTGTTCTTATCATTTGGTATCAGTTTTGCCGGGTTACTCACGGTACTTGCTGCTGATTTGTGGTGATGGATTCCTATGATTTTGACCTATACTTGAAGTTTGTGCCAACCCTATATACAACAAGTTCTCGATCTGAGTATTATGAGTGGGAGGATGATACAGAAGCTTTCTATAGGATTGGTGAATTGCCACTAAACCAATTAGTAAATTTGGCAAAGCAAACATTCTCCTTTGCTGTTTTGCTATGGTGGAGGCAATTGCAACAAGATCTTACATACCAAGGTGATAACTATTGCACATCTGGGGCAGCGATGAAGTCAGAATTACGCCACCGATTTGATCCCCCACTTGAGTCGAAGAAGAAGATTGTTGAACTTGAGTCCTTCGATGTTCTAAAGCTAGATTATGATACAATTCATCATTGTGTCAAGGAGGCTGTTAGTGCTGTTTTGTCCAAACCCAAGCAAGCTGAGGTGTGTTCGAATGTGCGCAAATCAAATATAGAGTTGGAAGTTCTTGAGTCTTCTTGTGCTGATCAGGTCGAACCATTAATTGAAGCTGCAGATCATATGGGTTTATCTTTGATGTCTCAGGAAGTAAATTCAGATGGCGTCATTGCAGATGTCAAGGGGCAGCGCTGTAATATTTTTCATTCAGAGTGCAAGATTAAAAAGAAGGTATGCAAATTAATTGTTGATGGTGGAAGTTTCAATAATGTCATTAGTTCAGATTTGGTACATGAATTATCTTTATCTACATGGCGGCTTCCTACACCTCGTTACATGCAATGGATGAATAAAAGTGGCACGCTGAAAATTACCCACAGGGCCAGAGTAAAATTTTCAGCAGGAGATTATGTTGACACTATGGATTGTGATGTGGCACCGATGAGTGCGTGCAATTTGTTTTTAGGAAGACCATGGCAGTTTGATCTTGATGCAACATATGGTGGTCGTTCAAACAATTATTCTTTCATGCATAAAGGTGTTCGTCACATTCTAAAGCCAATGAAGGAATGTGATATTCAGGCTGAGGTTTTTGTTGCTGCAACAAAGAAGAAAAATGGTGCCGATATTACCTCAAAGCCGAGGACGGCTTTGTTTCAAGGGGGAGAGAATGATGTGGTAGTTCCTGCTGTAACAAGTGCACCTAGTACTTCTAAAATTCTTTCAGTTGTTGCTCCTGAACACTGTACCATTCATTGTGATTTGGTCAAAGATGAATTACATGAAGGGAAAAATAATAGTGATGCAAAGAATTGTCTAAACAGTGCTATTGGTGGTGATCTGAATAGGAGAGGAGCTCGTCAAATTATGTCAAAGCCAAGGACGGCTTTGATTCAAGGAAGGGAGGATGATGAGCCCATGGCTCATCGAGTCATTAAAACTACGTATTCTGAAAACAAGCATGATTTTACACATATTGCAGAACATGATGTGTCAAAATACTCTAACATTCAGTTTGGATCTTTGACAAATATTATGAATAATGAATAGCAAAGTGAGGATTTGCTAGCCAATTATTCTATGCCATGCAATGGTTTCATTGGGACCAATCTGAAGGCTGAGGAAAAGAAAGGAGAAACGAAGGAATATGTTATGATTGGATCAATGGTTGTGCCACTTGTGAAAAGTAAGGAACATATATTGGTGTTACAGGCCTTCCCAAAGGTATGCAATACTTTACTTTCAAAGTCTACACGGTCTCAAGTCCACCCAGTCACGAAATCAGAAGATATCGAAACTCAAAATCAGTTCGGACTCGGTTTAGGATCAGCCAGACAGGTGCGGAGTAAAAGTAGCATAACTGGACCATACGGAGTCAGATTGGGCTAAGTAAATACTCGTTGGAAAGATAATTTGATAACCTTTCCAACGGATCTGGCCCCATAGTCAAATAAATTACCTAGCGGTCGCAATAATCAAAACAATGCTGGGTTTTGTTGAGTCCGAGTCTATTTTTAGATGTGTTCGAGTCAAAGATAATTTGATAACCTTTCCAACGGATCTGGCCCCATAGTCAAATAAATTCCCTAGCGGTCGCAATAATCAAAACAATGCTGGGTTGTGTTGAGTCCGAGTCTGTTTTTAGATGTGTTAGAGTCGAACCGGGTTTTTGGCTGGCTTGCGTGCCATATAGCCTAGGGCTAGCACCCCTGTAAGCTGGGACGTGATTGTATTGTGTTTTTGGTCGTGGTGTCCTCCAAGAATCCCTAGAGGTGTTGCCCTCCTCTACTGGTTGCTGCCGCCGATCTCTGCTAGTCATGGAAGTGCGTGATCAAGTGAATCTTCCCTTGGGTGCGTGCTGGAACTTGTGGTTCCCCATCTCCAGATCATGCTTGTTTAAGTAATGGGTTGGAGAGTTTATCTCTACTGGTTTGCATCTACATCAAGTTCTTGTAAGCCGGTATTTTCCTATCGTGTTCTAGCTGGTTTATGATTGCTATTGGATAACAAATCTGTGGTGTCTATTTTATTGTGGTTGCTGGATCATTGAGCTTGAGATTGTTGTTCTATCTATTCATAGCTGAGATAACAAGTTTCAATACCTATATATACTTGCTAGTACTTGCTGTACCGTGAAAGATTGGGATAAAATCCGGACACCGTCGTCGTGTTCTTATCATATTCTAGGTTATCGAATCACAGGGAATGTGTGTGTACTAATCCTCTAACTAATCCATCCAAGGACAACAAGAATAAGGTAGAGAAAGGGTAGAGAGGATTCCTAATGGATAAGGATCCTATTATAAGATAGGTTCGGTCTCTACTGCTTACTTCGGGCACCGGCTTACCCCTGCTTCCACAGGCGACTCCGGCCAACAGCTCTACGATGTACCCGAACATGGAGGATTACTAAGGCCGGATAGTGCTATCACCACCTACCGACTACCTCTACAAACCGTGGGGCACATGGCAAACAAAGGTAACCTCTAGCCTAGACACCACGTCTATGCTATCATTTACTATCCTAGTCTCGGATCCACGCTTATAGAAGACTAAGATACTCTAATTAAATAGAGCGATAATCGCCTAAGCAATGAAGGAAAGAACTTACTTGAAAAAGAAAGTATCCATCAAGGTACAAGCGTGCGGAAGATCGCCGACAAACCCGGTGCTTCCCAAACTCCCCCTCACTCTCTCCCTATTTTCTAAACACTTTGGCAGTGGTCAAGCCTTTTGAATGGAGGTATAAACTCTCTTCTTGTGTGTTGTGTTGTTCATATCAAATTCCCCCTCTATTTATAGGTGGCAATGGGTAGGGGGTTACTTGTAGGTGAAGGCGAGTCGGTAGGCCAAAGTCGGTCCGCCGGGCGGCGGGCAAGGCCGGGCGGCCTAGCATGCCGGGCGGCATGCACCGCCAGGCTGTAGCCTAGGCCAGGTAGCCCTTGGATCATGTTGGTTTGCGATCGACTTCTCTTGGATGGCTTCGATTTTGTCCCAAAGTCGGTCGTTTGGTCGGTTTCCACCGACTCTTCATTTGGCGGGTGGAAGGCCTCATGGGCCTCAAGGGCTGGCAACCTTGGGTGACCAACCTAGGCCAGGCTAGGCAGCAAGCCAGGCCGGGCGGCGGCCTAGGCCGGGTGACGACCTCCTCCGGGGCGCCTCTTGACTTCTCCTGGTTAGGCCACATGTTGGCCTCTTTTTGTTAGCCATATTAGATCACTTTTGGTCTGAGAGGAGAAAACGGCATCACAGTGAAGTGTTTTGCAAAATCGGCCAGGTTGAATGATCAATCTGACAATGATTCCGGTCGATCAGCCGGGTGGCTGATTTCAGCCTTAAACGACCCTGTCGGCTGGGTCCTGATTTCAGCCATAAACGGCCCTTTCGGCCGGGTCCTTATTTCAGCCATAAATGACCCTGTCAGTCGATGCATATGGCTGTTTCACAGTGGTGATTGGCTGACGGGGTGTTTCTTCGTGTTTTTTTTTTTTGCATATGTTGGCTTTTTTATACCTGCAAACACATACTCATCAAAACTCGTGGAAATGGTTAGTAATAAACTCCTACCACTATGTTGGTTAGTTATTTTATATGTATTATGCAGGAATTTGACGGTCCGATTTAGTATTTAAGGACCGTCAACAGGCGGAACCCAACTCTACCCCATGAGGATCATGATGGCGCTGCCGGCATTCGAACCTTCACTTGGGACCTGCGCACAGTTAGTTGGCCAGCTAGATTTAAGCCAGTTGGTATCGCGATCGCTATTCAGGCACTCGGTGGTGATAGCTTCGTCATGGCCAACTACCTGCCCGTGTGCTTGGCATCGGCAATCAGAACATGGCTCACCAACTTGCTAGTCAACTCTATCGACTCCTGGGGCAAGCTGTGCAAGAGTTCACCGCCAACCTCCAAGAAACCTTTGACCGACCTGGTAACCATTGGGAGCTTGCCAGGATCAGACAGCGGGACCGAGAGCCACTGCGGGACTACATCCAGCATTTCTGCCGAGTGAAGAACAATCCTGAACATCTCGAATGCTTAATTCATCACCGCCGTCCAGGCGGGACTTCGTGATGACGATCTAATCAAGAAGATTGGAAGGCTGGACGCTGTTAGGAGCCTGATGGAAAAAGAGTTGTTCACTATGGTAGACAAGTACGCAGTCGGTAACTCAGCTCTCTTCCAAGTACGTCAGTACAAGGAGGATGCACCACACAACCTGATGTGGACAAGGGTTCCCGATCTTCCGAAAGGTTCTTGGTAAGTTGATTTGGTCGCAGGCGACACACAAATCGATCCGGCTTCAGAACAGCACGTTCTAAACCCCGCAATCGCAGCACGACGTCTCCTCTGGTTATCCACTGTCCAAAGACGATTGACCTCGCCGAGAAGGCTAATCCCTGCCTGCAAATCAAGAACACAAGCAAGAACAACGAAGAATGCAACACAATTGCAGATGTATGATTAAACTCTCGAAGTTGGGGTCTCACAAACCGATGAACGGCGAAACTGTTTATGAACAGAATTGATCTAAGCAAAACCCGAACCCTAATGGTATAGTGGCGGCTGTATATAAAGACCCTAGGATCGTGCAAGACCCTCTGGATGCGCCCCTAATTGGACTCAACTAGATACAAAGCCCAAAGGCCAAAAATAGGCGACGCAGCACCAACACAGATTCTGGACTCTCTCTTGTTTTGACGATACCCGATGACTCCGGATGAATTTTGATATGAGGCCGGCGGCATTGAAAAGATCTTCTCCTTATCTTTCCGTGCATATGTAGAACGTCCAAATCCGAGTCCGTATACGTCCTGGGCGACTGTTTTAGTATAGACTGGTCCTGGGCCCCGAAACAGACTCGAAGTCGGTTTTGATTGGGCCTCCACTTTGGCTTCCAAGCCCTTGCTGGCCCTCCACGTTCCCAACTCCTTCTCCCATCATCTCCTGGTCCTCTCCATGGTTTCTAATCATAAAATAATCATTTGGTAGCAAACCATTCTTAAAAGTAACATATAGCGAAGAATGTAGGAACGAGCTCACCTCTAAATTTAGTCATCGTGCACGAGCTCTAGTCATTGGACCTTGCAAGTCCAGATTTGGAGGAGTGTTGTGTTTATCCATAGGAGTGATGTCCTCATCATCCTCCCCCTCTTGAAGTGGATTCTCCCTCGACTCGAGCTCATCCTCTTCTCCCAAGTATGGTTTCAAATCTGAAATGTTAAAAGTAGGACTAACCCCGAACTCGGGAGGAAACTCAAGTTTGTATGCATTATCATTAATCTTCTCTATTATTTTGAATGGACCATCAGCTCTAGGCAATAGTTTAGACTTTCTCAATTCTGGAAATCTATCCTTCCTTAAGTGTAACCACACTAAATCTCCTACATCTAGCTTTACTTCCTTTCTACCCTTACTACCAGCAAGTTTATACTTTTCATTCATCTTTTCAATGCTAAGTCTAGTGGTCTTATTCATTTGCAAAATAAATTCAGCACGCTCCTTAGCATCAACATGAACTCTCTCATTAATGGGTAGAGGAAGTATATCAAGTGGAGTACGGGGATCAAAACCATACACTACCTTGAATGGACTTACCTTAGTAGTAGAATGTGTTGCCCGATTATAAGCAAACTCAAAATGAGGTAAGCATTCTTCCCATTGCTTCAAATTTTTCTTCAAAATAGCTCGCAACATAGTACCCAAAGTGCGGTTCACAACCTCAGTTTGTCCATCAGTTTGTGGATGACAAGTTGTAGAAAATAACAACTTTGTACCCAACTTATTCCAAAGCGTGCGCCAAAAATGACTCAAGAATTTTGCATCACGATCTGAAACAATAGTAGAAGGCATACCATGCAAACGTACAATTTCTTTAAAAAAAAGATCATCAATGTAACTAGCATCATCAGTTTTATGACATGGTATAAAGTGTGCCATCTTGGAAAAACGATCCAACACAACAAAAATGCTATCGCTCCCCCTCTTAGTCCTAGGCAGTCCTAAAATAAAGTCCATAGAAATATCCGCCCAAGGAATAGAAGGAACAGGAAGTGGCATGTATAAACCATGTGGATTCAATCGAGACTTAGCTTTTTGACATGTAGTGCAGCGAGCAACAAAACGCTCAACATCTTTCCTCATCCTTGGCCAAAAGAAGTGTGTGGCCAAAATATCCTCTGTCTTCTTAGCACCAAAATGACCCATCAATCCACCTCCATGCGCCTCCTGCAACAACAAAAGATGAACGGAACCAACTGGAATGCATAGGCGGTTAGCTCTAAACAAGAGTCCATCATTCAACACAAATTTGTGCCAAGCACGACCTTCTTTACAGTGCAGCAATACATATTTAAAATCAACATCAACAACATATTGTTCTTTAATTGCCTCAAGTCCAAAAATTCTACAATCAAGTTGAGACAACAAAGTATATCGCCTAGATAAAGCATCAGCAATCACATTATCCTTCCCTTTCTTATGTTTAATAATATAAGGAAAAGACTCAATAAACTCAACCCATTTAGCATGTCTACGGTTCAAATTGCATTGAGAATGAATATACTTAAGTGATTCATGATCAGAATGAATAACAAATTCTTTGGGCAACAAATAATGACGCCACGTCTCTAAAGAACGTACAAGTGCATATAGTTCCTTATCATACGTGGAATAATTCAAAACACGCCCAGTAATTTTCTCGCTAAAGTATGCAACAGGTTTACCATCTTGCATCAAAACACCACCAATGCCTATACCACTAGCATCACATTCAAGCTCAAAAGTCTTATCAAAATTTGGTAATTGCAGCAATGGTGCATGTGTAAGTTTGTCCCTCAAAGCATCAAAAGACTCATGATGTACCTTACCAAAATGGAAGTCAACGCCCTTCTTTGTCAACTCATGCAATGGTGCAGCAATGGTGCTGAAATCTTTGACAAAGCGGCGGTAGAAACCTGCAAGACCAAGAAAACTCCTCACCTGTGTGATAGTTTTTGGTACAGGCCAGCTCTTTATGGCTTCAATCTTCGCCTCATCCACCTCAATTCCCTGTGGAGTCACAACATAGCCAAGAAAAGAGACTCGATCCGTGCAAAAGGTGCACTTCTCAAGGTTACCAAATAAACGTGCAACTCGCAAAGCATCAAAAACAGCACGCAAATGAATCATATGATCATCCATGGACTTGCTATAAATCAAGATATCATCAAAGTAAACAACCACAAATTTGCCAATAAAAGGCCTTAAAACCTCATTCATCAAACGCATGAAAGTACTGGGTGCATTAGTCAACCCAAAAGGCATTACTAACCACTCATACAACCCGAATTTGGTTTTGAAAGCTGTTTTCCATTCATCTCCAAGTTTCATTCTAATTTGATGGTAGCCACTACGCAAATCAATTTTAGTGAAAATTATAGCACCGCATGACTCATCAAGCATGTCGTCTAGCCTAGGAATAGGATGACGATACCTAATAGTAATGTTATTAATGGCTCTACAATCTACACACATACGCCAAGAACCATCTTTCTTAGGAACCAAAAGTACAGGAACAGCACAAGGACTAAGTGATTGACGAACATACCCACGATCCAAAAGGTCTTGGACTTGTCGTTCTATCTCCTTAGTCTCCTCAGGGTTGGTCCTATAAGCAGCACGGTTTGGTAAAGTAGCACCAGGAATCAAATCAATTTGATGCTCAATCCCTCTCAAAGGTGGCAATCCCGGGGGTATCTCAGTTGGGAAAACATCCTCATACTCCTGCAAAAGGTTAGTGACAGCAGGAGGCAAAGCACTAGAAGCAATATCACCAAGCAAAAACAAGGCTTGTTTGCATATCAAAGCATAGCAAATATCATCAGTAGAAATTTCGGCAAGCTCAGATTTTGTGGCAAGACATGAACGACCTTGTAATTTAATTGCAGCACCCTTAGAACTTGAAGAATCATTAACATTACTTGGTGTAGAAGCAGAATTAACAGGTTGGTGAATTTCAGGGCTTTTATTTTTCAAACTAGCAGCTCGTTCTAAATCAGCTTGTACTATTTCAGCAAGGGTCATTGGTAACAAAGTAATTTTAGTTCCTTTATGCATAAAAGTGTACTTATTACTTTTACCATGGAGTACAGCATCATTATCAAATTCCCAAGGTCTACCCAATAAAAGTGAACAAGCTTGCATGGGTACAACATCACAATCAACAGAATCGACATAGGAACCAATAGAAAAAGGAACTCTGCAAGTTTGTGTTACCTTAGCTTTTCCAGAGTCATTTAACCACTGAATGTAGTATGGATGTGGATGTGGGCGTGTGGTCAAATCAAGCTTCTTAACCACATCAGAACTCACCAAATTGTTGCAGCTTCCTCCATCAATGATGACACGTGCCCGACGGTTCTTGATGACGAAGAAAATCTGGAACAAGTTATGTCGCTGCATCACCTCGGGCTGCTGGATTTGTGTGCTAAGCACGCGCTGCACAATAATATTCATGTAGCCCGTGGTATCTCCGCCTCCAAGGACGAGGTCACCGCTGGTGGCAGCGACATCCTCCTCCTCATCCTCCACATCGGAGGTGCTCATGTAACCGCCATCATCTGTCACCACATATGCCCACCTACTTGGGCAATCTTTCTGCACATCGCCAAGACCATGGTAGCGGTGGCACTGAATCCCTGTAGTGCGTCCCGTCGAAGCAACACAGGAGGCACTACTAGCCGGTACCTGCACAGAATTTTTACCTGAGCGCGTAGAAGGGGCAGGGGCTGATTTTGCTGCTGCAGAAACAACACTAGCTGGTGGGGGCGGCTGGAAAGATGGCTTGGGCAGCCCCGAAGTCCCCGTCGGCCGTGGTGGGTAGAAATTCCTGGACTTGCTGTACTCCTCAAGAGCCTGGAAAAGTCCCTGTGATTCTTTCTCTGTAAGCATAGCATACTGGAAACACTGGTTGAGGGTATAAAATTCTTTATAATCAAGGATGTCCTGAATTTCTTTTCTCAAACCAGAATAAAAGCGGCAAATCTGATCCTCTACTTTTTCAACCACAGCACAACGAATCAAACCCTTCTGAAGCTCACTAAAATACTCCTGAACAGTTTTATCTCCTTGATCTAAACGCTGCAGTTTATTACGAATTTCTCTATAAAAAGAAGGAGGAACAAAACGATCACGCATTTCTACCTTAAGTTCTTCCCAAGTAGTAGGCAAATCGGTTTTAGCAGCTAGACCACTCCACCAAACAATAGCAAAGTCCTTAAACTCACTAGTGGCTTGTCTAACTCTATGTTGTTCAGGAACAAGGTGGGCATTAAATTTTTGTTCTACCGTCATTTCCCAATCAAGGTAAGCATCACCATCGTACTGACCCGAAAACGAAGGAATTGAAAACTTAATTTTAGCATACGGATCATCTGGAGCATGGTTACCTTGTGTGCGACGGTTGTGGTTGTGGAAATCACCCATACCTTGAGGGTTACGTTGCAAACGACATCGTAACCTTGCGGTCCTTGTAGCTGACCTATCAACGGTGCCATCAGCCTTATACACCGTTGCTTCATCATGATCGTCTTCAACGTCGTTGTTGGTGTTGGTGTTGTTGTTGGTGTTGGTGTTGTTGTTGGTCTTGTGAGCGGTCTCTAATTCGACAACCTGATCGGTTAGCTTAGAGACTCTCTTATCCAACCGCTCAATGCTTTCTCCCAGGTGAAGCTTGGTGACGGCGTCGGTGACGGCCCTGGTGATCGTCTCTGCCAAATCATTCTGAACCGCCTGCAAAGCCTTCTGTAACTGATTTTGGCTCACGCACTCATCCAATTTTGAGGGTGAAGCACCCTCCCCATCGCTTTCTGACATCAGAAACACCAAAACAGGAAACAAAAAGTGAAGGTTATCCCTACAAAACTACTAAGCAGTGGTGCCTCTCAACACAGCAAAAGTAAGCTTCTTGCAAAGCTCTTACAAAGTTCTGAAAACAACAAAGCGAAGGATACCAGGGAGAAGTGTTCCACGATTGCAAGGGTTACAAAATAACCTATGTGCTGTCCAGAAGAAGTATGTAGAGCTAGGAAGGCCAAATATGTATATATGAGTGGCACACAAATCAAAAACAGATAGTAAAGCTGAATAAGTGCCCAAGTAACTTGTCCCTAGTTGCTGGTCTAACTATGTCCTAGAACAGTAGTGATAGAAAAGAAGAAACAAGGAGACAAAGGGACACAGTCGATAACAGGGGGCTTAGTGTAAAACAGCCAAACTCAGAAATTCCACGGGGCTAGATGGAGCACTAGTAGGAATCCCAAATTTCTTTTTTTTATTTTCTTTTTTTCATATTTTTTTCCAACTCACTAGCAAACAGGAAGATACCACAAAAAATTTCAACTCAAACCGAGCTAGGACGTGGCCTACAGAAAATCTTGAAGTTTCAGAAAACGTCGGGTTTCAACTTGAATGAATTTTTTCTTTATCTTCCCGATTTTTTTTGAATTTTTTGACGAGGGCACACAGGGCGTAAAAAATTTCCTCAACTTTTCGTCAAGAATCTCCTGTAAAAATTTCAGCCAAAACGGACAACCGAGCGAAAAGTTATGGCTGTTTTACCGAAGGGGTGTCGAAATCGGTTATGAAGAACCCGGGGGTTTGAGTGAAATCCGAGTCGGGCTTGGGGTCGGGTAGGGATTTTGTTTTTGGCGAGGTGGATGCAGCGGAAAGTGGAATTTGTGAACATTGGTCCGAGGTGGTGAGGGTGGGTTTAGGGTGGGATTAGGGTGGGCGTGTTGATCAATCAACCCTAGCACACAAAGCCGACAAAATCGAGGATGGTGAAGGGGATGGCGGCTAGGGTTGCAAGGGAAACACTACTGACGACAAAAACACAAACTAAACCAGCGACTAAACAAGAACTAGGGCACAAACTCAACACTACGGACTCTGAAATTGAAATATGCAAAGGCTAAACACGTGGTTATGGGCGGGGGAAATTTTTTTTTTGGTATTTTCTGTGGACGATAGGAAGAACACGAAAACAAAACTAAAGGGTAGTGTGAACCTGATGGTGCACCTGAAGCTCTGATTACCACTTGATGTGGACAAGGGTTCCCGCTCTTCCGAAAGGTTCTTGGTAAGTTGATTTGGTCAGAGGCGACACACAAATCGATCCGGCTTCAGAACAGCACGTTCTAAACCCCGCAATCGCAGCACGACGTCTCCTCTGGTTATCAACCATCCAAAGACGATTGACCTCGCCGAGAAGGCTACTCCCTGCCTACGAATCAAGAACACAAGAAAGAACAACGAAGAATGCAACACAATTGCAGATGTATGATTAAACTCTCGAAGTTGGGGTCTCACAAACCGATGAACGGCGAAACTGTTTATGAACAGAATTGATCTAAGCAAAACCCGAACCCTAATGGTGCGGCGGCAGCTGTATATAAAGACCCTAGGGTCGTGCAAGACCCTCTGGACGCGCCCCTAATTGGGCTCAACTAGATACAAAGCCCAAAGGCCAAAAATAGGCGACGCAGCACCGACACAGATTCTGGACTCTCTCTTGTTTTGACGATACCCGATGACTCCGGATGAATTTTGACATGAGGCCGGTGGCATTGGAAAGGTCTTCTCCTTATGTTTCCATGCATATGTAGAACGTCCAAATCCGAGTCCGTATGCGTCCTGGGCGACTGTTTTAGTACAGACTGGTCCTAGGCCCCGAAACAGACTCGAAGTCGGTTTTGATTGGGCCTCCACTTTGGCTTCCGAGCCCTTGCTGGTCCTCCACGTTCCCAACTCCTTCTCCCATCATCTCCTGGTCCTCTCCATGGTTTCTAATCATAAAATAATCATTAGGTAGCAAACCATTCTCAAAAGTAACATATAGCGAAGAACGTAGGAACGAGCTCACCTCTAAATTTAGTCGTCGTGCACGAGCTCTAGTCATTGGACCTTGCAAGTCCAGATTTGGAGGAGTGTTGTGTTTATCCATAGGAGTGATGTCCTCATCACAACCGCAATCAGTCGAGACCACCCAACTACAACAAGGACGATGACAGGAAGCGCAAGCAGGACAGAACGGTCGCTAATACTGAACATCCCCCTCAAAGAAGGCAAGTCACTCAGGACAACTTTGACAAGATGCTCGAGGGCCCTTGTTTGCTGCATGACGGCGCACAGAAGGCCAAGGAATGCTTCAAGCTGAAGAGCTTCACGCACCATACTTTGAAGGTCTGTAAGGAACGCCCTTGGGTCAACAAGGGCAACAAGAAAAGTAAGGACAAAGACAACGAGGATAAGAAGGAATTCCAAGATCTTGAGCGAGAGGTCAACTATATCTGTGGCAGGTCCACTGCTGATTCAAAATGCCATCAGAAGATTCTTTACCGAGAGGTCCACTCGATCTCACCGGCTGTGCCTCAATATCTGCATTGGTCCGAGGTCCCGATAACTTTTGATCGATCGGACCACCCGGACCACATCCCTAGACCTGGCAAATACCTGTTGGTGTTGTCGCCAACCGTGAATCGAGTGCGACTCCATAGGGTGCTGGTGGATGGAGAAAGTAGCTTGGACATCCTCTTTGTGAAGACCTTCAAGGAGCTCGACAGACCTCTTATCGACCTCAAGCCCAGTCGGTCGCCCTTTCATGGCGTCATTCTAGGCATGCAGATGGTGGCCCTGGGGCAAATCACTCTGGTGGTCACGTTCGGGACTCGGCAGAACTATAGAACCGAGCGCATAACCTTCGAGGTGGTGGATCTGGAATCCACTTACCACGCCATTATTGGGCGTTCGGACGTGAAGACATCGTACGACTGCGACTTTCAAAGTTGTGAACTAGTAGAAAAGAAGGTTATGGCGTCTGAACTCGTTGAGTTGAAGCTGGAGGTTGCAAAAGTAGAGGAGTTGACTCTCCTCCCAAGAAGGTGTCGAAGGCCACGGTGTAGGCAGAAACCGTGGAGTTGAAAAAGATACAGTTAGATGACAATGACGTATCCAAGACCGCCAATATTGGGGTCAATTTAGATGTTGAATAGGAAAGTATGCTCATCCTTTTCCTTCGTGGTAATACTGATATATTTGCATGGAAACCTTTTGATATATCGGGTGTTCTAAGGGAAAAGGCTGAGCACAAACTACATGTTAACCCAAACGCTAAACCTATGAGCCAACGACTTCGACGATTCTCGCAGGGCCGCAAGGTCATGATTCGAAAAGAGATTGGTCGATTACTGGCGGTCGGTTTCATCAAAGAAGTTTTTCACCCCGACTGGTTAGCTAACCCAGTCCTGGTGAGAAAGAAGAACAGGGAGTGGCGGATGTGTGTGGATTACACTAGCCTTAATTAGGCCTGCCCTAAGGATCCCTTCACTCTTCATCACATCGATCAGGTGGTCAACTCAATGGCTGGTTGCATTTTATTATGCTTCTTAGATGCCTACTCGGTGTACCATCAGATCCCCCTTAGCGAATCCGACCAACTAAAGACGTCGTTCATTATGCCCTTTGGGGCTTTTTCTTATATGACCATGCCTTTTGGATAGAAGAACGCCAGCGGCAACTACTAGCAAACCATGCAGCATTGCCTACACGAGCAGATCAGGAGGAACATTGAGGCCTACGTCAACGATGTGGTCGTAAAAAGCCGACTCGCCTCCGACCTAATGCAAGACCAAGCCGAGACATTCGACAACCTAAGCAAGTACAACATGAAGCTAAATCTCGAGAAATGTGTCTTTGGCGTCCTATCAGGAAAGAAACTATGTTTGTTGGTCTCGCAGAGGGGAATCGAAGCAAACGTAGAGAAGGTCAACGCCATACTAAGGATGGGCAGTTCACTTTCTCAAAAAGATATCTAGAAGTTAATCGGTTGCATGGCGGCACTTAGCAGGTTCATGTCACGACTCGGCGTTCGAGGGCTACCTTACTTCTGATTACTTAAAAAGTAGGGTTCGTTCATCTGGAACGACGAAGCGAAAAAAGCCTTGGACAAGTTCAAGACGTATATTAGCGGGTAATTGGTGTTGACACCTCCCGACCGAAAGAAAATTTTGTAGCTATTTATCTTCGCAACCACACAATTGTCAGCACTGTGCTGGCGATCAAACAGGTGGAAGATGGCAAGGCTCAAAAGGTGCAGTATCCGGTGTATTTTGTAAGCGAGGTTCTATCAGATTCCAAGGTATGATACTTTCAGCTCCAGAAGTTAGTCTACGCATTGTTAATGACATCTCGCAAACTAAAGCATTACTTTGTTGACCACCCGATTGAGGTCTACACATCTTTTGGGCTTAGTGATTTTCTCCACAGTCGGGATGCTACTAGCAAAATCGCCAAGTGAGCTATTGAGCTTGGCACATATGAAATTATCTTCAAACTGCGCGATGCGATCAAGGCTCAAGCGCTATCTAACTACGTTGCTGAGTCGACAGAGGCCGAATTGCCACCAACCACGCAAGAACTAACCTACTGGACAATGTGTTTTCATGGCTCCTTATAGCTGAAAAGAGCTGGTGTGAGGGCTGTACTATCATCTCCGGATGGTGCCAAGCTGAAGTAAGTCCTCCGCATGCACTTTCTGGCATCCAACAATAGGGCAGAGTATGAGGCGCTCCTACATAGCCTAAGAACGGGCACATCGCTCGATGTTAAGAAGTTGAGCATCTTAGGTGACTCGACACTCGTAATTAATCAGGTCACCAAGAAGTGGTGTTGTTCAGAGGATAGCATGGCAGCATACTGCGTTGAGGTTCGGAAGCTAGAAGACAAGTTTGATGGCATCGAGTACAAGCACGTCCTTCGGAAGTACAACAAAGAGGCGGATGAGTTTGCCAAACATGGGTCCAGCCGAGCTAAAATACCCGATGGAGTATTCCTCGATGAATTGCATAAGCCATCTGTACTAACACAGCAAGCCATGGCATAGGCTCCAATAGACGAAGAGGTAACACCTCAGGTGGCCCTAATAGAAACAGATTGGCACACTATGTACATTGAGTATATGGAAAAGGGGACCTTGTCGACTCATAAAGGTGAGGCCCTGTGCATTATTTGCAAGTCCCGGTCATACTGCATCATTAACCATCTCTTCTACAGACAGAGTACCTATGAGGTATTACTGAAGTGCTTGTCGTAGGAGGAGGGTATAGCCATGTTGCAAGAGATACATGCTGGCATATGAGGCAATCGTGCGGGCCCATCGACGATAGCAAGCAAAGCCATGAGACAGCGATATTACTGGCCGACTGAATGTGTGTGGGGTGTGAATTCTTCGCCTAACAGAAGCACGTGCTAGCTACCGAGCCATAGAATATCCCAATAACATGGCTTTTTTGGTATGGGGCCTGGACATCGTTGGCCCTTTCCAAAAGGCGCAAGGTGGTTTCACTCACCTTTTTGTCACGGTGGATAAATTCTCCAAGTGGATCGAGGCAAAACAAGTCGGCATGATATCTGCAAAGAAGGCCATTGAGTTCATGACTGACATAGTAACTCGGTTTGGTGCCCCCCACAAGATCATCACTGACAATGGCAGTCAGTTTACAGCGCAAGAGTTTAAGGATTTTGCACCAAAGATAGGATTCAAGATCGGCTACGGTTTCGCGGCTCACCCACAGAGTAATGGCCTGGTTGAGCGAGCCAATGGTCTCTTGCTATCAGGAATTAAGCCTCGCATATTCGATAGATTGGAAAAATATGCTCGACGATGGGTTCGAGAGTTACCATCAGTACTATGGGGGCTCAGGTCTAATGTTAGTCGGGCAACAAGACAGTCACCTTTCTCGTTGGTTTATGGTTCAGAGGCGATGCTGCTGACTGAGGTATTGTTCACCTCGCTGTGAGTTACAGCGTACGATGAAGAGGTGATGTGATGACCTCCTTTTGCTAGAAGAAAAACGAAACGCTACCCTGATGAGGTCGGCCAAACATCAACAAAGCCTCCGACGGTACCATGACAAAAATGTTAGGTCATAGGACTTTGCAGACGAAGATTTAGTACTAAAGCAAGTGCAGTCCACCATCGGCAAGCACAAACTATCAGTTCCATGGGAGGTAGCCCTTTCATTTTCAAAGAGGTCACTCAGCTAGGAGCTTATCGATTGGTGCATGTGGACAGATCAGACATTGCTAGTTCTTGGAACATAGCCTACCTACGTCATTTTCATGCTTAGCTTCAGTAATTTCTTTATTTTTATTCATTATTGTACATTTTTGCGCCATCAATAATGTATGTTATGCGGTCATGATACCTTGCTATAAGATCTATGATTTCCGTGAATGATCTTCCCTAGTGTAGTCACGACTCAAATTTTGGCTCTCGGTATTACCGCAACTCGCACATGTTGACCAAGTGGGTTCTTAGTCTCCAGGGTCCATGTCGTTTGTTGAGGACCGAGTCAACTTCTCTAATTCGCATATGCTTGACCGAGTGGGTATTTAGTCCCCATGGTTCATATCGTTTATTGGGGGAGTTGATTAGAGTGTTGGCGTGCGTTGTGTATTGGTTGTGAGTGTTGGGCACGAGTTCGTACAATACATAAACAAAGCAGCATGGCCCAAGCATTCATTACATTACTGGTAATGAATCTAGGTCCCAAGGATTTCATTACATGACTGGTTATGAAACATTGTCTGTCGAACATGTGGCAACCCATTACACTGTTGGTAGTGGATCTAGCTCTATCTTATCAATCAATGTGTTAGCCGTTCTCTCGGCCTCCGCTACCAGGGCTTCACATTGCTCATCTGAAAGATCTTCTTGGAAACCCTCAGCAATTACATCTAGTTTGATTTCTGGGATGTGCGATTTTGCGATAGCCAATACCTGAGCACCTGCGAGTCCTGCAATGTGACATGCATGCTGTCATACTCGGTTTGGCGTTTCTTGCAGCCGAGTGAGTAGATACCAGCATCTTGGAGGTTTTTCTTCAGGAATAACATATTGTGCCACTTTCTTGGCATCTTTTTGTAGAGCTGCAAGGGACCAGCGGAGATTTTGGTCACCCTTAATAAATTTTGTTTGTAGCAGGTGACAAGCTTTTTATGAACCTAAAGCAAAGGCACATAAATCTTGTACTATGGAGGATATCTGGACATACAGGTAATACAAGTGCAAGTATTGTTTTCCTCTCAGATGTTTTTTGAGGTCTTTCTTCTCGGTTTCAAGAGTTGTGCCCTTTTCCTTGAGATCGTCTCATTCTTTTTTGACCTTTTTGAATGAGGCCTTGACTTCATTCAACGAATCAGTTGCATCTTTCACAAATTTTTCTGCCACAAGAACACTTTTGTGTAATTCATGCATTCTTGCTCGTGCGATTTAACTTCGGCTAGCACATCTGTTGTAGTTGTACAATTGGTGCATATGAGACTTTTCAACATTTTATTCAAATGATTAAGCATAGAATATCAAAAGAATACCTCTAGCTTTGTTTTTCCAGTCAGTGTGAGATTCGTCCATATTTTTGAAGCCATCCTTTAATTTTTCAAAATTGTTTTTGAGCTCCTCTGAAGTTTGAAGTAGTTTCTTTAAGTCTTGGTTTTGCTTTTTCAACTCTTCGATGGTGCTCGAGGATAACTCCAAATTCTTTAAATGATCTTTTAATTCGGCAATTAGTACTGCCAAGTTAGCTTACTGGTTGCATTTTGAAGCAAGTTCTTCTGACAAGCCTTCAAGAAGGAGGAATTGAGATTTGGTGAATATATGGGTCCTGTTGCTTCTATGAATAATCTCTTGTAGAGAACCAACATGATATTTTAAATTGCAGTTCATCCATTCGGGATGAATGTGATTGTAACTCAAGAGAAAGACACCCGACCTCAAGTCTTTCCTTGGCAAGCTGATTCTCATTATATATCGCTTTAGCACACTTCTTCTGCATAATATGCAATAGTTTGCTTTTACCGTCCATGTGCGACTTCAACCACTGGGGAGAAAGAAAAAGGGAAAATGAGTATTATTCTTTGAATAAATCTGCTCGTCGAATAGCAGTTTTGGCTTTTACCTGAAACGAGTGGTAAACTTCCTCGGTGAGGCCTTCGAATTTCTTTAACTCCTGCTCACCAGTGCCATCCACGCCCGCAAAGGCAAACTCGCTGGTATGATATACGGTCCTGGTAGGGCCAGTTTCTTCCGAGATTTGTTCCTTCACCACTCGGTGAATCAGCGTTGGAATGACATATTCCTCGGGGCCGATTGGATAATCATACATTGGCTCTAGCATCCTTTCAAATACCAGAGTAGGCTCTTCTTCGATGACTGGAGGAGGGGAGTTGCCCTGCGTCGTGGTTGTCCCTTGAATATTTAGGTCCGGCACGATAGAATTTTCTAGTTTGTTGGGCTCTTTTGTTGGCCGACTCGACGGTGGAACATCTTTGCAATCACTCGTCTTTTTGGCCGAGTGATCAGGGGCGTCATCCTTGGGTGCCTTGCCTGATTTGGCCTGCGCTTCTTCAGAAACATTGCATTGTGGCATGGAGTTGCCTGAGGAGGCAATGCCAGATGATCTACATACATATAACCAAGGACAGTTTTATTTATTGTTATGATATAATTTGGAATTTTGGTTATGAGTAAACTTACTTTGGTCGATGTTTAAATTTTAATCCTGACACCTTAGGCGGAGGATTGGTTGACACTGTATTCTTCACTCTGTCGGATGGGGTTGCAGCTGAAGCTTTTTGAGTGTCTTTAACACTCGGTTGATCATTGTCATTTGAAGTTCTGGCTCTTGTGTTGGAAATGGATCATTGCCGAGTGGTTTTTGACTCGGTTGAAGCTTTCTTTTTTGCTTCTTCTTGAAGTCTGGCAACTCTATCTGCCAGAGATTCTTCTTCATCAGAATCAACAATCTGAGCCTTGCGATGCTTGGGGGCTGGCTGAGGACTTGGTGACTTTTCTTGCACAGGAGGAGGTAATGGTGGATTTGATGAATATCTATCAAGATTCTACAATCAGCAAGATATGTCAATTTTGTGTGTGACAGTTAATATGATTAACTGAAACAACAATATATACTTACATCATTCCTGTTGGTCTAGAATAATGCCCAGCCTTTTTTGCTTGCAGCGGTCCAATCAAGCAAATAGGAGAAAATATTTCCAAGCCTCAGTTTTTGCCCCCGATCAGATAGTTCTTCAAGCACCTCCATGGTGGGATCTCCTTTCATATTGAATTTCCAACCAGGGACATGACATCTCTTAATGGGTTGGACTTGGTGATATATGAAGCTCACTACGACATCAACCCCACTATACCCTTGAGACTTCAACACTGCAATTTGATTTAAAATTGCTTCCACCTGGTTCTTTTTATCGAGCGATGCCTTTTCTGACCACTCAGGGCAGGGTACAGGGGCTTTAGCAGTGAACTTAGACAGAGGAGGCGCATGTTTTCTATGGTAAAACCAATCAGAGTGCCATCCCTTGTTAGTAGAAGGAAGAGGAACTTCAATATATTTCAATTTATTCCTCAATTGAAATCCAGCACCACCAATAACATTGCCGCTATTGGACATCAAAACAAACAATTCCTTGAAAGTATCGAAGTGAGGGGCAATCCCTAGGATTAACGAGGTTAATCCCATAGAAGAAAACCAGCCCATGGAAGAAATCAGAACATGACATCCCAAATCCATGGTAGAAAAAGGGAGCAAAAACTATGATATGGTCTACGGGGGGCTGCGGAAATTTCTGACCTAGCGCTGGTTGTTGTGCGGTGTTTCTCTGAGCCCTAACCGCGTGACTTCTTCAACCATGACTACCTCCAACGACTGATCCGGCGACAATGGCGCAGCCACAAGTCGACGGTGAGGCGGTGAAGAAGATCACATTGACCCATCATGTGAACGGTGAGTAACTGGCACTGAGGTTTATTACTTGCTCTTGCTATAGTATGTACTAGTACTCCTCCTTACATGTAATATTTTCCTTCAACCCACACATATGTTCACTTTTTGGTTAGTTAATAAATGGCAGACATGTCTATATTTTTTTATCCAATAACTTTAGTCATGGATATAAAAATGCACCTCCAAAAAAAATTTAGTTTGCTAAAGTTTAGCGATGTAGAGGATCCAAACAGGGCCATATACAACAGCTTAGGCATCAATATGCCCCTAGTATTGACACTATTTATGTACACATGTGTAGCCCCCCCCCCCCTCCCATTGACTGGTGAAAGTTGGACTGTAGTAATTGAATGCCGTGGAAGAAACAAGGAACATCGAACCATTGAGACTACTATGGGCAAGGATCAACTGACATTTCAAGCCTTTGCATCAATCAAACAACACCTTCATTATAGAATGTGGGACTACATGTACTACAAGAAGAGAACTAGAAATAGCTCAGCAACTCTTGAGGCTATCGATTTGGATGATGATGTGGAACAGATGCCTGATTGCATGGCTGCCGAGAAGAAAGTCAGGATGTTATTGACAACATGTGATCAAGCAGATAATCAAGGCATCAGCATTACACCCTTGAAATGAGTGAGGGAGTCCAAGTCTGATTATGATGATGATGATGTTGATAGTCTTGGTGATGAGAATGTTGATGCTTACAAAGATTGGCTTCAGGAGCAAGGATCTGATACATGTATACATATTCTTTTTGTACTTCACAAACCACATGTAAACTATATTTTTTCTCCTATTTTACGTAGTCCTATTGTTGATATCTTGCAGGTGTTTGCGATGTAGGCAGGGATGACTCAATTGCAGCATACACTGCATGGATAAGGGAGAAAGGCCTCCTGAGAGAAAAAAGTAACAATTTTCTCATTCTGACTTCTTGTTCTATAAACATGTTCTTTTTACTAAGATATCAATATTTGCAATTTTTCAGTGTGTTATAAACATTATAGTGAGCCTACAGAAGTAAATGGTGAGGGCACTAGTTGCAGCGCATCGGGATCATCAGAATGGCCAAAATAGGGTGCACCGGGATATGACCTATTACTCGCTCATATACATTTGAGGCAAAGTATTTATTACTTTTGTCCCACATGTTTCCAGTTATCAGGAGATGCTATAAGCTCAATGCCATTAACCTAATCATTTAGAAGTTGCCACTGCTGCTATGCTTCCATTATTAGGAGTGTATCATCTGCATATTTAACTATTGGAAAGTCCTGACCTTCTCAATTTTGCAGTGGTAGTTTGAGTTTTCTGACATTAATTGTTAACTTTCCGTAGAAGATCAGTAGCCAGAACTCTATGCATCATCAAGAAATGAAAACCATGCATGTGATGGGTTTGAAGCCTTTCTCTCAGTTTAGTTGGGAAATGGTAAACATTGTCATTATTGTAATCTGTTTGTAACACATTAATTTGATATATTAGTGATCTATACGCTTGCATTTGTAGAGAGATACAAAAACTGTTGTTGAGCCAGGCCCTATGGAACTCTTTAAGTTTACTCACACGAAGCAAGGGCAATGGTCAAATCAAATGCCTGAATGTATTTATGTGAGTGATATAAACTTTGTGAACTAGTTTTCCTTTTGTCACAACAGTACGTACATTGATCGCATACATTTTTTTCTTTTCCTCAAAGCAATGCAGCAAGAAGTAACACATCTGCATCTGGTAAAGTGGGCCTTGTTCTCTAGCAAACATACAGGGAAACAAACAGCGCCAAGTCAAGCAGGTTACATGGCCAAGGTTACATGTGGAATACAAACAAAAAGCAACTGCTTCACGAGAGAGTCCAAGAACAAGCGCATGAGCTTCAGCAACTAAAAGAGCTTCTTGCAAAGCAAGCTACCGATAAGGAAGTAGAGAAGCAAGAACTCGTGGCCTTAGTTCAAGAACCATTGATGTAAGAGTTTCAAACAATCATGGCATGAAACCGCAACCAGGAGGTAATACTCTCATGCATACAATAGTGTGGTCATATTTTCGTCTATTTTTACAGGAATGTTCCAGTGGTTTTTGAAAGATACAATTTTTTTTGCATCTTTTTTTGGCATTTTTGACCAATGAAGGGACAATCAATGTAAGCAGCAATACAACAGAACATGGAGCTAGGAACACTAAGGACAATACTCATGCAACACAAGTGCATAACAGTGTTCGAACACCCGAGTCGGAGCAGGTAATGGTTTTGAACAAGCATGGCAATCATGATGATGTTGTGCTAGGATTATAGCTAACAATGTTCCAACATCTTTATACCAGATTGAGTCAAGAAGCATTATCACAACACACAAAGAAAATGTTCGACCTAATCCCAAACAAAAATCTACCAAGCTGTCAAAGAATTTGGCGAATGAATATTGTGATCATGAATCATCAAGAAGTTACATTTCTTTAGGATTGCTAGCAGCTCAATCTAGAACGCGAGCAGCAGCCAAAAGGAATAAACAACATGTAAGAACTAGAAAATTACCTTCATTCATACTGGTGTTAATTTTTATCAATGCATTTCTATATAGCTCTACCAGCTGTAATTCTCATCTCACTAGAAACCTTATATGTTTCTATTATTTTGGCAGGACGACATTTAAGCTTTGGCGGGGCGATATATAAGGTTCAGGATTGCTTAGTACCTAGGTGTGAAGCAACCTTCATTCTCCCTTTATTGTTATGATTTTTCCATGCACAAATTTCTATGGATACAATCGGACTTCTTGATTTGAATGGGTTGTATGAGTGAATATTGGATTGTTGTACGTAACAATAATACTATATTAATGTATGTAACAATACTATTGAATTGATGTACGCTATTCATTTCGTTGCGATACACTAAATGCAGATTGCCACGACTAATATTTTGACGCGATACACTCTATATGTATAGCAGCGTCCAGTATTTTGATGCGATACACTCTATATATATAGCAGCGGCTATTTTTCCGATGCGATACCCATTAAACCTCTAGCAACAACAGGTGTCATCGCGATTCCCTTTGTGTGTATAGCAACGGCAGGTACATAGTTATGATTGTAGTTGAGCATATAGCCACGGCACGTTCATCGTCACGATTCCAATTGAGCGTATAGCAACGGCATGACACGTTGCGATTGCAGCGGAACGTATAGCAATGAGGATCAGATGGATGTTGCAATATTGTGTATATGCAACCAAGCTCCATTGATGCAATAGCCATTATAGCAACGATGGAGCATAGTTGCGAATCTACTTTACTGCAACGCAATCATAATTGCCATATCATCTACACGCAATGCCACATGTCGCTGCAACATGTCATAGCTACCGCAACGCTAAAAAAAGTGATGCAATATGCTATCGCATCAGCTGCAATTGCGATGCCTCCCAACAACCTGAAGTCGTTGCGATAACGTAATATTGCAACGAATATACCCCTATTTCAACGTTTTCACTGTGTTGCAAAACACCGAAAACCTTGTAGTGCTTAATCGAGACAGTGGCCAAACAAAGCAAATAGAACTAAATATGTCCCAATTATAGATAACATCGATAGAGTGACTCAAATAATCTAAATCAAGCTTATAAGATCTCCTAAAAACCACAATAGATTGGACCTAACCGAGACAGTATTGCAACTCAAAGTCGATAGTATAAATGTAATTAAGAACTAATTACTAGATAGCTAGCAATTCTAAAGATAACAATGAGAATATCAAATAATAAAAAAGTACTAGTTGAAGTCGATAGAATTACCGAGTTTGACTAATCCAAGTCTCTTGTCGACATCGGAGCCGATGCAGCTCACGCGAGACGAGGACGTTGTCGAGAAAAGGTTTGGTGATGTGCCAAATTGTACTGAACGAAAGTGTTAAGTTTTTTCGTACAGACCCTATTACATATTTATAGCCCTGTGCAAGGGGTTCTGACCTCACTCGGTCAGAACTCTTCGACTTCCAAACAAACAAACCGACTAGAATTATTACTAACCAAAATCTAAACTAAAATAGAAAGAGATAAAATAACCCTATCGGGCCCACAATATTCCTTCCGGCCATTGAACACCTTTGACTTGGCCAATTCCAATCCCACGCCTCTAACCAGTGGGACTGGTCCAAATTCTGGTGCCAACACATGCCCCCCGAGTCTGGGGTACGGAATCTTCGTGGGCTGGATTTTACCTTCTGATTAACCATGCTCTTTTACTGCAACCTACCGCAGTCCCATCCTTATAAATGCATCTTCCTCCTTCTTCCATTTTCACCCATAATTAAAACTTCTTCATCTTCTCCTTTCTCTTGCTTCGCTGGTGCACTTCCCTTACTAGACGACTTTAAACTCCTAGCACCGACGAACACCGACGTGTCTAATCTTGGTGATGGCGACCCCACAGAAAGTTGCCGAGGTAAGCAACTGCTCTGCTTTTTTCTAATCTTAGGTTCCATTCCTTAGATTTAGTCTGTCATGTTCTTGCTCACTATTCATCCATCATATGTATTGTAGCCACTTCATGAACTAGCAATAGCATCTAGATTGTCTTTATATTTTACCGAATACCACTTAGTCCCTGTATTGATGTTAGCTTACCGCTTTTTATTAGGAACTCAAGCATCAGATCTGTATTCCTTCAGCCGCATATCCACATCATTTTTACTTGGGACCTTGCGGCAATCCGACCGAGTAGAATTTATCAATTGTGAAACCAATAGGATCCCACTCAAATCCGCTACTCCATCTTTAAATGAATGGAAGACCGTCTTTGGGTCCTGGCCATTAGAGATTAAAGGGTGGAAAAATTGGTACCAAAGGGTAACCACCAGCCGTGCATCAACCCTGCTAAGTGCTCAAATCGATCATTCGGTCACTCTTTCACTAGTGAATATGGAGAAAAATGAACCCATCTTAGTCGCTGCCTCATATTTCCAGTCTAACGCCCTCAATGCTTTTCTCTTCAATGATGGGCCCATGGCCCCTTCTTTAATGGACGTGTTCATGCTAACCTCCATGAACATTTCTAATAATCACGACCCCTTCACTTTCCCAACAAATCTCGACCGCCTCCAGCACAAACTCTTCGCAAAGGATCTGGGCAGCTGAGGTAAATACATCCCCGAACAGCATCGCAAAGGATCAGATAACCATAAAGAACTTACTGCATTCTTGAATATGTGGTTGGATCATTTCGTTTTTTCTGGATCATCTGTCAACCCCGCTGCCAAGTTTCAAGGCATAGCTAAATCTTTGGCCGATGGCACACCTATCCCTCTCGGCCGCTATTTGCTCGGAGCAGTTTACAGACTCCTTCACCGAGTTGTTGTAAATCTGCAGCTTAATCAAACCATCAGCATAGGAGGTCCTGCTGATTCATCCAACTTTGGCTAAACATTCACTTTGTTAAAGTTATGAAATTCAAAGCTCTCACAGCATACTCCTTCCCATCCACCGACGCTCCCGAATCTGAAGAGGCAAGCATTCGATGCACATCTCTGGGTCAAGCTGTGATGAGAGCTCCTAGGTGCAAAACTACCCTTGCTGCCTTGAATGGTTTCTTCCAACTCTTCTTTAACGGTGTAGCTCGAAAAAATCACATATGGTTTGCTTATGAGGAATTGCCTTTTGAGAACCCATCGGCTTTTCATCCTGACGATCCCACAGCCGATGATGAATCAAAGGCAATTTTCCTGTCCTGCTTTACTCCAATCATCCTCCCTGTTGACTTCTATGGTGGTCAGCGTAAGACTCAATCGTACGAGGTCTATCATCCATCAGTGATTGCTTCATAGCTCGGCTTTGGTCAACTGTCAGTCCATCTCTTCTGCACTGATCGTCTTCAAGCTCGTCAAGAGTGGTGCATGATTATAGACCCCGCTGGAACTGATCAAGATTAAGGGTCTAACTAATGACATCTTGGTGCGTGATTATAGTGGCATCATTTTGTCACCCTCTGCCTCAGAACTCTTCATCAACTGGCGGAAAGAGTGGAAGCAACACCTTTTTTGCAACAATCTGACTCATCATCTGATCGAATTTGTAGACATGGTAAAGTCCCTTTCCCTCTACTATTATTCACACATAATTTTTACCAGGTCTTTCATCACTCCTCCCATCACCAGCATCAGTGGCAAGCCGATCGCTTATCTGCGTACGGCAAACAACCCTATCATTAGCTGTACAGCACCAACACCCTCTCAACTTCTTAGTGGCCACGGGCAAAAGAAGCAAACATCCACTCGATGGGCAGTGAGAAAACAGCGTTCTAAAAAAAGAGCAAGCGAATCGGCCGCAACATCGACTCAAACTGCCGAACCAAAGAAACGCGCCAGGGTTGCAGTGCTTTCATCGACTCCAATGGATCCCTCATGAACAGCCCAATTAACAATTTCTTCCATATTTGAAATATTTATTTCCCATCCTTAATCTTTCTTTGATCATCAACTCGCCCCATCGACTCTGGCCACCATGCCAGAAGTAGTCCAAGAAGTCATTACCGGACTTGCTCATGCTGCTCAAGTAAGATATCTGTATCTATATTGTCCTTATCCCTTTTAATTCTGACTTCATAATTTTCTTAAACACTACCATTGACTTCTACCACACCATCAATAACCACTCCATCGGCTCAGGACACCGAGTTATCAACAGAAGAACCGGTGAGCCCACCCAAGCCGATAGAACAACCTTCAACTTCAGTGGCTACGGTAAGAATACTTCCCTCATCTTAAATCTCTCCTTTGTAATATGTCCTTTACTTTCTTTGTTCTTTCTCAGGAGATCGTGAACGACTCAAGAGAGTGATCCAACAGTGCCACTATATCGTACCAACCATCAGAATACACTGGTCGCATCGAATCCCCTCCTATCGACATTGCCACCTCTGAAGAAGGCGATGGACCAATGCTTGCTCCTTCCTCACCAATTCTGGCTTTAATTCCTTGGGTCGATCCTCAAGTCACGTCTATCAATTCACACTGTAACCGCTTTAATTGTTTCAAATTCTTAACCTTCTGTGTTCTTAGGAGTCTCGGTCATCGGCCATCAGCGCATATATCCCTGATCTATCCAATGCCCCGATACCTTCATCGACCCTTGAACTTGATGCTCCAATGCCTTTACTAACTTCAGAAACAGTAGTTTGGACTAAATTTTCTTGCTCTACTATTTCAACCATCTACTATCCCCTTAATTGACTCTTCTCTTTTTAGGCTCAGATCTTCAGGCGCACTTCATCTCTGCATTTCCGTCCGGAGATCAGATCTGTCCTTCAAGATATCCGTTGACGCCTAAACATGATTCCCATCGAGGGGCTAGTTCAAGATGCTGGCTAGATTAGAACATGATATCTTGAAGTTAAGGACCTTCTGCCCACTGTCCTCGTCTTAGTATTGCAGCCGGTGGTATATATCGAATTTCATTAGCTTCAAGTACTTGAGGCCCAGGCCCGCATCGAACGCCGATCAGCGCAATGAATCCAGGCAGAAGCAGCTGACAGAAATGTCGAAGAAGAAAAGAACAAGTACATGGCTCTGGTCTCCAAATCAGCTGATCTTGAGGGGAAACTCGTCAACTTGCGGAGAGAACAAGATGAACTCTAGGCAGCTCTTGAGGCAAAGAACAAGGAGGTAGCCGATGCAGAAGCTGCACTTGCTAGAATACCAGAAGAAATCATAGGGGAAGAGGGCATCACCACATTGGCTTATGAGCAACCCTCTAACTTGTGGAGCATTGACGACGCAAAAATCACACGCGTGACCTAAGATATTTGCTTGACTCTAGTGTAGGCTCAACACAAATAAACTGGGATGTGCCAGTCAATTTTCCCTGCAAATCGATAAAGAAACAAATGGTCAGATTCCACGAGTCATCGTCCCATGATAGGCCGATGAAGAAAATCGATAGCTACTATTTGTGAAAATCAGCCGATGGCTGCTAGCAGCAAACAATATTGAAAATAAACTAATCAGCTGATTTGTATCGGCTTATCGGCAAATCAATAAATAAATACTAAGTACTACATAAATACTGCCGATAAGAATTAAATTGACAGAGCAAAGTCTATGGGTCCATGATAAACGTGCTAGGGTCGCCATGTTGATGCCAAAAAGTTGATATGAAAGAATTGATAGAAGTATAGTAATCATGCAAAGACTTTCCCTGTCGATAGCGTTAAGTCGATAGATCTGATAGCTGGTGATGAGGACATCACTCCAATGGATACACACAACACTCCTCCAATTATGGACTTGCAAGGTCCAATGACTAGAGCTCGTGCACGACGACTAAATTTAGAGGTGAGCTCGTTCCTACGTTCTTCGCTATATGTTACTTTTGAGAATGGTTTGCTACCTAATGATTATTTTATGATTAGAAACCATGAAGAGGACCAGGAGATAATGGGAGAAGGAGTTGGAAACGTGGAGGACCAGCAAGGGCTTGGAAGCCAAAGTGGAGGCCCAATCAAAACCGACTTCGAGTCTGTTTCGGGGCCCAGGACCAGTCTATACTAAAACAGTCGCCCAGGACGCATACAGACTCGGATTTGGACGTTCTACATATGCACGGAAAGATAAGGAGAATACCTCAGTCTCATGTCAAAATTCATCCCAAGTCATCGGGAATCATCGAAACAAGAGAGAGTCTAGAATCTGTGTCGGTGCTGCATCACCTATTTTTGGCCTTTGGGCTTTGTATCTAGTTGAGCCCAATTAGGGGCACGTCCAGAGGGTCTTGCATGACCCTAGGGTCTTTATATACAGCCGCTGCCGCACCATTAGGGTTCGAATTTTGCTTAGATCAATTCTGTTCATAAACAGTGTCGCCGTTCATCGGTTTGTGAGACCCCAACTTCGAGAGTTTAATCATACATCTGCAATTGTGTTGCATTCTTCGTTGTTCTTGCTTGTGTTCTTGATTCGTAGGCAGGGATTAGCCTTCTCGGCAAGGTCAATCGTCTTTGGACAGTTGATAACCAGAGGAGACGTCGTGCTACAATTGCGGGGTTTAGAACGTGCTGTTCTGAAGCCGGATCGATTTGTGTGTCGCCTCCGACCAAATCAACTTACCAAGAACCTTTCGGAAGATCGGGAACCCTTGTTCACATCAGCTGGTATTACAAGCGTACCTCAAAATCATAGATCTAATCTTGTGAAATAAAAAGAGTCAATCAACTTCCACGAATACGATAATAAACAAATAAAACACTAAGAAGTCGATCGAACTGTGTTAACCTGTCGGCTAAACGTCATGACAAAACCATATCGATTCTACCCACGACATGTCCGTACCTAGTCCTATTGACTCAACAAAAGGTCAAAATCGATGCAGCCTCACTGGCTCGAGCAGATCGAACTTAATCGAGACAGTGCCCGAACAAAGTAAGAAAACTAGATACGATCCGATTATGGATAAAATCAATAGAGTGACTCGAATAATAGATCTATATTAAATTTATAAAATCTCGTAGAAGCCACAATAGAACGGACCTAACCGAGACAGTATCGCAACTTGAAGTAAACAATATAAACGTAATAAAGATCTAACTACTGGATTACTAGTAACCCTAAAGATAACAACTAGAATATCAAATCAATCAGAAAGTACTAGTTGAAGTCGATAGAATTACCGAGGTTGACTAATCCAAATCTCTCATCGAGAACAGAGCTGATGCAGCCCATGTGAGACGAGGATGTCATCGAGAAACGGTTTGGCGATGCGCCGAATTGTATTGAACAGAAGTGTTGTTTTTCTTGTACATACCCTATGACATATTTATAGCCCCATGCAAAGAGGTTCTGACCTGATTCGGCCAGGACTCTTCAGCTTCCAAACAAACAAACCGACTAGACTTAAACCTAAAAGAGATCTAAACAAAATAGAAAGAGATAAAATAACCCTATTGGGCCCACTTTATTCCCTTCAGCCATTGAGCTTCGCTGACCTTGACCGATTTCAATTCTTCGTCTCTGACCAATGGGACCGGTCCAAATTCTAGTGCCAACACATGCCCCCCCAAGTCCGGGGTACGAAATCTTCGTGCGCTAGATTTTATCTCCTCGTTTACCGTGCACTTTTACCCCAACCTATCGGCGTCCCATCCTTATAAATGCATCTTCTTCCTTCTTTCATTTTCACCCGAGCTCGAGTCTTTTCACCTTCTTCTCTCTCTCTTCTGTTTTGCCGACGCACTCCTTCATTTCAGGCAACTCCGAACTCAAGCACCGACGAGCTCCAGTGGCCTCATCCTCTCCTCTGCTAATGGCGACCCCGGAGAACGTCCCAGAGGTATTCTCTTCTTTGCTTTCTTCCGCTTTTAGGTTTTAACCTTAAATCTGATCTGCCATGTTCATCATTATTGTAGCACTTTCACCTTCATAGTCACTGTAGCACCATTATCCTTGATAGCATCTGACATCATTATCACTTAGTTCCACTTTTAATAGTAGTTTTATATTCTGTTTGCACTAGGAACTCAAGAACCAGATTTGCATTCCCTCTGTCATTGATGAAAACCATTTTTACCTGGGCCCCTACAATGATCCCGATCCTACGGACCTTATCAACTGTGAAACCAACCGTGTCCCATTCAAATCTACTTGGCTTCCCTCGAACCATGAAAAACTGTTTTTAGATCATGGCCGTCGGCAATTCTTAGTTGGAGAAATTGGTTTCATAGGCTTACCGTTTCACGTGCTGCCACCCTTCTAGACGCTCAAATTGATGAAGCACTACCACTATCCCAGGTTGATATGGCCAAGAATGAACCATAACTGGCCGCAGCTTCTTATTTCTGGTCTGGTGCTCTTAATGCCTTTTTATTCAACCAAGGACCCATGGCACCTTCTCTTATGGACGTGCTGATGCTAACTGGTCTGAATTTTGACCATTACTTCAATCCCTTCCTTATCCAACACAATCACAAGGAATGGAAACTGGACACTAAAGAATCAAAAAGCTGGCCGAAATACATTGCCACTTATCAGAAGAAGGGATCAGTCACCAATCGAGAATTGTTAGCATTTTTGAACCTTTGGCTCAAACACTTTATTTTCTGTGGTTCCCCTTGCATCCCTACCACCAACTTTCAGGGGATAGCCAAAATCCTGGCTGAGTGTCAAAAATTTCCCTTACGCTGATTTCTCCTGGCCTCTGTATACCAGCTTCTGCACCGGACCGCCGTTAGCCTTCAACTGAACTAGACCATCTCAGCAGGGGGTCCATGGTACTTCAGACAACTCTGGCTCATTGTCTATTATTCCCAAGCCATGGAGATACCTCCCTTTTCAGAGAATACCTTCCCATCGTCAAATGGGACAGAGGGTGAGGAAATCCCCGAACGTCACAGCACATCTTTGGGTGAGGCCGCCATGGTGTTCCCTGGATTCAGGATGATCGTAGAGGACATCAATGTCTACTTCACTCTTTTCTACAACAGCATCCAACTAAAAAAGCAAATTTGGTTTCCCTATGATGTGTTGGAATTTGAAAATCCTACAAGGTTCCGTCCTGAGAATCCCTTGCAAGACAAGGAGTCTACACTCATCCTGGAGGCTTGCATCAGGCCGGGCATCTTGCTCATCGACTTTCATGGTAGACAGTGTAGATCTCGTTCATACGAGTTTTACAATCCAACAGTGATCTCTTGTCAGCTCGGCTTCAGATTCCTCCCTGCTGGCTCTTTCTTTATCAATTGACTTCGGGCTAGACAAAAGCTTAAAAGCCATTTGGAATACAAGAAGATTTATGATATGGCTTCAGAAATTCCGATGGGCAACCCGGCCGTTATTCAACTTCTTCCTTCTATCTCTGCTCTGTTCAAGATCTGGTGGAAAGAGTGGAAGAAACACCTCTTCTACAATCAGCTGACTGATCACCTCATCGACGTCATAGACACAATAAGTTTCTTCAATCCAGCATCAACTTATATCATATTTTTATCGACTTCACTTAATCATCCATCTCATATTGCAGGATCTAGCCGTAACCCCTCCAATTGTGAGCAACAGCGGGAAGCCGATCCAATACTATCAAACGGCTAACAATCCGAACATCGGTTGCAATGCTCTGACTTCTACTAAGCTCATTAGTGGCCGAGGCCTGACAAAACCAACCCGCAAGACCGTGAGGAAACAACCAACAAAGAGAAAAGCTGGTACTGAAGCCGAATCGACTCAAGCAGCCAAACAGCAGAAGCGCGCAAGGATTGCAACCCCTTCACCAATTCCATCAGCTTCGACTGATCCAATGTTGACAACTCAGGTAATAATTTTTCACCCTTTTAAAACTCTCCCGTAGCTTAATCATCTCAAATCCCTTTTCCATTTAACAGACCGCTCCATCGACTTCGGTTGTCATTCAAGAAGTAGCCCAAGAAGTCATTGCTGGTCTCACCAAAGCTGCGCAGGTAACAATCTAGCATTCATATCATCTTCGTTGCTTCCCAACTTAATGATTGTTTGTTATTCAGACATTGCCATCGACCTCTGTTACCCCATCGACATCAACCCTATCGGCTCTGGGTACTACACCATTGACAGAAGAACAAACGAACATACCTGAGCCGATAGAACAGCCTTCATCCTCAATGGCAATGGTAAAAACACTTCTTTCGTTTTCCACTAATTTCCTCGCAACGTGTTGTTTTTTATGTTTCTTTTCAGGAGATCGTGAATGGTAGCAGCGCCACGATATCGGACCAGCCTTCAGAATGCACTACTCATATCGACTCCCCTCCTATCGACACTGCCACTTTGGGAAAAGTCAATGAGCCAATGCCTGCTGCTTTACCAACTCTAGCCTTGATTCCTTGGGTCGATCTGTAGGTATTATTCTTCAATTGATGTTTCGACAACTTTTCTTTTTGAACTCTTAACCCTCTATGTTCTTAGGAGTTTCGGTCGTCGGCCATCAGCACACATATCTTTCAATCTTCAGATGTCCTGATGCCTTCATCGACTCCTAAATGTGATGTCTCTATATCCTTATCGACTCCAGAAACAACAGTAAGAATTAATTCTTCTTGTCTCAATTATATATATTTGCCTGCCATTTTCTTAACAACTTCCTCCTCTTCTTCCCAGGCCCAAATCTTCATGTGTACCTCTTTAATATACTTGCCTCTAGAAGCTCAAACTGCTCTATAGGATATCCGTCGTCCACTCGACATCCCCATTGAGAATCTAGTTCTGGATGCCGGCTCGATCAGAGCGAGGTACCTCAAAATCAGAGATCATTAGCCCACAAGTCTTGTATCAATGCTGCAAACAGTAGCGTACATCGAGTTCCGCCAGCTCGAGGTACTTGAAGCCCAAACATGTATTGAACACCGATCAACACAAAGATACCAAGCTAAAGCAGCTGACAAGAAGGCCGAAGAAGAGAAGAACAAATACACGGCCCTAATCTCTAGATCAGCTGACCTCGAGGGAAAACTTGTCGACTGGAGGAGAGAGTGAGATGAACTTCAGGTAGCTCTCAAGGAAAAGAACAAGGAGATAGCCGATGCAGAAGCCACACTCGCCAGAATACCAGAAGAAATCATAGAGAAAGAAGGCATTACCACATCTGCTTATGAGCAGGCTTCTAACCTGTGGGGCATTGTGACTAGCTTACCTGACACAATTGAAGAGGACGCTTATGCAGTAGCCCAAGTTGACGCACTTCACATGAAGGCAATTGAAATCATTCACTTCTACTGCCCGGATGAGTAGTCATAGACATGAGCTGTCTTGTAAATCTGCAAACAATATTTTGTTCTGTAATATTTTTGAACTAAGGGCGATATCCTTGATATCAGCCATGTGAAGATGATGTTGTGGACATCGGCTATGAATCATCTTCTCTTTTATTTTATTTTTTCTACTAAGGATGATATTCTTCATATTGGTCGTGATCAAGCACTTGAGATCATGCGCCAACACAAACGCTTGGATGATATTTCTTCAAATATTTCCCATTAATTTCTCTCCCAAACTCTTCTCCGTCTAATACATGTAAGAAATATGCATTGCCTAGTGCACATCGGCTCACTTTAAATGGCTCCTCCCAAGTTGGAGACCACTTTCCAAATCGACTATCTATGGAGCCGATGGGCACAATCAACTTCCAGACAAGATCTCCTTCTGAATAACTTTTAGGAACCACCTTTTTATTGTAAAATCTGGACACACGAGCCTTGTTCTCTTGAATACTTTCTAAGGCCCTCATCTATTGTTGCATGACATCTTCTAATTCATCAAACATAAAATGCCTGTAATCATCGGCTGATAACTGATCTTGCAACTCTGCTCTTCTGGACCCCAGATTTGTTTCCCAAGGTAACCCCGCTTCATGCCCATAAACTATCTAATACAGTGTCACCTTTATCGACCCATGACAAGCCATCCTATATGCCCATCATGATTTGGCCAATGTCATATGCCACTTCTTTGGTTGTTCATCTATTTTTCTTTTAATCAACTTTATCAAACTCTTATTGGATGCTTCTGCTTGGCCATTAGCTTGAGCGTAATATGGAGATGAATTCAACAACTTGATCCCCATACTATCGGCAAAGTTTTGAAATTCTTTTGAAGTAAAAACAGAACCTTGGTTAGTAGTAATAGTGTGCGGCACACCAAACCTGTATATAATGTGTTCCTTCACGAAGTTGATCATGTCATTGGTCGTCACATTCTTCATCGGCACTGCCTCAACTCACTTTGTGAAATAATCGGTAGTCGCCAGAAGATATCTATGACCCTTGCTCGACGCTGGATAAATTTGGCCAATCATATCCGTACCTCATCCACATAACGACCACGGCTTAATGATTGGATTCATAGTCGATGCAGGTGCTCTCTGAATTGCTCCAAATTTCTAGCAATCTTGACACCCTTTATAATACCTGAGGCAATCTTCTAGCATACTTGGCCAATAATACCCAGTCCTTTTCAACAACTATCTCATTTTATGGGCCGATTGATGTGTACCACAGATGCCTTCATGGACTTCGCACATAACCACTTTGGCGGCTTCTTGATTTAAACATCTTAATAATACACCATCAATCATCCTATAATAAAGCTTATCTTCAAGTAAAACATACCTCAACGCCATGTATGAAATTTTCCAAGGAGTACGTTAGGCTGGATCTTTAAGATATTGAACAATCTTAGATCTCCAGTCTTCTTCATCGACATCGGCTATATGGACAATAATTCCACTGGTGTTCAACTGATAGCCCGATGCCTTCTGTGCCAAATCATTCGCCTCCATATTTTGTTCCCTCGGGACATGCTTGAATCTCACTACTTTGAAGTGTGGCATCAAATTTTGACACTCAGCATAGAACAATCGCAATATATTGTCTTTGCACTCGAATTCTCCTGCTAACTGCCCGAGTATCAATAATGAATCACCAACAACCTCAACAAAATCGACTCCAGCTTCCTTCAAAATCTACAGTCCTTTAACAAGAACTCTCTATTCTACCTGGTTGTTAGTCGATGGCTCCACAGTAAAAGAAAATTCAAACCTTGCCACCCAAGGCGATATAATCACGAGCCCGATGCCACACCCATTCTTGCATACAGAACCATCAAAAAACAATAACCATGACATCGGCTCTACCATAAATATATCCGAACCATAATGTTCAACCACCAGATCAGTCAGGATTGAACCCTTGATAGCTTTAGGAGACTCAAAAGTTTGGTCATATTCGGCTAATGCCAACATCAATTTTCCAATCCTGCCCTTCATGATCGAAGCCGATAGCATATACTTGATGGCATCAGCTTTGCATACCACCACACACTCGGTTGATAACAGATAATGCCTTAACTTCACACATGAGAAATATAGACACAAACATAATTTTTCAATCTCGGTGTTCCTGGTTTCGGCATCGATTAATCTTTAACTTAAATAAAATACAACCCTCTCTTTTCCATTTTGTTCTTGAATCAAAGTCGATCCGATCGACTTCTTATCAGCCACAAGATAAAGCCTGAAGGGTGTTGGTCGTATCTACGCACCCACTTATATACCGCAAGAGGACGGTGTACGATTGTAGCACTTTTTCCCTTAAATTGAGTATTCTAAGGTTTATCAAATCCACTGGGACCTTAGGGATTTATTAAACAAAGTTAACAGTAAAAGATCTAGTCAAGGCTACTGTCAAGGTCAGGTTGCATGAGAGGGAGACTGGCCAGCGCAAAGGTGCGCCAGACAGTAAATCTGTCGTTGCACCGATCGGCGTGGGGATTGAGCTGATTGGCACACTAGTGAAACAAAGTCAAAGTGCGCGAGATCTATTAAATCTAGGGTTGTGCTGATCGGCACAGGAGTTGAGCCAATCCACACACTGGTGAACCTAAGCCAAAGTTGTTGCGCCGATCGGCGTAGGGTTGAGCCGATCCGCACACCAGTGAGTCTAAGCCAAAGTGTTCCAGATCTTGTAAACCTATGCTGGTAAGTGAGTAGCAAGTATCTACTAGTGAGATCATAACCAGAAAGTCTAATGGAATAGCATCATAATGGGTAATTACATAGATCAATGAAAACCTATAATGAGTAAGACCACCTTGCTTTCCGAGCGGCTCCCGATTTATCGCTGCCGGGAGGAAACCCTTAATCGATCGAGTATCTTACCCTACTCAACTATCCAATAGTGCTGCGCAGGCTTAGTGCTGTCACCGCTAAACCACACTACTGGCATCATCAAGCAACCATAATCAATACAATGTCCGAATACTATCCTAATCACCACGATTAAGATAATATCTACTTACTTAGCCTAGAACTAAGCAACTGGAATAAGCACATGCATGATTATAGAATCAAGATAGACAAATCACCAAAACCATCATCAACATATTCAATCATCCTTGAGATACATAGAGTAAGATTCATCCCCGTCGAGATGGCCTACCTTGACAGATCAACTCTTGACTCCAATGGTTCTTGAAACTCAACTAGAGATCTATTCTAAAGGGGCAAGCCCCGGTGGCTCTAACTCATGGATCTGGTGTCCCTCTGTCGCCTCCTCTTCTATGGCGAAGGTTTACAAGTATTTATAGGGGTTCTACTCGTAAAGGACTCGGTTTGTAGCAAATAAGGCTCATGGGCTGCGCCGATCGGCGCACTCGGCTTCTTTAGCGTGTTTCGTCGGTTCTGGACTGCTGTCCTCTCCATCATCGCATTAATCACCAATTTTACCTGTTTCTGCAATAAAGCTCCAAAACAACGTATATACAAATATATAGGCAATATCACAGGTAAATGGCCTAAATTAGTATCAATTATGCTCTAATTGGCGTAATATTCACATATAAAAGGGGCACTTGGGAAGTGCCGACAAAGGGTAGTCCTTCTATCGGTGGCACCAACACAGGAGGAGGAACCAGACATTTCTTGATGTTGTTCAGAGCTTTCTGATGTTCAGGTTCCCATACAAACTTCTGATCCGCTTTCAACTTTAATAACGGGGTAAACACATCAATCTTCCGTGATAGGTTTGAAATGAATCTTTTGATAAAATTAACTTTGCCGATCAAGGATTGAAGCTCTGTCTTGTTGATTGGCGACTCGATGTCATTAATAGCCTTCATGCTCTTTGGCCCAATTTCAATTCCTCGTTCATGTACAATAAATCCCAGAAACTAGCTAGCCGACACACCGAAAGCACACTTTTTTGGATTCATCTTCAAACCATATTTCCTTGTTCTCTCGAGTACAACCCTCAAATCGGCTATATGATCTTCTATTTGTCTGGACTTAACCACCACATCATCAATATAAATTTCCAGTAACTTGCCAATCAGATAATGGAAAATACAACTCATGGCTCTCTGATACGTGGCTCCAACGTTCTTCAATCCAAATGTCATGACGACTGATTCATATAATCCAATAGCCCCTGGACACCTGAAAGCAGTCTTCGGTATGTCTTCTTATGCCATAAAAATTTGATTATATCTAGCATTACCGTCCATAAAACTAATAATCTTATGCCCTACTACTGCATCAACCAGAAGATCTGCTATCGGCATCGGGTAATCATCTTTGAGAGTAGCTTTATTCAATGGTCAAAAGTCGATGCAAACTCTCAACTTCCCACATTACTTGAAAATGGGCACAATATATGAAACCCACTCTAGATATCGGCAAGGCCTAATGAAGTTAGCATCATACAATCTGGTAATTTTAGCCTTCACATCATCATAATTCTTAGGATTGACCCTTCACGGTGATTGCTTGTATGGTCAATATCCAGGTTTGATGGGTAGCCGATGTTCAACAATAGATCAGCTAAGACCGGGCATCTCAGAGTAATCCCAAGCAAAACAATCCTGATACTCCTTCAATAATTTTATTAGTTCAACTTTAAAATTCTCATCCAATTTCTTACTGATAAATGTCAGCCTAGGCTTGTCACCATCTCCTATATCGACTTTTTGCAACTCATCGGCCGACATGAACTCTTTCCCCAACTTGTCGTCTTCTGCAAATTCCATTGGGGTGCCTGTCAGAGAAACAACTTCGAATTTGACAAATCCACCACCTCAAGACCCTGAGTAGCAATCTTCACGTAATCTCCATCCCAAATCTTGCCAGACAGACACTCCATATCATCCACGTGCCATGGTGATAAATTGGTTGATGTAATATTGACGGTTTCATCGGTCGAGACCACCTCCACTCGATCACCGATCCACTGGATCATAGACTGGTGCATTGTAGATGATACACAGCAATTCGCATGTATCCAATCATGACCCAGTAGAAGGCTATAGGTTCACTTTCCTTCAATAATAATGAATGTAAACCGCAAAATTTTGCTACCGATTGTGAGCTCTGAGCTCCACATTCAAAACTCCTTTGGCTGCTGCAGTACGTCCACCATAATCTCGTAAAATCATATTAGTGACAATTAAAACATCATCAGTCTTACCCAACTTTCTGGCAGTAGTGATTGGCATGATATTGATTGCAGCACCTCCATCAACCATCATTTTCCCCATCGGCATACCATTGACAAACCCTTTCAAATACAAAGCCTTCAAGTGCCGATGTTTAGTTTCATCTGGTTTATCAAGCACCGCTTGCTGGATATCAAATACTAACCGAGGCATGATGTGGACAAGGGTTCCCGATCTTCTGATAGGTTCTGATAATCTTCATTAAGGTGGAGGCGATACACAAATCGATCTGGCTTCCGAACGACACGTTCTGAACCCCGCAATCAAAGCACAATGTTTCCTCTGGTTAGCAACCATTTAAGAATGATTGACCTTGCCGAGAAGGCTTATCCTTGCCTGTAAATCAAGAACACAAGCAAGAACAAAGAAGAATGCAACCAAATTTGTAAGTATATGATGAATCTCACAAGTTGGAGTCCCACAGACCGATATGACGGCGAAACTGTTATAAACAGAATAATCTAAGCAAAACCTGAACCCTAATGGTGCAGTGGCGGCTGTATATGAAGACGCTATGGTTGTGCAAGACCCTCTGGACGCGCCCCTAATTGGGCTCAACTAGATACAAAGCCCAAAGGCCAAAAATAGACGACATAGCACCGACACAGATTCTGGACCCTCTCTTGTTTCGACGATTCCTAATGACTCCTGATGAATTTTAACATGAGCCCGGCGGCATTGGACAGGTAGAACGTCCAAATCCGAGTCCGTATGCGTCCTGGGCGACCGTTTTAGTGCAGACTGGTTCTGGGCCCCGAAACAGACTCAAAGTCGGTTTTGATTGGGCCTCCACTTCTGGTTCCAAGCCCTTGCTGGTCCTCCACGTTCCCAACTCCTTCTCCCATCATCTCCTGGTCCTCTCCATGGTTCCTAATCATAAAATAATCATTAGGTAGCAAACCATTCTCAAAAGTAACATATAGCAAAGAACGTAGGAACGAGCTCACCTCTAAATTTAGTCATCATGCACGAGCTCTAGTCATTGGACCTTGCAAGTCCAGAATTGGAGGAGTGTTGTGTGTATCCATAGGAGTGATGTCCTCATCAAGGCACCTCATCATCATCAGCAAACAGTTCTTCCTCGGAGGCCATGAACTCTTACGGAATCATCATCACCATGCCCACCGTAGCACCAGGCACCTGTACCTGTGACTTCACCTCTGGTATCCAAACCTTTTTAGGCGGCTGATCATCATCTTCATCATATAATATTTGCCAGCCCTTATCTGTCAACATCGCATCCTGTGAACTCTTCATTTCTGATTCCTAGAGAATATACCCAATGGACACCATTGATTAGTCTGTTCTTGTTCCTCCTACAAGTCTTCATCGACTTCTTTATCGAACATAGCCTCTTCTTCAATCTTCTTAGCTTCAAGCTGACCAAATGTTGGCACTCTATCTTGCCCATCAAATTTTCCTTTCATTGATTCTTTATTGTTGCTATGTCGATTCTGGTGTCGATAGTGCCTCGGAAACTCCCTATACATCTAATCCGCACGCCGACTATAACCAGGATAGTTGTTGATTAAAGGCAGCTTCATATTGTTCTCCCAGCAATATTGGAAAAATGGACACTCCCAATGTGGATCAAACTATGATTCCTTTAACTCCCTGTCTCTTTTCTTCTCATATCGGCTAATGAACGCTTCCATATTGTTGATGCCAGCCATGTTAACATTTGCAGGGAACGGATGTCCATCGATCTTCATAGCACCTTTAGTGAACTTTATCATGCCTTGTTCAATTATCATCTGAATCTGTCTCCTAAAAACCTTGCTTGGTATTATGAGACAGTGAATTATGCCACTTGCAGAATCTTTTCTTCTTCAATTCTTCAGTAGGTGGAATCACATGATTAGGCAGCAACTGAATGTGCTTCTCCTGTAACAGCATGTCAAATATCTTATCGTTCTTGGTAATGTCAAAGTCGTACTTTTATTCCTGCTCATTCTGCTTTACCCAAGGACACGACAAAATATTCTTATTCCTAGTCCACTCAGCCATATCAACATCTTTGGTCTCCTCCCCAGACTCAGAATCATAATCATTATAGTTGACCTGAATCGACCTAAATTGTGCCCGTCGAGTCAGATACTCCTGCATAGATACCTTTTGTACTAGTTGAGACAAGCTCCCAAACTCAGCCGAAGCAAACTTTTCCCTTAGGGGCGCCACTAAACCATTAAGAGCAATCTCCGCCATCTGATTATCTGTTAATTGGAGACAGAAACATTTGTTGTGCACTTCCCTAAACCTCTGCATGTAATCATGCACAGACTCACCAGCTTTCTGCCTTACAACAATCAAATCTGACAATCCTATATCCCTAGTCTGAGGGAAGAAATACTTATGAAATTTCTGTTCGATATCAGCCCAAGTAATAATGGAGTTTGGGGGCAACGATGTGAACTAGAAAAAAAGATAATCTAGACAATGATAGAGGAAACAACCTGATCTTCAATGCTTCAGCAGCTCCTGCTTCTCCGCACTGCACCGAAAACCGGCTGATATGCTCAACAGTGGTAGTATTATCGTATCCAGTGAACTTCAACAATCTTCACTGCCCAGTCATCGGTCAAGCCACTGGTATTTGGACCAGTCGGTGCAAGACCGGATGCTGGCATTTGTGGGGCTGTTTGTGGACCAAAGTTAACAACTAAGTGCTGGCCTCCTAACTCTCCAGGTAGTGTTGTACCATATGTCACATTTGGTTTTGATGCCTCCTGCCTGTAGTACTGCAACTGTGTTTGTGGTGATGTCTTCTGTAGAATAATCCTGGAACCAGACCCAAGCGACCTTCCTGCATGCCACCATTGGTATTCTTTGGAGGTGAAGTGGCATTTTCTGGCATTGGCCCAAGCTCATTGTAGGCATTGTAGTACTAGTATTGGGCGACTACTGCTTAGGTCCCTCAATCGCAGGCCAAGGAATATTCCCCTGAACAAGGAAATACATTGGCCCACGTGCTGGATCATCATATACGCAACCTTCTACTGTCTAAATGATCAAAGCCCTCAAAGTATTAACCAACACTGATGATTGGTTAATGAATGCGTGATGTATAGTTGTATGGATCATGTTGTTCAACGTAGCCTCATCCATCACCTATATTGGTTTATTGGTAGGTGACTTCTTAGTATCATCTTCATCTATCAAAGCAGCCACGGGTAACTTTCCCTTCTGTATGATCTTCCCATGCCTGGTCTTGTTAAATGTGCTTAACAGAAGGCTTTCGTACTCAGCAATTTTGGGATCAATTTGTGCCTTTGTTTCATCGCTCAGATTGTCTCTATCAACAGGCAACATGTTCTCCATCTTTAGATCCGCACTAACATCATGTTTTGGTGGAGGGTTCTCAGGGAGTATGGGATCTTTTGGCATTCCAAGTTCAACCATGTTGTAGATCTTGAAGTTCCTAGTCCCATCGAGCATGCCAAAAAGCGTGTTGACGTAAAAATCACATCCGTGACCTGAGAGATTTACTTGACTCTAGTGCAGGCTCAATACAAAAAAACCGGGGTGTGCCAATTTTCTCTGCAAATCGACAAAAAACAAATGGTCAGATTCCACGGGTCACCGGCCCATGACAGGCAGATAAAGAAAACCGATAGCTACTATTTGTGAAAATCAGTCGATGACTGCGAGCAGCAAACAATATTGAAAATAAATCAATCGGCTGATTTGTATCGGCGTATCGGCAAATCAATAAATAAATATTAAGTACTACATAATTACTACTGATAAGAATTAAATTGATAGAGCAAAATCAATGGGTCTATGATGAATGTGCTAGACTTGCCCTGTTGGTGCCAAAAAGTCGATAGGAAAGAGTCGATAGAAGTATAGTAATCATGCAAAGACTTTTCCTATCAATAGCGTTAAGTTGATAGATCTAATAGCTGGTATTGTAAATATGCCTCAAAATCCTAGATCTAATCTTATGAAATAAAAGGGGGCAATCGACTTCCATGAATATGATATTAAACAAATAAAACACTAAGAAGTCAATGAAATCGTGATAACCTATCGGCTAAATGACCCGACAGAACCCTATCAACTGTACCCACGACCTGTCCGTACCTAGTCCTATCGACTCAGCGAGAGGTCCAAATTGATGCAGCCTCGCTAGCTTGAGCAGATCGAACTTTATTGAGACAATGTCCGAACAAAGCAAACAGAACTAGATACGATCCAATTATGAGTAAAATCGATAGAGTGACTCAAATAATTGATCTATATTAAACTTATAAAATCTCGTAGAAACCACAATAGATTGGACCTAACCGAGATAGTATCACAACTTGCGGTCAACAATATAAACATAATAAAGATCTAACTATCGGATAACTAGCAACTCTAAAGATAACAACTATAATATCAAATAAATGAGGAAGTACCAATTAAAGTCGATAGAATTACCGATGTTGACTAATCCAAATCTCCCGTCGAGATTGGAGCCGATTCAACCCACATGAGACGAGGATGTCATCGAAAAAGGGTTTGGCGATGCGCCAAATTGTATTGAATGGAAGTGTTGTTTATCATACATGCCCTATTACATATTTATAGCCCCGTGCAAAGGGGTTCTGACCTGATTCGGCCAGGACTCTTCAGCTTTCGAACAAACAAACCGACTAGACTTATTCCTAAATGAAATCTAAACAAAATAGAAAGAGATAAAATAACCTTATTGGGCCTACTTTATTCCCTTCGGTCGTTGAGCTTCGCTGACCTTGGCCGATTTGAACTCTTCGTCTCTGACCAATGGGACCGGTCCAAATTCTGTTGCCAACAAGCATCACAGCCAGCGTACCTAGCACTATTGATCTAGATGCTTATGCAGTCGCTCAAATCAACGAACTTCGAATGAAGGCAATCGACATCATCGACTTCTACTGTCCGTAGGAATAGACATAGGATGTATATGTCGTACTGAACAATATGTTATCTTGTAATATTTTTGAACTGAGGGTGATATCCCTGATATCGGCCATCTGAAGTCAATGATTATTCATCGGCTGTAAATATTCTTCTTTATGTCTCTTCATTTTTTCTACTAAGGACGATACTTCTTATATCAGTCATGATCAAGCACCCAAGATCATATAATACATGAAAGAATAGGATGATAGGAACATCATCACAGGCAATCATATTAGCTATGAAGTATGGCCCTTTCACATGGTGATCTCCATCTCCATTGTTATAGGCCTTCTCCTGTGTCCACGTGTCCACCATGCTCCAAATTTGGCCTCTATGAACAAGTACTAAACTACTACATCTAATGCTAGTAGTGAATTACATGAAGAAATCAAGCATCACAAGTCAACACGCAAGCCGTTATACAATAATATGACCGCCTCAACCTAGTTGTTTTAAACACAACTTGTAGGCCATGGAAAAACACAAACACACATCACAAAACCATTCAGGCCATACCATTTTTAACATTCTCTACAAACATAAGTTAGGCGAGAACGGATTCTATCGTGTGAATAATAAGGGGTATAGCCATTTAGGAGTGAGTCCGTACGACGGTCCTGATGGCCTCTCAGCGTTTGAGGGAGGAGCCCCCCCCCCCCCCCTTCCCGCGGGTTTCGGGATAGATTGCAAGCGCACAGAGAAAGACCACGAACATATCAAGGACACATGTAACACTATCATCTCATAACCTTATAAGACCTCCTAATGACGATTCATCTTATCAACCTGTACATAAACATGCAATAGATCATATCTACGACACAAGCATATCTACTATATGCGCAAGATCCAGATCTACAACTACACAAGGTCGGCTCTGATACCACTGTTGGGGAACGGGAGGCTACGATAGCTGGAAACTATTTCTACCATTCAACCAGAAAATCTTGCAAGAGGGGATCATAGATTATTACCACTATACGCGTAGGCAGAGCGAGATGATAGATTATTAGGAACAATGTCCGACGGAGTCACGAGTCGATGTAGAGGATGAAGTTGTTCATGGCAGCCGTCTCCTCCTGATCCAGCCAAAGCACCACAGCTGCAGCGCCTCCTTACGATATCCACATGTACATGGTTGAAAGGCTGTGCGTGCTGTGCTAGCACCGGCGGCACGGCTTAGGGTGACGTGGGAGAGAGAGAGCGAGGGTGGTGGCGGCGGCCAGGGTTTCTAGATGGGATGATTTCCTTGCGTCTGAAGTCCCTCCTCCACTTAAATGGACCCTTCTAATAGAGCTTGACTAGTTGGACCATTAGTAGAGTAATCCCTCAAGTACCAATATCCGTATAACCCTCATATCCAGATCAAATCCGTATTGTCTCTTGGGCGTATCTCCAACACTAACAGCGTGCTTGGCCTAACTACATGAGTCAAGAAGAACAAAACCCACTGCTCCATGGCCAAGAGCCATCTCTTTTCTGGAGGAGCAACAACCAACGACTATGATTCATTCTGAATCCTACGATGCCAACGGGGAGTTCATCCAGCATCCATTTAAAACATGACAGAGCAATTTTCAAGAGAGCAGATAATCGGTGATGATCTCACACCAACAAAACTAGAAAGCATTTAAGGGACACAAAAAAAAGAAAGATCTTCTATTTTGGGATGCTCCACGTTTGTATATACTGACAGAACGGGAGTGATATGGATGGAGTTAGGTGGAATAGAAATTTTTGGATCAGGATGAAATGGTGCTTTGCTGGAACTGAATTTGGTGTCGACTGAAAGTCTGCGGTTTGCTCAGCATTGTGGTAAACTTTGAAGTGATCAAAGTTCGACCTTTCTTACCAGCATATGTGTCTGTTAGTGAGCGCATATGTGGCCTTTACACTCTAGTGATCGCACAATTTGTTTGTTGGAGCTTGGATACAAGGATATATTCTAAGTTTGCAAAAAAAAAAGGGGCATTGTTTGTTTTGGCAGCAGTGGGTTCTGGTTATGTACGTGCTCATGTCTTTTTTAGATAACGAGAATGTAGAGTCAGTCTACCCACTCAGCTGCAAACCTCTTCACATAACCTGCGGCACAGCTGAAAGATCACATTATTCGAGTTTATTTATTGAATCCCCAGACGGGAACAATCTACGAAACACTTATTTGATCGATCAGTACTCGGCGCCGAGATCATAGCAGAACTGGCCGCCGTGGATGGTGGGCAGGCCGCACTCCCGCTCCGTGACGACGGTGGCAGCGAACTCGGCCTGCTTGTGCCAGCACTCCTGCGTTTGCACTTTGATTTCGTCCATCATGGACCTCAGCGCCTTGCAACGGCATTCCGGCACGACGGCCGCCAGCTCCAGGCAGCACCGCCTCTTCATCTCCGGCACCGCGAGGAAGGGCTCGCCGCCGCCACAGGTCCGGCTGGACACGTACCAGCGGCAGTTCAGGAGCGGGCGGCGCGGGATGGCCTGTCCCGGCACGCAGTATGCCGGGGAGGTGGCCGCGGCAGCGACGAGCACGGCGAGCAGGACGGCGGCGCAGAGGAGACAGCTGCTGGACGCCATTCTTCTATTGGTTTTCTTGGCGCGGATAATTAACTATGGAATGGAGTGGCTTGGCTAGGTACAGAGGGAGTGATGTATATATAGCGAGGGAAGCTAGGCGCCAAGGTGATGATGCCCCTAACGTTTGTGCTTATCACCTAATCGCTAACGTTTGTGCTTATCACCTAATGGAATGTTGTGATTTGTGAGACGTAAGATTACTGCATGGCGATGAATGTGATGAGTTGGAACGCTGTTGGAACAGAATTTTGGTTGTATCCTGCAACTTGTCTTGCATCACAGTTTGAGTGGTGATGAATGTGATGAGTTGGAACGCTGTTGGAACAGAATTTTGGTGGTATCCTGCAACTTGTCTTGCATCACAGTTTGAGGAATTTTACAGCCACTGAAGAACATGTGTGCAGTTGCATCCAAGTTCATCCAGTTCTTTTCTTGTTTCAACACTGAACTTAAAATATTAATAAAATTTATTAAAACAGCTGCCAAAAAAAAAAGAAGTTTCGCAAGTGGCAAGCATACGAATATCCTTCCAACTCATGTTTAGGGTCGCCATCCAATTTCACCTTCAAAAGATTAACATTCTTTCGTTCTAACAAACCGTTGAACCACGAGATCAGGCAGGAGAGGACTGAAGTGTCACCACTCACCAGTTTGTGCCCGGATATCGAACCGTCAATAGTCTCTCTTATTAGCGTATCAGGAGCAATTTAAATTACTAGCGTTTTGTAGGAAGAGGATAATCGATGTGTCCGTAATAACCATCCACGATGGATTGCTTCACCAAACCTTCACATATTCAAATGATAACTCATTCGAAGAATCAAGACCAAGACTACGGGTGCAGAGTGAACAGTTACCAGGAACAAGATATCAAAACTCCTGCATAAGAACATAACAAAGGCAATCCTTGAGTGAACTGTATCTTATTCGTATTAGTTGACCTAAGCCGCACCATTATTGCTGGGGTGGGGCTCGGCCTCCGAACCGTACGTGGGATGATTTTCTGCCTCATACAGCTCTGGCAGAAGACTGGGGAAGTTGAGGAGAGATGGGGAGATCGGACATGAAAGGGGGCGGGAATAAGCTTGTGAAGAAGCAAGCTTATTGCCCCCCACCCCCAAAAAACAAACCGACCCAGCAAGAAAATGTATGCGCTTTAGCAACAAAGCGCTCATCCCTTGCTTGTTGCTTCACGTTCTTTCTATTCCATCCCAGTCCATTCCGGGATAGGCGGCTAATATAATATAATATAATATAATATGTGCAGTAGTCGTCGTCTGACCAATCGGCTCGAACACCAGACCACTTGTGCCCGCCCATTCTGTCTCATACTCAATAGAATGACTCTCTTAGTTACGTTGTGCCCTGACCTGAGTCCCCACGTCCGCTTTTATCTGCCCGCAACCCGGCCAACACAACATTAAGGCCGTCCCCCCCCCATTCTATGCTGACCCCGGCCGGGGCTCGCTTTTTGGGAAGCCCGTTCCCACCGCACTCACGGCCCCGCTGGCCTGCCTGCGGTGGTGGGAATTCTCCCATTCCCTGGTCAAGAAAGGGTTGGTTGGATGCGGGATCTACTCCACGAGGAGCGGTACGGATGCTTAACGCCAGCGATGCTTAATGCCAACTCTCTTTGCGTAGCGCTAGGGATGCGTAACGCCACTTCACCAACTAGCATTACCTGTGCTTTCCTGTCTCTCAGTGTGGTCACCACTAGGTGTTTCTGAGCTGTGAGGCTTACACCCATTCGCATTAATTCATCCAAAGTTCCTTACCCTTATGCACGAATTTTGGAATAAGCCATCTTCCTATCAAGGTTAAGGAGTCAACTGAGCATCTCAGCAGCAGGAATGAATACCTGGATCGAATCAGAGTTCACGCCGCCCGCCCTAAACAAATAGAATAGGAGGCATGGGCCACAGGTCACACATAAGCCATCGGGTGGCACAACAGAAGAACACCCAACATAAAGATGCACACTCCTCCATGTAAAATAGAAAGATTCATCTTCACTTTTTTGTAGTAGTCGTGACCAATAGCCATCAACAGTCGGCTCGTTGGTAAGGCTAGAGCTTCAAGCCCGATTTCAGGTGGCACACCCCCCAAACAAGCACCACTCGATGAGGGGGGGTGCGGGGAAAGTTACAGGCCCAAAACCTTCGACCCTTCTTTCTATATGGAGGTGCCCGGGGCACCTCATCTTGCCATTTTGTTGCTCATTCGCCTTAGGCCGAAGTGTCTGGCCTTTACTTCGGAGCACCCACTCACGCTTCGCTGACCTATCGCGTGGTAAAAAGAAGAGAGTACGAAAGAATTGTTATCATGGCAGACCGTAGAAAGATTCTAAATATGACAAGTCCTCCATGGATTCAATAATAAGGAAATGAACAACAGGAACGGAACGAAATAAAGCATTTCTAACATGATAACTCCTTGCATCAAACAAGCAGATCCAACGAACAGCCAAGTAGCAAACATTTTACGAATGCGATTGCCAATGAGAACCACCTCGGGATGATCATCATCGGGACAACCTCTATGCTGGGCAAAACGATGCTCGACGTCGCCAAGAAGATGACCGTGATTGAGGGCAAAACCCAACTCCACCTCTTGAGGATCATGATGGCGTAGTCGACATTCGAGCCTTCACTTGGGACCTACACATAGTTAGTTGGCCAGCTGATTTTAAGCCAGTTGGTATTGAGAAGTATGATGGCAAGTCGGACCCTAACGACTGGCTTCAAGTCTACGCGACCACCATTTAGGCACTCGGCGGTGATAGCTTCGTCATGGCCAACTACCTGCCCGTGTGCTTGGCACCGGCAGTCAGAACATGGCTCACGACCTTGCCAGCCAACTCCATCGACTCCTGTGGGGAGTTTTGCAAGCAGTTCACCACCAACTTCTAAGCAACCTTTGACCGACCTGGTAACCATTGAGAACTTGCTAGGATCAGACAGTGGGACCGAGAGCCACTGTGGGACTACATCCAATGTTTCTGCCGAGTGAAGAACACAATCCCGAACATCTCGGATGACCAGGTCATCACCGCCTTCCAGGCGAGACTTCGCGATGACGATCTGATCAAGAAGATTGGAAGGCTGGACACTGCTGGGAGCCTGACGGCAAAAGAGTTGTTCACTATGGTAGACAAGTACACAGCCAGTAACTCAGCTATCTTCCAAGTACGTCAATACAAGGAGGATGCACCATGCAACCGCAATCAGTTGGGACCGCCCAACTGCAACAAGGACGGTGACAGGAAGCGCAAGCAGGACAGAACGGTCGCTAATACTTAACGTCCCCCTCAGAGAACGCAAGTCACTCAGGACGACTTCGACAAGATGCTCAAGGGCCCTTGTTTGCTTCATGATGGCCAAGGAATGCTTCAAGCTGAAGAGCTTCGCGAACCATGCTTTGAAGGTCTGTAAGGAATGCCCTTGGGTCAACAAGGGCAACAAGAAAGGCAAGGACAAAGACGAGGTCAACTATATTGGCAGCAGGAGCCAATGGCGTTTGAACTCGCTGACTTGAAGCTACAGGTTGCAAAGGCGGAGGAGGCCAAACTTGACTCTCCTCCTAAGAAGGTGTTGAAGGCCACGGTGCAGGCAGAAATCATGGAGTCGAAAAAGATACAGTTAGATGACAGTGATGTATCCAAGACCGCCAATATTAGGGTCAATTTAGATGCTGAATAGGAAAGCGCGATCATCCATTTCCTTCGTGATAATAAAGATATATTTGCATGAAAACCTTTTGATATGCCGGGTGTTCCAAGGGAAAAGGCTGAGCACAAACTACATGTTAAGCTAGACGCTAAACCTGTGAGGCCACGACTTCGATGATTCTTGCAGGACCGCAAGGACGCGATTAGAAAAAAGATCGGCCGATTACTAGTGGCCAGTTTCATCAAAGAAGTTTTTTCACCCCGACTAGTTAGCTAACCTAGCTAACCTAGTGCGAGAAAGAAGAACAGGGGGTGGCGGATGTGTGTGGATTACACTAACCTTAATCAGGCCTGCCCCAAGGATCCCTTCACTCTTTGTCGCATCAATCAAGTGGTCGACTCAATGGATGGTTGCGCTTTATTGTGCTTCTTAGATGCCTACTCCGGGTACCATCAGATCTGATGAGGACATCACTCCTATGGATACACAGAACACTCCTCCGATTCTAGACTTGTAAGGTCCAATGACTAGAGCTCGTGCACGACGACTAAATTTAGAGGTGAGCTCGTTCCTACGTTCTTCGTTATATGTTACTTTTGAGAATGGTTTGCTATCTAATGATTATTTTATGATTAGAAACTATGGAGAGGACCAGGAGATGATGGGAGAAAAACTTAGGAACATGGAGGACCAGCAAGGGCTTATAAGCCAAGGGTGGAGGCCCAATCGAAACCGACTTCGAGTATATGTCGGGGCCCAGGACCAGTATCCACTAAAACGGACGTCCAAGACGCATACGGACTCGGATTTGGACGTTCTACATATGCACGGAAAGCTAAGGAGAAGACCTTTCCAATGCTTCTAGACTCATGTCAATATTCATCCGGAGTCATCAAGAATCGTTGAAATAAGAGAGGATCCAGAATCTGTGTTGGTGCTGCGCGCCTGTTTTTGGCCCTTGGGCTTTGTATCCAGTTGAGCCCAATTAAGGGCGCGTCCAGAGGGTCTTGCACGACCCTAGGGTCTTCATATAAAGCCGCCTCCACACTATTAGGGTTCGGGTTTTGCTTAGATTATTCTGTTCATAACAGTTTTACCATCACATCGGTTTGTGAGACCCCAACTTCGTGAGTTTAATCATATATCTGCAATTGTGTTGCATTCTTCATTGTTTTTGCTTGTGTTTTTGATTCGCAGGCAGGGATTAGCCTTCTTGGCGAGGTCAATCGTCCTTGGATGGTTGATAACCAGAGGAGACGTTGTGCTACGATTGCGGGGTTCTGAACGTGTTGTTTAGAAGCCGGATCGATTTGTGTTTCACCTCCAACCAAATCAAGATTTACCAAAACTTTTCAGAAGATCGGGAACCCTTGTTCATATCAAGTGGTATTAGAGCGGCGCCCTTGTTTAAGGGGGTGCGAATGATGAGGACATCCTCCACTATTACCCATGGCAAAGATGCAACAAAGGGGCCATGTAGCCTAGTTGTAGTCGGGCAGTGACTGTGTGAGCTTCTAAATGATCCTACCTTGCTTATCTTGGCAGGAGGAAGCCACCTTAAAAGAAAGAGCCACCCTTCCCCTATTGGACTAGTCTTTTAGGGCGATTGGACCTTTCCCCGAGTGGGTGTGCCGGAGTTGTGATGCTAAGATTGCGGGGGCCAGATCATGTGTATCTGAAACCAGATCGGTGTGTCGTGTTGCCGGAGTTGTGGTGCTAAAACTACGGGTTCGGATCGCGTATCTAGAATCAGGTCGGTATGTCATGCTTTTCCAACCCTACCTGGGCCGGATGCATCATTTAGTATCAAAGCTTCAGGTGCGCCGTCAGGTTCACACTACCCTTTAGTTTTGTTTTCGTGTTCTTCCTATCGTCCACAGAAAAGCCAAAAATTTTTTCCCCCGCCCATAACCACATGTCAGGGCTTTGCATATTTCAATTTTAGAGTCTGTAGTGTTGAGTTTGTGTCCTAGTTCTTGTTTAGTCGCTAGTTTAATTTGTGGTTTTGTTGTCAGTAGTGTTTCCCTTGCAACCCTAGCCGTCATCCCCTCCACCACCCTCTGTTTTGTCGGCTTTGTGTGCTAGGGTTGATTGATCAACACGCCCACCCTAATCCCACCCTAAACCCACCCTCAACACCTCAGACCAATGCCCACAAATTCCACTTTCCATTGCATCCACCCCGCCAAAAAAATCCCTACCCGATTCCCTACCCAACCCTAAACCCGACTCGGGTTTCACTCAAACCTTGGGTTCCTTCAAAACCGATTCCGACACACCTTCAGTAAAACGGCCATAACTTTTCGCTCGGTTATCTGTTTTAGCTAAAATTTTTACACGAGCTTCTTGACTCGAAAAGAGGCCATCCCAAATCGCCAAAGGCCATTTTCCCTTCTCAAAAGAAATTAAAAAAAATCAGGGAGATAAAGAAAAAATTCATTCAAGTTGAAACCCGAAGTTTTCTGAAACTTGCAGAATTTCTGTAGGCCACATCCTACATCTGTTTGAGATGAAATGTTTTGTGAGTTCTCTCCCATTTCCATTAAGTTGGATAAAAATATCAAAAAAATAAAATAAAATAAATAAAAATTTTGGATTTCTACTAGTGCTCCATCTAGGCCCCTAGAATTTTGAGGTTTTGGTGTTTTACACCTAGCCCCCTGCTGTGCTCTATTCTCCTTTCACACTTGTTTCTGCCATTGCTATCACTACTGTTCTAGAACATAGTTAGACCAGCAACTAAGGACAAGTTACTTGGGGCACTTATTCAGCTTTACTCTTTGTTTTTTATTTGTGTGCCACTCACATATATATATTTGGCCTTCCTAGCTCTACATATTTATTCTGGACACCACACAGGTTATTTTGTGAGCCAGGCTTTTCTTTTCAGAACTTTATAAGAGCTTTGTAAGGAGCTTCCTTTTGCTGTGTTGAGAGGCACCACTGCTTAGTAGTTTTTTAAGGATAACCTTCACTGTTTGTTTCCTATTTTGGTGTTTGTGATGTCAGGAAGTGATGGAGAGGGTGCTTTGCCCTCAAAATTTTATGAGTGCGTGAGCCAAGATCAGCTACAGAAGGCTTTGCAGATGGTTCAGAGTGATTTGGTAGAGACGATCACCAGGACCGTCACTGACACGGTCACCAAGCTCATCTGGGAAAAAGAATTGAGCGGTTGGATAAGAGAGTCTGTAAGTTAACCGATCAGGTTATCGAGTTGGAGACCGCTCACAAGACCATCAACACCAACACCAACACCAACGACGTTGAAGACGACCCTGATGAAGACACGGTGTATAAGGCTAATGGCACCATGGTAGGTCAGCTACAAGGACCGCAAGATTACGACGTCGTTTGCAACATAACGCTCAAGGTATTGGTGGTTTCCACAACCACAACCGTCGCTCACAAGCTAACCATGCTCCAGATGATCCGTATGCTAAAATTAAGTTTTCAATTCCTTCGTTTTCGGGTCAGTATGATGGTGATGCTTATCTTGATTGGGAGATGACTGTAGATAAAAAATTTAATGCCCACCTTGTTCCTGAACAATATAGAGTTAGACAAGCCACTATTGAGCTGTAGGATTTTGCTATTTTTTGGTGGAGTGGCCTAGCTGCTGAAACTGATTTGCCTACTACTTGGGAAGAACTTAAGGTAGCAATGTGTGATTGTTTTGTTCCTCCTTCTTTTTATAGAGAGATTCGTAATAAACTGCAGCGCTTAGATCAAGGAGATAAAACTGTTCAGGAGTACTTTAGTGAGCTTCAGAAGGGTTTGATTCATTGTGTTGTAGTTGAAAAAGTAGAGGATCAGATTTGCTGCTTTTATTCTAGTTTGAGAAAAGAAATTCAGGATATCCTTGATTATAAAGAATTTTATACCCTCAACCAGTATTTCCAGTATGCTATGCTTGCAGAGAAAGAATCACAGGGACTTTTCCAGGCTTTTGAGGAGTACAACAAGTCCAGGACTTTCTACCCACCATGGCCGACGGGGACTTCGGGGCTGCCCAAGCCATCTTTATGGCCGCCCCCACCAACAGCTGCCAAGGGAACCAGTGTTGTTTCTGCAGCACCAAGATCAGCCCCTGCACCTTCTACGCACTCAGGTAAAAATTGTGTGCAGGTACCAGCTAGTAGTGCCTTCTCTGTTGCTTCGACGGGACACACAACAGGGATTCAGTGCCACCGCTGCCATGGTCTTGGTCATGTACAGAAAGATTGCCCAAGTACGCGGGCATATGTGGCGATAGATGATGGTGGTTACATGAGCACCTCCGATGTGGAGGATGAGGAGGAGGATGTCGATGCCACCAGCGGCGACCTCGTCCTTGGAGGCGGAGACACCACAGGCTACATGAATATTATTGTGCAGCGTGTGCTTAGCACACAAATACAACAGCCCGAGACGATACAGTGACATAACTTGTTCTAGATTCTTTTCGTCATCAAGAACCGCCGAGCATGTGTCATCATTGATGGAGGAAGCTACAACAATTTGGTTAGTTCTGATGTGGTTAAGAAGCTTGATTTGATCACGTGCCCACATCCACATCCATACTACATTCAGTGGTTAAATGACTCTGGAAAAGCTAAGGTAACACAAACTTGCAAAGTTCCTTTTTCCATTGATTCTTATGTGGATTCTGTTGATTGTGATGTTGTACACATGCAAGCATGTTCACTTTTATTGGGTAGACCTTGGGAATTTGATAATGATGTTGTACACCATGGTAAAAGTAATAAGTACACTTTTATGCATAAAGGAACTAAAATTACTTTGTTACCAATGACCCCTGCTGAAATTGTACAAGCTAATTTAGAAAGAGCTGCTAGTTTGAAAAATAAAGGTCCTGAAATTCAGCAACCTGTTAATTCTGATTCTTCACCAAGTAATGTTAATAGTTCTTCAAGTTCTAAGGGTGCTAGAATTAAATTACAAGGTCGTTCATACTTGCAACAAAATCTGAGCTTGCTGAAATTTCTGCTGATGATGATATTTGCTATGCTTTATTATGCACACAAGCTTTGTTTTCGCTTGAGGATATTGCTTCTAGTGCTTTGCCTCCTGCTGTCACTAACCTTTTGCAGGAGTATGAGGATGTTTTCCCAACTGAGATACCCCCGGGATTGCCACCTTTGAGAGGGATTGAGCATCAAATTAATTTGATTCTAGGTGCTACTTTGCCAAACCGTGCTACTTATAGGACCAACCCTGAGGAGACTAAGGAGATACAATGACAAGTCCAAGACCTTTTGGATCGTGGGTATGTTCATCAATCACTTAGTCCTTGTGTTGTTCCTGTACTTTTGGTTCCTAAGAAAGATGGTATTTGGCGTATGTGTGTAGATTGTAGAGCCATTAATAACATTACTATTAGGTATCGTCATCCTATTCCTAGGCTAGACGACATGCTTGATGAGTTATGTGGTGCTATAATTTTCACTAAAATTGATTTGCGTAGTGACTACCGTCAAATTAGAATGAAACTTGGAGATGAATCGAAAACAGCTTTCAAAACTAAATTCGGGTTGGATGAGTGGTTAGTAATGCCTTTTGGTTTAACTAATGCATCTAGTACTTTCATGTGTTTGATGAATGAGGTTTTAAGAGCTTTCATTGGCAAATTTGTGGTAGTTTACTTTGATGATATCTTGATTTATAGCAACTCCACGGATGATCATTTTATTCATTTGCGTGCTGTTTTTGATGCTTTGTGAGCTGCACATTTATTTGGTAACCTTGAGAAGTGCACCTTTTGCATGGATCGAGTCTCTTTTCTTGGCTATGTTGTGACTCCACAGGGAATTGAGGTGGATGAGGTAAAGATTGAAGCCATAAAGAGCTGGCCCGTATCAAAAACTATCGCATAGGTGAGGAGTTTTCTTGGTCTTGCATGTTTTTACCGCTGCTTTGTCAAAGATTTCAGCATCATCACTGCACCATTGCATGAGTTGACAAAGAAGGGCGTCGAGTTCCATTGGGGTAAGGTACATCATGAGTCCTTTGATGCTTTAAAGGACAAACTTATAAATGCACCATTGCTGCAACTACCCAGTTTTGATAAGACTTTTGAGCTTGAACGTGATGCTAGTGGTATAGGCATTGGTGGTGTTTTGATGCAAGATGGTAAACCTGTTGCATACTTTAGCGAAAAAAATACTAGGCTTGTTTTGAATTACTCCACTTATGATAAGAAATTATATGCTCTTGTATGTTCCTTAGAGACGTGGCATCATTATTTATTTCCCAAAGAATTTGTTATTCATTCTGATCATGAATCGTTTGAGTATATTCGCTCACAATGCAATTTGAACCATAGATATGCTAAATGGGTTGAGTTTATTGAGTCTTTTCCTTATATTATTAAACATATGACAGGGAAGGATAATGTGATTGCTGATGCTTTATCTAGGCGCTATACTTTTTTGTCTCAACTTGATTGTAGAATTTTTGGACTTGACGCAATTAAAGAACAATATGCTGATGATGCTGATTTTAAGGATGTAATGCTGCAATGGAAAGAAGGTCGTGCTTGGAACAAATTTGTGTTGAATGATGGATTCTTGTTTAGAGCTAACCGCCTATGTAATCTAGTTGGTTCCGTTCATCTTTTGTTGTTGCGGGAGGTGCATGGAGGTGGATTGATGGGTCATTTTGGTGCTAAGAAGACGGAGGATATTTTGGCCACATTTCTTTTGGCCAAGGATGAGGAAAGATGTTGAGCGCTTTGTTGCTCGCTGCACTACATGTCAAAAAGCTAAGTCTCGCTTGAATCCACATGGTTTATACATGCCACTTCCTGTTCCTTCTATTCCTTGGGCGAATATTTCTATGGACTTTGTTTTAGGACTGCCTAGAACTAAGAGGCATTTTTGTTGTTGTGGATCATTTTTCTAAGATGGCACACTTTATACCATGTCATAAGACTGATGATGCTAGTCATATTGCTGACCTTTTTTTCAAAGAAATTGTACGTTTGCATGGTATGCCTTGTACTATTTTTTCAGATCAGGATGCAAAATTCTTGAGTCACTTTTGGCGCTCACTTTGGAATAATTTGGGTACCAAGTTGTTGTTTTTGTATAACTTGCCACCCATAAACTAATGGACAAACTGAGGTTGTGAACCGCACTTTAGGGACAATGTTGATAACTATTTTGAAGAAAAATTTGAAGCAATGGGAAGAATGTTTGCCTCATGTTGAGTTTGCTTATAATCGGGCAACACATTCTACTACCAAGGTAAGTCCCTTCAAGGTAGTGTATGGTTTTGATTCCCGTACTCCACTTGATATGCTTCCTCTGCCTATTAATGAGAGAGTTCATGTTGATGTTAAGGAGCGTGCTGAATTTATTTTGCAAATGCATGGGACCACTAGACTTAGTTTTGAAAAGACGAATGAAAAGTATAAAATTGCTGGTACTAAAGGTAGAAACAATGTAAAGTTTGATATCGGAGATTTAGTGTGGTTACACTTAAGGAACCATAGGTTTCCAGAATTGAGAGAGTCTAAATTAGTGCCTGGAGCTGATGGTTCATTCAAAATAATTGAGAAGATTAATGATAATGCATACAAACTTGACTTGCCTTCCGAGTTCGGGGTTAGTCCTACTTTTAACATTTCAGAATAGAAACCATACTTGAGAGAAGAGGATGAGTTTGAGTCAAGGACGACTCTACTTCAAGAGGGGGAGGATGACTAGAGCTCGTGCACGATGACTAAATTTAGAGGTGAGCTCATTCCTACGTTCTTTGTTATATTTTACTTTTGAGAATGGTTTCCTACCTAATGATTATTTTATGATTAGAAACTATGGAGAGGACCAGAAGATAATGGGAGAAAGACCTGGGAACGTGGAGGACCAGCAAGGGCTTGGAAGCCAAGGTGGAGGCCCAATCAAAACCGACTTCGAGTGTGTTTCAGGGCCTAGGACCAGTATGCACTAAAACGGACCCGTAGGACGCATAAGGACTCAGATTTGGACGTTCTACATATGCACGGAAAGCTAAGGAGAAGACCTTTCAAATTCCACTAGTTTTATTTCAAAATTCGTACGGAGTCATCGGGAATCATCGAAACAAAAGAGAGTCCAGAATCTGTGTTGGTGCTGTGTCGCCTATTTTTGACCTTTGGGCTTTGTATCCAGTTGAGCCTAATTAGGGGCACATCCAGAGGGTCTTGCATGACCCTAGGATCTTCATATAAAGCTGCCACCGCACCATTAGGGTTCAGGTTTTGCTTAGATTATTCTGTTCATAACAGTTTTGCCGTCATACCGGTTTGTGAGACCCCAACTTCGTGAGTTTAATCATACATCTGCAATTGTGTTACATTCTTCGTTGTTCTTGCTTGTGTTCTTGATTCACAGGCAGAGATTAGCCTTCTCGGTAAGGTCAATCATCCTTGGACGATTGATAACCAGAGGAGACATTGGACTGCGATTGCGGGTTCTAAACGTGTTGTTTAGAAGCCGGATCGATTTGTGTTTCGCCTCCGCCCAAATCAAGATTTACCAGAACCTTTTGAAAGATCAGGAACCCTTGTTCACATCAAGATCCCCCTTAGCGAATGCGACCAACTAAAGACATCGTTCATTATGCTGTAAGGGGCTTTTTGTTATATAACCATGCCTTTTGAATTGAAGAACACCGGCGTCACCTACCAGCGAACCATGCAGCGTTGCCTAGATGAGCAGATCGGGAGGAACGTTGAGGCCAATGTCGACGATGTGGTCATAAAAAGCTGACTTGCATTCGACCTAATCTAAGACATAGCCGAGACATTCGACAACCTATGCAAGTAGTACATGAAGCTAAATCCCGAGAAATGCATCTTTGGCGTCCCATCAGGAAAGCTACTAGGTTTCTTGGTCTTGCATAGGGGAATCAAAGCAAAACTAGAGAAGGTCAACGCCATACTAAGGATGGGCTGTCCACATTCTCAAAAATACATCCAGAAGTTAACCAGTTGCATGGCGGCACTTAGCAGGTTCGTGTTACGACTCGGCGTCCGAGGGCTACCTTACTTTCGATTACTTAAAAAGCAGGGTTCGTTCATCTGGAACGATGAAGCCCAAAAAGCCTTGGACGAGTTCAAGACCTATATTAGTGGGCCACTGATGCTGACACCTTCTGACCGAAAGGAAATTTTGTAGTTGTACATCTCCGCAACCACATAGTTATCAGCACTGTGCTGGCGGTCGAACGGGCGGAAGATGGCGAGGCTCAAAAGGTGCAGCGTCTGCTGTATTTTGTACGTGAGGTTCTATCAGATTCTAAGGTACGATACTTTCAGCTCTAGAAGTTAGACTACACATTGTTAATGACATCTTGCAAGCTAAAGCATTACTTTGAAGACCACCCGATTGAGGTCCACACATCTTTTAGGCTCGGTGATTTGCTCCACAATCGGGATGCTACTGGCAAAATCGCTAAGTGGGTTGTTGAGCTTGGCGCGTATGAAATTATTTTCAAACCACGTGATGAAATCAAGGCACAAGCGCTATCTAACTTCGTTGTTGAGTGGACAAAGGCTGAATTGCCACCAACCCCGCAAGAACTAACCTACTAGACAATGTGTTTTGATGGCTCCTTATAGCTGGAAGGAGATGGTGCGGGGGTGGTACTATCATCTCCGGATGGTGCCAAACTGAAGTACGTCCTCCACATGCACTTTCGAGCATCCAACAACACTGTGGAGTACGAGGTGCTCCTACACGGCCTAAGAACGACCACACTCGGTGTTAAGAGGTTAAGCATCTTAGGTGACTTGGCACTCATAATTAATCAGGTCACCAAGGAGTGGTGCTATTCGGACGATACAAGTTTGATGGCATTGAGTATAAGCACGTCCTTTGAAAGTACAACGAAGAGGTGGACGAGTTGGCCAAGTTGGGTCCAACCGAGCTAAAATACCCGATGGAGTATTCCTCAATGAATTGCATAAGCCATCTGTACTAACACAACAAGCCATGGCACAGGCTCCAATAGAGGAAGAGGCAACACCTCAGTTGACCCTAATAGAAACCGATTGGCGCACTCCGTACATTGAGTATTTGGATAAGGGGACCTTGCCGACTGATAAAGATGAGGTCTCGTGCATTATTCACAAGTCCTAGTCATATTGCATTGTCAATCATCTCTTATACAGACAGAGTACCTATGAGGTATTTCTGAAGTGCTTGTCACAGGGGGAGGGCATAGCCATGTTGCGAGAGATACATGCTGGCGTATGTGGCAACCACGCGGGCCCATTGACAATAGCAAGCAAAGCCATGAGACAGGGATTTTACTGGCCAACTGCGTGCACTAACGCAAAGAACATTGTTCGAAGGTGTGAGGGATGTCAATTCTTTGCCTGACAGAAGCACGTGCTGGCTACCGAGCTGCAGAATATCCCAATAACATAGCCTTTTTTGGTATGGGGCCTGGACATCGTTGGTCGTTTCCAAAAGGCGCAACGTGGTTTCACTCACCTTTTTGTCGCGATGAAAAAATTCTTCAAGTCCATCGAGGCAAAACCAGTCGGCAAGATATCTGCAAAGAAGGTCATAGAGTTCATGACTGACATAGTAACTCGGTTTGGTGCCCCCCACAAGATCATCACTAAGAATGGAAGTCGGTTTACAGCACAAGAGTTTAAGGATTTTGTGACAAAGATAGGATTCAAGATCGGCTACGCTTCCGCGGCTCACCCGGTTGAGCGAGCCAATGGTCTCTTGCTATCAAGAATTAAGCCTCGCATATTCGATAGATTGGAAAAAAATGCTCGGTGATGGGTTCGAGAGTTACTATCAGTACTATGGGGGCTCAGGACTAATGTTAGTCGGGTAACAGGACAGTCACCTTTCTCGTTGGTTTATGGTTCGGAGGCGATGCTGCAGACCGAGGTATTGTTCACCTCGTCGTGAGTTACTGCGTACGATGAAGAGGTTTCCAACAACAACAGATGTGATGAAATGCTACCCTGATGAGATTGGCCAAATGTCAGCAAAGCCTCCGACGGTACCATGACAAAAATGTTAGGTCACAGGACTTCGCAATCGGAGATTTAGTACTAAAGCAAGTGCAGTCCACCATCAGCAAGAACAATCTGTCAGCTCCATGGGAGGGTGTAGCACCCAACTTTTTATAATTTCTAAAAATGCCAATTATTAACATTTAAGCAATTAGTTAAACAACCTAGGACAATTTATTTTCCTAGATTAATTAATTAATTTATTGCATTTTCATGGCATGTCATTGTCCATGTAGAATTTATATTGCATTATGCATTTACTTTAATCCCTAAATAATTACCAGGAAATTAGAATAGAAAATAGGAGGGAAAAGAATTAGAAAAAGGAAAAGAAAAAGGGAAAACAAGAGCCTGGGCCGAAAACCCACCTTTCTAGCCCACCCAAAACCCTCCTCCCCTTTCTCCCCCACTCTTCCCTTTTCGGCCCAACCGGCCAGAGTGCAACAGCCCGAGCCAGCCAGCGCTGAAGGCGCCCGCCCAGAAACCCGCCATCTCTCTCCCTCCCACCGACAGACGGGCCCCGCCTGTCATCCCCTTCATCCCGTCGAACCCACCCCTTTCCTTTTCTCTGCTTCCCCGTTCAAATCCGCGCCCGCGCGCTCGCTGCCGCGCAGCCCCGACACCACGTCCATGATCATCGCGTGCTCCGCAATCGTCGCCCCCGCTTTCCCGCAATTCTCCACCGCTGCCGCTGGCAAATATGGAATGCGCGACATCACCTGATGCGAACAAGGGTTCCCGATCTTCCGAAAGGTTCTTGGTAAGTTGATTTGGTCGGAGGCGACACACAAATCGATCCGGCTTCAGAACAGCATGTTCTAAACCCCGCAATCGCAGCACGACGTCTCCTCTGGTTATCAACCGTCCAAAGATGATTGACCTCGCCGAGAAGACTAATCCCTGCCTGCGAATCAAGAACACAAGCAAGAACGACGAAGAATGCAACACAATTGCAGATGTATGATTAAACTCTCAAAGTTGGGGTCTCACAAACCGATGAACGGCGACACTGTTTATGAACAGAATTGATCTAAGCAAAACCCGAACCCTAATGGTGCGGCGGCAGCTATATATAAAGACCCTAGGGTCGTACAAGACCCTCTGGACGTGCCCCTAATTGGGCTCACCTAGATACAAAGCCCAAAGGCCAAAAATAGGCGACGCAGCACCGACACAGATTCTGGACTCTCTCTTGTTTTGACGATTCCCGATGACTCCGGATGAATTTTGACATGCGGCCGGCAGCATTGGAAAGGTCTTCTCCTTATCTTTCCGTGCATATGTAGAACGTCCAAATCCGAGTCCGTATGCGTCCTGGGCGACTGTTTTAGTGCAGAGACTGGTCCTGGGCCCCGAAACAGACTCGAAGTCGGTTTTGATTGGGCCTCCACTTTGGCTTCCAAGCCCTTGCTGGTCCTCCACGGTCCCAACTCCTTCTCCCATCATTCTTTTTTGCACTCTTTACGTAAGAAATAGATGTACATGTAGAACTGAACTGACAATTCTCATATGCAACAACGTGCAGCAATCTCTTGACTCAAGGAGCAATGTGCAACAGAAAACACTCTAAGTTTCTTTTGCACACAAAAAATAGAAAACTAGATGTTAAATAAATATTTAGTGCAAATAATTCCAGCAGTACTATTCTCTCAATGTGTGCAACAATCTGATTTTTTTTTTCTTGATTGTCTATGAACAAGGACACACATGACTCAAACAAGACCAAAGAACAAGTACTAGACCAACAACACAATGACCTTGTACGGACTAAAATTCAGAGAAGCAAACTAAACTGAAAATTGCAAGGCACAAGGGGGGTGTAGGACAGCGGAAACACGACGAACAAATATTTTTGTAGGGCAATTTTCTGGACTCTAGGATTGAACAAAATAACAAGGATAACGGCGAACCTAACGGTGTACCTGAAGCTCTGATTACCACTTGATGTGAACAAGGGTTCCCGATCTTCCGATAGGTTCTAATAATCTTGATTAAGGCGGAGGCGATACATAAATCGATCCGGCTTCCGAACGACACGTTCTGAACCCCGCAATCGCAGCACAACGTCTCCTCTGGTTATCAACCGTTCAAGAACGATTGAACTCGCCGAGAAGGCTTATCCTTGCCTGCAAATCAAGAACACAAGCAAGAACAAAGAAGAATGCAACCAAATTTGCAAGTATAAAGGTCTTTTCGTTATCTTTCCAGGCATATATAGAACGTCCAAATCCAAGTCCGTATGCGTCCTGGGCGTCCATTTTAGTGCAGACTGGTCCTGGGCTCCGAAACAGACTCGAAGTCGGTTTTGATTGGGCCTCCACCTTGGCTTGGACGTCCTTGCTGGCCCATCACGTCTCCAATCACCTCCCCAGCTATCTCATCATCATCTCCATGGTTTCTAACAACAATTAATTCATTAGGTAGCAATCTATTCTCAAAATCACATAAAGGAATCATTAGGAACAACCTCACCCGTAAATTCAGTTGTCGCGCATAAACTTGCATTTTGGTTGGCGAAATGTTGGGTGTATCCATAAGGGTGATGTCCTCATCAGTTGCAATGCTCCGACTCCTACTCAGCTCCTCAGCGGCCGAGGCCTGACAAAACCAACCCGCAAGACCGTGAGAAAAGAGCCAGCAAAGAGAAAAGCTGGCACTGAAGACCAATCAACTCAAGCATCCGAACAGCAGAAGCGCGCCAGGATTGCAACCGCTTCACCAATTCCATCAGTTTCGACTGATCATGTGTTGACAACTCAGGTAATAATTCTTCACCCTTTTAAAACCCTCCCGTAGCTTAATCATCTCAAAACCCTTTTCCATTTAACAAACTGCTCCATCGACTTCGGTTGTCAATCAAGAAGTAGCCCAAGAAGTCGTCGCTGGTCTCGCCAAAGCTGCACAGGTAACAATCTTGCGTTCATATCGTCTTTGTTGATTCCCAACTTAACGATTCTTTGTTATTCAGACATTGCCATCGACCTCTGTTACCCCATCGACATCAACCCTATCGGCTCTGGGTACTACACCATTGACAGAAGAACCAACAAACATACCTGAGCCAATAGAACAACCTTCGTCCTCACTGGCTACGGTAAAAATACTTCTTTCTTTTACCACTAATTTCCTTGCAATGTGTTGTTTTTTATGTTCCTTTTTAGGAGATCATGAATGATAGCAGCGCCTTGATATCGGACCAGCCTACAGAATGCACTACTCATATCGACTCCCCTCCCATCGACACTGCCACTTCGGAGAAGTCGATGAGCCAATGCCTGCTCCTTTACCAACTCTGTCTTTGATTCCTTGGGTCGATCCACAGGTATTATTCTTCAATTCACATATCGACTACTTTTCTTTTTCAACTCTTAACCCTCTATGTTCTCAGGAGTTCCGATCATCGACCATCAGCGCACATATCCTTGAATCTTTGGTTGTCCTGATGCCTTCATCGACTCTTGAATATGATGTCTCTATATCTTTATCGACTCCAAAAACAACAGTAAGAATTAATCCTTCTTGTCTCAATGATATATATTTGCCTGCCATTTTCTTAACAACTTCCTCCTCTTCTTCCCAGGCCCAAATCTCCAGGCGTACCTCTTCAATATACTTGCCTCCAGAAGTTTGAACTACTCTACAGGATATTTTTCGTCGACTCGACATCCCCATCAAGAATTTAGTTCTAGATGCCAACCCGATTAGAGCGAGGTACCTCGAAATCAGGGATCATCTGTCCACAAGTCTCATATCAGTGCTGCAACTAGTAGCGTACATCGAGTTCTGCCAGCTCGAGGTACTTGAAGCCCAAACTCGTATTGAACACCGATTAGCATAAAGATACCAAGCTGAGGCAGCTAACAAGAAGGCCGAAGAAGAGAAGAACAAATACACGGCCCTAATCTCCAGATCAGCTGACCTCGAGGGAACACTTGTCGACTTGAGGTGAGAGCGAGATGAACTTTAGGCAGCTCTCGAGGCAAAGAACAAGGAGATAGCCGATGCAAAAGCCACACTCGCCAGAATACCAAAAGAAATCATAGAGCAAGAAGGCATTACCACATCAGCTTATGAGCAGGCTTCTAACCTGTGGGGCATCGTGACTAGCATACCTAGCACAATTAAAGAGGATGCTTATGTAGTAGCCCAAGTTGATGCACTCCGCATGAAGGCAATTGAAATCATCAACTTCTACTGCGCAGATGAGTAGTCATAGACCTGAGCGGTCTTGTAAATCTGTGAACAATATTTTGTTCTGTAATATTTTTGAACTAAGAGTGACATCCTTGATATCGGCTATCTGAAGATGACATTGTGGACATTGGTTGTGAATTATCCTCTCTTTTATTTTATTTTTTCTGCTAAGGATGATATTCGTCATATCGGCCATCATCAAGCACTCGAGATCATGCGCCAACCCAAACGCTTGGATGATATTTCTTTAAACATTTCCCATTAATTGCTCTCCCAAACTCTTCTCCATCTAATCCCTGTAAGAAATATGCATTTCCTGGTGCACATCGGGTCACTTTCAATGGCCCCTCCCAAGTTGGAGACCACTTTCCAAATCGACTATCTTTAAAGCCGATGGGTATAATCAACTTTCAGATAAGATCTCCTTCTGAAAAACTTTTAGGCACCACCTTTTTATTGTAAAATCTGGACACATGAGCCTTGTTCTCTTGAATCTTTCTAAGGCCCTCATCCGATGCTGCACGACATCTTCTAATTCATCAAACCTAACCTGCCTGTAATCATCGGTAGATAACTGATCTTGCAACTCTGTTCTTCTGGACCCCGAATTTGTTTCCCAAGGTAACACCGCTTCATGCCCATAAACTAATTGATACGGTGGCACCTTTATCGACCCATGACAAGCCATCCTATATGCTCATAATAATTCAGCCAATGTCGTATGCCACTTCTTTAGTTGTTCATCTATATTTCTTTTAATCAACTTGATCAAACTCATAATAATTCAGCCAATGTCGTATGCCACTTCTTTGGTTGTTCATCTATATTTGTTTTAATCAACTTGATCAAACTCTTATTGGATGTTTCTGCTTGGCCATTAGCTTGAGCGTAATACGGAGATGAATTCAACAACTTGATCCTCGTACTACCGGCAAAGTTTTGAAATTCTTTCGAAGTAAAAACAGAACCTTGGTCAGTAGTAATAGTCTGCAGCACACCAAACCTGTATATAATGTGTTCCTTCACAAAGTTGATCATGTCATTGGTCGTCACATTCTTCATCGGCACTGCCTCAACCCACTTTATGAAATAATCGGTGGTCGCTAGAATATATCTATGACCCTTGCTCGAAGCTGGATAAACTTGGCCAATCATATCCATACCCCATCCTTTGAACGGCCATGACTTAATGATTGAATTCATAGCCGATGTCGGCGCTCTCTGAATTGCTCTAAATTTCTAGCAATCTTGACACCCTTTATAATACCGAAAGCAATTTTCTAGCATACTTCGCCAATAATACCCAGTCCTTTTCAACAACCATCTCATTTTATGGGTCGATTGATATGTACCATAGATGCCTTTATGGACTTCGCACATAACCACTTTGGCTTCTTCCTTATTCAAACATCTTAATAATACACCATCAATCGTCATATAATAAAGCTTATCTTTAAGTAAAACATACCTCAACGCCATGTATCGAATTTTCTGTGGAGTATGTTGGGCTAGATCTTTGAGATATTGAACAATCTTAGATCTCCAGTCTTCTTTATCAACATCGGCTATATCGACAATAACTCCACTGGTGTTCAACTGATAGTCTGATGCCTTCTGCGCCAAATCATTCGCCTCCATATTCTGTTCCCTCGGGGCATGCTTGAATCTCACTGCTTTGAAGTGTTGCATCAAATTTTGACACTCAGCATAGAACAATCGGAATATATCATCTTTGCACTCGAATTCTCCTGCTAACTGCCCGAGTATCAATAATGAATCACCAACAACCTCAACAAAATCGACTCTAGCTTTCTTCAAAATCTGCAACCCTTTAAGAACAGCTCTATATTCCACCTGGTTGTTAGTCGATGGCTCCACAGTAAAAGCAAATTCAAACCTTGCCCCCCCCCCCCCCCCCCGATGCGATATAATCACGAGCCTAATGCCACACTCATTCTTGCATACAGAACCATCAAAAAACAATAACCATGGCATTGGCTCTACCATCAACATATCTGAACCACAATGTTCAACCACCAGATCAGCCAGGATCTGACCCTTGATAGCTTTAGGAGACTCATAAGTCAAGTCATATTCGGTTAATGCCAACATCCATTTTCCAAGCCTGCCCTTCAAGATCGGAGCCGATAGCATATACTTGATGACATCGGTTTTGCATACCACAGCACACTCGGTCGATAATAGATAATGCCTTAACTTCACACATGAGAAATATAGAAACAAACATAATTTTTCCATCTTGGTGCACCTGGTTTTGGCATCGATTAATCTTTGGCTTAAATAAAACACAACCCTCTCTTTGCCATCTTGTTCTTGAATCAAAGTCAATCCGATCGACTTCTTGTCAGCCGCAAGATAAAGCCTGAAGTGTAATCCATCTCTCGGTGGTACCAACATAGAAGGGGAAACCAGATATTTCCTGATGTCGTTCAGAGCTTTCTGATGTTCAGGTTCTCATATATACTTCTGATCTGCTTTCAACTTTAATAACAGGGTAAACACATCAAGCTTTCCTGATAGGTTTGAAATGAATCTTTTGATGAAATTAACTTTGCCGATCAAGGATTGAAGCTTTGTCTTATTGATGTCGTTCATAGCCTTCATGCTCTTTGGCCCAATTTCAATTCCTCATTCATGTACAATAAATCCCAGAAACTGGCCAGTCGACACACCAAAAGCACACTTTTTTGGATTCATCTTCAAACCATATTTCCTTGTTCTCTCGAGTACTTCCCGCAAATCCGCTATATCTTCTATTTGTCTGAACGTAACCACCACATCATCAGTATAAATTTCTACTAACTTGCCAATCAGATAATGGAAAATATAATTCATGGTTCTCTGATATGTGGCTCCAGCATTCTTCAATCCAAATGTCATGACGACCCATTCATATAATCCAATAGCCCCTAGACACCTAAAAGCAGTCTTCGGTATGTCTTCCTTTGCCATAAAAATTTGATTATATCCAGCATGACCATCCATAAAACTAACAATCTTATGCCCTGCTGCTGCATCAACCAGAAGATCTGCTATCGGCATCGGGTAATCATCTTTGGGAGTAGCTTTATTCAATGGTCAAAAGTCAATGCAAACTCTCGACTTCCCACACTTCTTGAAAACGGGCACAATATTTGAAACCCACTCTAGATATCGGCAAGGCCTAATGAATTTAGCATCATACAATCTGGTACTTTTAACCTTGATGTCATCATAATTCTTAGGATCGACCCTTCATGACGGTTGCTCGTATGGTCGATATCCAGGTTTGATGGGTAGCCGATGTTCAACAATAGATCGGCTAAGACCGGGCATCTCAGAATAATCCCAAGCAAAACAATCCCGATACTCCTTTAATACTTTTATTAATTCAACTTTAAAATCCTCATCTAATTTCTTACCAAGGTTGACTAATCCAAATCTCTCATTGAGATCGGAGCTGATGCAGCCCACACGAGACAAGGATGTCGTCGAGAAAGGGTTTGGCGATGCGCCGAATTGTATTAAATGGAGTGTTATTTTTCTCGTACGGACCCTATTACATATTTATAGCCCCGTGCAAAAGGGTTCTGATCTGATTCGGCCAGGACTCTTCAGCTTCCGAACAAACAAACCGACTAGACTTATTCCTAAACAAAATAGAAAGAGATAAAATAACCCTATTGGGCCCACTTTATTCCCTTCAGCCATTGAGTTTCGCTGATCTTGGTCGATTTCAACTCTTTGTCTCTAACCAATGGGACCGGTCTAAATTTTGGTGCCAACAAGCATCGTAGCCAGCATACCTAGCATAATTGATGAAGATGCTTACGCAGTCGCTCAAATTGACGAACTCCGAATAAAGGCAATCGACATCATCGACTTCTACTATCCGGAGGAGTAGACATAGGGTGCCTATGTTGTACTGAACAATATGTTATCTTGTAATATTTTTGAACTAAGGGTGATATGTCTGATATCGGCCATCTGAAGTCGATGATTATTCATCAGTTGTAAATATTCTTCTTTATGTCTCTTCATTTTTTTCTACTAAGGACGATACTTCTTATATTGGTCGTGATCAAGTACCTAAGATCATATAATACATGAAAGAATAGGATGATAGGAACATTATCACAGACAATCATATTAACTGTGAGTATGGCCCTTTCACATGGTGATGTCCATCTCCATTGTTACAGGCTTTCTCCTGTCCACATGTCCACCATGCTCCAAATTCGGCCCCCATGAACAAGTACTAAGCTACTACATCTAATGCTAGTAGTGAATTACATAAAGAAATCAAGCATCACAAGTCAACACGTAAGCCGTTATACAATATATGACCGCCTCAACCTAGTTGTTTGAAACACGACTCGTAGGCCATGAAAAAACACAAACATACATCACAAACACATTCTAGGCCATACCATTCACAACATTCTCTGCAAAAACAAGTTAGGCGAGAACGGATTCTATCGTGTGAATCATAAGGGGTATAGCCATCTAGGAGTGAGTCCGTATGATGGTCCCGCTGGTCGGTCAGCGTCAAGGGGGAAGTCGCCCCCCGCGGGTTTCAGGATAGATTGCAAGCGCACGGAGAAAGAGCACGAACATATCAAGGACACATGTGACGCTATCATGTCATAACCTTATGAGACCCTCCTAATGACTGATTGATCTTATCAACCCGTACATAAAATGCAATAGATCATATCTACTACATAAGCATATCTACTATATGCGCAAGATACAGATCTACAACTACACAAGGTCGGCTCTGATACCACTATTGAGGAACGGGAGACTACGATAGCTAAAAACTATTTCTACCATTCAACCAGGAAACCGTGCAAGAGGGGATCATAGATCATTACTACTACACGCGCAGGCGGAGCGGAAGCAAGATTGGAGGAACGATGTCCAACGTAGTCACGCGTCGATGTAGAGGATGAAGTCATTCATGGCAAACGTCTCTTCTGATCCAGCCAAAGCATCACAGTTGCAGCGCCTCCATACGATATCCACACGTACATGGCTGAAAGGTCGTGCGCAGTGTGCTAGCACCGGCGGCATGGCTTAGGGTGACATGAGAGAGAGAGAGGGTGGTGGCGGCGGCCAGGGTTTCTAGATGGGATGATTTTCCTGCGCTTTAAGCCCCTCCTTCACTTAAATAGACCCTTCTAATAGACCTTGACTAGTTGGCTTATTAGTAGACTAATCCCTCATGGATCAATATCCGTATAACCCTCACATCTGGATCAAATCCGTATTGTCTCTTAGGTGTATCTCCAACACTAACAGCTTGCTTGGCCTGACGACATGAGTCAAGAAGCACAAAGCCCACTGCTCCATGGCCAAGAGCCACCTCTTTTCTGGAGGAGCAACAACCAACGACTATGATGCATTCTGAATCCTACGATGCCGACGGGGAGTTCGTCCAGCATCTTTTTAAAACATGACAGAGCAATTTTCAAGAGAGCAGATAATCGCTGATGATCTCACACCAACAAAACTAGAAAGCATTTAAGGGACACAAAAAAAGAACGATCTTCTATTTTTGGATGCTCCACGTTTGTGTATACTGACAGAACGGGAGTGATATGGATGGAGTTAGGTGGAATAGAAATTTTTGGATCAGGATGAAATGGTGCTTTACTGGAACCGAATTTGGTGTCGACTGAAAGTCTGCGGTTTGCTCAGCACTGTGGTAAACTTTGGAGTGATCAAAGTTCGACCTTTCTTACTAGCATATTTGTCTGTTCGTGAGCGCATATGTGGCCTTTACACGCTAGTGATCGCACCATTTGTTTGTTGGAGCTTGGATACAAGGATATATTCTCTAAGTTTGCTAAAAAAGGGCATTGTTTGTTTTGGCAGCAGTTGGTTCTGGGTATGTACGTGCTCAACTCTTTTTTAGGTAACGGGAATGTAGTCAATATACGCACTCAGCTGCAAACATTTTCACATAACCTGCGGCACAGCTGATGAAAGATCACATTATTTGAGTTTATTTGAATCCCCAAACGGGATTAATCTACGCAACACTTATTTGATCGATCAGTACTCGGCGCCGAGATCGTAGCAGAACTGGCCGCCGTGGATGGTGCGCAGGCCGCACTCCCGCTCCGTGACGACGGTGGCGGCGAACTCGGCCTGCTTGTACCAGCACTCCTGCGGTTGCACTTTGATTTCGTCCATCATGGACCTCAGCGCCTTGCAACGGCATTCCGGCACGACGGCCGCCAGCTCCTGGCAGCACCGCCTCTTCATCTCCGCCACCGCGAGCAAGGGCCCACCACCGCCGCAGGTCCGGGTGGACACGTACCAGCGGCAGTTCAGGAGCGGGCGGCGCGGGATGGCCTGTCCCGGCACGCAGTACGCCGGGGAGGTGGCCGCGGCAGCGACGAGCACGGCGAGCAGGACGGCGGCGCAGAGGAGACAGCTGTTGGACGCCATTCTTCTATTGGTTTTCTTGGCGCGGATAATTAACAATGGAATGGAGTGGCTTGGCTAGGTACAGAGGGAGTGATGTATATGTATCGAGGGAGGCTAGGCGCCAAGGTGATGATGCCCCTAACGATTGTGCTTATCACCTAATGGCTAACGTTTGTGCTTATCGCCTAATGGAATGTTGTGATTTGTGAGACGTAAGGTTAGTGAATGGCGATGAATGTGATGAGTTGGAACGCTGTTGGAACAGAATTTTGGTGGTATCCTGCAACTTGCAACTTGTCTTGCATCACAGTTTGAGTGACGATGAATGTGATGAGTTGGAACGCTGTTGGAACAGAATTTTGGTGGTATCTTGCAACTTGTCTTGCATCACAGTTTGAGGAACTTTACAGCCACTGAAGAACATGTGTGCAGTTGCATCCAAGTTCATCCAGTTCTTTTCTTGTTTCAACTCTTAACTTAAAATATTAATAAATTTATTAAAACAGCTGCCAAAAAAAAAAGTTTTGCAAGTGGCAAGCATACGAATATCCTTCCAATCGCCAACCAATTTCACCTTCAAAAGATTCACATTCTCTCGTTCTAACAAACCGTTGAACCACGAGATCAGGCAGGACTGTAGTGTCACCACTCACCAGTTTGTGCCCCGATATCAAACCGTAAATAGTCTCTCCTTATTAGCGTGTCGAGCAATTTAAATTACTAGCGTTTTGTACGAAGAGGATAATCGATGTGTCCGTAATAACCATCCACGATGGATTGCTTCACCAAACCTTCACATCATATTCAAATGATAACTCATTGGAAGAATCAAGACCAAGACTACGGGTGCAGAGTGAACAGTTACCAAGAACAAGAATAAAGATATCAAAACTTCTGCATAACGAACATAAAAAAAGTAACATGATAACTCCTTGCATCAAACAAGCAGATCCAACGAACAGCCAAGTAGCAAACATTTTAACAGTGACATCATTACATATCCCAAAAATAATATATATCGTGCCGGTAGAAGACACTTAGTAGATTGAAAAGGCGAGTCTGTCCTAAGTTTCCATGATACATCCGGACCTCCTAGTCAGTTCGCAGTTGATATTCCAGGACTCAAGCCTGAAAATGCAAAAACGAGGAAGCAAATCAGGCCAACAAAGTGAGAACTAGAAATCAAAATATGTGAAAGAAACAAGTTCGTAAAGCAGATATACTGAGCTGGTCATTGAGACATTTAGTATACCTTGCTAGCAATGTTGCTGGACAGCCAGTCCAGGCCCTCGTACAGACCCTCCCCAGTTGTGGCACAAGTGCTCTGGATGTACCTGTCAATAAGAACAATTTGAAGTGAGATTAATAGAAAGTAGAACTATTCACATCTGCAGCTGATAAAATGTGTAGATGGAGCAGACAATGTGCCTTTATGAAGTGGCAGAATTAGCTTCATATTTAGAAATGTTTTAACTGGTGCAACTAATCATTGTTTACCAGTGTCGCTGGCGCAGGGAGTGTAACCCAAGCTTATCAGTGATCTCAGCAGCATTCATAGCATTGGGAAGATCTTGCTTGTTGGCAAAAACAAGCAGCACAGCATCACGCAGCTCATCCTACCATCAACACCAAACAACATTATTAACACAATGTCACAATAATAGATACTTTTTTTGAACTCACAATAATAGATATTTCAATTAGTAAGAACACAACGGGTAATTTTGTTGTATAAAAAACAGCATATGGAGCAAAGAGAAATAAATACTGATGTGTATGTGATAAAGGGCCAAAGAAAGATGTTCTTCCTATACAGGATCAATTCTTTGTTTATTTTATTGAGAAATTGCCTCCAAATTTCACACGGAAAAGGTTGCAATAGATCATTGTAACAGAAAGCGACTAATGTGCCATTTCTCAAATATTCAACTATGATAGTTACTCAGCAAATGATTACTCTCTCAAATAACTTTAAATGACAATGAACCAGTAAGGTAATGGCCTCACTACAGCATGTTGGAAGCATGATGAACTGACCAAAGAGAATCATTTACCTCGTTGAGCATCCTGTGGAGCTCATCTCTGGCTTCAACAACACGGTCACGATCGTTACTATCCACAACAAAGATAAGACCCTGTGTGTTCTGGAAGTAATGCCTCCAAAGAGGCCTGATCTGTTACAAAGAAATGAGTATAGGTTAGTCAAGTGTAATTGAATGTGTAAGCATACATATTTCCTGCATAGATTGTTCAGAAAAAAAAAACATATTTCTGCATAGGACAGGAGGTGTGGTAATACCAAGCTGGTCCATATTACTATATCGAAAGACAAAAAAGAAAGAGAAACTACAGAGTCCAAAGAACGCTGGCTTGGCAAAACAAAAGGCTCAACAGAGCAAAATGCAGGGAAAGTGAGAGAATCATACCTTGTCCTGACCCCCGACATCCCAAACGGTGAAGCTAATGTTCTTGTACTCAACAGTTTCGACATTGAATCCTGCATTTCACAAAAGCCAACTCTCTCATGAGATACAATAAGAATAATAAGAAAAAGGAATATACAACATCACAGTTATCACAACAATGTATAAGCAAAGCAACTACTGACCACACTATGTGCTACTTTTTTAAAGCAGTGTATACAAATTTCTGTTAATTCAACCCCAGGTCATAAGTTAAGCCCATTTTCCCCTAACAGTAAATATCCTACGTCAAAAACATGTTTTAAAGTGTGTTCCATTGTTATTTTCATAACTCCTAATGTTAAGAGAGGTAGAGGCTGACCTAACTTGACTTGGGACAAGTCGGTTAAGAGAGACTTGAAGGAGTGGGATATCCCTAAGGAGCTAGCTATGGATAGGAGCGCTTGGAGACTAGCAATAGACGTGCCGGAACAGTGATCCTTTTTTCTTTCTTCTTGCTTACTCGTTTTTTTTCCTTTTGGCTTTTGTTTCTTTTGTCTCTTTTTTTTTTGTTCCTTTTCTTTCTTTTAACTTTTGTTTCTGTCTCTTCTTTTTGGGTTCCCTTGGGTTTCATCTCTAGCCTACCCCAACTTGCTTGGGATAAAAAGGCTTTGTTGTTGCTGTTGTTAAAAGATTAGACAAAAAAATGATATAAGCAAGCACATAAGTTTCAAGTGCATCACCGTTGATTAACCCAGAAGACAAAGAAATATTGATATTCATTATATGGGAGTTGAAGCCCAGTAACTACTAGAAGAGCCACCCATTCATAACTATAATCTACAGATTTATCAGGACTTATATGTAGTTCAACATTTTTTTTTCTAGAGATAGCTTGGGAAGACGGGAAAAAAATGCTAATACGTGTTAAATTAATTTATTGGAATTACCAGACATGGTAAAAATAATCAATGAATACTGCTCATTTCAACCTCTGGAGGTTAAATAAGATCATACCAATCAGACAGGACAGGTGTGTTGACCCTACATATTCTGTGGGAGTGAAACTATATCAAGAACCGTGTGATGGCCCTGTAGTTGTCTGGATCATAGACACTCAGACAACAACACAGCCATTCTGGTTCGCATCAAATGCAGATCCAATAGATCCGTCGGCTATACATTGTGTTAATAATGTTTGTTTGGCACTGATGGCAGGATGAGCTGCGCGAGGTAAAACGGCTATACACATGCTAAGAAAGCATGAACATAACAACAATCCACACAACATGCAAGAGGTAAAAAGGGACGGGAGAGGCTCACCGATGGTGGGGATGGTGGTGACGATCTCGCCGAGCTTGAGCTTGTAGAGGATGGTGGTTTTACCGGCGGCGTCGAGTCCGACCATGAGGATCCGCATCTCCTTCTTGGCGAACAGCCGGCTGAAGAGCTTCCCGAACGCGAGCCCCATCTTCCCCCTCCTCAACCGACCACCTGCGCATCAAAAACACTCAGATATCCGCGCGATCTTCTACTCTAGGACGGATCGCGACGAGGACCCGTCAACGGATCTGAACCGACCCCGCGCGCGGAGAAGATCGAGCGAGGCTCGACGAGATCCGCCGAACCCGCATCGAAAAGACGCAGATCCGGTGGTGTCTCGCCGCAGCTGATACGCCGGACCCGCGTCGGAGGCTCGATCAGATCAGATCGGAAGAGATCGGGGAGAATTTGGGCAGGCGAGGCCGGGATCCGGTCGCCGCGGCGGAGCGGGTCATGAGAAGGGGGAGGAGGAAGCGGAGGCTCACCTGCACAGCGCTGCTCGGAATGCGAGATGCGGAGGAGGATCTGGGGATCGGGTTTGGGTTGGGGAAGGAGCGGTGGTGGTGGTGGTGGTGGTAGAGATATTAACGCGCTTCGTGCCGGCTGGTGGGGAGGAAGGAGGTCAAGAGGGGATGGGAAGCCTTCTGGTTGCTGCCCGATCTGGAATGGATGGCTAGGATGAGTCTGGTTTTCTCTCTGTCTCTCTCTCTCAGGCCTGGTCACCGACAGGTGGAACTTCGTAATTCACAGAGTTGTTTTTTTTCACTTTAAAGTAATAATCTATTATTACATTTTTTAGAAACAGCCCTATTGTGACCACAATTCTACATCCACCCTCCATTATTCAACTCTAAAACTTCCCCACCTCAAACTTTCAAAAGCAACTTCTTTCGTTTTTGGTACATATAAATGGAGCTCCTTGATTTGAGTTGTTTGGTATGAAATAGAATAGGTTCATTGTTGATTTATGAAATCACCTCCCTAGAAAAGGTCTATTTGATCCTAAGTCTTGTCATGGTTTTTTATGCATATTGTTAGTCCAAGTTTGATCATCTTACAACTAAATACATGTACTAAAAACTACGGAGAAGTTTTTTGGTTGAAAAAAATTACAATAATAATGAAAAAGTTTATATACAACCCTAGACACCCCTTTAGCTTTTTTGATAAAATATTTAATATTTTTATGAAATTTAACAAAGCACAAAGATTGTATATCTGTCATTAAGGTTGTAGCAGGTAAAATCTAGCGGAGACTATCAATGGTTGAGCATTTAAGGACTGTTTGGTTGGTCGCTGCAGTTAGCCACATCTAAGCTACGTACGGTACTGTCAAACCTTCGGCATCGAAAACATTCACCACTCTGTGGCAAGAAATTGCTAGACTGCTGAAGAAAATCATGTGGCGAACCAAAGCTTACGCAACAACTAAGAAGCAAACGAACGTTTACAGGTCCACCGAACGTTAGGCATGGCATCCGGTGGTGGTAAATCAAACATCCCTTACTTCAGCAAGGTCCTTTGTATGTCATGCTTGTGATTCTTTCCAACTGTGACGATCCTCGGTGACAATGGCAGCACGCTGGAGCACTTTGGATGGAATTTGCGATCGTCGACGGTGAGACAAAGGCTTGGGAAGGAAGATAGCATAGCAAGTTGGATTCGGGAATTATCCTCATAACATTCTCTGATGTTTTGCCCTTTGGCAACGACGAGTTTTGTAGTTTGTTACATGGGCTCAGAGGCCAAATTTAACGCTAGTTCATTACATGGGCTTGGCCCAAGGCCACAGGGCCTACAACACACATGCCATAGGCGCCTTTCCTGAAACCAGCCACCTACAGGTCATCACATCCTCCCCTCCTTAAGTCGCAGCTTGTCCCCAAGCTGAAGATAGTGGATACCTTTTCTTCATGTACTGCAAATTTTCCCATGTTGTCTGCGAGGGTGGTAAGGATGCCTAGCGAATGAGTCTAAACGATACAGCAGAGTGGCCAATCTGATGCAGGCATGTCTGTAGCACCTCCACAAGATACAACACATCATCAGTAGTAAGGCATAACAAAGTTTCGTCATGCTTACCTCACTATTTGGTGGAAGTGCCTTCTTTAGTTGAGAGACATGGATCACTGGATGAATTTTACTTGACTCAGGCAACTGTAATTTGTAAGCCACTTTGTCAATACATTCTGTTATCAAATAAGGGCCAAAGTACTTGTAAGAGAGCTTTTGATTTGATCGACGAGCCACTAAGAGTTGGACATACGAGTGCACCTTGACATATACCCAATCTCCTACCTCATATTGTTTCTCCATTATGTGCTTGTCAGCTTGAGCCTTCATTCTGAGTTGTGCTTTATTCAAATTTTCTTGGATCAACTTCTGCATTAGAGATCTGTCCAACAACCATTTTTCTAAGTTCGCAGAGCTGGGCTTCTCGTCAGTGTTGATTCCAAAATGTCTTGGTTTATGGCCATACAATACTTCGAATGGAGTTTTACCCAATGCAGAATGGTAGGTGGTGTTGTACCACTATTCTGCTTCAGCCAACCATTTGAACCATACACCTCAGGTATGTTTCCAAACATTGATTGAGTCTCTCGATTTGTCCATCAGTCTGTGAATGGTATGAAGAGCTCATGTTGAGCTTGGTGTCAGACAACCAAAACAGTTCTTGCCATAGAGTGCTGGTGAACACCTTGTCTCTGTCCGAAATGATCACTCTAGGCAGGCCATGGAGCTTATAAACATGGTTCATGAATACTTGCACCATTGTTACTGTTGTGAATGGATGAGTCAATGGGATGAAATGTCCATACTTGGAAAATTTGTCAATTACCACTAGTATCGAATTAAATTGGTGGGACTGTGGTAACCCTTCAATGAAATCCATGTTGATGATGGACCAAGCTTCATCTGGAATTGGCAGTGGTTGAAGTGCACCCGATGTTCTTGTATGATCACCCTTTGCTTGTTTGCACACTTGGCATTTGTTGACAAAGTCTTGCACATCCTTTTTCATCCCAAGCCAGGCAAATAAAGTTTTAATTTTGTTATATGTTGTTGTAATACCACTGTGACCCCCAATGCCACTATCATGAAGAGCAAGGAGCACTGCTTCATGTGCTTCAGTATGTTGTCCTAACCAAATTCGTCCTTTGTACCTGATAATCCCGTCAGTGTGAGTGAATCCCTTGTCATTAGAGCCGATTACTGCCAATTCAGTCAACAATTCTTTAGTGCTTGCATCTTGAGTGTACCCTTCCACCACTGCTTCCAACCATTTCGGCTTGGTCATTGATATAGCCAGATTTTCAGACATGGGTTGCCTAGAAAGGGCATCAGTAGCCTTGTTTTCCAAACCCTTTTTGTAAACCACCTTATACTACAATCCCAGTAACTTAAAAAATGCCTTATGTTGCGTACCCCCTTGTAGTCTTTGCTCTCCCAAATGTAATAAGCTCTTGTGGTCAGTGGAGATTGTAAATTCTTTATGTTGTAAGTAGGGCTTCCACTTGTCCACTGTCAACAGGCCATGCATTCTTTTTCATAAGTGGATAGGGCTTGTGCTTTAGGACCCAAGGCTTTACTCAAATAGGCTATGGGATGCCCACTCTGCATAAGAACATCACCAATCCCCTTGTCACTGGCATCTGTCTCTACTGTGAATGGTTGGTTGAAGTCAGTCAAGGTTAATACTGGTGCTGAAATGAGAGCAGTTTTTAGTGTTGTGAAGGCTTGCTTATGAAGTTTGTCCACACAAAAGGAACACCTTTCTTGAGCAAGTCAGTTAGAGGTCTACTAATTATTCCATACTGAGCAATGAATTTTCTGTAGTACCCAGAGAGACCCAAAAATCCTCTTAGCTCCTTCACATTCTTGGGTTGCACCCAACTCTGTACTACTGCAATCTTTTCTGGGCTTATGGACACTCCATGAGCTCCAATTACATGTCCTAAATATTCTAATTCCTTTTGTGCAAATGAGCATTTGCTTTTCTTGATGAAAAGTTGGTGTTGCTTCAGAATATTAAATACTTCCTCCAAATGTAACAGGTGTTCTTCTAGGGACTTGCTGTAGATCAGAATGTCATCAACAAACACCAGTACATATTTCCTTAACAGAGAGGCAAATATTGTGTTCATCAACGCTTGGAATGTAGCAGGCGCATTGGTAAGACCAAAGGGCATCACCTTGAATTCCCAATGACCATCATGAGTTGTAAAGGCTGTTTTATGTTCCTCGCCTCCCACTAGTCTGATTTGATGATACCCTGATCTCAATTCGAGCTTAGTAAACCAACAAGCTTCATGTAGTTCATCTAGCAATTCATCCACCACTGGCAAGGGATACTTGTTTTTCACTGTTATAGCATTCAGATGTCTATAGTCAACATAGAATCTCCATGTCCCATCTTTTTTCTTTACTGATAACATAGGGGAAGCATAGGGGCTAGCACTTGGTTGGATTATGCCATTCCTCAACATCTCCTTAACTTGTTGCTCGATTTCATCCTTTTGGCTGGGAGGACACCTGTAGGGTCTGATGTTCACTAGTTTAGCTCCTTGTATTAATAGGATTTGGTGGTCAAGCTGTCTCTTAGGTGGAAGTCCAGATGGTTCTAAGAAAATATCTTCATGATCTTCTAAAACTTTGGCCACTGGTTCAGGAATGTCAGACACCTTCTGCTTCTTGGATACATGGGAAAGGTGAACTAACTGTGCCAGGCCTCCCTTACGCAGCAGCCCTTTTAGCTTTTTCCCAGAGATTCTTCCACAAAACTTGGTAGGGCCTTTCACTTCTTGCAACACAATTCTCTTTCCATTATGAGTAAACCTCATCCTCTTCAGCTGCCAATGCACCCACATGGGGCTGTGTTGCTCTAACCAGTCCATTCCTAATATTAAATCATAACACCCCAGCTGCAGAACTCTTGCCTCTACTGAAAATGTGTGACTCTGAGTTAACCAAGTGAATTCTTTCACCACTGTCGAGTGTTGGTCGTATCTACGCACCCACTTATATACCGTAAGAGGACGGTGTACGATTGTAGCACTTTTTCTCTTAAATTGAGTATTCCAAGGTTTATCGAATCCACTGGGACCTTAGAGATTTATTAAACAAAGTTAACAGTAAAAGATCTAGTCAAGGCTACTGTCAAAGTCAGGTTGCATGAGGGGAAGACTGGCCAGCGCAAAGGTGCGCCAGACAGTAAATCTGTCGTTGCGCCGATCGGCGCAGGAGTCGAGCCGATCGACACATTGGTGAAACTAAGTCAAAGTGCGCAAGATCTAGTAAATCTATGGTTGCGCCGATCAGCGCAGGAATTGAGCCGACCGGCACACTGGTGAATCTAAGCCAAAGTTGTTGCGCCGATCGGCGCGGGAGTTGAGCCGATCGGCACACCAGTGAATCTGAGCCAAAATGTGCCAGATCTTGTAAACCTATACTGTTAAGTGAGTAGCCAGATATCTACTAGTGAGATCGTAACCAGAAAGTCTAATTGAATAGCATCATAATGGGTAATTACATAGATCAATGAAAACCTATAATGAGTAAGACCACCCTGCTTTCCGAGCGGCTCCCGATTTATCGCTGTTGAGAGAAAACCCTTAATCGCGCGAGTATCTTACCCATCTCAACTATCCAATAGTGTTGCGCAGACTTAGTGCTATCACCGCTAAACCACACTATTAGCATCATCAAGCAACCATAATCAATACAATGTCCCAATACTATCCTAATCACCACGATTAAGATAATATCTACTTACTTAGTCTAGAACTAAGCAATTGGAATAAGTACATGCATGATTATAGAATCAAGATAGACAAATCACCAAAACCATCATCAACATATTCAATCATCCTTGAGATACATAGAGTAAAATTCATCCCCGTCGAGATGGCCTACCTTGACAGATCAACTCTTAACTCTAATGGTTCTTGAAACTCATCTAGAGATCTATTCTAACAGGGCAAGCTTCGGTGGCTCTAACTCACGGATCTGGCGTCCCTCTGTCGCCTCTCCTCTCTGCGGCGAGGGTTTACAAGTATTTATAGGGGTTCTACTCGTAAAGTACTCGGTTTCTAGCAAATAAGGTGGTTGCGCCGATCGGCGCAAGCCGTGTCTTCTCTTATCTCTTCCCCGAGTCGGTTCCTCTGTCTTCCACAGCTGTCATGTGGGCCTTTTCCTTCGAGATAAAGTCTTGTACTGCACGTTGAGATCTTGAAATTCCATAAATCTTCTTGAAGTTCCATAAATCTTCTAGACAAATATCTTCAAGTATCTTGCGTAGATAAACTTCCATAAACATGTGGAATGGGCCTCAGTCATTTCTGTGGGCCAAAACACCCTTGCGCCGATCGGCTCATAGGCTGCGCCGATCGGCGCACTGGGCTTCTTCAGTGCTTTTCGTTGGTTCTAGACTCCTGTCCTCTCCATCATCGCATTAATCATCAATTTTACCTGTTTCTGCAATAAAGTTTCAAAACAATGCATATACAAATATATAGACAATATTACAGGTAAATGGTCTAAATTAGTGTCAATTATGCTCTAATTGGGGTAATATACACATATAAAAGGGGTACTTAGAAAGTGCCAACACCGAGCTAGATAACTATTACCCATTGGCAATAGTAACTTGTATCTTTGGAGCAATGCTAGTTGGACAATTGAATTGCTTTACAAATTGCTCACTGATGAAATTACTAGAACTTCTAGAATCCACAAGTATAAGCAACACATGATTACCATGTAGGCCAGTTATCCTCATAGTTTCTTACCCTGTGTCCCAGTTGCTGCACAAACAGATAGAGTATGCAACTCTTCATCACTAGTTGAACCCTCTTGGTCACTGTCATGCTCAGATAATGTCTCATTGTGAAACAACTCCAATAGCTCTTCAACAATATGCATAGGTACATTTTTGGGGCAAGTGTGAGGATAAACATACTTCTGACCACATTTCATGCAGAGCCCTTTAGATTTCCTTAATGTCTTCAATTGCTCGAACTTGTTACTAGATCACTGAGGCTTCACCTCATTTTCCACTTCAGAGCCCGTTGGTGTTGTACCCAGAATGCCTTTGTTCCCTGTGGGAGGGTTCTTGGGTGGGAATTTTGAGAACTCCCGACCCCCTTCTAAAAATTCCTCTTCCCAGTGAATTCCATCAAATCTTCCTACATAAGAGCCAAGGACAAGGTGATATCAACTGTTCTAGGTTGATGTAGCACAATTGCAGATCCAATATCATGTTTAAGCCCATCAACAAATCTACTCACAAAAAACACATCGTCATAGGAGTTGTTATGAACCAACACCTTATGCTGCGCGTACTCAAATCTACCTGCATACTCTAACACATCTGCAATCTGTCTAATATGCAACAGGTCTCTGACATAATTCTAGTACAGATCTCTACCAAGTTTAGCCTCTACCGCCACACATAACTCAAACCAATTATCTATGGTGTATTGTGCTTCATAAGTTTGAAGTCACAGAGCTGCATTGCCATAGAAATGAATGGTGGCAAATTTCGCCCATAAGTGTGGGGGTACATTAAATATAGAAAAATACTTCTCACATTTCTCCTTCCACACCTTAGGATGTTCACCATCGAATTTGGGAAAATCGATCTTAGGCAAGCGAAATTCCTTGGTCTGATAACTACCTCCCTTCATGCCATAGCGCGAATCGAAACGCCTATTCTCCTCATACCCAAAGTCCGGACCATACAAGCCTCTAGCAACATCATCAAACAACTTTTCCTCACGGGACACGCCACTAGACTCACCAAGCTTACTGAATGAATTGAATGAGACCTTGGCTGTGTTGTACTCAGCCTTGCCCAGGGGTACACCATCCATGGATGTTGAGAGTTCGATGGGCATCCCCTTGGAGGTTTGGATCGATGCGGTGGCCACTGGCCCGCACCTCTTCCTCATGCAGCGGTGCATGTGGCGGAGCGTCTGGAGCCGCTTCCAACACCTCAACGCGCAACGTCAGATCGCCCACGACCTTGGAGATGGCCGTGAGCGCGGAATCCACCGTCGAGGTCCACTTGCTGAGCTCGCCCAAAGATTTTAGGACTTCGCTCAACTGCGAGTTCAACTCGCTGATCTCTCCCCCGACTTTCGTCATCCGGGTGGTGAAGGTGGGTTGTTGGTCTTTTCCTCTCGCTAGCAGTCCCACCGTAATGCGCACTCCTCATTAAGCCTATCAACCGAGGGAATTACAGGATTCAGGGAGATCGTCGATCTCCTCCAATTCTCCGACCCTAGCACAGGATTTACAGCACTAGTTCCGAGATCCCGTGAATCGACGACTCTAATACTAGATGTGACGATCCTCGGTGACAGTGGCAGCACGCCGGAGCACTTTGGATTGAATTTGTGATCGCTGGCGGCGAGACAGAGGCTTGGGAAGGAAGAAAGCAGAGAGTCGGATTCAGAAATTATCCTGATAATATTCTCTGATGTTTTGCCCTTCGCAACGATGAGTTTTGTAGTCTGTTACATGGGCTCAGAGGCCAAGTTTAATGCTAGTCCATTACATGGGCTAGGCCCAAGGCCGCAGGGCCTGCAACACACGCGCCATAGGCGTCTTTCCTGAAACCCGCCACCTACAGGTCATCACACCAACATGGCTGAATCATATTTGCTGCTCTCTCTCGCTTCTCGCATCTCCTTTCCAACATGGCTGAAGTAAAGAGATTTTTGGTACGAACAACATACTAGAGATGGCAAATGAGCAGTAGTGGAACACCAATGCTCCCCAACAAAATCCAAAGTCGCTGCATCGTCGATCCGTCCTGCTTTGTTTGTGTGGCTGCATAGTCCTCGCGTAGATGGCCAGCACCTTGCTTGAGCCTCCCGCAGTCTTCGTGCCTTAGCTCTTCTTTGCATAACCAAGCTCCCTAGACCCTATCAATAAGAGTAGATGAACCCGGTGACATGGGGCTTTTTAATTTTGGGCGCGTGGCATCTGGTAGGGTGAAAAAAAGTTCAAAAGCCCGATGCGTGTGCACTACTTGCAAGGAGAAGAACAGAGGGGGGCCAGAAGAGATAGGGATGGAAATTTTTTTACTTTTTTCTTTTTGGTTACCGTGTACAGCATGTTGCTAATCTAAGCCGACCAAGCCATTACACTACAGGTAGGATCTCGGATTTAATAAATCCTATTTTATTATTAAGAGAAATAGAAATTGTAGTTTATGTTTTAGATTATCCAAAATTTAGCTTTCATACAATTTTAACTATTTCTATATTCATTCCATGTCTTATAAATTTCTGTGATCCAAATACCCAGAGTTCTAAATTCCTTTGTTTTTTATTCATGTCGTTTTCTCTTTTTGTTTTTACCATTTTCGTGTATTTTTTCGTTTCTGTGTTTTTTTTTCTGTTCCTAGGTTTTTCATTCATGCATTAAAATTATTTATCTATGGATCATGGCCGAGATTTTTTCCTGCATCTGCTTTGTTACAAATTGAAAGAAAGGACCAATGTTAGTGCTTGGATAAATGTTTGTTGCCCTTAAATTTTGTCAAGCTCTGTTACTGATTTTCTTAGCTAACTACGCTCTAACAGATCGGCCTTCGGCATCTATGATTTTTGACGTCCTAGTAGTAACAAGTGAAGTAATGCGCTGGTGACTGTTCGCGCCATCAATCGAGATTTTAATTTTGGTAGCACATGAGGCTAGACCTTCGTGTAGAGACGTGACAGCACACGCAGATACACGAACATTTGGTATCCTCATGTCAGTCATCCAAACTTCGTGGTGACACGTCTTCTGACAACAACATTCTCGGTCAAAATGTAAACTGAAGAGAGCGGCACTTGGAATTCGCAACCAAACAATATGATAAGCTGCAGACACTACTTTTTTGTTTCTAGATATAGAAAGATACTGCCTCCATTCGTAGTGATTCTTTTAGAGATTGAGCTATATACTATACACCACATTTTTGTTTTTAGGTACAGAAGATACTGCTTCCATTCGTAGTTATTTTTTTTTCTTCCAATATACATTGGTAGTGATTTAGCTGCAGACACTAATTTCTTGCTTTTAGATACAGAAGATACCATTCATAGTTATTTATCTGGATACTAATTCTCGGTACTTTGAACCCCGACAATTGGCGGTTGTGTATAGAAGCTAAGCTCTTTGAAACGCGATGATTTATTATTTGTACAACGGCGTTATGCCGACGATGTTAAGCTGTCTCCAGCATCGGGTAAGAAAGCGGCTTTGATCTGGCTAACTAACTGCATCGGTGCGTGCAAATGACATCTACACCTGTGTTATGCTCCGTTCCATGCATTCTCTCCATTGAGATCTGCGTGCTCGTGCGGTGCCCAGCTATGGAACCAGCACTTCAGAATCTTCAGATAGCACATGCCACACAGTAACAAATTCTTACACGATTACACACCATGAATGAAAGTTTTGGACATAGATTTTTTTTAATGGCATAAAAACAGGATGAAGAAATAGAGTGATCAAGGAAGAGAGAAGTTCTGGCAAGTATTGATACCAAGAGCCACGCACGAGTGCACGACTAGCACGATCATAGGTGTGGGCTGCGTCTCCACAAGGATCCTTCAGGGGATTAACTACTTCGGCTAAGATACTTTTTTTTTTTTTGAACAAGTTCATCGTTTACACATTTACTTTTCAATTCAATAGTCTGGCCATGTTGCCCAACAAGATTACAATATGTCAACCGGAAAGTATATACCAGGCAAATAATACCTGAAGGATTAACCAAACAACTACAAACCTCATTTACCTAAACATGGAGCACGGTTCCTTCTCCGTTCTACACATCACATCAAGATCATATCTAAGCAGGAAACCCCAAGACACAAACAAACAGCAACCATTCCCAAATATTGCAGAAACTCTAACCAGCAACTCAATATGTTTGCTGCATTGGAAATGTCTCACAAACATAACAACTCATGCTTCATCAACTACAATCAGAGGTTACTACAGCAACAAAACTTCTGCGAAGCAGTTTCCTAAGCAGGTGTAGCTAGCTTCCACAATTTCCTAGCAAAAAGTGTATCTAGATTCTAGAAAAACATATAAACAGAAGGGCTCACAGAAAAAATAAGTTGTCAGTCGCATGATAGGCCATATTCTCAATCGTTACGTCTCAGTTAACAAGAAAAAAAAAACAATATACAGACTGAATACAGATCCACGGTAAAGATGAACAGCTACAACCTAAATTAAGATGTTGATTGCTTCTAGAACAGCTCTTCATAGTCCAGTAGGTTGAAAAAGGTTAGTTACTAGAACAGATATCAAATATCTATGCAATGAAGCTATTTTTACTTCCTTAGTTGTGCCTACAAAGTGTTCAAAAACTAAAAAAAGTGAATTTGTTATAGAAGAGCTCTTTGGTCTAAAAATTTGTCCATCGCATCAGAAGCTGCATTTTAAAACATTAGACAATTGAGAAAAATGGCTGCAGTTAATGTATCATTTTCTGTCTACCCCTACTTTAATGCCAATGAGATGATTGAAGCTAGTGATTCAGAAAGGGTACATTCGGTCATTTCAGCTGCTTCGATAAAGTAAAATAAAATTGCAAAGCACCCAGCAAGGGTAACGGTGCACTAAATCTAAGGTGTAGGAAATTAGGAAATGATCATATGTACCATAATCAAATGACATTCAAGTTTTACAACCACTTATGTTCACATAACTGCAATAACAGTATAGAGTGGAAATATTTCACTTATACATTTTCTACAATATTCAGTATCCATTGCGTAGCACAGCAAAGAAGTAATTCCCAAAATATGATGCAATCAAAGGAGTATAACCCTACAATTATTGAACAACCGTTCACCATCAAACAAATAACCTGGCAAGAAAGCATTACTCGAAGATATGCCAATATTCATCCAACAGAGTAGGTCTAGCATGGCTACAACAACAACAACAACAACAACAACAACAAGTAAGCCTTTAACCTCAAGCAAGTTGGGGTAGGCTAGAGATGAAACCCTTAAGAACCCAGGCACAAGAGAAAAACAAACAAACACAAGAAAGAAGGTAAAGAAGAAGGGAGGTGAGAAAAGAGCGATAAAAAAAAACCACAAAAAATAAGAAAAAGAAGAGAGGAGGTGTGAAAAGGGCTATATTGCCAAAATTTGTAAAGCATAGAAGACACTAATTGAACAGTTTTTTGTTAATTTCAACAGACTGCAACTGATTTCTTGTCAGTTGTGCTATGTCAGTTGGTATAAATGCCATGCTGAGGGTAAGCTTGTATGCTCTGAACACTTGGAACAAGCGCATGCCGGTCAATTGAATTGGTAGCACAGTATATATGATATTGGTAGTTGAATTGTTAAATAGCACACCAGACTAAGTACAAACAGAACAAAAATGTTCTTGAATGTAAGATAAGATAACATGGAAATGCTCTACAATTTCAGAGTGAATTTGAGCATCTTCTTTGAAGCCCTTTTTTTACTTGATCGGGTCATGATTTATGAGGGAAAATGTTAGCACAATTGTAATAACATGTCAGCAGTTTGCACAAAATAGATGGTTTTTACAAATTACAACAGCGATCTCATCTATACTTTCATATGGAATTTTGTCTTCATACATTCTCATAAACCACATTCAAAGCATTATAAACATGAGATTAAAAAAGAAAGGTTCATGATGAGATCTGGCATTTTCCATAAACAACGAACAGTTAGCAATATTACTTGTTTTTTATAAACTTATGAAAAGAAGACAGATAAAAGTGCACACCATAATATATTGTTACCAAACCCGATTCATGGAAACATATCACTGTAATATAAAGACCACGGTTGTGACCAATTAAACTAGTTCATCAACAACAGTATCAGAAACAAGAATCTAACATTGCATCGTCACAAGAACAAAATGTTAATGTTCCATTTCAGCATCATTGTCCACCGCAACAGACTGCGGAGCACCAGGGACCAGTTGTCCTGAGCCACTCAGGGCTGATTATTCGCCCTCTGAAAATAAAAACCAAGAGAACCCTCACCTCCGGCGAGAGCTCAGGCGGCCATGGGGTGGTTCGAAACGTACTCGATGGCGAGCGGGAGCGAATCGATCTTGTCGGCCTCCCTGTCGGGGATCTCGAGCTTGAACTCCTCCTCGATCGCCATCACCACCTCCACGGTGTCCAGGCTGTCCAGCCCCAGATCCTTCTCGAAATGCGCATCGGGGTTCACCTGTCACCGCCGCCGACGCCATGTCCTAGGGTTAGGGTTTGGTGCCGCCGGGGCGATGAGATGCGGAGTGCGAGGGCGGAAGACGGGGGGTTACCTTGGAGGGGTCGACCTTGGGGTGGCTCTTGAGCACATCGAGGACGCGATCGACGACCTCCTCGCGGGTGAGGTGCGCATCGTGGGAGGACATGGGCCGCGAGAGCCACCGCGCCAGGGCGTGCGGGTGAGACGCCGCTGCTGCGGCCGCCGCGGCGAAGGGCTGGGAGAAAGAGGGGGATGGGGAGAGGCGGATGCGGCGGAGGATCGCCGGACGGAGCGCTGCTGCCGCCATTCCTGCTGCCTTCTCGTGCTCGTGGGGGATGTGACTTGGCGATCCGGAGTGAGGGGATGAGCTCACCGTGTCGTCCTATCTACTGTAGGCTTCGTTTGGCAAGTCGGGGATGAGCTCACCGTGTCGTCCTATCTACTAGCTTCGTTTGGCAAGTCGGGGAGCAGTCATGCACCCGGCGTGGATTGCACTATCACAGAACGGATTTTTCCTGTATGCCTCAAACCTCCAGAAAAATACTAAAAATCATCACAGAAATAATTTGTGAGGGCAAATTCTCACGCATTAGCACACACGGTCAAGGCGTCACGGAAATTGCAATTTTCTGTGGGCTGGCACTCGTGAAAACATTTCACGACGAAAGACCGTGACGGTGACTCTCATGAAATATAGGGTGTCGCCAGATTTTGAAAGGACAAGTTGTGACGGTTTTGCAACACGAAAATACGTCAGGAAAATATTTCGTGAGTGTGTAAAGCCTCTAGGAAAACAATTTTTTCGTGAGTGTGTGAAGCCTTCAGGGAAACAATTTTTTCGTGAGTGTGTGAAGCCTCCAGGAAAACAATTTTTTCGTGATCATGTAACACCTCCAGAAAAACAATTTTTTTCACGTGTGTGTAAAGCCTCCAAGAAAACAAATGTTTCATGAGGATGTGAAGCCGCCAGGAAACCAATTTTGCAATGCTAGGAGCATTCTCACAAAAATTACTAGATCCACACAAAAACATTTATCCTGAGCCATAAAAGACACCACGAAAATGCTACAGAAAATTCTATATCATGCCAATTATCGATTCACATATTTATAAACTAAATCATCTCATTCATAGCATGCATAACATCAACAAACCTTAGCCATGTCTACATGAGTACTGAAGTAGCTAGTAAAATAAGGTAGTCATAACCCCCTGATTCAGTACACAACACTACTACAAGATTAGCATTCAATAGTTACAACCACCAAAAGATTAGCACTCAATAGTTACAAAAGTATTCTTGCATGTCTTTGAACCAAAAGGGGCCATACTGACTATGTGCCTGATGTTACTCCTCCAGGTCTTGGTTGTCACCATTGTCTTCATCTCCATCCATATCTTCGGAGCCGGAGCCATCACCACCACAGATGCCATTGAAGCCATCATGACTAGGCATGTCAAGGTTGGGCTCAATGTTGTGATCATTACTAGCATGTCTAGTGTTGTGCCTATCTTGTGGATGAGAACCACATTGTGATGAACCAGCCCCCTGTAATACAATGTTTTAAGAAAAGAAGTGAACACTAGTGATGGGTTGCGTAGTATATGAACCACACTATTCTAACTTTATAAAAGGCTAGTTACTATTGGTCCTACTATTTATCTTTGAATCGGTATGCAAATGCATCTTATTTAGTGTTCACAATTCTAACCTGATGTCGACGGGCATCAATATTTGCTAGACGGTCGAGCAGATCAGTAGGTGGTGCCTTCCCAAAATCAGCATAAAACCGCTGCAATAGTAAAGTGAGCAAATGTGAGGATACATGACAGAAAACCAAAAACAATTGCAAGGATATAAACAAGTGGAAGGACACAATTACCAAAATGAGCTCACGATTAACACCATTTTCTTCGATAAGAATCCCATTCGTCTCCCTCAGTTCTGCATTTTCTTCCAACGCACTTTGATAGGCATCAATGATGGATGCCTGAACGGGTTTGGACTTTGCAGGTGCTAGGACTTCTTGCTTATCTACAGCGCCATGGCCTATAGGTGTACGACCATGACGTAGGCCACCTTCCATATTATACAACACTTTTCCATTGAGTTCTTTTGAATTATCATCTGGTCCTATGCCTGCTTTATACTTATCCTAAAGCAAAGAAAACAAATCATAAAGAAGGAAACTAATTCTACAAAGAGAATATCAAGTATTCACTAGAAAAAAGAGAATGCCAAGTATCAAGAACATACCAAGCGCTTTTTTGCTTTCTTGCTGGGGATTGGAGCGCTGTTTCCACTATCATCCACTTTTTTAATTCTAGATTTCATGACAACATAGGTGTTTAAAGTGCCAGCCTTCCCAGAGGGGGCTAATTTGTGAGACCGCATGAGCCTTGCGGTATCTACATGTGCATATAATCTTTACAGCCTATCTTTGATGGGAAGGTACCGCAACACTTTACGTGGGACTTTCTTTTAACCTTCCTCATAACGAGAAGTACCACAAACATCACACTTGTCTTTATTTTGGTTATCTTTATAATAGAGCATGCAAAGGTTATAACAGACATCGATTTTGATATATGGCATACCAAGGCCCTCAAATAGCTTCTTTGATTGGTAGAAGTCCAGGCAAAACTTCACGGATTAACTTCAGATTTGCCTCAAAGTGTGCAAATGTCATGTTGTACTGTGATTTCAAAGCAAGCAAACGTGCCATAGCAGAAAGAGTTGTGTGTGTTGTGTCATCATGGATAGGTTGATCAGCACTAGAAACCATCCTATAAAAAGCTTGTGTAGAGGCATTTGGCTCCTCATAAAAAATTGGTGGATTTTCACCTCCTAGTTCAACCAACATATCATCCATACGATCAGTTTCACCAAAACCCTCACCATTTCTATCTTGAACAAGACTATCGAATTTTATAGTCATCCTTAAACCCAAATTTACATAAGTGCATCTCTACATCAAATCTTTTGTGTCTAACACAGTTCCGACAATTAGAGCATGGACACTTAATGGTGCCACCTTCAACAAGATTAGGCAAAGAGAATGCATGATCTAAAAACAGGTTTGTGTTTTCAATCCATTCATTTGATGGAGCCTCTGTACGAGACCAACCAGTGTACATCCAGTCACGGTCTTCCATTAACTTGTTCTGTTTAAAAGGATGAAATAGGTTACAAATTTTAGTTTACTAAAAAAACTAAAACAAATGAACCAAGTATGTATTGGATGCATTATCATATGGAACTTCACAACACACAACGAAAGCAATCATCTTCACATGAACAATAAAATTACACTTTCAGTAAGTGAGATTATGTTACCTAAATTTTAAAAGTGAGAAGCGCTGAGGAGATTGAGAGATGCAGCCTCCTCCAGTAGTAGCACTTGAAGGTCTTCAGTTAGTGCAGCAGGTTCAAGCGTGGGGCAGCAGCATCGGGCGTGTTCGAAGTAGATACAGGAAAGCACGTGATGGAGACCCGATGGAGGACTTGCTTGCTCGATAGAGACTTGGATTTGGGGGTGGAGACGTCGGCCTATGAGCCCTAATGACGAATTTAAGGTGGCAGCTTGTGGGGTTGTAAGACCTAGGGCTAGATTTGGGGGTGGACATATGAGATTTAGGTCAGTACATGGTGACGTGGCTGCTAGATGCAAGGCTGCTGGGGAATCAGGCTGGGGGCGATCTAGAGACCATGGGATTTGAGGGTGGAGAAGCTTGGGGCGAGCTGGACATTGGGGGAGAACTTGAGGATTGCTGGTGATGGGAAGATGAGTGAGTTTCTCGTTGGACAAGAAAGAGAAAGGTGGAGGCGTTGGTTTTTTTTTTTCTTAAGAAATGTGGTGTTGTGCCTGTGTTGAAGTGGTGTGAGAAGAAAAGAAAAGAAAAGAGAAGCTTTGTTGTGCGGGATGAGCAGCAAAGTGCGCGGGACATTGGCGCCCAAATGAAAACATTTTCATGGAGGTCGAGCACCCTCACGGATATTCAATTTTCATGGAGGTTTGTATCTACTCTCACGATAAGTATAATTTTTGTGACGGTGTAAAACACCCGCCACGGAAATCAATTTTGGTGACGGTTTTGTTACAATCTCACGAAAAAAGACAATAATCGTGGAGGTTTTTTTATGCCTCTCACGAAAATAACTCACACACATGAAAAAACCGTTTTGTGGTAGTGTTGGATTGACCCCGGTGCGTGCACCCAATCCACGTTGGATTGAAAATGATGGTGGAATTGGGTTGACCCCGGTGCGTGCACCCAATCGTGTCGTCCTATCTACTGTAGGCTTCATTTGGCAAGTCGGGGAACAGTTACCCGTGTAACATGCACCCGACGTGAATTGGGTTGACCCCGGTGCGCGCACCATCATTTTTAATCCATGGATTGGGTGCGTGCACCGTCCCCCTGCCTCTCCTTCGGCCTGCCGGCCCCCTCCACGCCGCCCCTCTCCTCCGGATCCGGCCCCAAGCGACGGTGGTGGTGGCTTTGTGGTGCTTCGGTGCATCTCTCGACAGGCGCGCAGTATATGGGCCCCACGCCATATCGGTGGATAGCGCTGCTAGATTTAGAGGAACCATGAGCCGAGCTTGGTGTAGCGGGTGCTTTACAGTATCCCGATGCAACTCCCATTTTTGATAAATGTGCCGGTGCAGTCAGTCTAACGAAGGTTCATGCGTGCATCATTTGACGGGTGCTAGTGTGCTAGGGAATTTACTGACAGCCGAACACACATGTCAATAGAAACTGCATACGAAAGGCAACTAGCCAATACTTCTGCCAACGCTAAAACTACTTTAAATCTCACTCAAAAAATGAAAGACATCAAAACAATAAATCATATAGGAAATTATCATATTCTCAGAAAGAATAGAATATAGGAAATTATCATATTCTCAGAAAGAATATGGAAATTATCATATTCTCAGAAAGACAAAAAATGAACACGTCTTGTTCTTGCATTATTGCCATATTCAGAGCATAAAATACCAACTAATGATAAATGTATTTTTTTATTAGCAGAGAGCAGCTATTCTTTTCTACCAAAAACAACAGCTAAAGTAGCAGGTAGTACTGAAAGTAAAAAAAAAATCTAGATATCTATATCAATACAGGAACAACTCACAAAAACTTAGACCAATCACAAGTAACCAATTAACACAAGTCATGCACTTTGATCCGTCTTTGCAGCTAAGCTGAGTAAACAGACACTGGTCTCCACGATTTATCAAAAGCAACATGAATCCCCCTGATATCAAATCCTATGAAACAAAGAAACATAAGTTAGGGGTAGAATGTATGTGGGTTAAAAAGAGATGAAATAATGCTGATTGAACATAAATTGTTGTGAACTTCAGCAACAAAGATTTATCAAAAGCAACAAAGCAGTCTTGTACCGAACATCATGTAATAGAAGAAGCTAATGATATGATATATGCAGATTAATTTAAGGTACAACCGCTACCGATATTATCCAATGTGCATAGTCCATATGACATCAGTTACTTGCAAGGTATAATGACTAGAACTAGTAAAATAATTTTCCAAGCGATAGGCCAATGCAAGCACAACGCGGCAGCAAAAACATATACTATACGGTTGCTTGCGAGAATTGAATAGTCTCCAATGCAAGAATAATGTGATGCTTCCTAAGGTTACAAACCTTGGTCTCTAGGCACCAGCTAAGAACTTGAGTTCATCAGCCTCTGCATGAAAATGAACAGCTACATGGTTAAAACTTTACCACCATAGTTTTCACTTTATCACAGATACATCATGAAACACACTTATAGACAATTCAAGACATATACGCCATGAATGACAGATATTAAGTTTGAAATTAAGCACTCTCTACATGTTGCTATGCAATCAGAATTAAATTTCATTAAATATCTACTTTATGGTCAGTTTCTGCCCACTTATAGTTTCAGATTATGCAAGTTTTCCTAGAACAAGGAGTCTGTTTCAACATCCAAAAATACCTAGTAGTAGCAAATATTTTTCCCTCAGTGATAAATAGTGTGATACTGATCATGTGAAGGCAGATAATTAGAATGTGTGATCTGATCATGTGAAGGCAGAAAAGAAGTTAACTAACACTTACAATTTTTTTCTTTAGCCATATTAAGCGTGAAGTGGGATCTGCAGTCATGAAGATCTCCCTGTTCTGAACGTCCTTGAAAACATCATAAGCGTCTTCTCTCTCTTCGCATGACAAGTCTTCCATTGTGGCAAGTACAACATTGCAATTCTTGATAGAAAAATCAGTACCTTCTGCCTGAGCTTTAGCTCTTTCTTGCTCGGCCAGTTCCTCCTTTGTTTGCTTTGTTTTCAACTCAAGGTACCTTCCCATCATGTCAGCGACATCTGCATTTTGCTTGCGCTTTTGTCCAACCTTAGCACCTGTAGCTCCTGAGGCAGTAGGCTCTACATCTTTCTCATCAGCAGCCCTTTTGTCCCTTCATGAAGTAGAGGCATCCCTTATTGAGGATGTAGTAGTAGATATTTGCTTTGGGGGATGAACTATCTGCACAAATTACAAACAGGAGAACATGTTTATTACATCATATTAATAATTATTACATCACTTGTAGCATTCCTATTTTGGTTACAATACAAAGTGCAAATAAGATAAACCATCATCATCATCGCCGGTTATGAGAATAATCCTCCCACATCTGCAATGCAATTGCATCTCTCATGACATTCCCATTTTGTATCTAACTGCTAAGAGAGGCCACATCATTGTTGTAGTTAGTGTCTCCTTCGGGAAGGTCCACATATGAGGCAGGAGGTATATTATCTGGTTAGTTGTGCAACCACTCTTCGTCCCCATGATGCATACGGATAACATTGTGTAAGACCTCAGTACCTATTGGTACCTTAACTTGATTTGTCGTAGGATGATGTGTCCCTACTTTTAAAATTGGGAACCGTTTCTTCAACACTCCTATTGCCCTTTCTATGTGATTCCTCAAAACCCCATGACGGTGGTTAAACAATTATGTATAGTTGTTTGGTCGTCGGTGACCATGACCAAACTCTTTGAGATGGTATCTAACACCACAGTAAGGAGCAAGGAAACATGGCATGTTTGCGTAACCACCGTCAACAAGGAAAAAATTTCCTTCCGGTACACGAAAACCCCCAAACAATGCAGACCATAGCACCCTAGCATCAGTGGCTGATCCTTCCCAACCGCAAGAGATAAAAGTGAAGTTAAGGTCAAAATCACAAGCCAACATGACATTTTGGCTCAGTGTGCCCTTTCTGTTCCTATATGGAGCTTGCTTGGCCTTGGCTATAGTGATAGGAACATGAGTGCCATCAATGGCCCGAGGCAATTCTGAAATATTAAAGTAAATATGAATTGTGAGCTACATTCTCTAAGAGAAATAGATTGACAATAAGTAACATGAATGTGTGAATTTATTCACCTCAAAGTAAGGGAAGATTACCACATCTTCAAATGTGGTTCAGCTGTAAGGGTTGGCTTGGGCAGGAATAGTTTCAAAAACTGCATTGATGTGCCAATGGGTGGTTTCCCCACTATGCTTGAATTCATATTGCAGATCCTCATAGCTGGCATTGTGCAATAGCATAAACATGAACATTCCTAACTGCTCATCCATTCTCATGCCTCTTGTATCACGTAGGAGGTTCTCAGTTTTAAGATGGAAACAATCTTTCTAAAAATATTTGGTTCCATACGAAATGCTATACAACAATCCTTTTCATGTCCATTAAGAACTTCTTGCATAAGTTGCTTTCCAGTGCGGGTAGATGTGTGCCTTGGTCTTTTCTCTCTTCTAGTACTACAACCCAAAAGATGTAAACTAGGTAAGAGGACCAACATCAATTCATCATCATCCTCTTCTTTCCTCCTAATCAAATGCTCCCTTGCTGATCCCATTCTGCTACAAAGTAACTAATATTTATATTGTAACAAAAATAATTTACATCCAAAAGCAAGTGTTGTGGCTATAGTGATAAATGTAACTGACCCGTGAGTTTCAGTTTCAACACGTCAAGTTGCCCCCTAGACAAAGGAATGTAACCAGAAAGGCCTCAATAATGCAAGTTATAACTGCAGCCAATTCATATGGCAGAATACATACGAAAGTATATTTGCTTGTACATTCATATGGCAGAATTCATACATAAGTATCTATGACAGGATCTTTGCTTGCAAATTCATATGGCCAATTCTCTATAATTAGAATCACAAACAAAACACGGGCAATAAATCTTTGCTTGCAAATTCATATGGCAGAATACATACGAAAGTATCTATCACAGGATCTAACATCAGACCAACAATTTCAGTGAAATGCCCTTTACTGACTTAAGATAGTTTGCAAATGCAAGTTATTACTGTGGCCACAGTATCCTATCACAACGAATCTCCCTCTATTTGTACCAATCAAGAACAGTAACCAAAGAAAATAGCGCCTAAGGGGAGGAGGGCGAATTGCAGCAAGAAGAGGAGGGAGAGTACCAGGAGGGCGTAGGAGTCGCGTCGATGGGGAGGACTGCCGCCGGGTACCTTCTTCTCCATGGATCTATGGCACATATGCAAGAGTCTTCTCAATATACAGAACCCTAGAATGCTTGAACGAAGTGGGAGAGGGAGGAGGAGGAGGAGGAGGAGGAGGAGGAGGAGGAGGAGGAGGAAGGGTTACACACAGTCGCCGGCGTCCGTTCAAAGAGCAGCAGCCACCACCGTCTGTCCGGAGAGTCGCCGCCGCTGCTGTCAGTCCGGAGAAGGCAAGGAGCCGCCGCCGTTGTTCTGAGTCAAGAACGAGAGGACGAGGAGAACGGTCCCGACCTCTGGTGGAGTCGCTCAATTCCCACGTCAATTGGCGTGTATTGGGAGTGACTCTTTTCGACCCACGTCGCTCCCAAACGCAGTTTCGGCCCATGACGAGTGTTTCGGTCCACGCGTGTATTTGTTCCCTCGACCCACGTTAACCCGCGCCGACCTGCGCCGATACTCGTCTATCCCAATGAGGTCTAGTGTGTAGTTCGGTACGGAACAGCTCTGCGAGAATGATTCGCAATGAACCGACGTGGCTAGATGGAAGATGGAACAGCTCTGCGAGAATGAGTTTTGGAGAACTTTATCTTTAATTAGTAATCTACTCCTCCATTTATTTATACTAGCAAAATGTCATTTGTTATCACGAGCTTGAAACAATAAAATATTCAAAATAGCAACAGGGCAGGTTTAGGATGGATGGAGCCCACGACAAGATATGTGCCCTCAATATATGCAATTCACACCCACATTCGCATGCGCCAAAACCGGTTTCGGGTGTACGACGGCTCTGTAGTTTTTTCATCTCTACTATATATTAATTACGGTGAGGATGTTTCTTCTATTGTTTTTCTGCCCCCTGCCCACTCAGCCCACAGCGCCCCTCCGAGATCATCACGTACCTAATAAAAATGGTGGTGTTCGCTTTTCTCCTCTTGCACCATCAGGACTCCGTGTCCACTACCTCTGCACCTCCCAATGTAGTCTACGAGATAGTATTTCTCTCCTTCCCATGGCCCCATGTACACTCAATTTGCCACCTCTCACAACATGTATGTCCGAGATTTACCTCCACACACTGGAAACTTTTCACCGTCAAGTAGAACTCTTGATCGTTGAAGAATCCTAGCTCCCAACAAGTCAATCGAATGTTCTTCGGACGATCGCGGCATGCACAACTTGATTGCGGCGTAGGTTGAACATCAAGCCGCAGGTCGGCGAAACGCATGTGCGTACCCTGATGGAGATGTCATCGACATCGAGCCTGACCATCACCCAAACCATCTTATCATCCGATCACCATCTTTGCCGCCCATCAGGCACCCCACCGTCGCATGCTGCCATATGGTCAATGGCCTACAGGGGAACATGGCGAGGAAGGCTGCGGCATAGCGTGACGAGGACTACGGCAGCTTCCTCTAGTGCCTGGTATATATCCTTGGTCTTCTCAAGTTTTTTTTGGACTTGATGATCGTAGTAGATGATGATCGCTAATATACATAAATGTTTCTTTTGGCCCCTGATCGCACATCACAGTATGAATGTATGGTTCCATGTGGCCTTTCACTGCTTGATTGCATTGTCTGGTTGTTGCTTTAATTTAATTGTTAAGATCGCTGCAAGACAGTGCAGGATCAAATTTTAGATGACCCTGGTTGCATTGCCTATCAAGATTGTAATCAACATCTTTCTCTATTATGGCTGACAGTAACATTTGATATTGCAGCCTGCAGGTACCCTCACTCCTTCAGCTTTTGCCATGAAATCTCTCAGGACAGGTGGGATCATATAGTTAGTTTTTTGTTGTTTCTTGTACTGGCGTAATCATATTGTGCAACTGAGAATAATGTGTTCCTCTTCTGAACAAGAGAATTTCCAATACGTTGGTCATAATTTCTCTTGCTTGAATGATTATCATTAATAAACTTGCAAACCATCAGGTTAGGATCAATTGGTATTACAAGGAGAACCAACCAGCTTGTAATATTGATCTTATACGCTTCTCCTTTCCTTCAATATAGTGGCTGGTGGTGTGGCATCACCAAATGACCCATGAAATCTTGGTTCTTACCCTGACACTTTTGTCTAGCTGTGTTTTCCATCATTCTGCACTTTTCTTGGCCGTGGGCTGGGCCTTGTGCATGTTACGGCTGGTAGAACAGGGACAAAAAAACAAGAAGGGAAAGAGATAGCAGGGAAGAATTTCGCTTTGATTTAGGTAAGAATTTAACATGACACATCGGTGTTCATCGTCACGGCTGCAAGTGATGCATCTCTAACCAATCTAATTTCTATGTGCGCGACGCACAAGGCCCAGCGGTGGTCCATCATACGTCACGCCCACAGGTGATCCATATCTTCTCCAATTTAATTCTAACTGCATGATATCCATGAAGTGTCCTCCTGATCATATTCAAATTTATATTGTTTTAGATAGCTGTTATTTCTGGTACTGGCATAATCAACTTGTGTTGTGAAAATTTTGTCCCTGGTTCTGAACAAGAAATAATATTATATACAGCAATAGGTTGCTCATAATTTCTCTTGCTTCCATGATTCTCATTAGACTTGCAAACCATCAGATTGGAAGCAATTGCAATTACAAGCAGAAACTGACCTTGTAGTCTTATCTTTTGATGGACTTTCAATGCTGAGCTTCTCTTTCTCGTTTTGTTTCATTGAAGAGGATGAAAACACCTGCTCATCACCAATAAACATGTGTATGATAGCAGCACCATATGATTGCTCATGATCCTTTCCTGCGCATCCGCTGTGAATGAATTGGCAAAAAAAACACTAGAGTTAGACACCTAGATACCTCATCTCTTGGGTGCAGATTTATATGTTTTTTCTTTTTGCCAATTACGGACCTTTTTGGTCCAGTCTTGTTTTTTTCCTTCAACATTCTAGGGTGAGTGTTGTCAATTATAATCGTATATATGGTGGTGTGTAGGTGTGGCTAGCAGCTTAAATCTTGTGACTCTTATATATCATTATTGTTCTGTGTGCAATTTAATCATTTGTTTATTTTCATTGTAGTAGTATGTTGCAAAAAAGAGAAGTTTTACGGTACATATTACTACCAGTAATTACTTGTAGTAATTAGATAGTAATTATAATTCAATGATCCAGATTAGTTATTACCCACTACTAATACCACAAGTAATTTGACGTAGTAATGATTTTATTAGGGTAGTATGGAAAAAATCAAAATTGCAGAGATGTGCTACGCTACTTTCTTTTAGGCTGTATGAATCTCGAGGCGATAGAAACTAACTAATCTCTGGGTGAAAACGTTCATTCGGTAAAAAAAAAATCTGAGTTAACCTGTTGTGTCTATTCCAGTCCGTCATGAGTACGTATCTCCATGTCGCACTACAGCCGACCATAAAATACGATGGAATCAACTACGGATTCACGGCAAGATAATCGCGGAGCAGGTTCGTTGAGTGGCAAGGCAAATAAAGGCTGACTTGGTCGTGATTAGAGGCTGCGTTTGATCACTTGCCAACTTTGTTTGTCGCCATGTGTAGGAATACACCGTATGTATATTCAAGCTCACGTATAGGGTCCAGGACTCCAGGCATGTCGGGTTAGAGGAGCTGGATATGGATCCAGAATTAAAAGCGGCGGCGAGAGGAGCAGCCGCAACGGCGGGAGGGGCGGCGCCAGTGGGATGCAAACATGCAGGGAGCGGCACAGATCAAATTTCTATTTTAACCTTGATGACATTGTAATGCAAATACTCAATTACATTACTATCCTAACTATTAGTATCAGTAAATTATTAGTGATAATATGTATCATAAAACTCTTCTTAAACAAAAAAAGGAACCGAAGTCGTTCCATGTTAGCGGATGTAACAAAATAAGAGAAGTGCCAACGCTGATGATGGCGATCAATGGCGAAGCTTAGTTGGGGCTAGTAAGGTCTTGGCTCCCCCTGCCATGCCATCACCAAATTACGATTGAATAAACAGTAAAACACTACTATTTATGCTTTTGTTTTTGCCAAATTACATTGACCGGCCCCCTCTTATTTCCAATTCAACCTTCGCCAGTGATGGCGATGAAACTGTAATAGCTCCAAGTACTACAATGTCTCCACCACTAACAAAAAAAAAGAGCTTTAGTGACGCATAAAATAACTTCGTCACTGGTACAGAATTAGTGACGGTTTTCTAATAACGCGTCACCACTATTCTGCTGGGGAGCAATAGTAGTGACGCAATTCTGGAGTACCGTCACAATAGTCAGTCCATGTGACGGGTTCTGCTAAACCGTCACAATTTTTTGTGACGGTTTTACGAGCACGCCGTCACTGTTCCTCGTTGTGACGGTTTTTCCTACTCCGTCAGTAATATTTAGTGTCGGTTTTTCCTTCCCCGTCAGTACTATATTCGACGTTTCCTAAAGTTTGTCGTCACTGCAACAATTTGTGACGGGAAGTGAATTTCCGTCAAAAACATTAGTGTCGGTTTTCCCGTCCCCGTCACGGCTCTGTTCGACGGTTTTCCCGTCCGCGTCACTGGAACAACTTCTGGCTGGGCCTAAACTGCCGTCACTAAAAGTAGTGTCGGTTTTCCCTGCCCCGTCAAGGATCAGTTTGACGGTGTCTCGCTGCGCCCACAAGTTGTGACGGGGCGCACGCACGCACCGCACACACACATACGCAGCTGTCCACCTGAGCTCTACAGTACACCATTATGCTCAAATAAATCTTGTCAATGTTCCATTAAAAAAAATCGTGTCAATGCCATAACAGCAACAGACCAAAAAGCCTAATCACACGCACCGCACGCTTATTTCGTGCACGCACGCACCCAACACGAACCGGGCGCACCGCACGCACCCAACACTAACCCAGATCGGCTCCCGGCCCTCGGTGTCGGACCTCGAGGAGGAGCACCGTCGCCGGCTCTCCGTGTCGCCAGCTGCCCCTTCGCTCTCGGCGCCCTGCCACCGCCGTCGCTGGCTCTCCGCGTCACCAGCTGCCAATTCGCTCTCGCCTTGGAGGAGCGGGATCTGCTGCCGCGACCTGCTGCGGCGCCCTGCTAACAGAGCACGACAGAAGTGGCGCGGCTGGGCAGTGTTGGTGGAGACTGCAGGCGAGGAGATAGAAAACTGCAGGCGATGAAACGGGAAACCGACATGCAGCAATCAAAACCGGATTTCAGTTTCCTCGAATCTTGCCTTTCCGTTTTCACGCTGCAAAACTTCCAAACGCGCGGCACGACACGACACGGCTCGCTCGTCACGGCTCGGCTCAGCTCGGCGGCGGCGCGCGCGCGCGTTTGGCTCGCCTCTAGCCCCTCTTAACTTCTCTAATAGGTGTAACGAGAGTCCACCTATTAAGTTGAGTCAACATGCAGTAAGTACTGCATATAGGATTAAACTGTTACATTTAATATGGGCCTAGACTTTAATAATTATTAAATAAAATATGGGCCAGCCCATATTATATCTAACAATCCCCACCAAGTCTAGAGTTCATAATAAATGTTCTCGCATTCCCTTCTGTCATTTGATATACCAGTGTTTCGATAGAGACTGTTAAGTTGAACATCTATCTAGAGTAGAAGTTACGCCTTTTCACAACTGAACAATGGACTAAGCCTTGAATTGACAGTTTTGTGCGAAGAAGGTTTCACCAAAACTCTTTACTGATACTAGGTGGCCAAGAGCATCCCTTCTGGTTGGAGCATATAAGTTAAACTCCTGGCCCTTTCATGAGCATCTAGAGATTCCCACCATCTCACGTACTGTGACTAGCAGTCGAACTCATACAGGTGCATTCCTCGAGGGATATCCTGTAGGTCGATATCTCTGCTTCTCATAAGTCATTAGAACATATTAAGGTAAAAGAAAACCAGCCTACCATACAGCATAGGAAAGAAGTACATCTGAGACGGACCGATAAAGGGTCTTTCCTCTCAAACTAGTTTCAGCTTATTTCTCCATTCTACTTCATGAGATCTCCGATCACATGGAACAGGTTACCGCTGAAATAGTCTATCAAGTGGGTCTCATGCCCATCTCACTCGATGCACTGTCTATCACATTACGTGACAACCCCTTTATGAATTAATCTGCTAGATTTTTAGACGTGTGGACATAGTCCAACGCTATTACTCCGGAGTTTTTTATTTTCCTGATAGATTTTAGCCGCCTTTTGACATGCTAGATGACTTCATGTTATCCTTAGAACTGTTCACCTTGACTATCACAGTCTGGTTGTCACAGTTCATGGAAATAGCTGGTATAGGTTTTTCAACCACCGGTAATTCCATAAGGAAATCACGAAGCCACTCGGCCTCAATTGTGGCGGAGTCTAATGCTGTTAGTTCTGCTTCCATGGTTGACCTCGTTAAGATGGTCTGCTTGCAAGACTTCCAGGAAACAGCGCCACCTCCAAGTAGAAACACATATCCACTCGTGGCGTACATCTCATCAGCATCAGATATTCAGTTGGCATCACAATAACCCTCTAGTACCCTCGGATACCCGGTATAGTGAATACCATAGCTCATCGTACTTTTTAGATAGCGCATTACTCTCTCAAGAGCATGCCAATGATCATCTCCCGGATTTGAAACAAACCGGCTCAATTTGCTCACAACGAAAGAGATATCAGGACTTGTTGCATTAGCTAAATACATGAGCGAACCAATGATCTGAGAATATTTTAATTGATCTCTTGCTATTCTTCGATTTTTTCTCAATAGCACACTAGGGTCATATGGTGTTGGAGCAGATTGACAATCGCTGAATCCGAAGCGACTCAAAATCTTCTCCACATAGTGGGACTGTACAAGAGTCACCCCACCATTATCTTCTCTTAACAGCTTGATGTTAAGAATAACATCTGCTTCTCCCAAATCTTTCATCTCAAAATTATTTGACAAGAAATCTTTTACCTCCTTAATCACATTAAGGCTGGTCCCAAAGATTAAGATGTCATCAACATATAAACACAAGATAGCTCCCTCGTCCCCACCATACCGATAATATACACATTTGTCGGCTTCATTGACAGCAAAGCCGACCAATATTAAAGTTCTTTCAAACTTCTCGTGCCATTGCTTAGGTGCTTGTTTTAGGCCGTATAGGGATTTCAGCAATTTACACACCAAGCCCTTTTGACCACCTACTATAAACCCATCTGGCTAATCCATATAGATCTCCTCCTCTAACTCTCCATGTAGAAAAGCTGTCTTAACGTCCATTTGATGAACGAGAAGACCATGTGAGGCTGCCAAGGAAAGTAGTACTCGAATCATGGTCAAATGAGCAACATGTGAGTAGGTGTCGAAATAATCTTCACCTTCTTTCTGTGAATATCCCTTAACTACAAGCCTTGCCTTGTACCTCTCGATAGTCCCATCAGGCCTAAGCTTTTTCTTGAACACCCATTTGCAACCTATAGGTTTACAACCATAAGGGCGCTTAACGACTTCCCAAGTACCATTAGACATAATAGAATCCATCTCGCTCCTTATTGCTTCCTTCCATAAGTCAGTATCAGGAGAGGAATATGCCTCCTCAATAGTACTGGGAGTGTCATCCATAAGGTACACAATGAAGTCATCACCAAAGGATTTTGCAACCCTATGTCTTTTACTCTTTCGAGTGACACCATTGTCATCCTCCTCAGAATTTTTCATATGGGGCTGTTCACTGTGTATAACCGGTGTAAAAATCTCATGGGGAATTATAGAATCATGACTAGAAATGCTATGTTCATTCTTCATAGGAAACTTACTCTAAAAAAATTGAGCGTCTCTAGACTCAAAAATTGTACCGACCTCCATGTCAGGTACTCCAGATTTAACAACTAAGAATCTATAACCCACGCTGTTGAATGCATAACCTAGGAAAACACAATCAACAGTTTTAGGTCCTAGTTTGTGCTTCTTGTTAATTGGCACGTTAACCATGGCCAAGCAACCCCAAGTGTGCAAGTATGAGAGATTTATTTTCCTTATAAACCATTCCTCAAATGGTGAAATTTCTTTATTCTTTATTGGCACTCTATTCAGGACATGACATGCCGTCAAAATCGCCTCACCCCACCATTCCTTAGATAGTCCCGCGGTCTCTAACATGGCGTCAACCAAATCAGTTAGAGTGCGGTTCTTTCGTTCGGCGATCCCATTGGATTCAAGTGAGTAAGGTGGTGTCCTCTCATGAATAATTCCGTGCTTAGTACAGAAATCAGAAAATTCATTGGAAAAATATTCTCCACCACGATCAGACCTTAACCGTTTGATTTTCTTCTCAAGTTAGTTTTCTACTTCAGCTTTATAGATCTTAAAGTAATGTAACGCTTCATCTTTCATTTTCAATAGATAGATATAGCAATAACGGTACAATCATCTATAAGAGTCATGAAGTATCTTTTGCCGCCTTTAGTCAATTCGCCGTTCATTTCGCACAAATCGGTGTGAACAAGTTCTAATGTCTCTAAGTTCCTCGCCTCCGCAACCTTGTGAGGCTTGCGAGGTTGCTTAGATTGCACGCACGCATGACATTTGGAACCTTTGACTAAGTTAAATTTAGGAATTAAATTCAAATTTGTTAACCGTGTCATACAACCAAAATTAACATGACAAAGCCGTGAATGCCAAATATTCGACTCATCCGTAATTAAGACATTGTTCGCAACATTATTACAGACATTGTCATTCAAAGAGAAACGGAATAAGCCTCCACAATCATAGCCTTTTCCAACAAATATCCCATACTTAGAAAGTACACATTTATTTGACTGAAGAACAATCTTAAAGCCATCTCTACATAGTAGAGAGCCACTAACTAGATTTTTCTTGATGGAGGGGACATGCTGGACGTTGTTTAAAAGCACGGTCTTTCTTGAAGTAAGATTGAGAGCAACCTACCAACACCAAGAACACGCGCATGCGATCCGTTCCCCATCAACAACGCTCCAGTCACGCCGGCCTGATAAGAAGAAAACAAAGAAATATCAGCACACACATGTACATTAGCTCCAGTGTCCATCCACCACTCACGCGAATGACAAACTGAAAGAACAGTAGATAAGTAACTACCATACCTCGATATTCCTGCAGTCTCGCTAATTATCATATTTGCTGATTTCTTTGGCTGGATAAATTTGCGGTCTGGGCATGCACTTGCCCAATGTTCACTGTTGCCGCAAACAAAACAGCCCTCGTTTTCTTTTCCCTTTTTCTTCTTAAACATGGTAGTCTGCTTTGGCTTCTCTTTCTTTTCCTGCTTTTTCTTTTTATTGCGAGATGCATTGAAATTATTTTTCTTTTGCGCCACATTGGCGGTAGAAGACTCAACGCCGTTTTCACGCGTGTCTTTTGCTCTCGCCCTCTCCTCAACATCAAGAGTCCCAATAAGGTCATCCACGCTAAACTCTTGTCTCTTGTGTTTTAGAGAAGTAGCAAAATCCATCCAAGAAGGTGGTAATTTAGAGATAATACCTCCAGCCACAAACTTGTCAGGCAACACACAAGGGAATTGTTCGAGTTCTTTTGCTAGTGCCTATACTTTATGAGCTTGTTCAACTACAGAATGGTTCTCAACCATCTTGTAGTCAAACATTTGCTCCATGACGTACAGCTCACTCTCAACATCAGATACACCGAACTTAGCATCCAATGCATCCCACAACTCTTTGGCAGTTTTACATGTGATGTAGGAATCAACATACTTGTCAGCGAGAGCGCTAATCACACCGCCTCAAAACAGGTTATCGGTAGCCTCGAACGCTTTCTCCTCTTCAGGAGTGAATTGTTCATGCTTCCCCTGTGCGGCGTGATAGCAATTCATCGCTGTCAACCACAGTGTCATCCATGCACGCCACCTCTTGTAAAACGTACCATCAAAATTATCGGATTTCAACGCAGCAGCAAATCCTCTAACAGAAAAATGCCTTTCAGGTTTTTGGATTGTTAGAGAAATAGGCATTTTCAGGTTGAATTTAGTCCATCTGATTAGCAGCATATAAGTGATGACAAATTTCACAAATTTGCAGTTACTAGTTACGATTGCAATCAGACTAGTAAGCACAAGAAGAATAAGGATGTATCCCGCGGAGGGACCAATGCCGGAGGCACCGGTGGCTCCATTCGTACCAGTTGTCATGGCACGTTGCTTAAAGTAGTCGATCTTAGTTGATGCAGGTAGAGCGTCGTTGCCATGCAGTCCCTCGAACAGCGCCGGGAGGAAGTCGTGGATCGGGGACGCCGAGGTTGAGCAGTCGCGCCGTCAAGCGCTCCCCAAAAACCTGATCACCCGCACACCCGAGCAGGTGTCGCTTGCGGGAGAGGTTCCGGAGGCCTGCTCTCCCGAAGCTCCGTGCGCACGGATCGCGGGGACGGGGAAGACTCGGAAGGCAACTTGATGAAGGATAGGAAGGGTTGTATTTCTCTCTGGGGCAGTGCCGGGGGGGGGGGGGGCGCAGATATATAGCCTCAGCGTTTTGGAAACTGCAAGCGAGGAGATAGGAAATTGCAGGCGATGAAACAGGAAACCGACATGCAGTAATCAAAGCAAGATTTCGGTTTCCTCAAATCTTGCCTTTCTGTTTCCACGATGCAAAACTTCTAAACGCGCGCACGGCATGCAGGCACGGCACAGCTCGGCTCGGCTCGCTCGCACGCACGCCACGCCACGCCACGGCTCGGCTCGGCTCGGCTCGCTCGCACGCATGCACACACGCCACGCAAAGATTGTTAGAGAAATAGGCATTTTCAGGTTGAATTTAGTCCATCTGATTAGCAGCATATAGGTGATGACAAATTTCACAAATTTGCAGTTACTAGTTACGATCGTAATTAGACTAGTAAGCACAAGAAGAATAAGGATGTATCCCGCGGAGGGACCAATGTCGGAGGTACCGGCGGCTCCATTCATACCAGTCGTCATGGCATGTTGCTTGAAGTAGTCGATCTTAGTTGATGCAGGTAGAGCGTCGTTGCCGTGCAGTCCCTCGAACGGCGCCGGGAGGAAGTCGTGGATCGGGGACGCCAAGGTTGAGCAGTCGCGCCGTCAAGCACTCCCCAAAAACCTGATCGCCCGCACACCCGAGTAGGTGTCACTTGCGGGAGAGGTTCCGGAGGCCTGCTCTCCCGAAGCTCCGTGCGCACGGATCGCGGGACGGGGAAGACTCGAAAGGCAACTCGATGAAGGATAGGAAGGGTTGTATTTCTCTCTGGGGTAGTGCTGGGGGGCGCATATATATAGCCTCAGCGTTTTGGAAACTGCAAGCGAGGAGATAGGAAACTGCAGGCGATGAAACGGGAAACTGACATGCAGCAATCAAAGCCGGATTTCGGTTTCCTTGAATCTTGCCTTTCCGTTTCCACGCTGCAAAACTTCTAAACGCGTGCGCGGCAGGCAGGCACGGCACGGATCACTCGCTCGCCACGCCATGCCACGCCAAGGCTCGGCTCGGCTCGCTCGCACGCACGCCACGTCACGCCACGGTTCGGCTTGGCTCGGCTCGCTCGCTCGCTCGCACGCACGCCACGCAAAATTGTTAGAGAAATATGCATTTTCAGGTTGAATTTAGTCCATCTGATTAGTAGCATATAGGTGATGACAAATTTCACAAATTTGCAGTTACTAGTTATGATCATAATCAGACTAGTAAGCACAAGAATAATAAGGATGTACCCCACGGAGGGACCAATGCCGGAGGCTCCATTCGTACCAGTCTCATGGCATGTTGCTTGAAGTAGTGGATCTTAGTTGATGCAGGTAGAGCGTCATTGCCGTGCCGTCCCTCGAACGGCGCCGGGAGGAAGTCGTGGATCGGGGACGCCGAGGTTGAGCAGTCGCGCCGTCAAGCGCTCCCTAAAAACCTGATCGCCCACACACCCGAGAAGGTGTCGCTTGCGGGAGAGGTTCCGGAGGCCTGCTCTCCCGAAGCTCCGTGCGCGCGGATCGTCGGGACGGGGATGACTTCGAAGGCAACTCGATGAAGAATGGAAAGGGTTGTATTTCTCTCTGGGGCAGTGCCGGGGGGCGCATATATATAGCCTCAGCGTTTTGGAAACTGCAGGCAACGAGATAGGAAACTACAGGCGATGAAACGGGAAAAAGACATGCAGCAATCAAAGCCGGATTTCGGTTTCCTCGAATCTTGCCTTTCCGTTTCCACGCTGCAAAACTTCCAAACACGGGCGCGGCAGGTAGGCACAGCATGGCTAGGATCGGCTCGCTCGCTCGCCACGCCACGCCACGGCTCGACTCACTTGCACGCACGCCACACCATGCCACGGCTCGCTCGCACGCACGCACGCACGCACACACGCCACGCCACGCCTCGCCTCGCCTCGGCACGGCACGGCTCGGCTCGGCTCGGTGGCGGCGGCGTGCGCGCGTGTGTGGCTCGCCTCTAGCCCCTCTCAACTTCTCTAATAGGTGTAACGAGAGTCCACCTATTAAGTTGAGTCAACATGCAGTAAGTACTTCATGTGGGATTAAACTGTTATATTTAATATGGGCCTAGACTTTATTAATTATTAAATAAAATATGGGCCAACCCATATTATATCTAACAATCCCCACCAAGTCTAGAGTTCATAAGAAATGTTCTCGCATTCCCTTCTGTCGTTTGATATACCAGTGTTTCGATGGAGACTGTTAAGTTGAACATCCATCTAGAGTAGAAGTTACGCCTTTTCATAACTGAACAATGGACTAAGCCTTGAATTGACAGTTTTGTGCGAAGAAGGTTTCACCAAAACTCTTTACTGATACTAGGTTGCCAAGAGCATCCCCTCTGGTTGGAGCGTATAAGTCAAACTCCTGGCCCATTTCATGAGCATCTAGAGATTCCCACCATCTCACGTACTGTGACTAGCAGTCGAACTCATATAGGTGCATTCCTCGAGGGATATCCTGTAGGTCGATATCTCTGCTTCTCATAAGCCATTGGAACATATTAAGATAAAGGAAAACCAGCCTACCATACATCATAGGAAAGAAGTACATCTGAGACGGACCGATAAAGCGTCTTTCCTCTCAAACTAGTTTCAGCTTGTTTCGCCATTCCACTTCACGGGATCTCCGATCACATGGAACAGGTTACCGCTGAAACAGTTTATCAAGTGGGTCTCATGCCCATCTCACTCGATGCACTATCTATCACATTACGTGACAACCCCTTTGTGAATTGATCTGCCAGATTTTTAGACGTGTGGACATAGTCCAACGCTATTACTCCGGAGTTTCTCATTTTCCTGACAGATTTCAGCCGTCTTTTGACATGCCTAGATGACTTCATGTTATCCTTAGAACTGTTCATCTTGACCATCACAGTCTGGTTGTCACAGTTCATGGAAATAGCTGGTATAGGTTTTTTAACCACCGGTAAGTCCATAAGGAAATCACGAAGCCACTCAGCCTCAATTGTGGCAGAGTCTAATGCTATTAGTTCTGCTTCCATGGTTGACCTCGTTAAGATGGTCTGCTTGCAAGACTTCCAGGAAACAGCGCCACCTCCAAGTAGAAACACATATCCACTCGTGGCGTACATCTCATCAGCATCAGATATCCAGTTGGCATCACAATAACCCTCTAGTACCCTCGGATACCCGGTATAGTGAATACCATAGCTCATCGTACCTTTTAGATAGCGCATTACTCTCTCAAGAGCACGCCAATGATCATCTCCCGGGTTTGAAACAAACCGGCTCAATTTGCTCACAGCGAAAGAGATATCAGGCCTTGTTGTGTTAGCTAAATACATGAGCGAACTAATGATCTAAGAATATTTTAATTGATCCCTTGCTATTCTTTGATTTTTTTCTCAATAGCACACTAGGGTCATAAGGTGTTGGAGCAGATTGACAATCGCTGAATCCGAAGCGACTCAAAATCTTCTCCACATAGTGGGACTGTACAAGAGTCACCCCACCATTACCTTCTCTTAACAGCTTGATGTTAAGAATAACATCTGCTTCTCCCAAATCTTTCATCTCAAAATTATTTGACAAGAAATCTTTTACCTCCTTAATCACATTAAGGCTGGTCCCAAAGATTAAGATGTCATCAACATATAAACACAAGATAGCTCCCTCGCCCCCACCATACCGATTATATACACATTTGTAGGCTTCATTGATGGCAAAGCCGGCCAATATTAAAGTTCTTTCAAACTTCTCATGTCATTGCTTAGGTGCTTGTTTTAGGCCGTATAGGGATTTCAGCAATTTACACACCAAGCCCTTTTGACCATCTACTATAAACCCATCTGGCTGATCCATGTAGATCTCCTCCTCTAACTCTCCATGTAGGAAAGCGGTCATAACGTCCATCTAATGAACGAGAAGACCATGTGAGGCTGCCAAGGAAAGTAGTACTCGAATCGTGGTCAAATGAGCAACAGGTGAGTAGGTGTTGAAATAATCTTCATCTTCTTTCTGTGAATATCCCTAAACTACAAGCCTTGCCTTGTACCTCTCGATAGTCCTATCAGGCCTAAGCTTTTTCTTGAACACCCATTTGCAACCTATAAGTTTACAACCATAAGGGCGCTCAACGACTTCCGAAGTATCATTAGACATAATAGAATCCATCTCGCTCCTTACTGCTTCCTTCCATAAGTCAGCATCAGGAGAGGAATATGCCTCCTCAATAGTACTGGGAGTGTCATCCACAAGGTACACAATGAAGTCATCACCAAAGAATTTTGCAACCCTATGTCTCTTACTCTTTCGAGTGACTCCATTGTCATCCTCCTCAGGATTTTTCATATGGGGCTGTTCACTGTGTATAACCGGTGCAAAATCTCATGGGGAATTATAGAATCATGACTAGAAATGTTATGTTTATTCTTCATAGGAAAATTACTCTAAGAAAATGTAGCGTCTCTGGACTCAAAAATTGTACCGACCTCCATGTCAGGTACTCTAGATTTAACAACTAAGAATCTATAACCCACGCTGTTGAATGCATAACCTAGGAAAACACAATCAACAGTTTTAGGTCCTAGTTTGTGGTTCTCGTTAATTGGCACGTTCATCATGGCCAAGCAACCCCAAGTGCGCAAGTATGAGAGATTTATTTTCCTTTTAAACCATTCCTCAAATGGTAAAATTTCGTTATTCTTTATTGGCACTCTATTCAGGACATGACATGCCGTCAAAATCGCCTCACCCCACCATTCCTTAGATAGTCCCGCGGTCTCTAACATGGCGTCAACCAAATCAGTCAGAGTGCGGTTCTTTCGTTCGACAGTCCCATTGGATTCAGGTGAGTAAGACGGTGTCCTCTCATGAATAATTCCGTGCTCAGTACAGAAGTCAGAAAATTCATTGGAAAAATATTCTCCACCACGATCAGACCTTAACCGATTGATTTTCTTCTCAAGTTGGTTTTTTACTTCAGCTTTATAGATCTTAAAGTAATGTTATGCTTCATCTTTCATTTTCAATAGATAGATATAGCAATAACGAGTACAATCATCTATAAGAGTCATGAAGTATCTTTTGCCGCCTTTAGTCAATTCGCCGTTCATTTCGCACAAATCGGTGTGAACAAGTTCTAATGTCTCTAAGTTCCTCGCCTCCACAGCCTTGTGAGGCTTGCGAGGTTGCTTAGATTGCACGCATGCATGACATTTGGAACCTTTGACTATGTTAAATTTAGGAATTAAATTCAAATTTTCTAACCGCGTCATCCAACCAAAATTAACATGCCAAAGCCGTGAATGCCAAATATTCGACTCATCCGAAATTAAGACATTGTTCGCAACATTATTACACACATTGTCATTCAAAGAGAAACGGAATAAGCCTCCACAATCATAGCCTTTTCCAACAAATGTCCCATACTTAGAAAGTACACATTTATTTGACTCAAGAACAATCTTAAAGCCATCTCTACATAGTAGAGAGCCACTAACTAGATTTTTCTTGATGGAGGGGACATGCTGGACGTTCTTTAAAAGCACGGTCTTTCCCGAAGTAAGATTGAGAGCAATTCCCTTTTGCTCTTGCCCTCTCCTCAACATCAAGAGTCCCAATAAGGTCAGCCACGCTGAACTCTTGTCTCTTGTGTTTTAGAGAAGGAGCAAAATCCTTCCAAGAAGGTGGTAATTTGGAGATAATACCTCCGGCCACAAACTTGTCAATCAACACACAAGGGAATTGTTCGAGTTCTTTTGCTAGTGCCTGTACTTCATGAGCTTGTTCAACTACAGAACGATTCTCAAGCATCTTGTAGTCAAACATTTGCTCCATGACGTACAGCTCACTCTCAATATCAGATACACCGAACTTAGCATCCAATGCATCCCACAACTCTTTGGCAGTTTTACATGTGATGTAGGAATCAACATACTTGTTAGCGAGAGCGCTAATCACACTGCCTCAAAACAGGTTATCGGCAGCCTCGAACGCTTTCTCCTCTTCAGGAGTGAATTGTTCGTGCTTCCCCTGTGCGGCGTGATAGCAATTCATCGCTGTCAACCACAGTGTCATCCGTGCACGCCACCTCTTGTAAAACGTACCATCGAAATTATCGGATTTCAACGCAGCAGCAAATCCTCTAACAGAAAAATGCCTTTCAGGTTTTTGAATTGTTAGAGAAATAGGCATTTTCAGGTTGAATTTAGTCCATCTGATTAGCAGCATATAAGTGATGACAAATTTTACAAATTTGCAGTTACTAGTTACGATTGCAATCAGACTAGTAAGCACAAGAAGAATAAGGATGTATCCCGCGGAGGGACCAATACCGGAGGCACCGGTGGCTCCATTCGTACCAGTTGTCATGGCACGTTGCTTAAAGTAGTCGATCTTAGTTGATGCAGGTAGAGCGTCGTTGCCATGCAGTCCCTCGAACGGCGCCGGGAGGAAGTCGTGGATCGGGGACGCCGAGGTTGAGCAGTCGCGCCGTCAAGCGCTCCCCAAAAACCTGATCACCCGCACACCCGAGCAGGTGTCGCTTGCGGGAGAGGTTCCGGAGGCCTGCTCTCCCGAAGCTCCGTGCGCGCGGATCGCCGGGACGGGGAAGACTCGGAAGGCAACTCGATGAAGGATGGGAAGGGTTGTTTTTTTCTCTGGGGCAGTGCCGGGGGGCGCATATATATAGCCTCAGCGTTTTAGAAACTGCAGGCGAGGAGATAGGAAACTGCAGGCGATGAAACGGGAAACTGACATGCAGCAATCAAAGCCGGATTTCAGTTTCCTCGAATCTTGCCTTTCCGTTTCCATGCTGCAAAACTTCCAAACGCGCGCGCGGCAGGCGGCACGCACGCCTCGCCTCGCCACGGCTCGGCGGCGGCGTGCGCGCGCGTGTGGCTCGCCTCTAGCCCCTCTCAACTTCTCTAATAGGTGTAACGAGAGTCCACCTATTAAATTGAGTCAACATGCAGTAAGTACTTCATGTGGGATTAAACTGTTACATTTAATATGGACCTAGACTATATTAATTATTAAATAAAATATGGGCCAGCTCATATTATATCTAACTGCGGGCACTCCAACTGCTGCTTCGGCTGTTCCTGACCCTTGCTGTTGCTGTTGCTGCGTATAGCCTCGTCATCCACCTGCCGTGTGTGTACAAAGTGGTACGTCCTTGCCATATGCTTCATTATTGGTAGGTAGTAGAAGCATGGATGAGGACTGACCTGCGGGAGAGCAGAATTAGAGGAATCTGGTAGTAGTAGCTGCTCAGGTTCGGAATCGGCCGGATGCTTGGAACCCGCGGCATGCCGAGGACGGACGTCGCCAAGATCTGCTTCAGATCACGAGCAAGCTAGCTAGCGTTGGCTTGGCTGTGGCTGGCCCTCTCTGATTCTCTTTCTTGAAAGGGCACTCGTAATTTACATTTATATGTATAGAGTTCAGGAGAGATGTAAAACCGAAAAACACTAGATATTATTCAAGAAGTTTTTTTTGTTAATGCTCAATGCATCGGAGTACAGTAATATAATAAGATTAATGGTTCCTCATGTCCATTTAAGTGGTAAGATAATATATGGGATGAAACTTTGTGAATTTTAAGAGAAAAGCAATTGATCAGTGTAGGGTCTTTGAGTGATTTTTGCTTGTCCTTCAGCAAGCTCCATGCCCATTGTTGATTCTTGCCTCTTGTGAAATGACTGCTAAAGCTAACTTAAATCCTATCACTGCAGAACACCAAGGCATAAACAAAATTGATTGAAGAGAGACTAGGGGGAAGAAGACCTCTTGTCAGGCCTACTGTTGAGAGAACTGAAGCACCACAGCAGCAGCTGAGGTTTCCATAGTGCTCTCCTTTAATCATTGAGGTACTAATGCATAGTATCTTTATTGCTTTGCGTAGTATGTGACATGCGGTTTTTCTCCACAAAAGTACATATGGATGTATGTGACCTGTCATGTAGTTTTCAATTTCAATATTTATTGGTCAATCTGCTGTTAATTTTTATCCAATAATTTAAGTATGGTTAGTCTCAAATTTACTGTGTTTGTTCATAGCTTGTAAAATTGCAGGTTTCCTGATTGTAGTTGTTTAACATAATTTATTGTATTTGCAACTGCAGATGGCTGACCGTAACTGGATGTACCTTAATAACCGTACTAGTGATAACTACCTGAAAGGCGTCTCGACTTTCATTGCTGTTGCGGAGCAGCACATGAAGCATATGGAGAAGAAAGTTATGTATGTCCCTGCATGGACTGCAACAATGAGAAGAGGTTTGCACATTCCATGCACTTACATGCGCATTTGATCATGCGTGGATTCAAAAAGAACTACAAGATTTGGAACAAATATGGTGAAGAAGGACTCAACCCTAATGAAATGTGGAAGGAGTCATAGATGCCAGTGCCGACCAGTGCGCACCGCCATCTACAGGAGGTCCACGTCTTATGAATGATGACATCATATCTATCGACGAGGATTCTGCTGCTGATCTAATTCAGAATGTTGACCAAATGATGCATGATGGTGAAGGAAACAATGGGTTTGAGTATAGTCAGGGAGAGTTTGCAAAGTTTCAAGAGTTGGTGCGAGACTCGAAAAGACCATTATATCCTGGATGCAACAGTACTACCACACTACTAAATTCGGTGTTGAAGCTGTTGAAGCTAAAGGCAAGCCATTGTTGGTCAGATCGAAGTTTCACAGCGTTGTTATGTCTACTTAGGGAAATGCTTCCAAATGAGAATGTATTGTCTGAAAACACCTATGAAGCCAAGAAGATAATTTGCCCTTTGGGATTGGAAGTAGAAAAGATTCATGCATGTAAGGAGGATTGCATACTGTATCGTGGTGAGTATGCAGATTTGACCGAATGCCCTTTCTGCGGAACATCTCGTTACAAGCGCAGAAAGGACGGTGGTGATGATGAGGTTCCAAGTAAAAGGAATGGACCTCCTCGGAAAGTAGTGTGGTATTTTCCCATCATTCCTCGCCTGAAGCGTTTGTTTGCAAACAGCAAAGAGGCAGAGCTACTTCGTTGGCATGGAACAAAGGGTCGTATAGCTGTCACCATACTGTGCATGTCTGTTCACTTAGGATGTTCATTGTAGATGATTTATGGTTAATAATTGTTTCTGCTTTTTTAAGTTAGTGTACGTGGGGGGATATGAAGCCATTCCTGCTTTGTGAAGAAATATAGCATGTCTGCTTTTTTTTCCTTTCAAAAAAAAAAAATAGCATGTCTGCTGTTATCTGTGTATACTTTTGTTTCCTCTTGTGAATGGTTACATAATTGTTGCCTGCCTTTGTGGCCGTGCTGTTATACTCACCTTGAGTGCTATGATTCGTTTTGGACCTTGGTTACACAACGGTTATCTCGGCCCTGTTTGTCATGAATTTTGTTTTCTTCAGATACACCATATGTAAACCTGTGATACTCACTTATATATAATTATGCCTAATTTATGTTATTTAGAAAGAAATTCTAGTTCATTTTATCTGTACCATGGTCAATTCCCTTTGCTGTGGTTGTTTTGGCACTGTGTGATCATGAGCTCTCCAACATCCTTTATTTTAGTAACCAATGGTAAAATAGAACTGTTGGCGTTGTTTATTTTATATTGGTTGTAAAATGGAAATGCCATGTTGTTTATTGGTTGAAAATGGAACTGCATGTTATAAACTAGAGCTGCCATTAATTTAAGCTCTTTAATTCATCATATTTTGCACTAAATATCTGTTGATAAATGTCATGTATGTTCACTCCTGTAAAATGGCCATTTGTCAGAGTTGGCTCTTGCTCCTATCCATCTGAATCTGAATGCACGGGTAGCTTGTGTGTGTCTTATTGAATCCACAGATGGTAACTCACCTTCAGACTTTTTCACAGATGTCTTATTGAATCCATCTGTTTTCTTAGTTTGTTTAACAAAATGATCCATAGTTCTTTTGATGTGAACAAAATGATCTATAGTTCTTAGTTTGTTTAACAAAATGATCCACCTGACAGTGGTGTTTTGATGACATGATGCCTTCCTTTGAAGAAGTTTTATTATGGAGAAGATAGAGAGTTGTTTGGGTCTTATTTGCCTGCATTATATCATGTCTATACTTTTGTTTCCTCTTGTGAATGGTTACATAATTGTTGCGTACCTTTGTGGCCGTGCTGTTATACTCACCTTGAGTGCTATGATTCATTTTGGACCTTGGTTACACAATGGTTACATGATTCATTTTGGACTGTGCTAATCTTGGGATAAACAAGCAAAAGCATGCAATACTTGTTCAACTGCTATGATGTATTACTTCAAGTGCTCTGCACTAATCTTGAATGTTCTCTTGTAGATGTCGTCGGGAGAAACTTCATCTGCCAGCTCTCAGTCTGACTCTGAGGAGCACGAGGAAGAACAGCCCCTTAGCCAACCAGAAGGGAGTGAAGATCGAAGGGCAAGGGCTGAGGCACAATGGCCTACAGACAAGGTCATTGTAACAGCAATTGCTGCCGATGGCATGCCGATACCGAAGAAAGAGAGACAGAGGATGAGGAGGCTGGCAGGGTTAATAGCGAGGCAGAGGGTATCCTTGGTTCTTTCGAATTTCTCCAGCTTGGGAAAAGAAGGCAAAAAAGTCATGTTCACGGACTATGTTATGCCGTACTTGGAATTCAATAAAGAAATGAAGGATAAAGGATTGAAGAGGTCCATGAAGGCAATCTCAAAGTGTTGGAGGAACTACAAGAGCACACTTGTAAAAGAATTCATAATAAAAAACGCTCTCCGTTCGAGCGTTTTAAGCATTTGAAACAAGAAGATTGGGATGCCTTTGTCAAGTTAAAGTATACAGAAGAGTTTCAGCAGATAAGTGAGAGGTACAAGCTTCTACGGGAGAAGAACAAGCATCCCCATCATCTAGGGACAGGAGGTTATGATGGGAAAATTGAGGTGTGGGCAGCTGAAGATGAGAGGTTGGCTAGGGATGGTCTGGATAATCCATGGTGGTTCTACCCTGGTCAGGCGCGGACTTGGCTGCGAGCAAGGGGTAGATTGACACCGTCTGGAGAGATCAGCTTTATCAGATAAGAGACTAGGGATGTGTCTGATAGGATCAAAGACCTCAACGAGGATTCTTTATCAAGCACTGGAAAGGATGATGCACTCAGCAAAGCCTTAGGAAACCCGGAGCACCCAGGTCGGTACTTTATGTTATGGATGCAGCTTGTATAACATCACCTAGTGAAACACCTAGAAATTACTAGAATATAAAATCACCTACATGATTGTCTTCTAGGAATTGTTCCAAAATGCACGCTCATGAATTGATTATTAGATGAACCTATAATATTAGATGAAATGTAGGCAACTATGTCTTACTCACTGCCCTGTTGTGTACCACTATATGTCATTCCGGATTGATTTTATAATTATAAGTGTTTCCTACTAGTGTATTGTTCCTTAAACTTTTAGTAGTAATGACCACTTTTTTTTAATAACTTGGTTAGATCTTCTTTTTGCAGGTCGTGTCCGAGGTGTATCAAGTTACCAGGGATGGAAGATCGCATTGCCAGGATATAAGAGGAAGAGAGTTACTGAGGAGTACATGCAGAAGTTTGCAAAAGTTCTTCGATCTCAAGTCGTGCAAGATGTCATTGCTAGCATGCCAAGTATTTTAGCATCCCAAGGTCTCAAAATCGTTCCAATTTCTGCAAGTCCTGATCAAAGAAGCCCGGCAGATGGAAGGCAGAGCAGCTGCTCATCCATTGACGCACCACAAGCTCCATTGACAGCAGAGCATGACCTATATGAGGAGATGATGCAGCAGCATAAGCAACATGAGGCATTTATTCCAAAGATGGATCCCGATTCCATAGGTCTCCTAAAAGAACCGACTCTCTGCACCCTCCTAGCTGATATTGGAGGCTACTCGATAGAAGTTGCAAAGGGTCAGGTATATTCTCAGCAGACCATCCTGCATAATGTTGAAATAGATGATGGCTTCGTTTTCGTATTTGTGGACAGTGTGGTTACCAAGTTCAGGGATGTAATGCTGGAACGTCCCATAAATATGAGGCAACAACAGTTGGTGAAGCACTTCTACAATGGGTTCAGTGGAGAAAGAGCTATGTTGTAATCAACAGTTCACTGGCAGGAAAGGACAAACCTCCAAAAGTTCCAAATGTCATTCCTGAACCTCCAAAAAAGGGCGATCAAGGTTCTCAGAGTGACAAGAATGGAGAAGGCAAGAATGTAAAAAAACCTAAGGGCAGCCAGCAAGGTTCTCAAGAAGACAAGAATGAAGGCTGCAAGAAGGCAAAGAAGAGTAAGAGCAGTCAACAAGACTTGAACACTAATGGTCCTTCTACACCCGAAAAGGCTGAAGCGAAGAGAGCAATGAGCGCTGAGACGGGGAAGAAGGTTAAGGTGACTTCAATAGCATCTGCTGCTGCTGCAACATCTTCTAAAATGGCTGAGCACATCAAGACCCCTCTATTACCAATGTGGACTGGAGCACACTACAAATTCAAGCTTGGGAAGCCAATAATGAGCACAACAGATCTTCAAAAGGCGGGGCCATTTTGTGTCAGCCTGCATAGTTATTATTTGCAGAGCTGTAGGGACAAGAAAAAGCAATTTATGGTGCTTTTGAAAGGTCATCATCTTGTAAAGAGTGACGGGGGTCCATTCATTGTTGACTTTGCTGACCTATATGATCTCTTCCATTTTGATGTCTTAGACGTGTCCATTGTACGCCTCTTCGCACTGTAAGTTTTTCATCTATATCGACCACTATATTGCATTCGCAAATGCTTAACCACTAGTAGATATAATTTGTAGAAATGCTATTTTGATTCCCATATACATGTTGATTCTGTGTCTAACATGATAGTTATAATTTGTGGGAATAGAGCTGTAGCGACTTTTTCCTGAATCATTCAAAAAATCCAATGTGCAAATTTTCAGTCACTATTTACTTGTCAATTTTCAGGTACATGTCTCTAGAATGCAAACGCAACAACTGGCCTGTTGCTGTCCTTGATCCTCAGCCACTGGCTCTCTGTGTCATTAAAGCTGATGAAGAGAGAGAGAAAGAAGTCATTACCTATGTGGCAAGGGCAATGAGCCACAGCTCTAAGACAAAGGAGCTTGTAATGTTTGCATGTAACACTAGAGGGCATTAGATTTCTGTGGTAATCAGCATGAAATGGAAAACCGTCTAGTATTTGGATTCAATCGTTGAAATGCATTATAATGTTAACATTCTGATAGATTTGCTTGATAGGTGAGTGTGCTAATCCTATCTTGCGCTTGCCTTGACTACCTCGGTTTCATATTTGCTTGATAGAGCAGCATGTAGCTTGCTAGACAAGTGACCATCAGCCCCAAAGTAGCTAATATTTTAACAGTAGGTAGAAGTAGCTAGCAATTTGTGCACAAATGTACTCACTTTGTATACATGTACCATGTAGGGCTTGGGAAGTCTATGTCCAAAGTGATGCAAAAAAGAAGAAAGGAGGTGCACTAACACATCTTACCAAATTTCCGGTAACTGAAATATTCATCAAATGGTATGAGAAAAGTGACTGATTGTGATTCCCTATGAAACTAACTCTTTGTTTATCCAGTGTCACCAACAGCAAAGGGCCAATGTCTGTGATTTTTACAGCTTTCACCATATGCTATCTATTGCAAGCTCAAAGAACTTGACAAAGCCCGAGGTTTGTTTTCCTCCTTTTCCAAGACATATTAAGGCTAAATCTCTAAGTAATAATCTTGTTGATGTATCCAACACTAGAATTAAATATAAAATATTTTTTAGGCTATTTACTCGAGATTACAATTCACATATGCAATACATAACAGAGTATTATCTCAATCAAATATTCAGTTTTATTCTAATCAAAGCTATGCAAATACCAGTGACGTTCAATTTTTTTTAAAGAATCTCACTTTCCTGAACTTCCATTTTGTATTGTTTGGCCTAATCATTTTCTATAAAATTAATTGCCAATTGAAATTTGATCAGTGCTGTGATGTTACTGTAAATTCAGTGCAAGTCGTTGTTTTATATTTCTGAACAGGGATGTTTGGAATGTAGCCATGTAGGAGTGTAAGTCATTGATTTAATCAGTGTCCGTTAATTTAAATTTACTAGTGCAAGTATGGAATGGGTCCCTTAGTGACAATGTGGATTATATAAGAGACATCTTTATGGGCTATTGGTACATACCACATAGAAGCAAATCTAAGATTGCTTTAAGGTTAATGTACTGGACTTGCATTTCTCTGTTACTCATATCTTGTTTTTATCATGACTTGAAAACTGTTTCTGCATACTTATTTCTTGTTCTTTTTCCAACCAATTGGCAGGACATCTCTTTCTCTACATGTCCCCTTGATGAGTGGGTCCTGGCTGGTCTTCGAGAGAGTTTGGCCAAGTTCATCATGTTAGAAGTGATCTCTCAAAAAGGAGAGTTTCATCACCATACTGCTATGTACTGACAAGCTTGAGAACCATTGTATGGTTGTTGAACCTCTGTTTTAGGAAGCTACCTATATGTTATTGGCTTATGGCTCGATGATGCTGTATTATATTGTTGAACAAACTATTTTGGGATGTGGATGCCTATCCTGTTATTGGCACATGATGATCTAATGCCTAGCTGTTATGTGGCTCAATGTATTCTGTTGTTGAACCATTGCCTAGCTGTTATGTGGCTCAATGTATTCTGTTTTGGGATGTGAATATCTATCTTGTAATTAGCACATGAATGCATAGCTGTTATGTGGCTCAATGTATTCTGCTATTGAACGCATTTTGTTTATTGCCTGCAATGTGCATTCTGTTGAAACTGCGTCAGTAGGAAACAAGCTTTAAAACGCTCCACTGGGCGTTGGATAATTTTAGTGACGGGTACTGCAAATACCAGTGACGGTTAAACAGGAGCGTCACTGATACATACAAACACTTCCGTAGTGACGATTTTCGAATAAGCCGTCTCACAATTTAGTGACGGGTTCGATAAAAACCGTCTCTGGTACTACTGACTGTTTTAAATGAATCCGTCACTGATAAATATTGACAGGTCTAGAGGAATCCGTCTCTGATAAATACTGACGGATTTATGTAAAGCCGTCACTGGTTCATGCTGACGGATTTATGTAAAGCCGTCTCTAATGCTTGCTGACGGGTTATAATAAACCGTCTCTGACACTAGTGACGGTTTTTGGGCCGTCACTAATAGCCTACCTTTAGTGACGCGCTTTTAGTGACGTGTTTTTTACCATCACTAATGACAAAATATCCGTCACTAATGACCTTTTCTGTGGTAGTGCACCTGTGTCACTTCACATTTTATAACCTTAGTGTTGTTATGTATTTTGTAGCACCGTGTGATCATTCTAATGAAGGACCTCCCAGTCTGAGTACTAACTGAAGAGCAAATGGGAGTCTTTTACCCCTACACCATTATGAAAGTTGCTAGTGACCTGTATGCCATAAAAAAGTTTATAAACACTTGTATGCCATGCACCCAAGTTTCATTTACCCGTGTGCCATTTTGGATAGATGGAGATGAAACAGCTGTTAAGTGGTAAGTGGGCTGTGTAAACACTGTTTTGCCCTTGGATGGGTTATTGGACAAGAAAAAATATAAAAAGTGAAAATAGTTTAAAAAAAGCGTAAAGAATCAGAAAAATTATAAACTAATTTTAAATAGCGTAAAAAGAAAAAATGGAAAATAATTTTTTAAAAAGGTAAAAAATGTTTGCGCCGTGACACGTACAAATTTCTTTCCATTTCAAAGACCAGAACAAAAGTGAGGAAGCTAGCTGCTTGTGACTGTGAGCGTCCGCGTTGCGATAGGGAAGAAGAGCTCGGTGGCCGCGCCCATCTTCCAGTTCCCTGAGGCGGACCACTTCAGTGACTACGGCTTCGACTCGTAGCGGGCCGACCTGGAGGAGGCGGAGCAGGCGATCTGGAGGAGGCTAGGCGCGCCGGCCTGGCCGCACGGGCGCAGCCTGCCTGACACCGAGCCGCAGGGCCACGGGGACCGGTGAGGCGGGGGGATGGAGGCGCGGGGTATGGCGAGGCCGGATCTGGCCGGTGGCCGTGGGGTAGGGCGCGCCGGCCTGGGCGCCGGCCTTCGCCGGATCTTGGACACGGGGCAGGGCGCACGGCGTGGGCGTCGGCCTTCGCCGGATCTTGGACGCGGGGCAGGTCTCGTGGGGCGCCGGCCTAGGCGCGCGCGCGGCTGGGCGGCGGTCTGAGGGGGGGGGGGGTGGCTGGGGCCTGGAGCCAGGGAGAAGAGAGGGAGCCCGGGAGAAGAGAAGGGAGAAGGGAGAAGAGAGTTGACTCAGGGGTAAAATAGTCATTTTATATGTGGGTTTCACCTGTCAGAGCTATGAAACCATTAAAATCTAACAGATGGTGGACGGAATGGCACACGGGTAAATAAAATTTGGGCTCATGGCATACAGGTGTCTTGAAAATTTTTTATGGCATACAGATAAGTGGCAACTTTCTTAATTGCATAGGGGTAAAAGACTCAACAAAAGGAGGCAAATACGTGAAGGAGAAGGTCTCATACACTAAAATGCCCCCCAAACATAAGAGGGCTAGGCAAGGTAACATGTCGTTGTAGGGAAATAAAATTATCATTGAGTGTCCACAAGGTTTGGGTTTAGTCTTTGAGGACCATCCGAAAGGTTTGAATTCAATCTGTATGTTTATATTTCATGTGTCAATATAGTGATCAGTTTTCTAAAACTCACTTCAACATAAATGATAGAATTTAACTTGATGTAGAGGAAACCATAAGCATCCCGGGTCATGTGTTGTTAACTAACCAGGACAAAATCGCGGTTCTGCCTGGACCGCTAGGTGTTGAGTTATCTAATATATATATATATATATATATATATTTGATTAAGAAAAAGAGCCTCCACGTTCGCTGTCAAGGCCTAAAAATTCCCACGTTAATCAGAGAAAAAGAAAAAGAAAAATTACCCATCACTGCCATTATAAAAAATTTAGACCAAAATACCCTTCCACATAATTTTAAATTACTCACTATTAACATTATGTAACTTATCCACCACTGTCATTATAAAAATAATAGACTATATAAATACCCTTCCCTATAATTTTTAGTTACTCACCATTAATTTTATTTAAATAATAAAGTAAAAATCCTAAACCAGTTTGGAATAATATATGCATGATATCCATATATGACTTTTAAATTTAACCTTTTTAGAGAACAAACAAAAAAAACACGTGTTGTGGTAGCAACACATTAACGTGGTTGTTGGAAAAACAAAATTCAAAAAGAATTTATGGACACACGGCAACATAAATATATGTGTCTTTAAAACAAATGTGTTCTGGTTGTGGCAACAACATCTATATCAACAATACATACACAGATACTGATTTAGAGAATACTTTCTACATGGCTTTAGAAAAAAATAAAAAATTGTTCATGAATACACCCTACTTTTAATACATGAGACTTTCTATATATTGACTCTCTAGCAAGATATATACATAGAACGTGAATGCATTTTTCGGTCTTCAGAAAATATTGGAACCTAGATATGAGGGTTCCACCGAATAATCAAGCAAGTATATGTACATTAAAGATTGTGTTGGATAATACTACACTTAATGTATTATATAAATCTGAGTACTTTGATTATAATGTCATGGTAGTCGAATAGTTCTGGTTTATTACCTAAGCTTTCAATGAGTAGAGCAATATCAATAAATACAAATCTATACATAACAAGTTGTTTTCTTTTTTTAATCATATCTAAATAGTTGATGGAATATTGATAATAATTTTTATAATATTTAGAATGTTATATAAGACTAGCTGCACAAATGTGCGGGTAGATTGACTAGTTATGTATTATTTAATGATCTAATGCCTAATAGTTAATCAAACTTGCCAACTTTTGTCTGTTATAAGCCTAAGTAATGATCTTCTATATAACTTTGTTCATTCACCCTCTTGAAGCAAACTGCAAGTCCAATATTATCTTTTTTTAATCGAATACGCAGGAGAGCTGCGTATCTTTGTATTAAGAGAGAGAAAAACGGTCCCGTACAAGCAACGCCACCTCACTCCGAACCGAGCTGTGAGGGGCTGAAATTACAACAAGGTCGTAACTAACTAGAAACACACAAAAACCTGACCCGAAGATGACTAAGGCCTAGAAACTCTAGCCTAGCCCAACCGCATGACCAGAGCTCAAGGAGCTAAGACTCCGAGCACCTGCAAGACACCACAAGTGGTGTTCGTCCTTGAAGGTGTGGAACAAAACCTCCAAACTCGGACTGATCCCATCAAAGACACACGCATTTTGATGCTTCCATAACAGCCAGGCTCCCATGACGACCAGCGTGTTAAAACCTTTTCGTTTCTCCTTCTGGACCTTTTTCACACTCTTTCTCCACCACTCTGCGAAGGAGGCAGTGTGCTGAGAGGGAACACAATGCTGCCGGCCGAACAATGATAGAATTCAAAACCAAAACTCCCTGGCAAATACACACGTGGTAAGAATATGTTAGATATCTTCGGTTTCTTGGTCACACAACAAGCAATAGTCAGGATGAGGGAGGTTTCTTTTTGCTAGACCATCTGCTATCCAACATTTGTTCCTTACCGCCAACCAGAGGAAAATTTTGCATTTAGCTGGAGCTCAGGATTTCCAGATTCTGTGCCAAGGTTCGAACTGGATAGCTCCATTGAAGAATGCCAAATAAGCTGACTTTGCTGTGTACTGACCCGAGTTGTCAAAGCGCCAAATATGTAAGTCCTCTTCTTCAGAGAGAACCACATCAGCAAGAATGTCGGCTAGCTGGAACAATTCATATAGCCCAATCATTGAGGGCCCACCTTCAATGTCGTGTGCCCAATTCTGATCGACCAAAGCTTCAGCGACCAAGCGTGTATCCCGAGTTTTTGCCAGGACTGCTGCTATCACAGTTGGTGCAAGTTCAGCTATCGAGCTGCCATGAATCCATTTTTCTTTCCAGAAAAGAGTAGTTCTTCCATTCCCTATAGTCGTTTGCATTGCAGTTTGAAACAAAGCAGACACACAATTGTGGGAAGGAATATCCAAAGAAATCCATGGCTTGGTTGTGTCAGTCTTCCGAATCCATAGCCTGCGAACCTGTAGTGCCCAGCCCGTGACCTCCAGATTAGGAATACCCAGGCCACCGAGTTATAGCGGTCGTTGTACCTTCTCTCATGCAACAAGGCAGCAGCCACCATTAACTTCTTTTCTTCCTTTCCATAGAGAACCTCTACGAATTTGTTAATTGCCTTGATAAACCACTTAGACACATTAATTGCAATTAGGACATGTACTGGTAGGGCTGAAAGAACAAAACGGACCCATGTAGCACGACCAGCCATATTCATGAGATTGGCTTTCCAACTCAGAAGTTTGTCACCAATCTTTTCCACTCATGGAAGAAGGTCCGTTTTTCTAAGATTTTTATTAGAAATAGGCAGCCCCAAATAGATGCATGGAAACTCAGCCGTTGTGCAGGCCAAGGTTGAAGAAATGGCCTCGGTTTGAGTCTCTGCGCAACTGATTGGAATGGCGCAGCTTTTCTGAAAATTGGTCCGCAAACCTGAGGCTTCTCCGAATACTTCCAAAACCTGTGTGGTGAAGTTCATTTGCTCCTCATCTGGCCGAATGAATAGGGCTACATCATCCGCATAAAGAGAAATCCGTTGACCAATATTTCCTCGAGTTATTGGTTGCAGCAAGCTTAGCTCTGAGGCTTTGATAAAGAGGCTATTTAGAACATCCATAACCAAAATGAATAATATGGGTGAGAACGGATCACCTTGTCGGAGGCCCCGTTGATGCTTAATTGCTTCCCCGGGCTCACTATTAACAAGAATTCTTTTGGAAGCCGTAGAGAGAAGGCAGGAAATCAGATTGCACCAAGAAGTTCCAAAATCCAAATGCGCTAGAATTTTCAACAAGAACGACCAAGAAACCGAATCAAAAGCTTTTGATATATCGAGTTTCAAGAAAATGCTGGGTACCTTTCTTTTATGTAGCAGCTTGATTGTTTGTTGGACTAGCATATAATTATCGTGTATACATCTTTCTTGAACAAAAGCACTTTGATTGGTAGCGACCAACAATTTTAGCATCGGCGCAAGACGATTGGCCATCACTTTGGTAACTAGTTTAGCAAAACTGTGTACCAAGCTAATAGGCCTAAAGTCCAAGGGCGAGAGCGCTTCTTCCTTCTTCGGGATTAGCATGAGGTAAGCTGAATTTAGGAGCCAAAGTTTCCTTGTATCTCCCTGCTGCAGGGTGATAATGGCCGCCATGAAATCCGACTTGATTATCGGCCAACAAGCTTTGTAGAAGCGCCCGGTATAACCATCCGGGCCAGGAGCTCTATCAGCCGGGAGCGCCTTAATAGTTTGCCATACTTCCTCCTCCGTGATAGGTGCATCCAAAGCTGAAAGATCTATTCCTTCACGATGGAAGAAACTGAAGTCCAGTGTGCTAGTGCGATCCAGAGGAGTGCCAAGCAAATCAGTAAAATAATCATAGAATACCTCCTGTTTGTCTTCCTGAGTAGTGATCACCTCTTCATCACGGACTAATTTGGATATAAAATTCTTTCTATTCCGAAATCTTGCTTGGCTATGGAATAGCGCAGTGTTTGCATCCCCGTCTTTCAAGAACCGAATCCGCGACCGTAAACGGGCCACAGTTCGTTCAAGAGAGGAGAGAACCAAACAATGCCGCTTGGCCTTGCATCGCAGCCAGTCTTCCTCTGGAGTTAGCACACGACTGTCTTGGGCAATTTCCAGACGGTGTAAGATTTCCCTTGAAAGGCCAAGTTGTGTTTTAATGTGACCAACCTGCTTTTGACTCCACGATTGCAGAGCTTTTGTGAGCCTCTTGAGTTTCATGGAGATTTGTTCCATAGGGCAAGATGCTTGGACCGGTTGTCCCCAAGAAAGAGTTACCACCTCATGAAAATTAGAAAACTTGGTCCAGAAGCTCTCAAAGTGGAATCTCCTTTTGCCACGTCGTCCTTCTTTGAGTCCCAGAAGTAAAGGATAATGATCTGAGATTTGAGCTTGACTCTGAAGAATACAGTCCGGAAACATTCCTTCCCAGTCTGCCGTGCAAAGCACATGGTCCAATTTGACAAGAGTAGGGGCCTCCCTCTCATTTGACCACGTATACCGCCATCCGATCAATGGTATTTCTTTTAATTCAAGATCATTCACAAGACGTCAAAATCAACCTATCATAGCACGATTCAGATTTTCATTGTTTTTATCCTCTGCCGAATAAATCATGTTGAAATCTCCACCGATTACCCAAGGGCCAGTGCAATGACTTCGAACATCACGTAATTCCTCAAGAAAGCCAGCCTTATCAGCGTCCTGGTGCGGACCGTAGACGATATGCAGGTCACGGGCCAAAGGGATCAAACTTGGCTTGAAACACCATGCTGACAGACGAAACACTGAATAATCCACTCTGTTCCTGGTTTCTGGCTGAAGGAGTTGTGGCCATCCGTAAGGGCTTAACAAACTTTCTGCTGTTGACATCTCCCACGCATGTGCCGGGATCCCTCGGAACTTGACATCAACCAAGGTTGGTAGGGCGATGCCTTCGGCGAACGCCTGGCGTGTCCAGCGGCGACAATGCAGTTGCAAATCTCCCGGGCCTGGAGTTGGTCCGGTATTGGCCAGCCTTGCGACCGTAGCTTCATCTTCGACGAACATAATGTAGGTTAATTCGATCACTGCTGGAGCGACGAAACACCAGAGGAGAAGGGGGTAGGCCGAAGGAGCTTGCCACCACCGCTTTGAGGTCGTCGGTGGTAAGGGCTTCGCTGTCCCCGATCACAGTAACGAAAACCGCTCGGCGGAGATCAGCTTCTGCACTTGCAATACGAGCTGACCTGTCGATGATGCATGGTGGTCCATGGGCCGGAGGGTTGCCGTCATCCAACACCTGAGGTGCTTGAGAGGCATCCCTGCCGTTGCCCCCACCATTGTTGGGAGGCGTAGGAGCAGGCGCCCCAACACCCGGGGGGGGGGGGGGGGGGGGCTTGACGTCTTCTATGGCGTGGCCTTCGACGACGGCGACCGCAGCGGTCAGAGTCTGGCGGCACCGCGCCATTCTCCTCTGCACGGGGCACGTCGAAAGCCACACCACTCACCACAGCTTCATGTTGAGGAACCATCTCGCGCGCCAAGTTCACAGGGCCATGCTCCTCCACCGGTGTGATACGCTTCCACACGGAAACCCGATTGGGGAACGCTGCTATCGCTGCCGGCGCCGCACCGCCTCTTGGAACGCCTGTAGTCCGACTAGGGCAGACGAACGCCCGATGACCCAGGTTACGGCACTTGAAGCACCGAGTACGGGACTTACACTGCGCAGCGCGATGCGTGCCGGAGAAGCAGTTGAAGCACCGGCCACGGAGATCCACTGGTACAGGTCGCCGCGGGCGACGCGAGAGCGCCGCTCGCTCACGCCGTGTCGCTCGGGATTCCACTTTCACCCAACCATCCGCATCCTGGGCGCAACTCACCGGGGACGGGATGTGAATGGTCGAGCGAAGGATGATACGTGGCGGCGGCTTGTCGACCACCGGGGAAGACGGCGGGGAGGAAGCCACCGAGTTGGCCGAATCCACAACCACGTCGCGGAAAGAACGCTGCCCAACCGCGGCCACCCCAGAATCCCCGGAGTAGGACGACGCTGGGCTGTTGGCGCTCCAGCGAAGTTCCTTCGAACGGCCTGCCGGGCGAGGTGGGTGGGTGAGGAAGTCCAATATTATCAGAAGAACAAAAAGAGAAGACACATAATAATGGAAAAAAAAAGATAGGGTTAAGGGTTGATGGTGACACTTATAAGAAAATCATGGACAAAGAGGTTATTCCATGATAGATGTTAAGGTAATTTTAGATTTGCCTATCCCTTTTTATATTATATATTTAAATGGTTCTATTTATTTATGAGCTAATGTTGAAATATCTAATTTGTGGGATATGCATGAATTTTTACTTTATAATACAAACTATGTCTATCTCTAGATAATTCTTTGTCAAGTACAAGTAAAAGTGAAATTTATATAAAATATCAAAGGTTTATCTTTTGCTATGTAATAAAAATGTCTATCATATTCCCTGCCCCGTAAAAAACAGCATCAGAACTCTGCCTTTTTTGTTTTTTTGTTTCCCATAAATCAGAACTTTTTCCAATTTCACTTTTTATTTTTCATGGTTTCCGTGGTGGTGTCTAAATGTTGGTCTCCCTACCTAATTATTTAAGAAAAAGCACAAGACAAAGGAGTCCTCTATTCTTACGTTAATTATTAAGAAAGAAAACACCGGTCAAAGGAGTCCTCTATTCTTACATAATTCTCTCTCTCTCTTATCTCTATCTCTATTCCTTACCCTTCCTTTCGTTCCTTATCTCAACTCTTTATTAAATGAGGTGAGTCTGCCTGCCACTATGCCAAATTAAGCGTATTTTTGGTGTGGTTGTCTATCTTTTTTTGTGTGTGTCCATCGTCGTAAGTTACCCAGACATCGTGGTTTTGTTATATGTAAGTTAATCAAAATCAGACTCTGGTTTTGTTGCTCTTTAAACGAAACAAAAACTTCCAATCTATGGAGCAGGCACCGCCCTCCAATGATCCTATCACCGGCGTCTCTCTAAATGTGATCATTGGAGCTGTCCAAGTAAATATGATAGATTTTGCCACCTGATGAGCAAGTCACTTTTACATTATATATTTAAATTGTTTCAAAAGTTTATGCGCTAATATTCAAATGTCTAATTTTCACATGGTCAAAACTCTCTCTCTCATAACACTACCACAAAGATGTACTATAGTGACGGTCCAAATATGACTGTAGCCGCGGGCATGGCTATCCGCCCCTACGATTCCACAACTAAAAATAAATAATTATAGCGGCGGAGAGGAGACAACCGCCGGTAAAAGTGCCACTATAGCAGTGGGTCACAAAGTCACCCGCCACTATGAATAAAATATAGAAAATAAAAAAGCAACATGCAACGGCGGTCGGGACGCCGCTGCCTTGCCGCTCGCCAACAACTAGAGGGGGAAGGGGGTTAGAGAGGGCTGGGACGGCTCTGACTGCTGCATGATGTGGGTTGCCGTTGTGTGAGGGGGGCCGTCGGATCCGACCTCTCCTTCGCCGCGCACCACCGTCCGAAGAGGGGAGGCGCCGGATCCAGCCGCATGCCGCCATCTGAGGAGGGGAGGCGCCGGATCTGGCCCCCGCTTTGCTGCATGCCACCGTCTGAGGAGGGGAGGCACCGGATCCCCCCCCCCCCCGCTGCGCGCCAATGTCCAAGGAGGAGAGGCGTCAGATCCGCCCCCTCTTCGCCGCGCGTCGCCGTCCCTGGAAGGGAGGCGCCGGATCCACCCCCACCCTTTGCCTCGTGTCGCCATCCGAGGAGGGGAGGCGCCGGATCCGCCCCCCTTCATCGTGCGCCGTTGTTCGAGGATGGGAGGCACTGGACACCCCCCCCCCATTCGCCGCGCGCCGCGGTCCGGGAGTGGAGGCGCCGGATCTGACCTCCCTTCACCGTGCGCCGCCGTCCGAGGAGGGGAGGCGCCAGATCCGGCCCCATTCACCGCGTGTCGCCGTCCGATGATGAGAGAGGGGAGGGAGTAGGGGCCGCTGGAGGAGAGGGAGGGAGGGCAGAGGCACCTACGAGAAGGGAGACAGAGGGGGAGTACGCCAACGAGGAGAGGTTGGGGGCAGCGTTGGCTTGTAGAGAGAGAGAGAGAGAGAGAGAGAGGTGTCGACTTGTGGAGAAGAGACTGAGGCGGCTAAGGAGGGAGGGAGTGGGGTGACCGGCTAGGGTTCTGATTTTTATATGGACTCTGTGTAGTGAGTTGTGGAATGGGCTTTAGCGGCAAACTACATCATGGGCCCGTACGTTGCTACGAGTATTAAGTAATATATAATAAATTTAGTTCGATATACCATATGTATTTAATCTCATTTCGACCACCGTGTACTCATTAGCAACTTAACAGGAACTCATTAAGTACAAGGATCTTATATATTGGTTGGGACACTACAATACTTTCTGTTTTGTGTAAGTATTCGTGAAACTTGCAAACAAAAATTACTCTTTATGAAACAGAAAGCTGTATTGTCATGAATTTTAGGGTGAGCTGAGTCCATCAGCTGTGTTTCATATGGAAGGGACAAATTTAGTAATCAGTGTGGAGAACAATAAAGACCACAGTAAGGAAGACGCATATGCATAATGCAGTTGTTTTATTTTCGTACTTCAAACCCAAGATGTAGCTGAATGAACCAACACTTTGGACCCTTCAAAAGTTTAAATGTTATAGTTGTTCTGCATAACCACTCTTAGCTGATCATTTTCCGTAATATCCATCTCAATTCTGCCTTAAAGCTTTCTGAAACTTGGAAGGACTGCGGTGTATATAAAACTGCACCATCTAATTAGTGTGTTAATATAAACAACTGTGTTAAAGTACATGTGCATCTCTTATGGCATTCATAGACGAAAAGCCATGAAAGATTTCAGTTTTCAATCAAAGAGAAATGTTAGAAAATACATATTCTATGCATTCAAATAAGTAAGCACTAATAAAGTGAAAAGTATAGGGATTGGACCTAAAATCTATACCTCAGTCAGATGCTCACTGGACTATTAATGCATCAGATGTAGAACCTGCAACCTAGACCTGTACACATCCTGTTCTTCAACGCCATGCTAAAGAGGAATCCAAAGTTGTTCTCCATTCAGGCCATAAGGAAAAACAATAAACACTGCTCATATAGTACAAGCTATGGTAGGAACTATATAAGAAATTAACATAATTGCATATCTATGCTGATTTAATCTCCTTTATAGCAATGACGTGATCAATATTAAGACTGAAACCTTAAACCCGATAATTAAACACATGCATGTACGTACCTGAATCTTATGAGACTGCATGTCCGTCCGTAGGAAAAAATAAGATGCGTTGCATGGCTGTTTGATGGTGATAACTCCATGTACCGCCGCTGTGGCCTTGGATTGTAGAATTCATGGAAGACGTTATGCCGCATATTCTGCTGATGGAGACGATGCCGATCTGATAAGACACATCAGAAAAAGTGGAGGTGCTTCGTTATTACCTTGATCATTAGTGTTGATGATCTGATGATATGGCTTCGTTTCCCACCCAATGCCGCCATTGACGGAATGGCGACGTTCATGGGCTATGTTGAAAATGAGACTCTCGATTGGATGGGCTGCCGCTCTAAAAAAATGTTCACGCTCGATCTCGATCTGAAATAGGGGGAGGGGATGGTTCTATGGACTCTGATTTTTCACGGGGGAAACAAAAAAACAGGAGTCCTGGTGCTGTTTTATGGAAAACAAGAAACCAACAAAACTTTCCTAACTAACCAGGCGGGGGGCAGAGACACGCACATGACAGAGGGCAGGATTTACGTTGGAAGAGACGGCTGCACCTGATTTAAAAAATAATTTCACCAATATATATTTGTAGATAGTATTTGATAGACAATATTATTACTCAACAAAAGAAAATCGATATATTGTTTTCTAATTAGGTGGTATTACATGGCCTCAGCAATATTATTCTGCATACGTGAAGCTAAAACACCAAAACATAATTGGTATTAACCAAAAAGGGATACAACATGAATTAATGATCAAAAGAACAGATTTAAATTCTTAAAAAGTTAGGGGTACATATAATATGACTATAAAACTTTTTGTGAAAGCTTAATAACAGGGAGCAAATATGTATGCAAGTTTCAGGATTTACTAACACTCAGAAACATTACTAACTACAAAATACAGATTAGCTTGCATTGATTTATAATCTTAAGAAATGGTAGATCTGAGTTTGGCATTTTTCTGAGTATTATTATAGTTAGTATGAATTAGTTGTCCTTTTATATGCTACAAAATCAATAGATGGTAATCATTTCTATAAATTGATTTGAGAGAAGAAAACATGTGCAATATATACCAGGAATCCATGAGAATTCCACTATAGAGCAGCAAATTAAACTGCATCATAAAAGAGCTGCTGAACACACGTGCACACCTTATGGAAGTAAAATGGGATTAATTCTAAGAGCAGATAATGTGTTGATGTGAAAATATACAGTCAACTTGAGTAATAGTGGATTAATGTAACTCTTTGTTACTCATCTCGGCTTTCAACTGAACAATGATCAGATTTCTGAATACATTATCCACAATGCATAATAAATCCTTGAAATGTTACAATGTTTTTTGTTTGTATGATTATGGATTGAAGAGTAGAAAAAAATGTCGTACCCTACTGCACTTTTTCAGAATTGATCTAGAAGTTTGATTATTGTCCTCCTGAATTTTCTTTGGCCGCTGAGGCCTTCTTCTCCTCAAAAGCTGGACTTATCACAATTACTTCAGGATTCAGTTTGTGTCTGCAGCCCTTCCCTTTTCTAGTTCATTATCACATAGTACTTCATCCATGGAATGAAATCACCTTGAATATTCAAAACTATGTGTCAAAGGATGAATCATGAGAGCCCAAGATATGTGAAACAGGCTAATAGTATCACTGACAATTGCTCAAGAGTCTTACAGTGAGGCTAGAGTTGCATCTTCTACAGACTAACAGACCTGAACCAAACTGAAATTGTTGCCACCTGCATAAATATATGTTTCAGTGGAATACAACATTTCTTTTAAAATAAACATAGCACAGATGAGATAACCAGCCTGCAAAAGGAAACCTTTTGTTATTATTCTCCATAATGAAGTTATCCCAGCACAACGATAACTTCTACCTCAAGATAAATAGAAGGTAAGTAATCAAAGACGGGGATTCCTTTGAACATGATGTAGGCCAGATTGTTGTTGCAAGCCTAGAGAATGGTGTCTGCAATACCTTCACAGTGCCAACCTGGAATGTACATGCAAGCTTAAAATTAGATTTATTCAAAAGTTACAGTTTAGCAGTGCAAACATGAATTGTTTTTAAATTTTCCATACCAAAGAATTTCGTCATTTTGCAGCGGTTCTTTCCCAAATATTTGCAAGGAGTAATAACATGCTTTTTATTTGATTTCTATAGACACAAAAACACACCACTAATTTCATGGAATGCTATTTACCAAACATGATAACATATGAAAAGAAAAGATGCATAAACATCACTGCAATAATTATAGTCTTTTAACCTTGTGTTTCCAACATGCATGCATAAAACAGAGGATATTTGAATAAACATGATTCATTTTAGAATTGCTACTGCAATCAAAATGGAAGACATAACAATTCATTTTCCTCAATAATCAAGGTCGTACCTACTTCTTTTTAACGTGTTCAGGAGATGAACCAATGCTGATATGACAAAGAAACCGTCTCCAGACATACCCATGGGATTATCAGATTCATGATAGCAACCTTAATAAATAAAGATAATACATGTTGAGAATTTTGAACCATCCAGCATACACAAAAGCCCAAATGTGTGACAATTAACCACTGAAACTTGCAAGGTAAAATGAAAAATAATATTTATTTGGCTTATTTTGTAATACACCTATGAATTTATACAATTATTTCTCTTCAAACATGGTTAGCCAATGCACTCACGAGCAGGGGAAGAGCCAGCAAATGGCTGCAGGGGGTGCTGGCTGCTTGTTGTGGATCTATCTGGAGTTCTAATTTGATTTTTCACATGGTAATTTTCTAATTTAGTAAGGAAAAAGGGCTGGAGTTTTGAGGGCTAAGGGCCCCCTGTAGCTCCGCCCCTGCTCATGAGCTGATAGTTGTCAAAACAAAAAGCTCCCTAACACCAATATAAGCAAATAAAGCACAGAAGGTTCTCTATAGACTTTAGTTTTCAAGCAATCTTAGCAGCTCATCACCACCCTGATTGAGGCATTTACAAATTGCTTAGCCAATGTCCTCCAGAGCTGATAGCTCTCAGAACAAAAAGGTGTATTAAGTTTTAACAAAACCATCCAGATGAATACTTGGGTAGTAGTATATGAAGACATGACAAAAAGAAAACTCTTCTTATATAATTGGTAATCCCCATGCTGAATAATAATAGGAGTTTCCTGCTGACCTTATTAGGATATAGACAGCATATAAACTTTTAAGCAGAATAGCATGTTATGTTTAGGCTTTTTGAAATAGAAAACAAAGACATGGCAACAAATGCAACGACAAGTGAAATACTAGAGTATTTAGAGACATAATTAGTATCAGAGAAGTTATAATGCATGCCAAATTAGGTGTATACTCGAATGAGAAGGGAATCTATGTTGCAAGGAAAATAAAACTAATTTAGTTAGAAGGGATTATGGTAATAAAATTGCTCAGCACTGTGTCATGTTGTAGACTCTCTCCCGTCACACATTCCACTAAACTGCTCCATATACATGTGGTATGCACATCAACATATACACATCAATATGAGGGAGTTAGTGAAGCTCTTTGCATTCTCCTTCAATCTGTGTCAGTGTCAAATAAATGTGAAACAAATATCATATATAATGGGAACAATCCAATGCGCTCAAATCTCCGGTGCTTGCGTCAACATTGTCCTCGAGGTTTCAAAGTGATAGAACATAGCAGTGCTTATCCAACATAAAACATTGTAGAGCACCTCACTAACTCGCTCATAATGCACGACCGCAACAATAGAGAGAAGGTCATGGCCGTCTGCATCACGAAGCACAACATGGAGATTATGCACAGGTGGTTCGATTTCATTGTTAAATCATGGTACTAAAACGGCAATGTGTTCAACTGGTTGCAAAAAAGAAAATAGAACAGAGGTAGCATGAGAATCGAATCTCACCTGATGAGATCCTTGAATCATAGCCATTACTTCTTCTGGACCTCGCAGCCTGCTCATTGCCGCAGCGGCCTCATATGTGCCTAGTCGATGGGTCGATCTGCCCTGAGCTGTAGCCTCAAATCCGCCCAAAGTTGTTGCCTCTTAGATCCGCCCGAAGTCGAGGAGGCGCGCCCGTAGAGGACGAGATCAACCTGCCTTCAATGGCGTGGAGGATCTCCAGCCGCCGGGTGGCCGCGCCCTCGCCGCTCCAACAGCCGGAGGTCCAGCCTTCTTTTTCACGGGAGACTTACATCCAGGCTTCTCTTATTGTTTACGACGTCGGGGCAGATCAGTTTTATTTGACAGTGGCATAGTGCAGGTGACAAAAAATTTTAGGTGAACGAGACGATCATACCGAAATTAATATATGGTAGAGATATAAAAGACTAGTAAAATATTCGTGCGTTACTATGAACTTTTAAAATATTTTTTTAATTGCATAATAGGTTAATTTTTTTAATTTTTTTTCTTATTTTTAATGTCAACAACCAAGACACTCAGTTAGGTAATAAAATGCAAATTGCATAACAGATTCATATCATGTTGATGTCACTGAGCGCGAGCTTCGATGACACAAACAGAAAGAATGAACATAAAAAGAAATTGCGAAGGGTATGAAACAAGACAAAAAGCGCTCTTCTTACGTATCCCAAACAGATTCATCACGTTACAAGTAAGTAGGGGTATTCATTTTATAGGCCCGACTTAGGCTATGTGCAAATAATCATTTTGTCTCTAATTACCTACTATATTCTTTAAATATTCTATACAAAATGATCATAAAGGATAAATTAATCATTTGAGCACTCCCGGTATCCTTCCTTGCTCCACACGCCATAACACATGCTGGTGCCACGTGTTGCCCTCTTCACGCCGAACAGACCCTTGATCTGGCACCGCGCGCTATCCTTCGAAGGATGACGGTTTCATCCTCCGAGTGCGCGGAGGTACCGCTCGAAGGGTCTTGGTTTTACCGTGGCTTCCAATGAACGCCTGGACTTCGAAGTTACGATTAATAATGAATAATAAATAAAAAGGATAACAATGTGTTGACTTTGACTTTTATCCGTAGCCCGACTTTGATGAACCCTCGACGGGTGGCTTACGAAGTGGTCTGCCCAATAGTAGCCCCTCGAGGGGTGGGTCCAACTTTGATGGGCCGAAACCCTCGCTTCGCCGGTATCTCTTACCAAAACGCCACCTTTCGAGCATCAAAGTTGGGCTTTTCGAACGAAGGTACCAGGGCTTCTGCCTATAAAAGGAGAATAACTGCGGTGGAAATTATTATTTTTACTAGCTACTTGTCCGTTGAGCTTCCACTATGCCTGCGATTATGACTAGGGTTCGAACAGTAATTGTTTCAGAAAGCGAGTCGTCTTCTGGGAGCTCACCCGGCTCTCTCGAAGGTAATGCTTGGCTATCTTGGGTGTCGTGGCTCTTTGTCTTCCGCTTTAAATTTTGTGTTACTATGGCTTCAACTCTCGAGGCTCTGCAGTAAATGCTCGTTCGTTTTTACCCGACTATATAAGCGGGGGGTGGGGGGGGGGGGGGTAAAGGTCTACGAAGCTTCTGTTACGATTTGCTTTTTAGTACTCTAGCTTCCCCTAGCTTCGTGCGCTCACGCTGCTATTTGGTGGCTTTTGCTTTTGAGGCTGCATTCGAGCTAACTCGGTATGTGTGGATCCTTGCTTCGAAGTGTTCCTTGCAATAGTTGGGGCTAGTTTCCAGGTTCTTACGGAGCTCACCTTTTGTGTTTAATTGCAGGATCTGAAGATATGGCTCGAGTTATGCAGACTGCGCGCCCTGACGAGGCTGCCACTGAGGAAAACCTGCCTTCGACGGCTATCGACGCCACTGCAAGTGAGGGCGACTCTGAGGCGGAATTCGTTAGGAGCTTGGAGGATAACCTTACTGCTACTCCCGAAGGGCTGAGTCATGATCATGGTCGGGAACCATCGAAAGAAGTTGAAGATAATTAAGAGGAGGCAAATGGAGATGAGGAGGACGATGAGTAAGGGGGTGGTGACAAGGATTTCGCTCCCCGAGGTGTTGGGAGGGTCGCTCTTGGTCGTACCTACGCACCTACTTATATAACGCAAGAGGACAGTGTACGATTGTCGCACTTTTTCTCTTGAATTGAGTATTCCAAGGTTTATCGAATCCACTAGGACCTTAGGGATAATTAAACAAAGTTAACAGTAAAAGATCTAGTCAAAGCTACTGTCGAATTTAGGTTGCGTGAGGAGGAGACCGGCCAGTGCAAAGGTGCGTCAGACAGTAAATCTGTCGTTGCGCCGATCGGCGCAGGAGTTGAGCCGATCGGCACACTAGTGAATCTAAGTCAAAGTGCGCCAGATGCCTTGTAAGCCTATGCTGTTAAGTGAGTAACCAGATATCTACTAGTGAGATCGTAACCAGAAAGTCTAATTAAATAGCATCATAATGGGTAATTACATAGATCAATGAAAACCTATAATGACTAAGACTACCCTGCTTTTCGAGCGGCTCCTGATTTATCGCTACTGAGAGGAAACCCTTAATCGCGCAAGTATCTTACCCTACTCAACTATCCAATAGTGCTGCGCAGGCTTAGTGCTGTCACCGCTAAACCACACTACTAGCATCATCAAGCAACCATCAATACAATGTCTGAATACTATCCTAATCACCACGATCAAGATAATATCAACTTACTTAGCCTAGAACTAAGCAAATAGAATAAGCACATGCATGATTATAGAATCAAGACAGACAAATCATCAAAACCATCATCAACATATTCAATCATCCTTGAGATACATAGAGTAAGATTCATCCCTGTCGAGATGGCCTACCTTGACGGATCAACTCTTAACACCAATGGTTCTTGAAACTCAACTAGAGATCTATTTTAACGGGGCAAGCCTCGGTGGCTCTAACTCACGGACCTGTTGTCCCTCTATCGCCTCTCTCTCTACGGCCAGGGTTTACAAGTATTTATAGGGGTTCTACTCGTAAAGGACTTGGTTTCTAGCAAATAAGGCGGTTGCGCTGATCGGTGCAGGATTGCGCCGATCAGTGCAAGCCGTGTTTTCTCCGGTTTCTTCTCCGAGTCGGTTCCTCTGTCTTCCACAGCTGCCATGTGGGCCTTTTCCTTTGAGATAAAGTCTTGTACTGCACGTCAAGATCTTGAAGTTCCATAAATCTTCTAGGCAAATATCTTCAAGTGTCTTGCGTAGATAAACTTCCATAAACATGTGGAATGGGCCTCGGTCACTTATGTGGGCCAAAACACTCTAGCGCTGACCGGCTCATGGACTGCACCGATCGGCGCACTGGGCTTCTTCAGTGCTTTTTGTCGGTTCTGGATTCCCGTCCTCTCCAGCATCACTTTAATCACCAATTTTACCTGTTTCTACGATAAAGCTCCAAAACAACGCATATACAAATATATAGGCAATATCATAGGTAAAAGGCCTAAATTAGTATCAATTATGCTCTAATTGGGGTAATATTCACATATAAAAGGAGCACTTAGGAAGTGCCAACAGTCGCCACCGACACCCAAGGGCAAGGTTCGAGCCATAGGGTTCAGAGCTCTGGTCCGGTGGATGAGGATCTGGAGGACGTGGATGCAGATATCAGCGATCTACTGCCCGCTGATGATTTTGGCCTGCCAAAGGGCCGGAAGGGGAAGGGGAAAGACCACGAGGGATCCAGACCTCAGACCTCCGTTTTTGGGCGATCTCGCCTCGATGCCCCAAACTACATAGGCTTGCCGAGTTAGGGTGTTTTCCCATGGAGGAGCCCAGCTGGCTGGTCAGGAGGTTACCCCATGCCCTGCTCAAGACGAGGCCGTGGTTTTTGAAGACCACTTCACTGCTGGCCTTCGCTTTCCCTGCTCAGCCTTCGTGAAGGACGTGTTGAGCAGATTTAACGTGCAGCTCCATCACATCAGCCCCAGCGAGATGGCTATGCTAAGCAAATTCGTCTGGGGCATACTGAGTTATCAAGGCCAGCCTGATATCGAAGTATTCTACAAATACTACTGCGCTCACTATCAACCAAAGATTATCAAGATTGATGGCGTGGTACATGAGGCTGACTTTGGCTGCGTAACCTTCATGCCCCGCTTCAAGCGCGATAATCAATTTGTTAAGTGCAGTCAAAACCGCTGGAGTGACAAGTGGCATGAGTGCTGGCTGTACGTGAAGGTTGCCGTGGAAACTGCTCCTACGAAAGAGGGAGGGGCGACTACTTTTTCCTTACCTTCGAAGCTGACTCCCTGCGAGCCTGGATCCACGAAAGACAGGGTGCCTAAGGGCTATAAGAACGAGGCTGCCTTCCACGTCGCTACCTTCAATTCAAGCGGTCGGGACCTCGTCGAAGAGTTCGCGGCTGCGAATATGTGGCCACTACGCAAGGGATGTTTAATTCCTAGGTTTATTTAGAAGAAGATCCCCTCGCGGCCTGACATCACCATACCATTCCTGGAGGTGCCCGTGGATAAATGGGGTTTTGGTGATGAAGAGTTTTTGGTTTTCCTGCAGTGCGCCGGCGAGGCTGTGGTGGGGCCTTACACTCATGAGGAGCACAAACACACCTGCGAGTGGACTTCGCACAGCGGCCGACTTAACCGTGTCCTGACATTGGCCGGTGTGAAGTATCTCGCTCGTGTCGCACCAGGACCTCGGATGAAGAGGAACCAGTCCCCCGGTAATGTTGGTTCGGATGTTGGCAAGGCAACGGGGGCCAAAAAGGCCAGGAAGGAGAATTGTCCACCGAAGCCTCCCCTGCAGATTGGGAAGAGGAAAAGGGAGGAGGAAACTTTGAAGGTCCCTCCGAAGCGTGCGCTGGCTAAAGAGCCCCGCCGGGACTCTTCAAGCTCGTCTGCCCCCGGCCTCCGCGCCGTTGGAACTTTGGTGCGCGTCGGCGCGATGGCGGATGCTTTCAACGGCGATGACGATGAGGAGGATGACGTGGTGGTGGTGTCTCCCCTTGCTGCGAGTGGTGTTGCTGATGCGCCAGCTTCGAGTCCCTCCGTTATTCCCACGAGGAGTCAGGCTGTGGATACGGAGGCCGCGGACACCCTTGCAGGTCTTAAGGAAAACTTTTTTGCTCGCTTTGGACCTTCGAGTCCAAGTCAACTTTTGATTGGGGCTGGAGGCTTTGGAGGTTCTGCTGGTAGAGGCTTGGGGCTGCCCGCGGGGTATGAGGATTTTGCTGATCCCAAGGCTTGGGCTAATCTATGCTCTGCTCCTGATGCTTTCATAGCCGAGGGGGCTCAGCTGTTTGGAGCCGCGGATTTCTTCTGAGAAGACTTGCACAGAGCTAGCTTCGTTGGAGAAGGAGAAGAATTCACTTGCAATAGAGAACATGTTGCTGAAGGAGAAGCTTAACAGCCTTCGGTCTGCGAAGGATAAGGCTGCGCTTGAAGCTATGCGCATGCAAAAGGAGCTTAATGCTTCACGGGCTGAGGTTGCTGAACTAAATACCGGCTTAAGTCGCCTGGAAGCTGCTGAGGCTAAGATCGCAGCTTTGGAAAATGAGAACACAACTTTGAATCATGACCGATCGACTCGCAACTATGGTTTCGCTACCCAAGCTGTATCCGCACACCAGCAATATTGCGAGGCTTTAGGTTATGTTGGTGCTGAGCCCATGTCACTAACCGACGGGGCTGCAATCACCGAAGCTGTTTTCTTTGGGTGGCGAAAGTCTGAGTTCGAAGCTCTCCTAGGGGTGATGGACAAGCACGGCAACTTCAGCGCGCTACATACTGCGGAGGCCGCTTTTGGGCTGCTAGAACGCGAAGGCTGTGACCACTTCCATGCTCTGGGAAGGTGCAACTTTTCGATTGGGGTAGACGCTCGGGATGGCTTATCACCGGAGGCCATCGCCGCGGCAAAGCGCGTCGCAATGAAATTCTGGTGCGATCACGGCCGCGAAGCCGCTCGATAGGCTGCCATTGAGAAACTGGCTCAGGTTATACTTCTGTTTGTGCATTGTATTTTCATTTATTCGCGCGACATTCAAAGTTGAAATTGATTGTGCTTGTGCAGATGCGTGGCTCTTCGAGGAGCGGTGATGGCCAGGCTGAAGATCCTTCAGGGGGCCAAGGCACTTCGAGGAACGCCGTCGAGAAGGCTGGAACTTCGGAGGGTGGATCAAAGACCGCACCAAGCGAGGTTTAGGATTATTTGTAGTTGTTGTATTGATATAACATACTTTTTGGGAGGTCCTGAGGGAAATTTTGTAACAATAATTTTGACATGCCTACTTCACCCTGCTCAGGTGTCCTTCGTGTTGCCTGCGCGGGAGTCCGAAGAGGATGCTTCTAGTGGATCTTCCATGTTGCACATGTTGGATTTGATGAGTGAAGGGTCCCAATCTTTAATGGATGATGCTTCCGTACCGATGCCTGCTTCGAGTAGTTCTGAGGCCAGTTTGAGCGGCTTCGAAGCGTTAGATGTTGCGACGGAGGCTGAAAGATTTGAGTACCCCGAGCGCGCATCTTCGTCCAAAGCGCGCTTGGTGACTTTGGACGCCGGTGTGGTTTGTGTGGGGGATTATTCCCACTTATTTACACATGGCGCTTCATCTAGTGCGTCATCCACACTTGGTCGTCGGGGTAGGGGTAGGTCCCGTGGTGGGGGAGTCTCAGTAGACAGACTACGCAGGGAGCGAGGACCGAGGTCTCCGCATCCGAAGCAAAGTGAGAAATCCTTGAGCACCAATGGTTCCAACGCCTCGATTCCGCGGCCATCCCGTCCGCGGATTACTGTGGCGAAGCGATCAGTTAGCTTCGTGCTGAATTCGCCGACGAAGATTACTAAATCCTTTTCGCAAGCGCCAGTTCTAACTAGTGGAAATGCCCAAGATTCGAGTGTCCTTGGTTCCGGGGGCTCGAGACCTAATCCTTGCCGCCCTCCGCCTGGTTACACCACCAATGAATGGTCGGTTTTGCTTCCCCAGTTGTTAGCTTCTAGGGTTGTTGTAAAAGAAGAACCCATTGATTGTGATTTCTGATGTAAACATTCATTAGCTGCAATTGTAATAAATTATGTCTTGCTAGGTTTGTGTTGCTATGATTTGCTTAGCGCTGACGTCAAATACCGCCCTCTCCCTCGAATTGCTAAGGGCGAGGTGTTCTAAGACGAACCCTTCGACGAGATTTGGGCTGCAACGAGCCCCTAGGCCTTCGACGGGTTTGGGCTGGAACGAGCCCCTTAGCATTTTTTCGCTAAGTTTTTTGAAAAACGCCACCCTCCCCCTCGAAGTGCTAGGGGCGAGGTGTTTTAGGGCGAACCCTTTGACGGGTTGGGCTGCAACGAGCCCCTTAGCATTTTTTCGCTAAGTTTTTTGAAAAATGCCACCCTCCCCCTCGAAGTGCTAGGGGCGAGGTGTTTTAGGGCGAACCCGTCGACGGGATTTGGGCTGCAACGAGCCCCTTAGCATTTTTTCGCTAAGTTTTTTAAAAAACGCCACCCTCCCCTTGAAGTGCTAGGGGCAAGGTGTTTTAGGGCGAACCCTTTGACGGGTTTGGGCTACAACGAGCCCCTTAGCATTTTTTCACTAAGTTTTTTGAAAAACTCCACCCTCCCCCTCGAAGTGCTAGGGGCGAGGTGTTTTAGGGCGAACCCTTTGACGGGTTTGGGCTGCAACGAGCCCCTTAGTATTTTTTCGCTAAGTTTTTTGAAAAACGCCACCCTCCCCCTCGAAGTGCTAGGGGTGAGGTGTTTTAGGGCGAACCCTTCGACGGGATTTGGGCTGCAACGAGCCCCTTGGCCTTCGACGGGTTTGGGCTGCAACGAGCCCCTTAGCATTTTTTCGCTAAGTTTTTTAAAAAACGCCACCCTCCCCTTCTCAACATTGATGGCTTCAAAAGTAAGTTCAAGGACCTTGTACTTCTCACGTAGCTCTACATGATCACCCTTGAGTTTGTCATAACTCTTATTTAGGGCCTCATAAGATGTGACAAGGTCCTTGAGCTTACTCTCAAGCTCACCAAAATGGTCCTTAGCCAACTTACACTCTCTTCTTACCACATCCAACATTTTGGATTTCTTGAAAGCGATGTCGCGGGTTTGCTCAAGCATACTCCAAAGCTCGTGGTCATGAGGCATGTGGGAGGTGGAGGAAGAGCTTGTGGAAGTGTGGTCTTGATCATGGCTAGGCCAGCCAGTTCTTCAACATCGCTTGAGAAAGAGGATGTGTCACCTGAGTTGTCACTTGTCCACTCTCCAACAAAGGCCTTGCGTGAGAACTTCTTCTTGTAGTCTTTGGATTTGCCTTTGCCTTTGCTCTTGTCCTTGTTGAAGTAACTCTTCTTCTTTTGCTTGGCTTTGGGGTCTTCTTCTTCTTCCTCCTCTTCATCACTTGAGTCTTGGGGTTTGAAAGCTTCTTTCTTGGGCTTGGGACAATACCGAACAAAGTGGTTATTGGACCCGCAGTTGAAGCACTTGCCCTTGCACTTGGAAGCAAACTTGTTCTTGAAGGTCCTCATCTTCTTCATGAGAAGAGCCAAGTCCTCACTCAAGTCATCTTCATCATCATCATCATCATAATCTTCAATCACCTTCTTCTTGCTCTTGGTAAGCTCCTGCTTCTCGACTTGAAGAGCTAGGTTGGATGGTTGTTGATCATCCAAACCCAACTGGTAGCTATCGAAAGCAGTGATCTTCCCAAGCACATCCTCGATAGTCTTCGTCTTGAGGTCACCTTGCAAGGTGTAGGTGATGATGGACTCATACTTGGATCTTTGAATAGCCTCAAGAATCTCTCATCACTTCAACGGGCTTGAGCTTGAAGTCATCCCTAAGAGCGTTGATCTCCTCCACTAGTACATGAAAGCGAGAATAAGCAGTGTTAGCTCTCTCATGTGGAAATCTAGTGAAGTTATCATACTTGTTCTTCAGCACATAATATCTTTCCTCTTTGACATCACTAGTACCCTCATGGATATTCTGAATCTCAGTCCAGATATCATGTGCTGACGAACTCGCATCCAATCTAGCAAAAACATCCTTAGAAATGCATGCAAACAGAGCATTCTTGGCCTTAACATTGTGCTTAATGAAATCAGGATCCAGCGGGTTCACATCCACATCCGAATCATGGGTCACCGTCCATATCTCTGGATCTAGGGACTCAAGGTAGGCTTGCATGCGTGCCTTCTAATACCCATAGTCCTCCCCATAGAATATGGAAACACTCCCCACCTGTCCCAGCATCCTTACTCAAGGCGGTAAAGCCTCAAAGATGAGTACTTGGCTCTAATACCAATTGTAAGGACCGAATGCGTACCAAGAGGGGGGTGAATCGGTAAGCCGACCACAAATCCAAATACTTCAATTTCACACCACTAGATCCTAGCAATCATTGCAACCTAAGCAATTCTATGAGGCCAAGACCCTACACATGCTAGTGTTCATGATGAGTACAAATGAGGAAGCTAAACACACTAGCGTATGCAAGCCACAGTTCAACCTACTCACTAGAGCACACAAATGCTGAATAGTAGAGCGGGTCAAGGAATGCTCATGATTTTTTTCCTGAGGTCTCAGAAGGGTGGCGCCTTCCCCTGATCCTCGTTGGACCATCCCGCCACCAAATGGAGTTCTCACACACGAGCCCGCAATCACTTCCGAAGTGAAGACACGGTTGCATCACCGCTGCCAGCAAGGCACAAGCTCGCCTCCCTCGAGAACTTGCCGGACTCCCCGAGCCGACACGGGCGCTCACTAGTGATGCCCCATTCACCGGCAGGCTCAAACCAGGTACAAACGTGAGATGACCTTCACAATCGATCATGATAGGCTCGATCACCGACACCTAACCGGTCTAGGTCTCACTATAGACCAAGAGTAACAACCTAGATCCAACCCTCAAGGACACCCTAGCCTTAGATATGCAAGATGCTCTAGTTACTCTCACTAGCACTCTCAAGATATGCAATATCTCCTCCTAGTGCTCTCCTCTTTTCCTCCTGGCTCTCACCAAATGCTCCAAACTATTCCACTGGCAAAGAGAGGTCTCCTAGATCCCAGCAACAAAGTTATATAGGCTTCTAACCTCCAACTAGCCGTTGTTACACGAAATCAGCTTTCTAGGCCAACTAACCGTACAGTCCAGTCACTCCTTGACCGGACCATCCGGTCACCTCGGAAACGGCTCCTCCAGAGCTGTTGGCTCTCTGCCCACTGCTAAAGTCATACCTGACTGTACCGTCCAGTCAGTAGACCAGACAGTCCTGTCTGTCTAACTGTCGAACATGTCCGACGCATCGAACAACTCCATCGAACTCCAGAGGCTTGCTTCCTCTCTGTATTATGCTTCACCTATACACACTGGACCGTCCGGTCTCTAAGGTCTCCAGCACAAATAGATTCCTCGCTATGTCTTCTCTCTGGTACGCATGTTCCTCTAGTGACCGTACAGTCCAGTCTCCACTGACCCCTCTGTCCAGTCACTATGTCTAGAAGCTGAAACTCCTCGTCCTCGCTTGACTTCATTTCCCGGCTTCTCCGAACAGCTCCTTGGCTTCTCCACTGTCATCTAGTGCCTGTGATTTCACTGAGCATCCATGCACATCACCGACTAGCATGACCTAAAGAGACATGACCTAGACCCCCTTGATAGTCCGGTTTTTCCTATGGACTCAAAGCCCTAAGAACTAGACAAGTGTTCCAAACACTTGCTCCATAGCTTGTCTTTAGCCTTGATCCATCTTCATCAACCCTTGGACTCCATCAAGCTCATCAAGCCACCATGGTTGTGGTCATTGTCATCGATCGCCAAGGCAACCATCATTATTAATAAGATTTGTAGTAGAGTTGGAGATGATATCTGCATAGACAACACTTGTGTAGATATTATCCCACAATTTCATAGTTGTCATTAATCACCAAAACATTCATATCTCGGGGATCCAATCATTAATGGTCATGAAGCTTACACATACCACCACGCGCTTGGTCGATAATAGGTAATGCCTCAATTTCACATATGAGAAATATATACATAAACATAACTTCTCAATCTCAGGTACCTGGTTTTGGCATCAATCAATCGTCGACTAAAATAGAATACCACTATTTCTTTACCTTTCTGCTCTTTAATTAAAGTCGATCTGATCGACTTTTTATCAGCCGCGAGGTATAGTTGAAAGGACAATCCTTCTCTTGGTGGCACTAATACAGGAGGCGAGATCAGATAACTCTTTATATCAACCACAAATCTCTAATCAGCCTTCAACTTCAATAAGGGAGTAAACACATCAAGCTGTCCTAACAAATTTGAGATAAATCTTCCTATAAAATTTACTTTGCCGCTCAAAGATTGCAGGTCTATCTTGTTAACAGGAGGCTTGATGTCGTTGATAGCTTTCATGCTTTTTGGGCCAATTTCAATTCGTCTTTCATGCACGATAAAGCCCAAAAACTACCCAGCCGATACGCTGAAAGCACACTTCTTAAAATTCATCTTCAAGCCATACTTTCTAGTTCTCTAAAGTGCTTCTTGTAAATTGGCTATGTGATCTTCTACTCTTTCGGATTTCACTACCACATCATCGATATAAATCTCTACTAACCTACCGATCAGATCATTGAATATGTAATTCATAGCCCTCTGATACGTGGCTCCAGCATTTTTTAAACCAAAAGTCATAACAACCCATTCATATAATTCGATAGCCCAGGACACCTAAAAGCAGTCTTCGGTATATCTTCTTCTGCCATAAAAATTTGATTGTAACCAATATTGCCATCCATAAAACTAACAATCTTATGCCCAACTGCTGCATCAACCAGAAGATTTGCTATCGGCATCGGGTAATCATCCTCAACTGTCCATTATGCTTGAATACAGGCATTGGGTAATCTTATGCCTTGTTCAATGGTCAAAAATCAATGCACACCCTCAACTGTCCATTATGCTTGAACACAGGCATAATATTGGAAACCCATTCTGGATATCGGCAAGGTCTAATGAATTTAGCATCATATAATCTGGTAATCTTAGCCTTGAAATCATCATAAATCTTTAGATCTACTCTTATCTGTGGTTGCTTGTACAGACGATATCCAGGTTTGGTGGAAAGCCGATGTTCAACAAAGGACCGGCTAAGACCAGGCATCTTAGAATAATCCTAAGAAAAACAATCCAGATACCCTCCAACAATTTTATTAATTTAGCTTTAAAATCCTCATCTAATTTCTTACTAATAAATGTCAGCCTGGGCTTATCTCCATCCCCTATATCGATTTTCTGTAACTCGTCGGCCGACATAAATTATTTCCCTAACTTGCCATCTTCTACAAAATCCATTAGGGTGCCTGTCAGAGAAACAACTTCGAATTTAACTGGTCCACCACCTCAACACCATGAGTAGTAATCTTAACATAGTCTCTATCCCAAATCTTGCCAGACAGGCACTCCATGTCATCTGCATGCCATGGCGCAAAATCGGTCGATGCAACATTCACGGTTTCATTGGCCGGGACCACTTTGACTTTATCACCGATCCACTGGACAAGAGATTGGTGCATAGTCGATGGTATGCAACAATTCGCATGTATCCAATCACGGCCCAGTAGCCAGTTGTAGGTTCCCTTTCTATCAATAACAAAGAAGGTAACTGACAAAGTTTTACTACTGATTGTAAGCTTAACATTCAAAACGACCTTGGCTGCTGCAATGCGACCACCATAATCTCTCAAAATCATATTAGTATCAATTAAGTCATCACCAGTCTTACCCAACTTTCTGGCAGTGGTGGTCGGCAAAATGTTGACTACAGCACCTCCATCGACCATCATCTTTCCATCGGCATCCCATTGACAAATCCTTTTAAATACAAGGCCTTCAAGTGTTGATGTTTAGACTCATCTGGCTTAAAAAATAATGCTTGCTATGTATCAATTACTAATTGAGGCGCATCATCTTCATCAGCAAACGATTCTTCTTCTGAGGCCATAAACTCTTGTGGGAGCAGCATCACCATGCCTACTGTAGCACCAGGCACCTGCACCTGTGACTTCACTTTTGGCCTCCACACTTTCTTGGGTGGTTGATCATCACCTTCATCATAGTAGTATTGACCAGCCCTCATCTGTCTACAGCACATCCACTGAATCATATGCTTCTGACTCCTGGAGAAAATGTCAGATGGACACCGTTGATCACTTTGCTCCTGCTCTTCCAACAATTCCTTATTGACTTTGTTGCCAAAATTGGCTTCCTTTTCTGTTTCCTTCGCACCCAGTCGATCAAATGCTAACACACGACCGCAACCATTGGTTGTACCCATCATCGACTTACTCGGTTTACTCTGTTGATGTTGGTGCCGATGACTTCCCAGTCCTTCTCGATACATTTGATCTGCACGTCTGTTGCAACCAGGATAATTGTTGATCGAAGGCAACTTCATATTATGATCCCAACAATATTGAAAGAATGGACATTCCTAATGTGAATCAAACTGTGATTCCCTCATTTCCCTATCCCTCTTCTTCTAATATTAGCCAATGAATGCCTCCACGTTGTCGATACCAGCCATGTTAACATTTGTAGGAAATAGATGGCCATCAATCTTCATAGTGTTCTTAGTAAACTTTATTTTCCCATGCTCAATCATCGGCTGAATCTGTCTCCTGAACACCTTACACTCATTGGTGTGATGAGACGGCGAATTATGCCACTTGTAATATTTCTCTTCTTTAGCTCTTTAGCAGGTGGAATCACATGATTAGGTGGCAGCTGAATATGCTTCTCCTGTAGCAACATGTCAAATATCATGTTGGCCTCGGTTATATCAAAATCATACTTCTCCTTTGGCTCATTCTACTTTACCCAAGGATGCGACAAGACATTCTTGTTCCTAGTCTACTCAGCCATATCGACATCTTCAATTTCTTCATCGGACTCAGACTCATAGTCGTTGTAGCTAACTTGAATCGGCCTTGATCATGCTCCTCACCCCCCCCCCCCCCTTATTTCTCCTGAATCGACACTTTCTGCACTAACTGGGGCAAGCTTTCAAATTCAGCCAAAGGAAACTTTTCCCGTAGAGGCGCAACCAAACCATTGAATGCAATCTCAGCCATTTGATTATCGATTAGCTGCAGACTGAAACACTTGTTGCGCACTTCCCTAAACCTCTGCACATAATCATGCACAAACTCTCCAGTCTTCTGCCTCACAACAAAAGTCTGATATCTCATCTCCCTTGTCTCAGTAAAGAAATACTTGTGTAATTTCTGTTCCAGATCGGCCCAAGTGATAATTGAATTCGAGGGCAATGATTTGAACCAAGAGAAAGCCAATCTAGATAGAGACAAAGGAAACAACCTGATTCTTAAAGCTTCTATAGCACCAGCTTCACCACACTGCACTGAGAATCAACTGATATGTTCGATGGTAGTAGTATTATCTTGTCCAGTAAACTTGGTGAACTCTGGAGGTCTGTATCGATTTGGCATAGGAATCAAATCATAGCTGGATGGATATGGGGGCTGATACATGTAAGTCTGCTGCTTTGGTTTTAACCCAAACTGCTCTCTCATTACTTCAGCAACTTTAACTGCCCAATCATCGGTCAAAACATTGGCATTAGGATTGGCCGATGTAACCAGATGTTGGCATCTCTGGAGCAGTCCTTGAACCATTATTAATAAAAGGATGTCAACCTCCCATCTTGCCTGGTAATGCAGCCGATGATGGCATTCCAAACATGCTTGGCCCCATGTTTGGTGTTGTATCATATGTGACGTTTGGTGGAGCTGATGTCTCCTGCCTGTAATGTTGTGGTTGGGTATGTGGAGTTGTCTTTTGTAAAACTATTCTGTTCGGTGATCTCCCCATCGCACTGCCATCAGCATTCTTTGGAGGTGTAGTAGTATCAGTGGGCGGCGGTCCTGAACCCATCGCAGTAGTTGTCGTGCTTGTACTAGGCTGCTGCAGATTAGGTGCCTCAATTATAGACCGAGGGATATTCCCAGTGACACGGAAATACATCAGCCCACGCGCGTTGGATCGTCATATACGCAACCCTCCACCATCTGTATGATCAAAGCCCTCAAAGTATTAACCAATACAGGCGGCTGGTTAATTAATGCACGATGCACGACTGTATGAATCATATTATTTAGTATTTCTTCATCAATAACCTTTATTGGCTTATTGGTAGGCTTCTTCTCAGTATCCTCTTCAATCAAGGAAGGTACAAGCAATTGTCCCTTTTGTATGATCTTGCCATACCTAGTCTTGTTGAAAGTCCCTAACAGAAGGCTCTCAAACTAAGCGACCCTTTCATCGACTTGTGCCTTCAGATCATCACTCAAATCATCTCGATCAATAGGCAACATGTTCTTCCCTTTCAAATCTGCGCTAATGTCATGCTTTGGAGGAGGATTTTGCGGTTCCTTTGACGCTCCCGTCATGATGCTAAGCTTGAAGTTCTTGGTCCTACCAAGCGTGCCAAAAAGCGTGTTGACGTGAAATCTACATGCACGACCTGAGAGATTTGCTTTACTGTAGTGCAGACTCAATACGAAAACCGATGCGTGCTAGTCGATTTTCCTTGCAAATCGACAAAGAGAGAAAACGGTCGAATTCCCTGGGTCACCGGCCCTAGACAGGCCGATGAGAAAAGCCAAAAGTCACTGTTCGTGAAAACCAGCCGATGGCTATGGAGAGCGAATAAAAATAATAAATAAACTAATCGGTTGATTTGTATCGGCTTATCGACAATCTAATAAGGAAGTAATAAATATTGTGAAAACTAATGCCAACAAGCATTAAGTCGATAGATCTAACAACAGACATGCTAAGACTTGCTTTGTCGATGGTGAAAGTCGATAGATCTGATTAGCTGGTATTGCAAATATGCCTTAAAATTATAGATCTAATCTACTCTAATAAAGGGGGTGATCCACTTCCAAAAGTAAACTAATAATTAAATAAAGCACTAAGAAGTCAATCGAACCGTGATAACCTATCGGCTAAACGTCCCGATAGAACTCTATCGACTCTACCTATAATCGAATTGGACCTAGCCTTATCGACTCAGTGAGAGATCAAAGTCGATGCAGCCTCACTAGTTCAACCAGATCGAACTTAATCGAGACATTGCCCAAACAAAGCAAATAGATCTAGATACGCTCTAATTATAGATAAAATCGATAAAGTGACTCGAATAATAGATCTAAACCAAGTTTATAAAATCTACTAAAATCATAGAAGATCGGACTTAACCGATACAATACTACTATTCAAAGTCAATAGAACAAACCAGATAAAGATCTAATTACTCGATAACTAGCAATTTTAAAGATAACAACTAGAATATCAAATTAATAAGAAAGTACTAGTTGAAGTTAATGAAATTATCGAGGGTGACTAATCCACGTCTCTCGCCGAGATCGGAGCCGATGTAGCCTGCGCGAGATGAGGAATTCGTCGAGTAGGAAAAGGTGACGATGCGTCGAATTGTATTGAACGAAAGTATTAATCTTTTTTCGTACAAACCCTATCACATATTTATATCTCTGTGCAAGGGGATTCTGACCCGAGTGGGTCAGGACTCTTCGGTTTCCAAACAAGTAAACCGACTAGATGTATTTCTAAGTAAAATCTAACTAAAAACAAAAAAGATAAAAAATCCCTAACAGGCTCACTTTCGGTCGTTGAACTTCTCTGACTTGGCCGACTTCATCTATACGCCTCTGACTATTAGGACCAGTCCAAATTTCAATGCCAACAGGTAGTAAAAATTCAATAGCAAAACCGGTAGCAACTTGTACTAAAAAACAAGTGTAATTTCCCCTAAATAATAAAATATATTGACAGGAAGAGCCACATATTTACTCGTTATATCATCCGCAATTGCCTGAATCAAGACGTTTCTCAAATCAATCATATACTTTATTGAGATAGGTAACTAGCCCGACTCTCCCTCTAAGAACCGTATATGAAAAGTTCAAAGGAGAGAGAATGTTTTATAAAAGACCAAAATACCCTTACAACAGTTTAGCACATCTGGCCATATAATCAATACTTTTTTATTCATTATAGAGTATCAATATTTTTTAGAAATAATCTACAAATTGAGCAGTGTCCAGTAGATTGGGAACATATACTTAACTAGAGGAACAAATAGCTGCATCATGCCTTCAGGGAAATAAACATTTGTTTTTGGGACAATTGTGTTCTTACGCCTAGTTTGAGTTTTAATTGTGAATTCACTTTCATTTTTGAGATTTTGTGATATTACCTTTATTTTTTTGAATTTGAGCCCACCGTTAACCCCAACTTTTAACGTTAAGTGAATTAAGAAAATGATTGGAAAATAGGCAGAAGACAAAAATGCCCTCACATAGTTGGTCCGATCTCTCATCTTTCTAGATCAGTGTTCGTTCCTCTGTCTACATACGTGGTCTCGCCCGTGCGTTTCTCACGTACAAATCTAACCCTAATGGAAACGGCGGTAGCAGACAGTGGCGTGGCAGAGCTGGGCAGGTGGCTGCACGGAGGTTCACAGAGGGCTTTTCTAGGCAGGATCACGTTGACGCGCGCAAAAGACGAGGAGTGCTCGTGGCCGATCGCCCTATAGCAGGCTGCGTGCGTGACGAGAGGGCCTATTAGCACACGACGTGCCTGGAGCAGAGCGAGGGGGCTTAGCAGCCAACAGAGAAGGTAGGTTGGCAATAGAACCGTGAGAAGCAGCAGGGAAGGAGGGTTAGCGACGGAGACTACGCAAACGGTGAAATGTTGCTGAGATTATGTCATAATGCTGCTAGAATTCAACAAAAATGTTGTTGAATTGGTGCTAAAATTGTGTCAAAATATTGCTGGAATGATGCTTAAAATATGTCAAAATTCTGTAAAAAATTATAAAACATTTTAAATTTTGAATATTTGAAATATCTATACTAAGGTTCGAATCACAAAATCAAAAGTGGAGTGAGGCCAAAATCACAATAACTAAGCAAGGGTATTATTGTCTCTTTACAGCTGATCTAACACCATTAACTAGCTCTAACGGAATAGGGGTAAAGTCCGGCTTCATTTTTGAAGTGGGGGTAAAATCACAAAACCTGATTTGAAAGTGAGGGCAAGAACATAATTGACGCTTTGTTTTTTGCAAGATTGGAAACAAACATTACACATGACCAGTTGTGCTGAGCTTGTAATTCACGTTAGACTTCAATCTCAATCAATATTGGATCAACCTCATCTACGCGCAAAACATGGCTTATTTTATTCTTTGAAAGGAATTGCTTACATGTGATACGAAAATAATAAAAAAAAAGTAGCAAACTGATATATTGATTTTGGCATTGTAAACAAGGATCCGTTATTACATTTGGCGTTCCTTTATACAAATTTATACGGCAACGTCCAATATCAATAAACATTTTGACATCTCAATTTCAGACTATTTGCATCTGGATCCCTAGCATAGAACAGGGGAAAGGTTTCGCACAAGATAGAGCGCAACGGCGCCAAACATGTGGTGGAATCTGGCATCTTTCCTCGTGCGAAATTCTGGCTGATTTGGCCAAAGATATTCTTAAGAAAATGAACCAGTCTACATTTATGTATGGAAACAGGCTGAGCAAAATAATAATAATATTGGTTTAATTATTAGTCAAGGATTATGAATCCAACCACAAACACGGTTAAAAGAAGCTTGCAACTCTGACAAACAACCTTATTATCATCCTGTAACACAGTGAATAGGAAAATAAATTTCATGTCAGAAAGGTAACAGGACAGAGGTGGTCTCTTCTATCCTACAGGCCATGCTATCCAAGTCACCTCACTATTTCCTACAGTCTAGGCTATTCCTTATTGCATGAAACTTTTTGAAAACAATTTTAACCAGTTCAACCACAAATGGATGAAAAAAAAAAGAATATTCACTCCACTATTTCTGGATTGCCTCCTTTTTGTAAGTTTCTGAGATAACTCAACTGTTTGATCACAGCCTTGCTTGGGCGCATATTGTCAGCTTTCATCCTCTCCAAGAACCCATAGGCTGGAACCTTAGCATTGACATAAGCTCCAAGTAAGAACTCATAAGGCGGTGTCCTTCCCGGGTACCGCAATTTCTTCAGACTATCAAATATCTTCTCAGCATTATGGATATCACCCTTTTCTGCAAATGCCTTCAATAATTTTATGTATGAGCGGAATAGTGGATTTCTGTCGGGATTTTTTTCTGCCACCTTCAACAGAAATGAGTCAGCCATTGCCACCTCACCTGAATTCACATAAAGGCTAACAATCGCATCCCAAGTAAGAGGGCCACTTGGACACCCAGCAGAACACATCCTTTCTAAAAAGTTTTTGCCCTTGGCCAGAAGTTTATTTTCTGCATACACATTCAGCATTGCATTGACGTACTTGGAAGTGAGCCTGGGTGTTGTCTTTAGCAGGGCTTCTAAGATCTCTTCTGCTTGTTCTATATGGCCAAGTTTACCCCATGCCTCAATTGCAGCCAAATGGTCATCCAAATTAGGTTCAACGCACAACTTCCATATTTTCGCTACATCATTTGGCCTGCCAAGAATAGCATAGAGGTCAAGAAGAGATCTGAAGGCATGCCGATTGTTACTTTTATATACTTCCATCACCCTAATAACTTCTTCAGCTTTTGCTGTGAGGCCTCCTGATATGTAGAATTTCGCAACCATTGCCTGAGTGGCAACATCTGGCTCAGCACCATTGGCCTTCATTGTATCTAAAACTGCCTCCATGCCTAATGTGTCATTTGACCGCTGTTTCAAGTCAATCAGGAGCTTGTATGTAAAGAGAGAAGGCTTCACATTTTCCTTTTCCATCAGCATGAGAATATCAGCTACCTTCGTGCGAGCAACCCTCTTGTACAGCAACAACATTTGGTTGCAAGCAGAGACAGTTAAAGGTAAAGAACAATTCCTTATTTCCTTGAAGACGTCTTCTGCCTTCTGGACATCAGTCAAACACACACAACTAGCAAGTAGAGTTTCATAGAGCACCTCACTCCTGAAGGGTTTTGGGACCCTCTCCATGTATTTTCGAGCAGCTTCAATTCCATGGTTGCGGGCTATCAGATCAAGATGACAACAATAATCTTGCTCTTCAAAATTTAGCAGCTTTCCTCTATAGATCCACTCCACAAACTGTAGATATCCAGGAAAAATGTGAATTTTGCTTCATAATTTTAAAATTTCGAATATGACACAAGTAAAGGTGAATTGTTTCAGATGAGTGGCAAAATTATAACTATTCATATTGTCGAAACAGTATTTTTGCATGTGAAATTTCGACGAATTGCCAAATTATACATCCAAGAAAAAAATTGTTCAACAACTAACAGAAAGGCAGCAAAACTGCAGAGACCTATATACTAAAACCATAGTATTGATTAAAGAAACAATTTTCATAATAAAACGAAGCCAAAATTTTCCCAAAACAATGCAGGGGTTATGAATAATCAAGACCTGGCAGTAATGTGCATAATGGGTGTCCTCATATGCAGAGGTGGAGCTTACTCAGGGGCCGTTGAGCCGGCTTGGCTCGGCTCGACACCAGCTCGTTATAGCTCATTAGTATAATGAGCTAGCTCGGCTCGGCTCGGCTCATTATACTAACGAGTTAATATTGTAGCTCAGCTCGACTCATTATGCTCACCAGCTAGCTCATTATGGCTCGTCGAGCTTTACTTAAAAACATATTATTTTAGTCATTAATAAAAAACAAAGAAATAACATATACTCCCTCCATACTTGAAAGAGAAGTCGTTTAGGACATGATTTAGCATACCAATGACTCATTAATTAAAAGGTATTTTCCCTCTCTGTTCTTATTAAAGACGTCTTGGAACTAACCCAATCAATAATGTGTGCTCACCCTAGTGGTTGTTGCTGTGAAGCAAAAGTTCTCAACCTATGAGGTTGCTGGTTCAATTCTCCACAACCATAATATTTTTTTGCTTTTCGAGAAAACTACTTGCTTTTGTAAAATCAGCTATGGACCCAGAACGACTTCTTTTTGAAGTATGGAGGGAATATCATATAAAACTATCATATATTTTAAACCATCAAAAAATTTAAGATGTAAATCAAACATTACTAATCCATATGTTCATCGAGCTTGGTCACTGAAATATATATTTTTATAGGAAGATAATACATTCACACAAAATTAATAACTAAGTATTCATTATAAGCTATATAAGAGAAAAAATAGTAGTGCTCCAACTATAAGTTTACCACTTTAGCTCATTAAGAGTAGGTTATTATTATCTTTAAATGTTTAGGATTTGTACTTATACCGTTGAATTGACTTGTGATAGGCTGGGTCATAATTCATAACCATAGGTAGGTTGTAGCTTTAAACATTTCACAGCTCGTTAGGGTCGTGAGCCAGCTCACGAGCCCGGTCGAGCTAGCTCGTTAACATAACGAGCTAATAAATTAGCTCAGCTCGTTTAAAATTAGAACGAGCTGAATCAAGTCGAGCCGAGTTCGCCTCCGAGTCAAACGAGCTATCGAGTTACGAGTTTTATTACCACCCCTCCTCAGGGCCAGGGTGGCCAACCGAGCTTAGTTCCGTTCCTGTAAGTTTCTTTTTTATAAACCCCACAGTAGTTACATTTCTATAAAGATCCAAAGTTCTTCATGGTTCTCCACCCTTCCTTTCAGAAAGACCAATTTCCAGTTTTGTAAGAGCACTAAAATAAATATGCTGGCATGTCATCAAGCAATTGTACTATTTTGAAAGCCTCAGCATGTAACTCCATTCCAAGATGTAACATGGACAGGAGATTGATCTCTAGTTAAGCTTTTTATTAATCATGCCTTCAAAAGCGTGCTTGAATAACAGATATCACATGGGGACAGGTAGAAATATTTCAGCTTAAGACGATCATTAACAAAATGGAGTGAAAAAAGTAAGCCAGAGTAAATGCTAAAGAGTACCTGGTTTACCACTAGCTCTACACTTGAAACGTACTCTATTATAAAATATATGCCTGATGTGATGGAAATTAGCAGTCACAATAATTACAAAATTGACAAAACAATACCTGTAAAGCCTTGCTGTACATCCGTTGCTTCCTGAGATGAAACAAAACACGCAATACTTCATCCCTTTCGAGGCGGTTACCATTTTGAATCCATTTATCAAAAACAGATGTAAGGAAGTTCCTGGGAGTGTCAAGTACGATCTGGAAAAGAGAAGGTTGGAAGGCTCTGTCGGGAAATTTCTCTTCAGTATCGGGAGATGCCCGAGGCACCGAAATGTTAGCTTTTGTTCCATGTTCATTCTTGGTTCGTTGTTTCTTGAATCCTTTATTAGTGGCACCAATAACATCGCAGGGGCTGGCCTCGCTATCGAAATGGGACATATCAGTTGCATCCTGATCTGGGAATTCATCAATAACTTTGCTGTTTGAGAAAGACTCAGTGGAGGCAGAGCAAAATTTCCGAATCAGGTGGAGAAGATTTTCTGAATACCCAACCGGAAGCCTTTGGGACGACAGCTGGTAGCCCCCATCTCTCCAGAGTCTCAAAGAAGCATTCCTCCACCTGGAAAAGAATCGTCAAAATTCAATACAAGGCCCCTACACCAAATTGCGACCTAAAAAATTATCACTTTAATGTCACCATACATTATAGCAGGAACGGACTCGACTTCAGCAGAAGGCAGATTGATCTTGCAATGTCAAGAAGAAGAGCCTAAATACATCATGAATAGATATAAATTAGATAAAAATCGCAAGAATACTGAACAAAACAAATCCGCAACCAATAGAATGCTAAAAATCAGTCTGCTAGGGTTGAAAAAATCGAACTCAAACCTCACACAGTAGAATACAAATCCGTACCAGCAGAGAGCGCGAAGGAGGAGGAGAAGGCGGGCGGAGCGTGTTGATGGGACATGATCTCGGTACGGTCGGTCTTGTCCTCCAGCCGCCTGCTGCCAGTCGGCGGTGATGGAGCGGAAAAGGAATCCGGCGGGACTGGGGGCAAATGAGCTTATGAGCGCAGGAGAGGGGATGATGCGGCTTTACAGTTTTACCTCTGAGATAGGGTTTTAGCATGGGAGAATTGGTTTCTCTACACAAAAGATACTAATTTTAGAAATTTACCATCAAATTATTTTAATACATTTTAATATTATTAAAATATTTTCTTCTCTGCTCTCATCAGGGAAGCTCCTTGTTCGATGTCGATCCTTCCTTGATATTTGTCGTCTTGTAAGGATCTAGGAGTCCGGCGGGAGGGGGGGGGGGGTCGAATTGGACCTGTAATATGGATCATCAACTCAATCTAATTTCACTAAATCTTCCACCTTGCTAACGACAAGTATTATGCAATTCTACCAAGCCAAGACTAACAATTCTAGTGATATTATGTAATGTAAGTGAAGCCAAGCCGATCAAGAAGCAAACAAGTCCATAACAATCCTATCTCTACTTACACACATAAAAGTGCGGAATTAAAGACGATAAGTAAAGAGGGATTTAGAGATTGCTCATTGATTTTTAGGCCGAGGTATCGGGAGGCAATCCTCGTTGGATCGACTCCTATCGAAGTATTGATCACTCCCGCCACCAACCGTGGAGTCCTTGCACACAAGCCCGTATGACTCCCGGAGTGATGGCGTGGTTGCGTGACCACTGCTCATCGAGTCCTTGACTCCTCGAGCATAAGCTTGCGTCCCTCAAGGACTTGCTGCACTCCCGGAGTGCACGCACGGGCACTCTCTCATGATGCTCCATTCAAAGACGAGCTCAAACCTTGTACATACTTGTCACAGCCTTCACAATACGTCATGATACGATACGCTAGATTACCGACACCTAACTAGTCTAGGTCTTGACATAGACCAAGAGTAACAACACTAATCCTCTCTACAACCTCTCCTAGCCTAGAGACAGGGGATGCTTTTGTGTTGCTCTCCGAGACACTCAAAGATGGCTCCAATCCTTGCTCTAGTGTCTCCTCTTCACCTCTTGGCTTTCCCCAACTTTGCCGAGCTATCCAAATAGCCAAGAGAGGTCTGAAAGACCCCAGTAACAACTATATATAGTTTCTAATTACATCACTAGCCGTTGCCAAAAAGCTGGCGAACCTGAGAGCCCATCGCCGTAATGTACCACCGTCTAGTACGACGACCTGAGTATAGTCATCGTACAATACGGTGACCTCCACTCAATCATATGGTGACCTCTGATCTCTAGTGCCTCTCTATGCACAAATCCTCTAGGTCACTATACCTTATGGCGACATCGCTGTAAGGTCTCCAAAGAGTACCAAAAACTGGTCACTTCAACCCCTCCAATTGTCATATCCTACGGCGACCTCCTCGTAACGTCAACGACAACACTTGAGTTCTGGCCACTTCTCCTCCTTTGTAGGTCATCATACCTTATGGCAACCTCACCGTAAGGTCTTCAGGAAGTACCAAAAAATGGCCTTCACCTCCTTGACTCGCTAACAACGATCTTCAGTCCAGAGTCTCTGCCCCTTCTGTACAACTCTTGGCATTCACCGTACTTTACGGTGACTTAACCTTCGCGCTATACGGTGATACCCACATACCTATGTGTACAGGAGCATTTCTCAATGGACCCTACGGCGACCACGCCGTACCATACGGTGACTTGTCCCGAAGCTGAAACTTGATGTCCTCTTGACTCGTCTCCAAGCTTCCAAGCCTTGATCAATATTTCTCCACTGTCACTCTAAGTGTCCTAGAGCTTTACTCGAGCATCCCAACACTCTAACCCTAGTGAAGCCTAGAGAATGATTCGTGCCCTCTTGATAGTCCGGTTTTTCCTATGGACTCAAGCCTACATACTAGCCAAGTAACCACACACACTTGGACCTAGTTGTCCTTAGCCTTCATCCATCTCCATCACCGCGACTCTCCATCAAGATCTCCATGGTACTCCACCGAGTCCTCCATTGATCATCAAGGTGAAATTCACCATGTTCATATTTGAGTTAAAAGTTTGTTCCACATCCACAACACTAGATTTAGGCATTAGTAACCATTTCATGTTGTTACTCAATCACCAAAACATTCATACCTTGGGCTTTTCAAACACCAATGGTCATGAAGCTTACAATCTCCTCCTTTTTGATGATTGATGACAACACTACTTAATCCAACCAACCAAATGAAACGAGATCAAGAAAAAGATGAAAAGAAAAGAATAAGACACAAGTCTTACCTCAAGATCAACCCATCAAGAGCTCATATGTATATGAAAGAAAAGTGTTATAGGATGATGGTCGGTGATGTGTGGTGTCATGCATAAGATATAAGAGAGCAAATCTTATGTCAACCACAACATGATGATGATGTAGTATAAGAGAAATTCCTGCAAAACATACATCATCAAGGCACAATGTAAGGACCAAAGGCGTACCGAGAGGGGGGGTTGAATCGGTAAGCCGACCACGAATCCGAATACTTCAATTTACACTACACGAACCTAGCAATCGTTGCAACCTAACAATCCTAGTAGGCCAAGATACTACATATGCTAGTGTTCATGATGATAGCAAGCGCGGAAGCCAAACACACTAGCCTATGCAAACCACAATTCAACCTATTTACTAGAACACACAATTGTGGAATAGTAACACAGGGATCAAGGAATGCTCATGATTTTTTCCCGAGGTCTCGGAAGGATGGAGCCTTCCCCTAATCCTCGTTGGACCACTACCGCTGGAGTCCCAGTCCCTCCCGCCACCAATGTAGACTTCTCGCCCACGAGCCCGCAATCACTCCCGGAGTGAAGACACGGTGCGCGTCACCGCTGCCACCAAGGCACAAGCTTATCTCCCTCGAGAACTTGCCAGACTCCCCGAGCCGACGCGGGCGCTCACTAGCGATGTCCCTTTCACCGACAAGCTCAAACCGTGTACAAACGTGTGATGACCTTCACAACCGATCACGATAGGCTCGATCACCGACACCTAAGGTCTCACCATAGACCAAGAGTAACAACCTAGATCACATCCTCAAGGACACCCTAGCCTTAGATGTGCATCAATGCTCAAGTTACTCTCACTAGCAATCTCAAGATATGCAATATCTCCTCCTAGTGCTCTCCTCTTTGCCTCTTGGCTCTCACCAAATGCTCCAAGCAATTCCACTGGCCAAGACTGGTCTCCAAGACACCAGCAACGAAGTTATATAGGCTTCCAACCTCCAACTAGCCGTTGGTCCACGAAATCTCCTTTCTGGGCGTACTGACCGAACTGTCCGGTCACAGCCTGACCGGACCGTTCGGTCACTCTACGAATGGCTCCCAGAGCCGTTGGCTTCACTGTGCGCCGAAGATCTCGTACTGACCGGACTGTTCTGTCAGCTGACCGGACCATCCGGTTAGACTTTCTCTCTCCACTACAAAAACATTCCAGAGCTCGCTTCCTCTCTGCCCTGTGCACATCGGCAGAGACCGAACCATTCGGTCTGTAGACTGGACCGTCCTGTCTCTACAGCTCCAACACAAGCAGATGCCTCGCTGAATCTTCTTCTCTGGATTTCCTGTTCACTTAGTGACCATACAGTCCGGTCTCCACTGATCCTCTGTCCGGTGACTCTGTCTAGAAGCTGAAACTCCTCGTCCTCGCTTGACTTTGTTTCCCGGCTTCTCCGAACAGCTCCTTGGCTTCTGCACTGTCACCTAATGCCTATGATTTCACTGAGCATCCATGCACATCACCAACTAGTGTGACCTAAGAGACATGACCTAGACCCCCTTGATAGCCCAGTTTTTCCTATGGACTCAAAGCCCTAACAACTAGACAAGTGTTCCCAACACTTGCTCCATAGCTCGTCCTTAGCTTTGATCCATCTTCATCAACCCTTGGACTCCATCAAGCTCATCAAGCCTCCATGCTTGTGGTCATTGTCATCAATCGCCAAGGCAACCATCATCCATATGATTTATAGTATAGTTTAGAGATGATTTTTACATAGACAACACTCACGTAGATATTAGCCTACAATTTGATAGTTGTCATCTATCACCAAAATATTCATACTTTGGGGATCCAATCATTAATGGTCATGAAGCTTACACACAACTGCACTATAGAATAATAATCCTGCATCACACGTTAGTGCACCAAACATTCCACATACAAATCTCAAAAGAGAAGAACGGGCAGGAATGTAAAGAAACCAAGTGCATCACAAAATGAGTTAAAACGTTGAATTAAAGCACAACTCATCAATGACCACAAACATCAACAAAACATGGGTGCTAGAGCGCGCTATGCAGGCGAGCGCGCTAGAGCGGCGGCGATGCGCTAGGCGATGGCTATGGCTGCGGTAGCGCGTGGGCGTGGGTGGCACAGGCGAGCGAGTCGGTGTTGACGGTTCTTAAATGCTAAATTCGATCGTCAATTGCCTGCATAAAACATATAAAATAAATAACCAACATAGTGGTAGGAGTTTATTACTAACAATTTCCATAAGTGTTGGTGAATATTTGTATGCAGATGATTTATTCATGTATTAGAGGGAAAGCACATGTAATTAGAGGAGGAAACAAACTTCCAGCCAATCAAAGCACAACACAAGGATCCACGGGCCCATAAACAGAGCAAACCGACATACCACAAGGCCTAACAAATGGGAACAGTAAGTCAGCGTCCCGGAGAAGGCCATGACCGAGGGGCGTCGGTTGATATTCGGCCAAACACATGTGTTCGGCCGAACAGCATTAGGGCCCACTCGGCCCAGGCCTGCTCGGGGGGTCTCCCACCGCCTTTCCAAGGTCGGTTCCCGTCCTTAGGGCGGGAGTTACCGCCTCCAGGAACCGCCTTTGGGCCCTATATAAGGAGGGGAGTGCCTCCACTCCAAAACACACACAATAAGAGAGTTTAGAGCTCCACTCCAAAGACTTTAGCACTGCCAAAGTGCTTAGAAAATAGGAAGAGAGTGAGGGAGAGTGAGGGGAAGCGTCGGGCTTGTCGGCGATCTTTCCCATGCTTGTACCTCGACAGATGCTTTCATTTTTAAGTAAGTATTCGTGTTTCCTCTTTGGTATTTAAGTTTCCTCGTTGTTGAGGCGAGGATTTATACATATTGAGCGATCAAGAGAATCATTGGAGGAACTTGGTTTTATTTGTAAAATCTTTTTGAAAAAAACTCCGAATGAAAAGTGGATCACAAGGATGAGAGAATGGCGTCCTACAAAAGATTGTTATGTCTTTCAACCACCCAAGATAAAGAGAAGCCAAAAGCCCCATAGGGACTAAAGTAAAGGGTGAGTTACCAAATGCCAACTTATTCAATTAAAGGTAGAGTATTTTGTTGTGCATTTTGTACTATAGAGGGAATATAAAATATGATAGCAACTCCTGATCAACAACATAAAGTGTTATCTTTGCATATGGAGGAGCAAACGTTCAACTTGGAAAAGTTTGTTGATGACCGTTAACTACCATTTCCGACCATCAATATTACTCAAAATGAAGGAGGATTCAACATTCCCACCATGCATGTAAGTTAGAATTAATAAAGTTCCACTTGTACTTGGAGAAATACTCACATGCAAGGAGTGATGAAATGCCTCATGATCCATGGAAATGTACTTCAAGCCAATCAAAGCGAAGCACACGTATTGAATGACCCACTTACAGAAGAAAACCACCTCGACAACGACCTCAGGGTGTCACTGGACAAGAGGGCCCACCTGCCAGAGTACTAGAGAAAAGAGGGCACGTGGGGACTCCCCCCTTGTTCGGCCGAACACCCCTGTTCAGCCGAACAGGGGGTGGGCCCCCCTCACGCATGGCCGCCACATGTTGGCTCCTGGTGGCTCCCCAAAGGCGATTGTACGGGTTAGGCAGCGGTTACCGACTTTGGACGCTATAAATAAAGTGGAGAGGCTTCACTCCTAGACACACACTTAGAAGCATCACTCTCTTAGTATTTCAAGTTACTCTCTAGTTTCAGTGGAGTTAGGCTTAGAATAGTCTTCTTTAGTTCCCAAGTCTTCTTCGGAGTTGTGATATGGCTCTTGTATCTTTCTCCTTTTGTAAGACTTTGTTCTATTTAATATATTTAGTCTTTCTATATAGTTATGTTTGGGTCATGTGTTTCTTGTATGATTATGTGATCCATTCATACATGTGGTTATTATGCTTACATGTTAGTAGTATAGTTATACTATACTACCATGTTAGACGTAGGCCCTTACTATAGTATTTATTTATCTAGGATCTTATATCATGCTAGTATTGTTATAATGATGCATGACTATTGTTTGACTTAGATCATTTCCACGTGCTTAGTGTTCACTTAAATGTGAGTACTCCTTTTCTAATCATCGCTAGGCGATTAGGGATACTGTTCTAGAGATGTAAGCGTGGTGCTTAGATCAATAGAATGCATTATTTGTTGTGTAGCCCACAGATTGCTTGGGGGTTGGCAGTAGCTGGTGACAGCCATATCTGTCCTTTGAAATCCCCCATGTTCAGTGTTGATGGTCGTTAAATACAAATTTTGACCATCAATATACCTATAAAAGTAGGAAGACTTAGCATTTCATACTTGGATGTTAGTTAGGAGTAATAAGATTTCACTTATCCTTGGAGATTCATGTGCATGCAGAGATTTGATACAATATATGTGGGGAAATGGAGCATAATCCGGGGATACACCGTTCCGGCCAATGAGATGGTGCCAACTGAACTTCCATCGGATTGCATACGTGGCTGCACAGCATTCCTCCGGAGAACACCGACTAAATTCAGAAGAGGACCCACCTACCAGTCACTCCCAGGAAGCACACCCCGAGGGGGCCCACTGAAAGGATCGAGTGACCAAGAGGGGGCGGGGGTGAATCGAAAACTCAAACTATGTACCTAATTTGCCAATTACTAAAACGGACCACTCAAACAACTCCTACACAATTCTAGTGGTGATCACACTAGTAGGATAATCCAATGAAGGGAAAGACAACCTAAGCATACTAGTGGATCACATACAAGGACAAGCAACTCCTATGCAAGCTAGTAATCAAAGACAAGCGGAAGCATACAACAGGCTAGGAAAGGAGCCTACTCATGCAAAGCTACTAGATCATCAAGTACAAGATAAGCACATAAGAATGAGTAGCACAATACATACTAGGGTGATCAATCAAGCCAACACAAATCCTAAACATGCTAGTGATCAAGTGAAAGCTAAGCATAACTAGCAAGTAGAGAAGCCTATTCATGCAAGTCTACAAGGTAATCAACTAGAGCATGGTAAGCACACGAGCATGAATAGCACGGTATGTAAATGTGAAAGGTAAAGGCATCAAATTAATGACTAGAGTAAGAGATGGATCATGATATTTTTTCCCAAGGTCTCGGAAGGATGGCGCCTTCCCCTACTCCTTGTTGGACCACTCCTGCCGAAATACCGGTCCCTCCTGCAACCAAGTGGAGTTCTTGCACACGAGTCTGCAATCACTCCCAGAGTGAAGACACGGTTGCGTCACTGCTGCCACAAAGGCACCAGCTCGCCTCCCTTGAGAACTTGCTGGACTCGCCGAGCTGACACGGGCGCTCACTAGGGATGCGCTTTTCAACGGCGGGTTTAAACCGTGTATAAACGTGTGATGGCATTCACAACCAATCCCAATAGGCTCGATCACCGATACCTAACCGGTCTAGGTCTAACCGTAGACCAAGAGTAACAACCTAGATCACACACTCAAGGACACCCTAGCCCTAGATGTGTATAGATGTTCAAGTTACTCTCACTTGCACTCTTAAGATATCCAATATCTTCTCCTAGTGCTCCTCTCTTGGCCCTTTGGCTCCCAACTAATGCTCCCAGCAATCCCAATGGCCAAAGGCAATCTCCATGACCCCAGCAACAAGTTTATATGGGCTTCTAACCTCAAACTAGTCGTTGCTCCATGAAACAGCTCTTTGGACGTACTGACCGGACGGTTCGGTCACTGTCCAGACCGGACAATCCGGTCTCCACTCTTTGTCTGCTATTTTCTCCATGTAGATCGTACAGTCCAGTCTTCATCGCTGAACCTCTAAACAGAACCGTTGCAACCACTTCCTCGTCTGTTCCAGAATTGTCTCTACATACCGTACAGTCCGGTCTCCACAATTCTGCGCCAATAGATTTCCTTGCGACCAACTTATCCCCTATTCTGGAGTCCTCTTGATGATCGAACCGTCCAGTCTCTAGCACCTCTTTGTCCGATCTTCATCTGCAGAAGCTCAAGCTCCACGTCCTCGCTTGACTTCGTTTCCTGGCTTCTTCTAACATCTCCTTGGCTTCTCCACTGTCACCAAGTGTCTGCGATTTCATTGAGCATCCACACACATCACCGACTAGCTTGACCTAAAGAGACATGACCTAGACCCCCTTGATAGTCCGGTTTTTCCTATAGACTCAAAGCCCTAACAACTAGACAAGTGTTCCAAACACTTGCTTCATAGCTTGTCCTTAGCCTTGATCCATCTCCATCAACCCTTGGACTCCATCAAGCTCATTAAGCCTCCATGCTTGTGGTCATTATCATCAATCGCCAAGGCAACCAACTACAATCATCATAGAGTAGAAAAGATTTCCAACACGCACAACACTCGTGTATGCATTAGTCATATTTCATGTTTGTCATTCATCATCATCATACCTTGGGGTGACCTCAATGGTCATGAACCTTATAATCTCCCCCTTTTTGGTGATGGATGACAACCACTACTTATGATGATCCAAAACAAACGAGTCTCGACAGAATAAGAAAGAAGGGACAAAAGACTTGAACGAAAACGATGAACCAAGAGAAAAGAGAGGTTTGAAAATTACCTTGGTCCTTACCCTTAGAAGTAGTCTCCCCCTTGGAATGTGCTTTGTGTTGAGGGAGAACTACCCAATCATTTAGCGCACTAGAGGTTTCACTTGAGTTGAATTTTTGCACCCGTCATGTTGTCGTGGTAGGTGATCTTGTTGGAGTAGACATGCACCATAGACATAGATGTTCATGTCGGTGTAGATGTTCATTGTTGTTCTTCTCCATGTTGGTGTAGATGTTCATCTTGACATGATCTTCGTACGTACTCCAAGTGAACATGCACCATTGTATTCATGTTCTTCTCATCCATCTTCTTTCGATCTTTGAAGGACTGAGAAGGCGACCAGAGGGGGGGGGGGGTGAATGGGAGACAATTAAAATTCTTCTCAAAAACTTGGCCTATGTCCCAATTTGAACCGAACCCAACCCTAAGGCAAGTCACCAAGGTCATTGAGAAACCATGTGGATATGTGCCATGGTTTGTAATATGTGATGAGTAATTGACTTTGGCGGAATTTGTGTTTGAGTTGAAATGCGGGAAGCTGGGGATTGCATGAGTTTGTGCATGTCATGGTTTTGACTAACCGGAGTTGGTGAGGATGTTGGAGAGTTTGCAGGAGATGAGAAATGTGTTTGCTTGTCTCATGATGTATAGGTCACTTGAGGCAACTTGGCGGTCAACGGCGAGAGGATCGGGCACAAGTAGGAGACTTGGGGCCAGACGATCAGGAGGTCGAGTGGAGTCAAGGGTGATCCATACCGTACACGTGGAGAGGCAAGAAGCACGGATGGTTTCACGGTTGAGCCTCAAAACCGTGGTGGTGATGAAGACGGCATGTTGACCAAGTCAAGGCGAGCGGGATGCCGATGCAAGTGACAAGGGGGCCTGATGGATAGGGACCGGGAGAGACTTGCCGGTGGTCAGGATCGCGGGACAAGGTGACACGCGTCGACATCAAGAAGTCATGCTTTGAGAAGCGTGCAAGGCGGTTTCCCGGTTTGGGCCTCAAAACCTATGACGGTGGTTGGTGGTGCACGTGGCACCATCACAGAGCTTGCTTCGAGGCGAAGCAAAGTCGTGAAGGGCCCGAGGGCGTTTGGGCGACGAGGAGAGAGATGGACAAGTTTGCCCCTGGTGGTAGGTGGCAGTGTTATGTAGGTCAAGGGTAAAGTGGTCATGTGGACAACCTCTAGGCCTATATAAGGAGAGGTAGGGTTGGTGGAAGAGGTGCCTCTCTTGCCATTAGCCTTGCTAGGTTTTTCTTCTCATGTGCTAGGAGAGTGCTTTATCTGTAAAGAGGACAGTAGTGGGTGTGTGGCAGACATCTCTTACCCTTCTCAAATAGTGGGAGGATGAGGGTGGCTTCCTAGACATATAATCATGTATCTTGAATTCTTGAATCAATGATATGAGATTCATTTTCATGGTCCAGATCTTCCTCTCTCCCTAAATCCCGAATTTCTCTTTTTCTCTATTTTTGGAGCTATTTTCGTGGGAATTTTTGGTCTCCTTTTTGGATGAGTTTTTGGGTCGGATTTCTTGAGAAACTTGTTGCTATGATGAGGTAGAACAATCCTATATGGCTCCTTGACTAAATCAATAGCTCTAGCACCTTCGATTTGAAGGATTTCTCAAGTTCCCTCTTTTTGGTGTTCTTGGCACAAGATCTGAAATTCGTGATGATTCCTTGAGCCAATCGATTTGATCTTCTAGGATTAGGGTCGTGATGTGTTGATTAGTTTTTGACCATGTTTTTGCCTAATCCTGAAACCTTTTCCTATTCGGTCGGGGTCGATCGGCACTGCCGACGACCGGGACCGGCACTATCGATGGCCAGACCGGCACTGTCGATGTATTTTGTCTATTGCTTTTGAGACTCCCTCACTGGCACTACCGGTAGGTCTTACCGGCACTGCCGATGGTGCCAATCGGCACTACCGATGGCTTTGATCGGCACAGTCGATGGTAGTCCAGTAAGGTGACTTGTGTGCGCTTCTTTTATTGATTCAAGTCTTTGCTGTTCCCTTTTGTTTCCGCTGTGTTCCGCTGCTGTTTCATCACTCCTAGGGTTAGCACATCACAAGTTGGTGTGTGTGGCCTTGGTGATTGGTTTAGAGATTGGCTTGGGTTGTAATTGGGATATAGGCCAAGTTCTTGTGAAGAATTTTTTATTGGCTCCCATTCACCCTGATGAGTATATCACACCCATGGATACACACAACACTCCTCCAACTAAGATGAAAGTTCATGTGCATCACCTGAATTTACAGGTGAGATCGTTTCTAATGTTTTTATTATTCAGTTTTGCAATTTCTGAATTGAAATTTTGCTAATCCTTGCAACTATAAATTGCCTACCTAGCTCCATATATATCCTTCTGAATAGGCACAGAACTTTGGACCCTCGCAATCGTCGGATCACACTCTCCAAGGTATCCTCTGTTTTGTTACTAAGAATCTTGTAAGAACTCAGTTAGGTGCTGTCATTTGCTTGTTGAGAGTTTCCACCGTGATCAAATAGTAGTGATAGGAAAATATACTCTTGTGTGTTTTCTTGTTTTCTATTAACAATGACAAGTTACAACACCGGTGGTGATGAGTCGATGGTGTCAAATGAGATTGATACAAGTGTTTTAGCACAACGAGTGTTTAGTTCTCAAATGGAGAAGGTAGAGCAAAATCAAATGAACAACTTGTTTCAGACTCACTTTGTTGTGAAGGATCGACGTTGTCGTGTCATCATTGATGGAGAGAGTAGCAACAACATCGCAAGCTTGGAATTGGTCGAGAAGCTCGGCTTGACCACACAGCCACACCCATGTCCATACTACATCCAATGGATAAATTCTTGTGGTAAGATAAAGGTAGATAAAATTGCACGCATTGAATTTTTTATTGGTTCTTATAAGGATTGTGCAGATTTTGATATAGTGCCTATGCAAGCGTGTCATTTGTTATTGAGTAAGCCTTGGATTTCTACAAATAATGCTTTGCATGATACCTGTTGACTTTTGCTAAGCCATATTAATAAATCATTCCCGACACGGGGCCAGAAACGGTTCACTAATATGTCCCAGAGTCAAGTAGGTAAAATCCGCAAGCGCACGGAGAATACCGCTGTAGCATTTCACCCGGAAGTATTCAGGGTATCGTATTTGTTTATCCCAAAGGAAGGTTATGATCAAGAAGCATTACTAACATATAAGATCATGTTAACAATTAGCAAGGATATCTAACCAAGACAGGCGGGTACATGATAATAACCGGGTAGTGTGACACACACAGAAGATTCCTACTAAATAAATAAAGTCTAGTGGAGAAAAGACTAGGCTAAGCTACTCCTACTATACATTCCTATACAGTTGCATAGCCTAAGTAGAATACATACAGACCCACACTCAGGTTCAGCAGTCAATAGTATAGCACTTCAGGCACGGACTTACCCCTGCATCCACAGGCGACTTCCGCCAAGAGCCTACGCACTAGCCTAGCGGGGAGGATTTCAAAGGACGGACAGGGCTGTCACCACCTGCCGCCTACCTCAACGAACCAGTAGACTAACGAATAATTGATGCAAATCAGTCATCCAAATACCATACTTGCATGACCAAAGAGCACTCTGCCCCTCCGCGATTACTATTAACGAGGCAGAGCTACCGTACGAATACGATCACCAAACCCATGCTATACTTTATCAGCTAAAACTAAGCATAGAGACTATAACATATAAACTAGACTATAGTGACGGTATATAACTAGCATGACAATAGTAGTATAATAAATATAAACTACTATCACACAAGTAGACTATACTATCACATATATGGATCACAATATCAAACAAGAAACTCATGACCCAAGCACAACTACATAGAAAATATATATATATTGATAAGAGCAAAGTCTTACAAAAGGGAAAAGATACAAGAGCCATACCAATTCCAAGTGAAGACTTGGGACTAGAGAGCTCTAGACTCAGCCTAACTCCACTAAAACTCCAAGAACTACTACTAGCAAGAGAGGAATGCTTCTTGTGGTGTGTGTTGAGTGTGAAGGCACACCCTCCTATTTATAGCCTCCTAACGTCGGTTTCAGAGGAGTAACCGCCACGGAATCCCCCCAAACTGCCATCAGGAGTCACGGAGGAGCCAACACGTGGAAGGCCAGGCGGAGAGGGCGCCAGACCAGGTCGCCCGACCTGACCAGGTCGGCCGACCTGGGGGTGGCCCCTCCTGGCCTGTGCTTTCTCCAGGTGGCTGTCCTGTGGGCCCTGACGTCGGTTTGCGCGGTATTACTGGGAGTTACGTCGGTTAAGTGCTGAAAATGGGCCCTTCAATCCGTGTGACGTCCATGTGGCACTCTCTGATTGGTCGAAAGTGTGTTTTCTTGCCTTTTGAGGTGTTTCCTTCACATTTCCTCCTGCATGCACAAAGTTCTCCAAGTACAAGTGGAACTATATTATTGTGATAAAGCATGCGTGTATGAAATGCCAAATTCTCCTTTATTTGAGTATAGTTGATGGTTGAAAATGGTACTTAACAGCCGTCAACAAACTCCCCCAAGCTTACCCTTTGCTCGTCCCGAAGCAAAGATAAACTTAAGTTGTTGATCAGGAGTTGCTACAATGTCCTACTCCTCAATAATACTATGCGCACAACAAAGTACTCTTCCTAGAATTAAATATGTTGGCACATAACTTACCCATTTACCTCGATCCATGGGGCTTTTACACCTCATTGTCTTGGGCGGTTGAGAGATAGAACAATTGCAGGGCACCAATCACTTGCTCTAGATTCCGCTATGTTATTCCGGAGGTTTTCAAAAGATTTTGAAAATAAAAACCAAGTTCCTCAAATGATTCTCTCGGATCACTCAATATGTGTATGATTCCTCACCAAGGCAAAGTGTTGCCTATAATCACCTACTTCTAAATAAGGCTTTATGTGGAGCTCAAGGTAGGGATATATGAGGCACTCATGTTCACATAATATTGCTATGTCAAAAGACCGGATCCAAGAAAAACATCAATTCAAACAATCTTGATCAAGATGTGCAAGTGTGTGGGAGAACGGAGGAATGGTGGATGGGAAGAAATAACTCCTTTTTGAATTTTCCTTCTCTCTTTTGGGGTTTCTAGGCTATGGCTATCTTTTGCTTGCTCTCTTTTTTTTTTTGAGCATTTTTTTTCTTTTCTTTTTGCATAGCCATAGTCCTAGTTTGCAATGAATACTTTGAGAGAGGAATTTTGCAATGGATATATGGAGTGTTTCTTTGGATGGATGGATGGATAGTGGCTTTCTTCCGGTGTAGAAGAATAGCTCACGGTGGATATGGTGGATATGGTGGATGCTATCTTCTTGATTTAGAAGGATAGCTCATGGCGGTGGATGTGTGTATATGATCTTGATCAAGAAAGCATGAAAAGAGTTCTACTAGGGTCACAACAATTTTGACTAAGCTCAATGTGAAACAAGCAGCATATGTGTAAAGGTTTTCAAATGTAAACACTACATATGGCTGTGGTGGGAATTTCATCATTGAGGAACTTATCAATTTGTCATTTTGAAAAATAAAACTCCGGAATTCAAGCTTTACGTTGAGCAAGATCATAGCAGCCCTATCTATCATATCATACCTCTCAACAACTTAGAACTAGAGAATGCATATGCTACCCACAAGATTCAAGTTCAAGGCAAGATTTACCAACAAACCTAACTCTTGAGAGAGTACTAAGTTGTAAACTAGCATTAGAGAGGAATAAAGGACAAAGCAACTATTCATCATCTCAACATAGGAAAATTATACACATTCATACCGCGCATGAAAAAGGGAAATATTTTTGTTCTTTTTATGTTTTGCAAATTTTTATGGTTTTCAGATTTTGCAAATGCAAGAAATAAAGGGAAGGGGAAAGATACAAGTTACCGTGAGAAGGGGGGTCCTCCCCCAAGCTTGTTCTTGCTCATATCTGCTGGTTCGGGTCGTAGCCTTGGGAGCGGAAGGAGGCATCCCAATTGCTCTGATTCTGAGCCATCATCGCGTTCAGCTGGCGGAATTGGTTGTCGCTGAAATTCTGCCATTGCTGGGTGTCGGCGACATGTTGCGTGAGAGTTTGTTGCATGCTCTCGGTGCGCAAATCAATGTCGTTCACCCTCCTTGTCAACTCGGCCATCCCATAGTTGAGTTCACGGAACCCACGGGATGAGAATGACCGAGTGGCAAAGGATGGTGGTCCGCTTGAACTTGATGACGTCTGCATGGGGTAATCGTACTGAGATTCCCATGCTCCGGCCTGCCATGTTGATGCACCCGCCTCGTCCTGTGGCGGGGGCTGCTCCCATACCGGATCTCCGGTTGGAGTGTGAAACTCTGGTGTAGGCTCCATATGCCTACGGGAACGTGTCGGTCGCCCTGAAACACTATGCCTGCGAACTTCTCCCACTGTCTCAAGTGGGAGGGTTAGTGCCCGACAGTGATACAAACGAAGACCCGGGTTAGGTAACGGGAATTCATTTGTATACCCGGGAAAGTGATAGATCAAGGTATTATTTGGACCATGTTTCAAAGTATGTCCTTGCACAAAATAGTCTTCGCCTAGAAATTCTCTATCTACCGTCAAATATTCAACATGAACATTCTCAAGCAGACCACACTTCTGCGCAATGCGAGTAACTAAAGAGGTGCACTCAATTGGTCCTGTCAACTTTATATTGTCTAACCATTGATCAATCATGCATTCCGCGGGTGACACCCTAATTTTCTTAACCATGGCATAAAGTATTTTCAATTCATCTTGCCGGACAACCCTAATGTCACCTCGAGGAAACAAGGTCATAGCCAACCACACATGCATAAATCTAAGTGTAGGATTATGGATGGCACTTGTTCTAGGCTTGGGACCCCACTCGTTTCCGGAAATCTTTTTCCAAAAACTTTCTTTATGGAACCCCTTTAGCGCTTTATCTAAGTCTAGCCTACATTTAGGATTTAGACCTAGCATAGCATGAAGATCACCCCATGTGACCAAGCGCTCTTGCCCAAATAAGTGAAAAGAAATGCCTTCATCATACTTTCTAAGGGTGCATAAAAACTGCATAGTAAGCAAACGAGAACCCGGCTCATCTACTTCTACGAAATTTAGCCAACCCATAGTGCGAAAAATAAAGGCAAATTCTTCTCTCATACCTATTTTCTCGAGGAAGTCCGGATCGAAGCGTCGGGTGTGGGCGAATGGCCGTTCTCTCATGAGCGCGATGGCTTGGCCCTCGCGGTCGTCCTTGATGTCGAGATGCTCCTCGGTGATGAGCAAGGCCGGCCTTTCCTCCGGAATTTCAGCTTCGGGGTCACCATGCCCCGGACTTGGTGTGAGCTCGACGGAGGATGCTTGACTCGTGCTTGCACGAGTGCTTTTTCTCCGCTTGATTCCGGCGACTTGCTTCATTCGGTTGAACATGGCTGCACACAAGAACAAACACAAGACAAGAACAAAAACAAGATCGAACAAGTGTTCGGGTGAGCGTTAGTGAAAACGACAAACCCGGGCTTCTCCGAAATTGGTTTTCTTCTCACAACAACTTGCAAATGCACTAAAACAGAGGGGAAATATTTTTTTTTTGGGTTTTTGGGGCTGTAGTAAAGTTGAAGAACACGAAATTTTGGGAGAGCAACAAGTGAGCAAAGGAGGGGAGTGAAAGATGAGCTTGGAATGGTGAAGCTCCTCCTCCTGGGCGGTTTTTATAGCAAGATGGCCGTTAGAAAGGGACAGAGCAACGGCCATATAGCCGTTGGGAGAAAGGAGCACAGGAAAAGGTGGGGCCAGGAGGTCGGCCGACCTCACCAGGTCGGCCGACCTGGCAGGTGGGCGTCCTGGCAGCCCCCTTTTTTTTTCTATGTGTTCCCCAACGGCTAGGGGATTTGCCCCCTGCTGCCTTTTTGCTCAAAAAGCTCGACAAAAAATCTTTTCAAAATGGAAAGCCCAAAAACCTATTTTCTAAATTTTCAAAAAATGCAAATGAGTTTTGAAAAATTCCAAGGTGGCTGGAAAAATTCAAAAATGCAGAAATGCAGTGGTCGGGAAAAATCAAAATGTGGTGGAAAGCAAATATGCAATTAAAAGAGCAAATATGGATAACTACCGGTTTAACCTCCCGGCGAGGACTCACCTTTTAAAGTCCGACGAGCGGGACTTTTCTCCGGCGTTCAGCTCGATGAAGCGTTGTCCGGTCTCGGAGATGAAGACACGGATGATGCTTCTTGTTTCACTCGCCACACCTTCTTGGTCTTTGTTGCGGTCGGTGGCTTCTCGGGCTTCGGAGGCTGCGGTTTTGCAGGCTTCACAGCCTGTTTCTTTGCAGACCTCGGAGGTTGCTGCCTTGTGGACTTCGGAGGCTGTTGCTTAATGTGTGACCTTTGCCTCCTTGCCTTCATCAGTTGTTGCTGTGCAACCTTTTCCTTCTCAAGGAAGTTCTTCATGAATGTGATGAGGCTGTCCTTCTTTGGCGGAGTGACCTCCACTTCCTTGATGTTGCTTGGGTTCGGCCCGTACTTGATACGGATCATGTTGCACTGTTCTTTCCGTGGCCGAAAGTCAAACTTCTCCTCCTTGCCATTGATGTGGAAGCGGATTTCTCCGGCTCCTACATCGATGCGAGCATCCACAGTGCTGAGAAATGGGCGTCCCAGGATGAGCGGTGTGCTCTTCCCGACGTCCATGTCAAGCACTACGAAGTCGACGGGGATGAAGCAATCCCGGATTTTCACCGGAATATCTTCGGCGATCCCCGCCGGATAGCGGACCGTTGAATCGGCCAGCTGCAGCTGCATCGGCGTGGGGGATAGTGTGGTGTAGTTGAGCTTGTCGAAGACATCCTTCGGCATGACGCTCACACTTGCCCCAAGATCACATAAGGCATGGTCGAAGTTCTGTGTCCCGATCGAGCAGGTGATCGTGGGACACCCCGGATCTTTCTTCTTCTCAGGAAGCCAGTTGAGTATAGCAGCGCTACACTCTTCCGTCAGCTTGACAATTTCTGTGGTTGGTAGTGGGCGCTTGTTGCTGATAAGATCCTTGAGGTAGCGAGCGTACGTGGGTACTTGTATCGCAACCAGCAAGGGCACGTTGATGTGCAGCTTCTGGATCACCTCAACGAAGCGTGTGAACTGCTCGTCCACGGTGGGCTTCCTTCTTCTTTCAGGAAACGGCATGAGGTTCGTGTCATAGAACTCATGTGGGGCCGTTTTCCTGGGCGGCAGTTCTTCTTCTTCTGCCGGCTTCTCAGCTGATGTGTCCTTTCCTGCATGGTTAGGGTATGGCGGATCCCGAGTGGACTTACCTCCTCTCGTGGTAACCGCATTAACATTTTCTAAGGGGGTCTCGGGTTGCCCCGGGATTTTCCCCGACTCAGCAGTAGGAACAGCAGCAGCTAACTGAGCTAATTGGGTTTCTATCATTTTATTAAAGCTCAGCTGATTCTTGAGAGCAGAGGAAACACCCTCTATCTTAGTGTGGATGCTCTCAAGAGTCCTATCAGTGGTGGCAAGTTTTTTACTGATGTTATCATTAACCTTAGCTTGACCAAGCACAAGATCTTTCAAGGAGGGCTGATTATAACCGGAATTAAAACCAGAGAAGTTGCCAGAGTTACCTCCTTGGTAGTTGGGACGTGGTGGACCCCAACTTTGACCTCCTTGTGGACGATAGCCGTTGTTGTTGTTGTTGCCCATGAACATTGCGTCCTCACGGGTCTCAGGGCAGTCATTGCCCGAGTGTCCCGTGTTGCCACAGACCTCGCAAGTCATACGAGCGTCTAGGGCTTTCACTTCTCCATTGGCTTGGTCATCCATCTTCTTCATGAGAAGGTCAATCTTGGCGGCGAGCATGTCAACCTCCTTGACGGAGTGCATGCCTCGCTGGCGAGGTTGGAGGCGCTCTTCATTCCAACCTTGGTTGGACACCATCTTCTCGATCAAATCTTTTGCCTTGGTCACAGTGAGCGAGAAGAAGGCTCCACCAGCAGCAGCGTCGAGGTGGTCGCGGGCCGACGGAGTAAGCCCGTTGTAGAAGTTCTTGATGATCAGCCAATCATCCATCCCGTGGTGGGGACATGCCAGGATGTACTCCTGGAGCCTCTCCCATGCCTCAGGAATCGACTCCTTCGACTCCTGCTGGAAGCTTGAGATCCTTCCGCGGAGGGCATTGGTCTTGCCCAGCGGGAAGAACTTTGCAAGGAACGCAGCTGAACACTTCTCCCAAGTGTTCACAGCTTCAGGGTTTGCGTAGAACCACTGTCTCGCTCTCCCAAGGAGAGAGAACGGGAACAGTCGAAGGCGAACAGCGTCGGGGGTGACGTCCTTCATTTTGAACGTGTTGCAAATCTCCAGGAATTGCTGGAGATGAGCACTAGCGTCCTCATTGGCTTTCCCACAGAATGGGCTAGCCTGCACCATGGTGATGAGACCGGTCTTGATCTCGAAGTTCGCATCTCCCACATTGCCAGCTGGTCCCGTAGGGATGTTGGCAGCGGAGGGAGCGGAGAACTCGCGGAGGGTCTTGTCGGCCATTTGCTCAGAGCTTGATGGTGCGGGAATGACAGGTTCGATTGGCCGAGTCTCCTTACGAGGAGGGGTGAGCCTAGCTCGTGTCCTTCTCAGGAGTGACTCAGGATCTTCAGTGAAGTTTGTCGGCAAGTCGAAACCAGTCATACACTACCCTGTTTTCATACAAAATGCAGAAAACAAAGCAAGGTTAGCCTGCCTAGGAGATAGCCTTAATAATTGCAACACTACTATATACATTAGTAATTTTTCTTAAATCATACGCCTTCCCCGGCAACGGCGCCAGAAATGCTTGTTGACTTTTGCTAAGCCATATTAATAAATCATTCCCGGCACGGGGCCAGAAACGGTTCACTAATATGTCCCAGAGTCAAGTAGGTAAAATCCGCAAGCGCACGGAGAATACCGCTGTAGCATTTCACCCGGAAGTATTCAGGGTATCGTATTTGTTTATCCCAAAGGAAGGTTATGATCAAGAAGCGTTACTAACATATAAGATCATGTTAACAATTAGCAAGGATATCTAACCAAGACAGGCGGGTACATGATAATAACCGGGTAGTGTGACACACACAGAAGATTCCTACTAAATAAATAAAGTCTAGTGGAGAAAAGACTAGGCTAAGCTACTCCTACTATACATTCCTATACAGTTGCATAGCCTAAGTAGAATACATACAGACCCACACTCAGGTTCAGCAGTCAATAGTATAGCACTTCAGGCACGGACTTACCCCTGCATCCACAGGCGACTTCCGCCAAGAGCCTACGCACTAGCCTAGCGGGGAGGATTTCAAAGGACGGACAGGGCTGTCACCACCTGCCGCCTACCTCAACGAACCAGTAGACTAACGAATAATTGATGCAAATCAGTCATCCAAATACCATACTTGCATGACCAAAGAGCACTCTGCCCCTCCGCGATTACTATTAACGAGGCAGAGCTACCGTACGAATACGATCACCAAACCCATGCTATACTTTATCAGCTAAAACTAAGCATAGAGACTATAACATATAAACTAGACTATAGTGACGGTATATAACTAGCATGACAATAGTAGTATAATAAATATAAACTACTATCACACAAGTAGACTATACTATCACATATATGGATCACAATATCAAACAAGAAACTCATGACCCAAGCACAACTACATACAAAATATATATATATTGATAAGAGCAAAGTCTTACAAAAGGGAAAAGATACAAGAGCCATACCAATTCCAAGTGAAGACTTGGGACTAGAGAGCTCTAGACTCAGCCTAACTCCACTAAAACTCCAAGAACTACTACTAGCAAGAGAGGAATGCTTCTTGTGGTGTGTGTTGAGTGTGAAGGCACACCCTCCTGTTTATAGCCTCCTAACGTCGGTTTCAGAGGAGTAACCGCCACGGAATCCCCCCAAACTGCCATCAGGAGTCGCGGAGGAGCCAACACGTGGAAGGCCAGGCAGAGAGGGCGCCAGACCAGGTCGCCCGACCTGACCAGGTCGGCCGACCTGGGGGTGGCCCCTCCTGGCCTGTGCTTTCTCCAGGTGGCTGTCCTGTGGGCCCTGACGTCGGTTTGCGTGGTATTACAGGGAGTTACGTCGGTTAAATGCTGAAAATGGGCCCTTCAATCCGTGTGACGTCCATGTGGCACTCTCTGATTGGTCGAAAGTGTGTTTTCTTGCCTTTTGAGGTGTTTCCTTCACATTTCCTCCTGCATGCACAAAGTTCTCCAAGTACAAGTGGAACTATATTATTGTGATAAAGCATGCGTGTATGAAATGCCAAATTCTCCTTTATTTGAGTATAGTTGACGGTTGAAAATGGTACTTAACAGCCGTCAACAATACCATTGCTAATAGCTATTCATTTAAATACAATAGTAGAAGAGTTACTCTTAAACCTATGCTGTTGCTGAAATTTTAGAAGAGGATCAACAAAGACTTGAGAGAAGAAAGAAAGAACCATTTAGATTAGAATGGGCTATTTCAAATGATGCAACACTTCCATCAAAATCTAAATTGCTAGAGGATGAACATATTTCTTTGCCTCTTGTTGCAACTAATACTTTTCAGCATATACATAAAAAAGATGATAGTGGGAAAGATAAAGAATAGATTGTTGCTTTAGGTAAGAGCTTTCTTGATGTGATGGATTGTTCCAATAGTCTTGCTGTATTGGAACCTTATGATCATGTTCCTTTGTCACAAGTTGATTTACCTAGTGGTCCTTGTGATAAAGAGGAGCTGTGTGCCAATGCTTCACTTATACCTTTGCCACAACAAATGAATGAGCTTGATGCTTTTGCTTATGTTTCACCCACTAGTGCTGAAATTAAACATTTGATTTTAGTTACATGTCAAAAGGATGACCAAAAATTATTTTCTTCTCTAAATACTTTGGGTTATATTGAATTTGATGTTCTTTGTGATCTAAATACCGCGGAGAAGAAAGTATTTTCTCAAACTGAATTGACTTTATTGACAAGAAACATTTTTTATGCTATTGGAAACTATGATCATAGAGGTTTGTTTATGGTGCATAGAGTTTATATTTGTTCAAAATTGAAACCTCCTTGGGTTATACAATTAAATGACCAACTTAAAAACTACAGTAACAATTACCATGCCATGTCAAGTTTTTCTAGTGTTTCTAAGATAACACATTGTCAATTTTGTCATAAGAGTGAGAATGATGCTCATATTGCTGATCAAGGTTTCAAAGAGGTTATTAATTTGCATGGAATACCTTCTACTATAGATTCTCATTGTGATGACAAATTTCATAATGCATATAAATATGAGTTGCATCCCAAGTTTGGGAATAGTTCTATATTTTATATTTCAGATTTGAGACCACTATTGGGAGAAAAGGATGAGATCTAGTCGAGGACGACTCTAATTCAAAAGGGGGAGAATGATGAGTACATCACACCCATGGATACACACAACACTCCTCCAACTAAGATGAAAGTTCATGTGCATCACCTGAATTTACAAGTGAGATCGTTTCTAATGTTTTTATTATGTGGTTTTGAGAATAGATTGCTACCTAATGAATTAATTATTGTTAGGAACCATAGAGATGATGATGACATAGCTGGGTAGGTGATTGGAGGCGTGATGGGCCAGCAAGGACGTCCAAGCCAAGGTGGAGGTCCAATCAAAACCGACTTCGAGTCTGTTTCGCAGCCCAGGACCAGTCTGCACTAAAACGGACACCCAGGACGCATACGGACTCGGATTTAGATGTTCTATATATGACTGGAAATATGACGAAACGAACTTTCCAACCCAACTGGTCTCATGTCAAAATTCGTCCCGAGGCGTCGGCAATCGCCGAAACAAATCGACTTACAGAATCTGTCATGGTGCTGCGACACCGTAATCGGTCTTTGGGCCATGTATCGAGTTGAGCCCACTTAGGGCTGCGTCCAGGGGGTCTTGCACGACCCTAAGGTCCTCATACACAGCTGCCGCCTCTTTATTAGGGTTTGGGTTTTTCTTAGATCAATTCTGTTGATAAACAGAGTCACCGTTCATCGGTTTGTGAGACCCCAACTTCGAGAGTTTAATCATACATCTGCAATTGTGTTGCATTCTTCGTTGTTCTTGCTTGTGTTCTTGATTTGCAGGCAGGGATTAGCCTTCTCAGCGAGGTCAATCGTCTTTGGACGGTTGATAACCAGACGAGACGTCGTGCTGTGATTGAGGGGTTTAGAACGTGCTGTTCTGAAGCCGGATCGATTTGTGTGTTGCCTCTGACCAAATCAACTTACCAAGAATCTTTCGGAAGATCGGGAACCCTTGTTCACATCACACCCCCCCTCTGGTCGTCTTCTCGATCCTTTAATTGGTATTAGAGTTTACTTTCTTGAGAGCAAGGATGAAGTGTTTCATCACTTTTGGAGCTTAGTTTTGAGGTTGTTCAAGGAACTTCCTGGTGCATTACGAGCAATTCGCAGTGATAATGGCACCGAGTTCAAGAACTCCTCCTTTGATGCTTTCTGTCTTGAGTATGGTATTGAGCATCAGTTTTTAGCACCTCGTGTCCCTCAGCAGAATGGTGTGGTCGAAAGAAAGAACAGAACCATGGTGGAGATGGCCCGGACGATGCTCGATGAGCATAGGACTCCGAGGCAGTTCTGGGCTGAGGCCATTAGCACTGCTTGCTATGTTTTCAATCGGATTTTCTTGCGCTCAATTCTTAATGTGACTTCCTTTGAGCTACGGTTTGGGAGGAAGCCATCTGTTTCTTAATTTACGCGCCTTTGGTTGCAAGTGCTTCATTCTCAAGCGTGGCAATCTTGATAAGTTTGAGTCGAGATCTTCCGATGGCATCTTTCTTGGCTACACCCTTCATGGCCATTCTTAAAGAGTTTTGAATTTGAAAACTAACACCATCGTAGAATCCTGTGATGTAACCTTTGATGAATCAAACTCTTGTGCAAGCATTGTGGTTGAGACTGCAGGTAACAAGGAGATGGAGGAGAGTATCTTTGTAGAAGAGGACCTACAGGGCTTGGATGATGACGATGATGAGTCTTTCCATCCCACATTCAAGCTTGTTCCTGCTGCTTCCACCACTCCAGCAGAGGGTCCAGAAGCCTCTACATCGACCTCAGCAGCTGTTGAGCCGCCTCCAGCTATGGTTGAGGGGGAGGTACACTCTGCGAGAGAGGCCCCTCACCACATTCAACGTCAACATCCACCTCAACAGATGATCGGTAATCTCTATGAGAGGACAACAAGGTCAAGGTCTGCACATCTCGCCTGCTTTACTAATGCTCTCTTTGTTGCCACCTTTGAACCTCGGGATGTTGGACACGCATTATCCAGATGAACATTGGGTTAATGCCATGCATGAGGAGTTGGAAAACTTTGAGAGAAACAGAGTGTGGACCCTAGTAGAGCCTCCTGTTGGTGTCAATGTCATAGGAACCAAGTGGGTTTTCAAAAACAAGCATGGGAAAGATGGTGAGGTTGTTAGAAACAAGGCTAGGCTTGTTTCCCAGGGTTTCAGTCAAGTGGAGGGCTTAGATTATGGGGAAACCTTTGCTCCTGTTGCACGCATAGAAGCCATTAGGATCTTGCTTGCATTTGCTGCTTCTAAGGGCATTAGACTCTACCAAATGGATGTCAAGAGTGCCTTCCTAAATGGTTTCACAGAGGAAGAGGTTTTTGTGAGACAACCACCTGGCTTTGAGCACCACAAATACCCAAACCGTGTGTACAAGCTTCAAAAGACTTTGTACGGGCTAAAGCAAGCACCTAGGACATGGTATGCTAGGCTTAAGACTTTCTTGCTAGAGCGCGGGTATGTCATGGGGTGTGTTGACAAAACCTTGTTCACTCTAAAGCATGGCAATGACTTTCTAATGGTTCAAATTTACTTGGATAATATCATCTTTGGAGGTTCCTCTCATGCTCTTGTGTCCAGATTTCAGAAAGCCATGGAAAGTGAATTTTAGATGTCGATGATGGGCGAGCTCCACTTCTTTCTTGGACTTTAAATCAAGCAGTACAAGCAAGGCACCTTCATACATCAAGCCAAGTACACAAAGGATCTCCTGAAGAAGTTCAACATGGTCAATGTGAAGCCGTTGTCAACACTAATGTCTACAACAATGGCACTTGACCCTGACGAAGACTGTGAAGCAGTGGACCAAAGGGAGTACAGGAGCATGATTGGCTCCCTCTTGTACCTGACGGTGACAAGATCCGACATACACTTTGCAGTGTGTCTTTGTGCTCGCTTCTAGGCTTCCCCAAGGGTGACTCATCGCAAGGCTGTCAAGCGCATTTTCAGGTATCTCAAATACACCCTTGAGTTCGGTCTTTGATACTCTGCATCTTCATCTCTTGATCTCATTGGGTATTCAGATGCGGACATTGCTGGGTGTAGAATTGATAGGAAGAGCACTTCTGGTACTTGCCATTTCTTGGGTACTTCTTTGATCTATTGGTCTTCTTGTAAGCGGTTGAGTGTAGCCCAATCCACCACAGAGGCTGATTATGTTGTAGCTGCTAGCTGCTGCTTACAAATCCTATGGATAGTATCCACCATGAGAGACTATGGGTTAACCTTTAAGAGCGTTCCACTCATGTGTGATAACTCCAGTGCCATATGCTTAGTCAAAAACCCAGTCCAACATGGTAAGGTCAAACACATAAATGTGAGATTCCACTTCCTAAGAGATAATGTTGAGAAGGGAGATGTTGAGCTCAAATACATTGACACTACACACCAATTGACTGATATTCTCACCAAGCCCCTAGATGCTTCGAGATTTGCTTTTCTTTGGGGGGAGCTTGGTGTTTGCCATCCTTATGGCATCATTTGAGGGGGAGTTGGTGTTCTCTTGTATATATGTATCTTACCTTTTATGCATTGCATCTCATATGTAATATATGCATTGATAGATGAGCTTTGATTCTTATGTTTTCTTGCATTTCTCTTTCCTATGATCGAGCTTGAGCTAAGTTGTGTGGATGTGATAGTAATCTCTCATTCTTAGATTTTCTAGATGGCTTGTTATAAACTCTTTTGAGAAACTTGCTAATCTTAAAGGTAAACTAAGCTTCTTGTGAACCTTATGAACTAATCTTGTTAAGACTTGCTCATCATGTGTATAATTGCTTTTATCCCTGTCAAAACTTGTGTTCAGGCTAGTCTCGAGGATGTCTTGGCTTTGGCACCTTGTGTTTGCGAAATGGAAGGCTTTGCAAATGTTTAGCTCATGATGGAACATTGTGGGAACGTGTGTTCCTTTTGCCGTAAAGGCATGCTCTTTTGTCATTTGAATAAATCATGAAAAATCTGCTAAGTGCTTTGATCAAAATAATTCTAAAATGCTAAATCTAAACACTATGACTTGAGGCCTCGGGGTGTTTGCCGTAACTAGTCGTGCGACCCTCCGCATGGATAAGAGGACACATGAGGATAAACAATAAACACTTGATCAAATGAGTCTCTGTTGCATATGTGAGCGTTTGTAAAGCTCATTTTCTGTGAATGCTTGTTGCCCTAGTTGAGATTGAGACTGGCTAGTTTCTTTTGATTCACTTGATGCCCGTTTTGCCTTGGATGGGAGTACTTACATATGTGGTGACAGTTTTTCTCATGATAAGCAAATTTTATTCTATCTAAGCTAGTCAATCTTTTTGCTTAGCTTGTATAGCTCTTGGTGTTTATGCCTTGCTATCTATTTTTGGTCTTTGTATGATTGTGAGCTATTGCTTTTACACTTCATGGCTCTATGGATATGATTAGCAAGGTTAAATGCTTGTTTGCATAATTGTTGAAGCTACTTAGGTTTGCATTTTCATTCATTGCATGTTTGTTCTTTTGCTACTTTGATGAGTTCATTGCCAAAGGGGGAGAAAGTTGTGGGTCATGCACAAATAATGCTAACAAACCCAAAATGATCCGTTTTGCATTACATGAGACCTACCACAAGTTGAGGGGGAGCATTTCATGTCCTTGAGCGTTTTCTTGAGATTTTCACACTCTTTGCGTCTCTAGTCGGTTTCCTTGCCAACTCTTGGTTTTGCGATTCCTATTTTGCTAGATGGCCTACTTGTCACCTTTCCTTTGGGTTTTCCATTTGGATGTGCTTATTCAGCTTTGCATTTCAATCTCCAATCTTTGTGCATTTGGTGTTGTCAATGTACTCATCAAGGGGGAGATTGAGAAACCATGTGGATCTGTGTCATGGTTTGCAATATGTGATGAGTAATTGACTTTGGCGGAATTTGTGTTTGAGTTGAAATGCGGGAATCTACGGTTTGCGTGAGTTTGTGCATGTCATGGTTTTGACTAACCGGACTTGGTGAGGATGTTGGAGAGTTTGCAAGAGATGGGAAATGTGTTTGCTTGTCACATGATATGTAGGTCACTAGAGGCAACTTGGCGGTCAACGACGAGAGGATCGGGCACAAGTAAGAGACTTGGGGCCAGACGATCAGGAGGCCGGGTGGAGTCAAGGGTGATCCATACCGTACACGTGGAGAGGCAAGAAACACGGACGGTTTCACGGTTGAGCCTCAAGACCGTGGTGGTGATGAAGACGGCGTGTTGACCAAGTCAAGGTGAGCGAGATGCCGGTGCAAGTGACAAGGGGGCCCAATGGACAGGGACCGGGAGAGACTTGCCGGTGGTCAGGATCGCGGGACAAGATAACATGTGTCAACATCGAGAAGTTGTGCTTTGAGAAGCGTGCAAGGTGGTTTCCCAGTTTGGGCCTCAAAACCGGTGGCGGTGGTTGGTAGTGCACGTGGCACCATCACGGAGCTTCCTTGGATGCGAAGCAAAGTCATGAAGGACCCAAGAGCGTTCGGGCGATGAGGAGAGAGATGGACAAGTTTGCCCTGGTGGTATGTGGTAATGTTATGTAGGTCAAGGGTAGAGTGGTCATGTGGACAACCTCTAGGCCTATATAAGGAGAGGTAGGGCTGGTGGAAGAGGTGTCTCTCTTGCCATTAGCCTTGCTAGGTTTTTCTTCTCATGTGCTAGGAGAGTGCTTTATTTGTAAAGTGGAGAGTAGTGGGCGTGTGGCAGACATCTCTTACCCTTCTCAAATAGTGGGAGGATGAGGGTGGCTTCCTAACCATGTAATCATGTATCTTGAATTCTTGAATCAATGATATGAGATTCATTTTCATGGTCGAGATCTTCCGCCCTCCCTAAATTTTGAATTTCTCTTTTTCTCTATTTTCGGAGCTATTTTCGTGGGAATTTTTGGTCTCCTTTTTGGATGAGTTTTTGGGTCAGATTTCTTGAGAAACTTGTTGCTATGATGAGCTAGAACAATTCTATATGGATCCTTAACTGAATCAATAGCTCTAGCACCTTCGATTTGAAGGATTTCTCAAGTTTCCTCTTTTCGGTGTTCTTGGTACAAGATCTGAAATTCGTGATGATTCCTTGAGCCAATCGATTTGATCTTCTAGGATTAGGATCGTGATGTGTTGAGGATTCACTGGTCCAAAAATCGCATCATTTGGAGTTCATTTGATTAGTTTTTGACCAAGTTTTTGCCTAATCCCGAAACCTTTTCATGTTCTGTCGGGGTCGATCGGCACTGCCGATAACCGGGACCGGCACTGCCGGTGGGTCATTCAAACCCCGCACCAGCACTGCCGATGGCTAGACCAACACTGTCGATGTATTTTGTCTACTGCTTTTGAGACTCCCTCACTGGCACTGCCGATGGGTCTTACCGGCACTGCCGATGGTGCCAATCGGCACTATCGATGGCTTTGATCGGCACAGTCGATGGTAGTCCAGTAAGGTGACTTATGTGCGCTTCTTTCACTGATTCAAGTCTTTGTTGTTCCCTTTTGTTTCCGCTATGTTGTGCTACTGTAGTTGATCACTCCTAGGGTTAGCACATCACAAGTTGGTGTGTGTGGCCTTGGTGATCGGTTTAGAGGTTGGCTTGGGTTGTAATTGGGAAATAGGCTAAGTTCTTGTGAAGAATTTTTTATTGGCTCCCATTCATCCCCCCCCCTCTGGTCGCCTTCTCGATCCTTTAGTCACACCCACCAACTTGTGATGTGCTAACCCTAGGAATGAATAGTAGCAGCAGAAGAGAATAGGCAAAGCACAAGAAAGCAACTAAGACAAAGGACCCACGAAGAAACGCACACAAAACAGACTCACTGGACTACCATCGACAGTGCCGATCATAGCCATCGGCAGTGCGGGTTGGCACCATCGGCAGTGCCAGTTACACCCATCGGTACTGCCGATGTGGGATCTTAGGACTTCGGGAAGCAGAGCACAGAGCGTATCAGCAGCGCCGGTTGGAGCTATCGGTAGTGCTGATGTTGGGTTCGGACTCAAGCCACCGGCAATGTTGATCATGGCATCGGCAGTGCTGATCCGAGCTCAGACCCACCGGTAGTGCTGGACCTGGTCATCGACAGTGCCGATTGATCCCCGACAGAATAGAAAATTGCTGCCACTTTCCCATAAATCTTTACCAAATGATCTCCAAAACGTGCGATATTTGGACTCGCTTATCGAGGAAGAGATGTGGGAGGGGAATCCTCAGGTCATTGTGACCTTCCTCCAAAAAGATCCACTCAATTGGCTCAAGAAATCATCATGAATTTCAGATCTTATGGCAAGAACACCATAAAGGAGAAACTTGAGAGAAATCCTTCAAATCGAAGGTGCTAGAGCTCTTGATTCGGTAAAGGACCCATTTAGGATTGTTCTAGCTCATCATAGCACTAAGATCCCCAAAAACTCCGTGCCAAAAACTCACTCAAAAATGACATAAAAAATTCCCACGAAAATAGCTCCAAAAATAGAGAAAAAGATAAATTCAGGATTTAGGGAGAAAGGAAGATCTTGAGCACGAAAATGACTCTCATATCATAGAAACATGCTTACAAGATCCATGGATACAAGATGTTGCCATGAAAATCACACGCGTGACCTGGGAGATCTGCTTAGCTCCACTGCAGGCTCAATACGAAAACCGGGGCGTGCCAGTCGATTTTCCCTGCAAATCGACAAAGAGACAAACGGTCAAATTCCACGGGTCACTGGCCTAGGATAGGCCGATGAAAAAAGCCGATAATCACTGTTCATGAAACTAGCCGATGCTATTGTGGGAATAAAACATAAGAGAATATAAACTAATCAGCTAATTATATTGGCTTATCGGTAAATTTAATTAAATATACAATTATAAATCAATAATACCGATAAGAAATTAGAACAATAGGCAAGAGTCGAGAAATCCATAGTATTCGTACAATAGCTGGTCAGGTTGATACAATAGACTTAAAGTTGATAGAGCTGAGTCGATAGATCTACAATAATGGTGCATAAACTTGCTCTGTCGATGAAAGTAAGTCGATGGGTCAGAGTTGATAGAAGTATAATAATCATGTGCGGAACTCTGCCCATCGATAGGTGCTAAGTCGATAGATCTGATAGCTAGTATTACAAATATGTCTCAAATTCATAGATCTAATTCTATTAAACAAAAGGGGGCAATCGACTTCTAATACACAACAATAAAACAGGAAACATACCAGGAAGTCGATCGAACCGTGATAACCTATCGGCTAAACGCCCCGACAGAACTCTATCGACTCTGCCTATAAGCTGATCGAATCTAACCTTATCAGCCCAGCAAGAGATCAAAGTTGATGCAACCATGCTGATTCGAACAGATCAAACTTAATCGAACTTAATCGAGACAGTGTTCAAACACGGCAAATAAAGCTACATTTAATCTAATTATCGATAGGATCGATCGAGTGACTCGAATAATAGATCTAAAACCCAGCTTATAAAACCTACAGAATTTGCATAAGATCAGATCTAACCAAGATAGTAATGCAATTTAAGTTGATAATACAAACCAAATAAAGACCTAATTACCGGATAACTAGCAAGTTCAAAGATAACAACTAGAATATCAACTTAATGAGAAAGTACTTGCTGAAGTCGATGAAATTACCGAGGGTGACTAATCCAAGTCTCTCGCTGAGATTGGAGCCGATACAGCCCGCGTGCGATGAGGATGTCGTCGAGAAAAAGTTTGGCGATGCGCTGAGTTGTATTGAACGAAAGTGTTGTTCTTTTTGTACAGACCTTATTACATATTTATAACCCCGTGCAAGGGATTCTGACCCGACTCGGTCAGGACTCTTAAACAAACCGACTAAGTCTATTTGTAAATTAAATTTTGAAAAATAGACAAAGATAAAACAACCCAAACAGGCCCACTTTATTTCCATCAGCCATTGAATTCTGTTGACTTCAGCCGATTCTGACTCCACGCGGCTGATCACTGTGACCGGTAAAATTTCGGTGTCAACACATGCCCCCCGAGTCTGGGGTACGAAATCTTTCATGCGTCGGACATGATCTCCTCGTTCACCGTGCACCTCATTTATCACCCTGCTGCTTCAGATTCTAATAAATGCAATCAATAAGGAACCACTCACCAGCCAGGTCGCGTCTACAGTACTCCATCCAACCACTCGTGACCCTTAATTGTGACCTGACATTTCCTGCGTCGTCTCGACTGCTAGTATTGCCTTTTAACTGTCCTCGTGCTTATCTTTCTCCCTCGGGTTCCCTCCAATCAACTTGGAGCGGCGTTTGGATTCCCCAAAGGTCAAGTCCAGGTCCTATAAATAGATCCTTCCACCAGCCCTTTTTCCTCATCTTGTTTACTGCCTTCAATCATGGGTCTCTTATTGAGAGCTTTGATAGAAAAGTACCATTTGTCTCCAAACCTACTGAATATCTTGTGGCGAATACTTTTCGTTTCTCTTGCCCCTAGAGTCCTCCTTTCAATCCAAAGTTTGCAGCTCCTCCTGCCCAGAAGCCAACCTGTTGGTTCTTCTACCGCTGGATAATAGCACGGGTGTCGAGAATGGCATCGGTGGAGCAGCTGCTCTCTCCCTCTTGCCCGGCGGGTGATGTCTAATGACACTACCATCCCTGAAGGGGAAGCAGAGGAAGTTGTTGGTGTATTTTTCTTCTTCTATGTACCTCCCTCCACGCGCTTGGGATGCTAATAATTACATCTTCATCCCCTAGCTGTCATAGCAGAATAGGTTTCATCGAAACCGGGTAACCAGCTTGTTTAAATCAGCCATCTGAAATTAATGGAAACCTCCTCTGCTCTATAAATGTATTCCTCTTTGTCTTGTACGCTGTGCTTTCTCCTTTATACTTCTTTTTTGCTATGGGCGATATCTGTAATATTGGCCGTCTGAAGTCGATGTGTGTATATCAGATGTAAAACACTCACTTTCTTCTTCCTTTTATTTTCTCTGCTAAGGGCGATATTTCCATATCGGTCGTGATCAAACGCTCGAGATCATGAGCCAACCCAAATACTTGGATGATATCTCTGTAAATATTTACCATTAAACGCTCTCCCAAACTCTTCTTCATCCAATCCTTGTAAGAAATATGCATTACCGGGCGCACACCGGCTCACTTTAAATGGACCTTCCCAAGTTGTAGACCATTTTTCCAAATCGACTGTCTCTAGAACCGATGGACATAATTAACTTCCAGACAAGGTCACCTTCTACAAAACTCTTGGGTACCACCTTTTTGTTGTAAAATTTAGCCATGCGAGCTTTATTCTCTTGAATTTTCTCTAGAGCCCTCATCCGATGTTGCACGGCAACTTCTAACTCATCAAACATAACCTGCCTATAATCATCAGCCGATAATTGATCTTGCAACTCTATTCTTCTAGACCCCAGATTCGTTTCCCATGGCAAAACTGCTTCATGTCCATAAACTAATTGATACGGTGATACCTTTATAGACCCATGACACGTCATTCTGTAGGCTCATAGTGACTCAGCCAATGTCGTATGCCACTTCTTAGGCTGCTCATCAATCTTCCTCTTGATAAGCTTGATCAAACTCTTGTTGGACGCCTGTGCCTGACCGTTGGCTTGAGCATAATAAGGCGATGAATTCAACAATTTAATCCCCATACTATCGGCAAAGCTTTGACACACTTCTGAAGGGAATACAGAACCCTGGTCAGTAGTAATACTCTACGGCACACCAAACCGGTAAATAATATGCTCCTTCACAAAGTTGATTACATTGTCAGTCGTCACATTCTTCATCGGCGCTGCTTCAACCCACTTTGTGAAATAATCCGTTGCCGGTAGAATATACTTGTGACCTTTGCTTGACGCTGGAATTTGGCCAATCATATCCATACCACATCCTCTAAATGGCCATGACTTAATAATTGGATTCACAGCCGATGCCGGTGCTCTCTGTATTGCTCCAAACCTCTGACAATCTTGATATCTTTTGTGATACTTAAAGAAATCTTCCAGCATACTAGGCCAATAGTATCCAGTTCTCTTTAATAGCCATCTTATTTTATAGGCCAATTGATGTGTACCACAGATGCCTTCATGGACTTCTCACATAATAACTTTGGCTTCTTCTTGATTTAAACATCTTAACAACACACCATCAATCGTCCGATAATAAAGTTTTTCTTCTAACAAAACATACCTCAATGCCATATATCGAATCTTTCGAGGCGTACGTTGAGTTGGATCCTTGAGATACTGCACTATCTTGATCCTCCAATCTTCTTCATCGACACTGATCTCATTGACATTAGCTTGCCTAGCTTCATCGACATCAACCCTATCGACACTGACTCGCTTGGCTTCATCGACATCGGCAATTTCAATAATCATACCATCATTATTTAGCTGATATCCCGATGCCTTCTATGCTAAATCATTTGCCTCCATATTCTTTCCCTTGGGACATGCTTGAACCTCACCGTCTTGAAGCATTGCAACAAATCTAGACACTCAGCATAAAATAATCTTAATATATCATCTTTGCATTCAAATTCTCCTGCCAGCTGCCCGAGTACCAATAATGAATCCCCAATGACTTCAACACAATCGACTCTAGCTTCCTTCAACATCTGCAATCCTTTGATAATAGCTCTATATTCAACCTAATTATTAGTCAATTCCCTACAACAAACGCAAATTCAAACCTTGCGTCCCGAGGTGATATAATCAGAAATCCGATGCCACATCCATTCTTGCAAATGCAACCATCAAAAAACAATAACCATGGAACCGGCTCCACCATTGACACCTCTGACCCACAATGCTCAACAACTAAATCAGCCAGAACCTGACCCTTAACAGCTTTAGCAGATTCATATGTCAAGTCATATTCAGCCAATGCTAGCATCCATTTACCAATTCTGCCTTTCAAAATCGGAGTCGATAACATATATTTGATGACATCGGCTTTGCATACCACCACACACTCAGCCGATAACAGATAATGCCTCAACTTAAGACATGAGAAATATGAACACAAACATAATTTTTCAATCTTAGTGTACCTGGTTTCAGCATCGATCAATCTTTGGCTTAAATAAAATACAACCCTCTCTTTTCCATCTTGTTCTTGAATTAAAGTTGATCCGATCGACTTTTTGTCAGCAACAAGATAAAGCTTGAAAGGCAATCGTTCTCTTGGTGGCACCAACACAGGAGGTGAAACCAAATACTTCGTGGTGTCATCCAGAGCTTTCTGATGTTTTGGCTCCCATACAAACCTTTGATCCGCCTTTAACTTTAATAATGGAGTGAATACATCCAGCTTCCTTGATAAATTCAAAATGAATCTTCTAATGAAATTCACTTTGCCGATCAATGATTGAAGTTCTGTCTTGTTGATCGGCAGCTCGATGTCATTGATAGCCTTTATGCTCTTTGGCCCAATCTCAATTCCTCTTTCATGCACGATGAAACCTAGAAACTGACCAGCCGATACACCAAAAGCACACTTTTTTGGATTCATCTTCAAGCCATACCTTCTGGTTCTCTCGAGTACTTCCCACAAATCGGCTATATGATCTTATATTCTTTTAGATTTAACTACCACATCATAAATATAAATTTCTACTAGCTTGCCGATCAAATCATGGAATATATAATTCATGGCCCTCTGATATGTGGCTTCAGCATTCTTCAAACCAAATGTCATGACCACCCATTCATACAAACCAAGAGCCCCGGGACACCTGAAAGCAGTCTTCGGTATATCCTCTTCTGCCATGAAAATCTGATTATAACCAGCATTACCATCCATAAAACTAACAATCTTATGCCCTGCTGCTGCATCAACCAGAAGATCTGCTATCGGCATTGAGTAGTCATCCTTCGGGGTAGCATTATTCAACGAGCGAAAGTCAATGCAAACTCTCAACTTGCCACACTTCTTGAAAACAGGTACAATATTCAAAACGCACACTTGATATCAGCAAGGCCTAATGAACTCAGCATTGTATAACCTAGTAATCTCAGCCTTGACATCATCATAAATCTTCAGATCAATTCTCCTTGGAGGTTGCTTATAAGGTCGATATCCAGGTTTGATAGGCAACTAATGCTCAACGATAGATCGGCTCAGGCCAGGCATCTCAGAATAATCCCAAGCAAAACAATCCCGGTACTCTTTTAATAATTTTATTAATTCAACTTTAAAATCTTCATCCAACTTCTTACTGATAAATGTCGGCCTTGGTTTATCGCCATCTCCTATATCGACTTCCTGCAGCTCATCGACCGACATGAATCCTGTTCCCAACTTCCCATCTTCTATAAACTCCATTGGGGTGCCTGTCAGAGAAACAATTTAGAATTTGACTGGCCCACTACCTCAAGACCTCGTGTAGTAATCTTAACATAATCCCCATCCCAAATCTTACCAGACAAACACTCTATATCATCTGCATGCCATGGTACTAAATCGGTCGATGCAACAATGATGGTTTCATCGATCGGGATTACCTCTACTTGATTGCCAATCCACTGGGCCAGAGACTGGTGCATTGTTGACGGAACACAACAGTTTGCATGTATCCAATCATGTCCCAACAGAAGGCTTTAGGTTCCCATTCCATCGATGACAAAGAAAGTAACCGGCAAAGTTTTACTGCCGATTGTGAGTTCCACATTTAAGATTCCCTTGGCTGCTGCAGTACGACCACCATAATCCCTTAGAATCATATTTGTGTCAATTAAGTCATCTTCAGTTTTTCCCAATTTTCTGACAGTAGTGATCGACATAATGTTTACTGCAGCACCTCCATCGACCATCATCTTTCCCATCGGCATCCCATTGATGAACCCCTTGAGGTACAAAGCTTTTAAATGCTGATGCTTAGTTTCATCTGGCTTATCAAACACTGCTTGCTGTACATCAAATATCAACTATGGTGTATCCTCTTCATCAGCAAATAATTCTTCTTCTTCTTCTGAAGCCATGAACTCTTGTGGTAGCATCATCACCATACCCACTGTAGTATTTGGTACCTGTACTTGCGATTTCACTTTTGGCTTCCAAACCTTCTTTGACGGCTGATCATCATCTTTATCATAATAATATTTACCAGCCCTTATCTGTCTGCAACGCATCCTTTGTATCCTACGCTTCTGACTGTTAGAGAAAATACCAGATGGGCACCACTGATCGGCCTGCTCTTGTCCTTCTTGCATCTCCTCATCGACTTCCTTGTCAAAGTGAATCTCTTCTTTTGTCTTCTTAGGGCCAAGTCGATCAAAAGCTGATATCCTTCCATTCTCATCGACTTTACTCACCATCGACTTTCTGGAGACACTCGTCTGATGTCAATAGCTGCTCGAAGCTCGTCTATACATTTGCTATGCTCGTCTGCTGCGTCCAGGACAACTATTAGTTGATGGAAGCTTCATATTGTGCTCCCAACAATACTGAAAGAACAAACATTCCCAATGTGGATCAAACTGTGATTCCTTCATCTCCCTGTCCCTTTTCTTCTGACACCGATTTATAAATGCTTCTACATTGTCGATACCAGCCATATTGACATTAGTAGGGAATAGATGCCCATCAATCTTCATGGTTCCCTTTGTAAACTTGATCTTTCCTTGTTCAATTGCCGACTAGATCTCTCTTCTGAATACCTTGCATTCATTAGTGTAATGAGACGGTGAATTGTGCCACTTGCAGTACTTCCTTTTCTTCAATTCTTCAGCAGGTGGGATCACGTGATTAGGCGGCAACTGGACGTGCTTCTTCTGCAACAGCATATCAAATATCTTATTGGCCTTAGTGATATCAAAGTCATATTTTTCTTCTGGCTCATTCTGTTTCACCCAAGGACACGACAAAATATTCTTATTCCTCGTCCACTCAGCCATATTGACATGTCCGGCATCTTCATCGGACTCAGACTAATAATCATTGTAGTTGACTTGAATCGACCTTGACCGTGCCCCCCGAGTCAGGTTCTCCTAGACCTTCTGTACCAACTAGGACAAAATCTCAAACTCGACCGAAGGAAACTTCTCCCTCAAAGGTGCAACTAGTCCATTGAATGGTATTTCTGCCATCTCTGAACCTGTGCATATAATCATGCACATACTCCCCAGCTTTCTGCCTCACAGAAATCAGATTAGACAACCTCAGTTCTCTTGTTTCAGCAAAGAAGTACTTACGAAATTTTTGTTCAAGATCGGCCCAAAGTAATAATGGAATTAGGGGGCAACGATGCGAACCATGAAAAAGCCAAACCGGACAATGATAACAAAAACAGCTTGATCTTCAATGCTTCGGTGGCTCCTGCCTTTCCACATTGCACTGAAAACCGGCTAATATTCTCAACAGTGGTAGTATTGTCTTGTCCTGTGAACTTAGTAAATTCTGGTGGCCAGTATCTACTCGATATAGGAATCAAATCATAGCTAGGAGGATACGGGGATCGATACATATAAGTCTGTTGTTTTGGCTTCAAACCGAATTGTTCCCTCATTACTTCAACATTCTTCACTGCCCAGTGATCGATCAAAACATTGGTATTTGGAGTAGTAAATGCAGGACCAGATGCTGGTACTTATGGGGCTGTTTGTGAACCTAAATTGACAACAGTGTGCTGGCCTCCCAACTCCCAAGGCAACGCAGATGATGATGACATGCCGAACAAGCTTGGATCTACATTTGGCGTTGTACCATATGTAACATTCGGCTCTGATGTCTCTTGCCTGTAGAGCTGCGGCTGTGTCTATGGAGTAGTTCTTTGCAATATTATCCTACGAGGTATTCTCTCCACTATACCACTATCAGCATTCTTTGAGACTAGAGTAACTTTAGAAGTTGGCGGCCCTTAACCCGTAACAGGATGTGTTGTGCTTGCCTTTGGCTGCTGTGAACTAGGTGCTTCAATTGAAGGCTGAGGAATATTCCCAGATGCTCGGAAATACATCGGCCTACGTACTGGATCATCATATATATAGCCTTCAACGGTTTGAATAATCAAACCCTCAAAGTATTGACCAACACAGGTGACTAATTAATCAATGCATGGTGTATAGCTGAATGTATCATGTTGTTCAATGTAGCTTCATCAATCACCTCTATTGGCTTATTGGCATTTGATTTCTCAGTTTCGTCATCAATTAAGGCAGCAACAGGTAACTTTCCTTTCTGTATGATCTTGCCATGCTTGGTTTTGCTAAACGTGCTCAACAGAATGCTTTCATACTCTGCCATCTTCTGATCAATTTGCGCTCTTGTTTCATCACTCAAATTATCCCTATTAACTGACATTATATTCTCTATCTTTAGATCCACACCAACATCATATTTTGGTGGAGGATTGTTAGGGAGCTTAGGATCCTTTGGCATTCCAAGTTCAGACATATTGTGAAGCTTAAAGTTCTTTGTCCCACTGGGCGTGCCAAAAAGTGTGTTGACACGAAAATCACACGCGTGACTTGGGAGATCTGCTTAGTTCTAGTGCAGGCTCAATACCGAAACCGGGGCATGCTAGTCGATTTTTCCTGCAAATCAACAAAGAGACAAATGGTCAAATTCCACAGGTCACCGGCCTAGGACAGGCCGATGAAAAAAATCGATAATCACTGTTCGTGAAACCAGTCGATGCTATTGTGGGAATAAAACATAAGAGAATATAAACTAATCGGCTGATTATATCAGCTTATCGGCAAATTTAATTAAATATGAAATTTTAAATCATTAATACCGATAAGAAATTAGAACAATAGGTCAGAGTCAATAAATCCACAGTATTCGTGCAATAACTGGCCAGGTTGATACAATAGACTTAAAGTCGATAGAGCTGAGTCGATAGATCTATAGTAAAGGTGCATAAACTCGCTCTGTCGATGAAAGTAAGTCGATGGACCAGAGTCGATAGAAGTATAATAATCTTGTGCGGAACTCTGTCTATCGATAGGTGCTAAGTCAATAGATCTAATAGCTGGTATTGCAAATATGCCTCAAATTCACAGATCTAAATCTGTTAAACAAAAGGGGGCAATTGACTTGTAATATACAACAATAAAATAGGCAAAATACCAGGAAGTTGTTCGAACCGTGATAACCTATCGGCTAAACATCCCGACAAAACTCTATCGACTCTGCCTATAAGCAGATCGAATCTAACCTTATCAGCCTAGCAAGAGATCAAAGTCGATGCAGCCTTGCTGATTCGAACAGATCGAACTTAATTGAGACAGTGTTCAAACACGACAAATAAAGTTAGATTTAATCTAATTATATATAGGATCGATCGAGTGACTCGAATAATAGATCTAAAACCCAGCTTATAAAACCTACAGAAATCGCATAAGATCGGACCTAACCGAGACAGTAATGCAATTTAAGTTGATAATACAAACCAAATAAAGACTTAATTACCGGATAACAAGCAATTTCAAAGATACACAACTAGAATATCAACTTAATAAGAAAGTACTAGCTAAAGTCGATGAAAGTACCAAGGGTGACTAATCCAAGTCTCTCGCCAAGATCAGAGACGATACAACCCGCATGAGATGAGGATGTCATCGAGAAAAAGTTTGACGATGCGTCGAGTTGTATTGAACGAAAGTGTTGTTCCTTTTGTACAGATCCTATTACATATTTATAACCCCATGCAAGGAATTCTGACCCAACTTGGTTAGGACTCATAAACAAATCTACTAAGTCTATTTCTAAATTAAATTAAGAAAATAGATGAAGATAAAACAACCCTAACGAGCCCACTTTATTTCCTTCGGCTGTTAAATTCTGTTGACTTCGGCCGGTTCTGACTCAACGCGGCTGATCATTGGGACCGATCAAATTTCGGTGCCAACACAAGGCTAGGAAGCCACCCTCTTCCTCCCACTATTTGGAAGAGAAAGAGCTGTCTCTCACATACCCTCTCCTCTTGTCTATTATATGAAGAACTCTCCTAGTACTTTGAATGAAGACCTAAGGCAAGGCTAAGGGAAAGAGTGACACCTCTTCCACCAGCCCTACCTATCCTTATATAGGCCTAGGGGTTGTCCTAGAGGCCATCGTACCCCTCACCTACAATACACTGCCACCTACCACCATGGGCATAACCATCCATCTTTTTCCTCGTCGCCCGAACGCCATTGAGCCCTTCATGACTTTGCTTCGCCTTGATGCAAGCTCTGCGATGGTGCCACGTGCATCTCCAATCGCCACCACTGGTTTTGAGGCCCAAACCAGGAAACCGTCTTGCATGCTTCTCAAAGTGCAACTTCTTGATCTTGATGTGTGTCACCTCGTCCCGTGATCCTCCTTGTCGGCAAGTCTCTCTCGCCTTCGGTCTATTGGAAGCCTCTACTTGCAGCAACGCCTGATCACATTTGACTTGGTGAACCCCTCCGTCTTGATCACCACCCATGGTTTTGAGGCTCAACCGCAAAACTGTCTGTGCTTCTTGCCTCTTCATGTGTACGGTGTGGATCACCCTTGACTTCACCCGGCCTCCCGATCGTCCGGCCCTAAGTCTCCTACTTGTGCCCGATCCTCGCCGTTTACCGCCAAGTTGACTCCAGTGACCTACACATCATGAGACAAGCAAACACATTTTCCATCTCCTGCAAACTCTCCAACATCCTCACCAACTCTGGTTAGTCAAAACCATGACATGCACAAACTCATGCAATCCCTAGATTCTCGCATTTCAACTCAAACACCGAACCCAACCAATGTCAATTACTCATCACATATTTGAAACCATGGCACATATGCACATGGTTTCTCAATCTCCCCCTTAATGAGTACATTGACAACATCAAATGCACAAAGCTTAGAGATTTGAAATGCAAAATCGAATATGCACATTTAAATGGCCAAACCCAAATAAAAAGGTGAAAAGTAGCCATCTAGCATAAGAGGGATCACAAAACCAAGATTTGACAAAGAAAGCCACTCGAGAACGCAAGGATTGTGAAAAGCGCATGAAAAACGCTCAAGGACATGATATGCTCCCCCTCAACTTGTGGTAGGTCTCATGTAATGCAAAATGGATCATTTTAAGTTTTTTAGCATTATTTATGCATGACCCAATATTTTCTCCCCCTTTGGCAATGAACTCATCAAAGAAGCAAAAGAACAAGTATGCAGTGTATGAACATGCAAACCTAAGGAGCTTCAACAAATATGTCAACAAGTATTTAACCTTGCTAATCATAAACATAAAGCTATGAAGTGTAAAAGCAATAGCTCACAATCATACAAAGATAAAAAATAGATAGCAAGGCATAAACACCAAGAGCTATACAAGCTAAGCAGAAAGATTGACTAGCTTAGATAGAATCAAGATTAGCTCATCATGCGAAAAGCTGCCACCACATGTATAAGTACTCCCATCCAAGGCAAAACAGGCATCAAGTGAATCAAAGGAAACTAGCCAGTTTCAGTCTCAACTAGGGCAACAAGCATTCACAGTAAATAAGCTATACAAATGCTCACATATGCAATAGAGACTCAAAAGGAGGGAGAAGGACATTTTTCTTATGTGATCCTCATGTAACATCTAATCCGTGCGGAGGGTCGCACGACTGGGTACGGCAAAACACCTCGAGGCCTCGAAGCAGAATTTTTGGATTTAGCATTTTTATGTAACTTCATATCCATGGGGAGGGTCGCACGACTGGGTACGGTAAACACCCCGAGGCTTTGAAGCACACTTTTTTATTTGATCAATTTGCAAGAAAAAGCAAAAGTTTGAGCATGCCTTTGCGGCAAAAGGAACAAACGTTCCCACAATGTTCCGTCATGAGCTAAACATTTGCAAAGCCAAACACAAGGTGCCAAAGCCAAGAAATCCTCTAAACTAGCCCTAATGCAAGTTTTGACAAGGATAAAAGTAATTATTCGCATGGTGAGCAAGTTTTGGCAAGATTAGTTCATGTGGTTCGCAGAAAGCAAAGTTCACCTTTAAGATTAGCAAGTTACTCAAGATAAGTTTATAACAGGCTATCCGGAAAATCTAAGCATGAGAGATTACTATCACATCCACACAACTTATCTCAAGCTCAATCATAGCAATGAAAAATACAAGAAGGCATAAGAATGAAAGCTCATCTACCAATGCATATATTACATATGAGATGCAATGCAAAAAAGCAAGATACATATATACAAAAAGAGCAACTCCCCCCTCAAATGATGCCATAAGGATGGCAAACACCAAGCTCCCCCCGAAGAAAAGCAAATCTTGAAGCATCTAGGGGCTTGGAGAGAATATCAACCAATTGGTGTTTAGTGACAATGTATTTGAGCTCATCATATCCCTTCTCAACATTGTCTCTCAGGAAGTAGAATCACACATTAATGTATTTGACCTTACCATGTTGGATTGGGTTTTTGGCTAAGCATATGGCACTGGAGTTATCACACATGAGTGGAACACTCTTAAAGGTTAACCCGTAGTCTCTCATGGTGGATACTATCCATAGGATTTGTGAGCAGCAGCTAGCAGTAGCAACATACTCAGCCTCTATGGTAGATTGGGCTACACTCGACTGCTTACAAGAAGACCAACAGATCAAAGAAGTACCCAAGAAATGGCAAGTACCAGAAGTGCTCTTCCTATCAATTCCACACGCAACAAAGTCCGCATCCGAATACCTAATGAGATCAAGAGAAGAAGATGCAGAGTACCAAAGACCGAATTCAAGGGTGAATTTGAGATACCTTAATATGCGCTTGATAGCCTTGCGATGAGTCACCCTTGGGGAAGCTTGAAAGCGAGCACAAAGACACACCGCAAAGTGGATGTTGGGTCTTGTTGCCGTCAGGTACAAGAGGGAGCCGATCATGCTCCTGTACTCCCTTTGGTCCACCGCTTCACAGTCTTCATCTGGGTCAAGTGTCGTTGTAGTGGACATTGGAGTTGACAACGGCTTTACATTGACCATCTCGAACTTCTTCAGAAGATCCTTCGTGTACTTGGTTTGATGTATGAAGGTGCCTTGCTTGCACTGCTTGATTTGAAGTCCAAAAAAGAATGTGAGCTCGCCCATCATCGACATCTGAAATTTACTTTCCATAGCTTCGTGAAATCTGGACACAAGAGCATGAGAGGAACGACCACAGGTTATATCATCCGCGTATATCTGAACCATTAGAAAGTCATTACCATGCTTTAGAGTGAACAAGGTTTTGTCAACACACCCCATGACATACCCGCGCTCTAGCAAGAAAGTCTTAAACCTAGCATACCAAGCCCTCGGTGCTTGCTTTAGCCCGTACAAAGCCTTCTGAAGCTTGTACACTCGGTTTGGGTATTTGTGCTGCTCAAAGCCAGGTGGTTGTTTCACATAAACCTCCTCCTCTATGAAACCATTTAGGATGGCACTCTTGACATCCATTTGGTAGAGTCTAATGCCCTTAGAGGCAGCAAATGCAAGCAAGATCCTAATGGCTTCTATGTGTGCAATAGGAGCAAAGGGTTCCCCATAGTCCAAGCCCTCAACTTGGCTAGAACCCTAAGCAACAAGCCTAGCTTTGTTTCTCACAACCTCACCATCTTCCCTATGCTTGTTTTTGAACACCCACTTGGTTCCTATGACATTGACACCAACAGGAGGCTCTACTAGGGTCCACACTTTGTTTCTCTTAAAGTTTTCCAACTTCTCATGCATGGCATTAACCCAATGTTCATCAGATAGTATGTGTCCAAAATTCCTGAGCTTCAAAGGTGGCAACAAAGAGAGAATTAGTAAAGCAGACGAGATGTGCAGACCTTGACCTTGTTGTCCTCTCATAGAGATTACCGATCATCTGTTGAGGTGGATGTTGACGCTAAATGTGGTGAGGAGCCTCTCTCTCAGAGCGCACCTCCCCCTCAACCATAGCTAGAGCTAGCTCGACAGCTGCTGAGGTCGATGTAGAAGCTTCTGGACCCTCTGCTGGAGTAGTGGAAGCAGTAGGAACAGGCTCCAACGTAGGATATGTTGACTCATCATCATCATCATCATTCAAGCCCTGTAGGTGCTCTTCTACAAATATGCTCTCCTCCATCTTCTTGTTACCTACAGTGTCAACCACATTACTTGCACAAGAGCTGGACTTATCAAAGGTTACATCATAGGACTCTACGATGGTGTTAGTTTCCAAATTCAAAACTCTGTAGAAATGCCCATGAAGGGTCTAACCAAGAAAGATACCATCGGAAGATCTCGACTCAAACTTATCAAGATTGCCATGCTTGATAATAAAGTACTTACAACCAAAAGCACACAAATGAGAAACATATGGCTTCCTCACAAAGCATAGCTTATAGGAAGTCACATTAAGAATTGAGCGCAAGAAAACCCGATTGGAAACATAGCAAGCAGTGCTAATGGCCTCAGCCCAGAACCGCCTCGAAGGTCTATGCTCATCGAGCATCGTCCGGGCCATTTCCACTGAGGTTATGTTCTTTCATTCGACCACACCATTCTGCAGAGGGACACGAGGTGCTGAAAACTGATGCTCAATACCATGCTCAAGGCAGAAAGAATGAAAGGAGGAGTTCTTGAACTCGGTGCCATTATCACTACGGATTGCTCGTAATGCACTAGGGAGTTCCTTGAACAGCCTCAAAGCTAAGCTCCGAAAGTGATGAAACACTTCATCATTGCTTTTAGGAAAGTAAACCCAAGAATAGCGAGAGAAGTCGTCAACAATCACAAGAACATACCACTTCCCACCCGCCGAACGAACCCGAGAAGGACCAACAGTGTCCATATGAAGTAGAGCTCCAGGGCGTTCAATCATCACCAAATTAATTGGTGGATGAGAATTTTCTCATGATGACAAGTATCATAAACAAAATCCTTATCAAATTTGAGCTTAGGCAATCCTCGGATCAAACCTAGGCCACTTAAGTGACAAAGCAAGTCAAAGCTCATGTGACCTAGTCTCCTATGCCATTTCTAGAGCTCAGAAGAAGATTGAGCAAACAAGCACTTGTGAGAACCAGGAGAAACGAAAAAATAAGCCTGAAAAACTTTCCCAATGCTAGAAGTCCCACAAACCAAAGAACCATCCGAATTAAGAACACAAGAAGCATTTTTCTTAAAGCGCACTTCCAAACCAACATCAAGAAATTAAGAGACAGAGAGAGGATTGTACTTGAGATACTCAACCAAACCAACATCCTTGAGAGTGAATTTTTCATTTACCTTTACCGCGGCCCTTGCCTTCACTCTCCCTCTCTTGTCATCTCCAAAGGTCACATACTCCCGGCACTTCAAGGGAGTGAGGCTGGAGAACCATTTTGCATCTCCGGTCATGTGGCGCGAACACCCGGAGTCTATCAACCATTTGTTCTCCAAGCCTCCACCTGCTGCCTACAAAGAACAAGAAGGAAAGATCGATGACTCAGTGCTGGGGTTAGAAAGAAAACTCTTGGGAAGCTAGCACTGAACCATACGACCTATAGGGGTTATCACAGTTCTTTGGACATTATCACTCGAAAGCATGGGACGAGAACCACGATGGGAAAGCGTGGCCTATCAAAGAGTCTCGACTCAAACCTGGGTTGTGAGGATAGAAATCATCTGTGTGAAAGCCAAATCCACGCGAGCGACACTCAACACGATGGGGATAGCATGGGGCATCAAAGCACTACTACGCAAAGCCTCTGTTTCGTGAATTAAAGCCATATGAGGAATGACCCTGTCCACGATAGGAACGAGAAAAAGAGCGAGGCTAAAAGTCATCAAAATCATCATAAAAAGCATTCCTAGTCAACTCAGCTTGCTTCCTCTCAATTCTTTTGCGCCTAAAGCAGAATTCATCCAAGTGTCCTTTTCGACCACAAAACATGCAAATGTAGTCTCTCTTAGGATTAGGCTTGGTTTGCATAGCAGGCTCGGGTTTTGGCTTCTTTGCTTGTTTAGGATTGAAGGAGGGTTTTGGATTGGGTGGATAGTATGTGTCAGTGGGTTTGATGGATTTTTCCTCATCCTTGTAGCTAGAGCTTGGCACAAACTTACCCACATTTGCACTCTCTTTGTCACACCTCTCGTATCCCAAACCCAAGTTGTAGGTGGACCTATAAGCACTCTCCTTCACTCTTGATAAGTCACTCAATATTTTCTTCACTCACTAGGGTTCTTTTCAGCCTAGAAACAAGATAGTCATTTTCTTGGACTAGGACTTTGTTTTCCTCCCTAGTGATTACTAGCATGTCCTTGAGACAGACACACACTTCACATGGTGGTGGGAGAACTTTCGAGCGAGTCTCATCTTGCAGCATGTACTCAAGCTCTTTGACTTTGAGGGACTGAGCTTCCAACTCATTAGTGAGCTTGGGGCAGTTCTGACATGCACCCAAAAGAGTTGGCCTAGCATTGAATTCATCAAGCTCCTTGAAGGCACTCTCAAGCTGACTAGCACCTTGAGCATGCACACTTTCCCTCTGACTGGGATCATTCATCACAACTTGAAAAGACTCACACTCAACATTATCATTTTTAGCAAGCTTCAACCTAAGCGAAGTGATCTCATACTCAGCACTCTCCAACTTAGAATTAAACTCTCTATTCTCATAAACAGCGCTGCGAAGCTTATCATCTTGCATGAGCAAAAGATCGCGCAAATGATCAAGTTCAAAAGAGAGCTCATCAAGAGTGGGAGGTACCTCACTTGTGTCGGAGTCGGAGCTAGAGTCGATGTCATGATCATTCTTTGCCATGAAGCAAAGCTCGTTGAATTCGTCCTTCCTCTTGACTCATAGCTTCTCAACCTCCTTGTCCAAGCTTGTAAGGCCTTCGCTTGATGTGAGGTCGACGTCACTCAAGGTGGCAACGCAGGTGCGTGCAATGGCCTTGGCGAACTTCTTGGAGTTCTTGCCTTTCTTGTAGAAGTGGTTCTTCTTCTGCTTGAAATCCTCAGTGTTGTTGTCGTGGTACCTAGCCTTCTTCTTCTTCTTGGGGCAGTCAACAATGAAGTGTCTTGGGTCACCACACTCGAAGCAGGTTCTTGAACTACCTCCTCTTCTCTCCTTGTGGTTGTTGTAGAACTTCCTAAACTTCCTTGTGAGCAAGGACAGCTCCTTGTCAGGAATGCACTCCATCTGTTCATCAGAAGCTGCAACAAGAGAAGAAAGAGCAAATTCCAAATAAGACTTGTCAAGTGAGGGGTTAGTTCCATAAGAAGCACCACTGTGACTACCCTTTTGAGAGCTAGAAAGCAAAGCCATGCTAGAAGCACGACTAGAAAGATTAGGACAAGATTTTCTAGATAGTTCATGAGATTTTAGCTTGCTATACAACTGCTCATAGTCTAGGGTATTGAAATTAGCAGTTTCTTCTAGTGCAGCAATCTTAACCCCCAAGCATTTTCATCAAGAGAATACAACAATTGCTTAGCTCTATCATTATCATTGTACACAAGGTTACCACAAGCCCGCAAGTTGCACATAATGGCCTCAAACCTACGAAAAGTGTCATCTAGTGACTCGCCAGGTTTTGGTGCAAAGGTTTGGTACTGTCTATTGTAAGAATCCTTACGCATAGACTTGACTTGATTAGTACCCTCATGGTACGTGAAAAGCTTTACCCAAATGGCATATGTAGTATCGAGATGAGCAACACGGTCATGTTCATTCCTACCTACAGCAGAAAGTAGAATATTGACAGCTTTGGAGTTGTTTTCATACTTTGTTAACTCACCTGCAGATGCAGTGTTGAGGTCTTCTAGTATGGCACACTCCTGCTCAACTATCTCCCAAATTGCACGTCCTTGGCTTAAGAGATAAGCCTTGGTCCATGACTTCCAGTAGGGAAAGTCCTCTCCATCAAACATCTAGATCTTCACTACACGCTTCTCCATGTCGCCTTTAGATCACAAAGCCGGTGAAGGTCAACTAATGATCAAACCTGGCTCTGATACCAAATGAAGGACCGAGAAGGCAACCAAAGGGGGGTGAATGGGAGCCAATTAAAATTCTTCTCAAGAACTTGGCCTATGTCCCAATTTTAACTGAACCCAACCCTAAGGCAAGTCACCAAGGTCACACGCACCAACTTGTGATGTGCTAACCCTAGGAATGACTAGTAGCAGCGGAATATAATAGGAAAAGCACAAGAAAGCAACTAAGACAAGACCCATGAAGAAATGCACACAAAACAGACTCAGTGGATTACCATCGGCAGTGCTGATCACAGCCATCGGCAATGCCGGTTGGCACCATCGGCAGTGCCGATTACAGCCATCGGTACTGCCGATGCGGGATCTTAGGACTTTGGGAAGTAGAGCACAGAGCGTATCGGCAGCGCCAGTTGGAGTTATCGGCAGTGCTGGTATGGGATTCAGACTCAAGCCACCGGCAGTGCTGATTGTGGCATCAGCAGTGCTGATACGAGCTCAGACCCACCGGTAGTGCTGATCGACCCCCGACGAAACAGAAAACTATCACGATTTTCCCACATATCTCTCCAAAACTCAACCAAATGATCTCTAAAACATGCGATATTTGGACCAGGGAATCCTCAGGTCATTGTGATCTTTCTCTAAAAAGATCAACTCAATTGGCTCAAGAAATCATCACGAAATTCAGATCTTGTGCCAAGAACACCAAAAAGGGGAAACTTAAGAAATCCTTCAAATTGAAGGTGCTAGAGCTCGTGATTCGGTCAAGGACCTATGTAGGATTGTTCTAGCTCATCATAGCACTAAGATCCCCAAGAAATCCACCACAAAAACTCACTAAAAAATGAGATAAAAAATTCCCATGAAAATAGCTCCAAAAATAGAGAAAAAGAAAAATTTGGGATTTAGGGAGAGAGGAAGATCTTGAACGCGAAAATAACTCTCATATCATAGAAACATGCTTACAAGATCCAGGGATACAAGGCTAGGAAGCCACCGTCTTCCTCCCACTATTTGGAAGAGAAAGAGATGTCTCTTACACACGCTTTCCTCTTCTCTATTACATGAAGACCTCTCCTAACAGTTTGAATGAAGATCTAAGGCAAGGCTAAGGGAAAGAGAGACACCTCTTCCACCAGCCCTACCTATCCTTATATAGGCCTAGGGGTTGTCCTAGAGGCCATCGTACCCCTCACCTACAATACACTGCCACCTACCACCATGGGCATAACCATCCATCTTTTTCCTCGTCGCCCGAACGCCATTGAGCCCTTCATGACTTTGCTTCGCCTTGACGCAAGCTCCGCGATGGTGCCACGTGCACCTCCAATTGCCGCCACCGGTTTTGGGGCCCAAGCCGAGAAACCGCCTTGCACGTGTCTCAAAGCACGACTTCATGATCTTGACGCGTGTCACCTCGTCCTGTGATCCTCCCCGTCGGCAAGTCTCTCCTGCCTCTGGTCCATTGGAAGCCTCTACTTGCACCGATGCCCGATCATGTTTGACTTGGTCAACCCTGCCGTCTTGATCACCACCCACGGTTTTGAGGCTTAACCGTGAAACCGTCTGTGCTTCTTGCCTCTCCATGTGTACGGTGTTGATCACCCGTGACTTCACCCGGCCTCCCGATCGTCCGGCCCCAAGTCTACTACTTGTGCCCGATCCTCGCCGTTTACCGCTATGTTGACTCCAGTGACCTACACATCATGAGACAAGCAAACACATTTCCCATCTCTTGCAAACTCTCCAACATCCTCACCAAGTCCGGTTAGTCAAAACCAGGATATGCACAAATTCATGCAATCCCCAGATTCCCGCATTTCAACTCAAACACCGAACTCAACCAATGTCAATTACTCATCACATATTGCAAACCATGGCACATATCTATATGGTTTCTCAATCTTTATGACTTCTCTTGTTCTTCTCCCCTTTCTATGCTATCACCCATTTCTTGGCTTTTGGATCTTCATGTCCTTCTCCCCTTTGCACTTTTCTCAATCTTGCCTTGGTTTTTGGATCTTCATGTTCTTCTCCCTGTTTGTCACCTATCACCAAAAACTAAAAACAAAACACAAGAGAACTAAGGAGAAAATAATAAATGGCAAGAGTTAGGAAACTCCCCCTTTCATGGTGCTCGTCCTTTGTCACGATGGTGTTCCACCATAGCTCCCCCTACACACATGACTCAATAAAATATTTCCTTAAGAATGCAATGGTTAGTCATTAGTGTGTTGGTAATGTATGAGTCACTTGTCTTTGAGCCGCGCGAGTAGATTTAACCTCAGAGCTTGTTTGAACATGACTCAATGGACATGAAGCACAAAGATCACTATGTGATCATATAGCGGGTCATATACTTACATTGTAAATAAGCAACTCCCCCTAGAAACATGCTTGAAAGCATCTAAGGTATCACAATGCAAGAATGCATGAATGCAACGAGTGCAAATGCAAATGCAACAAGTATACAAATGCATGATGCAATGATAAAAGAAAGAGAGAGAAAGGCTACAAACCAAAGTGCCAACAACGAGTTGTTCCCTTCTCGAGCTTACTCACAATGGACCATTCTTCAAAGCCTTGGGCACACCATGAACCACCTTCCCAAGCTTAACCCATGTCCATTGCTATCTCAAGGAGGTCCGAAGTTGACCTACAAGAAGAAGAGAAACAAGCACAAAACAAAGGCACAAACAACAAAACAAACAAACAAAAGCTATACATATTTACAAGAGACAAGCTTTAGGGTCACTCATGTGAAGTTTGAAAGGTCGAGAACATTGAGTTCTCCCCTTAGCTTGTTGAAGGTCTTCTCGTCGAGTGGCTTGGTGAAGATATTTGCCAATTGTTCATGAGTCCACACACTCACCAACTCAATGTCCTTCTTCTCAACATGGTCTCTTATGAAATGATGCTTGACTTGAATATGCTTTGCATGACCACGATCTCTAGTATTGAGAGCCATTTTGATTGCTGCCTCACTATCATAATATAATGGCATGTTAGTGAAGTTGAGGCCATAATCCGAGAGAGTTTGCCTCATGTAGAGGAGTTGTGCACAACAAGCTCTTGCTGCCATATACTCCGCTTCGGCTGTAGATAGAGCCACTAAATTTTGCTTCTTTGAGCTCCAAGATACATAAGATCTTCCAAGAAATTGGGAACCTCCAGATATGCTCTTTCTATTCACTTTGCATCCCGTGAAGTCCAAATCCGAATACCCAAGTAACTCAAAGCTTGTTCCTCTAGGATATCATAATCCCATGGTAGGTGTGTATTTGAGGTATCTAAGTATTCTCTTCACGGCCTTTAAGTGTGACTCCTTTGGATTTGCTTGGTAGCGTGCGCATAAGCACACAGTAAACATGATGTCTGGTCTTGAGGCGGTGATATAGAGCAAAGAACCAATCATGGATCTATAGAGATTGGGGTTCACAGATTTTCCCTTCACATCATCATCCAAGGGTTTGCTTGTTGCCATAGGTGTGTGCAAGGGCTTGCAATTCTCCATGTTGAATCTCTTGAGAAGATCTTTGGTATACTTCTCTTGATAGATAAGGTTCCCTTCGCTCAATTGTTTGACATGAAAACCAAGGAACACATGCAACTCTCTAATCATTGATATTTGGAATTCCCTAGCTAGCATATCCTGGAACTCCTCATTGAACTTCTCATTTGTTGACCCATAGATGATATCATCCACATAGATTTGGCACACAAAGAGGTCCTTCCCAACATGTCTTGTGAACAAGGTGCTGTCAATACTTCTAATTTTGTAGTCATTCTTGAGAAGGGAGTTCCTCAAATGTTCATACCATGTCCTTGGTGCTTGCTTGAGGCTATAGAGAGCTTTCTTCAATTTGTACACGTCTTGGGTGCTTGGGGTCCTCAAACCCTGGAGGTTATTCCACATAGACTTTCTCATTGATCTCTCCATTCAAGAAAGCACTTTTGACATCCATTTGATAGAGCTTGAAGCCATTATATGATGCATAGGCAAGTAACATCCAAATTGCTTCAAGACAGGCCACAAGAGCAAATGTTTCTTCAAAGTCAATACCCGCCACTTGAAAATAACCCTTAGCCACTAAGCGAGCCTTGTTTTTTACAATTGCCCCTTTCTCATCTTGTTTGTTTTTAAAGACCCACTTGGTGCCAACAACATTATGATTCTTGGGTCTCTCAACAAGTTTCCACACTTTGCACCTCTTGAAGTGGTTCAACTCTTTTTGCATAGCCATTACCCACTTGTGATCATCCATAGCTTCATCAATGGTAGTGAGCTCAATCATAGAGACGAAAGAGAAGTTCTCAATTGCAACATTTGCCCCCATCAAGATTTTCTTCACTCACATAGTTGGGCTTGTATTGATTTCTCCTTGTCCTAACTCCTTGAGATGGACTCCCAATGATCAAGTCACGTGAATGATCCTTGTTGATGGCTTTGGGTCTAGGAAGAGGTTCTTCTTGAGTGGGAGGAGGTCTAGGTGAGATATCTTGTGCATCATGGATTGCTTGCTCTCTTGAGATATGAGTGTCTTGGATTCTTATAGTGGTGGGGGAATCACTCATATGCTTTATTCTCTTGGAACTAGAGCTTGGAGTGGATGAGGGGGTGCCATGTGAAGAGCTTGAAGAAGTGGCTTGAGGTGAAGTATGTGGGGAGGCTTGTGGCTCACTTCTCACTTGGGTTTCTTCTTGGCTAGGTGGGTGCACTCTCAATGAATCTTGGGAGGAGCTAGAAGGTTTATCATTGGCATCTTGGGTTGATTCTTGCGCATCAGAGGAAGAGGTTGGTTGAGGTGGTGGAGTAGAGGGCTCACCAATATCATCATCATTGGCCTCGTGGGGGTAAAACCTCGCCCACGGGCATGTTCCTCAAAGCTTCCCTCATGGGTTCACTTCATGAAATTCATCCCCCTTTTGAGAACCATTTGACGCATCAAATTGCACATCATAGGATTCTTCCACACAACCAGTGGCTGAGTTGTAGACCCTATATGCCTTAGAAGTCCCTGAGTACCCAACAAGAATGCCTTCATCCGTTCTGCTTTGAAACTTCCTGGGCTTCCTTCTCTGCTTGAGAGTGTAGCAAGTGCAGCTAAAGACACCAAAATAGGAAACATTCGGTTTTCGTCCGACCAATAGCTCATAGGGTGTCTTCTTCAATAGCCGTAAGAGATATACACAATTGGAAGTGTAGCAAGCCGTGTTGATGCTTCAGCCCAAAACCTCTTATGAGTTCCATACTCATCTAGCATAGCACGAGAAAGAGTGATGAGTGTCTTGTTCTTCCTCTCCACTACTCCATTTTTCTTAGGAGTATATGTTGCGGAGAATTCATGCTTGATTCCCTTCTTATCATAATTATTCTCCCCTGTTGTGTTCTTGAACTCAGTCCCATTGTCACTCCTTATCTTCACAATGTTGGCCTTGAATTCATTCTTTGCTTTTCTTGCAAACTTTCTGAAGATATCACTTGCTTGAGACTTGTCTACAAGGAAGAAGGTCCAATTGTATCTTGTGAAGTCATCCACAATTACCAAGCAATATAGATTGCCTCCTAGACTCTTGTAATGTGTTGGCCCAAACAAGACCATGTGCAAGAGCTCTAGAGGACGAGATGTAGATATGAAAGACTTGGTGGGATGTGAAGATGCAACTTGCTTTCTAGCCTGACAAGCATTGCACAATCTATCTTTCTCAAAGGTCACATCCTTGATTCCTTCAACTAGATTCCCCTTGACCACTTTTCTGAACTGATTCATTCCAACATGTGCCAATCTTCTATGCCACAACCATCCCTTTATTGCCTTGGTGAATAGGCAAGTACTTGATGGCATGTTGCTTGATTTGAAGTCCGTGACATACAAGTTCATATGCCTCACTCCATGAAACACTAGCCCTTTCTTTGCATTTTCAATCATTGCACCATCCTCATCAAATGTGCACTTGAATGCCATGTCACAAAGCTAACCAATAGACATGAGGTTGAAATTGAGGGTTTCCACAAGAAAGAACTTGGAGAGATGGAAGTCCTTTGTAATGACCACCTTACCTGATCCTCTAACTCTCCCTTTTGAGTTGTCACCAAAAGTCACCTTCTCACTTTCTTCGTCTTCATCAATGTTGGTGAACATGGTTAGCTTCTCGGTCATATGTTGGGTGCACCCACTATCAAGTATCCAGTGGGTACCTCCACTCTTGTAGTTGACCCTGGTAGTAGCCATAAGACAAGCACTATAGGAAGAAGGGTTAGTATCCAAAGCATTACTCAATTGGATTTATCACAAATTTGTAAGACAAGCACTAGACCTCGAAAGGAGTTTATTTTGCATACAAGATCATAAATGCTCAAGAGAGTCTCACAAAGGTCATTATTTGGATTTATCACAAAAATTCATCAAATTAAAAGAAGAGATCCTGTTGTTGAGCTTGGCAAAGATGCCAAAGTTGATCTTGTGGTGGAGGAGGTGGAGGCACCAGAGCCATAGTGGTGATATTGATCATCTCAAATGATCATGTGAGCATTGTGGTCGGCGCTCCTCTCACACCAATGCGTGGTCCACCCGAAGTGCTTGGAGTAGAACTTGGAATGGCACTTGAGGTAGAGCTTGATGAAGTGCCTGACGAAGAGCTTGATGTAGATCTTGATCCGAAGGGGTTGTAGAAGCTATTGGAAGGCAATCTTGTGGAGGGATCAAAGAAGTTTGAGCTTGTGGGTACTTCTTTCCCTTTGCTTGAAGATGCTCCACTGTTTGCCTTGAATGTCTTCTTTCCCGTCAAGCTTATGGTTATCTCCTCATCCGTGAAGAGCAGCCCGATCACATCATCAATGGAGAGGTTCTTGTCCATGATGAGATCAAGGGTGATGTAGAGGAGTTTGCTGCTAGAGAGTAAGGTGAGGATCTTCTCGAGAATCAATAACTTAGGAAGCTCTAAAGTAGTTGCTCCAATCCCTGTCCACAATACCTTGCAAGTGAATAAGAGAGTCAAGTAATTCCTCATTATCGTTAGCATGAAAAGAAAAGAACTCCTCAATAAGTGAATCACAAGCATGATCAATAAAAGGCTCACAAGCATCATTAGTACTATTCATGCTACAGGAGCAAGCAAGATCAAGAGACACGTCATTATCATACACATGATCATCGGTAAAGGTATTGGCAAAGTTCACAAGAGTATCCATCAACTCATCCGGAATCATGGCATTTAGGTAGCTTTTCAAGCGATTCTTCCATGAGCCATGACTTATCCCCGAATGGGATGACATTTCCACACAGTACGGTCACTACTCAAGGCGGTTAAGCCCTATAATGATCACTTGAAAGGATCAAGTGACCGAGAGGGAGGGGGGTGAATCAGGAATTCAAACTATGTACCTAATTTGTCAATTACTAAAACTGACCACTCAAACAACTGCTACACAATTCTAGTGGTGATCACACTAACAGGATAATCCTATGAAAGGAAAGACAACCTAAGCATACTAGTGGATTACATATAAGGACAAGCAACTCCTATGCAACCTAGTAATTAAAGACAAGCAGAAGCATACAACAAGCTAGGAAAGGAGCCTACTCATGCAAAGCTACTACATCATCAAGTACAAGATAAGCACACAAGCATGAGTAGCACAATACATACTAGGGTGATCAATCAAGCCAATACAACTCCTAAACATGCTAGTGATCAAGTGAAAGCTAAGCACAACTAGCAAGTAGAGAAGCATATTCATGCAAGTCTACAAGGTAATCAACTAGAGCATGGTAAGCAGACAAGTATGAATAGCACAGTATGTAAATGCGAAAGATAAAGGCATAAAAGTAAGGAGTAAAGTAAGAGATAGGTCATAATATTTTTTCCCGAGGTCTCCGAAGGATGGCGCCTTCCCCTACTCCTCGTTGGACTACTCCCGCCAGAGTATCGGTCCCTCCTGCAACCAAGTGGAGTTCTCGCACATGAGCCCGCAATCACTCCTGAAGTGAAGACACGGTTGTGTCACCACTGCCACCAAGTCACAAGCTCGCCTCCCTCGAGAATTTGCCAGACTCCTCGAGCCGACACGGGCACTCACTAGCGATGCCCCTTTCAACAGCAGGCTCAAACCGTGTATAAACGTGTGACGACCTTCACAGCCAATCATGATAGGCTCGATCACTGACACCTAACCGGTCTAGGTCTCACCATACACCAATAGTAGCAACCTAGAGCACACCCTCAAGGACACCCTAGCCCGAGATGTGCATAAATGCTCATGTTACTCTCACTTGCACTCTCAAGATATCCAATATCTTCTCCTAGTGCTCCTCTCTTGGCCCTTTGGCTCCCAACTGATGCTCCTAGCATTCCCAATGGCCAAAGGCAGTCTCCAAGACCACAACAACGAGGTTATATAGGCTTCCAACCTCAAACTAGCCGTTGCTCCATGAAACAGCTCTTTGGACGTGCTGACCGAACGGTCTGGTCACTGTCCAGACTGAATAGTGCGGTCTCCACTGAACGTCTCCTCCAGAGCCATTGCTCTCTGTTTGCTGCTTTCTCCATATAGACCATACAGTCCAGTCTATGGACCGTACAGTCCGGTCTTCATTGCTGAACCTCCAAACAGAGCCATTGCAACCACTTCCTCGTCTATTCCAGAGTTGTCTCTATAGACCGTACGGCCCGGTCTACAGACCGTACAGTCCGATCTCTACAATTTTTTGCCAAAAAATTTCCTCGTGGCCAACTTCTCCTTTGTTCTGGAGTCCTCCTGATGATCAGACCGTCCGGTCTCTAGCACCCCTTTGTTCGGTCTTTATCTGCAAAAGCAGAAACTCCTCCTCCTTACTTGACTTCGTTTCCCGTTTTCTTCCAACAGCTCCTTGGCTTCTCCACTCTCACCTAGTGCGTGTGATTTCACTGAGCGTCCACACACATCATCCACTAGCATGACCTAAAGCGACATGACCTAGACCCTCCTGATAGTCTGGTTTTTCCTATGGACTCAAAGCCCTAACAACTAGACAAGTGTTCCAAACACTTGCTCCATAGCTTGTCCTTAGCCTTGATCCATCTCCATTAACCCTTGGATTCCATCAAGCTCATCAAACCTCCATGCTTGTGGTCATTATTATCAATCGCCAAGGCAACGATCTATAATCATCATAGAGTAGAAAAGATTTCCTACACGCACGATACTCATGTAGGCATTAGTCATATTTCATGTTTGTCATTCATCACCAAAACATTCATACCTTGGGGTGACCTCAATGGTCATGAACCTTACACCCACTCCTAGGTCGGCCGACCAAGGGGCCTGGTCGGTCGACCAGGTCTTGAGCCCATTTCGGGTGGGCCTCCACGTGTCAACTCCTGAGCTCCTTTGGAAGGTCGGTGCATGGCAGTTCCGTGGCAGTTACTCCTTAGTACCGATTTATCCCCCCTATAAATAGAAGGGGAGAGCTCCACTCCAACACACACACACACTCAAGAGCTAGTCATTCCCTCTTTCACTTTGTAGTTTCCAAGTCCTAGTGGAGTTTAGTGTAGGAGGAGCCTTGCTCAAGTCTCCAAGTCATAGGAGAGTTGGTATGGCTCTTGTATCTTTATCTTTATTCTTTTATATTATTATTACGACTTTGTTCTACTCAAGAAATATAGTTCTTCCTTATAGTTATGCTTATGATATTTTGAAGGACCGAGAAGGCGACCAGAGGGGGGGGGGGTGAATGGGAGCCAATTAATATTCTTCTCAAAAACTTGGCCTATATCCTAATTACAACCCAAATCAACATCTAAGCAAATAAGTAAGGTCACACACACCAACTTGTGATGTGCTAACCCTGGGAGTGATTCAAAACAATATGACACATAGTAGAAGCTCAAGAGGGTCAAAAACGAAAACAAGAGAGATCCAAGAAATTGCAATTCTGGACCTTGACGGAAGTTCCTTCATTCACGAAAGTTCCTTCAGGGTCATGATGAAAGTTCCTTCATCGACGGAAGTTCCTTCGTTGACGAAAGATTCTTCAGGGTCACGACAGAACTTTCTTTGTCGACAGAAGTTCCTTTAGGGTCAAATCAGAGGCAATGTTTCGAAGAGAAAAATCTCAAAACCCTATCAAACGAACTCCAAAAATCATGATATTTGGACCAGATCATTCACCAGACATCACGACTCTACTCTAAAGAGATCCATTCAAATAGCATAAGGAATCATCATGAATTTCAGATCTCGGGCCAAGAATCTTGAAAAATCTTTGAAATCACGATTCTAAAGAGAATCTTTGAAAATCTTTGAAATCAAAGGTGCTAGAGCTTTTTAAATTCAGTCAAGGACCCATATAGGATTGTTCTAGCTCATCATAGCACCAAGATTCTCAAGAAATCCAACCCAAAAACTCACCCAAAAATGAGATAAAAAATTCCTATGAAAATAGCTCCAAAAATAGAGAAAAAGAGAAATTCGGGATTTAGGGAGAGAGGAAGAACTTGAGCACGAATTTGAATCTCATATCATTGATTCATCAAGTCAAGATATATGGATACATGGCTAGGAAGCCACCCTCTTCCTCCCACTATTTGGAAGAGCAAGAGATGTCTCTCACACACCCACTCCTCTCCTCTATTACATGAAGACCTCTCCTAGCACTTTGAATGAAGCCATAAGGCAAGGCTAAGGGAAAGAGAGGCTCAAGGGACACCCAAAAGTCCACCTCTCTCACCAGCCCTACCTCTCCCTATATAGTGATGTAAACAAGGGTTCCCGATCTTCCGAAAGGTTCTTGGTAAGTTGATTTGGTCGGAGGCGACACACAAATCGATCCGGCTTCAGAACAGCACGTTCTAAACCCCGCAATCGCAGCACGACGTCTGCTCTGGTTATCAACCGTCCAAAGACGATTGACCTCGCCGAGAAGGCTAATCCTCCCTGCCTGCGAATCAAGAACACAAGCAAGAACAACAAAGAATGCAACATAATTGCAGATGTATGATTAAACTCTCGAAGTTGGGGTCTCACAAACCAATGAACGGCGACACTGTTTATGAACAGAATTGATCTAAGCAAAACCCAAACCCTAATGGTGTGGCAGCGGCTGTATATAAAGACTCTAGCATCGTGCAAGACCCTCTGGAGGTGCCCCTAATTGGGATCAACTAAATACAAAGCCCAAAGGCCAAAAATAGGCGACACGGTACCAATACAGATTCTGGACTCTCTCTTGTTTCGATGATTCCCGATGACTCCGGATAAATTTTGACATGCGGTCAACAGCATTGGAAAGGTCTTCTCCTTATCTTTCCGTGCATATGTAGAACGTCCAAATCCGAGTCCGTATGCGTCCTGGGTGACTGTTTTATTGCAGACTGGTCCTGGGCCCCGAAACAGACTCGAAGTCGGTTTTGATTGGGCCTCCACTTTGGCTTCGAAGCCCTTGCTGGTCCTCGACGTTTCCAAATCCTTCTCCCATCATCTCCTGGTCCTCTCCATGGTTTCTAATCATAAAACAATCATTAGGTAGCAAACCATTCTCAAAAGTAACATATAGCGAAGAACGTAGGAACGAGCTCACCTCTAAATTTAGTCGTCGTGCACGAGCTCTAGTCATTAGACCTTGGAAGTCCAGAATTGGAGGAGTGTTGTGTGTATCCATAGGAGTGATGCCCTCATCATCCTCCCCCTCTTGAAGTGGAGTCGTCCTCGACTCAAGCTTATCCTCTTCTCCCAAGTATGGTTTCAAATCTGAAATATTTTTCATTCATCTTTTCAATGCTAAGTCTAGTGGTCTCATGCATTCGCAAAATAAATTCAGCACGCTCCTTAGCATCAACATGAACTCTCTCATTAATAGGTAGAGGAAGTATATCAAGTGGAGTACGGGGATCAAAACCATACACTACCTTGAAGGGTCTTATCTTGGTAGTAGAATGTGTTGCCCGATTATAAGCAAACTCAACATGAGGCAAGCATTCTTCCCATTGCTTCAAATTTTTCTTCAAAATAGCTCGTAACATAGTGCCCAAAGTACGGTTCACAACCTCAGTTTGTCCATCAGTTTGTGGATGACAAGTTGTAGAAAATAGCAACTTTGTGATGAGGACATCACTCCTATGGATACACACAACACTCCTCCAAATCTGGACTTGCAAGGTCCAATGACTAGAGCTCGTGCACGACGACTAAATTTAGAGGTGAGCTCGTTCCTACGTTCTTCGCTATATGTTACTTTTGAGAATGGTTTGCTACCTAATGATTATTTTATGATTAGAAACCATGGAGAAGACCAGGAGATGATGGGAGAAGGAGCTGGGAACGTGGAGGACCAGCAAGAGCTTGGAAGCCAAAGTGGAGGCCCAATCAAAACCGACTTCGAGTCTGTTTCGGGGCCCAGGACCAGTCTGTACTAAAACAGTTGCCCAGGACGCATACGGACTCGGATTTGGACGTTCTACATATGCACGGAAAGATAAGGAGAATACCTTTCCAATGCCGCCGGCCTCATGTCAAAATTCATCCGGAGTCATCGGGAATCGTCAAAACAAGACAGAGTCCAGAATCTGTGTCGGTGCTACGTCGCCTATTTTTGGCCTTTGGGCTTTGTATCTAGTTGAGCCCAATTAGGGGCACGTCCAGAGGGTCTTGCACGACCCTAGGGTCTTTATATACAGCCGCCGCCGCACCATTAGGGTTCGGGTTTTGCTTAGATCAATTCTGTTCATAAACAGTTTCGCCGTTCATCGGTTTGTGAGACCCCAACTTCGAGAGTTTAATCACACATCTGCAATTGTGTTGCAATCTTCGTTGTTCTTGCTTGTGTTCTTGATTCGCAGGCAGGGATCAGCCTTCTCGACGAGGTCAATCGTCTTTTGGACGGTTGATAACCAGAGGAGACGTCGTGCTGCGATTGCGGGGTTTTAGAACGTGCTGTTCTGAAGCCGGATCGATTTATGTGTCGCCTCCGACCAAATCAACTTACCAAGAACCTTTCGGAAGATCGGGAACCCTTGTCCACATCAAGTGGTAATCAGAGCTTCAGGTGCACCGTCAGGTTCACACTACCCTTTAGTTTTGTTTTCGTGTTCTTCCTATCGTCCACTGAAAATACCAAAAAAAAAATTTTCCCCCGCCCATAACCACGTGTTTAGCCTTTGCATATTTCAATTTCAGAGTCCGTAGTGTTGAGTTTGTGCCCTAGTTCTTGTTTAGTCGCTGGTTTAGTTTGTGTTTTTGTCGTCAGTAGTGTTTCCCTTGCAACCCTAGCCGCCATCCCCTTCACCATCCTCAGTTTTGTCGGCTTTGTGTGCTAGGGTTGATTGATCAACACGCCCACCCTAATCCCACCCTAAACCTACCCTCACCACCTCGGACCACTTTTCACAAATTCCACTTTCCGCTGCATCCACCTTGCCAAAAAACTCCCTACCCGACCCTAAGCCCGACTCGGATTTCACTCAAAACCCCGGATTCTTCATAACCGATTCCGACACCCCTTCGGTAAAACAGCCATAACTTTTCGCTCGGTTGTCCGTTTTGGCTGAAATTTTTACAGGAGATTCTAGACGAAAAGTTGAGCATACCCACACTCGGCTACGCCCTGTGTGCCCTCGTCAAAAAATTCAAAAAAAATCGGGAAGATAAAGAAAAAATTCATTCAAGTTGAAACCCGACGTTTTCTGAAACTTCAAGATTTTCTGTAGGCCACGTCCTATCTCGGTTTGAGCTGAAATTTTTTGTGGTTTCTTCCTGTTTACTAGTGAGTTGGAAAAAAATATCAAAAAAATAAAATAAAAAAAAAGAAATTTGGGATTCCTACTAGTGCTCCATCTAGCCCCCCTGGAATTTCTGAGTTCGGCTGTTTTACACTAAGCCCCCTGTGATCGACTGTGTCCCTTTGTCTCTTTGTGTCTTCTTTGCTATCACTACTGTTCTAGGACATAGTTAGACCAGCAACTAGGGACAAGTTATTTGGGCACTTATTCAGCTTTACTATCTGTTTTTGATTTGTGTGCCACTCATATATATATATTTGGCCTTCCTAGCTCTACATACTTCTTCTGGACAGCACATAGGTTATTTGGTAACCCTTGCAATCGTGGAACACTTCTCCCTAGTATCCTTCGCTTTGTTGTTTTCAGAACTTTGTAAGAGCTTTGCAAGAAGCTTACTTTTGCTGTGTTGAGAGGCACCACTGCTTAGTAGTTTTGTAGGGATAACCTTCACTTTTTGTTTCCTGTTTTGGTGTTTCTGATGTCAGAAAGCGATGGAGAGGGTGCTTCGCCCGCAAAATTTGATGAGTGCGTGAGCCAAGATCAGTTACAGAAGGCTTTGCAGGCGGTTCAGAGTGATTTGGTAGAGACGATCACCAGGGCCGTCACCGACGCCGTCACCAAGCTTCACCTGGGAGAAAGCATTGAGCGGTTGGATAAGAGAGTCTCTAAGCTAACCGATCAGGTTGTCGAATTGGAGACCGCTCACAAGACCAACAACAACAACAACAACAACAACAACAACAACAACAACAACAACAACAACACCAACACCAACAACGACACCAACAACGACGTTGAAGACGATCATGATGAAGCAACGGTGTATAAGGCTGATGGCACCGTCGATAGGTCAGCTACAAGGACCGCAAGGTTACGACGCCGTTTGCAACGTAACCCTCAAGGTATGGGTGGTTTCCACAACCACAACCGTCGCACACAAGGTAACTATGCTCCAGATGATCCGTATGCTAAAATTAAGTTTTCAATTCCTTCGTTTTCGGGTCAGTACGATGGTGATGCTTACCTTGATTGGGAAATGACGGTAGAACAAAAATTTAATGCCCACCTTGTTCCTGAACAACATAGAGTTAGACAAGCCACTAGTGAGTTTAAGGACTTTGCAATTGTTTGGTGGAGTGGTCTAGCTGCTGAAACCGATTTGCCTACTACTTGGGAAGAACTTAAGGTAGAAATGCGTGATCGTTTTGTTCCTCCTTCTTTTTATAGAGAAATTCGTAATAAACTGCAGCGTTTAGATCAAGGAGATAAAACTGTTCAGGAGTATTTTAGTGAGCTTCAGAAGGGTTTGATTCGTTGTGCTGTGGTTGAAAAAGTAGAGGATCAGATTTGCCGCTTTTATTCTGGTTTGAGAAAAGAAATTCAGGACATCCTTGATTATAAAGAATTTTATACCCTCAACCAGTGTTTCCAGTATGCTATGCTTGCAGAGAAAGAATCACAGGGACTTTTCCAGGCTTTTGAGGAGTACAGCAAGTCCAGGAATTTCTACCCACCACGGCCAACGGGGACTTTGGGGCTGCCCAAGCCATCTCTCCGGCCACCCCCACCAGCTAGTGTTGTTTCTGCAGCACCAAGATCAGCCCCTGCCCCTTCTACGCGCTCAGGTAAAAATTCTGTGCAGGTACCGGCTAGTAGTGCCTCCTCTGTTGCTTCGACGGGACGCACTACAGGGATTCAGTGCCACCGATGCCATGGTCTTGGCCATGTGCAGAAAGATTGCCCAAGTAGGCGGGCATATGTGGCGACAGATGATGGCGGTTACATGAGCACCTCTGATGTGGAGGATGAGGAGGAGGATGTCGCTGCCACCAGCGGTGACCTCGTCCTTGGAGGCGGAGATACCACGGGCTACATGAATATTATTGTGCAGCGTGTGCTTAGCACACAAATCCAGCAGCCCGAGATGATGCAGCGACATAACTTGTTCCAGATTTTCTTCGTCATCAAGAACCGTCGGGCACGTGTCATCATTGATGGAGGAAGCTGCAACAATTTGGTGAGTTCTGATGTGGTTAAGAAGCTTGATTTGACCACACGCCCACATCCACATCCATACTACATTCAGTGGTTAAATGACTCTGGAAAAGCTAAGGTAACATAAACTTGCAGAGTTCCTTTTTCCATTGGTTCCTATGTGGATTCTGTTGATTGTGATGTTGTACCCATGCAAGCTTGTTCACTTTTATTGGGTAGACCTTGGGAATTTGATAATGATGCTGTACACCATGGTAAAAGTAATAAGTACACTTTTATGCATAAAGGAACTAAAATTACTTTGTTACCAATGACCCCTGCTGAAATTGTACAAGCTGATTTAGAACGAGCTGCTAGTTTGAAAAATAAAAGCCCTGAAATTCAGCAACCTGTTAATTCTGCTTCTACACCAAGTAATGTTAATGATTCTTCAAGTTCTAAGGGTGCTGCAATTAAATTACAAGGTCGTTCATGTCTTGCCACAAAATCTGAGCTTGCTGAAATTTCTACTGATGATATTTGCTATGCTTTGATATGCAAACAAGCCTTGTTTTTGCTTGGTGATATTGCTTCTAGTGCTTTGCCTCCTGCTGTCACTAACCTTTTGCAGGAGTATGAGGATGTTTTCCCAGCTGAGATACCCTCGGGCTTGCCACCTTTGAGAGGGATTGAGCATCAAATTGATTTGATTCCTGGTGCTACTTTGCCAAACCGTGCTGCTTATAGGACCAACCCTGAGGAGACTAAGGAGATACAACGACAAGTCCAAGACCTTTTGGATCGTGGGTATGTTCGTCAATCACTTAGTCCTTGTGCTGTTCCTGTACTTTTGGTTCCTAAGAAAGATGGTTCTTGGCGTATGTGTGTAGATTGTAGAGCCATTAATAACATTACTATTAGGTATCGTCATCCTATTCCTAGGCTAGACGACATGCTTGATGAGTTATGTGGTGCTATAATTTTCACTAAAATTGATTTGCGTAGTGGCTACCATCAAATTAGAATGAAACTTGGAGATGAATGGAAAACAGCTTTCAAAACCAAATTCGGGTTGTATGAGTGGTTAGTAATGCCTTTTGGGTTAACTAATGCACCCAGTACTTTCATGCGTTTGATGAATGAGGTTTTAAGACCTTTTATTGGCAGATTTGTGGTTGTTTACTTTGATGATATCTTGATTTATAGCAAATCCAGGGATGATCATATGATTCATTTGCGTGCTGTTTTCGATGCTTTGCGAGTTGCACGTTTATTTGGTAACCTTGAGAAGTGCACCTTTTGCACGGATCGAGTCTCTTTTCTTGGCTATGTTGTGACTCCACAGGGAATTGAGGTGGATGAGGCGAAGATTGAAGCCATAAAGAGCTGGCCTGTACCAAAAACTATCACACAGGTGAGGAGTTTTCTTGGTCTTGCAGGTTTCTACCGCCGCTTTGTCAAAGATTTCAGCACCATTGCTGCACCATTGCATGAGTTGACAAAGAAGGGCGTTGACTTCCATTTTGGTAAGGTACATCATGAGTCTTTTGATGCTTTGAAGGACAAACTTACACATGCATCATTGCTGCAATTACCCAATTTTGATAAGACTTTTGAGCTTGAATGTGATGCTAGTGGTATAGGCATTGGTGGTGTTTTGATGCAAGATGGTAAACCTGTTGCATACTTTAGTGAGAAAATTACTGGGCCTGTTTTGAATTATTCCACGTATGATAAGGAACTATATGCACTTGTACGTTCTTTAGAGACGTGGCGTCATTATTTGTTGCCCAAAGAATTTGTTATTCATTCTGATCATGAATCACTTAAGTATATTCGTTCTCAATGCAATTTGAACCGTAGACATGCTAAATGGGTTGAGTTTATTGAGTCTTTTCCTTATATTATTAAACATAAGAAAGGGAAGGATAATGTGATTGCTGATGCTTTATCTAGGCGATATACTTTGTTGTCTCAACTTGATTGTAGAATTTTTGGACTTGAGGCAATTAAAGAACAATATGTTGCTGATGTTGATTTTAAAGATGTATTGCTGCACTGTAAAGAAGGTCCTGCTTGGCACAAATTTGTGTTGAATGATGGATTCTTGTTTAGAGCTAACCGCCTATGCATTCCAGTTGGTTCCGTTCGTCTTTTATTGTTGCAGGAGGCGCATGGAGGTGGATTGATGGGTCATTTTGGTGCTAAGAAGACGGAGGATATTTTGGCCACACACTTCTTTTGGCCAAGGATGAGGAAAGATGTTGAGCGTTTTGTTGCTCGCTGCACTACATGTCAAAAAGCTAAGTCTCGATTGAATCCACATGGTTTATACATGCCACTTCCTGTTCCTTCTATTCCTTGGGCAGATATTTCTATGGACTTTATTTTAGGACTGCCTAGGACTAAGAGGGGGAGTGATAGCATTTTTGTTGTTGTGGATCGTTTTTCCAAGATGGCACACTTTATACCATGTCATAAAACTGATGATGCTAGTTACATTGCTGATCTTTTTTTCAAAGAAATTGTACGTTTGCATGGTATGCCTTCTACTATTGTTTCAGATCGTGATGCAAAATTCTTGAGTCATTTTTGGCGCACGCTTTGGAATAAGTTGGGTACAAAGTTGTTATTTTCTACAACTTGTCATCCACAAACTGATGGACAAACTGAGGTTGTGAACCGCACTTTGGGTACTATGTTGCGAGCTATTTTGAAGAAAAATTTGAAGCAATGGGAAGAATGCTTACCTCATGTTGAGTTTGCTTATAATCGGGCAACACATTCTACTACCAAGGTAAGTCCATTCAAGGTAGTGTATGGTTTTGATCCCCGTACTCCACTTGATATACTTCCTCTACCTATTAATGAGAGAGTTCATGTTGATGCTAAGGAGCGTGCTGAATTTATTTTGCAAATGCATGAGACCACTAGACTTAGCATTGAAAAGATGAATGAAAAGTATAAAATTGCTGGCAGTAAGGGTAGAAAGGAAGTAAAGCTTGATGTAGGAGATTTAGTGTGGTTACACTTAAGGAAGGATAGATTTCCAGAATTGAGAAAGTCTAAACTAATGCCTAGAGCTGATGGTCCATTCAAAATAATAGAGAAGATTAATGATAATGCATACAAACTTGAGTTGCCTCCCAAGTTCGGGGTTAGTCCTACTTTTAACATTTCAGATTTGAAACCATACTTGGGAGAAGAGGATGAGCTCGAGTCGAGGACGACTCCACTTCAAGAGGGGGAGGATGATGAGGACATCACTCCTATGGATACACACAACACTCCTCCAAATCTGGACTTGCAAGGTCCAATGACTAGAGCTCGTGCACGACGACTAAATTTAGAGGTGAGCTCGTTCCTACGTTCTTCGCTATATGTTACTTTTGAGAATGGTTTGCTACCTAATGATTATTTTATGATTAGAAACCATGGAGAAGACCAGGAGATGATGGGAGAAGGAGCTGGGAACGTGGAGGACCAGCAAGAGCTTGGAAGCCAAAGTGGAGGCCCAATCAAAACCGACTTCGAGTCTGTTTCGGGGCCCAGGACCAGTCTGTACTAAAACAGTTGCCCAGGACGCATACGGACTCGGATTTGGACGTTCTACATATGCACGGAAAGATAAGGAGAAGACCTTTCCAATGCCGCCGGCCTCATGTCAAAATTCATCCGGAGTCATCGGGAATCGTCAAAACAAGACAGAGTCCAGAATCTGTGTCGGTGCTGCGTCGCCTATTTTTGGCCTTTGGGCTTTGTATCTAGTTGGGCCCAATTAGGGGCGCGTCCAGAGGGTCTTGCACGACCCTAGGGTCTTTATATACAGCCGCCGCCGCACCATTAGGGTTCGGGTTTTGCTTAGATCAATTCTGTTCATAAACAGTTTCGCCGTTCATCGGTTTGTGAGACCCCAACTTCGAGAGTTTAATCATACATCTGCAATTGTGTTGCAATCTTCGTTGTTCTTGCTTGTGTTCTTGATTCGCAGGCAGGGATCAGCCTTCTCGGCGAGGTCAATCGTCTTTTGGACGGTTGATAACCAGAGGAGACGTCGTGCTGCGATTGCGGGGTTTTAGAACGTGCTGTTCTGAAGCCGGATCGATTTGTGTGTCGCCTCCGACCAAATCAACTTACCAAGAACCTTTCGGAAGATCGGGAACCCTTGTCCACATCACTTTGTACCCAACTTATTCCAAAGCGTGCGTCAAAAATGACTCAAGAATTTTGCATCACGATCTGAAACAATAGTAAAGGCATACCATGCAAACGTACAATTTCTTTGAAAAAGAGATCAGCAATATAACTAGCATCATTAGTTTTATGACATGGTATAAAGTGTGCCATCTTGGAAAAACAATCCACAACAACAAAAATGTTATCGCTCCCCCTCTTAGTCCTAGGCAGTCCTAAAATAAAGTCCATAGAAATATCCGCCCAAGGAATAGAAGGAACAGGAAGTGGCATGTATAAACCATGTGGATTCAATCGAGACTTAGCTTTTTGACATGTAGTGCAGCGAGCAACAAAACGCTCAGCATCTTTCCTCATCCTTGGCCAAAAGAAGTGTGTGGCCAAAATATCCTCTGTCTTCTTAGCACCAAAATGACCCATCAATCCACCTCCATGCGCCTCCTACAACAACAAAAGACGAACGGAACCAACTGGAATGCATAGGCGGTGAGCTGTAAACAAGAAACCATCATTCAACACAAATTTGTGCCAAGCATGACCTTGTTTACAGTGCAGCAATACATCTTTAAAATCAACATCAGCAACATATTGTTCTTTAATTGCCTCAAGTCCAAAAATTCTACAATCAAGTTGAGACAACAAAGTATATTGCCTAGATAAAGCATCAGCAATCACATTATCCTTCCCTTTCTTATGTTTAATAATATAAGGAAAAGACTCAATAAACTCAACCCATTTAGCATGTCTACGGTTCAAATTGCATTGAGAACGAATATACTTAAGTGATTCATGATCAGAATGAATAACAAATTCTTTGGGCAACAAATAATGACGCCACGTCTCTAAAGAACGTACAAGTGCATATAGTTCCTTATCATACGTGGAATAATTCAAAACAGGCCCAGTAATTTTCTCACTAAAGTATGCAACAGGTTTACCATCTTGCATCAAAACACCACCAATGCCTATACCATTAGCATCACATTCAAGCTCAAAAGTCTTATCAAAATTGGGTAATTGCAGCAATGGTGCATGTGTAAGTTTGTCCTTCAAAGCATCAAAAGACTCATGATGTACCTTACCAAAATAGAAGTCAACGCCCTTCTTTGTCAACTCATGCAATGGTGCAGCAATGGTGCTGAAATCTTTGACAAAGCGGCGGTAGAAACCTGCAAGACCAAGAAAACTCCACACCTGTGTGATAGTTTTTGGTACAGGCCTGCTCTTTATGGCTTCAATCTTCGCCTCATCCACCTCAATTCCCTGTGGAGTCACAACATAGCCAAGAAAAGAGACTCGATCCGTGCAAAAGGTGCACTTCTCAAGGTTATCAAATAAACGTGCAACTCGCAAAGCATCAAAAACAACACGCAAATGAATCATATGATCATCCATGGATTTGCTATAAATCAAGATATCATCAAAGTAAACAACCACAAATTTGCCAATAAAAGGTCTTAAAACCTCATTCATCAAACGCATGAAAGTACTGGGTGCATTAGTCAACCCAAAAGGCATTACTAACCACTCATACAACCCGGATTTGGTTTTGAAAGCTGTTTTCCATTCATCTCCAAGTTTCATTCTAATTTGATGGTAGCCACTACGCAAATCAATTTTAGTGAAAATTATAGCACCACATAACTCATCAAGCATGTCGTCTAGCCTAGGAATAGGATGACGATACCTAATAGTAATGTTATTAATGGCTCTACAATCTACACACATACGCCAAGAACCATCTTTCTTAGGAACCAAAAGTACAGGAACAGCACAAGGACTAAGTGATTGACGAACATACCCACGAGCCAAAAGGTCTTGGACTTGTCGTTGTATCTCCTTAGTCTCCTCAGGGTTGGTCCTATAAGCAGCACGGTTTGGTAAAGTAGCACCAGGAATCAAATCAATTTGATGCTCAATCCCTCTTAAAGGTGGCAATCCCGGGGGTATCTCAGCTGGGAAAACATCCTCATACTCCTGCAAAAGGTTAGTGACAGCAGGAGGCAAAGCACTAGAAGCAATATCACCAAGCGAAAACAAGGCTTGTTTGCATATCAAAGCATAGCAAATATCATCAGTAGAAATTTTGTCAAGCTCAGATTTTGTGGCAAGACATGAACGACCTTGTAATTTAATTGCAGCACCCTTAGAACATGAAGAATCATTAACATTACTTGGTGTAGAAGCAGAATTAACAGGTTGCTGAATTTCAGGGCTTTTATTTTTCAAACAAGCAGCTCGTTCTAAATCAGCTTATACAATTTCAGCAGGGGTCATTGGTAACAAAGTAATTTTAGTTCTTTTATGATAAAAGTGTACTGATTGCTTTTACCATGGTGTACAACATCATTATCAAATTCCCAAGGTCTACCCAATAAAAGTGAACAAGCTTGCATGGGCACAACATCACAATCAACAGAATCCACATAGGAACCAATGGAAAAAGGAACTCTGCAAGTTTGTATTACCTTAGCTTTTCCAGAGTCATTTAACCACTGAATGTAGTATGAATTTGGATGTGGGCATGTGGTCAAATCAAGCTTCTTAACCACATCAGAACTCACCAAATTGTTGCACCTTCCTCCATCAATGATGACACGTGCTCGACGGTTCTTGATGACGAAGAAAATCTGGAACAAGTTATGTCGCTGCATCATCTCGGGCTGCTAGATTTGTGTGCTAAGCACACGCTGCACAATAATATTCATGTAGCCCGTGGTATCTCCGCCTCCAAGGACGAGGTCACCGCTGGTGGCAGCGACATCCTCCTCCTCATCCTCCACATCGGAGGTGCTCATGTAATCGCCATCATCTGTCGCCACATATGCCCGCCTACTTGGGCAATCTTTCTGCACATGGCCAAGACCATGGCAGCGGTGGCACTGAATCCCTGTAGTGTGTCCCGTCGAAGCAACAGAGGAGGCAAATCTGATCCTCTACTTTTTCAACCACAGCACAACGAATCAAACCCTTCTGAAGCTCACTAAAATACTCCTGAACAGTTTTATCTCCTTGATCTAAACGCTGGAGTTTATTACAAATTTCTCTATAAAAAGAAGGAGGAACAAAACGATCACGCATTTCTACCTTAAGTTCTTTCCAAGTAGTAGGCAAATCGGTTTCAGCAGCTAGACCACTCCACCAAACAATAGCAAAGTCCTTAAACTCACTAGTGGCTTGTCTAACTCTATGTTGTTCAGGAACAAGGTGGGCATTAAACTTTTGTTCTACCGTCATTTCCCAATCAAGGTAAGCATCACCATCGTACTGACCCGAAAACGAAGGAATTGAAAACTTAATTTTAGCATACGGGTCATCTGGAGCATGGTTACCTTGTGTGCGACGGTTGTGGTTGTGGAAACCACCCATACCTTGAGGGTTACGTTGCAAACGACGTCGTAACCTTGCGGTCCTTGTAGCTGACCTATCGATGGTGCCATCAGCCTTATACACCGTTGCTTCATCATGATCGTCTTCAACGTCGTTGTTGGTGTTGGTGTTGGTGTTGTTGTTGTTGTTGTTGTTGTTGTTGTTGTTGTTGTTGTTGTTGGTCTTGTGAGCGGTCTCCAATTCGACAACCTGATCGGTTAGCTTAGAGACTCTCTTATCCAACCGCTTAATGCTTTCTCTCAGGTGAAGCTTGGTGACGGCGTTGGTGACGGCCCTGGTGATCGTCTCTGCCAAATCACTCTGAACCGCCTGCAAAGCCTTCTGTAGCTGACTTTGGCTCACGCACTCATCAAATTTTGAGGGTGAAGCACCCTCTCCATCGCTTCCTGACATCAGAAACACCAAAACAGGAAACAAAAAGTGAAGGTTATCCCAACAAAACTACTAAGCAGTGGTGCCTCTCAACACAGCAGAAGGAAGCTTCTTGTAAAGCTCTTACAAAGTTCTGAAAACAACAAAGCGAAGGATACCAGGGAGATGTGTTCCACTATTGCAAGGGTTACAAAATAACCTATGTGCTGTCCAGAAGAAGTATGTAGAGCTAGGAAGGCCAAATATATATATGTGAGTGGCACACAAATCAAAAACAGATAGTAAAGCTGAATAAGTGCCCAAGTAACTTGTCCCTAGTTGCTGGTCTAACTATGTCCTAGAACAGTAGTGATAGCAAAGAAGAAACAAGGAGACCAAGGCACACAGTCGATAACAGGGGGCTAAGTGTAAAACAGCCAAACTCAGAAATTCCAGGGGGCTAGATGGAGCACTAGTAGGAATCCCAAATTTTTTTATTATTATTTTTTTGATATTTTTTTCCAACTCACTAGCAATAGGGGAGAAACCACAAAACATTTCAGTCCAAAAAGAGCTAGGACGTGGTCTATGGAAAATCTTGAAGTTTCAGAAAACGTCGGATTTCAACTTGAATGAATTTTTTCTTTATCTTCCCGATTTTTTTTGAATTTTTTGACGAGGGCACACAGGGCTTGGCCCAGTGTGGGTATGCTCAACTTTTTGTCAAGAATCTCCTGTAAAAATTTTAGCCAATACGGACAACCGAGCGAAAAGTTATGGCTGTTTTACCGAAGGGGTGTCGGAATCGGTTATGAAGAACCCTGGGGTTTGAGTGAAACCCGAGTCGGGCTTGGGGTCGGGTAGGGATTTTTTTTTGGCGAGGTGGATGCAGCGGAAAGTGGAATTTGTGACAATTGGTCCGAGGTGGTGAGGGTGGGTTTAGGGTGGGATTAGGGTGGGCGTGTTGATCAATCAACCCTAGCACACAAAGCCGACAAAACCGAGGATGGTGAAGGGGATGGCGGCTAGGGTTGCAAGGGAAACACTACTGACGACCAAAACACAAACTAAACCAGCGACTGAACAAGAACTAGGGCACAAACTCAACACTACGGACTCTGAAATTGAAATATGCAAAGGCTAAACACGTGGTTATGGGCGGGGGAAATTTTTTTTTTGGTATTTTCTGTGGACGATAGGAAGAACACGAAAACAAAACTAAAGGGTAGTGCGAACCTGACGGTGCACCTGAAGCTCTGATTACCACTTGATGTAATCAAGGGTTCCCAATCTTCCGAAAGGTTCTTGGTAAGTTGATTTGGTCGGAGGTGACACACAAATCGATCCGGCATTAGAACAGCACGCTCTAAACCCCGCAATCGCAGCACGACGTCTCCTCTGGTTATCAACCGTCCAAAGACGATTGACCTCGCCGAGAAGGCTAATCCCTTCCTGCGAATCAAGAACACAAGCAAGAACAACAAAGAATGCAACACAATTGCAGATGTATGATTAAACTATCGAAGTTGGGGTCTCACAAACCGATGAACGGCGACACTGTTTATGAACAGAATTGATCTAAGCAAAACCCAAACCCTAATGGTGTGGCGGCGGCTGTATATAAAGACCCTAGGGTCCTGCAAGACCCTCTGGACGCGCCCCTAATTGGGCTCAACTAAATACAAAGCCCAAAGGCCAAAAATAGGCGACGCAGCACCGACACAGATTCCGGACTCTCTCTTGTTTCGACGATTCCTGATGACTCCGGATGAATTTTTACATGAGGCTGGCGGCATTGGAAAGGTCTGCTCCTTATCTTTCCGCGCATATGTAGAACGTCCAAATCCAAGTCCGTATGCGTCCTGGGTGACTGTTTTATTGCAGACTGGTCCTAGGCCCCGAAACAGACTCGAAGTCGGTTTTGATTGGGCCTCCACTTTGGCTTCTAAGCCCTTGCTGGTACTCGATGTTTCCAAATCCTTCTCCCATCATCTCCTGGTCCTCTCCATGGTTTCTAATCATAAAATAATCATTCGGTAGCAAACCATTCTCAAAAGTAACATATAGCGAAGAACGTAGGAACGAGCTCACCTCTAAATTTAGTCGTCGTGCACGAGCTCTAGTCATTGGACCTTGCAAGTCCAGAATTGGAGCAGTGTTGTGTGTATCCATAGGAGTGATGCCCTCATCATATAGGCCATGGGGTTATCCTAAAGACCATCCTACCCCTCACCTACAATACACTGCCACCTACCACTAGGGGCACAACTGTCCACCTTTTTCCTCATCACTCGAATGCCATCGAGCCCTTCACGACTTTGCTTCATCTCGACGCAAGCTCCACGATGGTGCCACGTGCACCTCCAATCGCCGCCACCGATTTTGAGGCCCAAACCGGGAAACCGCCATGCATGCTTCTCAAAGCGCAACTTCTTGATCTTGACGCGTGTCACCTTGTCCCATGATCCTCCTCATCGGCAAGTCTCTCCCACTTCCGGTCCATTGGAAGCCTCTACTTGCACCGACGCTCGATCACCTTTGACTTGGTCAACCCTACCGTCTTGATCACCACCCACGGTTTTGAGGCTCAACCGCGAAACCGTCCGTGCTCCTTGCCTCTCCATGTGTACAGTGTGGATCACCCTTGACTTAACCCGGCCTCCCGATCGTCCGGCCCCAAGTCTCCTACTTGTGCCCGATCATCTCGCCGTTGACCGCCAAGTTGACTCTAGTGACCTACACATCATGAGACAAGCAAACATATTTCCCATCTCCTGCAAACTATCCAACACATATTGCAAAACCATGCAATCCCCAAATTCCAGCATTTCAACTCAAATACCGAACTCAACCAATGTCAATTACTCATCACATATTGCAAACCATGGCACATGGCACATATCCACATGGTTTCTCAATCTCCCCCTTGATGAGTACATTGACAACATCAAATGCACAAAGCTTAGAGATTTGAAATGCAAAACCGAATAAGCACATCCAAATGGTTCAAACCCAAAGAAAAGGTGGAAAGTAGCCATCTAGCATAAGACGGATCACAAAACCAAGAGTTGACCAAGAAAGCCACTCGAGAACGCTGAGATTGTGAAAAGCACATGAAAAATGCTCAAGGACATGATATGCTCCCCTCAACTTGTGGTAGGTCTCATGTAATGCAAAATGGACCATTTTATGTTTCTTAGCATTATTTGTGCATGACCCAATATTTTCTCCCCCTTTGGCATTGAACTCATCAAAGAAGCAAAAGAACAAGCATGCGATGTATGAAAATGCAAACCTAAGGAGCTTCATCAATTATACAAACAAGCATTTAACCTTGCTAATCATAAACACAGAGCCATGAAGTCTAAAAGTAATAGCTCACAATCATACAAAGTCCAAAAATAGATAGCAAGGCATAAACACCAAGAGCCATACAAGCTAAGCAAAAAGATTGACTAGCTTAGCTAGAATCAAATTTGCTCATCATGAGAAAAGCTGCCACCACATGTATAAGTACTCCCATCCAAGACAAAACAAGCATCACGTGAATCATAAGAATCTAGTCAGTCTCAATCTCAACCAAGGCAACAAATATTCACAGAAAATAAGCTCTACAAACGCTCACATATGCAACAGAGACTCATAAGAAAAGAGGAAAGCATTATTCTTTTGTGATCCTCATGTAACTTCTAATCCGTGCGTAGGGTCGCACGACTGGGTACGACAAACACCCCAAGAATTCAAAGTACAATTTTTGGATTTAGCATTTTTATGTAACTTCTAATCCAAGCGGAGGGTCACACGACTGGGTATGGCAAACACCCCGAGGCTTTGAAGCACAATCAACTTATTTTGCAAATTAAAAGCATGAGAATGAGCATGCCTTTGTGGCAAAAGAAACAACCGTTCCCACAATGATCCATCATGAGCTAAACATTTGCAAAGCCACAGTTCGCAAACACAAGGTGCCAAAGCCAAGATATCCTCTAGACTAGCCTCAATGCAAGTTTTAACAAGGATGAAAGCAATTATTCACATGGTGAGCAAGTTTAGGCAACATTAGTTCATAAGGTTCACAAAAAGCTAAGTTTACCTTTAAGATTAGCAAGTTGCTCAAAAAAGTCTATAACAAGCCATCTAGAAAGTCTAAGCATGAGAGATTACTATCTCATTCACATAACTTAGCTCAAGCTCAATCGTAGCAATGAGAAATGCAAGAAAGCATAAGAATCAAAGCTCATGTACCAATGCATATATTACATATGAAATGCAAGAAAGCATAAGAATCAAAGCTCATCTACCAATGCATATATTACATATGAGATGCAATACGAAAAGGTAAGATACATATTTATAAAACACCAACTTCAAGATCAAAGAGCAACTCCCCCTCAAACAATGCCATAGGGATGGCAAACAAAGCTCCAAATCATCAAACCACAAGAGCAACTAATCTCAAAGCTTCAACAAAGAGCAACTCCCCCTTAACCAAGCCAGTCTCCCCCTTAACAAAACAAATGAAGAATCAATTGAAAAGAGGGAAACATGACTATAGAAAGAGCACAACTCGTGACCCGTGAAAAAAATTAAGGGAGGTATTAATATGATGGAATAAGAAGCACAAATCTCAAGAGGAAAGCACAAATGTAAATTGTGCAAAGCATGAGAAGATATAGCATGCATCACATTATGTAACATGAAATCGTGACAGAAGAGACTAGAGCAGAAACAAAGCTAGCAAGCCACAAGGTAAGCGAACCATGATGTACACATGCTAGTCAGAACAATATGCATGAAAAGCACAATCTAGGACAAGAGAGAACTAAAGCCATATACAAGATAACCATGCCAATGTGACAAAGTGAGCACATGAACAAGCATCTCACACCACAAGTATTTTACATGAATGTAAAAGGGTGAGTGTATGAGAAAGCTCACAAAATAGGTGAAGACATCCAAGCCTCTTGGAGGCCATGTAAAAGGGTACGAAGAACCATCATGTCTCAATTATACAAAAGATCAAGATCCATCAACCTCATGTTCTTTGTCCCGTGTCTCGAAACCTACATATGAGAAGAGAGAGGTGCCCCAGTCTTGGATCCCGAAGGGTTAGTAGGCAAATACTTGGGAACCCATGACTTGGACACAGGAGCAATAGATGTACTCAACTCATCATGAGGGTTGGCATGATGCAAATAATGGTTCGAATGAGAAGACCCTAAGTCACCCTTAGAAGCATACCGCAAATTAGCAACTCGAGAAGAAAAACGAGTGCAACCACTAGAAACACAGTGAGAACCTCTCAAGGGGACAACATGAGAAGAACCAATAGAAGCACCATGAGAACGATGTCGTGAACCAACATAAGAAGTAGTAGCAATATGTCCACGGGCACGTCCTGACCCACCAGAAAAGGAGTCATAGAATCCATCAATAAAGCGTTGTCTCGTGCTAGGCTCATGAGTGTTCATGCTATGAGAAAAGCTATGATCACCCAAAGAGTAGAAGCACGAGATCGGCGCATGTCTCTAGCATGCCTAAAGCAAAACTCAAATTGATGTCCATTCTTCCCACAATATGAGCAATGGAACAAGGGCCTGTGAGGAGGCACGGTTTGAGAGGATGAAGCACCACTCTCACTCATATGAGAAGTCCCTTGGGATTTGCAAGAAGAATTGGAAGCATCTTTCAACTTAGGATCAAGATTAGGTTCACACATGTCATGAGAAGGACGATGTGTGTTCCTAAAAGCTTTTATGAGAAGGATTGGCAAGAAGAATTGGAAGCATCTTTCATGAGAAGGATGCTCGTGTTTGACACGGCGAAAGCAATACTCAATGACATGCCCATCTTTCTTACAAAAGGTGCAATGGTACTTTTCTTTTGGAGATCTTGTACCATTTGAGCAAGGAGCACATTTGTCAATTGAAATCCCTTGGGAAACACCGAAAGCGTCAACAAGCTTAGAACTAGCCAAAGAAGATTTATCTAAAGCACTAGCATAAAGGCCAACATCCAAAGACTCACGCTTAACATGAGAAGACTCTAACTCCGATTCCAAAGAGGACGTTTTAGAAACGTCAAGAATGGAGTGAGGGGAATCACGTCAATCAGAAGACTTAGCATCTAAACTCTCGCAATACTTGAGCAAAACCTCATTTTGAGATTTGAGGCGCTCATAAGTACCGCATGCAGTATTTCTCAGGACTGGATTCTCTTTCTCATTGCACTTGGCACACGTGGTATGCAAGAGATTATTTTCCCTTTCAAGGCTAGCACTTATATCATTGTGCTCAATCAACTTGGCACTCATATCAACACGCATTTGCTTTAAAGCATCAATCTCATTTTTCAAATCGTTGCAAGAAGCGCAAGAAATGGAAGACACATCACTTGTATGCATGTCATGCAAAGCGTCATGATTATCACAAGAATGTAGACAAGCATCATCATGCAAAGTAGAGGAACAAATGCTAGAAGGCAAAGACTTAATTGTAACAATTTCAGCTCTGGCATTTTCAAGTTGCTCTACACAAGTCGAATAGTCTAGTTTTAGCTTTTCATTTTCAGCAAGCATGCCAATACAAGAATTACAACATTTTCTAGCCAAGGATATAAGATTGCCTATTTCAACTCTAGCACAATCAAGATCTTTATGTAAGGCAATACATGAATCATAAGGCATAGAAGCATTTGATTTTAGCAAGTCAATTTCAGCATGCAAAGATTTGCAAGACATACAAGGCAAAGAAGGTTTAGTGTCCAACTTCTCAATAACACTTCTAGCACAAGCCAATTGCTTTTCACAAGAAGAACAATCATGCATCAACTTCTTATTTTCAGATTTCAAGTGAGCAAGTGAGGCATTCAATTCATCAATCTTTTTAACCAAGGCATCACATTTATCACAAGGCAAAGAGGTCCTAGACTTGCAAGAAATAGGAGCACACACATCAAGTCTAGACATCAAGCACATATCTCTAGGCATGGAATTTCTCAACTTCTTTCTAAGCTTTGTGATTGTCACATCATAAGTATTGTCTCTAAGGAATAAACTCTCAATGCCCGCGATGAGGTTACCTTTGGTCATCTTCTGAAGTTTCAGGATAACATCCCCAAGCACAAGCTCTTCATCCTTATAAAGCTTGAGAAGAACCATCACTTCAAGATCACCCTTCTCAAAGCCAACTGCATCCTTCTCCTTGAGACCGTCCTTGTCAACCTCCACCTTTCGGCTCCGTTTGTTGTCATCCTCAATAGCAATTCCGCACATCTCAAAACCTGAGGACAAAGACAGATGAGAGCGAGCACTTGGTGCCATTGTAAAAGCACCAGTCAGTGTTAGCAATAAGCCGAAGCAAGAAAAAGCACATCTCAATGCCGCCTTCAGATCACAAGGCCGATTAAGGTCAACTAGTTATCAAATCGGCTCTGATACAAATTGAAGGACCAAGAAGGCGACCAGAGGGGGGGGGGTGAATGGGAGCCAATTAAAATTCTTCTCAAGAACTTGGCCTATATCCCAATTACAACCCAAATCACCTCTAAGCAAATCAGCAAGGTCACACACATCAACTTGTGATGTGCTAACCCTAGGAGTGATTCAAAACAATAGGACACATAGTGGAAGCTCAAGACGGTCAAAAAGGAAAACAAGAGAGATCCACGAAATTGCAATTCTAGACCTTGACGAAAGTTCCTTCGTTCACGGAAGTTCCTTTAGGGTCACGACAGAAGTTCCTTCATGGATAGAAGTTCCTGCGTCGACGGAAGTTCCTTCAGTGTCACGACGGAACTTTCTTCATCGACAGAAGTTCCTTCAGGGTCAAATCGGAGGCAATGTTTTGAAGAGAAAAATCTCAAAACCCTATCAAACGAACTCCAAAAATCATGATATTTGGACTAGATTATCCACAAGACATCACGACTCTACTCTAGAGAGATCCACTCAAATAGCACAAGGAATCATCATGAATTTCAGATCTCGTGCCAAGAACACCGAAAAGGGAAAACTTGAGAAATCTTTGAAATCGAAGGTGCTAGAGCTTTTGATTCGGTCACGGACCCATATAGGATTGTTCTAGCCCATCATAGCACCACTAGGCCTGAGATTGACATCAGGGACGAAAACTTTGAGATCAAGACCAGTCTGATCACGATGGTGCAGGCTAGCCCATTTTGTGGGAATGCCAATTAGGATGCCAGCGCTCACTTGTAGCAATTCTTGGAGTTGTGCGACACCTTTACCATAAGTAATGTGACTTCAAATTCCATTAGGCTCCATTTGTTCCCGTTCTCGTGACTAGGCAAAGCCAAGCAGTGGTTCGACACCAACAAGGAGGCTATGAACACCTGGGAGAAATGCTCCACTATGTTCCTCGCGAAGTTCTTCCCATTGGGTAAAACCAGCTCTCTATGGGGAAGAATTTCGAGTTTCCAGCAGGCGGCTGGAGAAACAATACCAGAAGCATGGGAAAGGCTTCCGGAATACATCCTGGCCTGTCCCCATCATGGAATGGATAAATGGCTTATTATCCAGAACTTCTACAATGGACTGGCAGCCTCAAGCCATCAGCACATTGATGCCGCCGCTAGAGGAGCCTTCTTCTCACTCACCATCAAGCTGGCGACTGAGTTAATTGAGAAGATGGTCTCCAATCAAGGCTGGAATGATGAGCGACTCCAGCCATGTGCGCAAGGCATGCACACTGTGAAGGAGACGGACATGCTCGCCACGAAAGTAGACCTTATCTCGAAGCGGCTCGACATCCATGACGACCCCATCAGGAAGGGCACAGTACAAGATCTAGACCATCACATGACGTGCGAGGTCCATGGCAGCACGGGACATTCGGGCAATGACTGCTCGGAGACTCATGGTGGCTGCGTTCATGAACAACGGGTATCGCCCTCAAGGAGGTCAGGGGTGGCAACCACGCCCCTATCAAGGAGGTAACAATGGTTATTTTAATAATTCTTTCAATCCTGACCAACCTTCCTTGAAAGATCTTGTCTTGGGCCAAACTAAAATTAACAAAAACTATAGTACAAGGTTTGCCTCCACTAATAAGAACTTAGAAAGCATTAATGCTAAATTAGAACATCTCTCTTCTTTCATTAAGAGCCAGCTAAGCTTTAAAAAAATGTTTGAATTTTAGCTAGCTCAGATAGCCGTTGCTTTCCCTGCTTTGGACTATGGAAAAATTCCGGGGCAACCCGAATCTACCATAGAAAATGTGAATACGGTGATGCTTGTGGTCAATCACACTCACAGCCCACGGTACACTAACCATGCAAGAAATGATAAAGAGGATGAGTTCAACATCATCCTAGTGATTCAAGGTGATCCAGGGATCCCAATGATCTCATGTTCAATTAGGACAAAATTCTTCGAGCAAGCATTGTGCGACCTTGGAGCTAGTGTTAGCATCATGCTAAGAGCGATCTTTAACAAGCTAGACCTCACAGGCCTAGTCCCAACTCAAATGCGGATTCAACTTTCCAACTCGACAACACAATACCCCGTCGGGGTTGTCGTGGAAGTTTTGGTTGAGATCCGTGGATGCTTCGTCCCTGTGGATTTTGTGGTGCTCCACTTGGAGGTCGATAAGAGCACGCCGCTCACTCTTGGGTGGCCATTCTTGAGCACCACATTTGCACAGATTGATGTCGGGGCTGAAGTGATCCGTCTCGACCTCAATGGAAATGAAGAAGAATTTGAGTTCCAGCCCTACCTCATAGGTGGAGTCAAGAGTTGGCCGAACCCACAGGAGATCAAGAAACTGGAGGAGGGGCCAAGAATGGATAACCTATAGGATGCTATGTTAAACTTCTATACACAAGAGAACCCCACTCTTGTCACCCAGAAAAAGAAGGAAACAGGGATGCCTAAGCTCTGGACAAACAAGCAGCTGGTACAGGGAAGACGCCTGAGCTCTGGACAAATAGGCATCCGACAACAGGAAAAAGAAGGTGAAAAAGGTGTGGCAGCCAAAGAAGACATCTACGTTCTCATCTCCGGACAAGGATGCGCCGATAGCAAGCTAAAACATCAAAGGAGAGAAAAGTCCCGTCCGCCGAAATCAAAGTTGGTGAACCCTCGCTGGCAAGTTAAACAGTATTTATCCATATTTCTCGTTTCAAAACTTTTTTATTTCAATTTTCATATTTGAATTTTTCACTGCATGTTGGAATTTATTGCAACCTATTATTTGAAAAAATATAAAATGGAATTTTTTGAACTTTATCTTTTTGGGATTTTGGAATTGCCAAAAGATTGAAAATGTTTTTCCTTGAAACATATTTTCTTTCTTGTGGGCCACCAGTACTGGGGCCCACTGGCCAGTGCAGTGGTCAAGAGGAACCAGTCCTTGGTCGGCCGACTTGACCCCTTGGTCAGCCGACCAGAGAGCAATGACTCTCTGGCCCCACTTGCCCCAACGGCTAGTAGGCAACAGCCATGTCTCAATGAGACTGTTGCTCTGCTCTGCTATTTAAGGTAATGGTCGGGAGAGGGAGTTCTTCAGTCCATTCACTTTTTTCACCTCTCCACTTTGCTCTAGCCATTTGCTTCTAATTTATCCAAGCTCTTACATTGCTCAATACTCTGAAAATTCCACCAAAAATATTTTCTTTGAATTTCATTTCCATTTACAAGTTGGTTTCACATTTGCAAGAGTTTCCAATGGAGCTTTCGTTTGGTGTTTTTCACTAACCTTAACCCCCGTTCGAGTTGCTCTTGTATTAGCTTGTTGAAGTGTGTAGCGATGAACAAGATGAAGCAAGCCTTAAGCAAAATGAAGAACAAGGTGACGGGGAGCCCAAGCAATGCAAGTCCTACACCTTCAATAGTGTATAGTACTCTCTCCCATCACCAATGTCTTGAGGAAGAGCCACAAGAAGACGCATCGGTTGAGGAAGCAACAAAAGTAGAGCCAGAACCATTGCCGGATTTGAGCAATGTTAAATTTCGACTCAACACCGACCACTGTTGGTAGTCGAAAATTCCCTTTCTCGACTACCAACTTACCATAAAAAGGTGGATCTTAACTAATAGTGTAATGAAAATAATCTTTGTACTCATGAGTTCCACAAGTTTTGGTGAAATATGTGGTTGCAGGTGCTACAGGGTCAAAATATGCAAAAACATGTGAAAATACCCCGTCAGCCGGCCGTTTTCTGACACCCGACAGGGTCATTAACAGACAAAATCAGCACCCGGTCAGGCCATTACCAAGTAAAATTGTCAACCGGCCGGATGATAAGCTATCATCACCCGGCAGGGTGAATCAAGTTTCCAATCAATTCCCGGTCGTACAACAACACAACATAGGACCACCGGGCAATTTGGAACATAACCACCTCACCTGGTCGACATGCAAACGCCATCACCATAAAGTCGTTTCCTAATTCCGGTCCAAAAGATTTTCAAAAAGACAAAGGAAGGAGGTCAACACATGGCCCAACCGCGAGAGGGGAAGGACAACTAGGCCACTTGGCCAAAGGGCTGCTGCACAAAAATGGGCCACCGCCCGGTGGGCCTTGCTGCCCGACGGACCTTGCCGCCCGTCGAGTGATGCTGCCCAGTGGCTTTCCACCTGGCCTACTGGGCCATTTGGCCCATTAAGCCTATTGCCCGGCCTGCCATGCATACCGACATAAAACCAAAGGAAAACGGCCAAACGACCCTCAAAACCGACCTCAGAACATCATTACGGCCATCCAGAATGAGTCGGTTGGAAAACCGACCAAATCGGGTGGCGGTCCGGCCTTCCCGGCCGCCCGACCGACCCTGTCGCCCGGCCTCCACGGCCGCCCGGCGTACCCAGCCGCCTGGCCAATGGTTTTTCACCATTTTCGGCCACCGACTTCCCACCGGCCTGTAAATATTGTGCCTCCATCATTTGGGTATAAATACCGTAGTGTGGCCACCGATTTAGACAACAATTGAAGAGGATATCAACAAGTACCACACTGCAGAAATGTATGAGAATAGGGAGTGAGAGTGAGAGGTAGAAGTCCGGGAGGGAGCCGGGAATGTCGTCTCCTTCTCCACCTTATGCCTCGGGGATGAAGCTCCACCGAGAGTAGATTCCTCGTCCTTCTGCCTGGTAACATGGAGTTAAACTCTTGTTCAAGTAATAAAGTGAGTATTTCTATCCTTTTTATCTGCAGGATCCTCGTGCATAACCTTTTATTGCTTTATAGCATTAATTTGTTATGCTTACCAATTCTAGAGCTGGTATGAAAGTCTAAGTGTAAACATGGTGTTTAGACTTAGTTTTCCTGGGATTGCATTCGTCCCCACGGGCTGTGTGGTAGGTGGTGACAGCCCTGTCTGTCCTATATTGTAATCCACCATGTTTAGGAAGTCTCAAGCAGGGTTGTCTAGCGAGAGCGTACCCACTAGTAAATGAGGTTAGTTACCGACCCTTATTAGTGGATCGTTTTCATGCCTCGAAGCAGATAAATTGAAATAGGATCTCATTAAATTACTTACCGGGAGTTTACTACATTAGATTACCTAGCCCGAGGACCTCTTCTCTCTATAGAACCTATTCTCCTCTCAACCAATGTTGCTCCTCTCCTTTATTAACTAGAGTTGGATTAGGATAGAGTTTCACTTCTCGTTCCTCGTGGATTCGATACCTTGGAATACTCTCGGGTGAAAGCTACATCGGCATCCGTACGCTTGCAGATTTCTCTGTTAGGCTTCAGGATCGCCAAGAAGCTTTCGGGCGCCATTGCCGGGGAACGGTAGCTGACATTTATCCAAACCCAATTCATTCTACCTTTTATTTTTATTTTCTTCTCTTATTTTCTTTCCTTCCATGAATCCCCCATCTATCCGCGACTTCTTAGCCCCTAGGAGCGAATTCCTAGAACCCGTACCCTCATCACTCTCAATCATAGCCCCGAGCTATGAGATTCATCCAAATCTCATACTTTTGATTTAGAAGACACCATTTATAGGAGCAGAAAATGAAAATCTATATACTCATCTACAACAGTTTGAGAATTGTTGCTCCACTCTTGCCATTAAAGGATTTCATCAAGAAACCATGAAATGGAAGTTGTTCCCTTTTCCATTAGGTGGGGCAGCGAAAACATGGTATTTTAATCATGTAGGTGAAGTAAATGGAGTTTGGTCCACCTTAAGAGAGTATTTTTTTATGCACAAATATTTTCCTCTCTATAAGATAGTTGCTCTAAGGAAGAAGGTTATCAATTTTGAGCAACAAGAGCATAAATCACTAGGAGCATCATGGGAAAGGTTCCTATCCTACACGAAAACTGGGGTATGTTTAGGAATAGAGGCACCTATAAAGCTGCAACACTTCTTCTTTGGTCTAAGGCCCGAAAGTGCAAATTATTTAAATGCTATGGCCGAAGGTGCTTTTCTTTGTACAACACCATCAGAGGGAATGGAGATCCTAAGCAAAATCATCCAAAATCTTGCAAATGAGTCATCCATCTCCCCAGAACCTACCAATGAAAGCACCCAAACTTCTAGCCAATCCAAAGAAATAGAATACAAATGTCTCCCCAAAAGGGCCGAAGCTCCTATGATAGCCTCGCTCCACCCACCACACCCTGATGTTGTAGAAGAAGACACACGCTTTCTCCCACCTCAATCCTTTGAACTCGACGATGAACCTTTTCCGGATTTCGAAAACACTCGTAACATGGAACGGGTGAAGAGAACTAGTGTTAATCAAGAAGAGTCTAGTGGATAGGACTACAAAGGGAAACAATGTGATCCGTTGCTAAACCCTTCTGTTGTAAAGAGGCAAGAACAGTTCAAGGAGTCATCCTAATTCCCCATAATGGCTGCCAAGGAACTTTCCCAGAACTTTGCTTCATCGGCCAATACTACCCCAATCCTTGAACCACATAGGCCTTGCCATCCCGCACCAATCCTCCCAAATCCCCAAAAGATCCATGTTCTACCTAATGGAGGCACCGCAAGGCTCTCATCTACCAATGGAAAAGAGGTACTGAAGCAACCAAAAGATGATCTACAAAAGGAAAACTTTGAACAGGATCAATCCATAAAGCATGAAGGGCAATACAAAGTTTGGTCCATAGAAATTCGTGAGGCCTCAAATTTAGAGTCAAAAGGGAATTCTCCCACCATGCCAAGGAATCATTCTTTAGAAGATCCACATACTCCTCACTCGCACAAAAGTTTTCCCACCATAACAAAGATTTATGATGATGGTACACAAGAGGCCTACAACCGCTCTACCCTTTTTGGACATAGTAATTTCAAAAGGGCGGTTCTAGATACATTTGTTTATCACAAACATTGCAAATTCCGTGGTCCTTGTCATACGCCTTTGTTGTGCAATCATTCACACGCGTTAGGTGATGGAGGGAGCCAAATTGCCAACCCAAGCTGCAAAATGAACTAGTGCTCCCATGGTCAAACTTATGACCTTAACTAAGTACCAATGAGAGGTAAGCCGATTTGTTTCCCCTTACTAGGCTTTGTCAGTTTCTCATTTGAAACTTAAAAAAAATGCTTTGCTCCTTCTCAACAATAAAATATACTCGGCAATAATAAGGGCACTACTTTGGGCTTGTTCCTACGGGTATTTTGTTAGCTAACCTCTACAGGTTAATATCCAAAGGAACAAGAGGGCAAGATACGAATGAACAACAACATTTCGGTATTCCTCGTATCACCTACCCCTTGCTGTTTTCATGTATTTGTATGAATTGAAATTTTGGCAAGCATGATAAATGGCAGCTAATATAAAACTTCCTTGCCATTCTTGCTTGATATATAAAGATTGTTCCTTGCATTCTTTCATCACCCATGGAAAATACACATTGCATAGGAAAACCTTCTCTAAATTGTTGGTAGATGTGATATGACCGTAGAGAGCATAACCTTTCTTGGAACCAAGTGGACTTCCTTGATTTTTAATTTTCAAAAGCTTATAAATGAGAACTCCAGATTCACAATCTTCTCAATGATGAGTTTATTCCTACCAAAGCAGATGATTATCTTAATGGAAACCTATTGCATTTGCTACTTGTACTTTATTGAACTTTGTCAAATTGTTATGACCCTTATGAGATGCTTGCTATGTGTTATTGATCAAGTTCATGTGCACCCCCCCCCAACCACTCCATATGTTGAAACTTCGAAGTTTGCATCCATCAGTCCCATAATCCATTCATTGTATAAAATGCTCCACCATATGTCAACCTCTCTCCAAGAATCATTTCAAAAGAGATATGGGCTACTCAAAAAGAATAAAAACAAAATAAAGAAGAAGAATCATGAATGATAAAGTAGCCTATGTTCTCAAATATAAATAATAGAGAGAGAGAGAGAGGTCATTTTAAAAGGAGCATCCGCCATCCTTCACCCATCCATACATATCATAATTGTGCACATGGCTTGATCATAATTCATGACTTGTTTTCTCCTTGGATCCAGTTTTTGACTTAGTGATATATGAAATACAATTATGCGGCCTTAATATTCCCTACCTTGAGCTCCACATAAGCCGTAGTATATAGGGAAATTTTGGCCACTGGCCTAAGTGAGGAATCAAAACCACATTTAGCGATTGAGAGCATCAATTGAGAATAACTTGTGATCTGGAGCTCTGTTTTTATTAGAGCAAACAAAATTGAAGTTCCTTGGGAAAAAGAAAGGTAAGACTTCTCTATGTTGTTCCATCTCTCAACTTTTCAAGACAAGGTATTTAGCCACCTAAAACCATATGGGCATGAGGAGCCAAGGAGTAGTCTTTATATATGCAAAGCATGATGAGAATTACCTTAGATCTTGCTTATTCATAGTCTTTATTTCTTACTTTGCTCGGGATGAGCAAAGTCCTAAGCGTGGGGGGGGGGGGGTGTTGGTAGTCGTAAATTCCCTTTCTCAACTACCAACTTACAATAAAAAAGTGGATCTTAACTACTAATGTAATGAAATAAATCTTTGTACTCATGACTTCGACAAGTTTTGGTGAAATATGTGGTTGCAGGTGCTACAGGATCAAAATATACAAAAACATGTGAAAATACCCCATCGGCTAATCACGGCTGTGAAACAGCCGTTTCCTGAAAGCCGACAGGGTCATTAACAGCCAAAATATGCACCCGGTCAGGTCATCACTAAGTAAAATTGTCATCCGGCCGGATGATAAGCTATCATCACCTGGCAGGGTGAATCAAGTGTTCAATCAATTCCCGATCATACGACAACACGACATAGGACCACCAGCCAATTTGGATCTTCACCCCCTCAACCGGCCGACATGCAAACGCCATCACCATGAAGTCGTTTCCTAATTCCGGTCCAAAAGATTTTCAAAGAGACAAAGGAAGGAGGTCGACACGTGGCCCAACCGAGAGAGGGAAAGGATAACTAAGCCACTTGGCCATAGGGCTGCTGCACAAAAATGGGCCGCCCGATGACTAATGCCGTCCGGCGGACCTTGCCGCCTTGCGAGCTTGCCACCCGACCTACCGGGCCATTTGGCCCATTAAGCCTACTGCCCGGTCTGCCATGCCTACAGACATAAAACCAAAATAAAATGGCCAACCGACCCTTAAAACCGACCTCAAAACATCATTACCGCTGTCCAGAATGAGTCGGTTGGAAAACTGACCAAATCGCCCAGCCTCCAGGGTCGCCCGACGTACCCGGCCGCCCGGCCAATGGTTTTTCACCATTTTCGGCCACCGACTTCCCACCGGCCTACAAGTACCATGCCTCCATCATTTGGAATACCGCAGTGTGGCCACCGGTTTAGACAAAAGTTGAAGGGGAGAACAACAAGTACCACACTGTAGAAATGTATAAGAATAGGGAGTGAGAGTGCGAGGTAGAGGTCTGGGAGGGAGCCAGGAATGTCAGCTCCTTCTCCATCTTGTGCCTCGGGGATGAAGCTCCACCGAGAGTAGATTCCTCGTCCTTCCATCGGGTAACATGTAGTTAAACTCTTGTTCAAGTAATAAAGTGAGTATTTCTATCCTTATTATCTACGGGATCGTCGTGCATAACCTTTTAGTGCTTTTATAGCATTAATTTGTTATGCTTACCAATTCTAGAGCTGGTATGAAAGTCTAAGTGTAAACATGGTGTTTAGACTTAGTTTTCCTTCTGATCCAATGGAATGAAAATCTCACTCACCTAGAGGCAATTCAGTGATTTGCTAGGTTTTTCGCCTATTGCTATTTTGGATTTTCATTCCGAAAATTTCAGTTTTGACAAAAGCAATTTTTGGGAGGAAATAATATGCCATACCCTCACCCTGTCACCTAGGAATATGGATATCCATAACCCTACCTTGCGTTTTATGCATCAATGGCTGGCAATGACTTTGTTCCCTAGAAAGGATGTTAGATGTGTGGGGGGGATGAAATGTTTCTTCTTTACTGCATGGATAATAAAATCAAAGTCTCACCTATCATAGCCATGGTTAAGCAATGGGTCAAAGTTATCAAACAAGTAGGAGATTTTGAATTCACATCCCTGATTTATCGCCTTGTGCACAATCTTGGTTTACTTAGGAACGCCCATATCAATGATTTAAATTTTGAGCGGGCTGTCCGAGGAGAACAATTCTTTAGATCGGGACATTCTCTGAAACAAGGACCCAATGGCTCTTTGGTCTATTTCTTTCCCAGTTATGCAAATGAAATCTAGTTACCTAACACGGATTTTCATTTGTATAACTGTGATGAACTAACCATTCCTCTAGAGACAGGCTTTGCAGCTCGCAGGAAAAGTATTTCCAGTCCTCTGACCAGAAACAAATCACGGAGAAACACCAAGGCATCCTTCCCGAGGGAGTAGCCAAGCACAGGTTCTTGGGATCACGCCAATCCTCACGGAAGCGGCAGTGCATACTGGGACACTGATGAATGGCCCGGAGGAGCCTACGGTAACTCAAGTTCGAGTAGCTTACCACCACCGTTGAGCACACATCACTCTCACAGTGGTTCAAGGAGGGACACAGACGACCTCACCAGCCAAATCGACAACATGTCCCTCCAAATCGACCAGTTGGACCACACCATCCACACTCATATCTAGCAGGAAAATGAGTAGAGGGATGATGCACAACAACAGCTCTCGAGAATTGAGAATAAGTCTCTTGGGGTAACGCCCAAATGATCTCTTATTTTCATTCTCAAGGCTACTTCGATCAGGGGCCGCCGCTGTTTCAGTGAGCTCAAGCCAGCTTGGGGGGAGTTCCTCCCCCTAATGTGAAGGTAACTTGTATCATTTCCCTTTTCAATCAGCACATGCATGATAAACTAAAAACATAAAAAAAGATTTGTTTCCCTGTGCGGTATGAATGCACATGGTTTCCTATGTTGCGATGATGAATAGTTGTTCTGTCTTTTATTCCTTTCATATGCCCAGATTATAACTTAGCACTCTGTCTAGTTATGGTTTTGTTGGGAGATATGATATGGTTAGTTAGGGCTGCTATGATCTTTCTCAATTTGTGAAACTTGGCACCCGGAGAATTAATTTGATAAAAATGACAAGTTTCTCAATGATATAAATTCCTACCGCAGCCATATGTTATGCTACATTGCTAAACCTTCTATATATGCTACTTGTATTTTCATTGAGCCTTGTCAAAATTGTATGACCCTAGTGAGAAATATTTTCTGCATTTATGATCAAGTCCGCGCACATCACGCAAAGTTTCCACAGTAGAAATTAGCAATCATCAATGTCACACCATCCATCCATAAAATAAAGACTCTGTCTTCATTATTAATCTCCCCCCAAGGCAATCAAGGTTATGGCTATAAAAAAAAGAGAAAAAGAAAACTCTTGCTCCACGAAGAGCCTAAAAAAAGGAAAAGATAGCCAAAGATGCCAAATAAAGGGAGAGACAAATAAAAAGAGTCTCCATTCCACTCCACCAAATCCACACATGCACCACTCCAACACACACACTCAAGAGTTAGTCATTTCCCTCTTTCACTTTGTAGTTTCCTAGTCCTAGTGGAGTTTTGTGTAGGAGGAGCCTTCCTGAAGTCTCCAAGTCATAGGAGTATTGGTATGACTCTTGTATCTTTACGTTTATTCTTTTATATTATTATTATGATATGTGTTCTTTGTTTGGTTATATATCATATTCATGTTATAGAACTTTATGCTTTCATGATGATATAGACTTGCTACCTTATTGTCATGATTGTCATATACCTTAACTATAGTCTAAATGTTATAATGCTAGTTGTACTTTAGTCTAGTTCTTATGCTTCAACATGGGTTTGATATCTAATTAGGATTGTAATTGCTTAGCTCATGACTTGTTAATCCGTAGGGTTAGAGTTATGTGTGCCTAGTATTTGTTAATCCAATTGGTGATTCTAGTGTTTGATCAATGCTAGAATTCTACTTAAATGCTAGAATTCTGTGTACCTTCCTTTTACACTTCTCCTTAATTCTCGTGCCCGGAGCCAAAACTAAGCTTGAGGAGGTACATAAACCAAGGTTTGCCATTGACCCCTTCTCCTCTCTCCCCTCTACCTAGTTGCTTTATTGCACCAAAAAAAAGGAATTAAAAGATATACTGTTTTCGAATAAAATTGAGAACTTGGTCTCTACCTTGCCTATGGAAATGATGAATAGTCACTCTGTTAGAACCCTTCAAGTCTCAAGTATACAACCTCTACTCCTCATTTCTTTGGGTAATAGTAGACCGGCATGATCATAACTCTAGTCCCTCTATGTTTAAGTAGGTGCAAATGGCTAATAAACACTAAGTCTAGTTGTTGGAGTTTACGATATGGCATGTTTTGGGTGAGTCTATGATTTCCTTATGATTAGGGTCCAATGATTCTTTCACATACCTGCTGCAATAAAAACCCTCTTCTTGTAGCAATCTTCCCTATGATAGGAAAGTTCCTACCATGGCCAAATATTAATTGCAAACCCACTACCATGCCATCTTTGCGTGCATTGAGTTTTGTTAGGGTTTGATCCTTATGGGGGACTTGCACTTCCAAAGCCAATCATTTTTCGTCGTGTTATCTTTGAGTTCTCACTTCACCATGCTTGGTTATGTGATTTCTACATTGGATTCAAGCATCCATTTCACCAAGCATGTCAACCAAAATCTTTCCTTTGTGAAACTTTGATCCTATGAAAAGGTTTTGGTCGTCCCATCGAATGCTCAAGAGAAAGTATGCAAAACTTTTTGAACCTTCGATTTTATCTTCTTTAGACCATGAGAGTGAATAAAAAGAAGAAGAGAAGAATGAAATAAAAGAAAAAAATGAAATGAGAAAAAATATATAGTTTGTGAGCTCTCATGGATGTACAGTATCAAAATTTTTTGAGGTTCATACAAAAATATCTTTGAGCAAAATAAAACACCATCCTTCTATCCTAGCACAATGTCCGGTCGCTGGGAATTATTTGTACCCAAGACTTTTCCAATTGTGTTAGCCTATTCCTTCATGTGAGTCCATTCTGATGTGAAAAAGGGTTCCCAATCTTCCGATAGGTTCTGATAATCTTGATTAAGGCGGAGGCGATACACAAATCAATCCGGCTTCTGAACGACATGTTCTGAACCCCGCAGTCGCAGCACAACGTCTCCTCTGGTTATCAACCGTTCAAGAACGATTGACCTCGCCGAGAAGGCTTATCCTTGCCTACAAATCAAGAACACAAGCAAGAACAAAGAAGAATGCAACCAAATTTGCAAGTATACGATGAATCTCACAAGTTGGAATCTCAACAACCGATCAAACGGCAAAACTATTATCAATAGAGTAATCTATGCAAAACCCAAACCCTAATAAAGAGGCGGCGGCTGTATATGAGGACCCTAGGGTCATGCAAGTCCCCCTGGACGCAGCCCTAAGTGGGCTCAACTCGATACATGGCCCAAAGACTGATTACGGTGTTGTAACACCAGGACAGATTCTGGAAGTCGAATTGTTTTGATGATTGCTGACGGCTCGGGACGAAGTTTGACATGGGACCAGGTGGGTTGGAAAGGTCTTTTTGTTATCTTTCCAGGCATATATATAACGTCCAAATCCGACTCCGTATGTGTCCTGGGCGTCCATTTTAGTGCAGACTGGTCCTGGGCTCCGAAACAGACTCGAAGACGGTTTTGATTGGGCCTCCACCTTGGCTTGGACGTCCTTGCTGGCTCATCACGCCTCCAATCACCTCCCCAGCTATCTCATCATCATATCCATGGTTCCTAACAACAATTAATTCATTAGGTAGCAATCTATTCTCAAAACCACATAATAAAAACATTAGAAATGATCTCACCTGTAAATTTAGGTGATGCACATGAACTTTCATCTTAGTTGGAGGAGTGTTGTTTGTATCCATGGGTGTGATGTACTCATCATTCTCCCCCTTTTGAATTAGAGTCGTCTTCGACTCGGTCTCAAATCTGAAATATAAAATATAGAACTATTACCAAACTTGGGATGCAACTCATATTTATATGCATTATGAAATTTATCAACACAATGTGAAACTACAGTAGAAGGCATGCCATGCAAATTTATGACCTCTTTGAAAACTTGCTCAGCAATATGAACATTATTCTCCGTCTTATGACAAGATAGAAAATGTGTGATCTTAAAAACACTAGAAAAATATGACATGACATGGTAATTGTTATTGCAGTTTTCTATTTTAACATTTGGTTGTACAACACAAGGAGGATTCATGTTTGAGCAAATATAAACTTTGTGCACCATAAATACACCTCTATGATCATAGTTTCCTATAGCATAAAAATTGTTTCTTGTTAGTAAAGGCAATTCAGTTTGAGAAAACATTTGCTTCTCTATGGTATTTTGATCACAAAGAACATCAAATTCAATATAACCAAAAGTATTTAGAGAAGACAATAACTTCTGCTCATCCTTTTCATGTGTTATTAAAATCAAATATTTCATTTCAGCACTAGTAGGTGAATCATAAACAAAAACATCAAGCTCATTCATTTGTTGTGGCGAAGGTATAAGTGAAGCAGTGGCACATAACTTCTCTTTATCAAAAGGATTAGTAGATAAATCAACTTGTGGTAATGACAAATCAAGACAAGGTTCCAATACAATAAGATTGTTCAAACAATTCAGTACATTAGGAAAGTTCTTACTTGAAAAAATAATTTGTTCTTTATCTTTCTCACTATCGTCTTCTTTGTGTAGAAGCTGAAATGTATTAGTCGCAACAAAAGGCAAGGAAATATGTTCATCCTCTAGTAATTCAGATTTTAATGAAAGTGTTGCAACATTTGAAATAGTCCATTCTATCCTAAATGGTTCATTCTTTCTTCTCTCAAGTCTTTGTTGATCCTCTTCTAAAATTTCAGCAGCAGACATAGGTTTAAGAGTAACTCTTCTACCATTGTATTTAAATGAATAGCTATTAGCAATGGTATTGTGCAAAGCATTATTTGTAGAAATCCAAGGCTTACTCAATAACAAATGACACGCTTGCATAGGCACTATATCAAAATCTGCACAATCCTTATAAGAACCAATAAAAAATTCAATGCGTGCAATTTTATTTACCTTTATCTTACCACAAGAATTTACCCATTGGATGTAGTATGGACATGGGTGTGGCTGTGTGGTCAAGCCGAGCTTCTTGACCAATTCCAAGCTTTCAATGTTGTGGCTACTCTCTCCATCAATGATGACACGACAACGTCGATCCTTCACAACAAAGTGAGTCTGAAACAAGTTGTTCATTTGATTTTGCTCTACCTTCTCCATTTGAGAACTAAGCACTTGTTGTGCTACAACACTTGTATCAACCTCATTTGACACCATCGACTCATCACCATCGGTGTTGTAACCTGACATTGTTAATAGAAAACAAGAAAACACACAAGAGTATATTTTTCTATCACTATTGTTTGATCATGGTGGAAACTCTCAATAAGCAAATGGCAGCACCTAACTGAGTTCTTATAAGATTCCTAATAGCAAACAGAGGATACCTTGGAGAGTGTAATCCGACGATTGCGAGGGTCCAAAGTTCTGTGCCTATTCAGAAGGATATATATGGAGCTAGGTAGGCAATTATAGTAGCAAGGATTAGCAAAATTTTAATTCAGAAATTGCAAAACTGAATAATAGTCCCAAGCTAGTCTATGTCACCAGCCTAAACTTGTCTCGGACCTAGTTCAAGCAAGCAAGCAAATGGCTCAACAAAGGACACAAAGGCTACAAGCAATTCTGAATTTTTTTCTTTATCTTCTTGATTTTTTTTGAATTTTTTGACAAGGGCACACAGGGCGTAGCCGAGTGTGGGTCACCTCAACTTTTTGTCAAGAATCTTCTGTAAAACCTTTAGCCAAAACGGACAATCGAGTCAAAAGTTATGGCCGTTTTACCGAAGGGGTGTCGGAATCGGTTATGAAGAAACCTGGGGTTTGAGTGAAACCCGAGTCGGGTTTGGGGTCGGGTAGGGATTTTTTTGGCGGGGTGGATGCAGCGGAAAGTGGAATTTGTGAGAATTGGTCCGAGGTGTTGAGGGTGGGTTTAGGGTGGGATTAGGGTGGGCGTGTTGATCAATCAACTCTAGCACACAAAGCCGACAAAACCGAGGGTGGTGGAGGGGATGGCGGCTAGGGTTGCAAGGGAAACACTACTAACGATAAAAACACAAACTAAACCAGCGACTAAACAAGAACTAGGGCACAAACTCAACACTACAGACTCTGAAATTGAAATATGCAAAGGCTAAACACGTGGTTATGGGCGGGGGAATTTTTTTTTGGCTTTTCTGTGGACGATAGGAAGAACACGAAAACAAAACTAAAGGGTAGTGCAAACCTGACAGTGCACCTAAAGCTCTGATTACCACTTGATGTGAACAAAGGTTCCAGATCTTCCGATAGGTTCTGATAATCTTGATTAAGGTGGAGGCGATACACAAATCAATCCGGCTTCTGAACGACATGTTCTGAACCCCGCAATCGCAGCACAACGTCTCCTCTGGTTATCAACCATTCAAGAATGATTGACCTCGCCGATAAGGCTTATCCTTGCCTGCAAATCAATACACAAACAAGAACAAAGAAGAATGCAACCAAATTTGCAAGTATACGATGAATCTCACAAGTTGGAGTCTCACAAACCGATCAACGGCAAAACTGTTATCAACAGAATAATCTAAGCAAAACTCAAACCCTAATGAAGAGGCGGCGGCTGTATATGAGGACCCTAGGATCGTGCAAGACCCCCTGGACGCAGCCCTAAGTGGGCTCAACTCGATACATGGCCCAAAGACCGATTACGGTGTCGCAGCACCAAGACAGATTCTGGAAGTCAAATTGTTTCAGCGATTGCCAACGGCTCGAGACGAATTTTGACATGGGACTGATTGGGTTGGAAAGGGCTTTTTGTTATATTTCTAAGCATATATAGAATGTCTAAATCCGAGTCCATATGCGTCCTGGGCGTTCGTTTTAATGCGGACTGGTCCTGGGCTCCAAAACAGACTCGAATTACATCGATATAATCATCCCCGGCTAGGCGCCAAAAATGCTTGTGGCACTTCTTAACGTCATACCAGACATAATTATAAAGATGCACTTTAGTGTCAATATAGTAAGATCTGCAAGCGCACGGATAATACCATCGTAGCATTTCACTATTGGATTGCTCCAATAGCTTATCATTTATAGTTCTACCAAAGAAAGGCTATAGCATAAATATATGATTGTTAATGATAATGTAGTCATAAAGATTGGTATAAGTATTCAGAGTTCATACAGGGGTATGTAAATAATAAGGATTACGAGATGATCAATACTACCTAGCCATCTAAGCACCGCGCTTACATATTTAAGTAGAATTCTAGCATTGATCAAACACTAGAATCATGAATTGGATTAACAAATACTAGGCACACATAACTCTAAGCGTACGGATTAACAAGTCATGAGCTAAGCAATTGCAATCCTAATTAGATATCAAACCCATGTTGAAGCATAACAACTAGACTAATGTACAACTAGCATTACAACATTTAGACTATAGTTAAGGTATACGACAATCATAACAATAACGTAGTCAGTCTATATCATCATGAAAGCATAAAGTCCTATGGCATGAATATGATATATAACCAAACAAGGAACACATATCATAAGCATAACTATAAGGAAGAACTATATTAATGGAATAGAACAAAGTCATAATAATAATATAAAAGAATAAAGGTAAAGATACAAGAGCCATACCAATACTCCTATCACTTCGAGACTTCAGCAAGGCTCCTCCTCCACTAGGACTAGGAAACTACAAAGTGAAAGAGGGAAATGACTAGCTTTTGAGTGTGTGTGTGTGTGTGTGTGTTGGAGTGGAGCTCTCCCCTTCTATTTATAGTGGGGGGGGGGGGGGGAGTATGTCGGTACTGAGGAGTAACCGCCACAGAACTGCCATGCACCGACCTTCCAAAGGAGCTCAAGAGTTGACACGTAGAGGCCTGCCCAAATTGGGCTCAAGACCTGGTCGGCCGACCTGGGAGTGGGCCCCTCGGGGTGTGCTTCCTCGGGGTGACTGGTAGGTGGGTCCTCCTCTGAATTAAGTCGGTGTTCTTTGGAGGAATCCTATGCAGCCACGTATGCAATCCGAGGGAAGTCTAGTGTTGGTCGTAATTACGCACCCACTTATATACTGCAAGAGGATGGTGTACAGTTGTAGCTCTTTTTCCCTCAGAGTATTCCAAGGTTATCGAATCCACAGGGAACAAGTGAAACTAATACTATTAAAGGGTTACTAACAAATTGCAATGGTTTGGTTGATGTGAATGATGACAGTGAGAAAGTGGAAGGTGAATGGTCGTAATTACGCACCCACTTATATACCGCAAGAGGACAGTGGACAGTTGTAGCTCTTTTTCCCTCAGAGTATTCCAAGGTTATCGAATGCACAGGGAACGAGCGGAACTAATACTATTAAAGGGTTACTAACAAATTGCAATGGTTTGGTTGATGTGAATGATGATGGTGAGAAAGTTGAAGGTGAATGTTATTAAAGAGATAACATGATGATGAAGGATTCTCTCCTTAGGATTGGTTCACTAGCATGCAACCTTATTCTTATCAACTCGAGTGATGACTCTAATATTCTACAAGACATGGCGGTTTCGTTCACCCCGGCTGTCACTACAGAGGCTATTAGCTCCCCACTGGTTTCTTGCACTATGTAATAGGAAAAAGTGTATTGGCCGATACACTAATGAAAGGGATAGATAGATATGCAATAAAGTTCATCATATAGATTAAATTCATCGAGTGAGTATCAATAAGTATGAGAGTTACATGACCAGATCCCCGCACCGGAGAAGAGAATATGAGACTACTCACTCATCCTTCCGCTAGACATAGCAAAGGGGTAAGAAATAGCGCCGGAACGCGCACGAGCTGATCGGTGCAAGCGTCATGCCGATCGGCGCGTCCTCCCTTCTGGTGGATCTCGTCGGTGTTGACCAACCTTCGCCGCCAATATTCTGGAACCCTAGTTCTAATAATGGATTCTCGCGATCGCCGTCTCTATCGGTTCTCTTTGGCTCTTGATAATTATCTTTCTTTTATACTCGATGGGATTAGGTCAACTTCCACCAACTCTAACTCATACTGGGCTGGGCCTTTGTCTTTCCTGGACCGGATCGTGTTTTCGTCATCTTTTTCTACTGCGCCGATTGGCGCGGCTCCGCATCTGGCCCATCTTCGTCACTCTTTAGTTGTTTATCCATAATTGCCCTGTTTTACACCTGTTTCCTGCGATTACATCCAAAACAGAACAACTACAAATATATGCAAATATGGGGTTAATTGTTAGTCCAAACCACTAAATTAAGACGCAAAACATCCCTTTTTGGTAGATAAAATGGGCGTCTAGAAACCACCAACAGTTCCCCCACACTCAAATCGTTGCTAGTCCTCGGGCAATACAAAATCAAATATGTATTTGTTATCCCACCACAAAGATTTTCACACCATCTCTCATGCAATCAATCTCAATCATCATTTTTACTCGTTATCCCACCACAAAGATTTTCTCTCATCTCCTTTTAACCAATCGGCATATCATACTTGAACTTAAGCAGATTACCACAAAACTTTTTTAAAAACAATTTTAGTTCTCCTCAACTCATCTTTTAGCATCAAACATCAAGCATTTGGTCCTCTCTAGGTCTCTCAAGTGTATTTCCTTCCCTCTCCTATCTAATCAAGGATTGTATGTGGATCTTAGAGGGCTATATAACTAAATTAAACCATAAGATTAACCATGTCAACAATGTGCTCAATCATGCCTATTAAGAAAGAATTTTCTTGGAAAGGAACTTTTAATGAAGAAGAGGAATGTAGAAGATCTAAAAAAATTTCAATGAGAACAATGGCAAAGAATGAGAAATAATTAGAAATCTGCTTTCTTTGATGACCTTACTGCCTCTCAGGGAATATACATTTTTTTTTCTTTACCTCCTTTTTTTATAATAACCTCTTTTTTTTTCTTTCTTTTCCAACAGTGCCGATCGTGCCGGTCAGCGCGGTCTATGTTTTCTTTTCTTTCACTCTTCTTCTTTTTTTTATTTTATTCCCGATATGATCAGCAATTTCTGTCTTGTATCAGCAGCGGAAATTTTTTGAATTCCCTTTTATGAGAATATAGGTTGTATCAAGGAGGAGGGAAAAACAAAGATGTATGGTTTTCATGATACCAAGGAATTTAAATGGATAAGAATGGCTAGAAATACAGAGACAAACAAAATAGATCATCCTTTCCTAACTTGGTCGAAATCATGAGCAAAAAGTTGACAAAGTTACTTACAATCCACTTAGTTCAAATGTGTAGCTTGCTCTCATTCACTCGGCTATGTAGGCATATTTAGACCTTGCTTTTGCTTTAGCTTATGATGAGTCAAAAGAAATTTTCACAAATACAAAGCTCAAAAGTTAAGTGGTAACCAACAAATTCAAGTAATCAACGAATCGATCATCAGAAAGACAAGATAAATAGCATGGGGCACTTTCAATTTGACAATCGATACTAACTTTATTAAAGACAATGCAATAATTCAAACTACATAAAAGACCTTGAAGCAACTCTCAACATGACTCGTGACTCCCTTAAGCACACACACAAACTTAAATAAACACTTGAAAAGAAAAACAAATGAGAAACTAAACTCAAAAACACTTAAAAACTATGACTAATGGCAAAGCCCTTCCCCCACACTCAAAATTTGCAATGTCCTCATTGCAAAAGAAGAAACTCAACACACTAATCATGCAGACCATGCCTGTTCAAGACTCGGAAAATTCGTCTTATACTCCTTATGAGAAAAGTGTAGTCCGCTTTGTTTATCTCGATTGTATCCTGGATTCTACGGTCCACATCTCTTTGATGCCTGTAAGCACGATCTCTGTCTAGATACAGGCGCTCAATGTTTCTTCGGCAGACAGGACAGCAAGCAGGCGGTTGTAGGTTATGATTTTCAATGCTGTAAGGGGAGGCACTATTCAAATTCCTCTGAGCCGATCGGCGCAAAGGCTGAGCCGATCGGCGCAGTAGTGTTCTTCCACCATTGTGACTTCCTCCACTTCCCTCTGCATTACCATTAACTCTTGTTGAAGTTCCTGCTGCCCTGTCATTACTGCATTCTGCAAGGGTTTCCCGATTTTTGAACTTAGGACTACCAAAGCTTCTTCGCATATCAAAATCATCACTAAAATCTCCAGGCACACTAGGATCACCGCTTTCCAAAGTTTCCAAATAGTATGACGTATTTATGTTGCTATCCCATTCAGAATACTTCTGAATTGGATTACCCGATAGTCTAGCAAATCTGCGAACCTCTAGTGTAGTCTTACACTTCCTTGCAGCAGGTTCTTTGTCTTCACTTGGCAGAGCCGTCAGATCAATAAATTCAGCCATCTTCAGGTCGTGCCGATCGGCTCCAGTGTCGCGCCGATCGGCGCAGCTAGCAGCTTCCTTCATATTCTCAGCTAACTGCTCTAGATTACGCTCACGGATCACCTTATTCTGCTTCCTTCATAAAATCTCATCATTAATCTCCTTAGGTGTCCTCCCTCTAGGAACAGCGCGATAGCCATCATCATATATTAAATCTCTAGGTATGAAAGCTGGATCTTCTGCCAATTGGAGTTCAACCTTGCGTTGAAGATCTTTAGCACAAAAGAGACACTTGCAACCCTCAATATAACTGTTCCTATGAATCTTATTTTCTTGAAAACTTTCCCAATCGGTAAGAACCCTGGGAAAGGATTCATCCCTTCTAGCTTGAAGATCCTTCTCCGTATCCCGCTGGTACATAGCTTCGTCGGCTTCCTCTCGCAGCTTGAGTTCATACTTGGCGGCAATGTCATGTTCACTATAAAGTCGGCACCTATGGATTGTGAGGGTGCTCTCTTCATCTAGCTATTCCTTCTCTTGCTCAGTCAATGATCTTTCGAAAGATAGGAAATCCTCATACGACAAGGGCTTAGCAAGATCAAGAAGACTTTCCATGGTATACCTTTGAGAAACTGCTTCACTTTTAATAGGCGCTACAGATTTTCCTTTGCGCACCAATACTCTCTTCATCATCTACCGAAGTTCATTGTCCATCTTCACCTTGTCGGCGTTCCACGCGTCAGCTTCGTTTTTCTTCATTAATTTCTTCCGCAGATCTGACCAGACGAGATGATCATCTCGTGTTGGTGTCAACACTTCGTCGACTTCTTCCCAGGACCAATTTGCAGAGGGCTGAGGAAATCCACCACCCGAGTCGATCGGCTCCAGAGTCACGCCGATCGGCTCCGCCTTGGTTTCTACCCGATGCGCCGCCTTCCATCGCTTCTGCTCTTAGGGTTTGTTCTGGTGACGATGTAATACGAGTTGATCCGTGGGTTTGCTGTCCCCTCATATTTATATCCCTTGATTTCCAATTGGACTAGGACTCTTTCTCTTATTCGTGGAATTTAACGAGTCTTAAAAAGGCAAGGTCCAAAACCGACTCAAAAACCAAAAGGACTCTGCCAAGCCGATCGGTGCAGGGCTATGTCGATCGGTGCAGCAACGCGCCGATCGGCGCGGTACACTAAATTACCAAATCAGAAAAAGAAAAACTACAGAAATCAAAATACATACAAGCCTTTGTTTTACGTCGTTAAGCTCGATCACACGGGGTATGATGAGGACATCACCCTTATGGATACACCCAGCACTCCGCCAACCAAAATGCAAGTTCATGCGCGACAACTGAATTTACGGGTGAGCTTGTTCCTAATGATTCCTTTATGTGATTTTGAGAATAGATTGCTACCTAATGAATTAATTGTTGTTAGAAACCATGGAGATGATGATGAGATAGCTGGGGAGGTGATTGGAGACGTGATGGGCCAGCAAGGACATCCAAGCCAAGGTGGAGGCCCAATCAAAACCGACTTCGAGTCTGTTTCGGAGCCCAGGACCGTCTGCACTAAAACGGACGCCCAGGACGCATACGAACTCGGATTTGTACGTTCTATATATGGCTGGAAAGATAACGAAAAGACCTTTCCAACCCAACTGGTCCCATTTCAAAATTCGTCTCGAGACGTCGGCAGTCGCCGAAACAATTCGACTTCCAGAATCTGTCCTGGTGCTACGACACCGTAATCGGTCTTTGGGCCATGTATCGAGTTGAGCCCACTTAGGGCTGCATCCAGGGGGTCTTGCATGACCCTAGGGTCCTCATATATAGCCGCCGCCTCTTCATTAGGGTTTGGGTTTTGCTTAGATTATTCTGTTGATAACAGTTTTGCCGTTTGATCGGTTTGTGAGACCCCAACTTGTGAGATTCATCGTATACTTGCAAATTTGGTTGTATTCTTCTTTGTTCTTGCTTGTGTTCTTGATTTGCAGGCAAGGATAAGCCTTCTCGGTGAGGTCAATTGTTCTTGAACGGTTGATAACCAGAGGAGACGTTGTGCTGCGATTGCGGGGTTCAGAACGTGTCGTTTGGAAGCCGGATCGATTTGTGTATCGCCTCCGCCTTAATCAAGATTATCAGAACCTATCGGAAGATCGGGAACCCTTGTTCACATCAAGTGTAATCAGAGCTTCAGGTACACCGTTAGGTCCGCCCTTATCCTTGTTATTTTGTTCAATCCTAGAGTCTAGAAAATTGCCCTACAAAAATAGTTGTTCGTCGTGTTTCCACTGTCCTACACCCCCCTTGAGCCTTGCAATTTTCAGTTTAGTTTGCTTCTCTGAATTTTAGTCCCTACAAGGTCATTGTGTTGTTGGTCTAGTACTTGTTCTTTGGTCTTATTTGAGTCGTGTGTGTCCTTGTTCATAGACAATCAAGGAAAAAAATCAGATTGTTGCACACGTTGAAATAATAGTACTGCTAGAATTGTTTGCACTAAATATTTATTTAACATCTAGCCTTCTACTTTTTGTGTGCAAAAGAAACTTAGAGTGTTTTCTGTTGCACGTTGTTCCTTGAGTCAAGAGATTGATGCATGGTGTTGCATATGAGAATTATCGGTTCAGTTTTACATGTACATCTATTCCTTACGTAAAGAGTGCAAAAAAGAAAGTTTAGGTTTTTCCTTTGTGCTATAAAGTTCGCAACTCTTGCTGCAGTTCTATGTCAAAAAAATCATGAAAGAAGTAAAAGGTAAAGAGGTGCTGAAAAAAATAAGAAGAAAAAGCTGCACCTATAACAAAAGAAAAAAATGAAAGGAGAAGAGAAAAAAAATTCAAAATTGCTTGCAGCCTTTGTGTCCTTTGTTGAGCCATTTGCTTGCTTGCTTGAACTAGGTCCGAGACAAGTTTAGGCCAGTGACATAGACTAGCTTGGGACTATTATTTAGTTTTGCAATTTCTGAATTGAAATTTTGCTAATCCTTGCTACTATAAATTGCCTACCTAGCTCCATATATATCCTCTTGAATAGGCATAGAACTTTGGACCCTCGCAATCGTTGGATCACACTCTCCAAGGTATCCTCTGTTTTGCTACTAAGAATCTTGTAAGAACTCAGTTAGGTGCTGTCATTTGCTTGTTGAGAGTTTCCACCGCGATCAAACAGTAGTGATCGGATAATATACTCTTGTGTGTTTTCTTGTTTTCTATTAACAATGACAGGTTACAACACCGATGGTGATGAGTCGATGGTGTCAAATGAGGTTGATACAAGTGTTGTAGCACTACGAGTGTTTAGTTCTCAAATGGAGAAGGTAGAGCAAAATCAAATGAACAACTTGTTTCAGACTCACTTTGTTGTGAAGGATCGACGTTGTCGTGTCATCATTGATGGAGAGAGTAGCAACAACATCGCAAGCTTGGAATTAGTAGAGAAGCTTGAATTGACAACACAGCCACACCAATGTCCATACTACATCCAATGGGTAAATTCTTTTGGTAAGATAAAGTTAGATAAAATTGCACGCATTGAATTTTTTATTGGTTCTTATAAGGATAGTGCAGAATTTGATATAGTACCTATGCAAGCATGTCATTTGTTATTGAGTAAACCTTGGATTATTACAAATAATGCTTCACACAATGCCATTATAAATAGCTACTCATTTAAATACAATGATAGAAGAGTTACTCTTAAACCTATGAACGCTGCTGAAATTTTAGAAGAGGATCAACAAAGGCTTGAAAGGAGAAAGAATGAACCGTTTAGGAAAGAATGGACTGTTTCAAATGTTGCAACACTTACATCAAAATCTGAATTAGATGATGAACATATTTCCGTGCCTCTTGTTGCAACTAATACATTTCAGGTTCTATACAAAGAAGAGAATAGTGAGAAAGATGAAGAACATGTTGTTGCTTCAGGTAAGAGCTTTCTTGATGTGATGAATTGTTCCAACGATCTTGTTGTATTGGAACCTTGTTTTGATTTGCCTTTTCCACAAGTTGATTTATCTACTGATCCTTATGATAAAGAGGAGTTGTGTGCCACTGCTTCACTTATACCTTTGCCACAACAAATGAATAAGCTTGATGTTTTTGCTTATGATTCACCTACTAGTGCTGAAATAAAACATTTGATTTTAATAACATGTGAAAAGGATAAGCATAAATTATTGTCTTCTCTAAATACTTTGGGTTATATTGAATTTGATGTTCTTTGTGATCTAAATACCGTGGAGAAGCAAATCTTTTCTCAAACTTAATTGCCTTTACTAACAAGAAACGAATTTTATGCTATAGGAAACTATGATCATAGAGGTGTATTTATGGTGCATAAAATTTATATTTGCTCAAACATGAATACTTCTTGTGTTGTATAACCAAATGATGAACTAGAAAACTGTAATAACAATTACCATGTCATGTCATGTTTTTCTAGTGTTTTTAAGATCACATATTTTCTATCTTGTCATAAGAGGGAGAATGATGTTTATATTGCTGAGCAAGTTTTCATAGAGGTCATTAATTTGCATGGCATGCGTTCTATTGTAGTTTCACATTGTGATGATAAATTTTATAATGCATATAAATATGAGTTGTATCCCAAGTTTGGGAATAGTTCCACAATTAATATTTTAGATTTGAGACCATACATGGGAGAAAGAGATGAGCTCGAGTCGAGGACGACTCTAATTCAAAAGGGGGAGAATGATGAGGACATCACCCTTATGGATACACCCAGCACTCCGCCAACCAAAATGCAAGTTCATGCGCGACAACTGAATTTACGGGTGAGCTTGTTCCTAATGATTCCTTTATGTGATTTTGAGAATAGATTGCTACCTAATGAATTAATTGTTGTTAGAAACCATGGAGATGATGATGAGATAGCTGGGGAGGAGATTGGAGATGTGATGGGCCAGCAAGGACGTCCAAGCCAAGGTGGAGGCCCAATCAAAACCGACTTCGAGTCTGTTTCGGAGCCCAGGACCAGTCTGCACTAAAACGGACGCCCAGGACGCATATGAACTCGGATTTGTATGTTCTATATATGCCTGGAAAGATAACAAAAATACCTTTCCAACCCAACTAGTCCCATGTCAAAATTCATCTCAAGCCGTCGGCAATCGTCGAAACAATTCGACTTCCAGAATCTGTCCTAGTGCTGCGACACCGTAATCAGTCTTTGGGCCATGTATCGAGTTGAGCCCACTTAGGGCTGCGTCCAGGGGGTCTTGCACGACCCTAGGGTACTCATATACAGCCGCCGCCTCTTCATTAGGGTTTGGGTTTTGCTTAGATTATTCTGTTGATAACAGTTTCGCCGTTTGATCGGTTTGTGAGACTCCAACTTGTGAGATTCATCGTATACTTGCAAATTTGGTTGCTTTCTTCTTTGTTCTTGCTTGTGTTCTTGATTTACATGCAAGGATAAGACTTCTCGGCGAGGTCAATTGTTCTTGAACGGTTGATAACCAGAGGAGATGTTGTGCTGCGATTGCGGGGTTCAGAACGTGTCGTTCGGAAGCCGGATCGATTTGTGTATCGCCTCCGCATTAATCAAGATTATCAGAACCTATCGGAAGATCGGGAACCCTTGTTCACATCAGGGTACTAAGCAGTGAAATACACATCAAAAGATTTTAATTCAAATGTGTCAGGTTCTAGGTATACCTTTAGACGTTGTCCGTTCACCGTGTACTTGTTTCTCTTGCCATCCATTATGATTACCACTCCCGAAGGTAACACCGTATTCACAAGATAAGGTCCCTCCCATTTGCTTCGCAGTTTGCCTTTACCAAATAATCTGAATCACGAATTAAATAGGAGCACCCGATCTCCTTCCTTGAATTCCTTCTTCAAAAGCTTCTTATCGTACCACTTCTTTGTTTTCTCTTTGTATATGGCTGCATTTTCATATGCACGCAATCGCATCTCTTCCAATTCACTCATTTGTATCTTTCTTTTCATGCCGACGGCATCAAGATCCAAATTCATTTCCTTTATAGCCCAATAAGCCTTATGTTCCAATTCCACCGGTAGGTGACATGATTTCCCATAGACGAATTGATATGGTGTCATACCAATCGGTGTCTTGAATGCCGTCCTATATGCCCATAATGCTCCATTAAGCTTAGTGGCCCAATCTTTTCCTTCCTTTGTAACAATCTTCTGCAGAATTCCCTTTAATTGCTTATTTGAAGTTTCTACTTGTCCATTCATCTGGGGATGGTAGGCTGTTCCAATTCTATGTTCAACTCCAAATTTGGTTAAAAACCTAGTAAATTCTCCTCCTGTAAAATGGGATCCTCCATCTGTAATTATTATCCTAGATACTCCGTACCTAGGAAATATCTGCTCCTGAAGTATACTCCTTGATTCTCTTGTAGTATTAGCCTTGCATGCCATTGCTTCGACCCACTTGGAGACATAATCAACGGCGACCAATATGTACTCGAAACCATGAGAATTCACAAAGGGTCCCATAAAATCCATACCCCAAACATCAAAGATATCGACTTGAAGATTGTACTTAAGAGGCATTGCATTCCTACTGTTAACATTCCCTATTCGTTGGCATTGAGCACATGTTGCAACATACCTTTTTGCATCTTCATGCATAGTAGGCCAATAGAATCCACTCGCCCATACCTTTGCCTATATTCTGAAGTAACCATAGTGTACCCCATAATCCGAATAATGACATTTTGCTAAAATGTTCGCTCGTTCTTCTCTAGGTATACATCTCCGTACTGCTCCATTCTCGTAATACCTATACAAGTATGGGTCGGCCCATATAAATTTTCTCATTTCACTCTTAACTCTTTTCCTTGTGTTCTTGTTCATTAGATCAGTTTGTCCCTTGAAACCTTTGATAATATCCATCATCCAGTTCTCTCTACGATCAAATGTGGCAAACAACTGCTCTTGTCGCATTTCATCTCATATTGGCTCAGTTGATGATGATTCAAGACGAGATAAATGATCTGCTACAGAATTTTCTACTCTTTTCTTCTCTCTTATCTCCAAATCAAATTCTTGCAGCATCAATACCCATCGCATTAACCGAGGCTTAGACTCCTTCTTTGAAACCAAGTATCTTATAGCAGCATGATCAGTATATACAATCACCTTAGAATTTAGAATGTAGGATCTAAACTTCTCAAAAGCAAATATAACAGCTAACATCTCTTTCTCAGTTGTTGTATAATTGATCTGCGCCTCATTCAAAGTTTTACTAGCATAATAAATAGCATGCACTTTACCTTCCTTCTGTTGTCCAAGAACAGCTCCAACTACATAGTCACTTGCATCACACATAATTTCAAAAGGTAAACTCCAATCAGGTGGCTGCATAATGGGTGCAGAGCATAGAGCTTCCTTTAATCTTCTGAAGGCCAAGAGTCTTTCCTCGTCCATGACAAATTCTATATCTTGCTTTAACAATTCTGTCAGGGGTTTAGCAATCTTCGAATAATCCTTAACAAATCTGCGATAGAAGTTGGCATGTCTAAGAAAACTCCTCAAAGTTGTAAGATCAGTAGGGGGAGGTAATTTCTCAACTGTAGATACCTTTGCCTTATCAACCTCTATCCCTCTTTTAGATATGACATGACCAAGTACTATCCCTTCTGTTACCATGAAGTGACACTTCTCCCAATTAAGAACTAAGTCGCATTCAACACACCTTTTCAAAACCTTCTCCAAATTCTCTAAACAGCTATCAAAATCAGCACCATGCACAGAGAAGTTATCCATAAATACCTCCATAATATCTTCTATGAATTCAGCGAATATTGCATTCATGCATCTTTGAAATGTTGCGAGCGCGTTGCAAAGACCAAATGGCATCCTTCTATATGCATATGTCCCAAAAGGGCAAGTAAAAGTAGTTTTCTACTGATCTTCTGGTCTTACTGGTATTTGAAAGAAACCACTATATCCATCCAAATAACAAAAGTATGAATTCTTTGCTAACCTTTCAAGCATCTCATCAATGAACGGAAGAGGATAGTGATCTTTCTTCATCACTTTGTTCAAACTTCTATAATCTATGCACATTCTCCATCCAGTTATAGTCCTTTGAGGGATCAACTCATTGTTCTCGTTAGGCACTACTGTCAACCCTCCTTTCTTGGGTACACAATGCACTGGACTAACCCATTCACTATCAGCAACAGGGTAGATCATACTTGCATTAAGCAGCTTCAAAATCTCCTTTTTAACCACTGGCTTCATTAATTTCTTCAACCTTCGCATCCCTTCAACCACTGGTTTAGAATTCTCCTCCAAGTTAATCTTGTGGGTGCAAAATGCGGGGCTGATTCCCTTGATGTCATCCAATGTGTAACCAATGGCTTTCTTATACTTTTTGAGCATAGCGAGAAGCCTCTCTGTTTCTTCTTTTGTTAGGGCGTTGTTCACAATAACTGGATATGTTCTATTCTTTCCTAGATATTCATAGCGTAGCTCATTGGGGACTTCCTTCTGTTCCACTTCTGGCACTTCATCTGGATCCAGCTCCCCGAGAGGTTCAAAATCAGGATTTTCCTGGTTGAGCCGATCGGCGCAAGCGTCGCGCCAATCAGCGCAGGCAGTATACTCGTCAGTTCCGCGCATGATGTGGTCCAGTGGGTCTCCCATATCCATCCCTATCCTCTCGTCTTCCTCTGGGCAGAATTCCTGATAGTAGAAGGAGTCTTGATGAGACGGATTATTAAATTGAAATCGCACTTCTTCCTCTCCTAGGTGTAGCATAATTTGACTTTTCCCAGCATCTAGAATAGCTAGTACTAATCTTAAGAATGGCCTTCCCAGAATGATATCTTCAATCCTAGTTTCTTTATTGTCTAGAACGAAGAAATCTACCGGTATTGTTTTCGAGCTGATCTCAATTTCAACATTCTTGATCACTCCCAGTGGCTTGGTCTTCCTACCATCCGCCATGATGAGCTCAAGTTCAGTCCCCATCAGCCGCTGTTGAGTTCCATAAGGCATGCTCATGAATGCATCGTAAGTCATCAAGCTGACACGAGAACCAAAGTCACACAAGGCTTTCAGAAATTTCTTCCCCGATATCTCACATGGTATGTACGGTTCTTCTCTTTCCTCTTCAGTGAGACATACAGCAAACACACCACATAATCCTTTGTAGGGGGATGGCTCAAAGCAACTGTCTAGCAATCTCTTCGCTTGTTTCACCTCTGTTCCATCAAGCTCTATATCATCCTTGTAAAGCTTCCCTAAAACTCTCCCAATAATCTCTTGATCGAAAACTTCCGACATGAGGCGATTACTTGGGAAATTATACTCAATTCTGACTTCGGAGGCATCTTGCGGACTGAAGGATCTTCTCATATTGAGCAACTCGTGCGAAAAATCAATGGGAATCTAGTCCATCGGCTCAAATTCATCAAGTGGTTTAGAATTTGCCAATGTTCTATCCCCCTTTGGTTTAGCAAAGTTCCCTTCAAATTCCTTCAGGTGGTCGTCCAGAATCACAGCTTCTCTCTTGGTATATTCCTTGCTACTTGACGGAGTCATCAGGGTGATCGGTTCTCCTGTCGTCGCGACTGCGCCGATCGGCTCAGATACTGCGCCGATCGGCGCACACGTCAGATCCACAGAGACGGGTCCGACGGGCTTTATTTCTTCGAATTGATCTGAAGTAATCATTGATCTACTCTCGGACACCAAGATCTGTTCAGCTGGCGACTCTCCCTTCTGCATAACTTCTGGGCATTGCCGATTTGGTTCTAGATATTCTTCCCAATGCTTGTTCAAAGCTTCATTCTCGGCAATTTTGCCTAACAATTCAATCCCTACCTTGGCTGTCAATCTCAGAAAACTTCCTCCGGCCGATCCGTCCAAATGCATCCTCGATGCCTTGTTTATGGCCATGTAGAAGGTTTGAGCGCACATATTCTCATCAATGCCGAGGTCAGGTCCTTGTTTCAACAATGTTTGAAAACGCGTCCAGGCTTCCGCGAGAGATTCTTCATCTTCTTGTAAGAAGTTCGCCACTTCCCTTCTCAACTTCGGCACCTTTGGCAAAGGAAAATAGTGGAGACAAAAATTTCCAACTAACTCACTCCACTTACCTTTTGCTTCTCGAGATGCTGCCTTGTGCCACTCTTTGGCTTTTCCTCCCAAAGAGAATGGGAAAAGCAGCCACCTGTAAAGATCCCGAGGCACTCCCTCATGATGGAATGTTTGGAAAAGTGCCTCCAAATCTTGTAAGTGAGTATACGGATTCTCCTCTTTCACTCCAAAGAACTTGTTTGCTTCAGCCATGCTAATGATAATGGGGTTCAACACATACGAGAAGGTCATGGCCTTCTCATCTGAGGATTGAGGCACCAGCACGTCTGGAGATGGTAGAGAAAGTTCCCTGAGCGTCAGAGAAGGTCCTGTCATACTCATCCTGAAAATTCACACAAAACACAAAAACGAAAACAACTAGAAAAGAGAGGATTACACATTAGTAAAATATTAATAATAAAAGAACTGGCTTGTTCCCCGGCAACAGCGCCAGAAAAAGGGCTTGTTGGTCGTAATTACGCACCCACTTATATACCGCAAGAGGACGGTGTACAGTTGTAGCTGTTTTTCCCTCAGAGTATTCCAAGGTTATCGAATCCATAGGAAACAAGCAGAACTAATACTATTAAAGGGTTACTAACAAATTGCAATGGTTTGGTTGATGTGAATGATGACAGTGAGAAAGTGGAAGGTGAATGTTATTGAAGAGGTAACAGGATGATGAAGGATTCTCTCCTTAGGATTGGTTCACTAGCATGCAACCTTATTCTTATGAACTCAAGTGATGACTCTAATATTCTACAAGACATGGTGGTTTCATTCACCCCGGCTATCACAACAGAGGCTATTAGCTCCCCACTAGTTTCTTGCACTATGTAATGGGCAGAAGTGTATTGGCCGATACACTAATGAAAGGGATAGATAGATATGCAATAAAGTTCATCACATAGATTAAATTTTTCGAGAGAGTATCAACAAGTATGAGAGTTACATGACCAGATCCCCGCACCGGAGAAGAGAATATGAGACTACTCACTCATCCTTCCGCTAGACATAGCAGAGGGGTGAGAAATAGCGCCGGAACGCGCATGAGCCGATCCGCTCAAGCGTCGCGCTGATCGGCGCGTCCTCCCTTCTGGTGGATCTCGTCGGTGTTGACCAACCTTCACCACCAATATCCTGAAACCCTAGTTCTAATAATTGATTCTCGCGATCGCCATCTCTCTCGGTTCTCTTTGGCTCTTGATAATTATCTTTCTTTTATACTTGACGGGATTAGGTCAACTTCCACCGACTCTAACTCATACAGGCCCGTGCCGATCGGCGCGGCTCCGCATCTGGCCCATCTTCATCACTCTTTAGTTCTTTATCCATAATTGCCCTGTTTTACACCTGTTTCCTGCGATTACATCCAAAACAGAACAACTACAAATATATGCAAATATGTGGTTAATTGTTAGTCCAAACCACAAAATTAAGACAAAAAACATCCCTTTTTGGTAGATAAAATGGGCGTCTAGAAACCACCAACATCTAGTTGGCACCGTCTCATTAGCTGGAACGGTGTTACCCTGGATTATGCTCCATTTCTCCACATATATTGTATCAAATCCTTGCATGCACATGAATCTCCAAGGACAAGTGGAATCTTTTTATTTCTAACTAGCATGAAAGTATGAAATGCTAAGTCTTCCTACTTTTATAGGTATATTGACAGTCAAAATTGGTATTTAACGACCATCAACAAACCCCCCAAGCTAAACCTTTGCTCGTCCCAAGTAAAGGCAAAACATAGATTTGTGTGGATCAAGAGTTGCTATAATGTCTTATTCTTGACTTATACCCAAATGCACAACTAAGACACTCTATAAAGAATTGAATAAGTTGGCATAATTACTTCACCTTTTATTACCTATGGGGCATTGTAGTTTCTCCAAATCTTGGGCAAATGGAAGACAGAATAGTTTGTAAGACTAAAATTACATCTACTCTTTTTGATCAACTTCAGCCCGGAGGTTAATTCTTATGATAAATCTAAGTTTCTCAAATAATTCATTCAGATCACTCAAAGTGTATATATTCCTCACCAAGGCTTATGATGCCTTAAAAATCCTACCTCTAAAGGCTGATATGTGGAGCTCTGGGTAAGGATAAATGTGGCAAACATGTATTTCATATGTTGCCGAGTCAAAAGAGTGGATCCATGGAGAAAACATTTCCTACAAGCATGATCAAGATGTGCAAGTGTGGTGGATCTGGTGGAGTGGAATGGAGACTCTTTTTATTTGTCTCTCCCTTTATTTGGCAGCTTTGGCTATCTTTTCTTTCTTTCTTTTTCTCTCAAGCTCTTCATGGAGCAAGAGTTTTCTTTTTCTTTTTTTCTCTTTTTTTTGAAAGCCATGACCTTGATTGCCTTGAGGAGAGATCAATAATGAAGACAGAGTCTTTATTTTGTGGATGGATGGTGTGATATGGATGATTGCTAATTTGTGGAAATTTAGCATGATGTGCGTGAACTTGATGATGAATGTAGCAAATATTTCTCACTAGGGTCACACAATTTTGACAAGGCTCAATGAAAAATACAAGTTGCATATGTAAAAGGTTTTGCAATGTAGAACAACATATGGTTGTGGTAGGAATTTATATCATGAAGGAACTTGTCATTTTTATCAAATTAGTTCTCCGGGTGTCAAGTTCCACAAATTGAGCAAGATCATAGCAGCCCTAACTAACCATATCATATCTCCCAACAACCTAGAAGGATAATGCTTATGCTACCCACTAGTGTTTTTAAGGTGAAATTTAATCATGCCAACAAACCAAAACTAGATAGAGTACTAAGTTGTAAACAGGGCATATGAAAGGAATAAAAAGACAGAGCAACTATTCATGATCTCAACATAGGAAACCTTATACATTCATACCGCGCATGGATGTATTCATTATTATTATTATATTTTTAGTTTTTCTTTATCATGCATGTGAAAGGGAAACAGATATTTTTTTTATGTTTTTAGTTTATCATGCATGTGGTGATTGAAAAGGAAAATGATACAAGTTACCTTCACATTAGGGGGAGGAACTCCCCCTAAATTGGCTTGAGCTCACTCGAACGGCGTGGCCCCTGACCGAAGTAGCCTTGAGAATGAACATAAGAGCTCATTTGGGTGTTACCCCAAGAGACCTTATTCTCAATTCACGAGAGCTGTTGTTGGACATCATCCCTCCACTCATTTTCCTGCTGGATATGAGTGTGGATGGTGTGGTCCAACTAGTCGATCTGGAGGGACATGTTATCAATTTGCCTGGTGAGGTCGTCTGTGGCCCTCCTTGAACCAATGTGAGAGTGATATGTGCTAAACGGTGGTGGTAAGCCACTCGAACTTGAGTTATCATAGCCTCCCCCGGGCCATTCACCGGTGTCCCAGGATGCACTGCCGCTTCCGTGAGGAATGACGTGATCCCAAGAATCCGTGCTTGGCTCCTTCCTCGGGAAGGATGCCTCGGTGTTTCTCTGTGATTTGTTTCTGGTCATAGGACCGGAAACACTGTTCCAGCGAGGTGCAAAGTCTGTCTCTAGGTAAATGGTTAGTTCATCATAGTTATACAAATGAAAATCCGGGTTAGGTAATTGGATTTCATTTGAATAACCGGGAAAGAAATAAATCGAAGAGCCATTTGGTCCTTGTTTCATAGAATGTCCCGATCTAAAGAATTGTTCACCTGGACAGCCCGTTCAAAATAATGTCCCAATCTAAAGAATTGTTCGCCTAGGACAGCCCGTTCAAAATTTAAATCATTGATATGGATGTTCCTAAGTAAACCAAGATTGTGCATGAGGCGATAAATCAGGGACGTGAATCAAAATCTCCTACTTGTTTGATAACTTCGACCTATTGCTTAACCATGGCTATAACAGGCGAGGCTTTGATTTTATTAAATATGCAGTAGAGAAGAAACACTTCATCCCCCCCCCCCCCCGGCGCATAGTTCTAACATCCCTTCTAGGGAAGAAAGTCATTGCCAACCATTTATGCATAAAGCGCAAGGTAGGATTATGGATATCCATATTCCTAGGTGACAGAGCAAAGTATGCCCCCTTGTTAAAACCAAAATGTTCGGAATGAAAATTCAAAACAGCAATAGGAGAGAAACCTAGCAAATCGCTGAATTGCCTCCAGGTGAGTGAGATTTTCATTCCATTGAATCAGAATGAAATCCTATCACCGTTCCACTGAAGGGTGCATAAGAACAGAATGGTAAGCAGCCGAGGCCAAGCTCCACTACTGGAACAAAACCATCCCATCCCACAACATGAAAGATAGAGGCAAATTTAATATCCATACCTATCTTGGAAAGAAAGTCTGGATCATACGTTCACGTAGGAATGTAAGACCGGTCGGTGATCATCCGATAGATGTCACATTCTCTCTTTCCAACCAAATTGAGGTCGTGGTCGGTGTTGAAATCCAGCAAAGTTTCCGACTCTACATCTCTTGGTTCCTCAACTGGTGCGTCTTCTTGTGCCTCTTCCTCAAGACTTTGGTGACGAGAGTGAGTACTATACACCATTGAAGGTGTAGGACTTGAATTGCTTGGGCTCCCTGTCATCTTGTTCTTCATTTTGCTTAAGGCTCGCTTCATCTTGTTCATCACTACACACTTTAACAAACCAATACAGGAGCAACTCGAACGGTGGTTAAGGTTAGTGAAAAATACCAAACAAAAGCTCCATTGGAAACTCTTGCAAATGTGAAACCAAGTTGTAAATACAAATGCGAATCAAAGCAAATATTTTTTGTGCAATTTTTAGAGTATTGAGCAATGCAAGAGCTTGGAGAAATTGGAAGCAAATGGCTAGAGCAAAGTGGAGAGGTGAAAATGTGAATGGAGTGAAGAATACCCTCTCTCGGCCGTTGCCTTCAATACCAGAGCAGAACAACAGTCATTTTCAAGAGTGGCTCTTGTCTACTAGCCGTTGGGGCAAGTGGGGCCAGAGAGTCATTGCTCTCTGGTCGGCCGACCAAAGGGTCAGGTCGCCCATCATTCCAGCCTTGATTGGAGACCATCTTCTCAATTATCTCAGTTGCCAACTTGATGGTGAGTGAGAAGAAGGCTCCTCCAGCAGCGGCATCAATGTGTTGATGGCTTGAAGCTGTCAGTCCATTGTAGAAGTTCTAGATAATAAGCCATTTATCCATTCCATGACGAGGACAGGCCAAGATGTACTCCTAAAGCCTTTCCCATGCTTCTGGTATTGTTTCTTCAGCCGCCTGCTGGAAACTCAAAACTCTTCCCTGTAGAGAGTTGGCTTTACCCAACAGGAAGAACTTCACCAGGAACGTAGTGGAGCATTTCTCCCAGATGTTGACAGCCTCCTTGTTGGCATCGAACCACTGCTTGGCCTTGCATAGCAGCAAGAACGGGAATAGACAGAACCTAATGGCATCCGGAGTCACGTTCCGTATAGTAAAGGTGCTGCACAACTCCAAGAACTGCTGCAAGTGAGCACCGGTGTCCTCATTGGCTTTCCCACAAAATGGGCTAGCCTGCACCATCATGATCAGACTAGTTTTGATCTCAAAGTTTCCTTCCCCAATGTCAATCTCAGGCCCAGTGAGCACGTTACTAGCAGAGGGAGCGGAATAGTCCTTGAGAGCCTTCTCAACCATTGGCTTAGATCTCGGTGGTGCGGTGATGACCGGTTGATCTGCTGGCTTAGAGTGTGGAGGAGAAGAGACGTTAAGTCTACTTTTCCTTAGAACTTTTTCTGGATTCTTGATGATGTTCTCAGGCAGATCGAAACTGGTCATGCACTATCCTGTTTTCACACCAAAAGGTAGAAAACATACAAGGTTGGTCTGCATAAACAATGACTACCATACAATCAATATGCTTACATCATTATTAACAATATATATTTGTCTATGCCTTCCCCGACAACGGCGCCAGAAATGCTTGTTGACACTTGCTAACGTTTACTAAGTTACATTGATATAATCATCCCCGGCTAGGCACCAGAAATTCTTGTGGCACTTCTTAATGTCAACCAGACATAATTATAAAGATGCACTTTAGTGTTAATATAGTAAGATCCGCAAGCGCACAAATAATACCATTGTAGCATTTCACTATTGGATTTCTCTAATACCTTATCATTTATAGTTCTACCAAAGGAAGGCTATAGCATAAATATATGATTGTTAATGATAATGTAGTCATAAAGATTGGTATGAGTATTCAGAGTTCATACAGAGGCAAGGCTCCTCCTTCACTAAACTCCACTAGGACTAGGAAACTACAAAGTGAAAGAGGGAAATGACTAGCTCTTGTGTGTGTGTGTGTGTGTGTGTGTGTGTGTGTTGGAGTAGAGCTCTCCCTTTCTATTTATAGGGGGGTAATTCGGTACTGAGGAGTAACTGCCACGGAACTGCCATGCACCAACCTTCCAAAGGAGCTCAGGAGTCAACCTATGGAGGCTCGCCCGAATTGGGCTCAAGACCTGCTCAGACGACCTGGGAGTGGGACCCTCAGGGTGTGCTTCCTCGGGGTGAGTGGTAGGTGGGTCCTCTTCTGAATTAAGTCGGTGTTCTCTAGAGGAATCCTGTGCCACCATGTATGCAATCTGAGGGAAGTCCAGTTTGCACCATCTCATTGGCCAGAACGGTGTTTCCCTGGATTATGCTCCATTTCTCCACATATATTGTATCAAATCCCTGCATGCACATGAATCTCCAATGACAAGTGGAATCTTATTATTCCTAACTAACATGCAAGTATGAAATGCTAAGTCTTCCTACTTTTATAGGTATATTGACGGTCGGACTTGGTATTTAATGACCATCAACATCCGGCCATTGAAGCATCTAGTCAACAGCAGCCTAGCATAAGCAGTTCTATTCCTAGGACGGGTTCTAGGCCAACACCTACCGTTACCACCCCACCTCCAAATAATATCAATGATGGTGTGGCAAGGAGGTCATCTGGATCTGGTAAGAGAATAATTTTGCAGAGGACAACTCCACAGACGTAGCCACAACACTATAGACAGGAGACATTGGTTCTGCCCAACATTACTTATGATACTGCACCTAACATAGAGCCGAGCATGTTCGGGATGCCATCAGTGGCTACATTACCAAGACAGCTGTTAGGCCGACACATAGTAGCTAGTTATGGTTCGAGGACCACCCTAGAGATACCAGCATCTGGCCTTACATCGGTCGTTGTTAATGTCAGTGTGTCGATTGATGAGAGAGCAGTTAAAATTGCTTAAGTGATAAGAGAGCAGTTTGGGTTGAAGCCTAAGCAGCAGACTTACATATATTGGCCCCCATATCCTCCCAATTATGATCTAATTCCTATGTGGAACCAATACAGGCCACCGAAGTTTACTAAGTTCACTGGGCAGGATAATACCACAACCATCGAGCATATCAGCCGATTCTTAGTGCAATGCGGTGAAGCTGGTGCTATAGAGGCTTTCAGAATTAGGTTGTTTCCTTTGTCCTTATCTGGGTTGGCTTTCTCTTGGTTCGCATCATTGCCCCCAAATTCAGTCATCACTTGGGCCGATCTGGAACAGAAGTTTCACAAATACTTCCTCACTGAAACAAGGGAGATGAGGCTATCGGACCTGATTGTTGTGATGCAGAAGGCTGAAAAATCTATGCATGATTACGTGCAGAGGTTCAGGGAAGTGCACAACAAATATGTTTTAGCTTGTGGTTGACTAATACTCAGATGGCGGAGATTGCATTCAATGGCCTGGTCAAGCACTTAAGAGAGAAGTTTCCTTCACTAGAATTTGAAAGCCTATCTCAACTGGTGCAGAAAGTGTCAATCCAGGAGAACCTGACTCAAGGAGGGGGGGGCGGGCATGGTCAAGGCCGATACAAGTCAACTACAATGACAATGAGTCTAAGTCCGATCAGGAGACTCACGATGTCGATATGGCTGAGTGGACTAGGAACTAGAATGTTTCATCGTGTCCTTGGGTGAAGCAAAATGAGCCTAAAGAAAGTATGAATTTGATATCACCAAGGCTGATAAGATATTTGATATGCTGCTACAGAAGAAACACATTCAATTGCCAGCAAATCATATGATCCCACCTGCTGAAGAATTGAAGAAGAGAAAGTAATACAAGTGGCACAATTCATCATCTCATAATACTAATAAATGCAAGGTGTTCAGGAGACAGATCCAGTCAGCGATCGAGCAGGGAAAGATCAAGTTCAACAAGGGTACCATGAAAATTGATGGGCATCCTTTCCCGACAAATGTTAACGTAGTATCGACAATGTGGAGGCTTTCATCAACTCAAACCAGAAGAAAAGAGATAGAGAAGTAAAGGAGACATAGTTCGATCCGCATTGGGAGTGTCAGTTCTTTCAGTACAGCTGGGACCATAACATGAAGCTTCCTTCAATCGACAACTGTTCTGGTTGTAGCAAGCGTGCGGATCAGATGTATAGAGAGGCCCCGAGGAGCCATTGGCACCAGCATCGGCAAGACAACCCTAGGGTGCCGATGATGGGTACAGCCGATGGGCATGGTAGGGTGTCAGCGTTTGATCGTTTGGGCGCCAAGAAAACAAAAAAGAAGGCCCAATTCAATAAAGAAGTCGATGAAGAGCTGCAGGAAGAGCAGGAGCAGAATGATCAGTGGTGTCCATCTGGTATTTTCTCCAGGAGTCAAAAGCGTAGGATCCAAAGTTTGCGCTGTAGGCAGATAAGTGCTGGTTGGTACTACTATGGTGAAGATGATGATCAACCGCCCACGAAAGTATGGAGGCCAAAGGTGAAGTCTTAAGTGCAGGTATAATTGGCATGTTAATGATGCTGCCTCAAGAATTCATGGCCTTGGAAGATGAACTATTTGCTCATCAAGATGATGTTGACATACAACAAGCAGTGTTCGATAAGCCAGATGAATCCAAGCATCAGCACTTGAAGGCCTTGTATTTTAAAGGTTTTGTCAACGGAATGCCGATGGGAAAGATGATGGTCGATGGAGGTGCTGCAGTCAACATTATGCCGATCACCACTGCCAAGAAGTTGGGTAAGACTGATGAGGATTTAATTGATACTAACATGGATTTGAGAGATTATGGTGGTCGTACTGCAGCAACTAAGGGTGTCCTGAATGTTGAGCTCACAATTGGCGGTAAAACTTTGCCCGATACTTTCTTTGTTATAGATGGAAAGGGGAACTATAGTTTCTTGATACATGCGAATTGTTGCATACCCTCGACCATGCACCAGTCACTTGTCCAGTGGATCGGCGATCAAGTTAAGGTGGTCCAGGCCCATGAAACCGTCAATGTTGCATCAGCCGATTTAGCACCGTGGCACGCAGACGACATGGAGTGCCTATCTGGCAAGGTTTGGGATGGGGATTACGTCAAGATTACAACCCAGAGTCTTGAGGTGGTGGACCAGTTAAATTCAAAATTGTTTCTTTGATAGGCGCCCCAATGGAGTTTGTAAAAGATGGCAAGTTAGGGAAAGGATTTATGTCGGCCGATGAGTTACAGGAAGTCGATATAGGAGATGCTCAATGTGTAAAAGAAAAAAAATTTCTAATATAATATAATATCAAAATATTTTCATATATACTAATTTGGACAATAGGACCCAGGTCGACATTTATCAGAAAGAAATTAGACAAAGATTTTAAAGTTGAATTAATAAAATTATTAAAGGAGTATCTGGATTGTTTTGCTTGGGATTACTCTGAAATGCCTGGTCTTAGCCGATCTATTATTGAACATCGACTTCCCATTAAACCTGGATATCGTCCGTACAAGCAATGTCAAGACTGAGATTACCAGATTGTATGATGCCAAATTTACTAGACTTTGCCGGTATCTAGAGTGGGTTTCCAATATTGTGCCTGTGTTCAAGAAGAGTGGGCAGTTAAGGGTATGCGTTGATTTTTGGCCATTGAATAAAGCCACTCCTAAAGATGGTTACCCGATGCTGGTAGCAGATTTTCTAGTTGATGTAGTAGCTGGACATAAGCTTGTTCGCTTCATGGATGGCAACGTTGGTTACAATCAAATTTTCATGGCAGAAGAAGACATACCGAAAACTGCTTTCAGGTGTCCAGGGGCTATCGGACTGTATGAGTGGGTCGTTCTGACCTTCGGGTTAAAGAATGCTGGAGCCACATATCAGAGAGCTATGAACTACATATTTCATGACTTCATTGGCAGATTAGTGGAAATTTATATTGATGATGTGGTAGTGAAATCCAGAAGAATAGAAGATCACATAGCCGATTTGCGGGAAGCACTCGAGAGCACCAAGAGTTATGGCTTGAAAATGGATCCTAAGAAGTGTGCTTTCGGCATATTGGCTGGCTAATTTCAAGGCTTTATTGTGTATGAAAGAGGAATTGAAATTAGCCCGAAGAGTATTAAGGTAGTTAATGACATCGAGCCTCCTGTTAACAAGACCGAGCTGCAATCTTTGATCAGAAAGGTTAATTTCATAAGAAGATTCATCTCAAATTTGTCAGGAAGGCTTGATGTGCTTACTCCATTATTGAAGTTGAAGGCTGATCAGAAATTAATATGGGAGCCTGAACATCAGAAGGCCCTAGACGGTATCAAGAAGTATCTGTTCTCGCCTCCTGTATTGGTGCCACCAAGAGAAGGGTTGCCCTTTAAGCTGTATTTCACAGCGATAAGAAGTCAATCAGATCGACTTTGATTCCGGAGCAGGACAGTAAAAAAAGGGTCGTGTTATATCTAAGTTGGCGCTTGATTGATGCTGAAACCAGGTACATTGAAATTGAGAAATTATGTTTATATTTATATTTCTCATGTGTGAAGTTGAGGCATTACCTATTATCGACCATGTGTGTGGTGGTATGCAAAGCCAATGTCATCAAGTACATGCTCTCGGCTCCAATTTTGAAGGGCAGGATTGGAAAGTGGGTGCTAGCATTAGCCGAATATGATTTAACTTATGAAACCCCCAAAGCAGTTAAGGGTCAAATTCTTGTTGATATGGTAATTGAGCATTGTGGGTCGGGTGCACAGATGGTTGAGCTGATGCCATGGTTGTTGTTTTTTGATGGTTCTGTATGCAAGAATAGATGTGGTATCGGGCTAGTCATTATGTCGCCTCGGGGGGCAAGATTTGAATTTGCGTTTTTCGTGCAGACGTCAACTAACAATCAGGTTGAGTACAGAGCTATTCTTAAGAGATTGCAGATTCTACAAGAGGCTGGAGTCAATTTTGTTGAGGTTGTTGGTGATTCATTGTTGGTACTCGGCAATTAGGAGGAGATTTTGAGTGCAAAGATGATATCCTGAGGTTGTTTTATGCCAAGTGTCAGGACAAAATATAGTGCTTTAGAGCAGTGAGTTTCAAACATGTCCCGAGGGAACAGAATATGGAGGTAAATGATTTAGCATAGAAGGCATCAGGCTATCAATTGAATACTAGCGAAATTATTGTTGAGATAGCTGATGTCGATTAAGAAGATTGGAGGATCAAGATTATTCAATATCTAAAAGACCCGATGCAACATACTCCTCGAAAAGTTCAATACATGGTGTTGAGGTATGTTTTATTAGAGGAAAATCTTTACTATCAGACGATTGATGGTGTGCTATTAAGATGTTTGAATCAAGAACAAGCCAAAGTGGTTATGTGCGAGGTGCATGAAGGTATCTGTGGTACACATCAATCGCCCCATATGATGAGATGGTTATTAAAAAGAACTGGATATTATTGGCCTACAATGCTAGTAGATTGCTTCAAGTATTACAAGGGTTGCCAAGATTGTCAGAAATTTGGAGTAATTGAAAGAGCACCGACATCGGCTATTAATCCAATTATTAGGTCGTGGCTGTTTAGTGGCTGGGGTATGGATATGATTGGCCAAATTTATCTAGTATTGAGCAAGGGTCATAAGTATATTCTGGCGATAATAGATTATTTCACAAAGTGGGTTGAAGCAGTGCCGATGAAGAATATGACAACCAATGATGTGATTAATTTTGTGAAGGAGCATATAATCTACAGGTTTGATGTGCCGCAGACTATTACTACTGAACAAGGTTCTGTTTTTACTTCGGAAGAGTTTTAAAGCTTTGCCGATAGTGTGGGTATTAAGTTATTGAATTCATCACCTTACTATGTTGAAGCCAATGGATAAGCAGAAGCATCTAACAAGAGTTTCATCAAGTTGATTAAGAGGAAGATAGATGAGCAACCAAAGAAGTGGCATACAACATTGGCTGAGTCATTGTGGGCATAGAGAATGGCATGTCATGGATCAATAAAGGTACAACCTTATCAACTAGTGTATGGGCATGAAGTAGTTTTACCTTGGGAAACAAATCTGGGGTCAAGGAGGGTAGAATTGCAAGAAAAGTTGTCAACCAATGATTATAGGCAAGTTATGATTGATGAATTAGAAGATGTGTTACAGCATCGGATGAAGGCCCTGGGAAGAATTCAGGAGAATAAAGCTCGAGTGTCTAGGTATTACAATAAGAAGGTGGTATCTAAGAATATCCCAGAAGGAGATTTGGTGTGGAAGTTCATTTTGCCCATTGGTTCTAGAGATAATAGATTTGAGACTGGTCATCAACATGGGAAGGGACATTTAAAGTGAGCCGTTGTGCAGCAGGCTATGCTTATTTTTTACAATAATTAGACAGAGAAGAATTTGGCAGAGCAATCAGTGGCAAATACTTCAAGAGATACCATCCGAGCGTTTGGGTTGGCTCATGATCTCGAGAGCTCGATCACGGCCGATATGAAGAGTATCGCCCTTAGCATAAAAGTTGAAGAAAAAAAATTTCACAGCCTATGTGCAGACATTGATTCAGATGGTCGATATCAAGGATATCTCCCTTTGTTCAAAAAAATATTAGAAAACAAAGTATTGTTCGTTACAATGCAGGACAGCCTATGTCTACTCCGAGGGACCGTAGAAGTCAATGATGCGGATGGCTTGCGTTCGGACCTCATCAACTCTGACAATAGTACAAGCGTCCTCTTCTACAGATCCCAGGATACTGGAGGCGATGTGCCCTAAATTGGCGACTTGGGTATAGCCCGATATGGTCACTTGCTCTTGTTCCATGATTTCTTGAGGAACTCCGGCAAGAGATGTTTCTGCATCAGCTATTTCCTTGTTCTTCGCTTTGAGGGCCGCTTGGATTACATCTAGTTCCTTCTGCAAGATCTCAAGCTTCAATTCGAGGTCAGCCAATTTGGAGAGTAGAGCAGTATACTTGTTCTTTTCTTCTTCTACTTTGTCGGCAGCTTCTGCTTGGCCTCTTTGTCCTAATCGGTGTTCGATGCGAGCTGGGGCCTCGACTACTTGAAGCTGGTGGAACTCGATATATGCAACCGGATGCAGTACCAAGATGAGGCTTGTGGGCAGGTGATCTTTGATCTCCAGGTAGCGCACTTTGATTGGGTTGGCATCCAACACTAAGTGTTTGATGGGGATCATATCCAAGTGATGTCGGATGTCTTGAAGAGTGACTCAAATTTTTGAAGGAAACTATAGGGCCGACGTACGCTTGGAAACCTGAGCCTGAGAAGACAAAAAAAAAAGAGTTTAGAAGAGTTTACAGGAAAATCAGACTATTAAGGGAGAGAGAAGTGTGCACCACTACTTCCGGAGTTGGGATAGGCCTTGATATATTGGTTGTCGTGGCGATGAGCGGGTTACCAGAGCAAATGGCAGACATCAGCAATGCCTAAAGATATAGGGGGTTAGAAAAGTGAAATAGTAGGTTTGATGAAGATAAAGAATGCAAAACCTGAGGATCAACCCAACGGACGATGGCCAAAGTCGATGGAGTTGGCGTAGCAGGAATTGGCTCCTCAGTCGCGTCTTCAGATATTGTTGTGTCGGCTTGGGAGGAGTCGATGGAAGCTGTACGCACAGAAGGATGGTCCGATATGGTGGCACTACTGGATCCGCTCCCATGGCTGTTTATGATTTTCTGAAAATAAAAGGTCAGTGAGTAAAGGTAAATAATTAGATAATTGAGAGATTATATTTTACCGTTCCCACTGAGGCCGATCTAGTGGTTGCTAGGCCTTGAGGATGCATTGGTTCAACCTGGGTTTCGTCTGATGAATCTGATAATATCACCTGCATGAATTGAGAAAAATGAGTTGGAGGACAGGGCAAGGATTGATTTGTAAGAGAAATTTTATTACCTGACGAGCTTGAGCCAAGATGGAAATTACTTCTCGCGCCATTTCATCCAGTACGGCCGAGATGAGATGCAAATCTGGTTCTTAAGGTCCTATTAGAGAGCAAAAGATCAAAACTAGCATCAGTAAAAGGACTACATGATCTTCAGTATGTACAAAAGAGCGCAGAAACTATTGATTGTTCATCATTGAAAAGAGGTTGCTACATTAAATATGAAACTATGAATAGTGAAAGAACATGGCAGTCTGGATCTACAAAGTAATGATCCCCATGGGGAAAGAGGAAGGCGAAAGGCAGAATGTTACCTCAGGAACATGCTACGGAGTCGCCATCACTGAGGAGGAAGTTGAGACCGTCGGCGTTTGCTATTGAGCGGAGTCGTTCGGGGAAAAAAGCGCACCGGTGGAGTAAGAGAAAGAGAAAGGTGAAGAGTTTGAGCTCGAGTGGAAATGAAGGGAGGAAGAAGAAGGATGGGATGCCGGTAGGTCGCGGTAAAGGTGCATGGTAAACAAGGAGGTAAATCTGATGCACAAAGATTTCGTACCCCCGACTCATGGGGGCATGTGTTGGCACCAGAATTTGGACCGAGCCTAGTAATCAGAGGTGCAGTAAGAAAATAGCCCAAGTCAAAGGAGTCCAATAGTCGAACGGAATAAAGTGGACCCACTAGGGTTTATTTTATCTTTTCTATTTTAGATAGATTTTTGTTTTGGAATAAACCAGTCGGTTTGTTTGTTTAGAAACCAAAGAGTCCTAACCGACTCAGGTGAGAACCCCTTGTACCGGGTTATAAATATATAATAGGGTCTCTACAAAAAAAGGTTAACACTTTCGTTCAATACAATTTGGTGTATCACCACCCTTTTTCCTATTCGACAAAAATCTCGTGTCGCGAGAGACTTGGATTAGTCACCCTCGGTAATCCCATCGACTTCAACTAGTACTTTCTTATTAATTCGATATTCTTGTTGTTATCGTTGTGATTTCTAGTTATCCGGTAATCAGGTTTTATCACGTCTGTTTTATCGACTTTGCATTACAATATTGTCTCAATTAGGTCCGATCTACTGTGATTTTAGTAGATTTTATGAACTTGATTTAGACCTGTTATTTGAGTCACTTTATTGATTTTATCTACAGTTAGAACGTATCTAGGTCTATTTACTTTGTTTGGACACTGTCTTGATTAAGTTCCATCTTCTCGAACTAGAGAGGCTGCATCGACTTTGATATTTCGCTGAGTCGATAGAACTAGGTCCGGTCCGATTGTAGGTAAAGTCGATAGGGTTCTATCGGGATATTTAGCCGATAGGTTATCACGGTTTGATCGACTTCATAGCACTTTACTTAATAATCTTCATACTCTGGATAGTCGATCGTCCCCTTTACATGAGTAGATTAGATCTGTTATTTTAAAGCATTTTTTGTAATACCAGCTAATCAGGTCTATCGACTTCACACCATCCACATGAGCAAGTTTGGCGCGTCTGTTTCTAGATCTATCGTATTTGCAATCGACTTAGGAGTTATCGGCACTAATTTTTATAGCATTTATTATTTGTTTATTAGCTTGCCAATAAGCCAATACAATCAGTCGATTAGTTTATGGTCTATTATTTACATCTAATAGTCATCGGCTGGTTTTCACGTACAGTGACTATCAGCTTTCTCATCGGCCTGTCTGGGTCAGTGACCTAGGGAATTTGACCCTTTTTTTCTTTGTTGGTTTGTAGGGAAAATCGACTAGCACGTCCCGGTTTCCATATTGAGCCTGCACTAGAGTAAAGAAAATCTCCTAGGCTACGTGTCTAGATTTTTGGGTCAACAATAGGAAAGAAAAATGAGTGTCATTTATATCAAAATGTCTGTTCTGACATAAATGAACATGCCCTTGTTGACATTTCTCAACATCGCACCCGAAATATTACTATCCTCGGCAACGGTGCCAGAAATGCTTGTTGACATCTACTAAGTCGCACCAAATAAATAGACTAGGCAAGGCGCCAGAACTACTTGTTGGTAGAACTCAACAAATGGTTAGTGTGGGGAAGTTAAATCCGCAAGCGCACGGACATCCCATTGTAGCATTTAACCACTGGATTACTCCAATGGTTGTCATTTATAGTTCTCCCAAGGGAAGGCGGCGGTCAAGAGATAGCATGTTCATAACCATATAACTAATAATATACCAAAGTCATAGATAGAGGTAAGGACAATAAAGATAGTGGGTAGTGACACACAGAAAAATCCAATCTAACATTAGTCCAAAGTCTAGGTTAAGTGAGTTAGGAAGAGTTAAGTTAGGTCCCTATGTACTTCTATATTCTTGTCTATAGGTTAGGTACATGCAACACATACAAACCTAAGTCCTATGCCAAGCCAAGACGGGGAGGATTAATAAGCACAGCAGGGTTGTCACCACCTGCTGACAATCTTTTACTAGGACATGTGAAAAAAGGCAATTAAGTCCTTACCGTCACACCTATTCCTGTTTGTGGGGCAACCAAGCACTCAAAGATATTTACCAACCTAAGCATCATGCTTACATTGCGAAATAATACTCTCGATTCCCATGGGACTTTGGCCCTTCGGACCAACAAGTCGAGAGCAAGAATACACTCAACTCGAACCTGACAGATCAACGAGTCAAGTACTAGAGAATGCATAAATTTGATCCTATAGATCAACAAGTCAAGGGCTAAGATATGCATAATTTTGACCCTACGGATCATCAAGCTAAAGACTATAGCACACATAACATTAACCCTACGGATTAACAAGTTATGGAGTAAAGCATGTCTAACCATAATATGCATTGAACGAGTGTAAAAGCATAGATTGACTAGTATAAGTATGTGAAGCATAAAGCAACCAAACATGACTACGCAACAACCATATAAAAGGCACATGACTATCACACTAGTATAATTAAATAAAGCACAAGGAGTAAAGAAGATAATAATATTAATAAAGTAATAAGTCTTACAAGAGAGGACTAGAGTAGAATTAACCCGAAAGCTCTCCAAGACTAGGTCAAGGACCTCAAGACAGCTCTCCTCTCTCCTAAACTCCACTAAGACCTATAGACTAAGTGTAATTCTAGAGAATGGATTCTTCTTGGTGTGTATTAGAGTGGAGGCACTCCTCTTTTATTTATAGGGGCCATAAGTCAGTACTAAGAAGTAACCGCCATGGAACCGCCATGCACCGACTTCAGAAATTAACTGAGGAAGCACCATGTGGAAGCCCATTCAAAATGTCCTCAAGACCAGGTCGGGCGACCAGGAGGGAGGTCGGGCGACCAGGGGGGAGGTCGGTCGACCTGGCCCTGGGCCCTATGGCCTTGTGCTTTCTCTGGGTGGCATACAGGTGGGTCCTCTTGTGTTTTATGTCAGTGTTCTCCCGTGCAATCCTGTGTAGCCATGCCATTGATTCGTGGGAAGTCCGGTTGGCGCTCTACCATTGGTTGGAATTTTATTTCATAGGTCTTGCTCCATGTCTCCACTCCTTTTATACATATTCTCTGTATGCACATAAATCTCCAAGGACAAGTGAAATCTTATTATTCCTAGCTAACATGCGTGTATGAAATGGTAAGTCTTTTCTTATTTATGGCTATATTAATGGTCGGGATTGGTATTTAACGACCGTCAACAGCCCTGAGAAAAAGGAACACAATCTGACAAAAAGTAACACACCCTAAAATAGAATGGTTCTGTAGTAGTCTTCACTAAAAGGGGCATAACTCTATCTAAAGATTAAATGGATGTGCCATTTATTGCATATTGAAGTAGACTTCAAGATCGTTGCATCGGGGCGGTACCTCCCAAAATGATACAGAATTAATCATGAAGTTGAAGGATAGAATCTGGACATCAACACATCAAATTCAACTCTCTCTTTGGGCATCAAGAGACCACCACGTCTTGGACCTCATGTTGTAATTGTTTCTCTTGTCCAATTTATTGTCCCCAAGTAATCAACTTTGTCATATTCAGCACAACACTTGATAAAGTACAATGAGGCTTGGTCTTGTTCATGATGCTCTAGCATATCATAAGGAATGTCCTCGTCATACCCTCTAGCCACAAGCTCGGCCCTCCCCCTCTAACCACAAGCTCAGCCCTCCCCATCCGGCGAACAATAGTTTTGGCTCCGTCTATTTTAGCTCTCGATTTCTTCTACTGGTCTCTGTCGTACAGATCTAGATGAGAACTGACCGGGAGATGCTCAGCTGGAAGGCCGATCGGCGGAGGATCTTCACGCGTAATATGTCCGTCCAGGGAGCTTCATGTGCATGAATTCTGATCTGGATGCTAACATATTATACTCATCAATATGACATGATTTTAATGTAGAGAGTCACAATCAGCATGCATGTGCCTTTCCTCTTGTCAAGTTAACATAATATTGAGTTTCAATTTGCTCTAAAGCTCATGCATGTGCTTTCCCGCAACTTATGCACTATCATCTTGTCATGTTATTGAATACTCCATCCATTTTTATAAGGCTACTCCCAATAGAAGTTTTATTTTCATTAACTGAGATGTCACATAAGCAAAATTGGTGACATGGCAAGAAATTTATGAAGAGAGATGAGAAAAGTTTCATCTAGATAAAACTGGGTCTACACGATTTTCTAAAATTAAAACACCATGAAACTAAGCATTGGAGAGAAGTAATTTCATTTCATTCTTTAGACAATCAATAAAACCATATAGAAGTAAGTGCTATGAAATATCAAAATGAATCTATGCATTGGAGGAATGGTTTTATTATGGTTTCAAACTAATAAAGATGATATAGCACTTTTGGAAACATCAAAATGAAACTGTCCATTAAAATTAGCCTAAGGCATATTTCAGTGATGAAGACCAAGATATTCTCACCTTAATCCATTTACTCTCTTGGCATTTACCGAGGTGAAATAGACAATAAAGATTATTTATTCACTTTGACGCTTCACTGGTGGTGGACAAGGTGGGCTGTAACGATGTGGATTGGCAGATTAACATCCGATGGCCTACTTTATTAACTACGTGCACAGACGAACAGTCACTAGCGCATACCATACGAAGAATCAACAGAATCAGTCAGAAATACGTACAATATAGATGGAAAATTTTATTTCAGTAATAGGCACTATATAGGTGGAAAGAGAGAGTAGTATTCAGTTTACCTCCCAAACTCTTGCATGAGCCTTTTTTTTTTTACATAACTCAGTCCATACCCTTTATGTTTTATGTATAGTTTCATTTTGCATAACTCGGTAGCTATGAAACACCAAAATAAATGCATTTAACAAATTACAATAGATGGTGTGTAACTAATATGTTGCAGTCAACAATTTAGTCCTTTATGCCACTATATGTTGTTAGAACCAATGTTTTATGTGCTATAACTTTTTTTTATCTTTTTTGAAAGCCTATAGCAACATACCAGCACTATGCTAGTAGACTGAAAAATAGGTAACCAAACATCAGCTTATTTGGACCAGGCTCAGTCCAAACCAGGCTACCAAACAAGCGAGGCTGCATCTACGGATACCGGCTCTGTCCATGCCCAGCTAGGCCTAGGCGCACTTCACTTTCATTCTTTCAATTTCTCCCGACCGCTACTCTTTTTTCTTCTCGTCTCTCTTCTTGCCCACCGAGCCCTTTCTCTCTTATTTTTGTTTTGTTTGTCACTGAGTAGCGCCAACGGCGGCTTCCTTGGTGGACCTTTAGAGCTCTCGCGCGACCTCAAGGTACAGGGCCCTGTGGCCTCTGGCGGCGGTTGGGCGCGCCTTCATGGTGAGCCTGATCTGTGCACCGCCTCCGTGGCGGACTCGATTTGCTTGCCATATCCGTGGCAATTTTTTTTTCTTATTTTTTTCTCTTCATTCTCTCACGCGGCCTTCTTCTTTTCATGGTAGAGCCTCTTCCCCAGCTAGGGTTAGGGTAGATCTGATGCTGGCACGCTCATGTCGCCAAATCTGAATATTTTTTTCACCTTATTTTTTCTTCTTTCTGGGACGTGAAATTTCCATGTTTTAGTCTAGATATTCTTCTAGATCCTCCCTTCACTGGATCTAGGTATAGTTCTTCCAGATCTGAACTAGGGTTGGGTGGATCCGGTGCTGGCACATTCCGTACCATCAGATCTGATTTTTTTTTTCTTTCTTTGCTTGATCATGACTGCTACGAGTCAAGATCTTGGTGGCGAACTCCCTGTACCATCGGATCTGATTTTTTTTCTTTCTTTGCTTGATCATGACTGCTACGAGTCAAGATCTTGGTGGCGAACTCCTATAGACAGATCTTGACTGTAACAAGTCAAGATATAAATTTTAATCAAATAACGTATCATAGGTCGTTGAGTAGAGGTCGCCGAAGGCACGATTTCATCGAGCTTCTCGTCGAATTTCTTCTTGTCGCCAGCTTGATTAGAGCGTGTTGATAACGTATTAAGTTATCAGCAGATCGTAGGCACGTTGATCATGACAAAGAACGAAAAAATAAAAACTAAAAAAAAGAGGAGACAAAATTTATTATTGTTGTAATCTAAAAAAATTATAAATAGGTGTCTCCTCAACTATTTATATAAGGGAAACCATACTTCGTGTTAGGCCCTGTTTTGAAAAGGAGTCCACATGAGTCACGAGCCCTGTTTCTAGAAGGTGGCCCTAATCCAATAGGCGTTTTACAACATCTTCTTTATTTTTTACTTTTACGATAGACTAGTTGATTCTCCGCGCGTTGCAGCGGGACATGATAAGATCTATAATACATTTTTAACAAAATGAAGAAAAAAGTGAAACACTCCATCATTTTTGGAATCAATAATATAACCTATATACAAATTAGAAAATGAAAAACTAAATAATAGCCACCTATGAATAATTTATGAAAGTCGGAGATTCCATTGTAAAGAAACTACACAGGAAACTGAATGTAGAATATGATGTACACCCAGGAACTATTATGCTGGAGTATGCAATAAAAATGATTACTAAATAATGAAGCTATACCAAGCACAGTTGAATTCCGTCGATCGTCTGAAATGTGTGGCACATAAGAAATAATTGATTCAAAAAATAAATAGGGCCAATCTTTTGTTCATTCTGGCAACCAAAGTATTTGACAAAAAATAACAAATGAAGGTAATAAAGTGACATTTGTTATAGTGCTATGAACTTTGAAGGAATTATCAGCAATAAATAATAATGGAAAAATAGCTAGAGGCATAGTATCCATTTACCTTGAAATGGTTGCAGTTTCACATGCTAATTAAAACTCCATCAGAAGGGGAACATTGTTATGAATCTAAAAAAAACAACTCATAAGTGCTGGACGCTAAAGAAATAGAAATCTAATCAAACGTGCAACTTATTAGAAGGAAATTGTAGTCAAGAGAGAATTGAATTAACAGAGACGTAGGGTCTTGAATAAGATTTTGTTTTTATGAAAAAAAAAATGAAGGTGAGGAACCTCGCATGTGGATGTGGGAGCACAACCGGGTGCACGTCCTGCACTATTCACTCGGGGGGGGGGGGGGGGAGGGGGGAGGCTGCACGATGGCTGTCGCAATGTTTAATAATTAGATTAGAGAAGGTGAGGCAATTGCAGACAAAGACGGTCGGTTTGCATGCATTGAGCCTGCCGCTAATAACTAATGACAAAGTTTGAGTGTATTTCTTCTATACTATAAAAATTAAACTTCGATCCATCTAAATACATTCTGCGACTTCCGTACCCAACAAATCTAATCTTTTGATTTCACTCTCCTTTTAATTATAGCCCTCTAATTAAACTCGGGCTCATCACCAGATATGACATGACAAAAACTTCAATGAAAACCCCCCCTCGTCTGTTACTCCTTTTCTGATTTTTTTCACCCGATCAATTTTACCCGCCCGCACTGTCAAATCAAACAACCACGGCATCCATCGCTAGTTTTGGCTGGCTAATGGCCTGTTTTGGCGAGCGGCCTCTTTTTTGCTTTTTCCAGAAACAGCGATTTAGAGAAGCTCGGGAAGCATGTGCTTTTCCTTTTTACGTTGAACCAGTGTTTTTCGTGCTTCTGCGGTGGGAAAAAGCAAACCCGTTTGGGGTAGCTTACCCGCTTCTCGCGTTTGAGAAACGCAGAAGTGGTAAAACGCTGCGCCAAACAGGGCCTAAATGTAATTAGCGGGGCAGTTTCCAAAGGGCTCATGTACTCAGTGGGATTTCTTTCCAAAAAAAGGCACGGGTCTCCTGTCCGTCATTCCCCATCCCGACGTTCTGGCGCGATTGCCGGTCACCCTGCCGCACAAACAGCTACGATACCGTATCCCGCCGCTCTCTGTCAACGGCCAAGGGAAGCCTGTCCTGGTCGGCTAGAAAAGGGCGATGCTGCTCAACCGTCTGGCCAGGGCAGGCGTTGCAACGGTTGCGCAAGGGGAAACGGTAGCTCCGTCGCGACCATGGCTGTGGCTGCGCTCGCCGGCAACATCAGGCGACCATGGTGGGGGCTCACCTTGGGCGTTGCGCTTGGATACGTGCACACATTCCTCATGCCGCCGCCGCCGAGCTCGCAAGCGCGACGCTGCTCAACCGTGAGACGGACATCCCCATCTTCATCCTCGTCAATCTCCTCAGCAAATCTACATCTTCAAAGTACAGAGATCCTCAGATTGAAGGTGCAGCCGTGGCCTTCCATACGTGTTGCACATCGAGCCAGAAGCGATGCGGCAATGGCACCAGGTCAGATGCTTTCTTTACGGCTCAGTCTTCTGTTTTTCCATGGGATTCTTCCATTTTTTTAGCCTTGCAGGTTGATTTGCTTGCCTGGATTCTATGTGTGCCACTAGGCCAGTACAATTCATCGTTTGTGATGTGTCATTTGAGTACCATTTGAAGAATTTTTCTATTTTGACTCCCACTATTCAGAAGCACAGGTGAAGGATGGATCCCCTGCTGTCAGTAGTTTCGTTCCTCCTGATCCACTAATCTCGTCTTGATTATGGAATTAACTCTCAATTCTTGATTATTTCACGAGATTCATTTTTGATCAGTTTTAGTTGTATTCAAAATCATGCCTGCAAGTGCAAGGACCTTGTGCACCTTTCTTTTTCTCCTTTTTGAATGATTTGGTCATATAAACAATATGTTTGTGTTTCAAAGTCTGAACCAGCATTACTCAGAAATAAACTATTCCTGTAATTTTCGTAGTCATTCAATTTTTTGAAATTTATAATTTTTAAACAATTTATATGGATTAATCATTTTGTTTTCCTTCCATCATGTACCTTTGGGTTCTTCCACTTACTAAATAGTTATTAGATGAATTGAGTAGCTGTGTATTTGGATCAGTCCTAACTGGCTAACTCAATAGTTGTTCTAGACTGTTGATTAAAACTTTATTTGATTTTCTCCTTACGAATAAGTGGTAGTCACTTTCTAACCATGCATTACAGGTGTCTTTTGCGAAGGATCGATTGGAATGGAGTTGAGCATGTTGAGCCTAATTGAGCTGCAAGGGCAACTCAAGGAGCAGGGTTAGCTCTGTGGCCCTCGAGAGACTTCTGTCAGATAGTGTTAATTTGTAGTTTAAGACTATTACCTTTCACATGTAATTAATTTGAACGATATGTTGTTGCATAATTTTGGATTACCACATTTTCTTACCAAATATGCGTCTCACATTATATTTTACCTTTGCAGGTTCATATTGTGCTCATGTAGGATGCTTAATGACACTAAAGTTTTCGAGGCAACCTTTGCAGTGATAATCTCATGTGATTTTCATTGTGAATCTGTGATTTTGACGCCATTTTGATTTCATCAGTTCTGTAGAGATTTGGCAATGTGTGGTGTTTACGGCTGGAACAGCAGGCAAACCGGGCCACTAAAAGAACATCTTGATATTGCATCAGACCTGAAATGAATCAGGTACATGAACCCAAGCTTCATTAGTCATCATATCTAACAGCAGATTGTAGTGACTCTGAGCTATGCACAATCGAGAACCACGTGCAAGCAACAGAGCAGTAAGGAAACCTTTTGCAGTTCATCTGCTCATGTGTCCATTGCTTGTTCAGTGGAATGCCTATCTAAGAAGGTACCATCTTCATCCAAACAATACTCATGACATATACGTCTACAATGTCTATGTTTTTTAATTGCAGTATAATATTATAGGTGTCCTTGAATCCTTTCTTTTCCATAGATACGTGGGCATGAGATTTCATGATTACTGTCTACACATCACTGATGCCCAACTCCAGGAGTTGCCTCTAGGATGGGTGGGAAGTGCACCTTAGGCGTATCTCTTAGGGTCGAGTGTGCTGTTATATATCCGGTGATAATGTAATTTGGAACGGTGTGTGCTCTTTTAACCTCCTTTTGGAGGCAAGGAGGGTGTTGTACCCCTTTCTTCTCTTCTCAATATAAAAATACCTGCGTGTTCGAGAAAAAAAAAAGGAAGGAGGTTGGACAGAGTCTTGATAAATCACAAAAAGTCTGGTGACTTTCTCATTCTTTTTCTTTACAAACAAGTTCCACTTTACCACTTATTTTGTACCTCATACAGTGTTAGGCACCAGTAGCATAATGACAAAGATAAAATAAAAAATAATATATGAATATATACACTTGTAGCTGATGACCTACATAATTATGGATTATGCTCAAAAGTAACTGAAGATCTGTACCTGCTACCTGCTCCATCCGTTCATTGTTCCAAAGAATTTAGAGTGTCACTTTAAAACAATATTGGAAAGAAAGAATCTATTACTCTTAAAACTGATTGTTATCAGAATCTAATTTGGAGCTTTCTCACATTTTGTAAATTCAACATAGGCTATTTTTAAATGGGCACTTTGCTTGTTACTGTACACTATAATTTTCTAAATTTTGAACTACGCATGGTTAATAAGATAGATGGCATATATAACAATTCTTGAATGTCATGCTATCTGTTCTCTCAATGTGAGCAAATTGTTGCATCAGGTGACTTCTGAATAGGATCTTTTGTGCTCTCTATCTTCTATATTTTTATCTCATATGATAGAATGTAGTATTCATAGAATATTGTTAGATGTCTATTCTGTGTTGCTTAAGCTGGAGTGCGCAGTGCGAATTGGTAGTCTCAGCATTGACTTGTGAAATACTGAAATAAAATATCAAATAACAATGATCTAAAAGCTTATTGTATGTCATAACCAAAGTATTCTGTAATATCATCTGAAAGCTTACTTAAAATAAATCTGAGATATTTACTCGCATATAAGGCAGTCTGACTGTTGCTTGCCATGACATTTGTTCTTTCAATTTTAACAAATTGCTGCATCAGCTATTACCTTATTGAATAGAATCCTGTATAGTTGTACTTTGAGAATACTGCTAGCGTGTGCTCCATCTGCTATGTAGCTAGAATCTGAAGGTATGCAGCTGGCTTGCCAAAATCTGAACTACATTGCAGTTTCCTTCAAGCTATATGATATGGTTGACACATGATATACTGAATGGAAAGAAGTAACTTCTAGCCTCTCTGGCTATCTATGCTACTTCTCATATATTTTGGATTTTTATTTCTGCTTGATAAGCCAATGGCACTTGTGCTTATGTACTGATGAACTGAGAATTTGTATTGTGCTTAGTGTGCAACTAAAATTTGTATTTCAATCCTCCCATTTAGGTAAAGCAGATGCTAATTACTCTTCTTGGTGAGTCAGGAATGAGATTATCTGACAAGATAATCGAGACAATCCTGGACCAGGTTTCAGTTTTTCATGAGTTATAAAATAGTTTTTTGACCTATGATGTACTTAAGATGTACCAGGATTTACATGATGACCACAGACATTTTCAGATGCCGATGTGAATCAGGATGGTAAAATAAATAGAACAGAGTGGGAGAATTTTGTCACAAGAAATCCTTCCCTGATGAAGATAATGAATCTCTTACCTCAAGTGAGTATGGCAGATAATTATAAATCCAGTGCAAACTATGTTTATCTCATGCGTATATAAAACTATGGCATATCATTTTGAAGCTTGATTAATTCCTCCTATTCCAGCAAAATATTTTGAAATTTCTAAGATAACTGCAAGAGAGCCTGATATTGTATTAGAGGAGAAAAAGTGAGGGGCTAACTAAGGGTTCCTTTGGAACACAAAATTGGAAAACCATAGAAATATGATAGGATTGCAAGTGCAGAACAGAGAATCGGAAAACAAATGATTTTTCTTGCAGCTGTAGGTTGTTAATCTACTATTTAGAGTGTTGCTTTTGGAACCCCTTCTCTAAGAGACAAGACTTGTGATATTTTCATAATTTTTCAAATATTGTTGCATGCTTTGTAGAATTTTGATTTGCAACAATCTAAATACCTGCTAAATCCTTCCTTTGACACATTTTCCAGTTTTATGTTCAATTCAGATGCATGTCTTTTTTGCTGCTAATTGAAGATTCATTCAATTATGTGTGGACCAGAATAATAAGATGAAGAACTTCAGCTGACTGATGAAGAGAAATAATAAGATGAAGAACTATGATGCACCAACAGCAAGGAGAACTAAAACAAAACGCTCTGTGTTGTTTATAAACTGAAGGAAGCCAATGCTATTTAGTTGGCATTCAACTTGAGATAACTGAAGAAGAGAAATCATAAGATGAAGGGCTGTGATGCACCAGCAACCAGGAGAAAAACAACAAAAAGAGCTCATGAGGATACATTCCTTTTTTCTGGAAAGCTTTTCTCACTTTAAATAGCTTTTGATGTCAGATTGTCCATTTTTGTAGCAGTTTTTGACAGGAGATGTCTGAATTTTGTATGTTTTTGAGTCATAATATAATGCTTTTATTAGATGCAACAATTCTTTTTATGTGTCTTATGATTGTCAAAGTGTTACATGCTTATGTGACGACCAACAAAAATGAGTTGCAAACTCCAATTTCGCTAATGCATCAGGAAATCTGCAACTAATAGTGGATATGCAATGCAAATAACAATTTTCGGGCGGGGTAGGGGGGGGGGGGCAGCCTATTTTCCTAGTGGTGGAACACCTTCACGAAAATCCCTTTTCCTGCTCATGAAAGTTACAGTGTCAATCGGTCTGCGGGCAAGATGTTTTGCTTGTTCGTGGCCTCCATGGATTGTTCTCACCAAAAGTTTTCATGTGGATCAACCTCCACAAAATGGATTTCTTGCATGACAGTTGACTCACAAGAACAATTTTTGTGGCCGTTTAGACTATTTTCATGAGAGTTTTTGGTTCACGGGAAAATTTCATATTGTGATAGTCTTGTCCATAATCACACTCTTTGTTTTGTGGTTTCGATGTCACAAACTCACCTAAGAACAAAACTATGAGAACCCAGGACTAAGATCATCATTAGGCTGCCTTTAACATATGTTTTCGTTTAGTACATAATAATTTTGTAGGACAATGGCAACGTGCGTGTCGCACGTGCAAAAAACTAGTGTTACCTAAATGACTGAAAAAAGCCAGAGTTCTTGCTACATCCAAAGGTGGAATCAATTCTCATAAACCTACAGAAACTCGAACAAATTGACTTGAAGCCAACAAACATGCAGCAGAGATCAATTACACGAATCTAAGGGGGCAATGCTTTGAACATGATGAGTGCGTTAAACAATGGTAGGTCTGAAACATGATCAATGCATAAGAGAATGGATACGTAAGAAATTGAAGAACTTTCATGAATAGATGGTGGATGGAAAAGAAGTAAATAAATAGTAATGGCAAGCTGCAGGCATATGGCAATAAAAAATGATATAAGATTGGTAATGTGAGGCAAGAGTTGGTATCTCAACAGCACAACCGCATATGAAGACAGATGCTTCCATTTTTAAGATTGGTAAAATGGGTAATTGATGGAGGAATGATATCATCAGCACCAATTACTGAGGGTGTTAAAGCACTAAGTAAAGAAGAGGGTGCGAAGAGGAGGAAGGATCTCTGGCCATTGAGGCGATCAGGAAAAGAACGAAAGTAATAGCACATTAACCTCCGACAGTTTCTGCAGCAACCTTAAATTGATGTGTGTGTTGTGTGGCTTATTCATCTAAGTGGTGGGTGCTCAATCGCCTCTGCAGCAGCCAGACGTGCAACTCAGAGTTGGAGGGGGAAGGCCAAGAGGACAATGGTCAGGATGAGGAGGATTTGAAAGATCGAACGGTGCTAATAAGAATATGATGTGGCCCCACCAGGATTGAGAGAAATAGCAATTAAGGATTGTTAGTGGGTTATATTTTTAAAAGATATGTAGATTAGATAATTGTTATCGGATTAACTACAGTTACTGGATGGTAACTGCCGGCTTGCCGCCTGTTATATGCGTCTGTGGTGTGGCCTTGGACAGCAACTCATTTGTAACAAACAATTCCCCAAAACTTGGCTATGACACTTTCCTCTGTTCTTTGTCCAAAACTCATCCCCAATTACTGCCAGTTCGTCATGATTTCCTCCTGATTTTTGTGTAATTCGAATCTGGTGGTACTTGGGTATTACAAGCCACCCTGAATGGGATCGGGAATCGGTGGATGGACATCGGCGATTTCTGCATGGTCTGGACCATGCCTCTACCATGGAGCGATGTCTTGGAAATTGTGAGGATTGCTGCCCCTTTTTCCTGATTGCCTTTCCCATTTAGGCGATGAGGCAAATGATTCATGAGGGCATTGGGATTGCACAAAACATTTCTTCTTGTTTATGACAAAGTTAACTTACCACTAATGCTTTAGTAATTTTCAGTTCATGAGATTCGCCCGGGGGGGGGGGGGGGGTTGAAAATAACTCGATCGTCGATCCTTTCTTTTTGTTATACTTGTAGAATTTATTTGAGGCTGTTGCGTTTTTACCCTTGGTTCGATGTCTAAATTGTGATATTACCTCTTATTTTTCAATTTAGTATTTGAGCGATATCCCACAAAGTTTGAGATTTGGATACGTTTTCCATAAAAAATAAGATGAATTAGACTCATCAAAAATATTTAACAACGGCCGTATGAATACTGAACATAGACATGCACACCCTATCCCTATAAGTGTCTCGAAATAATGACAATTTAGTATTTGAGTGATATCCCATAAAGTTTGAGATTTGGATACATTTTTCATAAAAAGAAGATGAATTAGACTCATCAAAAATATTTAACAACCACCGTATGAATACTGAACACAGACATGCACACCCTATCCCTATAAGTGTCTCCAAATAACGACAATCTAGTATTTGAGCGATATCTCACAAAGTTTGAGATTTTCATACATTTTTCATAAAAATAAGATGAATTAGACTCATCAAAAATATTTAACAATGTTAAAGTTATTTAACTTAGATTTTTCTAAATTTATTGCGAGAAAAATATTTTAAATCATTTAAACATGAAAGTCAACTAGGATGATTTTTGTAACAACATACAAAGACGAGGGAAGAGGATTTTGAAGAAAAAAAAATTATGGGTGGAAATCTCAAACTCTAAATGACTTATGTGTTGATTTATGCAACTATCCCATCTTACAATAATCTAGTGTGCCTTAATTTATGGTGACAGCTTCCAACCTGGCTTGCATTGGTTCTTTTTTTTTTACTTTGTTGCATGATGGGTCTAACTTTATCGTGTCTTGTTGTCAATAACGGACATTTTGTGGTACAACCTCAAACTCTTAAATCCATTTACGTTTTCATCCTTTGGCTGATTTAGTAGGTTATTTTTGCTGCGTTGATAGACACATACCAAGATTGAGCTTACATATGTCATATTTGAACTAATCATATTTTGTACTTGAATCTGAGCTTACATAGCATTCAAGTCACAATTGACTTGAATTTGAAAATAATATTTTAAGTTACCAGTTTAAATAATAGTTTGATTTTTATATTGCACTTTCCTACCTGTTTCTTCTTTTCCTTGTTCACTTTTGTTTCCTATCTTTTTTCTCTTTTTTTGTTTTATAATATTCTTTTCCCACCTATTATTCTTTTTCATCTTCCTTTTTATTTTTTTATTCTTGTGCTTTGGTTCTTTGAGATTTCATCTCTATCCTATGTTAACTTCTTTAGGATAAAGGCATTGTTGTAGTTGTAACAGTTTAACAATAGTTTGGTTAGTCTATGGTAGTTGTCGGTGTTTAGTATAGTCGGCTAGTAAATTTCTACGGATTATGGGTTTAGGGTCAGATGGTTCATAAGAGGACACAAGGATTAAACTGGTTCGAAAAAAATCCCTATGTTTAGTTTTGAGCTGCTCGTGTTTCTTGTGTGGTGCATAGGAGGTTACAATTGAACGAAAGAGGAAGCAGGCTTCCAAGTCTCTCGATACTGAGAGCATGGCTGTGTTCTCCCATGCGTGAAAAACTTAACCGTGAGAGAAGAGATCTCTCCCTTTTATACGTCAAGGAGAAGGGGCCAGTTAGAGAGAGAGAGACAGAGCGATCGATTTGTGTTCATTGGTAATGATGCTGTCCACGATTGCCATGGGCCCCACACTCCCGCACATCCTATCACTGTGTATGGCTTCCATGCCTAGTCGATCTGCACCATCGACTCCCAAGCGCGTCTTGTCAATACCGTGGCCATCGTAAGAGTCATGACATAAACCTCTTCTTTCAGCAACTCCATAAGACATGAGGTGGTTATCATTGTATCAAGCTCATCCCTGTCCATGTGGTTCTCATTGTGATTAGAGTAGGCGGGTGCAGCGGTGGGTATGGTCAGGGGCAAAGCTACCAGTATGGCGAGCCATGGCGCCCGCCATACCTCAAGCCAACGAGACCCCCCCCCCCCCACACACACACACCCCGCGCACTCAATTTTCTTTTTCTAGCAGCTACGCAAGTTTCCTGAGACCTGAGGAAGAAGAAACACTATTTTTCTTAGAGATGAAACGTTATGGGCCTGCCTATTGTTAAATGGGCATTTGTTAATTAGAATTTTCTTTACTTATCAATTGTTATTAGGATTTTTGCTTCCGCAGCTAATAAACCAGTCACATCGTGATCTTGCCTCCGTCCATCTGTCCATTGCCTCGCCTCCCTGAACCCTGATTCCCTGCGGCATCAAGGCAAGATCACGGCGCCACCAAGGCAAGATGCAGCTGCGAATGGCAACGGATGGCCGGGACAAGGACAGAGAGCAGCCTTAGGCCTCTCCGCCGGCACCGCGGCCTCTTTTGGAAGTTTGTGATGATCACCGGCACCCAAATTCAGATGGCGGCAGGACTAGGAAAAAATTTGAAAGGTCTAGGTCTCTAGCCTTGAATTAATGATGAATTTTGGTGATAAATGACAATGGATGTTGGAACTAACCTTTTATATAAGTTTGTGAGTTCAATGTTAGATTATGTTCTGACATCAAGCAAAGGTCAAGAATAACATATTCATAAAGGCTATGGACCCATTACAAGATAATTGATTGATCGTATGTTGGAAATTCTCATATTATATGGTGAAGATACTTGACAAAGGATAATGGTAATCAATATGTTGATAAAGGTGTTGGTGGACATAATCAACATCCGTGCTTAAAAATAAAGACACATCACATGTTCAAAGGTCAAACAAAACATATTATTGATTCATGACAAGGGATGATATTGATGATACTGTTGATTGTTGATACAAGCAACACGTATACATAAAGAAGATCAAGGCACTTCATGAAGGAGAATTAGACATCCCTATAGTTGATGATGTCAAAAGGGTTATGTTAATACTTGGTATTAAATGGAAATATCAATGCAAGTATTAGTTGGAATTCATGAGTTAATAAGTGATGATGGTCAAAGCAAGGATGTTATTGTAAAATTGGAACATGGGTTTCTAGTGACCATTTACAAGAAGATAAAAGTCATGAATTTGGAAATATCATCTTGGAGATCAAATTGATAAAGTGGATGCATTGTTGATGTTGGATACAAAGTAGTGTTGCATGGAAAGGTGGTGAAGGTTAGGCAAGACTCGGCTGCGATGGACCATGTGCGAGGGTGAAGGGCAAGAAAGAGGCTTGGCGCCAAAGGACCAAAGACAATGGTGAAGAGTGAGTTAAGACTTAGCGCGACGAACCGTGCAAGACCATGTGAAGATATGGATTATCCACATCACTCGATTAACGAAACAAGAAGATGATGTTGATATGTCACAACGAGTGCAATTGACAAAAAGAGATAAAGGTGAATATAAAATGTCAAAAGAAGACTAAGTGGCTTGAATATAGGAAGTAGTGAAACTTCATAAGTGGATGAACATCAAGCCTATCTCATATGGACATTGCTCAAGCAAAAGGTATAATATTGGATATATATGTTTATTGATGGTTAATCAAATAAATATCCAAAATGATCAATTGCTTATGGAGTTGGTGACCCTCAAAAAGAAGGAAGAATATATGAAGATGTTCCTTTTGACATAGATTTTCTAGTTGCTATTGAGTCTAGAAACGCCGTACTATAAAGTGGGATGCAACTTTGATCGCTTTGCTCTTGTCTCGGTGCTCAAGTTGACCCAATAACCTTTGGGGCAGTGTTTAGCCTTCCTATGTGTGATTTTGGAGCTTGGTAATAGTTGGGTTGGATATCCCTTTAAATTATCTTTCTATAGAGTCCAAGATCACCTAAATCGGTCTTCGGAGTCAAAAGTTATGGGCATTTCTCTTTTGGTTGTGTGTCTGTTTTTTTCCAGTCGGCAATGCCAATCTGGACATCGGCAGTGCCGATTCGGAACTCAACAGGAACATCTTTTTCTTGCCCTCTGTGACTTCCTCATTGGCAGTGCTGATCTGGGGATCGGCAGTGCCGATGCGGGACGTCCAGAACCCCAATGGCTAGTTTTTGAGCCTATCCTATCGGCAGTGCCGATCCGGGCATCGGCAGTGCCGATGCGGGCGTCCAGAGCCCAAACGGCTAGTTTTTGAGCCTCCCCTATTTATACCCCCTTCGTTCCTAACGGTTGGAGTGCTGAAAACACATCAAAGAAACATCCATTTGAGCCAAAAATTACCTCTCCACTCTGTACTGATTAGTGCTATACCTTGTGGGTGAGATTGGGTGAGAGATTGAGAGAGAAAGAGCAAAACTCCATTATTAAGCACTTGAGCAAGCAAGCAATCATTGTGGCATTTGTTACTCTTGGGGATTCATCCCCTAGACAACAAGGCGTTGCCCGGTGAGCTCCCAAGCTTGTGGTGAGCCACGGAAAGTTTGTGAAGGTTTCGATTGACCTCCAAAAGTTAAGGAATCAAGAGAAAGAAATTCGAGAAAAGGGTTGAAAGAGACCCGGCTCAAGTGTGACCGAGCCCCTCAACGGAGACGTAGGACTCACTGAGGAGTCCGAACTTCGGTAAACAAATCTTGTGTCTCTGTGTGATCCTTTTTCTACTTATTGCATTATATTCTTGTTCTAGGGTTTGAACTTGTGCTATCTCTAAATTCCTCGATCTACTTATTTAAGTTTATCTTGTTGTTGCAAGCTTGCTTAATTGACCTATATTGCCTATTATCATCTATCCCGTCCTATACATTATAGTAGAACTGCTTAGACTTAATCTTCTGCGTCTGTCTTTACCTTATGGCACTGTCGGTTGCCCCGTCGACAGTGGCCATCGGCATTGTCGATTGGTCGCATCGGCACTGCCGATCAATTTGTTTTTTTGTTAAGTCTAATTTCGTAGAAATTTATAGAATCACCTATCCCCCCCTCCCCCCGCTAGGCGACATCAAGGTCCTTTCAATTGGTATCAGAGCCTAATCTCCTTGTTAAGCTTAACCGCTTAGAGAGTTGATGATGTCTCAAGGTAAAATGTGTCAAATTTCCTATGGTTGTTCTAGCGCCTCATTTTCTATCATTTCAAAACCTTCATACGAGGCACCATGTTTTGATGGCACAAATTATACTTGTTGGAAATCACAAATGATTTCATATTTTCAGAAGATGAGTCCTAAAATTTGGTGGGTTGTAGATGTGGGCTTTTCTCATGCCTTGGATCATGACTCTCCAACACAAGGGCAAGAGAAATGCCTACATCTCGAGGCCCAAGCTACTAATGCTTTATTTGGTGCTTTGGGTAGGGATGTTTTCAATGAGATATACAAGTTGAAGAGTGCTCATGCTATGTGGATTCGAATTCAAGAAATATATGAAGAATCCAACATGACAAGTGATAATTCCAACTATGAGTTGGTAATTGAGGATGATTGCTCCACCTCAAGCTCACATGATATTGATGACTATTCTCCTTCAAATGATTATATTAATGAAGTATCAACTCCATCGACATCACCATGTTGCCTTATGGCCAAAAGTAACATGCAAGTAAAATTAAATGAAATTCGTAGTGATCATGATGATGTTGTTGGTGTTGACGGTGATGATAATGATCATGAGTATACATATGATGAGCTTGTTGCATTGTTGCATAGCATGGGAAGATATATGAAATTAGAGGAGTCTAAAATGAAAAATCTACATGACAAAAATTCTTCTTTAAAAGACTCATTAGAGGAGCTAAAGCGGTGTCATGAGGATCTTAGTGAAACTCATGAGAAGCTCAAAGATGCTTATGATTTACTTGCTTCGAATGTTTTGAAAAGTGCAAAAGTAGATATAAGCATTACACATGATTTAATTGATAATGTATCTACTTATTGCAATGATTTATGTGATAACCCTTGTCGCTCCCAAGCCAATATTTCCCCGAGCACTACATGTGACTTGGATTGCATAGGTGAAAAAATGAAGCACAAGGGTCATTGTTGATGGCTGTTAAGTACCATTTTCATTCATCAACTATGCTCAAATAAAGGAGAACTTGGCATTTTATACACGCATATTTGTTTACAATAATGTAGTTCCACTTGTACTTTGGAATTATTTGCATGTAGGAGAAAATATGAAGGAAACACCCCCAAAAGGCAAAGAAACACACTTTCGACCAATAAGAGAGCGCCAACTGGACATCCCATGGATTGAAGGGCCTATTTTCAGTACCACACCGAAGAAACACATAAAACTACCCCGACATCTGGGATTAGGACCCACCTGGCAGCCACCCTGAGGAAGCACAACCCAAGAGGGCCCAGCCACAGGTCGGCCGACCCCCGTAGGTCGGCCGACCCAGGCATGCGGCCTTTCCTCCTGGGCTTGCACGTGGAGGCTCCTGGTTGATCCCTGAAGCCGGTGGGCAGGGATATTCTTGGCGGTTACTCCCCTTTGCCGACCTATAGAGGCTATAAATAGGAGGGTGTGGCTTTATACTCACATACACACCATAAGAAGAATTCCTTCTCTTGCTACTTAGTTGTTCTCAAGTCTTAGTGGAGTCAGGCTGAGTCTAGAGCTCTCTAGTTCTTCAAGTCTTCTCTTGGAGAAATTGGTATGGCTCTTGTATCATTTCCCTTTTGTAAGACCTGTGCTCTATTTAATAAATGTCATCTTTTCATATAGTTGTGTTTGGGTCATGACTTTGCTCTATTTATTATACTACTATTGTCATGCTTGTTATATACCATCACTATAGTCTAATTTATATGACATAGTCTTTATGCTTAGGATTTATTGTTATGACATGACATGGATTTGGTGATCATATTTATATGATAGCTCTCCTTCATTAATATAACCATGGAGGAGTAGAGTGCTCTTTGATTATGTAAGTATGATACTTGGATAATTGATTTGCATCAATTATTCGTTAGTCTACCGGTTAGCTGAGGTAGGCGACAGGTGGTGACAGCCCTGTCCGTCCTTTGAACTCCTCCACGCTAGGCTAGTGCGTAGGCTCTTGGCGGAAGTCGCCTATGGATGCAGGGGTAGGTCCGTGCCTGAAGTGTTATGTTAATAACTGTTGAACCTGAGTATAAGCATGTATGTGTATAGAACTTAGGCTATACAACTGTATATGAAAGTACTATAGGAGTAGCTCATCTTAGTTCTTTCTCCACTTGGCTTTATTTATTTATTTATATTTGAGATAGAATCTTCTGTGTGTCACACTACCTCGTCATTATCCATTGCTTGCCTACCTTGGTTAGATGATCCTTATCAATTCACAATATAAATATGTGCATAAGTAAGCCTTCTTATTCATTTCCTTCATTTGAGATAAACAAATACGATATCCTAAATACTTCCGGGTGAAATGCTACAACAGTATTGTCCGTGCGCTTGCGGATTTTACCTAATTGGCTCTAGGACATAGTAATGAAGCATTTATGGCACCTTGCTAGTGATGATTTATTAGTATGGCTTAGCAAAAGTCAACAAGCATTTCTGGCGCCGTTGCCGGGGAAGGCGTATGATTAAGAAATTACTAATGTACATATTTATGTTACAATTATAAGGCCATCTCCTAAGCAAGCCAACCTTGCTTTGTTTTCTACATTATGTATGAAAATAGGGTAGTGTATGACTGGTTTCGACTTGCCGACAAACTTCACCAAAGATCCAGAATCACTCTTGAGAAGGGCACGAGCTAGGCTCATCCCTCCTCAAAAGCAACCTCGGTCAAGCGAACCCGTCACTTCCGCACCACCAAGCTTTGAGCCGATGGCCCAAAAGACCCTCCGCGAGTTCTCCGCTCCCTCTGCTGCCAATGTTCCTGTTGGTCCAGCTGGCAACGTGGGAGATGCGAACTTTAAGATCAAGACGGGTCTCATCACCATGGTGCAGGCCAGCCCATTCTGTGGGAAGGCCAATGAGGACTCAAGTGCTCATCTGCAATAATTCCTGGAGACTTGCAACACTTTCAAAATGAAGGACGTCACCCCTGACGCTATTCGTCTTCGACTGTTCCTGTTCTCTCTCCTCAGGAGGGCGAGACAGTGGTTCTACGCGAACCTTGATGCTGTAAACACTTGGGAAAAATGTTCTGCTGTGTTCTTCGTGAAGTTTTTCCCATTGGGCAAAACCAATGCCCTCCTTGGAAAGATTTCGAGCTTCTAGCAGGAGTCGATTCCTGAAGCGTGGGAGAGGCTCCAAGAGTACATCTTGGCATGCCCACACCACGGGATGGATGACTGGCTTATCATCCAGAACTTCTACAACGGGCTCACTCCGTCGGCCCGTGATCACCTCGACACTGCTGCTGGTGGAGCCTTCTTCTCGCTCACTGTGAGCAAGGCAAAGGAGCTGATCAAGAAAATGGTGTCCAACCAAGGTTGGAGTGAAGATCACCTGCAACCATGTCGGCGGGATCATGCACTCCGTCAAGGAGGTTGACATGCTTGCCGCTAAGATAGATCTCCTCATGAAGAAGATGGACGATCAGGCCAAGGGAGAAGTACATGGGACTACCCAAGCTGTGGATGCTCGCATGACGTGCGAGGTCTGTGACAATACGGGGCACTCAGGAAATGACTGTCCTAAAACCCGTGAGGACGCAATGTACATGGGCAACAACAATAACGGCTACCGTCCATAAGGAAGTCAGGGGTGGAATCAACAACGCCCCAACTACCAAGGAGGTAACAATGGCAACTTTAACTCTGGTTATAATCAGCCCTCCTTGAAAGATCTTGTTTTTGGTCAAGCTAGGATAAATGAGAATATTAGTAAAAAGCTTGCCACCAATGATAAGACTCTAGAAAGCATCCACACTAAAATTGAAGGCCTTTCTTCTGCTTTCAAGAACTAGGTAAGCTTTAATAAAATTCTTGAAACCCAATTAGCTCAGTTGGCTGCTGCTGTTCCTCCTGTAGAGTCGGGGAAAATCCCGGGGCAACCTGAGACTCCCTTAGAAAATGTTAATGCGGTTACCATGAGGGGAGGTAAATCCACTGTAGGAAAGGAAAAGGAGAGCACACAAGTTGAGAAGCCGGCGGAAGAAAAGGAACAAGAGGCGATGCCACTAAGGAAAATGGCTCCACATGAGTTCTATGACATGAACTTCATGCCATTTCCTGAAAGAAAGAGGAAGCCGACCGTGGATGAGCAGTTCACACGCTTTGTTGAAGTAATCCAGAAGCTGCACATCAACGTGCCCTTGCTAGATGCGATGCAAGTGCCTATGTACGCTTGCTACCTCAAGGACCTCATCAGCAACAGGCGTTTGATGCTGACCACGGAGATTGTCAAGCTTACGGAAGAGTGTAGCGCTGCTATACTCAACTGGCTTCCCGAGAAGAAGAAAGATCCGGGTTGTCCCATGATCACCTGCTCGATCGGGACACAGAACTTCGACCATGCCCTGTGTGATCTCGGGGCGAGAGTGAGCGTCATGCCAAAGGACGTCTTTGACAGGCTGAACTATACAGCCTTGTCCCCCACGCCGATGCAGCTCCAGCTGTCCGATTCCTCGGTCCGCTACCCGGCGGGAATTGCCGAAGATATTCTGGTGAAAATCCGGTATTGCTTCATTCTCGTCGATTTCGTGGTACTCGACATGGATGTCGGTAAGGAAACACCGCTCATCTTTTGGCGGCCATTCCTCAGCACCGCAGATGCTCGCATTGATGTTGGAGCCGGAGAAATCCGTTTCCATATCAATGGCAAGGAGAAGAAGTTTGATTTTCGGCCACGGAAGGAGCAATGTAATATGATCTGCATCAAGTATGGGCCAAACCCAAACAACATCAAGGAAGTCGAAGTCACGCCCCCAAAGAAGGACAGCCTCATAACGTTCATGAAGAACTTCCTCGAGAAGGAAAAAGTGTCACCACGACGGGTGACGGTGAAGAGATCGAGCCACGTGCCAAGCCACAGGCTCCGAAGTCTGCAAAGCCACCGACCACACCGACAAAGAAGACCAAGAAGGTGTGGCGAGTGAAGCAAGACGCATCACCCGTGTCCTCATCTTCGGGACCGGACGACACCACATCGAGCTAAATGCCGGAGAAAAGTCCCGCTCATCAGACTTAAATGGGTGAGCCCTCGCCGAGAGGTTAAATCGGTATTTATCCATATTTATTTTATTCAATTCCATATTTGCTTTCCATCATGTTTAGATTCATTTCCAACTTTTGCATTTTGCATATTTGAATTTTTCAACCATCTTGCACATTGGAGTTTTTCCAATCATTTACATATTTAATATATATATATATATATATATATATATATATATATATATATATATATATATATATATATATATATATATAGGTTTTTTGGATTTGCCTTTTTGAAAAGAATTTTTGTCAAGCAATTTGAGCAAAATGGCTGCACTGGCTAGATTCACTAGACGTTGGTGAACATCCTAGAAAAAGGAGGGAGCCAGGAGGGCCCACTGGCAGGTCGGTTGACCTGACCAGGTCGGCCGACCCCCTAGTCCCACCTTTTTGTCCCCAGCTTTTTCCCAACAGTTCTATAGCCGTTGCTCTATCCATTTCTTGCTGCCATTCTGGTGTTTGGGCTATAAAAACCGACCAGGAGGAGGAGCTTCACCATTCCAAGCTCATTCTTCACTCTCCTCCTTTGCTCACTTTATTGCTCTTCAAGATTTTGTGTTCTTCGCTTAACTACTGCCCCAAAAACCCAAAAAAATAGTTCCCCTCTGTTTTGTGCATTTTCAAGTTGATTGTGAGAATCAAAATCAAGTTCGGGAGGGTTCGGGTTCGTTTTCACTAACGTTAACCCAAACGCAAGGTCGTTCTTGTTTTTGTATGTTCTTGTGTGCAGCCATGCTCAATCGAATCAAGCAAGCTGTCGGGGGGAAGAAGAGGAAGAGTTCTTGGGCAAGCACGAGCCGGACGCCCTTCGTCGAGCTTACCCCGAGTTCGGGACCTGGCGACTCCGAAGCTGAAATTCCGGAGGAAGAAACGCCGGCCATACTCACCTCCGAGGAGCACCTTAACATCGTCGACGACCGTGAAGGACAAGCCATCGAGCTCATGAGAGACCGGCCGTTCGCCCACACCTGACATTTTGACCCGGACTTCCTCGAGAAAATAGGGACAGCGTCTCCGAACGACTAACCCGACCACGGAGAAGCATGACGGCCACACCGGGGTTCCAAACCCCAATCGAAGGTACGGGTTGGGATCAGCCCCCAAAGCCGGACGAGGCCGGAGGATCATCATGGCAGGCCGGTGCATGGGGATCTCTGCACGACTACCCCATGCACACATCATCAAGCTCGAGCGGAGTGCCATCCTTTGCTAACCGGTCATTCTCATCCCATGGGTTCCGTGAACTCAATTTCAAGATGGCCGAGTTAACAAGACGGGTGGACGACATCGACTTGCGCATCGAGAGTATGCAACAAACTCTCTCACAGCACGTCACCGACACACAACAATGGCAGAATTTTAGCGACAACCAATTCCGCCAACTCAACGTGATGATGGCCCAGAACCAAAGCAATTGGGATGCCTTCTTCCGCTCCCAAGGGTACGACCCAAACCAGCAAATGTGAGCAAGAACAAGCTTGGGGGAGGACCCCCATCTCACGGTAACTTGTATCTTTCCCTTGTTTTCATTTTTGCATTAGAAAATCCAAAAATCCAAAAAAAAATATAAAATCTGAAAATCAAAATAAAATGAGAAGATGATAAAAAGATCAAAAATATTTTCTTTAGCTTTTTCATGCGCGGTATGAATGTGTACAGTTTTCCTATGTTGAAATGATGAGTAGTTGCTCTATTTTATTCCTCTCTAACATTGGTTTACAACTTAGAACTCTCCCAAGAATTAAGTTTGTTGGCTGAAATTTTACCTTGAACTTGAAACTTGTGGGTAGCACATACATTCTCTAGTTCTAAGTTGTTGGGAGATATGATATAGGGAATAGGGCTGCTATGATCTTGCTCAAAGTAAAGCTTGAATTCCGGAGTTTTATTTTTCAAAATGATAAATTGATAAGTTCCTCAATGATGAAAATTCCTACCAAAGCCATATGTAGTGCTTATTTGAAAAACCTTATACATATGCTGCTTGTTTCACATTGAGCTTAGTCAAAATTGTTGTGACCCTAGTAAGACTCTTTTCATGCTTTCTTGATCAAGATCACATACACACATCCACCGCCATGAGCTATTCTTCTAAATTGGAAGATAGCAGCCACCATATCCACCACCATGAGCTATTCTTTTACACCGCAAGAAAGCCACCACCAATTCCATCCACCTGAAAGAAATACTCCATATGTTCATTGCAAACTAGGAATATGGCTATGCAAAACAAAAATAAATGGATGCTCCAAAGAAGAGCAATCAAAAGATAGCCATGTCCTAGAAAAATTCCAAAAGAGAGGAAAGAAATTCAAAAAGGAGTTATTCATTCCATCCATCATTCCACCATATTTCCCACACATTTGCACGTCTTGATCAAAATTGTGTGAATTGATTTTTCTAGGATCCGGTCTTTTGACATAGCAATAGTATGTGAACAAGTATGCCTCAATAATCCCTACCTTGAGCTCCACATAAGCCTTATTAGAAGTAGGTGATTTTAGGCAACACTTTGCCTTGGTGAGGAACCATACACTTTTGAGCGATCCGAGAGAATCATTTGAGGAACTTGGTTTTATTTGCAAAATCTATTGAAAACCTCTGGAGTAAGATAGTGGAATAGAGAGCAAGTAATTAGTGCCCTACAATTGTTCTATCTTTCAACCGCCCAATACAATGAGGTGTTAAAAGACCCATGATGATCAAGGTAAATGGGTGAATACTGTGCCAACATATTTAATTCAAGGAAAAGTATCTTTGTTGTGCACTTAGTAGTATTGAGGAGTAGGACATTGTAGCAACTCCTGATCAACAACTTAAGTTTTATCTTTGCTTCGGGACGAGCAAAGGTTCAGCTTGGGGGAGTTTGTTGATGGCTGTTAAGTACCATTTTCATCCGTCAACTATGCTCAAATAATGGAGAACTTGGCATTTCATACATGCATATTTGTTTACAATAATGTAGTTCCACTTGTACTTGGGAATTATTTGCATGCAGGAGGAAATATGAAGGAAACATACCCAAAAGGCAAAGAAACACACTTTCGACCAATGAGAGAGCGCCAACTGGACATCTTATGGATTGAAGGGCCCATTTTCAGTACCACACCGAAGAAACACACAAAACTACCCCGACATCTGGGATAAGGACCTGCCTGGCAGCCACCCTGAGGAAGCACAACCCAGGAGGGCCCAGCCACAGGTCGGCCGACCCAGGCATGCAGCCTTTCCTCCTGGGCTTGCACGTGGAGGCTCCTGGTTGATCCCTAAAGGCGGTGGGCAGGGATATTCTTGGCCGTTACTCCTCTTTGCTGACCTGTAGAGACTATAAATAGGAGGGTGTGGCTTTACACTCACACACACACCACAAGAAGACTTTCTTCTCTTGCTACTTAGTTGTTCTCAAGTCTTAGTGGAGTTAGGCTGAGTCTAGAGCTCTCTAGTTCTTCAAGTCTTCTCTTGGAGAAATTGGTATGGTTCTTGTATCATTTCCCTTTTGTAAGACTTTGCTCTATTTAATAAATGTCATCTTTTCATATAGTTGTGTTTGGGTCATGAGTTTCTTGTTTGATATTGTGATCCATATATGTGATAGTATATCTCACTTGTGTGATAGTAGTTTATATTTATTATACTACTATTGTCATGCTTGTTAGATACCGTCACTATAGTCTAATTTATATGACATAGTCTTTATGCTTAGGATTTATTGTTATGACATGACATGGGTTTGGTGATCATATTTATATGATAGCTCTGCTTCGTTAATATAACCATGAAGGAGTAGAGTGCTCTTTGATTATACAAGTATGGTACTTGGATAATTGATTTGCATCAATTATTCGTTAGTCTACCGGTTAGCTGAGGTAGGCGGAAGGTGGTGACAGCCCTGTCCGTCCTTTGAACTCCTCTACGCTAGGCTAGTGCGTAGGCTCTTGGCGGAAGTCGCCTGTGGATGCAGGGGTAGGTCCGTGCCTGAAGTGTTATGTTAATAACTGTTGAACCTAAGTATAAGCGTGTATGTGTATAGAACTTAGGCTATACAACTATATATGAAAGTATTGTAGGAGTAGCTCAACTTAGTTCTTTCTCCACTTGGCTTTATTTATTTATTTATATTTGAGATAGAATCTTCTGTGTGTCACACTACCTCGTCATTATCCATTGCTTGACTGCCTTGGTTAGATGATCCTTATCAATTCGCAATGTAAATATGTGCATCAGTAAGCCTTCTTATTCATTGCCTTCCTTTGGGATAAACAAATATGATACCCTGAATACTTCCGGGTGAAATGCTACAACGGTATTTTCCGTGCGCTTGTGGATTTTACCTAATTGGCTCTAGGACATATTAATGAAGCATTTATGGCATCTTGCCAGAGATGATTTATTAGTATGGCTTTGCAAAAGTCAACAGTCATGAAGTTAACAAAAATCACAAGAAGAACTTCAAGTCTAACATGAGAAATAATCAACAAAAGAAAAAGAAGTTAGCCCATGTTAAGTGATTCAAGTGTTCAAACATGGGACACTATGCCTCTATGTGTTCCATGAAGATTGGTGATGAAACCATACTTCTAAAGAAGAAGAAGACAAGAAGAAATAAAAGGAAGTGTTACAGATGTGATGAGAAGGGTCATGAAATTGTTTCATGCCCTAACATAACAAATGATGATTTTGAGTCATCTAAGAAGTGGTTCGCCGGCAAGGAAGCAATAATTAAGAAGCAAGATACAAAAGTGTCTTGCATGAATAAGAAGCGTATTTGCTACACTTGCCGAGAAAAGGGACATATTGGTAAAAATTGTCCCATGGGTAACATTCCTAAGCCTATTCATTCCAAAGATAATCATTTTCTTAAGAAAGCTAGAAGGGGTAATATTATTGCAAATGTTGTTAGGTCACACAATGCTAACGCAATGGCCATTTGGGTGCCTAAACCTCTTGTGACTAACATACTAGGACCCAATGTCACTTGGGTGCCATGAAATCCTTGATTTGCTCAATAGGTACTTGGAGGTGCATTGAAGACTTGACACACTTGATATGATTTATGTTGAACATCTTAAGTCAAGATCCTTTCAAATTGATATTCCTCACCACTTATGGAAAGGATGTCAAGTATGAATATTAATGGTCTACAACCCCAACCAATGTCTTCTCGGTAACAAGTATTTACATTGAAAGTCTCTATGTTCTAGCCTTGTGTAGGCTTAAATCTTTGTTCATGCATATCATCCATGTATGTTGCTTACACACTTCATTTGTACGAATTTGAGAAAAGTGATGGTTACCATGTTTCGGGAGGTACTATATCATTCCATATATATTGCAACCCCAAAATGAGAATGAATTCTTATTGATGCTATAATAGTTTTTGAAAAGGTTTTTAAGTAAACTTCAAAATATTTCGAACGGTTTGCCAAGTTGCAAAAAAATGTTTGAACATATTCATTTTGTCAAACAAACATGTGCTTTACAAACAATATGTTTTACCATCAAAAGAAACCGTTTATAGAAGAACTTTCAAAATAAATTATTTTGCAAATTTCTCTAATTAGTCATGGTCAATCTTTCGGTATTTAAAATTGTTTTACAAGATCAATGGTTTTGAAAATGGTATTTGATTTGAAAAATTGCTCGAAAAACTATCTTGACCAATTTCGGTCCTATTCTAGCATCAAGTGAGCCTTGTCACTAGTGCCACATATTTTGTATATGCTGGCTCACGGTGGTATTTGTGACTCATAAAAAGGGTAAATTCAAGTGACTCATCACCTTACTTAAATTTGTATCAATGGAGCTTTGTTTTAATTATGAGCATTCTTTTGATCATCCTTGAGACAATGAGATACTCATGCTTCTTTTATTACTAAGTGTAAAGAGTTCGTCCTTTTAATTTGTTTAATTAAGGAGCATGAAGAACTTATTTGTCTTCTCTTTGCAATGAAAATATTGTTGTTAAGACTAACCTTGTGCAAGGGAATGTGAGAAGATCAAACATGAATACTAAAGCTCAAAAAGACTTGGTGGAAGAAAATTTGAAGCAATGTCAAACCTCTTCAAGATATTGGTAGACATGGGCAGGAGCTTGAGCCGATGGTATTGGGTTGCTCAATGCAAGATGGTGGATCTACCATGAATAAGCTTGTGGAGGGATCAAATATGACTTGCTATATTATAATGATGATGACTAAGTTCTATTAGTGCAAGTTCAACATGAATGATGATTGTATGACAATAAAGAGAAAATTCAACTATGACCATGCATGAAAAATTTTATAACCATTAAAGATTTTGTATCTATTCTTGTCAATAGTTGAGTTGGACATCATGGAGGGATTTCGAGCTTGGTATATATTCTTGATGGTTTGCATATACAAAAGAATCCAAGCTCTTGAAATGATGAGCATATTTGAGGTAACTTTATCTATGGCTTATATAAGTTCTCTCTTTCCTAATAATAAAGAGCAACTAGATTTCATTCTTTGTTTTTTGCATGTTGCTCTATATCAGCAATCATGTCTTGACACATGCACTAGTTGTTCTTTGTGATTATTCCTTTGTGGTCTTGATAAAATTTTATGCGCTTATCATGATTGTCATGTTATATATTAGGATTTGCTTATATGGTAGATTGTTATGCTTCCTATTATCTTTGTCAAACAATCCACATGATTTCATGTTTTTCTTCATATAGAGGGGAACAAATTATATGTTTTGGTAAAGTCAAATGCTCAATATCCCAACTAATTTTATTCTATCAACCTCTCTGTTTTGCACTCATCGGCAGTGCCGGTGATCTCCATCGGTAGTGTCGATCCTCCTATATAGAGGCGTTATAGAGCACAGACATCTCTCTCTTTCTATCTTGCCAGCATCGGCAGTGCCGATGGCTCCATCGGCAGTGCCGGTCATGACATCCAGAGAGCACCTTTTCTATCTAATTTCAATCAGCAGTGTCGATCACCCTGATCGGCAGTGCTGATCCCCCTACAGAGAGTAAAAAAAAAGGATAAATTGTTTTTCTTCATATGGCTTATGGCATGTTGCCTCTCTCAAATTTATTTATTTTTCCATAACCCAAGATATGGGATTTGTTCCCTCTCGGGTTGTTTTGACTATGTGCATGTTTGTCAAAGTAATTCAAATACTTGTATGCACAAATTTAGAGGGAGAATATACTATGTCATTGGTACATGAGACTAACATGTCTATCAAGTATCTTGGTAGTTTCTTTGTTTTCCCTCCATGTTTTAGAAATTTTTCCTATGTGGTGGATGAAGACCAAGGAAAACAAAATGTACCAAATGAATTGAATATCAAAAGGAACAAAGGCAACATATACTTGAGGAGAATAATATTGTGAAGATGTTTGCTTACAAGATCAACATATCAAGTGATGAGGAGGAATTACAATCTGTTTGGATGCCCATGAACCGTCATGGACAATCTTTGAAAAGGCTCCAAAATATTTATTTTCCCATGATGAGTATATCGGCTTTGAGAGGATATAAAGATTTCACTTTAAAAAAATAAGAAGTTGAAGCAATGAGAAACAAAGTTTTTCAAGGATATCAATCTTATGAGAGTATCATCAAGGAGAAGTGATGGATTAAGGGGGAACCTTATATTGATATTTATTATGAAAGGAATAAAGAATGGTGAAAATATCCTACAATCATTTAAGGATATCATTTTCATAGCATCATGAGTACATGAGTTGTTTCTATGCCTACCTATCTATTACTCATGTTTATTATGTTGTATAATGTAGCTCTTTGTGATCTACCAACTTATATTCTCTTTGGTTCATGAAAGTTTGCTTTCATATAATTTGCACTTCATGAAAAATCTTTTAGAATATATTTGCCTTCTTGGACCAAACGATATAGTGCAAATTGCCCTCTTGTTTGTTACATTATTAATGCATATGTGTATGTTGAATATTCTACTATGCATAGTTTAAAGGGGAGTTGCACTATGTTTTATGAGACTAATGAGGTTGCTAAGTTTGTACATGGATACATAGTTGTTTTTTGTTAAGATGGACATATCAAGGTATGTATTCATGTTCTTGAATTATCTTGTTGAATTGTTTTTGTTTATTATTAAGCGCATATCATGGGATGTATTTCCTTCTTGCCTTTTTAATTACTAAGTGCATATGATTTTATTGCATATCTATGTATGCCCATCATATGAAGGAAATTATTCTATGTTTTTGGTATTGAGACTAACTTAGTTTGAGCTTCATATGATTTAGTCTCAAAATGTGATAAAAGAGTGACTCTAAAGTTATGCTTGCTATTATTGCCCATTATTTGAAGATGCATTCTTTGGATTCTACTTTCATGTGATGAACTCCCTATGGTCATATCGCTCTGACATATGCTCATAGTCTTTGTCATGAGATTCTTGCCCTTTTTGGTGCTTGATGCCAAAGGGGCAGAGAAAATGAAGGATATACAAGGAGGGAGAGATGAATGAAGAAAAGAGCAAAGAGAATAGCTCTTATGTGCATATTGTTTTCCATTATCATTATTTGCTAGTGTTGTCATCAATCACCAAAAAGGGGGAGATTGAAACGTCTAGGTCTCTAGCCTTGAGTTAATGATGAGTTTTGGTGATAAATGACAATGCATGTTGGAACTAACCTTTTATATAAGTTTGTGAGTTCAATGTTAGGTTATGTTCTGGCATCAAGCAAAGGTCAAGAATAACATATTCATAAAGGCTATGGACCCCATTACAAGATAATTGATTGATCGTATGTTGGAAATTCTCATATTATATGGTGAAGATTCTTGACAAAGGATGATGGTAATCAATGTGTTGACAAAGGTGTCGGTGGACATAATCAACACCCATGCTTAAAAATAAAGACACATCACATGTTCAAAGGTCAAACACAACATATTATTGATTCATGACAAGGGATGATATTGATGATAGTGTTGATTGTTGATACAAGCAACACGTATACATAAAGAAGATCAAGGCACTTCATGAAGGAGAATTAGACATCCCTATAGTTGATGATGTCAAAATGGTTATGTTAATACTTGGTATTAAATGAGAATATCAATGCAAGTATTAGTTGGAATTCATGAGTTAATAAGTGACGATGGTCAAAGCAAGGATGTTATTATAAAATTGGAACATGGATTTCTAGTGACCATTTACAAGAAGATAAAAGTCATGAATTTGGAAATATCATCTTGGAGATCAAATTGATAAAGTGGATGCATTGTTGATGTTGGATACAAAGTAGTGTTGCATGGAAAGGTGGTGAAGGTTAGGCAAGACTCGGCTGCGATGGACCATGTGCGAGGGTGAAGGGCAAGCAAGAGGCTTGGAGCCGAAGGACCAAAGGCAATGGTGAAGAGTGAGTTAAGGCTTAGCGCGATGAACCGTGCAAGACCATGTGAAGATATGGATTATCCACATCACTCGTTTAACAAAAAATGAAGATGATGTTGATATGTCACAACGAGTGCAATTGACAAAAAGAGCTAAAGGTGAATATAAAATGTCAAAAGAATACTAAGTGGCTCGAATATAGGAAGTTGTGAAACTTCATAAGTGGATGAACATCAAGCCTATCTCATATGGACATTGCTCAAGCAAAAGGTATAATATTGGATATATATGTTTATTGATGGTTAATCAAATAAATATCCAAAATGATCAATTGCTTATGGAGTTGGTGACCCTCAAAAAGAAAGAATAATATATGAAGATGTTCCTTTTGACATAGATTTTCTAGTTGCTATTGAGTCTAGGAATGTCGTACTATAAAGTGGGATGCAACTTTGATGGCTTTGCTCTTGTCTCAGTGCTAAAATTGATCCAATAACCTTTGGGGGAGTGTTTAGCATTACTATGTGTGATTTTGGAGTTATGTAATAGTTGGGTTGGATATCCCTTTAAATTATCTTTCCGTACAGTCCAAGATCACATAAATTGGCCTCCGGAGTCAAAAGTTATGGGTATTTCTCTTTTGGTTGTCTGTCTATTTTTTACCAGTCGGTAGCGCCAATCTGGACATCGGCAGTGCCGATCCAGAACTCAACAGAACATCTTTTTCTTGCCCTCTGTGACTTCCTCATCGGTAGTGCCGATCTGGGGATCGGCAGTGCCGATACGGGACGTCCAGAACCCCAATGGCTAGTTTTTGAGCCTATCCTATCAGCAGTGCTGATGCCGGGCGTCCAGAGCCCAAACGGCTAGTTTTTGAGCCTCCCCTATCCCTTTGTTCCCAACGGTTGGAGTGCTGAAAACACATCAAAGAAACATCCATTTGAGCCAAAAATTACCTCTCCACTCTCTACTGATTAGTGCTATACCTTGTGAGTGAGATTGGGTGAGAGATTGAGAGAGAAAGAGAAAAACTCCATTGTTGAGCACTTGAGCAAGCAAGTAATCGTTGTGGCATTTTTTACTCTTGGGGATTCATCCCCTAGACAACAAGGCGTTTCCCGGTGAGCTCCCAAGCTTGTGGTGAGCCACGGGAAGTTTTTGAAGGTTTTGATTGACCTCCGAAAGGAAGGAATCAAGAGAAGGAAACTCGAGGAAAAGGGTTAAAAGAGACCTGGCTCAAGTGTGACCAGGCCCCTCAACGGAGACGTAAGACTCATTAAGGAGTCCGAACTTCAGTAAACAAATCTTATGTCTCCATGTGATCCTTTTTCTACTTATTGCATTATATTCTTGTTCTAGGGTTTGAACTTGTGCTATCTCTAAATTCCTCAATCTACTTATGTAAATTTATCTTGTTGTTGCAAGCTTGCTTAATTGACTTATATTGCCTATTATCATCTATCCCTTCCTTTACACTATAGTAATACTGCTTAGACTTAATCTTTCGTGTCTGTCTTTACCTTATCAGCACTGTCGGTTGCCCCGTCAGCAGTGGCCATCGGCATTGCTGATCATACTGTTTTTTTGTTAAGTCTAATTTCACAGGAATTTATAGAATCACCTATTCACCCCCCCCCCCCCCGCCCCCCAGGCGACATCAAGGTCCTTTCAAAATTAAAAGGTAAGAAAATTAGGGTATGCACTTATGATATGTGGGATCAATTAATTCATACTTGCTTGCACGTGATATTAGAATTTGCAATGTTTCTTATCTTATGTATATTTAATCGAATAATTGGCAGATGTAAGCATAACGAGATTATTTAGTTCTATTTTGGAATCAAGTAATGGCAGAAACATTGAACTGTTTGAGAAAGAACAACCCAATGCTAATGTAGAAGGTCAAGATGGCAGCAAAATTGGAGCCCCTGCAGAGGAAACACAAACTGAAGAATGTGATGAACTTATCAAAGAATTCAATGAGGATAATATTATTTCTGATCATGGACTTTGTATTCCAATTGAAAGGTTTCACCCTAACATGTGAAGGAAGGGACTTATATGCATTCTTCCAAGTATTGAATCCGATCTTAGTGAAAGCATCATGTCCAAACTGACCATCTTCAGTGTGGAAAAGATTCTGAAATAAGATATAAAACTCATTTGACTACAGCTGTGAATTCTGCAAAATATCTCATTAAGCAAGGTCTTCCATCATAAGTTTCAGGATTATGGAAAATATTCTGAAATAAGATATAAAACTCAGTTGACTACAGCTGTGAATTCTGCAAAATATCTCATTAAGCAAGGTCTTCCATTTCGAGGACATGATGAATCTTCATCATCTACAAACAAAGGGAATTATCTAGAGATGATTGATATGTTTAAAGAGATGAATGATGATGTCAGAATTGCATTCGAGGAGTTGTGTCAAGCTAATGCTAAAATGACTTCTGCAGATATTCAAAAGGAACTTGCACAAGCATGTGCACAATTGGTTACCAAAGTTATTTTGGAAGAGATTGGGGATCGTCATTTCTCTGTCCTTATTGATGAATCACGTGACATCTCAATCAAGGAACAAATGGTTGTGGTTATAAGGTAACTATTTTAATTGTGTGTTTGTTTCTAGCTAAATTGTCATCTTTTTGCAAGGCATAGTGTTTGTTGTATTAAATAATTAATGCTATTTTTTATGTGTTATGTAGGTTCATAAACAGCGAGGGAAAGGTTTTAGAGAGATTTTTAGACCTAAAGCATGTTAAAGAAACATCATTAGAGGCATTGAAAAGGGCTTTTGTTGAAATGCTTGGTACTCATAAGCTACCAATTGCTAGGATCCGAGGACAAGGATACGATGGAGCATCTAATATGAGAGGTGAATTTAATGGTTTGCAGAAACAAATTCGTGATGACAATCCATATGCATTTTATATTCATTGCTTTGCACACCAGTTGCAGTTGGTAGTGGTTGCTGTTAGTGAATGTTGTGTAGGTATTAAGGATTTCTTTGACTATGTGAATTTGATTGTAACCAATATTGGTGCCACGTGCAAGAGAAAGGATTTATTGACTCAAAAGCACCATGATAATATCTTGGACAGATTGGACACTGGAATGATACTTTCTAGGAGAGGTAAGAATCAAATGACTACCTTGACTAGACCTGGAGAAACTAGATGGGGCTCACACTTTACTACATTACTTTGTATTGAGTCAATGTGGGATGCTATTCTACCAATGTTGACTTTTGTTAATCAAGATAAAAGGCGTCCAAACAATGTTAGAGGCTTGGTACACTTAATGGAGAGTTTTAACTTTGTGTTCATTATGAAAATAATGTTAAAATTGTTTCGTATTACAAATGAGTTGTCACATCTTTTGCAAAAGAGAGATCAAAATATTATTCAAGCCATATCATTGCTTGTGGATGTGAAAGCACGATTGGATGACTTGAGAGACAATTGTTGGGAGGAACTATTTTCTGATGTTACAAGATTTTGTGAAGCAAAGCAAATTGAGATACCATATATGAATGCACAAAGACCAAGATGGGGCCGCTCAAGGCAAGAAAAAGGGATTATGATCACCGAAGAGCACCATTATCATGTTGACACCTTCTATGCTGTAGATGCCGTAAACACAGAGATGAATCATCGCTTTAATGAAGTTTCGTCTGAGTTATTTGTGCGTTTTTCTTGTCTGAATCCAAGGAACTCTTTTGCTAAGTTCAATGTGGACAAACTTGTTAAGCTAGCAGGGATCTATGGTGCTGATTTCTCCACTGATAATCTTTCAAATATAACGGATCAACTTCAAACCTTCATTCATCATGTTAGAAGAGTTAATGATTTTACTAGCTGCCATGATTTTGGAAGTTTGTCAGTGAAGATGGTTGAAACCGAAAGAAATTTGATGTTTCCATTGGTCTATCGTCTAATTGAGCTAGCACTACTCCTTCCAGTAGCAACGGCATCTGTGGAAAAAGCCTTTTCAGCTATAAAAATTATCAAGACCGCTCTACCGTATGGTGCGTACTATGCTGCGTGCCCGTCGTGACATTTCAAGTTGGTCATGGATAGCCCATTCGTTCATGTTGCCTTGTCTGCCTCATCCAACCCCAGGCTGTGAGGGTCGGGATAGACGAAGACGTTCCAATCCCTCCCGAGCGATCGGGCAAGGTGTTGTCTTTTGCCTGGCGTGTGGCCACCGATAAGGATTTGGCTAAATCCACACTGTCATTTCCGGTTTTTCCCAACCCGCTACTCTGGGTATGTCAGTGCCACATCACTTCCCTCGTCATCAAACGGGATAGGTTTCTGGCGGGAGTTGGCAGCACAGCGTCTGACGCAAGCGACACTATGCACGAACACGCATCTGTCATAATTGCAAGCATTGAATGCTTGTCCTTATCCTATCCTAGTCATGTTATCAACGTGCTTAACCCCGTGCACGGAGGTCAGGAGACACGGGATGGGTTCGACGCGGCAGTGCCTGACCCACTCATAGGGGTCGAACAAGGCGAAAACGGTCAACTCTACTCATGGGGTCGGACGAGACGAAGGCAGGGCAGAGTTTTTTGCCTGTCGTTGACTACATCACTTTGATGTTGACTCTGTCCTCGTGGCTCCACTAGTATTCACCCCGACAGTAGTACACATGATTTGCAGTAAATAATATTATATAATAAATTCAAATACTAATGCAGCTATTTTTTAATCGTGTTTTAGCATATATCCGTTTCCTATTGCTTTACTTTCTGTCCTATGGCCTATGTAGCTCCATATTTTATAAAACTGTGGAGATTGTTAACTTTGGCGCCTTAATATTGTAGAGACTCGTTATCTCCTTCCTGGTTTGTTGCTTGAGGCAGCTCAACAATGGATTTTGCTAGTATGTAGGTCCGTGAATGAAGATTCTTCAGACCTTTCATAATCTGATCATGCCTACAAAGAAAAATAACACAATTAATCATAGATAAGCATTTTGGTATTCTAGCTTGCATATTAGCATATAGAGGATTCTTTGACGAAGTACCACGATTGTAGCAGTACACGTAGCATGTGGTGAGTATGCATGGGGAAAGAACTTACACATTAACATGATCGGTAGTCATGATAAGAGTTCCAGACACTGAATCAATCTTGGCATCCAGTTTTGAACTCCTAACCATGTTTGTTACCCACAATTCTGCCTCATAACGCCTCATGTTCATTTTTTCTGCGAGAATGCTTTTTATTGCAAAAATAGTGAACCAAATTAAATCATATTCCTAGATCTGTTAATAGTGAAGTTCCTACAAATGAAAGCCAATGGAAAATATGTTGTGCCCTCCTTATACTGAAGGCTGGACTTATTGGAACTTTTTTCTTAAGATTGAAGGTTGACATGTTCTTGAACCATCAGCAATCTACTTTCACTTTAGAACATGGCGTTATTCCTAACAAGTGCATTCAACAATCTGATCACTGATCTGTAAACCAGAACGATGATAGCACATGAAATAAAATGCACTAGAATTGTCGCGTGGCAATGCGCTTCACGATACAACTACAATTATGATGTATAAATATTTGGATTATATATATAGCAATATAGTGTCACAGATCTCTAGCTCAAAAAATTTTCAAACAAATTATATTGCAAGTTTATTCATAACCACATTTATATGTGAATGTAGAAGAATGATGTGCTAAAATTATGCAACAAATAAGATGTGTTCCAGCATTATTTTTTGAAAGTGAGACATTTAGATAACTAAATTAGTTTATTTGAACATTTCTAAAATAGGATTTTAGAAAAAAAAAATTAGATATAAAACAAACTATAAGTTTTACTTTATTTTAGTGCTTCATTGTCATTGTTACAATTGATTTTCAATGACCTTTTAGTTCTCAATATTTTTATTTATATACACTTAAACATTTAAAAAAACAATTTAATACAATCATATAAAAGTGTTGGATACACATATTTTCTATAGGTAAGTTGACGCAGGGTCTAAAATAAATTAGTTGCTATTCACTTATCAGACAAAATGAGTCTAAAATAAATCCAATACATATCAATGTGGAGAAACATTCATAAAAAAATATATCTAAGAATAAAATCAACTAAAAAGAATAAATGTTGAACTCACAAATAATCCATAGAAACAATTTGATGGTTATGAACTATGAATCTCATATATTGATTTCTTATAACAGTATTTCAATCAACTCTATTTTATTTTTATTCTTCATATACTTCAAAAAAATTTATTTTATTTCAAAAAATCAATCCCACCTTTTAGTACATACAACAGTAGATGGTAATGTTAATCAAGTTTTATTTTGTATATTTGTTACATGGCTATATCTTATTTTAAAACGTATACTTATTTTCAAGAAAAATATAAATGAACAAAGAGATTGGTGAGTTGTGGTTTAAAAATCTTATATCTTTTTTTTAGAATAATGTTTGATATTTTGAAGGAAACGTTATTCTGTTTCAAAAGATTACTCTCATTTTTTGTCTACATTTGTGGCTAGCAATGTAAACCAAATTTCATTGTTCATACTTGTTTTATGCCTACACAATATATAGATTTTTTATAAATGATGTGTTATATCTATATATCAAAAGAATCAAAAATACTTATTTATTCAAAAGATGCACAACTAATTAATATTGAATCTTTGTTTGAATGCGAGATTTTCCTAAGTGGATCAAATGGATTACCAAATACAATTAAAAAAATCATGATAGTTCTTCATAAAAGAAAACTACAGAAAAGGTGAATCTCATATCTTTAGTTCACAAATTAGCAATTTTTTAATTCTTTCTTGAAGATTAAGAACTTTTTAACTTTATGAGAAATGTTCATAGATGCATTAACTCTCTTTCTTTGTGTATTTTTTATCATTTTTATTATGATGGAGTTGTTGAATTGTGAAGAAAAGATCTGAATAATTTAGTTTTGATTATCTAGTGGATCTTCTTGCAAAATTTTGGAAGTGGAAGCACTGAAAACAAATTATGTATTTATAAAGGGCTAGATAGAACTTGTAGAGGTGGAAGGACCAAGAATCAAGATTTTATCAGTGAAGAGTCTAGATATAAGTTGTAGGGAATGGTGGAAGGACCGAGAAACAGTAGCTACTTCTGGAAGGATTTTGATGTAATTGTTACATATGCCATCCAACCCTCCGTGTTTCTCCAAGGAGAGATCCAACGATTCACGTTTAATAGATGACATGGCATGCTATTTTGTATGGAAACACACACGTTTTAGATATCTAAAGATAAAGATATGGAGTTGAAGCTTTGATGATGTTCACAAGCGAGTCTAATACTCTGATATAGTGATATATCATCTAACGGTACACGGTAGTCCAAACAAATATTAGACAATAAACACGCAGAATAACAAACATCTTAGAAAATTCCTTAGTATGGACATAGCACGCTGATGGTTATAATTATGCATTCTTCCAGCTAATTGTTGCAACAAAACTATGAGTCATTAAAATTTGAGTACAGAAATACCCACCGAAAATCGATGCGCTGGTGTATGCAGCAATAAGTTTCGAATAAAAGCATACGAGCATTTTCAAGGAATTCGTCTCTCAAGGGAATACTAATGAAATTTCCTTCCTCAGTGTGCCTTCCCAGAAAAGGATCATTTAGTATAACCTGGACAGGCGGCCATTAGAACACAACAAAAGTAATACAGCTAGTTATAAGACATATAAATTATACTCAATGTTAGTTGTTGATGGCAACAAGTTAGACAACAAGTTGTCTAGCATATGGGAATAATATTATCATTCATAGTTGAGGCAGCATTATGCTGAGAAATAGAGGTAAGTATTATCAAATTCAATAATGTACAGTGTTAGTGTTCAACCATTGGGTATGCCTTCACGGCTTCACCTGTGCTACTGACAATGCAACTAGAATAACTACCTGGACATGAAAAATATTTACCCAGCCATAATTGAAAAGCATTAGCAAGGGATGATTCAAATTGGATGCTATGCCCCCCAAAAACGGCATCTATCTGGTACACCATCTTTCAAGCTTTTCAGTATTTCAATAGGCACATACATGTAGTAGAATAGTTATCAAGATGATTAAAAAAAACCCTGAAAGTTACCTGTTCACATTCCATTAGTTTCTTTGGTACACCATCAAAGTCGTAGTTCACGTACAAGCATTTCAGGAATTCAGTTATAGGATCCTTGTAGCAATGGTACTCCTGTTGAATGACTTTAATCAATTCTTTAAGCATATTCCTTCTCCTTTTGTTCACAATAACTGCAGCAGCTAGGTATCTCAAAAGATGATGCGCATTTGTCCGAATAGCATTCAAGTACCTGGAGAATTAAAAAAATCACTTTCACTGTTTATTAAAAAAAATGTTTTGCTGTTTAATTTGATAATACAGAAGGAAGAAATGGACTAAAAAGCAAACTGAAACATCAACAAGAAAGTTTTAGAACCTCTTATATGCCTATAGTATTTCTATCGTTCCATGTACCACACTCACATCTGCTGCATATTTGAGAATAAGGAGATGCTCTCTTTGTATGAAAAATAGCATACACATTTGTTCTGTTTGGGGAATTGTTTTCTTCCATTCTGTAATTCACAACATGGAAGACATTACCGAGATCCTACTACTGATATAAAAAATCACTTTTATGCTAATATTCCAGGCGGACCTAGCTGCTTACTCAAGTATCGGGCTAAAGTGCTACTGATTGTAAGACCATAATACAAACACTAGAGTCATTTTGTGCTTTTATTAGACAAACCTGTCCTGGAAGAACAGATCAATGATCCCATTTCTGCCATTTTCGTGGTTGAAGAAGATGAAGAGACTCCAATGCATCAGCCATATCCTGTTCTGGAGTTGATTGAAGGGTGACAAGAAGTTCTGTGAAAAAAAAAGGGAATCAGATAAGACGCAAAGTGGCAAGCTAAAACCCAAAAACACAACATCAAATTTATGAGAGGAAAACCATCGAATCAATAATCTCTTTTAAGCGATTGAGCTCTTCAAGCGCAGCATCCCAATTGTGATTCAGAATCTCTGATGCCAGTATCCCCCACGACGCGCTCACGCTCCTCTCGCTTTGTGTGCAGAAAACACGGTACTGGTACAGGTACTCAACAGCGAATGGGTAATTCCCGCACTCGAACCAGAATTTAGCAAGGTCATACAAACCTTCGATCTGTTGAGGACCAATCTGCAATTGCTTTAACAGCAGAATTCTATCAGTTAATATGTCCACCTCAACGACTCTCCTAAATTCTGCTCTTAGTTATCGTACACCTGGAGAGTACCGAAGATTTTTATTCACAGTCAGTGCAATCCAAGAATTAAGTAAAAAGTGGGGAGAGAAAAATGAAGGTCGTCGATGAGACGGCATGCCTGGAAGCGCTGCTGAATCATGTGGAGGTTGAACTGCCTGCCGGGCTCGGGCTTGAGTTCCTGCACGAGCTTCGGCTCCTGCAGGAACGCCACGAGCGGGGCAGCGGCCGCCTCCAGGGACATGAGCCTGGCGATGACCTCCTCGCGGCGCGCGACCATGTCGTCGGCGCCGAGGAGGGACCGGTGGATGTCCATGGCGTAGTTGACCATGTTGGTGCCGTCGAGGAGGGGGAGCTTGGCCTCCATGACCTCCGCCTCCGGGTAGAGACGCCGCTCCTGCACGAACTCCAGCAGCGGGAGCACCAGGTGGCGGTCCAACTGCGCCGCCAGGCGCGACGTCAGATCGTGCTCCGCCATGGCAGGTTCTCTTCGTCCCCGTGCGACGCAGGGCGCGAGCAGGTGTTTTGGTGGGGAAAGCGCGGGGTCGGAGTGGGTTTTGTCAGCAAAACGAAAGCAGAGGACTGCCGTCAAATTTGAATGTCTCACGGTTGGTTTTGAATTGTCATCCCCTCATAGAAAAAATAAATAAATTAAAACATGGAAAAACACGGTCACAGAATCTACTTTTTTCTACTTTTGTCAATTTCACGCCTGCAATTTCCAACTGGTTCCAAATGCCCTGGCTCAATCTTGTGCCAGCACACGTACTCTTCTCATTCATGGTCTCCTCTAGATTCCAACTGGTGAAGGTAGAGCAAAATTAAGAGGATGTTGTTTGCTATTCTCTAGGTTTTGTTTTTGCCTGTTTGTGGTATTAATTTTAGCTCATGCGGGTGCGTTTTGTGGTAAAAATTAAATATTATAACTGATCTTTCATGGGAATAGAATTGATTATAGGAATAAGATAAGAACAAAAGAAGAATGCACATTTCTGACCATCGTTAACGCCTTTCTTATGATCGTATTTCTCTATTACAAACTTATTATGTGGATTAGATGTATGTTGTTTTGTCAGGAAAAGAAGATGTGGATCAATCCTATTAAGCTCACTTGTTGTTTATAATATTACCAAGAAAAGAACAAGCTGTAGAGTAAGGTTATATTTTACGGCTGCTTCCATAGGGACATATTTTAATAACTTTACAAAGTGCAAAATCTTTTTGGTTTACATCTTTGGTTGATGTTTAAATCGTCTGATCCGATAAAAAACGAAGTTTTTTTTTATTTGAGAACAAAACGAAGTTTGTTGGTTGAACTGAGAGAGCATCCTGTCCGGTATTGTAGGGTCTTTCACTAGTGCTCTTGTCACTGTATTTTATCATGACCAGCTGATCTGATTCTGACCCAAAATCCAACCAAAGAGGGATACAAGGTCCACAAAGTCAATGAGGCCTGTTTGATGACAAATGTTGAAATTTCTTTTACCAAAATTTCGAATGAACAAGTCAATTTAGCCCATTGTTTGATGACAAAAACTGAAAATCCTTTTACCAAATTTTCCAGAGGAACAAAAGGATCCAGAGCAGAAAATTAGACTGGAGCACGTCGGTTTTAGGGGTTTCTCACGGTCACGGAACGGCTTCCAAACAAGGCCTTCTCTGGGCCGTCCGATCTCACGGACGACTACGATCGGCTCCTGATCCACAAAACCTCAAACCCTCTTCGTTCCGGCATCCGCTTCCCCCCTCTCTCCTCCCCGCGCCGCCACGAACGAGCATCCAGCCATGGCGGAACACGACCTGACGGCGCTGATGGCGGCGCAGCTGGACCGCCACTTGGTGTTCCCGTTGCTCGAGTTCCTGCAGGAGCGCCAGCTCCACCCGGATGGTGAGATCCTCGAGGCCAAGATCCGCCTCCTCAACGGCACCAACATGGTCGACTACGCCATGGACATCCACAAGTCGCTCCACGGCACCGACGACGTCCCCGCCGACATGGTCGCGCGCCGCGCCGAGGTGCTCGCCAGGCTCAAGTCGCTGGACTCCGCCGCCGCTCCCATCGTCGCCTTCCTCCAGAATCCGCAGCTCGTGCAGGAGCTCAGGCCCGACAAGCAGTACAACATCCACATGCTCCAGGAGCGCTTCCAGGTCTGAATCTCCTGCCTCTTAGATTTAATGGGTTGTAGACTGCCAAACTTTGGTGTGTGGCAAACTCGCAAGATGTGGTTGTGAAATTAAGAGCCATTTGCAGGATTTTTATTTTACTTTGACAAGGGATGGATCTTTAAGAGTTGGTGACGTTAGATGTGGATACATATAATTGATTACAGATTTTATCACGGTTCTGTATGTAATAAGATAGGGTCAGAATTTAACGAAAACGTTGAAGGGGGTATGCATTGTATTACCATAGCATGTTATGCGCTGATAAGATAATTGAATAAGTTTGTTAACAATGCAGATTGGTCCTGACCAGATTGAAGCCCTGTATCAGTATGCCAAATTTCAGTTTGAGTGTGGTAACTACTCGGGGGCGGCTGATTATCTGTACCAGTATCGTGCTCTGTGCACAAACAGTGAGAGGAGTGTGAGTGCCCTTTGGGGAAAACTAGCGGCAGAAATCCTTATGCAGAACTGGGATACAGCACTGGAAGAACTCAACCGCTTGAAGGAAATAATTGATTCAAAGGTTTTCCTCCCATACTTTCATGATGTTTTCTTTGTTCTTAGTGTACAGTATATAACTAACTTAGTTTGTTCCCTGAATGTTCTTCTTTTTCAGAACTTTTCATCACCTCTAAATCAGCTACAGAACAGGATATGGCTGATGCATTGGGCTCTCTTCATCTTCTTTAACCATGAAAATGGTAGAAATGGGATAATTGATCTATTCTTCCAGGACAGGTTTGTCTATTAAAAGCTCAGGCTGAATTAATCTTGTTCGCAGTTTTGTAGGTCAGACTGACTGACTTTTATTTACTTGTAACAAGAACTTGCTACTGGGTATTCTTGGCTAATAGATCTGTAAAGAACTAAAGATATCATTAGTTTAGAAATATCATTGAGTGATAATTAGTAATTGGTTATTTTTTAGCCGACAGAGTTACTACTCTTGAATTTGTGGATGTGGAAATGCAATGTTTCAGACATGCTATTCTTGAAATGTTTGAGTTTGCTTCTAAATTGTTCCTACTGTGTAATTTAGTTCAACAATGAAACTTATATCATTCAATTTGCCCATTCATTTTTCCCCTCAGGTACTTGAATGCTATTCAGACAAATGCGCCCCATCTTCTGAGATACCTTGCTACTGCTGTTGTTGTGAACAAAAGAAGAAGGAATATGCTTAAAGAGCTTATTAAAGTCATTCATCAGGAGCAGCATAGCTACAAGGACCCCATAACTGAATTTCTGGAATGCCTGTATGTGAACTATGATTTTGATGGTGCACAACAAAAACTCCAGCAATGCGAGCAGGTAGTATTTTTAATCAATCTCCATGACCATTCTGTTTGTTGACTGTTGCATGTATGTGCTTGTTGACGTAAAGAAACACTGAAAACCAATTATTCCTTTTATGAAACATGCTTTTGTGAAATGAGGCTGATCAGAAATTTATATAAACTTCCATGGCTTCCTTTATAGGTTATATTGAATGATCCTTTTCTTGGGAAGCGCATTCAAGAAGGAAATTTCATCACTGTTCCTTTGAGAGATGAGTTCCTTGAAAATGCTCGTCTGTTTATTTTTGAGACTTACTGCCGTATTCATCGCTGCATCGACATCAGGTGTGTGTTTCACTGACCGAAGCAATTATTGTATAATAATAAATTGGTGGGAACAAAATTGCAAAGTATCAAAACACTAAATTCAGTCTTCTAATGCACTTTTTATTTATGAACCGTCTGTCACTACATGTTTGCTGCCTGCCTTTTGTTTGGATTACTTTTTTAGTTATATTGCTACATGATTTCGTATTTCTTAGTGAGCAACTGTGCCCTATTGGGTAGTAACATTGCATTTTGCATGCTGTCATCAGTTCAGTTTGGATTTCTGTTAGTAATAGTTTGAGGTTGTTACTTTTGCGAGGATAATTCTAAGATTTTAACTAGAGGGAGACTCTAGTTGTAGCATCAAAGGTTTCCTGTGCAAACATTTCAGTTTAAAAGCATCCTTTTTTTAAGCTTGCACTTATATTTTATGGACTGCATAAGAACCTTGCTGTTAACAAATTTTTATGGACTGTATAAGAACTTATTTGGTGTCAAATTTCTATGGACTGTATAAGAAGTTTGTTGTTGACAAATCTAAGATGTCCTCACCTGTTTGTTTTGGAACAAACAGCAAGCTTGCAGAGAAGCTGAACATGAATTACGATGAGGCGGAATCATGGATAATGAACTTAGTTAGGAATTCAAAACTGGATGCCAGGATTGATTCTGTGTCAGGAACCCTTATAATGACAACCAATCCTGTCAATGTGTAAGTCGCTTTGTCCAGGCATACTCACCATATGTTGATTGTGGATTCATACCCTGTTCTCGTTATAGCTTCAACCCTGTGATCCAGTCTGAATAATCAAAGGTTTATTATAGCAAGAGTAGTAATCTGCTTTACTATATCACCCATTTATGAGACATCTTTTGCAGCCATGAGCAGATCATCGAAAGCTTGAAGGGTCTTAACATGCGGACTTTCATGCTAGCAAAGAACATTGTGGAGCCAGCCCAAGCAGCACAACAGGCAGCTCGGTGAAATTCTAACAAGCAGCCACAGTTTTGAGGAGCAAGAACCAATTTCAATGGGAACAGTTGTAGAATTCCTGTATTTTTTTTACTAGCAAAGCGTGAAGGGTCTTAACATGCGGACTTTCATGCTGACGTTTCAATATTTGTACTGGGATATGTTTTGAAAAGTGTTGATCCTATCTATTCTGTTTTTTTTTTTTTAATACTATCATCCATTTCGACCTGCGGGTAATGCATTCATTCAATAGAAATCAGATAGGAGATAACATAAAGTTTGGTATGGTTATATGTGAAAGAAGGTTCGTGAAAAGGTGCGCAGGATCTGTTATGAAGTGCACATGCGTATGATCTATGCAATACTCCTATGTTAAGAAACATGAGTATTTTAATTGTGAAAAGTGAGCTTTGAATTGATGGTTTCACTTACTAATTCTAATAAATTTATGCTTGCAAAAAAAATTACTTTTGAATACGAATAACCGTATCTATCTTGGGCCACAAAACTTGTTTATTTTTGTATTATTTGCTAGTCTAATTTGATTTGACATTGTTCATAAGTTTATTACATTTCTTGTTACTATGAAGCAAGCTTGGAAGTTTCCAAATAAATTCAGAAGGAAATGCATTGAGTGGACCGATGTTACCCTGAACCAACAAAATTTGTAATTTGTCTAAATTCAGTATAGGGATTATAATCCAAACTGTGCAATCCACATGTGCATTTCGATTGTCTCGACCCTCTCTTTGCATTGGTTTCAAATTTACCATTTCAAACATTTGTAAAATTGATCTAATCAAAACTGGTCTCACAGATTTTCATCATGTCGTCAATTTTGGTTGTCAATATATAAAGATAAGCTTGGATTTTAACCAATCTAATACAATTGACATGCAAAACAAAAGAAGATGGAGAATGAAAAGAGAAAGAAAGCAGTAAACCAAAACGAAAAGAGCAAATAAGAGAGTTGAATATCAAATTTAAAGTCTTGGTACTTGTACTGCTACTTATTCCGTTTTGTTATCTATGGCCAACTCTTTATATTAGCGACATTTTGATCCTTCTTCGTGGACGTCAAGTTTGCTCTTATTTTGTGCCTCTCTATACTATCCGAGTGTCTTATTATCCCACTACGTATCATTGTGTCTTAAAACATTCATTAGATATATGTCCAAATCATCTCAAATTATGTTATATAAGACTCTTATCGATTGGTGTCACTCCTAATCTTTATATGTATCATTCCGAACACCATCTCTTTTACATGGCAACAAATCTACCATAAATATGTATGTGTAGTTGTTGAATATGTCACCTTTTAGTAGATTCTTGTAGAATTTGTCTTCTATTAGCCTTTGTGCCACACCTTACTGCATAGGATACTAAAAATTTGACACCGCTTAAACTATTGGGCTTTAATTCTAAGATAAGAATAACATTTCATTGATATCTCTACTACGTAGTATCAATCCTAAGTAAAGAAAAAATGTCTTTCTTGGAGACAATCTGATCACCGAGATTGACATCTTCCTCCTCATGCGTATTAGCACTAAAATCCTGTTTTATATACTCCATTTCAGATCTACTAAATCTAAAATATTTTGATTCAAAAGTCTGCCTCCATAACTCTATTTTCTGATTAACCTCCATCCTAGTCTCATTGATTAGCATCACATCATCCACAAACAATATGTGTATATATCCTTATATGTCCTTTGTGGTCTTATCCATAACGGAAGCAAAAGCATATGATACCTAAACCCAAGAAATATATCCTAGAGCTCATTCAACCCGCATATAATTAGGAGGCCAACGCCTAGCAGCGGAGCTAGGATCCAAAGCTAGGGTGGGCCGCTAATTTTTTTTTCCTATACCACAAATTTGAAGTACAAGTACAAAAGCTCTTACAAGAGTATTCAAACACAATAATTTTTAGAGTAAAACTTCAATGCAAGTACCAAAATTCTACTTTGATGCAGTTTTCTTTTGCTATACCTCCATCTTTCTTCACGTTTTAATAATTCTGATATAGTCAAGGCTGTTTTAAAAAGAAATTGTAACATTTTAGTGACGATGAAGCTCATACCAGCCATCTAATTATGTGCTTGCTGCATCTATGTTGAAGATTATAAACTATCGGGTTTTAAATTGATGGATAATATAGCTATGGACCGACCTCTCTGCCTACATTTGATTTGTAAGATTTTCTGCTTTCCTTTAGTTACACCTTGTGCGTGCAAAGACATGTAGCATTCCAGCCAAATATAGTGTAAGAATTTCTACATCTTATTATTGAGCCCATTTGTTTAAAAAAAAATCTATAATGATTATGTGTAAAAGGTTACCAAAAAAAGGTGTTGTGTATATATGATTGTATTTACCCCAACCAGCATCAAGCAAGAAACAACAGGCAGGGAATGCATGGGACGATAAAAAAGTTGCACTAGCTAGAGAAGGCAAAATGGTTGGCACGGTCCTCCTCTAGCTCCAAGGGATTTGACGGATTCCTGTACCAATGCTCCAAGCCTTTGACTAGCGCTACGATGACCGATTTTCAAGGTGGGCCAGGGCCCATCCTGTCCTGGTTCCCTCACTACCAACGTCTAGAAATCCTTCAGGCCTTTCGTTTCCAGCTGATTGGACTAGCCCAAGAATTATTCTGGACTAAGAATAAGTGATTCAGTTATTTTCATTCTGGATCTCAAAAGGTGGAGAATCAATCCGGATCATAAACTATATGAAATAATTAAAATGGATCCTATTTCATTTTGGACCGGCAGTAACCGAACATGTTTTTTTCAACACAAACGATTTGGTTCTGGGCCAATTCATTCCGCATGGAATGGGCCTCGTTTCGGCCCATTCCGGCCGAACCGAACAAGGCCTTAGCTAGATATAGGCCATTTACAGTGTTGGTTCCGATGCTCGTCACTAGAGAGTCTCATTACCCATCATATAGAGCTTGTTTCTTAAGAGAAGGTATTATAAGTTTTAGTCAGCTGGCTATAAGGTTTTCCAGATCATCAAATTCATACGTGGAAGTGAGAACTGAGGAAAGGGAAGAGAGTCGGCTGTTGACGAGTCGCTAGCTGAATCACGTGCTCCAAGGCAAATACGTCTGCTTCTAGTCGAAGATGAGTATAAGAGCCAGTGTTTCCTCTCTCCAACCAATGGGTACTGCACACATGCAAGGAACATTAAATACTATATCTTTAATAGAGAAGGTAATAGCCGATCTAGTCGCCAACCTATTATATGAGTGTTTCCTTTCGCTGATGTGGCATGAATATCAGGCCAGCAGCTGACGATATTATTAGCCTTGCTCTAAATGGTGATAGCCATGGAAATTTATTCAGGCAAAATACCCAAAGATTTGGCCGTATGAGTAATTGTTATTGGACAACAATAGGATGTCTCGTTCTTCTGATACACATGCGCAAAGACAATTAGACAAAGACTTTGTTATGTTTCCTGTACTATGCATAGATGAAAAGATGGCCGAAGGTCTTTTACTTTGTTGTCCGGTCCTTGCCAGTTACCCAGCAACCTATAGGATGTCTTTCTTCTGATACTACTCGAAGACAAAGACTTTGCTGAGTTCCCTGTGTACACCTATGCATAGATGAAAAGATGTTCGAAGATCGTGTTTTACTTTGTTGTCCGTCCTTGCCAGTTACCCAACAACCCACTGACCTTTTTTTTTTTCATTTTAGTTCATTTTCTAAAAAGGAACTTTATGCCTGTTGGACAATTACATGTAGACATCACTGATCAGACTGTCGTGAATTATATATTCTCTTAATGTTTTTAAGTAAGTTTAAATAAAACTATGTCTTCAAGAGCAGGTACAATACTAGTTTGTCTCATGTAGTGTCATATAGTATTTTTCATGATATGAAAAAGGAAGAGTGCGATGAGAGAAAAAACAACTCATAAATATTCTTTTTTATATCCATTATTTAAGAATTATTAATCAATACAGAACTAAAAAGACCATATGTTATATGAGTGATATGATAAATAGTCATCCTATAAGTTACATGAAATTTAAGATTTCCATCCATAAGTCATTTTGTTGAATATCCCCACTCACCCACTCAATTTTGTTGCAAAAACCACTCTAGTTTGCACATGTTTAATTCATTTAACATGTTTTTGTTCATTTAGACCAATTAATGATGTTCTTATTAAACATATCAATTTTTAAAGATATAACTCTTCATACTTTTTTTAGAAAATATGTAGGAAAAAATGATAATTTGGAGTTTGAACGATGTCTCACAAAGTTTGAGATTTGACACATTTTTGTAAAAATAAGATGAATTAGATTTATTTAATTTAGTTTGTTTTATATTTATATTAGTAAAAACATATAAAATCAATTAAACGTGTGCCAACTATGTGACATTTCTGGTTTAAAAAAAAATTAATTACCTTTACTGTCGGTGGGACCCACCGGCCCCACCCGTCAGCCTCTGGCTCTCTCCACCACGCACCGCCTACGCCGGGGCAGCGCTGGCGCGAGCGCGAGCGCCGGAGGCGCCACGCAGCGCTGCAGGGCCCGCCGTCGCCGCTGTCACTCAGGGAGTGACTTTTACCGACTCCTCTCCGTTGCTTCTTTTCTCTCTCACTCGATTTCTCTCATCTCGCTCCCGCCTCCTCTGTTTTTTCTGCCGCCACCGCCGACCGGGCTTCGCCTGCTTTTCGCCGTCGACCTCCCGGCCAACACCCCTCTTCGCCGCGCAATACTCCCAGTATCCCACTTCGGTCGTCCAGCATCGTCTCCCGTTGAAGACCGCGACGAGGAGCCGTCGTTTGGTTCGGTGAGCACCGATGACCTCTTTCCGCCTTTCCCTCTAATTCAATTTCTACTCCCAACTATAATCAAATTCCTTGCAACGGAAGGTTTTTAGCTTGATTACCCCTCCATTTGAACTTTGTCCACTTGATTTGGACCCCGAATAATTCTCTGCTCCACGTTCTTCCCCGCCGCCGTTGCCGAGCCCACACCGCCACCGGCCGCCATCGTTGTTGCTCCGATGAGCCTGCTCATCGCCGTAGCCTTTTCTCCTCTGCCATTTGCTAGTACCGCCGCCCCTTCTCCGCGTTAGCTGGCCGAGCCGAGCTTGAGAACAAGCTCGAGCTCCGGCGGCAGAGTCGCCGCACGAACGCGCGCACGCGAGCTTGAGCGTTCCTTGATGCTGGGCCAAGACCGCGCGATTGGGCCGGCAGGCCGAGTCGTTGGCACGCGCGCGCGTCAGTGCTGCTGGGCCGTGCTCCCGCGCCATGTCACAGCGCTGTTGGACCAAGCCCAGTAGCAGCTGGGCTACCCGAAGGCCCAAGAGGTCGAAATCGAGTCTTTTCTTTTATTCATTTCTTTTCCCAGGTTTTTTATTTAAATTTAATTTCAGAGTTTAAATAAAACCTAGTAAATAAATTAGACTTCCCAAAATCTTGGAATTAATTTTGTTAGGTTTCAAATAAATTCCTCTACCACTTTACGAAATAAAATTTAATATTTAATTTATATGATTTTCAAGTATTTAATTAAGTTTATGAATTATCTTTTAATTGTTAATTAATTTATTTTCTAAGTTAATATTTATTTTGTTAATGAAGTTATTTTATGTTTAAATGGGGTAATTAAGGGATATTAATTTGAATTAAAACATGTTAAACCCTTGTCATTAATGAACTTAATTACTCTTATGTTGAAGGAAATACTTCAGACAAGAGTAATTAAAATTCTTAGGCTAAATATTCTATTGCATCATCATTTTCAATGCATTGCATGTCATATTTCATGCATCGTTGATACTAACTTACGACGTGCCGATGAATCGTATAGGACCCGAGATCGTCGAGCCGTCTGTTGATTGTGGGCCCGAGGTGGTAATTGTCGAGACCGCTCCCGCACCTAAATCATCATATCCGAACGAACCCCAAGGCAAGCCCCGGTGCATCCCACCTATGTTTTTAAATTCTTTCTTTTATCACAGTCAGTCGAGTCATGCTTGTGCATTAGGTTCCAGGAATTGATTGACACCCACCTGCATCACTACCGCATCCTATGATGTTTTTACCCTATACAGGTACAGATAGCACGATAGGCGCTATGCTTATGTCGTAGGATTGTCGGTAGCACTGCATAGGATGATCTTAAAGCATGGAGGCTTTAAGTTGTTTGAGACCTTTGAGAATTAAATAAAAGTTGATGATGATGATGATGAGACTGGACGGGCCCCGTAGAGGAAAGGGCAAAGACTGGGTCTTGCAAGGTGGTAGCCCCGTCCGTGTCAAATTAGGACCAAACCGTTGGCGGCTCCGTGAACAAGTATTGAACAGTACCGTCTATATGCTGGTATATGGGACCCAGTAAGCTGATGTACCATAACTACCTCAGTGGTAGGACGTATCCAACTTTCTTTTTCTGGCTGCTAGTGAGATTGAAGTCTCACGGGAGGGAAATGGTGGTCGTCCATGGATAACGTCTGGGACGGGTATCTAGTGGGGTCCCCATATTCCTGGGGGAGTTGGAAACGGATCGACCTCTGGTTGGGGTTAGTGGAAAAAGTTGTCATATATGACCAATGCGGTGCGTATATGTCATGTAGTTGGATTTTACCCAGCTGGTAGAAATTGATTTGAATCGCTGTCCCTCGCAGCAATGAGTACCGCTTGTTCGCTTGACGCGAACGGAGATAATCGAGAGTAACGAGAAGGAGAAGGATTATTTAAAATTATTTAGATTGGCTTGATTATTTATGATTGCAAATAGTTGCAGGATGCAAACCTTACTATTAATGAACATAATCTTGAGCTAAAATTTGAAAATACCTATCCACTAGTAAGTGCTGTTTTTCGTAAGTCAGAGTCAATCCACCAGCCAAAGGCCTAAGCATTCTAGGTGTCGGCCTTAGCGAGCCATGTTGACGTGTCAGTCTTGCGGAGTATATTAGATACTCAGGGTTTGTTCGAATTATTTTATTCTTAGGTGGTGAGCCAAGCTCTTACGGATGGTCAGAAGACATGCCAGAGGAAGGACAACTGTCGGAGGGAGGTTCTCTTCAGTGGGAACGCATCCCGTCTCCGGAAGAGTAGAAGACTAGGCGTGTCTTCGAGAATGAGCTAGATAGACGTGGTTTCAAACTTGGTTTTAAACAACGAACAAACTTCTGTTAAGTTTTTAAATCTTTGTTGTAATAAATGTTTCTCCGCTGTGAAACTTTTGCTTGTCCTTTTGAAAACTTGATTATATTATATCATGATGTAATCTATTTGAGCTTGTATGAATGTATGTGCTGTTGTAACTCGTTTCATCGAGTGTTCTCCTGTACACGATCCTGGTTCATCCCGGAGGGGATGTCACAAACTAATTGGGAGGGGGGGGGGGGATTTACAGGAAAAACCTCTTATGAGTGGAAATCTCAAAGTCCAAGCGATTTATGGGTGTCTATATAATTAGATCAAAGATAATCTATGAGAGTACATCATTATACTTGCTTTAAGGGAGATTTTTTTTAGATAATGGAACAAGTTTCCTTTGAGGGAGATGAAGTAAAAAAAAAAAGGCAGGCCGATTCCAACCCGCCCCTCGTACCATTCAATGGACCTTGCAGTTCACCACTCTACTCTGCAATATATCTCTATGCTCAGGAAAGCTTCAGTACTTCCTTCAGTGCACCATCTTACAGCAGGTACGCTAAATATTTACTTTTGATCCAAAATTGTTCCTTCATGCTAGAAATCCAGTTCAGCAAATTGAAATTTCTCATATGCTAGTACTGCACTGCTCTGTAATCCCGTCCTATAAATATCGTCTTATTCTGTCTCACATTTCGAGCAGGGAACGGACGATAGAATTGCTTGAATCTTCCTAAATGGCAGAGATGATCGGTTCTGCAGTTGTCCAGGAGACAGTTAGCCAAATCTAACTGGCCTTATCCACAAGTCTGAGGGCAAATCGAATGCCCATGAAAGCATGGAGAGGCTGGAGATGGCGCACATTAAGCTGGAGGCTGCTCTTGAGATATCCAATAAGTGGCTGATCACTGATTCATCATTGTTACGTTGGCGCAAGAAGCTGAAACGAGCTGCTCAAGACTGTGATGTCACCCTGCACAAATGCAAGCAGAGAATACTAGAAGAAGAACGGATGGAACAGGAGGTGAGGAATGCATCTTTTTCTAAACGGATAACGCATGCTTTTCTCTGCCTTTAGTAACAACAATGATTCGGACGGATCTATTGTTCGACGATTTGAGTGGTATGCCGATGGTGCTACTGAGTTTCTGAGATTCATGGAGGTCGGTGGTACACCATGCCATCACTTGCCCTTTGACTCCCTTGTCAAACACCTATTTGCTGGAAAGCAACTGCATCATAAGATCCTTCGTGGAAATGGGCATCCTTCATTTCTACTATGGTTGGTGCCCTACAGAACTGCTGACCATGGGATAGAGGCTACCCTGAAAATTATCCATAAATATGGCAATGCACCGGAGAAAAACTTTTTCCTTGGTGTAATGCTACAAATTTCAGAACATACAGACATAGTTGGGATAGTAATTAAGTGCTTGCAGTTATTCCCCCCTCATTTCCAGTCTACAATTGAAATTATTAAGCAAGAACTTTTTGAACTACCAACACAGGACTTCTCGTGGATGCCATGTGTTGATTTAATCCACTGGGACAGTCTTCATAGCTTTAGCACTCAATGGTTTCGCCCAGACCCATTATGTTGCAAGCAACATGATCAGAATAAGCTTCATCGCACTAGCAATCTATCCATAGAAGGATTAGGCGATGCTAAAGTCTCATGCATCGAGTACAATAAACAGAGGGCGTCACTGTCTGAATGCAAAAATTCTTTACAAGATTCTCCACATGTGCAAGTTGGACTCCTTTACACACTTCATGGTTCTCCAGAGAAGACATGCTGCCTGTGTATAGAAGTACAGCAGTGGATGGGGTCTATGGTGAGGAGCAACATTCCTCATACACAGACATTACCTTGGAAGAACTGAAAGAGACCATGCTGCCAAAGGCGATGGATTACTTCCACAAATATATCGAAATGGTAGTCTACCAAATGCTTTGGAGATCTAAACATGGAACCGCATACATTCAGGTTGAGAAGGTAAGCATGGACACTCCAAATGCACGGAGAAGTTTTAGGGTATCCAGGAAAAGAAAGCTTGTACAACTACAAGACCCGGAGCTGGAGAGTGCCACACATATGGTCGCTCACTTCCTCAACTCATGGGTTGCACATGCGCCCACCCGGCTACGAGGCTTGGTCTTGAGCTGGATTCGGAAAGAAATGGAAAGGCAGGCAGCACCAACGGTCCGGCACTACATCTGAACTTGCAAATCGTGTGACATGGATGGATAAGGGAAACCGAAAGGTAAAGACTGGAAACAGAATGTTCTGGAGATTGAACAGATCAAAATATTTGAATCACACTATATATTCATAATTGGGGATAAAATGCTTCTTGTCAGATACATAAAAATATAGATATATCATTGGTCCTAGTATTTTGTGTCCGATGCTCCAAGCCTCCAAATACAGGTGAATGAGGAGCAAAGCTGTAGCATCATGGTCCAGTCACATGTCAATATTTTGTTTTCTATCGGTCCTAGTATATATGCCACTGCACATATATCCAGTCTGTGTTTCCTTCTCAACAGCTGTCTATGCTGAAATCAGACGTACCTTATTATAAGTGCAGACTCTAATTGCTCGAACAACACCTCTAGCCATCTTAAAGGGGGAAAATGTTGTTCTATTTTTTATATACATGAAAATAAAACACAAAAAATGTACGAAGCCATGCATGAAAGGAACACAAGGCAACAATAGGGGCATGCACCAATTATTCCGTTCCACCTATACTGTATATAGTCAAATTGATATAAATTGTATATGCCAATCAATATTAATTATTAAACTACTAATAATTTCAAATTTAAGTGAAAGAATTATTTTAAATCATTCAGTCTCCTGTGACTAGAAAGCCAAATCCAACTATTTCCAGAATTAAGTTTGTTTTTCACAAAAAAGTTTGTTTTTCTAATGTGATGATGCAAAGAGGGTGCACCAGTAAATGCATTTGTTTATTTGTGTGTGTGTGTGTGGGGGGGGGGGGTAGTAAATGCATTTGTTGGACTTGGAAAATATGGCTTAATGCATGATCATTTAACGCAGAGTTGTTCATTAGTGTCACGGACGGACAATTTCAAGCCTCTAACAGAGGAGTGAGTTAAAAAAAAAAGTTTAGCTATCAAAATAGTCAAGAGAATAAAAATATGAAGGATACAATAAAACTTTAGTTAAATCCACCAAAGAAAATATCAACCTATCGAAATAAATAGCTGTAAAACTATGCATACTAATGTATATATATCTTTAGAATTGCAACCCACTATAAGTCACTAACTTCTAATTCTCTGTGATCATGTTGCGCCACATCACCTCAATTATTTTTTATTGTTAGATCTTTATTAGAGAGAATAGATGAGGAATAATATGATGTACTGTAATGAGTCTCTCGACCGGTACATATGAGAGTAAATAACTTGGAAGACAAGACACCTCCGAAAATACATATGACAGTCTATGATACATAATCTAAACTAACAAATATACTCTAACATATGAGAGTACATGACTTAAAGGACAAGGCACCTCCGAGGATATATATGACAATCTATGATACATAATCTAAACTACCAAATATACTCTAACAATCTTTACCTCTAATTTACATGTGTCCATCCATGCATGTATGTCAGGAGCAATATAATTAATCTATCAGTTTTTCTTCACAACAGAGGCATCCACCCATTTATTTTGTTTTAATTAGCTTATAATATAGTAGACTGACCGCACTCATGGTACTTTAAATCCATCATCTAAAAGAAATATTCTCTCCTAGTCAGCAATATTCTTTCCTCTATATTAAATTTTTCCGCACTCGTCATACTCTATATCTTATCCTCTATCCCAACTAACTCTATATGGGACCCACACATCAGCCACTTTCCTCCCTTTTTTCTCTCCCCCCTCTCTTTCCTCCCTTCCCAATCTCTCTCTTTTCTTCCACTGCCTCTCTCCCGGCACCAAGCTCCCCGCCTCCCCTCTCCCTCTCTCCCGCCTCTCTCCCCGTTGGCGCCCTCGAGCCCTACCCGCAGCCACGCCCCGCTGCCCGCAGCCGAGCCCCACCGCCCTCTCCTCCTCCGCCGTCTGCAGCCAAGCGCCGCCACCCTCTCCTCCTCTGCCGCCCTCTTCCTCACCGCCGACTGCCGCCATCCGGCCACCTCTGCGCCGCCCTCTTCCCCACCACTGCCCCCTCCACGCCGCCCTCTTCCCCAACGCCGGCTGCCGCCTGCCGACCCCCTCCGCGCCCCAGCCATCCTCCTTCCTTCCTCCCGCGCCGGCTTTCTCCTTCCTTCGGATGGCATGCGGGTCCCACAGCAGCAGTGCGTAGCGTGGGAATGCTACTCCGTGGGATTTGGCGTAAACGTGACCCATGCTACCGCTCGCGCTCCATTTACAGGATCCCGGTGCAGCTCGTCGTCCGCTATATTGGTCCTGCAGGTGACTTTAGAGTACCCCAGTGCAGTTAGTCTTAGAATAGCCATCCGGCAACATCCCTTCCAAACCGCACCAACTGCGCAAGTAATTACTTCCGCCATCACTACCCGCTTGGTACAAAAGAAGAAACTTTTGTCTTGATAGCTCCTTTATATAGCTCTATAACCGCAGTCTGTCCATGCAGTAAGCATTGGTTACTTTTGCTACCTCATCAACTTACGTTACTAATATATTAAATTATTTGCTTCCACGGACATGTATATTCATTGAACGGTTATTTGTCTTTCACAAGCATAAACACTAATGCCGGTATTACTGTTTAGTTTCCACTGTGCTACGCTGCCTATTTGGTTTCCTTCGTAATCAATTTTTGCTCTCTATATATTTCAGACCAATGAACAGGAAGCACAAAGCTGTGACGTGAAGGGCTTAATTTAGGCGCCCATATTAGCCATTTGTACTCTCTCTCTCTCACTACGGGAAATCGGGTTGTTGCAGAGTGTCCCAACGTTTGCCGAATGTACAGCTCGTTTGCCGAGTGTCCACTATATAACACTCGACAAAAATAGGACACTCGACAACTTGTAGCCTTTGCTGAGTACCATTGGGAAAACACTCGGTAAACATGATACCGATACTCGGCAAATAGGCTCACGTGAGTCTCATGTGAGCCAATCGGCATCGTTGACTAACAGCCATCAACTATTTACCGAGTGTCAGTGAATGCACATGACAAAGTGATCATTCTTTGTCGAGGGCAATGATCATGACACTTGGTAAAGTGACCATTCTTTGTTGAGTGCAATTGCAATAACACTCAATAAAGAGTGAAAACATTGTCGGGTGTGTTTGATAGGACACTCGACAAAGATGTTTTGCACCGAACTTTTTTTTACCGTGTGCCATGTTGCCACTCGGTAAATTCTTTATCGAGTGCCGGATAAAAAACACTCGGGAAAGAGCACTTTGCCGATACTTTGGACGTAGTGTCCTCTTTGCCGAGTGTTTTATGGCCTTCACGAGTGCTTGAAGCACTTGGCAAATCATGGATTTCCCGTAGTCTCTCTCTCCGATCTATTTGCTTTCTTATGAAGCAATGGAGTCCTAACTACTCTTCTCTGGTTTTGTGCAGATTTCATGCTATAGCTATACGTAGAGCTGTCCAAAAAGGCCGGGTCGAGTGGGCTGGCACGAAGTCCTTAAAAAAAAGCACGACATGAATCCGGCATGGCCCACTGATTTTAGGGCCCATGCTGACACGACCCGTTGGTAAGGGCCGTGCCTAGGCCGAGGAGCAGGCCTCAAGGCCAGCACGGCACGGCCCGTTTAGAAATATATTAATAGAATTATAATTTTTATTATATACAACAAGTCATTCTAGTCCAGTGGTAAAATCATCTATTCTCTTCCAAGAGATCTCTAGTTCAATTTCCATTTTTAGCATCTTATTTTCCTTATTTTAACACACTCAATTTTAATTGGGCCATCATTCTTAGTCAACCCATCATGCTTAGTGGGCCGGCCCGACACATTTAGACAATTTCATGCCGTGCCATGGGCCGGAGGTCGAGCCCTAGGACTGTCTCGGCACGGCCCAAAAAGGCCTGTGGGCCGTGCTGGCCCTATATTAAACATGCCCGTGCCTTTTAAGGCCCAGGCGGGCCGGGCCGCCCGTTTGGACACCTGTAGCTATACGTAGTGGAGGCACAGCACAATTGCCCATGTACGTTTTATTCCCTTCATACAAAAATCATGCAAACTCTCGACTTGCTTCCTAGACTAAATGTAGACACCATCGTACATGCAAATTCGATTTCCTGATCGTGTGTTAGTTTTAGCATTACAAGTTACCACCGAATGTTGTTTCATTTATTTATGTCCATGCATACACACGGTCATTTATTTTTCTCTGTCATGTTTGAAGTTCTAACTTCAGCAAGAATTTTCCTTTGGTTATCCGAAAAAGCTGCAATGCAACGCATACGGAGATTTATGAGGCTCTTACTGAGAGAACCATGTATTTATATCATTTTTTATTCATTTTCATTGTAAGCAAAAAAAAGGCTAACATAATTTAAGCAGTTGCAATCATGTTTTGTAGTCCATATGAGACAGTTCAACATAATTTTCATGTCACGTGATGTTAGTGGAGAGATGAGAATGAGACAGTAGTACATGCTTAGCTTAAGGACCTCAAATTATTCCTACAAAATCAGGTGCTTAGATATCAACTTTAGATTACCATTTACCATCCTTCATCACCCAACACTGATCTAAAAATAGCTATCGATTCCCGCAGCAATGCGGGGATTCATCTAGTAAACTATTAGCACCAATATGGACGATACGCATGGCCAGATTTCAAGCTTGAGCAGGGTAAAAATAGCAAACAATAAAACAAGGTGACATATTATATTTTCTTCCCATTATCTAAAAAAGTAAAACTGGCCAATTTTCATGGTATTATTACACTGGGTGAGTGGAAATTAATATTTATCATCGTACTAATTAAGGCATGCGTGTGGCCGAGCTAAACACGTGCTGAAGCCTAGTATCATGGCTTCATGCTATCTATGCATCAAATAGTATTTTCATCTAAAAAGTGAAGAATTTTATTCATAACTTTGTATTACAAAATTTCAAAATTGTATTTACAATAAAATAACAAAAATTGAGTCCATTGGAGTCTCCACTTGTTTTTTTATCTGTAATAATTAATAAACACATATAATCCAAATGAAATCTTTATTCACGGTCAAGATCTATAAGAAGCATGGAGAGCACAATCATAAGTCTATTTACGTTAAAATTAATAAATGTTTTATCCCATGCACTACAGCGGTTGACTAGCAGTATACAATAATTTCGAGTGAGAAAACTACTCACTCTCACTCCGTTTCAAAATTGTTGTTGTCATGACTTTTTTTGTTACCTTTGACCATTTATCTTATTTTAAAAAATTAAAAAATTATCATGTATTTTCTCATAATTTATTTATTCACTAGTTAAAATTTAAATATAACTTATAACTTTTTATATTGAATAAATATTTTGAATAAGAGAAATGCTTAAACATAACTAAAAAAGTCAATGACGATAATAATTTGAATTTTGAAATGAAATAGTATGTAATTAAGTTGAAGGAATGACAGTGCACAACATTGTATATTCTGAAATCTGCACTACCGGAAACTTGGTAGTTGTCGCGTGTGTGGCTGTTTGCCGAGTGCTTTTTATCGAGCACTCGGGATATGGAGTCCAGTTTTCCATAGTGCTGAAAAGCGCCTGTAAAAAATTTATTTCAAACATTATTGTTGGTGATAAATATCAGCGATGCCGCGTGGCAAACGGAAACCCCCCTTTTTGAAAACTTTAAGCATCCATGTCCAAGACCCCATGATAGGCTAGGAAATGCACGGCCCGCAAGGCCTAAGGTCAATGCGGTCAACAGGCCCGCCTCCCCCCGAAGCAAGGACTCAGCATGTCCCGCCTCAACCGGCCTCTGTCGAGGAGGATGAGTCGACCCCGCCTCGCTTGACCCCTGCCGAAAGGGTCGAGCGTGCGACGTTCCCCCTTGACCCCCGTCGAAGGGGTTGAGAGCGCCCCGCCACGCTCGGCCTCCTAAGAGAGGACAGGGCCCACTTCGCCTCGCTCGACCCTGGGTCGAGCGGTCCGCGGATAAGGTCGCCAGCGCCACCCTAATAGTGCTGGTCCCGACCTAGGTAGGCACAGTGACGCTGACGTACCTACCACCCTTGTTAACTTCTATCATCGCCCATCACGCCAGGACCGTACAAGGCACCACGCCACCGACTCCGTGGGACTGACGGAGTGAAGAAACTCGATTAGGATTGCTGCGGCGAGGCTGAGCCGGGTCCAAGCACCCTAATCCAAGCGCTACGCTGAAGATGCATGTAGGATCCCCTAGTGGGTTTTGGTGTACGATGATGAAAGATTAAAACTGTACTAACAATGTTCATTAAGTAAATGCGTAGATAATCAAAGTGTTATTCAATCCCACATTCGCAAGATGGTTTATTACTCCCAAAAAGAAGAAAAGAAAAACCAGACTCAAGTGCTTCTAAGTTTAGTTTTTTCTAATTGAGTCATAGGTGTGCCGAATTATCAAGGGAGAAACTAATCTTGCTAAGAAGGGAAAGTTATGTGCTCAAGCCAACCAAAAATCCTTGAGAAAAGTTTAGCCATCAAAAGGCAAAAAGAACCAACCAATTCTGAGCCAAACAGTGAGTGAGGGAAGTTCCGTCACCCTCTTGACGGAAGTTCCGTGATGGAACTTCCATTAGTATGAAACCCTTATTGTCTTGCAACCCGAGAGCTACAGAAGTTCCGTGAGCTCCCTCACGGAAGTTCCGTCAAGTGCCAAAATCCCAGATGTTGCAACCTGAGAGCTACGAAAGTTTCGTGAGCTCCCTCTCGGAAGTTCCGTCGTCTCTGGCTCAGTTGATCTCCTAGCATGCAACGACTCTTTTTGAAATGACAGAAGTCCGTAAGCATCCACGGAAGTTCTATCAGTATCTGGAATGTCTCCAACGGCTAGTTTTAAAGAGAGCTTTATATATAACCTTCCCCTTCCCCCGTGGGAAGTGTTGGACTCTTTGCCATTTCACTCAAACCTCAGACAAAGCTCTCCCCTCTCACTCCTAGACTTCTTCTTGACATTCCAACCAAAAGTGAGAGGGATCCAACCTCAAAAAGATTGAATTCATCCACTCAAAAGCTTGAGCACATCTTTCCCTCCCCAAACAAGATTTGATTTGCTTGTTACTCTTGGAGACTTGGTCTCCTAGACGGCTAAGCTTCGCCCTTGAGCTCCAACTTGTTGTGGTGAGACGGGGACGTTTGTGAAGATGTGATTCACCTCCGGTGGAAAAGAATCAAGTGGAGAAAGATCTCCAAGCACGATATTTGTGATTGCTTGGTGGGGAAACGGGTTGAGAGAGACCCGACCACTTTGTGTGGCTCCCTAACGAGGACGTGGGGACTACTTTGTGTGGTTGCCGAACCTCGGGTTAAATTCTTGTGTCTCTATTTACTTTTCTGCTTTTCCTTATTGTGCTTGTGCTTTTCTTTCATATTATTGTGCTCGAATTACTTGTTGTTTTATTGCTAGCTATCTATCAAAGAACTAGTGATATACATTGCTATAGCTTCTCTACTAAACAAGTATTGTATCTCTATCTCTCAGTTATCTGCAAATTCTATAAGATTTAGAGAAAGGTTGGGGAAGATCTGTTAAATGATAGAACTTTTGTGGTGATGGAAGTTCCATCATTACTGACGAAAGTTCTGTCGTTCTCTTATTTGATCAAAGTTAAGCGTTTTTTCAGGTTTAATTTTTAGATTGCCGATTCACCCCCCTCTAGGCAACTTTCAATTGGTATCAGAGCCAACCCTTATGGTTTCACGGGCGCGTGGGGTCGCAGTTGCGCAGGCATGGTGTGCATGGCTGGTGTGAGCCCGGAGTCGTCACACAGCATGGCACATGCGCTAGCACTAGGCACACGGACATGGCCAAGAGGGGAGGATCCTGGTCTGGGGTTGACCGATGAGGACGTCAGTCTTCAAGGGGGTGAGAGTGTAACATCCCGGCTCCGGAGCTTAATAGGATTGATAGAATACTCATACCAACAAGTTGCAACTTTGTTTCCGGAAGCTCATCCACAAAGAACTGCAAAGTTAAGCGTGCTTGGCTTGGAGAAATTTAGGGATGGTGACTGACCGAGAAGTTTGTCTCGGGTGCGCACGAGTGAGGACAAAGTGCGCAGAAAAGACATGTGTTGATCTATGAGGACAGTCTTGAGGTCCTACAGAGCTGCCAGGTGTAAGCGGGCCTGGCCTCGGAAGGGCGAGACATTACAATTGGTATCAGAGCAGATGTCTTCTACAAAGCTTCAAAACTTGAAGATTAAAGATGACAAAGCCGGGGGAAGGCGACAAGCCTCAAGATCTTGCCTCGGCAAGCATGGGAAGTGATCTGCACACGGCCATGCCTTTCAACTATGCCAATGTAGCAAATATACATGGTAGTAGAAGTGAAAGATTGCCTTACTTTGAGGGCAAAGATTTTAGTTGGTATAAGCATCGCATGAAGATGTACCTCATGTCAATTGGTCCATAAATTTGGGAAATTGTGGAAAAAGGATATACCTTAGAGGACAAACATAACCCTACAACCGTGGACCAACTCAACATACATCACAATGCTCAAGCGGTGTCGTCCATTCTCTCTTCCTTGAATCCCAAGGAATATTCAAGAGTAGCCGGAATTGAGAATGCCCAAAGAATGTGGAAGAAGCTTGTATGTGCTCATGAAGGAGTTGATGTTGTGAAGAAGTCAAGACTCTAAGTTCTCGAGAACCAATTCAACTTCTTCATCATGAACAAAGGAGAAGAGCCTCAACAAACTCATGATAGGCTCATGGATATTGTCAATGAGAGAAGAGCTTATCGGGACAACATCAAGGATAAAGAAGTCAACTACAAGCTTCTCATGGCTCTCAGGATGTGGAATCCAGTACTATGCACCATCATCGAGGAGAAGGATGGGTTTGAGAGTTTCACAACCGATGAAGTGATAGGAAGAATCAATGCCCATAAGAGTCGTGATGATGAGGGCAAGAGAGTAAATGTGCTCATTGGTGATGAGAGCACAAGCAAGAAGGACATAACACTCAAGGCAAATGATGAAGATGAAGAGAATGATTATGATGAAGAAGACAATAAAGAGTTTGCCTTATTCGTCAAGAAATTTGGCAAATACATGATCAAGAATGGCTTTAGCAAGAAAAGCTTTGACAAGGCAAAAGCTAGAAGAACAAATAGAAGATGCTATGAGTGTCATGAGCAAGGACACATGATTGCCGATTGTCTAAGGCTAAATGGCGAAGGCAAGAAGAGCGAGAAGTTTAATAACAAGAACAAGCCCAATAAGAAGTCATACAACAAGGGGCAAGCCCACATTGGCCAAGAGTACATCTCCGATGATGATGATGAAGATGATGAGAGTGGCATTGCCGACATTGCCAGTGGTCTTCCACCGGCCAAGAAGTCACTCTTCAACAACCTCGCCGATGATGAGGATGATGTCCTCGGTGCTTCATGGCCAAGGAAACCAAGGTATCTCCTTGTTCCGATTTCAATCCCTCTTATTGTAGTGATGAAGAGGAGGACTTGGTCCCCTCTATGCGAGAAATGATGAAAACGCTAGGTAAACTTAATGAGGAGATTGAGGATCAAGAAAGAATCCTCCAGAGGCAAGAGGAGCTGCTCATTGAAGAAAAAGAAAGGAACCTTGAGCTCACAAAGCAACATGAGCAAGAAAGGGAAAAGAACAAGAGCTTGACTAATGATCTTGTCAAGGTCAATGAGTCAAGTGATTCATGCACCTCAACCAACAAGAAGCTTCAAGAGAGGTGTAGCTCATTGATAGAGGAGAACAAAGCTCTTGTAAAATCAATTGAGGATCTCAAGTTGAGCTCACGTTCTTTGTTGAAGAGGTTAGAGTCCTCCCAAGATTCAACTAGCAAAGAATGTGGAAGGTGCCACAACATCGATATTGAGATGATTGCCAAGCAAGATGCAATCATTGAAAAGCTAACCAACCAAGTGAAGGAACTTGAGAAGAAGGCTAAAGTAGAAACCACAAGAAAGATTGTTGGTGAGCCAAGAGCCTCTCATGACAAGAGAGGATTAGGGTACAACAAGAATGCACCCAAGAATGGCTACAACAAGAGACCCAACTTTGTACCTGAAGGCAAGGGAAAGCAAGTGGCACAAGACAAGACAAGCAAGCCAAAGAATGCTTCCCGAGCTAACAGGAACAACAAGATCTCTACCATATCCTTTGATGATTTTGATGCCTCTTATGTGCTAACCCGTAATGCTTATGGTAGGGTGGCTGCAAAATTTGTTGGGCCACATGACGCAAGGTGGGAGCCTTGTGTGTGGGTGTCCAAAGTTCTTGTATCTAGTGTTAAGGGACCCAAACCGACTTGGGTGCCTAAAACACATGCTTGATTTCCTTTGTAGGAATACTCCTCCGATGGTGGAACATGGGTGCTTGATAGCGGGTGATCAAATCATATGACTGGAGAGAGATTAATGTTCTCCACAATTGATCATGACAACCTACCAAGTGGAGGCATCTCATTTGGAAATGACAACAAAGGAAAGGTAAATGGTCATGGACGGATTGATGTCACCTATGACCTTTTAATTGGTAGTGCTTATCTTGTGAATGGTCTGGGGTACAACTTGATGTCCGTATCACAACTTTGTGAGATGGGCTATAGTTGTCTCTCTGATGTTGATGGCGTGACCATTTTTAGGAAGAAGGATTCTTCAATAGCTTTCAAAGGGTATTTAAAGCACAAGATCTATCTTGTTGATTTTACCAACAAAGAGGGATCTAACCTAAATGCTTGTTTGGTCGCTAAAACCACCTTGGGTCGGCTATGACATCGTCGGCTAGCTCATGTTGAGATGAGGAATATTTTCAAACTTCTAAAAGGTGGTCACGTTGTCGGACTAAAGGATGTTGCTTTTGAGAAGGAGAAAATATGTAGCGCATGTCAAGCCGGAAAGCAAGTTGGAGCATCACATCTCTCGAAGACCATGATGACAACAACAAGACCATTAGAGATGTTACACATGGACCTATGCGGACCGGTCACCTACATAAGCATTGGTGGTAACAAATACAAACTTGTAATTGTTGATGATTATTCTTGTTTCACTTGGGTATTCTGTTTGAAGGACAAAAGTGAAACACAAGGAATCTTAAAGAGGTTTTTGAGGAGAGCACAAAATGAGTATGAAATGAAGATCAAGAAGATAAGGAGTGATAATGGAACCGAATTTAAGAACACTCAAGTTGAAGAATATCTTGATGAAGAAGGCATTAAGCATGAACTCTCCGCTCCATACACTCCAGAACAAAATGGAGTAGCCGAAAGGAAGAACCGCACACTCATAGAGATGACAAGAACAATGCTTCACGAATACAAGACGCCTGACACTTTTTGGGCCGAAGCCATCAACACCGCATGCCATGCAACAAATATATTATATCTTCACAAGATTTTGAAGAAAACACCATATGAGCTTCTCACTGTAACCTTCCCAATGTTTCCTATTTTCGGATCTTTGGGAGCAAGTGATTTATTCTTAACAAAAAACCTAAATCTTCTAAATTTGCTCCCAAGACTCATGAAGGTTTTCTCCTTGGTTATGGAACTAATGTTTATGCATATCGTGTCTTTAACAAAGAGACCACAGTTGTTGAAATAACCCGGGATGTGCAATTTGATGAATCTAATGGCTCTCAAGTTGAGCAAGTTAATCCAAATGATGTAGGTGACGAGGCTCCTTGTGATGCAATAAGGAATTTGGCTATTGGTGAAATAAGACCACAAGTGATGTGGATAAGGGTTCCCGATCTTCTGAAAGGTTCTTGGTAAGTTGATTTGGTCGGAGGCGACACACAAATCGATCCGGCTTCAGAACAGCATGTTCTAAACCCCGCAATCGCAGCACGACATCTCCTCTGGTTATCAACCGTCCAAGGATGATTGACCTTGCCAAGAAGGCTAATACCTGCCTGTGAATCAAGAACACAAGCAAGAACAATGAAGAATGCAACACAATTGCAGATGTATGATTAAACTCTCGAAGTTGGGGTCTCACAAACCGATGAACGACGACACTGTTTATGAACATAATTGATCTAAGCAAAACCCGAACCCTAATGGTGTGGTGGCGGCTGTATATGAAGACCCTAGGGTCATGCAAGATGATGAGGACATCACTCCTATGGATACACACAACACTCCTCCAATTCTGGACTTGCAAGGTCCAATGACTAGAGCTCGTGCACGACGACTAAATTTAGAGGTGAGCTCGTTCCTACGTTCTTCGCTATATGTTACTTTTGAGAATGGTTTACTACCTAATGATTATTTTATGATTAGAAACCATGGAGAGGACCAGGAGATGATGGGAGAAGGAGTTGGAAACGTGGAGGACCAGCAAGGGCTTGGAAGCCAAAGTGGAGGCCCAATCAAAACCGACTTCGAGTCTGTTTCGGGGCCCAAGACCAGTCTGTACTAAAACAGTCGCCCAGGACGCATACGGACTCGGATTTGGACGTTCTACATATGCACGGAAAGATAAGGAGAAGACCTTTCCAATGCCGCCGGCCTCATATCAAAATTCATCAGGAGTCATCGGGAATCGTCAAAACAAGAGAGAGTCCAGAATCTGTGTTGGTGCTGCGTCGCCTATTTTTGGCCTTTGGGCTTTGTATCTAGTTGAGCCCAATTAGGGGCGCGTCCAGAGGGTCTTGCACGACCCTAGGATCTTTATATATAGCCGCCGCCGCACCATTAGGGTTCGGGTTTTGCTTAGATCAATTCTGTTCATAAACAGTTTTGCCGTTCATCGGTTTGTGAGACCCCAACTTCGAGAGTTTAATCATACATCTGTAATTGTGTTGCATTCTTTGTTGTTCTTGCTTGTGTTCTTGATTCGCAGGCAGGGATTAGCCTTCTCGGCGAGGTCAATCGTCTTTTGGACGGTTGATAACCAGAGGAGACGTCGTGCTGCGATTGCGGGGTTTAGAATGTGCTGTTCTGAAGCCGGATCGATTTGTGTGTCGCCTCCGACCAAATCAACTTACCAAGAAACTTTCGGAAGATCGGGAACCCTTGTTCATATCACAAGACCCTCTGTATGCGCCCCTAATTGGGCTCAAGTAGATACAAAGCCCAAAGGTCAAAAATAGGCGACGCAACACCAACACAGATTCTATACCCTATATTGTTTAGACGATTTCCGATGACTCCAGATGAATTTTGACATGAGGCCGGCGGCATTGGAAAGTTCTTCTCCTTATCTTTCCGTGCATATGTAGAACGTCCAAATCTGAGTCCATATGCGTCCTGCACGACCAATTTAATGCAGACTGGTCTTGGGTCCGAAACAGACTCGAAGTCGGTTTTGATTGGGCCTCCACTTTGGCTTCCAAGCCCTTGCTGGTCCTCCACGTTCCCAACTCCTTCTTCCATCATCTTCTGGTCCTCTCCATGGTTCCTAATCATAAAATAATCATTAGGTAGCAAACCATTCTCAAAAGTAATATATAGCTAAGAACGTAGGAACGAGCTCACCTCTAAATTTAGTCGTCGTGCACGAGCTCTAGTCATTGGACCTTGCAAGTCTAGAATTGGAGGAGTGTTATGTGTATCCATAGGAGTGATGTACTCATCAACAAGACCCAAATTCAACTCAAGATGAACCATCCTCTTCAAACCAAGATAACTTCCCTTCACAAGATCCACAAGATGAATAGATCAGGGAAATCTCCAAGCTCATGGTGACGATCATGTTCAAGGCGATGAACAAGATCAAGTTCAAGATGATGGTGAAGGAGACACTCAAGATAGCAACCACCAAGAAGAAGAAGATGCATCTAGGCCCACACACCCACGAGTCCGACAAAGCATTCAAAAGGACCACCCCGTTGACAACATTCTTGGTGATATTCAAAGAGGGGTATCTACTCGATCTAGAATGGCTACATTTTGTCATCATTACTTGTTTGTTTCCTCTATGGAACCTCTTAGGGTGGAACAAGCACTTCAAGACTCGGATTGGGTGATGTCCATGCAAGAAGAGTTGAATAACTTTGAAAGAAACAAGATGTGGTCATTGGTGGAAAGACCCAAGCAAAATGTTGTAGGTACAAAATGGGTGTTCCGCAACAAACAAGATGAGTACAGTGTGGTGGTGAGAAACAAAGCAGGACTTGTTCCAAAAGGTTAATCACAAGTTGAAGGTTTGAACATTGGTGAAACTTATGCACCCGTAGCTAGGCTTGAGTCAATTCATATTTTACTTGCCTATGCTACTCATCATGGCTTTAAGCTTTTTCAAATGGAGGTGAAAAGTGCATTTCTTAATGGCCCTATTCAAGAGGAGGTGTATGTACAACAACCTCCGGGGTTTGAAGACCCGAAGAAGCCAAACCATGTTTACAAGATTCACAAAGCTCTCTACAGCCTCCAGCAAGCTCCTAGAGCTTCGTACGAACACCTCAAGGGATACTTGGTCAATAAAGGCTTCACAATTGGCAAGGCCGATCCTACTCTTTTCACAAGAAAAGTTGATAATGATGTATTTATATGCCAAATATATGTGGATGACATTATATTTGGTTCTACTAATCAATCTTTTTGTGATGAGTTCGCCAAGATTATGGCTAGGAAATTTGAGATGTGCATGTTGGGGGAGTTGAAGTTCTTTCTAGGTTTTCAAGTCAAGCAACTTGAAGAAGGAACATTTATAAGTCAAACCAAATACACTCAAGACATACTCAAGAAGTTTGACATGGAGCATGCAAAACCAAACAAGACTCCCATGAAGACAAATGGACACCTCAGACTAGATGTAAATGGTAAGCTCATGGATCAAAAGGTATATCGGTCCATGATTGGCTCTTTGCTTTATCTTTGTGCATCTAGGCCCGATATCATGCTAAGTGTGTGCATGTGTGCAAGGTTTCAAGCGGCTCTGAACGAAAGTCACTTAGTGGCTGTCAAAAGGATCTTGAGATTTTTAGTTCACATACCCAACCTAGGATTGTGGTATCCAAGGGGTTCCAAGTTCAAGTTAGTCGGTTATTCCGATGTCGACTACGTCGGATGTAAGGTGGATAGGAAGAGTACCTCTGGGACTTGCCAATTCTTGGGTAGGTCCCTTGTGTCATGGTAATCCAAGATACAAAATCCCATTGCTCTATCCATAGCCGAAGCGAAGTATGTAGCAGCCTGAAGTTGTTGTGCTCAACTACATTGGATGCGATAAACTCTGAAGGACTTTAGGACCAAAGTTCCCCTCCTATATGATAATGGGAGTGCCATCATGATTGCATATAACCCCATTGATCATAATAGGACTAAGCATATAGATATACGACACCACTTCTTGAGAGATCATTCTATAAATAGGAATATTGAGATTAGTTATGTGAGAACCGATAAACAATTAGCCGATATATTAACCAAGCCTCTAAATGAAAAGCGGTTTTGTAAGCTTAGGAGTGAACTGAATATCTTGGATTCATCTAATGTGGAGTAGAACCTTGTACATTGTTTGGTGTAGTGATGTTCATGCAAAATTTCTTTAAAAATAAAACTCTTCAAAATTTGGTCATGTCTTTGTTTTCAAATGAAAACTTTGATCATTAGATAATATTGTTGACACTTGTGAATACAGTTTTGACTGGTTGATTGTTACTATTCACAAGTGGAAATAAGCCTTATCTATCCCTATATATTGAACTTGTCCAAAAATTCCAAATTGAGAGAGGTAGTTGTTTGTTCCAGACAGAGAACGATGGAACTTCCGTCACCCAATGATGGAACTTCCGTCGTCCCCTGTAAATGGAACCCGAGGCTCACGGAAGTTCCGAAGGCACTTCCGTCGGTTTTTACCTCTGCCCGTTCAAATCCGAGAGCGATGGAACTTCAGTCACCCAATGATGGAACTTCCGTCACTCCCAGGTTAAAGGGCCCAAAGGCCTCTTCTTCCTCTAGTCAACCAGCCACTTGTTCTTTTCTCAACCTCTCTCCTCTCCTCCAACCCTAGAAGGTGATTCATGGTGTTTTGTATATTCAACCAGCAAGTTCCTCGGATTTGGTGGAGATTCAACTCTTTCCCCATGGAAGTTCTGCGATCTCCATAGTTTTTCTCCTCTCCATTGCCCTAGGTATGAGATTTGACCTAGATCTTTTGTTTTAGGTCAAAAGTTCAAATGTCTTCGTTTCCTTTGGATAGAGTGGATACCCTATGTCTAGTCTATCATCCTCTAGAGACATTGCGCTGTCGCGGTATGATTTAGGAGCTAGTTTGAATTTAGTGCAAACTATAAATGGCGGGAGTTCCGCCAGAACTTCTGTCATGACGGAACTTCCATGATTTCTCACGGAATTTCCGTCTCTTGCAGTTCAGTGCACTGAATTTTTTGCATGCTTCTTCCTCTTTGCTTGTGACTCATACCTAAGTCTTTATACCCTCTTGGCAGTGAAAGATGATGAGGATCAAGTACGCTTCCAACACGCCCTCCAAGGGGCATGATGAGGAGATTCATCACTCCTCCTCATCAAGTGAAGACCTAGTGCCAATCTTCAAGAGAAGGAAAGTTGTTGCTTCAAGGCATCGAGATCAAGGGCCAAGTGGAGCTGCTTAGACTACAAGAGTTGAGCAAGGAGGATCTCTCCCTCCTTGGAGAGCTCGTGATAAAGGAAAGGCACCGGCTAAGGAGAGAAGCTCTCGGGCACGGAAGGGAGCTAGAGGTGGCTCCATGGAGGTTGTTGAGGGCCTTCATGTTTGTGCCCTTGTCTATCCAAGTGACCATGTGTACAAGGACTACAAGAAGGACCTTGATTCTCTCATTGAAGCAAGAAAGCAAAATCCTATGCTAGTGGAAGAGCAAGAAGCCACCGACTACTAGTTCTACACTTGGTTTTAACAAGATTACTACATGTCTATGCTTATTGACAAGAACCAGAAGAATAGATTGGCGACACACCAATGGATTGATTAGTCCTACACGGAGTCAAAGGATAATCAAGTATTCAAAGATATCATCCAAGTGTGCAAGGATCGAGGAGTTTATGACCTCATGGGTTTCAATTATGATTGGAATGAGGAGGTAATTTGTCAATTCTACTCCACTCTCTTTCTTGATGGCAAGAGCACTCTCCATTGAAGGACTCAAAGTGTGGAGTATTCGGTCTCGGCCAGTCATTTTGCTAGCTACTTCTTCCAAGGAAGTGAGGACCGTAAAAGGGAAATCATCTCTAATGAAGTTGTGATGAAAGAAAAGGACATGGCCTTCATGTACTATGAGAAGGGTCCAAATGTGTTTGGAACCACAAATGGACTTCACAATTTCTACTTCACCCTCAACCGGATGCTGAGAGTTACCATTGCACCTAAGGGTGGATATGCTACAGCTATAGTGGAGTCTTCAAGATACATACTTGCTAGGTTCGCTCTGGATGCCACTCCCTTTTGTGTCATGGAATTCATTATAAATGACATTCACATGTCATCTATTGACACAAGGAGAGTTCTTCCCTATGCCCCCTATCTTATGCGGATGGTTGAAGCTGAAACTGGGATCATATTTGAGAAGGAATGTAAGCATCTTCCTCTGCGACCAAGAGTGCAACATGAGCTTTGCCCGGTTGATCCAACTCCACCTGGGGTATCCTCCTCCAAGAGAGCAAGTCTTGCTCGTGCTCATGCCGAGATAGCAGCTGAGAGAGAAGCAGCAGCAGCTAGAGCATCTTCACCAGCTCCTTCTCCTCTAGAGCCTCCTCGCCATCCATCTTCTCCCATTGTTTCCTTCTTCAAAAGAATCTTCACTGCTTCTTGCTTCAATGCAAAGGAAAATTGGGAGAACAAGAGAAGAATCAAGAAGCAAGTGCGACGCTACAAGAGGGACAAAAGGGCTTAGGGCCATGAGGTGTCTCCGGATGGCTCTGAGTGTGAGCCCGATGGTGAACCACCGGTCTTTGAAGATCCTTTTGTAGCCTATGATTGGGACGATGTGTCACCTAGACCCTCCACAGCTGCACCTGGACCATCTACCGCTCCTCCAAATGAAGAAGAAGAAGATGAGTGATTTATTTTTCTTAGCTTATCTTCTCCCATTGTTTCCTTCTTCAAAAGAATCTTCACTGCTTCTTGCTTCAATGCAAAGGAAAATTGGGAGAACAAGAGAAGAATCAAGAAGCAATTGCGGCGCTACAAGAGGGACCAAAGGGCTTAGGGCCATGAGGTGTCTCCGGATGGCTCTGAGTGTGAGCTCGATGGTGAACCACCGGTCTTTGACGATCCTTTTGCAGCCTATGATTGGGACGATGTGTCACCGAGACCCTCCACAGCTGCACCTGGACCATCTACCGCTCCTCCGAATGAAGAAGAAGAAGATGAGTGATTTCTTTTTCTTAGCTTATCTCTCTTCCTTTTATTCTTTTTGGTGCTTTGATGCCAAAGGGGAAGATAAGCGATGAAAAAGTATATGTGAGCCTGTGTGTGCTTCTCTATCTATTATAATAGGCTAGCGATGAACCTATGGCCAAGTTTGCTTTTCTTTGTGCTTGAAAACTATTTGTGAACTTCATTGTAATATTCTCTTTGTTTTATGATAGTTGTGTGGTGCTTGCTTATTGTCTTATCTTGATTGATTGTCTTAAGTGTGTTTGTGCTCTTATTGCTTATCACCTATTGCACTCTTGTACACTTTAGGCACCCCATCTATTGCAAAATATAGGGGGAGCTCTCTCACATGTTTTTGTGATTCATGCATATCTTTAGGGGGAGCTCCGCTATATTTTATTGTTGCTTCTTTTGATTATCTCTTTTATATCCTTTTTAATCTATTGTCATCAATCACCAAAAAGGGGGAGATTGAAGATGCATCTAAGATCCCATAGTGGGTTTTGGTGTATGATGACGAAAGATTAAAACTATGCTAACAATGTTCATTATGTAAATGTGTAGATAATCAAAGTGTTATTCAATCCTAGATTCACAAGATTGTTTATTACTCCCAAAAAGAAGAAAAGGAAAACCAGACTCAAGTGCTTCTAAGTTTAGTTTTTTTAATTGAGTCATAGGTATGCCGAACTATCAAGGGGGGTAAACTAATCTTGCTAACAAGGGAAAGTTATGTGCTCACGCCAAACAAAAATCCTTGAGAAAAGTTTAGCCATCAAAAGGCAAAAAGAACCAACCAATTTTGAGCCACACAGAGAGTGACAAAAGTTCCGTCACCCCCTTGACGGAAGTTCCATGAGTACCAAACCCTTCTTGTCTTGCAACCTGAGAGCTATGGAAGTTTTGTGAGCTCCCTCACGGAAGTTCCGTCAAGTGTCAAAATCCTAGATGTTGCAACCCAAGAGCTACAGAAGTTCCGTGAGCTCCCTCACGGAAGTTCCGTCATCTCTGGCTCAGTTGATCTCCTAGCGTGCAATGGCTCTTTTTGAAATGACAGAAGTTCCGTAAACATCTATGGAAGTTCCATCAGTCTCTGGAATGTCTCCAATGGCTAGTTTTAAAGAGGGCTCTATATATAACCTTCCCCTTCCCCCGTGGGAAGTGTTGGACTCTTTGCCATTTCACTCAAACCTCAGACAAAGCTCTCCCCTCTCACTCCTAGACTTCTTCTTGACATTCCAACCAAAAGTGAGAGGGATCCAACCTTAAAAAGATTGAATCCATCAACTCAAAAGCTTGAGCACATCTTTCCCTCCCCAAACAAGATTTGATTTGCTTGTTACTCTTAGAGACTTGGTCTCCTAGATGGCTAAGCGTCGCCCTTGAGGTCCAACTTGTTGTGGTGAGACGGGGACGTTTGTGAAGATATGATTCACCTCTGGTGGAAAAGAATCAAGTGGAGAAAGATCTCCAAGCACGATCTTTGTGATTGCTTGGTAGGGAAACGGGTTGAGAGAGACCCGAGCACTTTGTGTGGCTCCCTAACGAGGACGTGGGGACTACTTTGTGTGGTTGCCGAACCTCGGGTTAAATCCTTGTGTCTCTCTTTACTTTTCTGCTTTTCCTTATTGTGCTTGTGCTTTTCTTTCATATTATTGTGCTCGAATTACTTGTTGTTGTATTGCTAGCTATCTATCAAAGAACTAGTGATATACATTGCTATAGCTTCTATACTAAACAAGTATTGTATCTCTATCTCTCAGTTATCCGCAAATTCTATAAGATTTAGAGCAAGGTTGGGGAAGATCTGTCAAGTGACAGAACTTCCGTGGTGACGGAAGTTCCATCATTACTGATGGAAGTTCCATTGTTCTCTTATTTGATCAAAGTTAAGTGATTTTTTTAGGTTTAATTTTTAGATTGCCTATTCACCACCCCCCCTCTAGGCAACTTTCATACGCGATGAACCGCCTCCCTGCGAAGAAGGTCGAACGGGACGGGAGTCTACAACCACCCCCTGCACAGTGCCAGGTGCCGTACCCAGCATGCGGCTATAGTGTCAGAGGGTCACATCCTCCTGCAAACCTATCCTTATCCCTATCATGTCCTACCTGATGGGATAGCGCCTGCTGCCGTGATGCAGCTTATCATGGTGATGCCTTTAACAGTGTTAATCAAGGATAGCCAGACGGACTGGCATGATTGGACGACGCACGACGTCGTGGTCACCTACGCTGAATCATCCGGGTGATCTGGCACACGCCATCTACAGGGACAACGAGCTCCGACACATCAACAGACGACAGGGGCATGCCTCGACGCAGCAACTGCAAGCATAGGGACCTGAACAGGGGGACCCACAAAGACCAAAGACCACACCACCGACCGAAGTCCACGCCTCCTTCGGCACGGCTTCACCAACTCCCCGCATGTGTTCTCTCTCTCTCTCTCTCCATAATATGGGTCCACCCCTTAAAGTATAAAAGGGGAGGTCCTCCTTCTTACTCAAGGCATCGATCGGTCAACACCACAACCGACATCGCAACCCACACACACACACACACACATTCGCGCTCATCGAGACTTAGAGAACTCTCCTCTCTCACATCCTCTATACACCCCAGTGCAAATAACACGAGCAGCTACTCAAACTAGACATAGGGGTACTCCCCGAACTAGTATAATCCCTTGTGTCCTCTTGCATTGCTATCACCGAGCCTAAGCGCGCATCCCCGGAACAAATTCTACTAGCCGATGATCAAAACACTGACAATTATGGCATGCAACATTCCATTCAGTATTTTCTAAGGACAGAAGTAGAAATTCAAACAAATAAGGAAAGTGTTGGTGAAAAAAAAGGAAAGAGTCAAAGCGTAGTTCATTTCCTTTTCCAGCGGTATTGTTGACGTGAAAATCACATGTAGATTTGCTTAACTCTAGCGCAAGCTCAATACGAAAACTGGGGCGTGCCAGTTAATTTTCCCTACAATTTGACAAAGAAACAAACGGTCAAATTCCTTCGGTTACCGGCCCAAGACAGGTCCATGAAGAAAGCTGATAGTCACTGTTAGTGAAAACCAGCCGATGGCTATAAACAACAGATAAAACCAATAAATAAACTAATTGACTCATTTGTATCGGCTTATCGGCAATTCAATAAACAAGTATTAAATATTGCATAAACAGTGTCGAGAAAAACTAAGTCGATAGAGCAAACTCATTAGATCTATAAATAATGTGCCCGGACTCGCTCTGTGGATAACCAAAAGTCGATAGACAGGAGCCGATAAAACTACAACAATCATGCAAAGACTCTTCCCGTCGATTGTGCTAAGTCGAGAGATCTGGTAGCTGGTATTGCAAATATGCCTCAAAATCACAGATCTAAACTTATCAATATAACGGGAGCAATCAACTTCTAAAAGCATATGAATAATCAAATAAAACACAAAGAAGTCGATCGAACCGGGATAACCTATCGGCTAAACGTAAGCGCACAGCTAAGTCGATCGAACTGGGATAACCTACGCTCTAAAGATAAAATCAATTAATTCTGCAAGCGCATGGAACACCATTGTACCATTTCACCTGGGATTATTCCAAGGTATCGTATTTCTCCTCAGGAAAGCAAGGCGTAAGAGTATCGAGAGTTAACAATCTTATGTCTATAAGGAAATCACCAACCCAACCACGGCGGGGATGAGGATAATGGGTAATATGGTGGACATCTCAAGGGAAGACCACACAACAGGTATTTAATAAAGAATAGTACAGCTAGTTGGGAGGACAACGAGTCAAGTTGGATTTCCTAAGTAATGATGTTCTAAAATTTCCAATACAAGCGTTAAGTGTTGCTTATAGAGCTGCACCATTTACTAGCGATTCTATGGCTCACATTTTGTTCACTTCAGGGCACGAAAACGATCCACTAATATGGGTCGGTAATTAACCTCTGTACTAGTGGGTACACTATCGCTAGACAATCCTGCTTGAGACTTCTCGAACATGGTGGATTACTAAAGGGACGGACAGGATTGTCACCACCTGTCGCCTACCACACAGCCCGTGGGGATGAATGCATAACCAGCCCGCACATACATAGGCACCATGCCTACATTCACACTAGATATTCTTCCGTAGATCTTTATGGAAGAACAACTCGGAAATAACAAAGTCTAAAACCCCTATTCACGGTTAGGCCACTTGATGGCCCTCTTTCCTTAGCCGTATTGCTTCATTTTTGGTCCGGGAGGAGAAAACGGCATCATGGTGGAGTGTTTTGCAGAATCGGTCGGGTCGGATGATCAACCGTACAATGATTCTGGTTTGATCGTTCAGGTGGCTGGTTTCAGCCTTAAACGACCTGTCGGTTAGGTCCTGATTTCATCCGTAAACGACCCTGTCGGCCGAGTCCTGATTTCAGCCGTAAAGGACTGTTTCACAGTCATGATCGGCCGACGGGATGTTTCGTCATGTTTTTGCATATTTTGGCCCTTTTTGTACCTGCAACCATATATTTCACCAAAACTCGTGGAACTTTATTAATTTAAATAAATACTTATTGAACTAAGGTCTTTACCTTGCATTTCCCGACCGGTTGGCAGCTGATATTGGGCTTTATCGGCCGCCAACACATCCCTAAGCTTAAACCTTTGCTTGTCCTCAGCAAATTAAAACTTAGAGATGATGGATCATGAGTTGCTTCAATGTTAGAGCCCTACGAGGATCAAGTGCACAAACACATACTCGCAAAAAATAGAGGTAAGTGTAAACCAACACAACTTGGTCACTAAATCATCCTCATTGTACAACGAGGCTTATTGACTTTTTATATCCTTGTCATAAGCGCTTGAAGTCTAGAACGGCTAGTTTAGACTTTGTCATGCAATCTCCTACTTGATCATGAGTCCAATGTTTTAATATTGCTGCATAAGATTGAAAATCTTCCCTCTTGATGCAATCTCTCACTATGACTCTCATCTCTTAAAAGGTGTATTTTCTTACCAAATGCTCATCCTACTTTCTAAAAGTTTGGCTTAAAAATGTGGAGGTTGGTAGGATGGCGCATTTAGCATGCATGTATTGTTAAGTTAACAGATGGTCCTAGCGAAAAGATATTGCACTTCCTCATTCCAACCATTTAGAAATGATGTCTAGGGGAGAGGGAGAGAATGGACTCACACGAAGGAATGGGTTAGCACAATTGCAAAGGTCTTGGGTGCAGATTTATCCCAAAGACTAGATTTTTTTGTGCTAGAGCAAAAAGATGGTCCTTTATTTTTGCTCAAATATATATTTATTTTATTTTTGAATGAACCTTGAAACTTTTTGGTAAAGCACATTCATGAGAGCTGATAAACTTTCTCTTTCTTTTCTTTCTTTCTTTCTTTCTTTCTTTCTTTCTTTCTTTCTTTCAGCTCTCATGGTGTAAAGAAGCTAATTCAATGGTTCAAATATTCTTTTCAAAGTTTTCCTGAGCAATCATCTAGGAGGACCATAATCTTTTAATGGGATCAAAGGCTCTCAAAAAGAAAGATTTTGGATAACATCTTGGTGGAGTGGATGCATGATTCCGATGTGGAAACCGCATAACTAAGCATGATTAATTTGGGAACTCAAAGATAACGCGAAGGAAAATGATTAGCTTTGGAAGTGCAAGTCCCTCATAAGGATCAAATCCTAACTAAACTCAATGCATGCATAAATGGCGTAGACATGGTTTTGCTAATCAATAATTGGCTATCATAAGGAAGATGTGCACCAAGTAGGGGGTTTTTGTTGCAGCATGGTTTTGAAAGAAATCATTGGACTCTAATCATAAGGAAATCACAGACTCATTCAAAAAACATGCCATATCATAAACTCCAACAACTAGACTTGGTGTTTATTAGCCATTTCGCACCCACTAAAACATACAGGGACTAGCGTTATCATCATGACGGTCTATCATTACCAAAGTAATGAGGAGTAGAGGTTGTAAACTTGAAAATCAAAGGGCGCTAACAAAGCAACTATTCACAATTTCCATATGCAAGGTAGGGACAAAGTTCTCAATTTTATTCGAAAATAGTAAATCTTTTTGCAAATTTTTATGACTTTCGATAAGACAACAAAGTAAATCTTTTTGTGTTTTTTTACAATAAAGCAACTAGATAGAGGGAAGAGAGGAGAAGTATTTGATGGCAAACCTTGGTTTATGTACCTCCCCAAGCTTAGCTCTTTGCAAGATTTATGTTTAAAAGAGGTGGTCACTGTAGCGATGGATACTCAAGGTTCATAGTAGACACCCTTCAAATGTTTGCCATTCCCTTCTTTTTTTATAGCCTTCAAGAGTAGGCTTTTGGGGGCTTATGCCCCTCACCGAACGAGTAAAGTGGTCGGGTGGCAGCACCTCGCCGGGCGGCAACACCTCGCCGGGCAGGAACACATGGCCGGACACCGGCACGTGGTTGGACGACATGCCCACTTGATCCTGTTGTTGCGTGCTTGCTTTGTTGTTAATGGGAGTGCAACAGGGAGTAGAGCCATGTGCTCTTTGTACAAATATTCGTCATGGCGAGACCCTCCTTTTTGCAAATTATTTCAAGGACAACATTGCTCATGCTTTAGCCACCCACGGCCTAAATGTCTTGCTCCATGCAGAGATTAGGCAAGAGAAAGGGAGAGAAAGTAGGTCGGGTGGCCATATTTGGTCGGGCGGCGGTTAGTGGCCGGGCGGCCACTTTTAACATGAAAACTGCCCAACCGGGTGACCGTTTTTCCTAAAAAAAATGACCCCTCGAGCCTTGATTTCAGCCAAGTAATTACCTGGCCAGGTTAGCATCCCGGACAGCCAGTCAGGATGTCATCCTGCATGAAAAAACGGCCTCCTAATCGATGATCTGGCCAGGTATTGGCCTGATAGGTTTAACAACCCGGGGAGTCGGCTGGTTGTTCAATTGGCCTAAAAATCAGCCAGTCGACTAATGAACTTGGCCGGGGTAGCACCAATTTTTTTTCAGTTTCTTTTTACATTTTTTTCTATTATCCATGTTTAATTAGTAAAACAAAGAAGCAAAAACAACCTAATCTAATGGTATATATGAGGGATATTGAAGGGGGGTAAATATCGGTTACCTTCCAACGAAGGTTCGATTTTTACGTCCCAAACGAGACGGGCTCCTTTTGCCATACCTGAATCTTCTTTTTTGCCTCTATGGCGGTGACCTTTTTAAGTTTTCTATTGTCCATTCTTTTTTTTTCATTTTCATTTGGCTTCACTTGGTTCATTGATTTCCTGTAATTGTTAGCGCAAATCTATTCATCTACAATGGGCACATCTCTATTGATCCATCAATCAACCTAGACACCATGTATAATTTGACCAATTAAGGAGGGAAAACAAACACATTTTCCTTATTTCACATCAAAGCATCATAGAGAGATGACCATTTTTATGTTGTTCAGTTTATCATACAAGTGAATGTGATATGCAACCAAACAAGGAACGCTTATCACAGCCACAAATATACAATAGAAGGAATATTCTATATCATACTCATACATAGGGCACGCAACCAAACAATGAATGCATCGCCCAATAAGTGATATGATAAGAATGTAACATTAGTTGTAGACAAAACAATTGAATCAATACCCAAGTTGTCCAAATAGATAGATCAGGGACAAGATTTTGGGGGTTACCTCCTTGAAAATTGAGCTATAGTGGTACATGATGATTCGTTGAGAAGTATCGCAACACCACGGGCTCTTCTTTTGTGAAAACTCGCTGCAAGGTCAAGGCGACTTTGTCCTGTTTGTTCCACACTCAAACAAAATAGGGGTGATCCCGCTAAGGCTAGCGGTGAATTTTCTTAGTAGACAATCTATATTAGTCTCAAAATCTTAGCCATTGCCTCCCCGGCAACGGCACCAGAAATGCTTGTTGGCGTTTGCTACGCTCTAAAGATAAAATCAATTAATTTCGCAAGCGCACGGAACACCATTGTAGCATTTCACCCGGGAGTATTCCAAGGTATCGTATTTCTCCTCAGGGAAGCAAGGCGTAAGAGTATCGAGAGTTAACAATCTTATGTCTATAAGGAAATCACCAACCCAACCACGATGGGGATGAGGATAATGAGTGGTTAATATGGTGGACGCATCAAGGGAAGACCACACTACAGGTATTTAATAGAGGAAAGTACAGCTAGTTGGGAGGACAACAAGTCAAGTTGGATTTCCTAAGTAATGATGTTGTAGAATTCCCAAGACAAGCGTTAAGTGTTGCTTCTAGAGCTGCACCATTTACTAGCGATTCTACGGCTCATGCTTTGTTCACTTTGGGGCACGAAAACGATCCACTAATATGGGTCGGTAACTAACCTCTGTACTAGTGGGTACGCTATCGCTAGACAACCCTGCTTGAGACTTCCCGAACGTGGTGGATTACTAAAGGGACGGACAGGGCTGTACCATCTGCCGCCTACCACACAGACCCTGGGGACGAATGCATAACCAGCCTGCACATACATAGGCACCACGCCTACATTCACACTAGATATTCTTCCGTAGATCTTTGCGGAAGAACAGACGGGAAATCACAAAGTCTAAAACCCTTACTCAGAACGGTGACTCAATTAAGTCCTAGCCGGGAAACCCGTGAACATATAAATCATGGAAACACTCTTAATGGTGCAACTAGGAAACAACTACAAAGCTTAAGAAGGCACTATCAGACTTGGATAAATAAAAGAATAAACATCTTTATATTTGAGGCATAAGTCTTATAGAAGAAAAGATACAAGAGAACTTATACCAAGGTTTCCAACACAAATCCGGAATACTGAGGAGAAGCTCTCAACCCGACTCTAACTCCCACGCTAACTATCCTATTCTACATTGTGGCAGAAGTAGTGGGAAAGGGACTCATTGATGTGTTTTCTCCCGAATTCTCCACTATTTATAGGTGGCGATGGGCCGGGGGTGTTTGTAGATGAAGTGGAGTCGGTAGGCCAAAGTTGGTTCGCCGGGCAGCGGGCCATGCCGGGCGGCCATGTGTGCCGGGCGGCCGGGCATGCCAGGCGGCATGCACCGCCGGGCAGCGGGCGAGGTCGGGCGGCCCTTGGATCATGTCGGTTTCCTGACCGACCTTCTTTCGATGGCTGTTGACTTTTGCTAAGCCATATTAATAAATCATTCCCGGCACGGGGCCAGAAACGGTTCACTAATATGTCCCAGAGTCAAGTATTCAGGGTATCGTATTTGTTTATCCCAAAGGAAGGTTATGATCAAGAAGCGTTACTAACATATAAGATCATGTTAACAATTAGCAAGGATATCTAACCAAGACAGGCGGGTACATGATAATAACCGGGTAGTGTGACACACACAGAAGATTCCTACTGAATAAATAAAGTCTAGTGGAGGAAAGACTAGGCTAAGCTACTCCTACTATACATTCCTATACAGTTGCATAGCCTAAGTAGAATACATACAGACCCACACTCAGGTTCAGCAGTCAATAGTATAGCACTTCAGGCACGGACTTACCCCTGCATCCACAGGCGACTTCCGCCAAGAGCCTACGCACTAGCCTAGCGGGGAGGATTTCAAAGGACGGACAGGGCTGTCACCACCTGCCGCCTACCTCAACGAACCAATAGACTAACGAATAATTGATGCAAATCAGTCACCCAAGTACCATACTTGCATGACCAAAGAGCACTCTGCCCCTCCGCGATTACTATTAACGAGGCAGAGCTACCGTACGAATATGATCACCAAACCCATGCTATACTTTATCAGCTAAAACTAAGCATAGAGATTATAACATATAAAATAGACTATAGTGACGGTATATAACTAGCATGACAATAGTAGTATAATAAATATAAACTACTATCACACAAGTAGACTATACTATCACATATATGGATCACAATATCAAACAAGAAACTCATGACCCAAGCACAACTATATAGAAAATATATATATATTGATAAGAGCAAAGTCTTACAAAAGGGAAAAGATACAAGAGCCATACCAATTCCAAGTGAAGACTTGGGACTAGAGAGCTCTAGACTCAGCCTAACTCCACTAAAACTCCAAGAACTACTACTAGCAAGAGAGAAATGCTTCTTGTGGTGTGTGTTGAGTGTGAAGGCACACCCTCCTATTTATAGCCTCAATAGGTCGGCAAGGGAGAGTAACCGCCACGGAAGGCACCTCAAACCGCCATCAGGAGTCGCTGAGGAGCCAACACGTGGAAGCACAAAGGAATATCCCCCAGGACCAGGTCGGCCAACCTGACTGGGTCGCCCGACCTGGCCAGGGGTCCTCCTGGCCTGTGCTTTCTTGGGGAGGCTGGCAGGTGGGTCCTGAGGTCGGTTCCCGCGGTATTACAGGGAGTTACGTCGGTTAAGAGCTGAAAATGGGCCCTTCAATCCGTGTGACGTCCATGTGGCACTCTCTGATTGGTCGAAAGTGTGTTTTCTTGCCTTTTGAGGTGTTTCCTTCACATTTCCTCCTGCATGCACAAAGTTCTCCAAGTACAAGTGGAACTATATTATTGTGATAAAGCATGCGTGTATGAAATGCCAAATTCTCCTTTATTTGAGTATAGTTGACGGTTGAAAATGGTACTTAACAGCCGTCAACAAACTCCCCCAAGCTTACCCTTTGCTCGTCCCGAAGCAAAGATAAACTTAAGTTGTTGATCAGGAGTTGCTACAATGTCCTACTCCTCAATAATACTATGCGCACAACAAAGTACTCTTCCTAGAATTAAATATGTTGGCACATAACTTACCCATTTACCTCGATCCATGGGGCTTTTACACCTCATTGTCTTGGGCGGTTGAGAGATAGAACAATTGCAGGGCACCAATCACTTGCCCTAGATTCCGCTATGTTATTCCGGAGGTTTTCAAAAGATTTTGAAAATAAAAACCAAGTTCCTCAAATGATTCTCTCGGATCACTCAATATGTGTATGATTCCTCACCAAGGCAAAGTGTTGCCTATAATCACCTACTTCTAAATAAGGCTTTATGTGGAGCTCAAGGTAGGGATATATGAGGCACTCATGTTCACATAATATTGCTATGTCAAAAGACCGGATCCAAGAAAAACATCAATTCAAACAATATTGATCAAGATGTGCAAGTGTGTGGGAGAACGGAGGAATGGTGGATGGGAAGAGATAACTCCTTTTTGAATTTTCCTTCTCTCTTTTGGAGTTTCTAGGCTATGGCTATCTTTTGCTTGCTCTCTTTTTTGAGCATTTTTTTCTTTTCTTTTTGCATAGCCATAGTCCTAGTTTGCAATGAATACTTTGAGAGAGGAATTTTGCAATGGATATATGGAGTGTTTCTTTGGATGGATGGATGGATAGTGGCTCTCTTCCGGTGTAGAAGAATAGCTCACGGTGGATATGGTGGATATGGTGGATGCTATCTTCTTGATTTAGAAGGATAGCTCATGGCGGTGGATGTGTGTATATGATCTTGATCAAGAAAGCATGAAAAGAGTTCTACTAGGGTCACAACAATTTTGACTAAGCTCAATGTGAAACAAGCAGCATATGTGTAAAGGTTTTCAAATGTAAACACTACATATGGCTGTGGTGGGAATTTCATCATTGAGGAACTTATCAATTTGTCATTTTGAAAAATAAAACTCCGGAATTCAAGCTTTACGTTGAGCAAGATCATAGCAGCCCTATCTATCATATCATACCTCTCAACAACTTAGAACTAGAGAATGCATATGCTACCCACAAGATTCAAGTTCAAGGCAAGATTTACCAACAAACCTAACTCTTGAGAGAGTACTAAGTTGTAAACTAGCATTAGAGAGGAATAAAGGACAGAGCAACTATTCATCATCTCAACATAGGAAAATTATACACATTCATACCGCGCATAAAAAATGGAAATATTTTTGTTCTTTTTATGTTTTGCAAATTTTTATGGTTTTCAGATTTTAATTTTTTTTTTTTTGGATTTTCAGATTTAGCAAGTGCAAGAAATAAAGGGAAGGGGAAAGATACAAGTTACCGTGAGAAGGGAGGTCCTCCCCCAAGCTTGTTCTTGCTCATATCTGCTGGTTCGGGTCGTAGCCTTGGGAGCGGAAGAAGGCATCCCAATTGCTCTGATTCTGAGCCATCATCGCGTTCAGCTGGCGGAATTGGTTGTCGCTGAAATTCTGCCATTGCTGGGTGTCGGCGACATGTTGCGTGAGAGTTTGTTGCATGCTCTCGGTGCGCAAATCAATGTCGTTCACCCTCCTTGTCAACTCGGCCATCCCATAGTTGAGTTCACGGAATCCACGGGATGAGAATGACCGAGTGGCAAAGGATGGCGGTCCGCTTGAACTTGATGACGTCTGCATGGGGTAATCGTACTGAGATTCCCATGCTCCGGCCTGCCATGTTGATGCACCCGCCTTGTCCTGTGGCGGGGGCTGCTCCCACACCGGATCTCCGGTCGGAGTGTGAAACTCCGGTGTAGGCTCCATATGCCTACGGGAACGTGTCGGTCGCCCTGAAACACTATGGCTGCGAACTTCTCCCACTGGCTCAAGTGGGAGGGTTAGTGCCCGACAGTGATACAAACGAAGACCCGGGTTAGGTAACGGGAATTCGTTTGTATACCCGGGAAAGTGATAGATCAAGGTATTATTTGGACCATGTTTCAAAGTATGTCCTTGCACAAAATAGTCCTCGCCTAGAAATTCTCTATCTACCGTCAAATATTCAACATGAACATTCTCAAGCAGACCACACTTCTGCGAGTAACTAAAGAGGTGCACTCAATTGGTCCTGTCAACTTTATATTGTCTAACCATTGATCAATCATGCATTCCGCGGGTGACACCCTAATTTTCTTAACCATGGCATAAAGTATTTTCAATTCATCTTGCCGGACAACCCTAATGTCACCTCGAGGAAACAAGGTCATAGCCAACCACACATGCATAAATCTAAGTGTAGGATTATGGATGGCACTTGTTCTAGGCTTGGGACCCCACTTGTTTCCGGAAATCTTTTTCCAAAAACTTTCTTTATGGAACCCCTTTAGCGCTTTATCTAAGTCTAGCCTACATTTAGGATTTAGACCTAGCATAGCCTGAAGATCACCCCATGTGACCAAGCGCTCTTGCCCAAACAAGCGAAAAGAAATGCCTTCATCATACTTTCTAAGGGTGCATAAAAACTGCATAGTAAGCAAACGAGAACCCGGCTCATCTACTTCTACGAAATTTAGCCAACCCATAGTGCGAAAAATAGAGGCAAATTCTTCTCTCATACCTATTTTCTCGAGGAAGTCCGGATCGAAGTGTCGGGTGTGGGCGAATGGCCGTTCTCTCATGAGCGCGATGGCTTGGCCCTCGCAGTCGTCCTTGATGTCGAGATGCTCCTCGGTGATGAGCAAGGCCGGCCTTTCCTCCGGAATTTCAGCTTCGGGGTCACCATGCCCCGGACTTGGTGTGAGCTCGACGGAGGATGCTTGACTCGTGCTTGCACGAGTGCTTTTTCTCCGCTTGATTCCAGCGACTTGCTTCATTCGGTTGAACATGGCTGCACACAAGAACAAACACAAGACAAGAACAAAAAACAAGATCAAACAAGTGTTCGGGTGAGCGTTAGTGAAAACGACAAACCCGAGCTTCTCCGAAATTGGTTTTCTTCTCACAACAATTTGCAAATGCACTAAAACAGAGGGGAAATATTTTTTTTTTGGGTTTTTGGGGCTGTAGTAAAGTTGAAGAACACGAAATTTTGGGAGAGCAACAAGTGAGCAAAGGAGGGGAGTGAAAGATGAGCTTGCAATGGTGAAGCTCCTCCTCCTGGGCGGTTTTTATAGCCAAGGAAGCAAGATGGCCGTTAGAAAGGGACAGAGCAACGGCCATATAGCCGTTGGGAGAAAGGAGCACAGGAAAAGGTGGGGCCAGGGGGTCGGCCGACCCCACTAGGTCGGCGGACCTGGCAGGTGGGCCTCCTGGCAGCCCCCTTTTTCCTATGTGTTCTCCAACGGCTAGGGGATTTGTCCCCTGCTGCCTTTTTGCTCAAAAAGCTCGACAAAAAATCTTTTCAAAATGGAAAGCCCAAAAAACCTATTTTCTAAATTTTCAAAAATGCAAATGAGTTTTGAAAAATTCCAAGGTGGCTGGAAAAATTCAAAAATGCAGAAATGCAGTGGTCGGGAAAAATCAAAATGTGGTGGAAAGCAAATATGCAATTAAAAGAGCAAATATGGATAACTACCGGTTTAACCTCCCGGCGAGGACTCACCTTTTAAAGTCCGACGAGCGGGACTTTTCTCCGGCGTTCAGCTCGATGAAGCATTGTCCGGTCCCGGAGATGAAGACACGGATGATGCTTCTTGTTTCACTCGCCACACCTTCTTGGTCTTTGTTGCGGTCGGTGGCTTCTCGGGCTTCGGAGGCTGCGGTTTTGCAGGCTTCACAGCCTGTTTCTTTGCAGACCTCGGAGGTTGCTGCCTTGTGGACTTCGGAGGCTGTTGCTTAATGTGTGACCTTTGCCTCCTTGCCTTCATCAGTTGTTGCTGTGCAACCTTTTCCTTCTCAAGGAAGTTCTTCATGAATGTGATGAGGCTGTCCTTCTTTGGCGGAGTGACCTCCACTTCCTTGATGTTGCTTGGGTTCGGCCCGTACTTGATACGGATCATGTTGCACTGTTCTTTCCGTGGCCGAAAGTCAAACTTCTCCTCCTTGCCATTGATGTGGAAGCGGATTTCTCCGGCTCCTACATCGATGCGAGCATCCGCAGTGCTGAGAAATGGGCGTCCCAGGATGAGCGGTGTGCTCTTCCCGACGTCCATGTCAAGCACTACGAAGTCGACGGGGATGAAGCAATCCCGGATTTTCACCGGAATATCTTCGGCGATCCCCGCCGGATAGCGGACCGTTGAATCGGCCAGCTGCAGCTGCATCGGCGTGGGGGATAGTGTGGTGTAGTTGAGCTTGTCGAAGACATCCTTCGGCATGACGCTCACACTTGCCCCAAGATCACATAAGGCATGGTCGAAGTTCTGTGTCCCGATCGAGCAGGTGATCGTGGGACACCCCGGATCTTTCTTCTTCTCAGGAAGCCGGTTGAGTATAGCAGCGCTACACTCTTCCGTCAGCTTGACAATTTCTGTGGTCGGTAGTGGGCGCTTGTTGCTGATAAGATCCTTGAGGTAGCGAGCGTACGTGGGTACTTGTATCGCATCCAGCAAGGGCACGTTGATGTGCAGCTTCTGGATCACCTCAACGAAGCGTGTGAACTGCTCGTCCACGGTGGGCTTCCTTCTTCTTTCAGGAAACGGCATGAGGTTCGTGTCATAGAACTCATGTGGGGCCATTTTCCTGGGCGGCAGTTCTTCTTCTTCTGCCGGCTTCTCAGCTGATGTGTATTTTCCTGCATGGTTAGGGTATGGCGGATCCCGAGTGGACTTACCTCCTCTCGTGGTAACCGCATTAACATTTTCTAAGGGGGTCTCGGGTTGCCCCGGGATTTTTCCCGACTCAGCAGTAGGAACAGCAGCAGCTAACTGAGCTAATTGGGTTTCTATCATTTTATTAAAGCTCAGCTGATTCTTGAGAGCAGAGGAAACACCCTCTATCTTAGTGTGGATGCTCTCAAGAGTCCTATCAGTGGTGGCAAGCTTTTTACTGATGTTATCATTAACCTTAGCTTGACCAAGCACAAGATCTTTCAAGGAGGGCTGATTATAACCGGAATTAAAACCAGAGAAGTTGCCAGAGTTACCTCCTTGGTAGTTGGGACGTGGTGGACCCCAACTTTGACCTCCTTGTGGACGGTAGCCGTTGTTGTTGTTGTTGCCCATGAACATTGCGTCCTCACGGGTCTCAGGGCAGTCATTGCCCGAGTGTCCCGTGTTGCCACAGACCTCACAAGTCATACGAGCGTCTAGGGCTTTCACTTCTCCATTGGCTTGGTCGTCCATCTTCTTCATGAGAAGGTCAATCTTGGCGGCGAGCATGTCAACCTCCTTGACGGAGTGCATGCCTCGCTGACGAGGTTGGAGGCGCTCTTCATTCCAACCTTGGTTGGACACCATCTTCTCGATCAAATCTTTTGCCTTGCTCACAGTGAGCGAGAAGAAGGCTCCACCAGCAGCAGCGTCGAGGTGGTCGCGGGCCGACGGAGTAAGCCCGTTGTAGAAGTTCTGGATGATCAGCCAATCATCCATCCCGTGGTGGGGACATGCCAGGATGTACTCCTAGAGCCTCTCCCATGCCTCAGGAATCGACTCCTTCGACTCCTGCTGGAAGCTTGAGATCCTTCCGCGTAGGGCATTGGTCTTGCCCAGCGGGAAGAACTTTGCAAGGAACGCAGCTGAACACTTCTCCCAAGTGTTCACAGCTTCAGGGTTTGCGTAGAACCACTGTCTCGCTCTCCCAAGGAGAGAGAACGGGAACAGTCGAAGGCGAACAGCGTCGGGGGTGACGTCCTTCATTTTGAACGTGTTGCAAATCTCCAGGAATTGCTGGAGATGAGCACTAGCGTCCTCATTGGCTTTCCCACAGAATGGGCTAGCCTGCACCATGGTGATGAGACCGGTCTTGATCTCGAAGTTCGCATCTCCCACATTGCCAGCTGGTCCCGTAGGGATGTTGGCAGCGGAGGGAGCGGAGAACTCGCGGAGGGTCTTGTCGGCCATTTGCTCAAAGCTTGATGGTGCGGGAATGACAGGTTCGATTGGCCGAGTCTCCTTACGAGGAGGGGTGAGCCTAGCTCGTGTCCTTCTCAGGAGTGACTCAGGATCTTTAGTGAAGTTTGTCGGCAAGTCGAAACCAGTCATACACTATCCTGTTTTCATACAAAATGCAGAAAACAAAGCAAGGTTAGCCTGCCTAGGAGATAGCCTTAATAATTGCAACACTACTATATACATTAGTAATTTTTCTTAAATCATACGCCTTCCCCGGCAACGGCGCCAGAAATGCTTGTTGACTTTTGCTAAGCCATATTAATAAATCATTCCCGGCACGGGGCCAGAAACGGTTCACTAATATGTCCCAGAGTCAAGTAGGTAAAATCCGCAAGCGCACGGAGAATACCGCTGTAGCATTTCACCCGGAAGTATTCAGGGTATCGTATTTGTTTATCCCAAAGGAAGGTTATGATCAAGAAGCGTTACTAACATATAAGATCATGTTAACAATTAGCAAGGATATCTAACCAAGACAGGCGGGTACATGATAATAACCGGGTAGTGTGACACACACAGAAGATTCCTACTAAATAAATAAAGTCTAGTGGAGGAAAGACTAGGCTAAGCTACTCCTACTATACATTCCTATACAGTTGCATAACCTAAGTAGAATACATACAGACCCACACTCAGGTTCAGCAGTCAATAGTATAGCACTTCAGGCACGGACTTACCCCTGCATCCACAGGCGACTTCCGCCAAGAGCCTACGCACTAGCCTAGCGGGGAGGATTTCAAAGGACGGACTGGGCTGTCACCACCTGCCGCCTACCTCAACGAACCAGTAGACTAACGAATAATTGATGCAAATCAGTCACCCAAGTACCATACTTGCATGACCAAAGAGCACTCTGCCCCTCCGCGATTACTATTAACGAGGCAGAGCTACCGTACGAATACGATCACCAAACCCATGCTATACTTTATCAGCTAAAACTAAGCATAGAGACTATAACATATAAAATAGACTATAGTGACGGTATATAACTAGCATGACAATAGTAGTATAATAAATATAAACTACTATCACACAAGTAGACTATACTATCACATATATGGATCACAATATCAAACAAGAAACTCATGACCCAAGCACAACTATATAGAAAAAATATATATATTGATAAGAGCAAAGTCTTACAAAAGGAAAAAGATACAAGAGCCATACCAATTCCAAGTGAAGACTTGGGACTAGAGAGCTCTAGACTCAGCCTAACTCCACTAAAACTCCAAGAACTACTACTAGCAAGAGAGAAATGCTTCTTGTGGTGTGTGTTGAGTGTGAAGGCACACCCTCCTATTTATAGCCTCAATAGGTCGGCAAGGGAGAGTAACCGCCACGGAAGGCACCTCAAACCGCCATCAGGAGTCGCTGAGGAGCCAACACGTGGAAGCACAAAGGAATATCCCCCAGGACCAGGTCGGCCGACCTGACTGGGTCGCCCGACCTGGCCAGGGGTCCTCCTGGCCTGTGCTTTCTTGGGGAGGCTGGCAGGTGGGTCCTGAGGTCAGTTCCCGCGGTATTACAGGGAGTTATGTCGGTTAAGAGCTGAAAATGGGCCCTTCAATCCGTGTGACGTCCATGTGACACTCTCTGATTGGTCGAAAGTGTGTTTTCTTGCCTTTTGAGGTGTTTCCTTCACATTTCCTCCTGCATACACAAAGTTCTCCAAGTACAAGTGGAACTATATTATTGTGATAAAGCATGCGTGTATGAAATGCCAAATTCTCCTTTATTTGAGTATAGTTGACGATTGAAAATGGTACTTAACAGCCGTCAACAATGGCTTGGATTTGAACCTGATGGCGGTTGTTTAGTCGGTTGCCACCGGCTCTCTTCTTTTGGGGTCGATAGGCCTCATAGGCCTCATGGGCTGGAAATCCCGGGTGGCAAACCCAGGCCGGGCGGCAAGCTAGGCCGAGCAACAGCCCATGCCGGGCGGCGGCCTTGGCCAGGTGCCAACCCTTGCGGGGTTGCCTCTTGTCCTCTCCCGGTTAGGCTACTTGATGGCCCCCTTTCCTTAGCCGTATTTCATTATTTTTGGTTCGAGAGGAGAAAACGGCATCATGGTGGAGTGTTTTGTAGAATCGGCCGGGTCGGATGATCAGCCGGACAATGATTCCGGTTTGATCGGCCGGGTGGCTGATTTCAGCCTTAAACGACCCTGTCGGTCAGGTCCTGATTTAAATCGTAAATGATCCTGTCAACCGAGTCCTGATTTCAGCAATAGACGACCCTATCGGCCGATGGAAAATGGCTGTTTCACACCATGATCGGTCGACGGAATGTTTCATCATGTTTCAGCATATTTTAGCCCTTTTTGTAGCTGCAACCACATATTTCACAAAAACTCATGGAACTTTATTAATTTAAATAAATACTTATTGAACTAAGGTTTTACCTTGCATTTCCCGTCCGGTTGGCAGCCGATATTGGGTTTTATCAGCCGCCAACACCTCCCCAAGCTTAAGCCTTTGCTCGTCCCGAGCAAAATAAAACTTAGAGATGATGGATCATGAGTTGCTTCATTGTTAGAGCCCTACGAGGATCAAGTGCACAAACACATACTCCCACAAAATAGAGGTATGTGTAAACCAACACAACTTGGTCACTAAATCATCCTCATTGTACAGTGGGGCTTATTGGCATTTTATATCCTTGTCATAAGCGGTGGAAGTTTAGAACGGTTGAAGTAAGGTCTTTACCTTGCATTTCCTGACCGGTTGGTGGCCGATATTGGGTTTTATCGGCCACCAACACCCACAATTGACTCACACTTGGTCCTATCGACTTAGCAAGAGATCAAAGTCGATGTAGCCTCGCTGGCTCGAGCAAATCGAACATAATTGAGACATTGCCCAAACAAGGTAAACAAGACTAGATGCGCTCCAATTATGGGTAGAATCAATAAAGTGACTCAAATAATAGATATAAATCAAGTTCATAAAACCTACTAAAATCATAGAAGATCGGACCTAACCGAGATAGTACCGTGATATGAAGTCGATAGAACAAACTAGGTAAAGATCTAGTCACGGATAACTAACTATTCTACTGATAACAACTAGAATATCAAATCAATGAGAAACTACTAGTTCAAGTCAATCAAATTATCAAGGTTGACTAATCCAAGTCTCTCATCAAGATCGAAGCCGATGCAGCCCACGTGAGACGAGGATGTCGTCGAGAAAAGGTTTGGCGATGTGCCGAAATGTAATGAATGAAAGTGTTGTCTTTTTTGTACAGACCCAATAACATATTTATAGCCGTGTGCAAGGTGTTCAGACGTGACTCGGCCAGGACTCTATGGTTTCCAAAAAAGTAAACCAACTAGATTTATTCCTAAAAAAATCTAAACTAAAAAATAGAAAGAGATAAAATAGCCCTAACGGGCCCACTTTATTCCCTGCGGCCGTTGGGCTTCTCTGACTTGGCCGACTTCAACTCCACGTCTCTGACCATTGGGACTGGTCCAAATTTCAGTGCCAACACATCCCCCCCCCCCCCTGAGTCCAGAGTACAAAATCTTCATGCACCGGATTTTCTCGCCTTGTTTACCGTGCGCCTTTACCATGACCTACCGGTGTCCCATCCTTATAAATGTATCTTCCTCTTCCCTTCATCTTTACTCGAGCTCAAACCCTTTCATCCTCTTCTCTCTCCTGCTCCGCCGGCACACTCTTCTTCCCGTACGACCTCGACCCCAAGCACCGACAAGCCCCATAGACCTCAACCTCAGTGATGGCGACCCCGCATGAAGTCCCTGAGGTAACTTATTTTTCTGCTTTCCTCTACCATTAAGTCTTAACCATAGAATTAAATCTGCCATATTCTTGCTCACTATTCACCCTTCATGCACTCTATAGCATCTTTATCTTCATAATCACTGTAGTGTCTTCATCTATCTATTAACTAGCAATAAACTTAACATCCTCCATATCGTAATCATCTTGTCCCCCTTTTAATATTATCTTTACTTTCTGCACGTACTGGGAACGCAAGCACCAGATCTGCATTCCGTCTGTTGTCGCAGAAAATCATTTTTATTTAGGTCCTTGCAATGACCCGAACCCCACGGATCTCATTAATTTTGAAACCAATAGAATTCCATTCAAATCCACTTTGGCCTCCCTCGAACCCTGGAAAATAGTGTTTAGATCCTGGCCATCAGAGATCAATGGTTGGAGATTGATACTGATGAGTCACAAACTCCCGTGCTGCCACTCTTCAGGATGCCCAAATAGATGAGCATTACCACTATCCTTGGTTGATATGGCAAAAATGAGCCTATCCTAGCTACAGCTTCTTACTTCTAGTTCGATGCTCTAATAGCCTTTTTGTTCAACCAGGGGCTCATGGTTCCTTCCCTCATGGATGTGATGATGCTGACTGGACTGAACATTGATCATTACTATGACCCCTTCCTTGTCTAGCCTGTCCAGAATCAGCACAAATTAGACATCAAGGGCCCGAACAGTTGGCCCATCTATATTGCTGCATACTAGAAGACTGGCACTGCCACCCATCGAGAACTCACCTCTTTCTTGAATCTCTGGCTATAACATTTCATCTTCTACGGATCTTCTTGCATGCCAACCACTAATTTCTAGGGCATGGCAGAGATCTTGGCCGATGGCAAGAAGTTTCCTCTAGGCAGATTTCTTCTTTGTTTCAGTCTATCAACTTTTGCACTGCATAGTTGTTAGTCTTCAGACCCACCAGACTATTGCTGTAGGAGGCCCGTGGTGGTTTACCGAACTATGGCTCAACATTTACTATTCACAAGCCATGGAACTAGCCCATTTCCCTGAAAACAAGTTCCCATCCACAGAAGCAATAGAGGACGAGGAAATACCAGAACGTCGATGTAATTCACTAGGCGAGGCTACCATGGTGGGCCTTGGATCCAGAATGACAAGGGAAAACTTCAATGCCTACTTCATTCTCTTTTATAATGGAATCCAAGTGCAGAAGCAAGTCTAGTTTCCTTATGAAGACTTAGAATTTGAGAACCCATCAAGATTTCGTCCTGACAACCCCTTGCAAGACAGGGAATCAACACTCATTCTGGAAGCTTGTATCAGATCAGGCATCCTCCCGGGCAACTTCCATGGTGGACAGCGCAGAACTCGTTCATACGAGTTTTATAATCCAGCAGTGATCTCTTTTCAGCTTGGGTTTGGACTACTTCCTGCCGACTCCTCTTACATCAATCGACTTCGAGCTAGATAGGAACTCAAGAGCCATCTGGAGTACAAGAAAATCTATGACATGGCCGCAGAAATCCCAATGGGTAATATTGCCGACCTGAAGCTGCTCCCTTCTTGCTTTGCATTATTCAAGACTTGGTGGAGAGAATGGAGAAAACACCTCTTCTGCAACCAGTTGACTAGCCACCACATCGACGTTGAAGATGCAGTAAGTCTTCAATCTTTGGAAAAATGTATTGCTTTTCTCATCGACTCTTTAACAATTAATTATTCCATCATGTAGGATCCAGCAATAATCCCTCCAACCATGAGTAACAGCATGAAGCTAATCAGGTACGGCCGAACGGCTAACAGCCCAATCATAGGTTGTGATGCTCCAACTCCTGCTCAAATCCTTAGCGGCCGAGGTCTGAAGACCATGAGAAAAATGGTCCCGCGCCTCAAACATCTGAACAATAGAAACGTGCCAGGGTGGCAACATCTTTATCGACTCTGACTGATCCTATACGAACAGCTCAGGTAACGATCCTTCAATCTTTAGAATTATCTGCAGCTTTATTATTCCAGATCCTTAACTCTTTCTATTCATAAGACCACTCCATTGACTCCAGCTCTTATTCAAGAACTAGCCCAAGAAGTAATCACTGGCCTTGCTGAAGCTGCTTGGGTAACATATTCAAACTTGTCTCCCTCTCATCTTTATTTGCATCAATCTTATAAATTTCCTTCAAACACTGCCATCGACTTTTGTCCTTCCATCGACTTTCGAGGTCCCTCCATCGACAACTACCCCATCGGCTCAAGATACTAAGTTATCAGCCAAAGAACCAATAAATCCCCCTGAGTTGATAGATCAACCTTCATCTTTAGTGGCTACAGTAAGAGCATCTTCCTTATCTTAAATCTCTCCAATGTAATATATCATTTACCTTGTGTTCTTTTTTTTAGGAGATCGTGAATGACTCAGGAGAGCAATCCAGCAGTGCCACTATATTAGACCAACCTTCAGAACAAACCACTCACATCGACTCTCCTCCCATCGACACTGCCATCTCAAGAGAAGTCGATAAGCCAATGCCCGCTCCTTCTTCACCAATTATGGCTTTGATTCCTTGGGTCGATCTTCAGGTATTACCTTTACTTTACACTTTCAACTGCCTTATACTCTCCAATCCCTTATCTTTTGTATTCTCAGGAATTCTGGTCATTGGCCATTAGTACATATATTTCCGAGTCTTCTGATGCCCCGCTGTCTTCATTGACTCCAGAACATGATGTGCCAACGCTTCTATCGACTTCAAAAACAATAGTACGGGCTAATTTTTCCTGCCTTATTAACTTATTCACATGCATTTCCTTAATGATTCCCTTTATTCTTTTCAGACCTAGGTTTCCAGGCGCACTTCTTCAATATACATCCCAATCAAGCGGCTATTTCTGGATGTTGGTCCGATCAGAGCGAGGTACCTTGAGATCAGAGATCAATTGCCTGTAGGCCTAGACTCAGTGCTACAAGCGGTAACAAACATCGAATTCTGCCAGCTTGAAGTACTTGAGGCTCAAGCTCGCATCGAACATCGAGCGGTACAAAGAAGCCAAGCAGAAGCGGCTGACAAAAAGGCGGCGGAAGAGCAAAGCAAATATGCTGCTCTAGTATCCAAGTCTACTGATGAGGACATCAATGACATGCAAATAATGACGACGGAAGATGGCGCGCCAAACCAAGCTGTCACGCCTCCACCTCTCGTCATCGCGCCTCCTCGAGTTACGGATCCATCTTCTAACGAGACGACGATGTACAAGGGCCCAATCACTAGAGCTCGAGCCCAGGAATTGAAGACGGTTTTGATGCTAAGGAACGACGGCCCAGGATGATGCCGCCTGAAGGCCCACATGGCCCAAGTCGCGCGACTCCCTCTCCACCGCGCGCCTCTCCACTTCAGCCGGCCCTAGATGCCTCGTCCTCCCCCTATTTAGTCAAGGGCTGCACCTCTTGCAATCTTTGAGTTTTGTTTTAAGTTTAGCTTAGCTATACATCCGTCTCTCGACGTGAATTCAGAACTCCACCTTCGTGCAATACATCAGATCGCTCGCCTCTAATTCTTGCTCGTTCTTCGATTGCGCGTAAGAATTGGTCCTCGTGATCAGGTTGATCTTGTTTACCGCAAGGTTAATATCCTCCGGAAGTTGGTTCAGCGATTGCATTGGCGCTTCGGCTTGCTCGTCGTAGTCGGATCGTGAGGGTCGACATCCACCAAATCGAAGTTATCTCCACTCACCGAAAGATCGGGCACTCTACACCTATCAAGTGGTATCAGATTCCAGTGTTTCTCGGTGACTTTATCCAAGTCCACATAAACCGAAAACCACAAAAAAAAAAAGTTTAACCCGGTACGGTTTTGAGCCTCGCACTTTCGTTCAATAATTTGCGTTGTTGAGTTTTTGTGCTTTCGCTTTTGATCATTGCTGGTACACTGTGTTTAATCATTTTCTCCTCATCATCATCATATCCTTCCGCCGTGTCGCGTGTTTTCACCATCACAGTTTGCTTTCCGCCACATCTATTTACCCCGTCTCGCTTACCAAGTTGTGGTCAGCCAATCGCTTACCAAGTTTTTCCGCTGCACCGTGATTCCGGGTCAATCACTGCCTCGCCGACGCTTTTGGCCGATCGGCAATCGAGTCCTACTCGGTTACGTCGTAACCCGCTCGCCTCGCCTTGTGTTTGTTTCTGCTCGGTTCCGTGTGTCCCTCTTCTAATTACCGTTCTACCCCTGCCTAAAAAAAAGCGCTTGTGCTTAGTTGCTCATTTGAGGTCTCATTGTTTATATTTTCAGAAAAAGGTATCAAAAAAAAAAGAAAAAAAAGAAAGAAAAAAAAAGAGCGGCCGAGCAACACAGGCGACGCATTCTTGCTGTACTTTGTTTTGATCCTTCTTCATTCCTCTTGCCCTTGTACCGGCACCAATCTTTTCACGTTTAGCACCATTGGATTGAGTGCAGCCTCTCAGCCCCACAAATTTTCTACTACGAGCAGGTTTTTGCTTCACCATGCAATCGCTCCTCCAATCTTCCACCGGTTTTACCTGTGGTTGCAGTTCACGCTTGCGTGCTTGGTAAGGACGGGTAAGAATTTGATAACAGCTTTTTGATTGAGCTTTTCCTCCACCACTCACCTCTCGTTGTAGGATTCCGATTTTTGTATTGCTTGTGTTTCTATGGCAGAAAACAGCTCGAAGTTGGAGGAGCTCACCCTCCAGGATGTCCAGACACAGGTTGATGGTCTACAAAACGACATAAAGACGATGCACGAGAGCCTTGACTCTACGGTCACTTCGTCGAATGAGCGTTTTGATCAACTGGACCTCGCTGATACGGCTGCCCGCACCACGCTCGCGACGATCATGACTCGTCTTGAGGCCATGTCGACGCAGCTTGGGACCATGACGACGCAGCTCACAGAGTTGCAAAATGCACGTGACTACGGCGCCGACACCGAGCAGGACGACGACAATCGCCGTGGTCGTGCTCGTAGGGTACGTGTTCCTATTAATGAGTCTTTTGCCAAAATAAAATTTCATATTCTCACTTTTAATGGCAAATATGATCCGGGTGCTTATCTTGATTGGGAATTAGAGGTTGAACAAAAATTTGCATGCCATGATATTCCTACTAATTTACAAGTTAAAGCTGCTATTAGTGAATTTACTGAATTTGCTTTACTTTGGTGGCGTGAGTATAGACAAAGGTATCCTGATAATATTCCAGCCACTTGGACGGCATTAAAAGCTGCTATGCATCATCATTTTGTGCCGTCATATTATGCTAGAGATTTGCTTAATCAAATGCAGCGTTTTCAACAAGGTTCACTTTTCGTAGAGGATTATTATCAAGCTTTGCAAAAGGGTATGATTCGCTGTGGTTTAGTTGAACTGGATGATGCTTCTATGGCTCGCTTTAGGGGTGGGTTAAATCGTGAAATTCAGAACATTCTTGATTATAAGCATTATGATGATATGACCACCTTATTTGAATATGCTTGTAAAGCTGAACGTGAAGTGCAAGATCGACAATCTTCGTCAAGACCTAACATTTTTGTAGGGTCCAAGATGCCTTCAGCTCCACGGTCGACACCTCCTTCCACGTCGCGCGACCACTCCTCGACCACGTCCAAGTCGAGTGCTCCATCCACGGCCAAATCTGCCTCGATCGTGTCGTCCTCCTCGTCATCTGGACGAGCTCGTGATATTCAGTGTCATCGTTGCCAAGGATTTAGTCATGTGATACGCGATTGTCCAAATAAACGAACTATGTTGATTCGTGACGACGGTGGGTATTCTTTTGCTAGTGATTCTGAGGATATTCAGCAGACTATGCTTGCCACTAATCATGCAAATAATACGGAGCTTCATGTCGACTCTAGTGCCGCCGACAGGTATGCAACTCTTGTTGTGCAGCGTGTTCTTAGTACACAAGTCGTTCAGGATTAAAAGCATCAGCGCTACAACATTTTTCATATCAAAGATGTTGTGCAAGAACGAGCGATCCGTATAATCATCAATGGTGGAAGTTGCAACAATTTGGCTAGTACGACCTTGGTGGAGCAGTTGTCATTGCCAACAAGGAAACATCCACATCCATATCACGTTCAATGGCTTAATGATGGCGGCAAAATAAAGGTAACGCGCTCGGTACGTGTTCCTCTCTCTCTTGACGCCTATTCTGATTTTGTAGATTGTGATGTTGTTCTAATGGAAGCATGCTCTTTGTTGCATGGCCGTCCTTGGCAATATGATGTTGACAGTGTTCATCATGGTCGATCCAATTATTATTCCTTCATGTTTAAGGGTCAGAAAATTGTTATTCATCCTATGACACCTGAACAAGTTCTTAAAGATGATATTGCTCGAGCGACAAAAGCTGCAAAATTGGTTACATCGCCTCCTGTTGCACCTGTTCAACATGAGATCAAATTGAATAACCCTATCTTGCTTGCTACACGTGCTGATTTTGATGAATTACATGATGCTAATCTGCTTTGCTATGCGCTAGTTTGCTCTCGTATGCTTGTTTCACTAGATGAGGCGCCTATGTTGCATATTCCTCCTGTTGTGGCTAACCTTTTGCAGGACTGTAAAGATGTTTTTCCCGCTGAATTGCCACCGGGTCTTCCTCCTATTCGTGGCATAGAACATCAGATTGATTTAATTCCAGGCGCACAGCTTCCTAATCGCGCCCCGTACCGCACAAATCCTGAGGAGACGAAAGAAATTCAGCGTCAAGTGCAGGCATTGCTTGATAAAGGTTACATTCGTGAGTCTCTCAGTCCTTGTTCGGTTTCTGTTTTGCTTGTTCTTAAGAAAGATGGTTCTTGGCGTATGTGTGTAGATTGTCGTGCAATTAATAATATTACAATTCGTGATCGATATCCTATACCACGCCTTGATGATATGCTTGATGAACTTAGTGGTGCCACAATTTTCTCTAAGGTTGATTTGCGTAATGGTTACCATAAGATAAGAATGAAATTAGTAGATGAATGGAAAACGGCTTTTAAAACTAAATTTGGCTTGTATGAATGGTTGGTTATGCCGTTTGGATTGTCTAATGCTCCTAGCACTTTTATGCGCTTAATGAATGAAGTTCTTCGGCCTTTCATTGGAATATTGTTGTTGTCTATTTTGATGATATCCTTATATACAGCAAATCCATGAATGAGCATTTAGATCATTTGCGTGCTGTTTTTGATGCTTTGCATGCTGCTCACTTGTTTGGGAACATGGAAAAATGCACTTTTTGCACGCAACATGTTTTGTTTCTTGAATATGTTGTTACTCTACAGGGCATTGAGGTGGATAGCAGCAAGGTGGACGCCATTCAGAGTTGGCCCCAACCGACGACGGTCACACAGGTTCGCAGTTTTCTTGGTCTTGCAGGCTTCTATCGTCGTTTTGTGCGGGATTTCAGTTCTATTGCTGCACCATTACATGAGCTGACCAAGAAGGGTGCACCATTTGAGTGGGGCACACCACAAGACGAAGCATTCAACACTTTAAAGGAACGGTTAACTCATGCTCCTCTCTTACAATTGCCTAATTTTGATAAAGTGTTTGAATTGGAATGTGATGCTAGTGGAATTGATTTGGGTGCTGTTTTGTTGCAAGATCATAAACCCATTGCTTATTTTAGTGAGAAGTTAAGTGGTGCTGCTCTTAAATATTCCACTTATGATAAAGAACTTTATGCTTTAGTAAGAACTTTGTAAACAAGGCAGCATTATTTATGGCCTCGCGAATTTATTATTCATTCTGATCATGAGTCTTTGAAACAAATTAGAACCCAAACTAATCTGAACCATCGTCATGCTAAATGGGTTGAATTTATTGAATCTTTTCCGTACATCATTAAACATAAAAACAGGAAGGAAAATGTGATTGCCGATGCTTTGTCTCGTCGCCATATGATGCTGTCCCAATTAGACTTTAAAATCTTTGGTTTGCAAGCTTTGAAAGATCAATATGTGAATGATGCTGATTTTCGTGATATTATGATGCATTGTAAGGATGACAAACCTTGAGGCAAATTTCATATGCAGGATGGGTTCCTGTTTCGTGCTAACAAGTTGTGTATTCCAGCTAGCTCGGTTCGTGTTTTGTTGTTACAGGAGGCGCATGGAGGTGGTCTTATGGGTCACTTCAGCGTTTTCAAGACACATGAGGTGTTGGTCGACCATTTCTTTTGGCCACGGATGCGCCGTGATGTTGAGCGCCTTGTTGCACGCTGTACTACATGTTAAAAAGCTAAATCTCGTTTGGGTAATCATGGTTTGTATATGCCCTTGCCTGTTCCCTCTTCTCCTTGGCATGATATTTCGATGGATTTTGTTTTGGGATTGCCTCACACTAAGAAGGGGAGGGACAGTATTTTTGTGGTTGTTGATCGTTTCTCTAAAATGGCTCACTTTATACCTTGTCATAAAACTGATGATGCCTCAAATGTTGCTTAATTGTTCTTTAGAGAGATTGTTAGATTGCATGGAATTCCTAAAACAATTGTCTCTAATCGTGATGCTAAGTAATGAGTACATCACACTCATGGATACACACAACACTCCTCCAACTAGGATGAAAGTTCATGTGCATCACCTGAATTTACAGGTGAGATCGTTTCTAATGTTTTTATTATGTGGTTTTGAGAATAGATTACTACCTAATGAATTAATTGTTGTTAGTAACCTTGGATATGATGATGACATAGCTGGGTAGGTGACTGGAGACGTGATGGGCCAGCAAGGACGTCCAAGCCAAGGTGGAGGCCCAATCAATACCGACTTCGAGTCTGTTTTGGAGCCCAGTACCAGTCTGCACTAAAACGGACACCCAGGACGCATACGGACTCGGATTTGGACGTTCTATATATTCCTGGAAAGATGACGAAATGAACTTTCCAACCCAACTGGTCCCATGTCAAAACTCGTCCCGAGCCGTCAGCAATCTCCGAAACAAATCAACTTCCAGAATTTGTTCTGGTGCTGCGACACCGTAATCGGTCTTTGGGCCATGTATCGAGTTGAACCCACTTAGGGCTGCGTACAGGGGATCTTGCACGACCCTAGGGTCCTCATATACAGTCGCCGCCTCTTCATTAGGGTTTGTATTTTGCTTAGATCAATTCTGTTCATAAACAGTGTCGCCGTTCATCGGTTTGTGAGACCCCAACTTCGAGAGTTTAATCATACATCTGCAATTGTGTTGCATCCTTCGTTGTTCTTGCTTGTGTTCTTGATTCGCAGGCAGGGATGAGCCTTCTCGGCAAGGTCAATCATCTTTGGACGGTTGATAACCAGAGGAGACGCCGTGCTACGATTGCGGGGTTTAGAACGTGTTGTTCTGAAGCCGGATCGATTTGTGTGTCGCCTCCGACCAAATCAACTTACCAAGAACCTTTCGGAAGATCGGGAACCCTTGTTTACATCAAGTGGTATCAAAGCTTTAAGTACACCGTTAGGTTCGCCTTTATCCTTGTTATTTTGTTCAATCCTAGAGTCCAGAAAATTACCCTACAAAAATATTTGTTCGTCGTGTTTCTGCTATCCTACACCCCCCTTGTGCCTTGCAATTTTCAGTTTAGTTTGCTTCTCTGAATTTTAGTCCCTACAAGGTCATTGTGTTGTTGGTCTAGTACTTGTTCTTTGGTCTTGTTTGAGTCGTGTGTGTCCTTGTTCATAGACAATCAAGAAAAAAAATCAGATTATTGCACACGTTGAAAGAATAGTACTACTGGAATTGTTTGCACTAAATATTTATTTAACATCTAGCCTTCTACTTTTTGTGTGCAAAAGAAACTTAGAGTGTTTTCTGTTGCACTTTGTTCCTTGAGTCAAGAGATTGCTGCACGTTGTTGCATATGAGAATTGTCGTTTCAGTTTTACATGTACATCTATTCCTTACGTAAAGAGTGCAAAAAAGAAAGTTTAGGTTTTTCCTTTGTGCTATAAAGTTCGCAACTCTTGCTGCAGTTTTATGTCAAAAAAATCATGAAATAAGTAAAAGGCAAAGAGGTGCTGAAAAACAAATAAGAAGAAAAAGCCGCACCTATAACAAAAGAAAAAAACGAAAGGAGAAGAGAAAAAAATTCAGAATTGCTTGCAGCCTTTGTGTCCTTTGTTGAGCCATTTGCTTGCTTGCTTGAACTAGGTCCGAGACAAGTTTAGGCCAGTGACATAGACTAGCTTGGGACTATTATTCAGTTTTGCAATTTTTGAATTGAAATTTTGCTAATCCTTGCTACTATAAATTGCCTACCTAGCTCCATATATATCCTTCTGAATAGGCACAGAACTTTGGACCCTCGCAATCGTCGGATCACACTCTCCAAGGTATCCTATGTTTTGCTACTAAGAATCTTGTAAGAACTCAGTTAGGTGCTGTCATTTGCTTGTTGAGAGTTTCCATCGTGATCAAACAGTAGTGATAGGAAAATATACTCTTGTGTGTTTTCTTGTTTTCTATTAACAATGACAGGTTACAACACCGATGATGATGAGCCGATGGTGTCAAATAAGGTTGATACAAGTGTTGTAGCACAACGAGTGTTTAGTTCTCAAATGGAGAAGGTAGAGCAAAATCAAATGAACAACTTGTTTCAGACTCACTTTGTTGTGAAGGATCGACGTTGTCGTGTCATCATTGATGGAGAGAGTAGCAACAACATCGCAAGCTTGGAATTGGTCGAAAAGCTCGGCTAGACCACACAGCCACACCCATGTCCATACTACATCCAATGGGTAAATTCTTGTGGTAAGATAAAGGTAGATAAAATTGCACGCATTGAATTTTTTATTGGTTCTTATAAGGATTGTGCAGATTTTGATATAGTGCCTATGCAAGCGTGTCATTTGTTATTGAGTAAGCCTTGGATTTCTACAAATAATGCTTTGCACAACACCATTGCTAATAGCTATTCATTTAAATACAATGGTAGAAGAGTTACTCTTAAACCTATGTCTGCTGCTGAAATTTTAGAAGAGGATCAACAAAGACTTGAGAGAAGAAAGAACGAACCATTTAGAATAGAATGGGCTATTTCAAATGATGCAACACTTCCATCAAAATCTAAATTGCTAGAGGATAAATATATTTCTTTGCCTCTTGTTGCAACTAATACTTTTCATCATATACATAAAAAAGATGATAGTGGGAAAGATAAAGAACAGATTGTTGCTTTAGGTAAGAGCTTTCTTGATGTGATGGATTGTTCCAATAGTCTTGCTGTATTGGAACCTTATGATCATGTTCCTTTGTCACAAGTTGATTTACCTAGTGGTCCTTGTGATAAAGAGTAGTTGTGTGCCAATGCTTCACTTATACCTTTACCACAACAAATGAATGAGCTTGATGCTTTTGCTTATGATTCACCCACTAGTGCTGAAATTAAACATTTTATTTTAGTTACATGTCAAAAGGATGAGCAAAAATTATTTTCTTCTCTAAATACTTTGGGTTATATTGAATTTGATGTTCTTTGTGATCTAAATACCGCGGAGAAGAAAGTATTTTCTCAAACTGAATTGACTTTATTGACAAGAAACATTTTTTATGCTATTGGAAACTATGATCATAGAGGTTTGTTTATGGTGCATAGAGTTTATATTTGTTCAAAATTGAAACCTCCTTGGGTTATATAATTAAATGGCCAACTTGAAAACTGCAGTAACAATTACCATGCCATGTCAAGTATTTCTAGTGTTTCTAAGATAACACATTGTCAATTTTGTCATAAGAGTGAGAATGATGCTCATATTGCTGACCAAGGTTTCAAAGAGGTTATTAATTTGCATGGAATACCTTCTACTATAGATTCTCATTGTGATGACAAATTTCATAATGCACATAAATATGAGTTGCATCCCAAGTTTGGGAATAGTTCTATATTTTATATTTCAGATTTGAGACCACTATTGGAAGAAAGGGATGAGATCGAGTCGAGGACAACTCTAATTCAAAAGGGGGAGAATGATGAGTACATCACACCCATGGATACACACAACACTCCTCCAACTAGGATGAAAGTTCATGTGCATCACTTGAATTTACAGGTGAGATCGTTTCTAATGTTGTTATTATGTGGTTTTGAGAATAGATTGCTACCTAATGAATTAATTGTTGTTAGGAACCATGAAGATGATGATGACATAGCTGGATAGGTGATTAGAGACGTGATGGGCCAGCAAGGACGTCCAAGCCAAGGTGGAGGCCCAATCAAAACCGACTTCGAGTCTATTTCGGAGCCCAGGACCAGTCTGCACTAAAACGGACACCCAAGACGCATACGGACTCGGATTTGGACGCTCTATATATGCCTGGAAAGATGACGAAAAGAACTTTCCAACCCAACTAGTACCATGTCAAAATTCGTCCCGAGCCGTCGGCAATATCCGAAACAAATCGACTTTCAGAATCTGTTCTGGTGCTGCGACACCGTAATCGGTCTTTGGGCCATGTATCGAGTTGAACCCACTTAGGGCTGCGTCCAGGGAATCTTGCACGTCCCTAGGGTCCTCATATACAGCCGCCGCCTCTTCATTAGGGTTTGGGTTTTGCTTAGATCAATTCTGTTCATAAACAGTATCGCCGTTCATCGGTTTGTGAGACCCCAACTTCAAGAGTTTAATCATACATCTGCAATTGTGTTGCATTCTTCGTTGTTCTTGCTTGTGTTCTTGATTTGCAGGCAGGGATTAGCCTTCTCGGCAAGGTCAATCGCCTTTGGACGGTTGATAACCAGAGGAGACGTCGTGCTGCGATTGCGGGGTTTAGAACGTGCTGTTCTGAAGCCGGATCGATTTGTGTGTCGTCTCCGACCAAATCAACTTACCAAGAACCTTTCGGAAGATCGGGAACCCTTGTTTACATCACTAAGTTTCTTAGTCATTTTTGGCGTTCTCTTTGGAATAAATTAGGAACTAAGCTGCTGTTTAGTACTACTTGTCATCCTCAAACTGATGGGCAAACTGAGGTAGTAAATAGAACTTTGTCTGCTATGCTTACAGCTATTCTAGATAAAAACTTGAGACGTTGGGAAGATTGTTTACCTCATGTTGAATTTGCTTATAATCGTGCTACACATTCTTCCACTAAGATGTGTCCTTTTGAGGTTGTTTATGGCTATGTTCCTAGGGCGCCTATTGATTTGTTTGCTATTGATGCTGAAGATGAACCACATCTTGATGCTCTTGCTCATATTGATCACATGAAACAATTGCATGAAGAAACACAACACAACATTGCCGTTGCTAATAAAAAGTATCAAGTTGCTGGTAGTAAATGTAGAAAACATATTTCTTTTGAACCTGGTGATTTGGTTTGGTTGCACTTGCGTAAAGATAGATTTCCTACTTTGCGTCGTTCTAAACTGATGCCTCGTGCTGCTGGTCCTTTTAAAGTGCTAACCAAGATTAATGATAATGCTTATGTTCTTCACTTGCTCATGGAGTTTGGTGTTTCCACTAATTTTAATGTTGCAGATTTGAAACCATACTTGGGTGAGGATGACGAGTTGTCGTCGAGGACAACTTCACTTCAAGAAGGGGAGGATGATGAGGACATCAACGACATACGAATAATGACGACGGAAGATGGCGCGCCAAACCAAGTTGTCACGCCTCCACCTCTCGTCGTCGCGCCTCCTCGAGTTACGGATCCATCTTCTAACGAGACGACGATGTACAAGGGCCCAATCACGAGAGCTCGAGCCCAGGAATTGAAGACGGTTTTGATGCTAAGGAACGATGGCCCAGGATGACGCCGCCCGAAGGCCCACATGGCCCAAGTCGCGCGACTCCCTCTCCACCGCGCGCCTCTCCACTTCAGCCGGCCCTAGATGCCTCGTCCTCCCCCTATTTAGTCAAGGGCTGCGCCCCTTGCAATCTTTGAGTTTTGTTTTAAGTTTAGCTTAGCTATACATCCGTCTCTCGACGTGAATTCAGAACTCCACCTTTGTGCAATACATCAGATTGCTCGCCTCTAATTCTTGCTTGTTCTTCGATTGCGCGTAAGAATTGATCCTCATGATCAGGTTGATCTTGTTTACCACAAGGTTAATATCCTCCGGAAGTTGGTTCAGCGATTGCATTGGCGCTTCGGCTTGCTCGTCATAGTCGGATCGTGAGGGTCGACATCCACCAAATCGAAGTTATCTCCACTCGTCGAAAGATCGGGCACTCTACACCTATCATCTACTGATCTTGAAACGAAACTAAAGAGCCTGTGAAAAGAGTGTGATGAACACCAAGCTGCTCTTCAAGCGAAGAACCAGGAAATAGCCGATGTAGAAGCTACTCTTGCTCGAGCACCAGCTTAAATCATGGCACAAGAGAACACCATCGTGTTGGCCTATGAGCAAGCCATCAATCTATGAAACATAGCCCCCAACACTCTTGGGTCAAATGAGGAAGACACCTACATCATGGCAGAAGCTGATCAACTTTGTTTCCTCGCCATCGACATTATTGACTTCTACTGTCCACCAGAGTAGATGCGGGCGGTCCTGTATATCAACAAACAACATTTTGTCTTATAATATATATTTTTTAATCGAAGGGTGATATCCTTTGACATCGGCCATCTGAAGTCGATGACTTTTAATCGGCTGTGAAATACTACTTCCTCATCTTTTCATTTTTATGTTAAGGATGATATTCTTCATATCGACCGTCAACAAGCTCTCGATATCATGAGCCAACCCAAATGCTTGGATGATACTTCTTTAAATATTTGCTATTGATGGCTCTGCTAAACTCTTCTCCTTCTAATTCTTGTAGAAAATATGCATTGCATGGGGCACATCGGCTCACTTTAAATAGTCCTTCCCATGTTGGCGACCACTTTCCAAATCGATTATCTCTAGAGCTGATTGGCATAATTAACTTCCAGACAAGATCTCCTTCTAAAAAACTTTTAGGCACCACCTCCTTATTGTAAAATCTGGACACACGAGCTTTGTTTTCTAATTCATCCGATGTTCCATAACATCTTCTAATTCATCAAACATCACTTGTCTATAATCATCAGCCAATAACTGATCTTGGAATTCTATTCTTCTGGACCCCAAATTTGTTTCCCAAGGCAAGACTGCCTTATGCCCACACACTAGCTGATAGGGTGGCACTTTTATTGACCCATGACGAGCCATCCTTTAAGCCCACAATGACTCAACCAATGTTGTATGCCACTTCCTTGGTTGCTCATCAATCTTTTTCTTGATCAAATTAATAAAACTCTTGTTAGAAGCTTCTGCTTGACCATTGGCTTGAGCATAATAGGGCAATGAATTCAATGACTTGATACCCATAGTATCAGCAAAGCTTTGAAACTCTTTCGAAGTAAAAACAGAACATTGATCAGTAGTAATAGTCTACGGCACACCAAACTTGTATATAATATGCTCCTCCACAAAGTTGATCATATCATTAGTTGTCACATTCTTCATTGGCAGTGCTTCAACCCACTTTGTGAAATAATCGGTAGCCACCAGAATATACTTGTGACCCTTGCTTGATGCTGGATAAATCTGGCCAATCATGTCCATACCCCAACCTCTGAGCAGCCACGGCTTAACAATTGGATTCAAAGCCGATGCCGGTGCTCTCTAAATTGCTCCAAACTTCTGACAATTTTAACACCCCTTGTAATACTTGAAGCAATCTTCTAGCATAGTAGGCCAATAATATCCAGTTCTTTTCGATAACCACCTCATTTTATGGGCTGATTGATGTGTGCCGCAGATGCCTTCATGGACTTTGCACATAACCACTTTGGCTTCTTCTTGATTCAAACATCTTAACAAGACACCATCAATCATCCCATAATAAAGCTCTTCTTCTAATAAAACATACCTCAACGCCATGTAACAAATCTTCCAAGGAGTATGTTGTGTTGGATCCTTAAGATATTGAACAATCTTGGATCTCCAATCTTCTTCATCGACACCGGCTATATCGACTATGACCTCGTCGGTATTCAACTCATACTCTGATGCCTTCTATGCCAAATCATTTGCTTCAATATTCTGCTCTCTCGGAACATGCCTGAATCTTACTGCCTTGAAGTCTTGTATCAAATCCTGACACTCAGCATAGAACAATCTTTATATGTCATCTTTGCACTCAAATTCCCCTGCTAGCTGCCCGAGTATCAATAATGAATCTCTAACGACTTCAACAAAGTTGACTCCATCTTCCTCCAGAATCTGCAACCCCTTAAGAACAGCTCTATATTCAACCTGGTTGTTAGTCGATGGCTCCACAGCAAATGTGAACTCAAATCTTGCCCCCAAGGCAATATGGCCATGAGCCCAATGCCACATCCATTCTTCCATACAAAATCGTCAATAAAACAACAATTATGGCACCGGCTCCACCATCGACATACTCAAACCACAATGCTCAAACCAGAACTTGCCCTTTGATAGCTTTGGATGACTCATAAGTCAGGTCATATTTGGCCAATGCTAGCATCCACTTTCCAATCCTGCCTTTTAAAATTGGAGTCGATAACATATACTTTATGACATCGGCTTTGCACACAACCACACACTCGGTCAATAACAAATAATGCCTCAAATTCACACACAAGAAATATAAACATAAACATAATCTTTCAATCTCAGTGTACCTGGTTTCAGCATCAATCAATCGCCGACTCAAATAAAACGCAACCTTTCTTTTCCATCCTATTCCTGAATCAAAGTCGATCCAATCGACTTCTTGTCAGCCGCAAGATAAAGCTTAAAGGACAATCATTCTCTTGATGGCACTAATACAGGAGGCGAAACCAGATATTTCTTGATATCATCGAGGACCTTCTGATGATCAAGCTCCCATACAAATTTCTGATCAGCCTTCAATTTCAATAATGAAGTGAATACATCGAGTTTGCCAGAAAAGTTGGATATGAATCTCCTTATGAAGTTAACCTTCCAATCAAAGATTGTAACTCAGTTTTGTTAATAGGGGGCTCAATGTCATTTATAGCTTTGATATTCTTTGGGCCTATCTCAATCCCTCTTTCATGCACAATGAAACCTAAAAATTGGCCAGTCGATACACCAAAAGCACACTTCTTCGGATTCATCTTTAAACCATACCTTCTTGTCCTCTCCAGTGCTTCTCGCAAATCGGTTATGTGACCTTCTACTCTCTTGGATTTCACTACCACATCATCAATATAAATCTCCACTAATCTGCCAATCAGATCAAGGAAAATATAGTTCATAGCTCTCTAATACGTAGCTCCAGCATTCTTCAATCCAAACGTCATGACGACCCATTCATACAATCCAATAGCCCAGGACACCTGAAAGCAGACTTCGGTATATCTTCTTCTGCCATAAAATTTTGATTATAACCAACATTACCATCCATGAAACTAACAATCTTATGCCCAGTTGCTGCATCAACCAGAAGATCTGCTATCAGCATCGGGTAATCATCTTTGGGAGTACCCTTGTTTAATGGTCGAAAGTCAATGCAAACTCTCAACTTCCCACACTTCTTGAATACATGCACAATATTTGAAACTCACTCTGGATATCAGCAAGGCCTGATGAATTTAGCATCATATAATCTGGTGATCTTAGCCTTGACATCATCATAAATCTTAGGATCTACTCTTCTTAGCGGTTGCTTATAAGCTCGATATCCCGGTTTGATCAAAAGCCGATGCTCAACAATGGATCGGCTAAGACCGGGCATCTCAGAATAATCCCAAGCAAAACAATCCTGATACTCTTTCAATAGCTTTATTAATTCAACTTTGAAATCTTCATCTAATTTCTTACTAATAAATGTTGGCCTATGCTTGTCGCCCTCTCCTATATCGACTTCTTGTAACTCATTGGCTGACATGAATCCCTTTCCCATCTTGCCATCTTTCGCAAATTCCATTGGGGCGCTTGTTAGAGAAACAACTTTGAATTTGACTGGTCCACCACCTCAAGACCCTGAGTTGTAATCTTGACGTAAGCCCTATCAAAAATCTTGCTAGACAAACACTCCATATCATCCACATGCCATGGCGCTAAATCAGTCGATGTAACATTGACGGTTTCATCGGCCAGGACCACTTCAACTTGATCACCAATCCATTGGACCAGAGACTAATGCATAGTCGATGGTATGCAACAATTAGCATGTATCTAGTCACGTCCCAGCAACAAGTTGTAAGTTCCCTTCCCTTCAATAACGAAAAAAGTAACCGGCATAGTCTTACAGCCGATCATAAGCTCCACATTCAACACCCCCTTAGCGGCTGTAGTACGATCACCGTAGTCTCTCAAAATCATGTTGGTGTCGATCAAATCTTCTTCAGTTTTCCCAACTTCCTGGTAGTAGTGATCGGCATAATATTGACTGCATCACCATCATTGATCATCATCTTTCCCATCGGCATCCCATTGACAAATCCTTTCAAGTATAAAGCTTTCAAGTGTCAATGCTTTGACTCATTTGTTTTATCAAATACTGCTTGTTGTATATCAAATACGAGTCGTGGTGCATTCTCTTCATCAACAAACAACTCTTCTTCTGAAGCAATGAACTCTTGAGGCAACATCATCACCATGCCTGCCGTAGCACTAGGTATCTGCACTTGTGATTGTACCTTCGGCCTCGACATTTTTTTGGGTGGCTGATCATCCCCTTCATCATAATAATATCGGCCTGCCCTTATTTGTTTGCAACACATTCTCTAAACTATGCACTTCTGGCTCCTAGAGAAAATCCCAGATAGATACCACTGATCATTCTGTTCCTATTCCTCTTGTAACTCTTCATTGACTTCTTTATCGAACTTGGCCTCTTCCTCAGTCTTCTTTGCCCCAAGTCGATCAAAAGCCGACACTCTGCCTGGCCCATCGCCTTCTCCCACCATCGACACTTTAACATTGCTTTGTCGATGTTGGTGCCGATAGTGCTTCTAAGCTTCCCTAAACATTTGATCCGCACGCCTGTTGCAACCACAATAGTTGTCAATCGAAGGAAGCTTCATGTTGTGGTCCCAGTAGTATTGAAAGAATGGACACTCCCAATGTGGATCAAACTGTGATTCCTTTACTTCCCTGACTCTCTTCTTCTGATACCGGCTAATGAAAGCTTCTACGTTGTCGATACCAGCCATGTTAACATTTGCAGGGAACGGATACCCATCGATCTTCATGGTCCCTTTAGTGAACTTGATCGTTCCTTGCTCAATTGCCGACTGAATCTATCTCCTGAATACCTTGCATTCATTGGTATGATGAGATGGCGAGTTGTGCTTCATCTTCTTCAACTCTTCAGCGGGTGGAATCACATGATTAGGCGGCAACTGAATGTGTTTCTCTTGTAGCAGTGTTGACTCCAGCGGTCACTCATGGTAATAAACCACAAGCTTACGGTTGTCGAAGTAGCTTTCACCCAGGAGTATTCCAAGGGTATCGAAATCCACGGGGAACGTGTGTGGACTATCAAAGAATCAGGCTCGTCCAGGGACAACAAGAATATGGTAGGCAAGGGTAGAGAGGATTCTAGGATGGATTGGACCAAGGACAAGGTAAGGTCGAACTCTAATGCTTACTTCAGGCACCGGCTTCCCCCTGGTCTGCCAGGATGTTTCGGCCTACAGCTCTACGACGTACCCGAACGTGGAGGGTTACTAAGGACGGACAGGGCTGTCACCACCCGTCGTCTACCTCTTCCATCCGTGGAGCACATGGCAATCAAAGGTAATATATAGCCTAGACACCACGCCTGTGCTACGAACTACTACTCTAATCTTGATCAAAGACTAAAGCATTCAATTACGAACAATGAACTCATAAGCATATAAAGAGCAGATCTCATTGAATCAAAGGAACAATACCATAGAAGAATCCTGAAGACTTACTTGAAATGGCAAGACTCCGTTGAGGTACAAGATTAGGGAAGAGTGCCGACAGGCCGGCACTTCCCCGAACTACCACTCACTCTCTCCCTATTCTCTAAGCACTAAGGAGGTAGTGCTTCGCCTTTTTGAGTGGAGCTCAAGTGTTTCTCTTCTTGTGTGTGTGACTGTGAAGCCACACCCTCCTATTTATAACCTCTATAAGTCGGCAAAGGGGAGTAACCACCAAGAAAGACCCTACCCACCGCCTTCAAGGATCAACCAGAAGCCTCCACGTGCAAGCTCAGGAGAAAAGGGCGGGCCTGGGTCGGCCGACCTAGCGGGGGTCGGCCGACCTGTGGCTGGGCCCTCCTGGCTTATGCTTCCTTAGGGTGGCTGCCAGGTGGGTCCTCATCCCAGATGCCAGGGTCGTTTTGTGTGTTTCTTCATTGTAATACTAAAAATGGGCCCTTCAATCCATGTTCTCTCTCCTGATTGGCTGAAGGTGTGTCTTCTCCCTTAATTACTTGTGTCTTATTAATACTCCGTGGTAAATCACCTGCATACACATAATCACCAAAACTTGTGGAATTTGTTACTAATAAACTCCTACCACTAGTTGGTTATTTATTTTGTAGTTTTTATGCAAGCAACTGAAGGTCATATTTAGCACTTAAGGACCATCAACAAGCTCCCCCACACTTAGCCTTTGCTCGTCCTCGAGTAAAGAACAAAAGACTAAGTATAATCATAACTTTCCATGGTAGAATACTAGCATGCAAATTATTCCATATCATACCTGTATCCATGAATATATAGGTGTCTATCATGTTACCTTGGCGGGTTGACGAATGGAACAGTCTTGACTTCAGATTACTTGCCTCTTTCTGCTATGTAACTTGGGTTTTCGAAAAGATTTTTTTCAAATAAAGCATAGCCATACTCCTCAAATGATTCTCTCAAGGCACTCAATGTGTATTTCCTGATCAAGGCACTTGACTTTGCCTTTTTCATCCTACCTCTAATTTTTTTTGGCTTATGTGGACCTCAGGGTAAGGGATAAAAGAAGGCATACTGGAGTCTCATATATTACTAAGTCAAAGACCGAATCCACAGAGAAATCAAGTTATGAATTATGACCAAACATATGCACACACCTATGGATGGAATGGATGATGGATAATGGATACTCCTATTTGAAATGACCTCTCTTTCTTTTGGTTGATTCACTGTAGAGAACATGGCTATCTCTTTTTCTCTTTATTTCTTCTTTCCTTTTTTTTTAGGCCATGTCTCTTTTGCATAAATATTTAGAGAGATCACGAAAAAAAAATAGAGTGGTTTATGAAATGGCAGTGGAAGATGATAGTGCTATCTCCCATTGTGGAAGTTTAGCAATATGATGGTGGGTGTGCACATGATCTTAATCAATAAAACATAACTAGTTTCATGCTGGGGTCACAACAATTTGACAAAGTTCAATGAAACTACAAGTAGCATATGTATAAGGTTTCTTAAGAAAATCATCATATGGCTTTGGTAGGAAAATTACGTCATTGAGGAGTAGGCATCTTTTTACAAAATTCCCAAGTACATAAGCATAAGAGCAAGATTTCATTTGTCAAACCATATCTCATAAGTCAACAACCTAGGTGACATGCTTTCCTAGTATATTTTTCATGAATAACAGGTATATGAATTAGGAATAAGGAGCATGCAAGTCAACCAAATTGAAGCATGATCATGGAGATACACAAGATTCAAATTTTTTTATTTTGAGTTGATTTTAATAATTATGCTAACATAAATTCAACTCAAAAATCAGGGAGGATGAGGGATAGGACGTGCAAACGAGCGCTCTAAAGAAAGGGGAGGCCGAGAGGTGCCAGGATTGGGTCGCCCAACCATGGGGTCGGTCGACTTGCTTCTGGGCCAAATGGCATCGCTCTTTGACGTCTCGGTCTTTGTTGCGTCTTGTTGCACGTTGTTGAGGTGCTTTTCTCTGTTTGTGCGTCAATGTTCCTGAAAGCCTCCCCCACACTTGTTCCTTGACCTGGATCTTTATTCAAAACAGACAAATAAGTGGAAGCAAAAACTCTACCGGTATGACTGCCGGAGAGTCACATATCTAAGGAAGTTCAAAGATGAAGCAAGTAGAGTTATGGTAATGCATTGAAGTCAATTAATTCAATAACATCTATGTCTTCATATAGAATTTTATCGGGTTCTAAGAAAACTTTTAGGCGTTGGCCATTTACCTTAAAGTGGTTGCCATCGTCGTTCTTAATTGTGACTGCTCCGTGTGAGGCGGCGTCCACAACGGTGAAAGGCCCTTCCCATTTACTTCTAAGCTTCCATGCCTGAAAAGCTTCACTCTAGAATTGAAGAGCAACACTTTATCACCTTGCTTGAATTCTATTATCTTGATCTTCTTGTCGTGCCATCTCTTAGTCTTTTCTTTATATGTCTTGGCACTATGATAGGCTTTGCTTCTCCATTCTTCTAGCTCAGATATCTGCATTTTTCTGTGCCGTTCGGCTTCATCTAGGTTCATGTTCCACTTTCAGATGGCCCAGTGTGCTCGATGCTCCAACTCAACTGGCAAGTGGCATGTTTCCCATAGACAAGCTGATAAGGTGACATGCCAATTGGAGTTTTATATGCAGTCCTATATGCCTAAAGTGCGTCAAGTAACTTCAACTTCCAACCTTTCCCCATCTCTTGTGATGTAAACAAGGGTTTCCGATCTTCTGAAAGGTTCTTGGTAAGTTGATTTGGTCAGAGGCGATACACAAATCGATTCGGCTTCAGAACAGCATGTTCTAAACCCCGCAATCGCAGCACGACGTCTCCTCTGGTTATCAACCGTCCAAAGACGATTGACCTTGCTGAGAAGGCTAATCCTTGCCTGTGAATCAAGAACACAAGCAAGAACAATGAAGAATGCAACACAATTGCAGATGTATGATTAAACTCTCGAAGTTGGGGTCTCACAAACCGATGAACGGCGACACTGTTTATGAACAGAATTGATCTAAGCAAAACCCAAACCCTAATGGTGCGGTGGCAGCTGTATATAAAGACCCTAGGGTCGTGCAAGACTCTCTGGACGCGCCCCTAATTGGGCTCAACTAAATACAAAGCCCAAAGGCCAAAAATAGGCGACGCAGCACCGACACAGATTCTGGACTCTCTCTTGTTTTAATGATTCCCGATGACTCCGGATAAATTTTGACATGAGGCCGGCGGCATTGGAAAGGTCTTCTCCATATCTTTCCATGCATATGTAGAACGTCCAAATCCGATTCCGTATGCGTACTGGGTGACTGTTTTAGTGCAGACTGGTCCTGGGTCCGAAACAGACTCGAAGTCGGTTTTGATTGGGCCTCCACTTTGGCTTCCAAGCCCTTGCTGCTCCTCGACGTTTCCAACTCCTTCTCCCATCATCTCCTGGTCCTCTCCATGGTTTCTAATCATAAAATAATCATTAGGTAGCAAACCATTCTCAAAAGTAACATATAGCCAAGAACGTAGGAACGAGCTCACCTCTAAATTTAGTCGTCATGCACGAGCTCTAGTCATTGGACCTTGCAAGTCCAGAATTGGAGGAGTGTTGTGTGTATCCATAGGAGTGATGTCCTCATCATCTTGGACCGTCTTCTGTAGAATATTCTTGATTTGCTTGTTGGACGTTTCTGCTTGGCCACTTGTCTGAGGATGGTATGGTGTTGCAATATTGTGTTGGGCTCCAAGCTCCTTCAAAAAGCTTCGAAAGGTCTTATCAATGAAATGAGACCCTCCGTCACTTATCACCATCCTAGGTATTCCAAAACGAGGGAAGATAACCTCGTGGAACATCTTGCGGGCGTGCTTGGCGTCGGCAGCTCGACAAGGCATAGCTTCTACCCATTTGGACACATAGTCAAGAGCCACCAAGATGTACTCACTGTCGTAGGACTTTGGGAAGGGTCCCATGAAGTCAATGCCCCACACATCAAATAGTTCCACTTGAAGGTTGTATGTCAATGGCGTTGCATCTCGAGCAGTGATACCTCCATGCTTCTGGCATCTCCAGCATCTTCGAATGAATTCCCTTGTGTCTTCATACATCGTTGGCCAAAAGAACCCACTCCACCAGATTTTTGCTTGTGTACGGAATGCACCATAGTGCCCGCCATATGGAGCTGCATGACACTTCTCGATGATCTTGGTTGCTTCAGTTGTTGGCACATATCTTATCAATAGTCCATCTACACATACCCTGTAGAGGTACTGATGAGTACATCACACTCATGGATACACACAACACTCCTTCAACTAAGATGAAAGTTCATGTGCATCACCTGACGGTGCACCTAAAGCTCTGATACCACATGATGTAAACAAGGGTTCCCGATCTTTCGAAAGGTTCTTGGTAAGTTGATTTGGTCGGAGGCGACACACAAATTGATCCGGCTTCAGAACAACACGTTCTAAACCCCACAATCGTAGCACGACGTCTCCTCTGGTTATCAACCGTCCAAAGATGATTGACCCCACCGAGAAGGCTAATCCCTGCCTACGAATCAAGAACACAAGCAAGAACAACGAAGAATGCAACACAATTGCAGATGTATGATTAAACTTTCGAAGTTGGGGTCTCACAAACCGATAAATGGCGACACTGTTTATGAACAGAATTGATCTAAGCAAAACCCAAACCCTAATGAAGAGGCGGCGGCTGTATATGAGGACCCTAGGGTCATACAAGACCCCCTGGACGCAGCCCTAAGTGGGCTCAACTCGTTACATGGCCCAAAGACCAATTACGGTGTCGCAGCACCAGGACATATTCTGGAAGTCGACTTGTTTCAGCGATTGCCGATGGCTCGGGAAAAATTTTGACATGATACCGGTTGGGTTGGAAATTTCTTTTCGTTATCTTTCCAGGCATATATAGAACGTCCAAATCCGAGTCTGTATGTGTCCTGGGCGTCCGTTTTAGTGCAGACTGGTCCTGGGCTCCGAAACAGACTCGAAGTCGGTTTTGATTGGGCCTCCACCTTGGCTTGGACGTCCTTGCTGGCCCATCACGTCCTCAATCACCTCTCCAGCTATCTCATCATCATCTTCATGGTTTCTAGCAACAATTAATTCATTAGGTAGCAATCTATTCTCAAAACCACATAATAAAAATATTAGAAACGATCTCACCTGTAAATTCAGGTGATGCACATGAGCTTTCATCTTAGTTGAAGGAGTGTTGTGTGTATCCATGAGTGTGATGTACTCATCAGGTACTGATCATGCCACAAATGCAATCTACTCTCGTAGATGAGCTTCTTCTTGTTCTCCCCTGGTGGTACATACCCTGAAACCATGAAGTTCACAATGTTTGCATACCAGGGGTTGGAGTCCATCACTTTCAGCAGCATGTCGTCTCGTAGGAAGTTGTTTATGGGTAACTCCTGCATGTTAGTGACTTGCATACGAGACAAATGATCTGCTACAGAATTTTCTACTCCTTTTTTATCTCTGATCTCAAGGTCAAATTCTTGGAGTAGAAGAATCCATCTAATTAGCCTTGGTTTAGTATCTTTTTTAGTGAGCAAGTACTTTAATACAGCATGGTCAGAGTAAACAATAACCTTTGCTCCAACTAAATAAGATCTGAACTTATCAATAGCAAAAACAATAGCAAGGAGCTCTTTTTCAGTTGTTGCGTAATTAAGTTGAGCTCCTGACAAGGTTTTGCTAGCGTAGGCTATTGCGTGATGCTTCTTATCCTTTGTTTGGCCCAAGACGGCCCCAACGGCATAATCACTAGCATCACACATGATTTCGAATGGCAGCGTCCAATCGAGGGGTTGGATGATTAGAGCTGAGATGAGTGCCTTCTTAAGGGTATTAAAAGCTTTAAGGCACTCATCATCGAAATCAAAGGGAACATCCTTAGCTAATAGGCTCGTGAGGGGTCTAGAGATTTGAGAAAAATCTTTTATAAAGCGCCTATAGAACCCTGCATGACCCAGAAAGCTTCGGATCCCCTTAACGTTAGCTCGAGGTGACAACTGTTCTATAACTTCTATCATTGCCTTATCCACCTCTATCCCCCTCTTGGACACATGGTGTCTTAGAACGATGCCCTATCGGACCATGAAGTGCCACTTCTCCCAATTAAGCACTAGGTCCTTCTCTTGGCACCTTTGTAAGACCTTGTCCAAATTCTCGAGACAGTGATCCAAAGTTTTTCCACAGACAGAAAAGTCATCCATGAAAAATTCCATAATTTCCTCGAACATGTCAGAGAAAATGGACATCATGCACCTTTGGAATGATGCGGGTGCATTGCATAACCCGAAAGACATACGCCGATACGCGTAAGTTCCATAAGGACACGTAAAGGTGGTCTTACTTTGATCATCAGGATGGATGGGTATTTGATGATAGCTAGAATACCCATCAATGATACAAAATAAGGAATGATTAGCAAGCCGCTCCAACATTTCATCAATGAAGGGGGAGCGGAAAATGATCTTTCTTTGTTGCCTTGTTGAGTTTCCTATAATCAATGCACATCCTCCATCCTGTGACGATTCGTTGTGGAATCAACTCATTTTTGTTGTTCCTAACTACCGTCATGCCTCCCTTCTTAGGCACTAGCTGAACGGGGCTAACCCACTCACTATATGGCACAGGATAAATAATCCCGGCATGAAGGAGTTTCAAGACCTCCTTCTTTACTACCTCTCGCATTGCGTTGTTTAGCCTCCTTTGGGGCTCCCTAGAAGGCAAGCATTTAGGGTCAAGGGGAATGCAATGGGTGCAAAGAGCGGGATTAATCCCTTTAAGGTCTTGGAGTGAGTAGCCAAGGACAGAGCGATGCTTTTCTAAGACGCCTATGAGTCTATTGGTTTCTTCATCAGATAGTTTGTCACATATGATGACAGGGGCCTCTATGTCGTCATTTAGGAAAGCGTAGCGTAGGCCTGGGGGCAAAGGTTTAAGCTCAATTGCAGGTCGTGATGGTAAGCTTTCTTTGGGGAGTTCAAAGATTTCTTGCATTTCATCCTCCTCCTCTACAAAATTCTCCGCGCCTTGCTCAAGGATAGAATCAGGAGAGTCAAAGGGGAGAATGGTCATCACTTCTTCAACTGGCTCACACTCAGGATGAGGTTCTACTAAAGAATTTTTTGCTTGAACAAACAGAACTGAAAGGGTGTCTCTCCCGAGTTTTATGTTGAGGTTTCCTAGTGGAGGAACATCTAAGAGAAGTTTCTCTAAAGGATGTCCGATCAAAAGATCAAAGTCATAGACTTCGTAAACATGGAAATCTAGGATGGCCTCGACATCTCCGTGCCTAATAGTCACGTTTCGTATAATCCCATATCCTTCAAGGATAGCACCAGACTGGCTCTTGAAGCATTTATTGGTCGGGGTAAAGGTTCATCGCCTAGCAGGGCGAAAGCAAGGGAATCAGACATTATGTTTGCTCCGACCGTGGGATTATAAAGAGAATCTACATCGGTCCTCCTTATTTGAAGACAAATAGTTGAAGGGGATGAACTAATCCGAAGGATATTAGGAGAATTCTCAACTTCCCTCAACCATTCATCACTTAGAATGGAGGTTAACTCCTTCACGCTCTCCTTTAGGAAGTATTCTTCGAGGTGATCGGGGAGGGAAGAAGGTACCGAAGGCTTCTTCTCATAGCAGTAATTCGAGGTATTCCCATAGTCATCAAATAGATTATCCTCGAATTCAAAAGTGAACTCTAAAGGCGGAATTTCTTCCTCCCTTGGTGTTCGTGGTTCGGGCAAGAGCTCAATAACTGAAGCTTGGGATAAACAAGGTGAAGGCTTAGGTTCGGCTAAAGAGGTTTCCTCGTAGCTAGTCTTGACGTCATCCTTTGGTGGTTCAGGAAGGTCCTCGATGAAGGAAGTGTTTTCTAGAATACGATCTAGAAGGTCCTTACATTCTATCGTGGTTTTGTGTGCAAACGAACCTCCAGCGGAGATATCAAGATATAGGGCAGACTCCTTGTTAAGACCCAGACAAAAGTGTTGTAAAAACACGTGGTCGGGTATAGACAATTCCGGACCGAACTGAATTAAGATCGAAAATCGGGCCCAGGCTGCACCTATGGATTCCTTCTCATGCTACTGAAAGCAGAGGATTTCCCTTCGTAGAGACGCGATACGGGATAAAGGAAAGAAAGCAAGACAAAATTTGTCTCTTAGTTCCATCCAATCACCGTTCACACTTCCTACGGTATGAGTGTACCATTGTTTCGCTTTCTCTATGAGAGAAAAAGGAAACAATTTCCACTTTAAGGTTTCTTGTGTCATGCCCAAAATCATCAGACACGAGCTCAATTGCTCAAACTCCCGCAGATGGTGGTATGGGTTTTTCATGGTCCAGCCCGGAGAAGGATTGCTCCCGAACCATGGCTATAAAGCTAGAGCGGAGTTCATAGCCAGATGCACGAATTGGGTTCGCAGAGGGAGGTGGCTAACAAAACTCGCCCCTCGGAGCAGAGAATTGGTATAAAGGTTGTGGCTCCTTCGTAGAAGTTGGAAATAAGAACGAAATAAAATAAAATAAAAAAGATATACAAGGACAAACTAGGTTCAAAGATAATTCAGCAACCGTTCCCTGGCAACAGCGCCAGAAATCTTGTTGACTCCAGCGGTCACTCATGGTAATAAACCGCAAGCAAACAGCTGTCGAAGTAGCTTTCACTCAAGAGTATTCCAAGGGTATCGAAATCCACGGGGAACATGTGTGGACTATCAAAGAATCGGGCTCGTCCAGGGACAACAAGAATATGGTAGGCGAGGGTAGAGAGGATTCTAGGATGGATTGGACCAAGGACAAGGTAAGGTCGAACTCTAATGCTTACTTTGGGCACCGGGTTCCTCCTGGTCTGCCAAGACGTTCCGGCCTACAGCTCTACGACGTACCCGAACGTGGAGGGTCACTAAGGATAGACAGGGCTGTCACCACCTGCCATCTACCTCTTCAATCCGTGGAGCACCCGGCAATCAAAGGTAATATATAGCCTAGACACCACGCCTATGCTACGAATTACTACTCTAATCTTGATCAAAGACTAAAGCATTCAGTTACGAACGATGAACCCGTAAGCATGTAAAGAGCAGATCTTATTGAATCAAAGGAACAATACCATAGAAGAATCCTGAAGACTTACTTGAAATGGCAAGACTCCATCGAGGTACAAGATTAGGGAAGAGTGCCGACAGGCCGGCACTTCCCCGAACTACCCCACTCTCTCCCTATTCTCTAAGCAATAAGGAGGTAGTGCTTCGCCTTTCTGAGTGGAGCTCAAGTGTTTCTCTTCTTGTGTGTGTGAGTGTGAAGCCACACCCTCCTATTTATAACCTTTATAAGTCGGCAAAGGGGAGTAATCGCCAAGAAAGACCCTGCCCACCACCTTCAGGGATCAACCAGGAGCCTCCACGTGCAAACCCAGGAGAAAAGGACGCAGGCCTGGGCCGGCCGACCTAGGGGGGTCGGCCGACCTGTGGCTGGGCCCTCCTGGCCTGTGCTTCCTCAGGGTGGCTGCCAGGTGGGTCCTCATCCCAGATGTCGGGGTCGTTTTGTGTGTTTCTTTGGTGTAGTACTGAAAATGGGCCCTTCAATCCATGTGCTCTCTCCTGATTGGCTGAAGGTGTGTTTTCTCCCTTAATTACTTGTGTTTTATTAATACTTCATGGTAAATCACCTGCATACACATAATCACCAAAACTTGTGGAATTTGTTAGTAATAAACTCCTACCACTAGTTGGTTATTTATTTTGTAGTTTTTATGCAAGCAAATGACGGTCATATTTAGCACTTAAGGACCGTCAACAAGCAGCATGTCAAATATCTTCTCGTCCTTGGTAATATCAAAATCATATTTCTCCTCTAGTTCATTTTGTGTCACCCAAAGACACAATTAAACATTCTTATTCTTGGTCCACTCAGCCATATCGACATCTTCTGTCTCTTCCTCAAATTCAAACTTGCAATTATTATAGTTAATCTGAATCGGCCTTGACCGTGCCCCTCGATCAGGTTCTCTTGAATCGATATTTTCTGCACTTACTGGGACAGGCTTTCAAATTCAACCGAGGGAAACTTTTCCCTTAAAGGTGCAACCAGACCATTGATAGCAATCTCCGCCATTTGGTTATCTATCAACTGTAGGCTAAAACACTTGTTGCACACTTCTTTGAACCTTTGTACGTAATCATGTACAGACTCTCCTGCTTTCTGCCTCAGAGCGATTAGATCCGATAACCTCATCTCTCTGGTCTCAGCGAAGAAATACTTGTGAAACTTCTGTTCGAGATCGGCCCAAGTGATAATGGAGTTTGGGGGCAACAATGCAAACCAAGAGAAAGCCAATCCAGAGAGTGACAAAGGAAACAGCCTGATTTTTCATGCCTTAGTAGCCCCAGCTTTTCCACACTATACAGAAAATCGACTGATGTGCTCAACAGTGGTGGTGTTATCCTGTCCAGTAAATTTGGTGAACTCTGGTGGACTGTATCCGCTCAACATAGGAATCAAATCATAACTAGGAGGATATGGGGGCCGATACATATGAGTTTGATACTTTGGCTTCAATCCAAACTGCTCTCTCATCACCTCAGCAATCTTAACTACCCAGTCATCGGTCGATACATTGGCATTAGGAGCAGCCGATGTAAAACCAGATGCTGGCATCTGTGGGGCCGTTTGTGAACCATAGTTAGCGACTATGTGTCGGCCTCCCAACTCTCCTGGCAGTGCAACTCTCGGTTCCACATTAGGTGTTGTACCATATGTCACATTTGGCTCCCATGTCTCTTGCCTATAGTGTTGTGGTTGTGTCTGCGGAGTCGTCTTCTGTAGAATGATCCTAGGACCAGACCCAGGTGATCTTCCTGTGGTGCCACCATTGATATTCTTTGGAGGTGGAGTGGCACTTTTAGGCGCTGGCCCGGAACCTGTTGTATGAGTTGTAGTGCTTGTACTGGGCAGCTGTTGTTCGAGTCCTTCAAAGGCCGGATGAGGGATATTTACAGTAACCCGGAAATACATCGGCCCTTGTGCTAGGTCTTCATAAACATAACATTCCACTGTCTATATGATCAGAGCCCTCAAAGTATTAACCAACATAGGCAACTGATTGATCAACGCATGATGCACAACAGCATGAATGTTCAGTGTAGCCTCATCAATCACTTGTGTTGGCTTGTTAGCAGGCTGATTATTTGATTCATCCGTGATGATGAAAGGCTCTGGCAGACTTCCCTTCATATGACGTCGTGCCTAGTCTTGCCAAAAGTTCCCAATAGAAGATTCTCATATTGTTTAACTCTTTCCTCCACCAATGCCTTCACCTCATCACTCAAATCATCTTTCTTTACAAGCAACACATTCTCCCCTTTTAGATCCCCACTAATATCAACCTTTAGTTGAGGATTCTCAGGGAGCTTAGGATCCTTTGGCATTCTAGACATGATGTTGAACCTGAAGTTCTTGGTCCCACCGGGCGTGCCAAAAAACGTGTTGACGCGAAAATCACACGTGCGATCTAAGAAATTTGCTTAACTCTAGTGCAGACTTAATACGAAACCCGAAGCATGCTAGTCGATTTCCCTGCAAATCGACATAGAAACAAACGGTCAAATTCCTCGGGTCACCGGCCCAAGACAGGTCGATGAAGAAAGCCGATAGTCACTGTTAGTGAAAACCAGCCGATGGCTATAAACAGCAGATAAAATTAATAAATAAACTAACCGATTGATTTGTATCGGCTTATCAGCAATTCAATAAGCAAGTCTTAAATATTACATAAATAGTACCGACAAAAACTAAGTCAATAGATCTATAAATAACGTGCCCGGACTCGCTCTGTGGATAACCAAAAGTCGATAGACAGGAGTCGATAGACAGGAGCCAATAAAACTACAACAATCATGTAAAGAATCCTCTCGCCGATAGTGCTAAGTCGATAGATCTGGTAGCTGGTATTACAAATATGCCTCAAAATCAAAGATCTAAACTTGTCAAAATAAAGAGAGCAATTGACTTCTAAAAGCATATGAATAATCAAATAAAACACAGAGAAGTCGATCGAACCATGATAACCTATCAGTTAAACGTCCCGATAGAACCCTATTGACTCTATCCACAATCGACTCGCACTTGGTCCTATCGACTCAGTGAGAGATCAAAGTCGATGCAGCCTCGTTGGCTCGAGCAGATCAAACTTAATCGAGACAGTGCCCAAACAAAGTAAACAAGACTAGATGTGCTCCAATTATAGGTAAAATCAATAAAGTGACTCAAATAACAGATCTAAATCAAGTTCATAAAACCTACAAAAATCACAGAAGATCGGACCTAACCGAGACAATATCGTGATATGAAGTCGATAGAACAAACTAGGTAAAGATCTAGTCACCGGATAACTAGCAATTCTACTGATAGCAACTAGAATATCAAATCAATGAGAAAGTACTAGTTGAAATCGATAGAATTACCGAGGTTGACTAATCCAAGTCTCTCGCCGAGATCGAAGTCGATGCAACCCACACAAGACGAGGATGTCGTCGAGAAAAGGTTTGGCGATTTGCCAAATTGTATTAAACGAAAATGTTATCTTTTTTGTACAGACCCTATTACATATTTATAGCCTAATACAAGGGGTTCTAACCCGACTCGGCTAGGACTCTACGGTTTCCAAACAAGTAAACCGACTAGATTTATTTCTAAACAAAATCTAAACTAAAAAACAGAAAGATATAAAATAGCCCTAGCAGGCCCACTTTATTCGCTTGGACCTTGGGTTTCTCTAACTTGTCCGACTTCAACTCCACGTCTCTGACCATTGGGACCGGTCCAAATTCCGATGCCAACAGGTATTAAATTAAAAGGTATATGGCTACTCTTACTCAGAATCTCGTCCAAATCACTTGTGCTTGTGTGCCGTATTAAATTGCTTTCAGTAATAATAGTATAAAATTGTCCCGCGGTAAATGGGTTAGGCCAAACATCATTTGATCATAAACATTTCTTTTCTTCATCCATTGACTATGCCCCGTTGCATAATGCTCCAAAGTCAAAACAATCAGACAGATGACACGCTATATAACACTTACCTCTCTCCACCAAAGCAGACCCAGTCCACAATAGCAACCAAACAAATATAAGTTGCTTCGTGTGATCATTTCCTCCTAGCATAGAAGCCACCAATACGAACAAACAAAGTAGGAAACCACGGCGATGTTATTAGAGCTAATAGCTCTGTTCATTTTCCTGTCGGCGTGCGTTTGCTTCTCGCACACAAATGCAGCAGGGTACCATGGTGGCACGCATCTATATGGTCGCAGCAGGCAGCCCTCATCCAGTGGAAGACCACTCTGCGCAATTCGTCGGTGCTGGACTAGTGGCAGCAGGGAACCAGCCCTTGCAACAGCAACTGGACGGGCGTCAGCTGCGGTGTTCTTCACCGCGGCCACCGTGCACCACTCGTGGTGATCAATATCTCCCTGCCAAATGCTGGCATCGATGGCTACCTCGGTGAGCTCAACTTCTCGGCACTCCCGTTCCTCACATACATGGACCTCAGCAGGCCCGTCCTTTGGCAGGGGCAAAGTGGACGACCGAACAGGGCCCCCAAAATCTTAGGGCCCCAATTCATAACTCAAAGAGATAGATCCAAATCGTAAGAGCGGCGATCCGCACGACCCCTTAGCAATTCGCATCGTAGAGCGGAGTAGCAAAAGCAGCTGATTAGCATCATTAGCGCAGGCGTAGCGAGTCCAACTCCGAGAGCAGCGGCCAGCGGCAGCGCATCCTCGGTCGACCTCACGCGTGAGTCCTCAGTTCTCTCACGTGTCTCCCTTTCTTTTGTTTAATCTAGCAATTAGTATCAACGGCCAACCAATGGGAACTAGGCTCCATGTTCTTTTCCTTTTTTTAATCTTTCTAGCTAGTACTGATCAGTAGGTTGTATTGCTAAGCACCTTCGTTTATCAAACAGGTCATCACAGACTATAATGGATTCTAAGAATAGAAAATATGAATCTGATTGTGAAAAGCGTAAGAAGAAACAGAGGCTAGAAGCAACAGCTCAATCTCAAAAAGATGCTCTTGATAGATTTATGTTAAAAGGATCTCAATTAAATTCTGAAAATCAAACTCCAGAAATTAATAATGTTGATGAGAATGAGAATCATAACGACGTTGTTAACATTTCAGTACAAGTTGAGGCTCAGATTGCAAAAATTGATCAGGAGATGATGTTAATATTGCCGATGAAGTTAGTGGCCGTGTTGATGAAGATGATGATGTTAATATTGCTGACAAAGTTAGTGGCCATATTGATGAAAGTAACAACAACTCTTAAATATTGGCAGATCTTAAATATTTTAAGAAAAACAGCATGTATTGAACCTATGTAGTTAATTACAAGTCTGTTTTGAGTATGATTATTTTTAAATTTTAGGGTCCCATTTTGCAATTTGTACCGGGGCCCAAAATACTCGGGGACGGCCCTGCTGCTACGAACATCAACCTGCACATGCTTTCCTAGCTGGGGATATACGATCATGGTGACGACAAAGAGGAAATAGTAGGCTCTACTGCAACCAGCGGTAGTGCAATACACGAAACTGCCTCCTGTGCCCAAGATCCCAGCACACCAAGAGAGATGTTGGTGCTCACTGAGAGCAGGAGGGCGATGCTGGCGACGATCTTGACAAAGAGCCAGTCGATCCGTGATGAGGAGGAAGAGGATGTATAGCAGCTCCAGGCGTTCTTGATGATGACCACGCTCACGGCAGCGTCCTCGGCGTCCACGCGTTCGGGGGCGGGGACAGGGAAGCGGCACCGAGCGGTGGAGCATCGAGGGAGGCGGCACCGGGCGGTGGCGCGTCGGGGGCGGGGGTGGGGAGGCGACGCCCAAGCGGTGGATCGTCGGGCGCGGGAAGGCAAGGGCAGGGGCAACGGCGCTAGGCGGTGGAGCGTCAGGGGAGGCGGCGCCGGGCGGTGGCGCATTGGGGGCGGGGCAGGGGCGGTGGTGCTCAGACGATGGAGTGTCGGGGGCAGAGGCGCGGCGGCGCTCGAGCAGTGGAGAGTCGAGGGCGACAGCGCTGGCTGGCGGGGCGGGGCGGGCTGGTGGCAGTGCGGGATGGAGAGGGAGGCGGCGGCGCAGGTGGAGAGGGAGAAGAGAGTGAGGGAGAAGAAGCCGTTGCGGCTATGTCTCGGCTAGATTTGTTTACCGAGTGCCAGGTCACAGGGCACTCGCAAACAAGTTAAGATCTATTTGCCGAGTGCCAGGGCGCTGTTGGCACTTCCCAAGTGCCCCTTTTATATGTGAATATTATCCCAATTAGAGCATAATTGATACTAATTTAGGTCATTTACCTGTGATATTGCCTATATATTTGTATATGCGTTGTTTTGGAGCTTTATTGTAGAAATAGGTAAAATTGGTGATTAATACGATGATGGAGAGGATAGGAGTCCAGAACCGATAAAAAGCATTGAAGAAGCCCAGTGCGCCGATCGACGCAGCCCATGAGCCGATCGGCGCAAGGGTGTTTCGACCCACAGAAGTGACCGAGGCCCATTCCACATGTTTATGGAAGTTTATCTGCGCAAGACACTTGAAGATATTTGTCTAAGAAGAATTATAGAACTTCAAGAAGATTTATGGAACTCCAAGATCTTAACATGCAGTACAAGACTTTATCTCAAAGGAAAAGGCCCACATGACAGCTATGGAAGACAAAGGAACCGACTCGGAGAAGAAATCAGAGAAGACACGGCTTGCGCCGATCCTGCGCCGATCAGCGCAACTGTCTTATTTGCTAGAAACTGAGTCCTTTACGAGTAGAACCCCTATAAATACTTGTAACCCCTCGCCGCAGAGAGAGGAGGCGACAGAGGGACACTAGATCCGTGAGTTAGAGCCACCGGGGCTTGCCCCGTTAGAATAGATCTCTAGTTGAGTTTCAAGAACCATTGGAGTCAAGAGTTGATCCGTCAAGGTAGGCCATCTCGACGGGGATGAATCTTACTCTATGTATCTCAAGGATGATTGAATATGTTGATGATATTTTTGGTGATTTGTCTATCTTGATTCTATAATCATGCATGTGCTTATTCCAATTGCTTAGTTCTAGGCTAAGTAAGTAGATATTATCGTAATCGTAGTGATTAAGATAGTATTCGGACATTGTATTGATTATGGTTGCTTGACGATGCAGTAGTATGGTTTAGCGGTGACAGCACTAAGCCAGCGCAGCACTATTGGATAGTTGAGTAGGGTAAGATACTCGCGCGATTAAGGGTTTCCTCCCCGCTGCGATAAAAAAGGGAGCCGCTCGGAAAGCAGGGTGATCTTACTCATTATAGGTTTTCATTGATCTATATAATTATCCATTATGACGCTATTCAATTAGACTATCTGGTTACGATCTCACTAGTAGATATCTGGCTACTCACTTACCAGCATAGGTTTACAAGATCTAGAACACTTTAGCATAGACTCACTGGTGTGCCGATCGGCTCAACCCCTACGCCGATCGGCGCAACAACTTCAGCTTAGATCCACCAGTGTGCCGATCGGCGCAACCCCAGATTTAATAGATCTCACGCACTTTGACTTAGTTTCACTAGTGTGCCGATCGGCTCGACTCCCGCGCCGATCGGTGCAACGACAGATTTACTGTCTGGCGCACCTTTGCGCTGGCCAGTCTCCCCCTTATGTAACCTGACCTTGACAGTAGCCTTGACTAGATTTTTTACTGTTAACTTTGTTTAATAAATCCCTAAGGTCCCAGTGGATTCGATAAACCTTGGAATACTCAATTCAAGGGAAAAAGTGCTACAATCGTACACCGTCCTCTTGCGGTATATAAGTGGGTGCGTAGATACGACCAACAGGCATAGAGCACTCGGCAATGCAATTTTTTGCCGAGTGCCAGGACTAGGAAGCACTTGGAATTTTTTATTTATACCTGTTATTTTTTGCTTTGTTTTAATTTAAATTTTGAAATTCACTTTGAAAACATGTTATTAAATGCACTTCACATCTTGTATTCATGTTTCATCAAATATTAGTTCGTTATTTTATGTGCTTAAACCTAAATTCTGATTTATATTCATTTGAGAATCAATTATTGCAGTTAATACATAAAAATTATCAAAATTTTATATGAACTAATCCTTGTTGTCTATTGCATGTACAAAAAAACATGAAGTCAAATGTGAATTTAACGTTCACTTTCATTCAAAACGTAGCTTGATCCTTATTGAACTCTTCGAAACTTCTTCGGAGATGTTCAGGTTTGTAAGTGTCGTACATGAAATATTTTTCGAAATATTCTTCACTATTAATCGCAACATTCATATATGATACAATGTCTTCCGGACAAATCTCATGATTTTTTAACTTTATTTGAATTTTATAGAATTTTGAAACGATTCGGTCACATGGTTGAAGTCAAGTATCGAGAAATAAACGTTCGATTTTTTCTGTCATTTCATGTATATGGCCTCACAATGGACTCAAGATCATGAATATATTTTTTTTAATTCACTTTATTCTATAATTTGAATCGACTTGTAGTTCAAATTTTATTTATGTGAAAAAATACCTTTGAAAGGAAAAAACTAATTAAAAATATATAAGATACAAAAAAATATATTAAATTAGAACATGAAGTATGTTATACAATACTTCTTGAGGAGGAAAACTTTGGAGGGAAGGCAAGAAAAAAAAACAAAATCTTTGCCGAGTGCCTCGGGAAGCACTCGGCTAAAGCACTCTTTGCCGAGTGCCGGACGAGGTGGCACTCGGCAAATACCGTAGTTTGCCGTGTGCCCTAGGCAGCACTCGGCAAAATTCAAGACTTTGTCGAGTGTTTGATAGTCAGCACTCGGCGAAGACCTAACGGACGTTAAGTTGCCACTCGGGCACTGCCACGTTGCATCTTTGTTGTGTGCCGTACCTACAGCACTCGGTAAACAGTCTCATATTCCGAGTATTATATCTTTACCGAGTGCTGGTGTGCCGAGTGCTTTTAGTATATCGAGTGCCGTTATTAGTGGCACTCGGCAAAGTGTTTGCCGAGTGCCCGATAATTGACACTCGGCAAACATGTTGGCACTCGGCATATTCCTGTTTTCCCGTAGTGAAGAAATTGTTCTGCTTGTCGATTTGGCATTTACTTGTCTGCAAACTACTCCTCAGTCAAGGCCGACAATGCAAGATGTCTATTTGAAACTTGTTCGCCACAAACCTTCGCCCTCTTCTGCTGCTGTTTCTTCCTAACCTTTTCATACACATCCAGTAGAAGAAACAACGGATTGAGAAATGCAATGTAAGTTAACTTGTGTGGTCCCAAGAATCAGTAGTGTAGCATCGACATGATGTATTATTGGGTTCATCAAACTAAGAGTTGTATTGTCTGATTTTGCGAGTGTCACTTCTTCGTCAGAGAGAGTTCAGTGCAGAATAAAGTGGAATGGGGGTAGAGTGGCGGACATGAGTAATAATGAGTTGAAGTCATGAGCACAATAGATTTTCTCAATTTTTTTATCAGCTGTGGTAAATTTCATTGCTGATTATTCACCGCTGATTTGTTTTGATATTTTCTGGAAAAACCATTTCGTAAAAAATCTAAGTTTATATTTGTTACTAGAAGTGCTTGGCTTCCGAACTGCACGATTCCGAGGCGTTCGCAAGTACCTCGTGTCTTGCTTTGCGTCCTCAATCTCTCACGATGGCATTCAGCAAGGAATGCATCACTCCAGAATCCATTACAACAAAAGTCAAAAGCAAAGCTCATGTTCTGTTCTGCACAACTTTCTCGCTGCAAATTCTGGTGCACACTCCGTCTCTATTCATGGCATCCCGCACGACCCGCTCCATGGCTGCCGGTGCGCGGGCCACCGACCTGCCGCGCTGCCGCCACCAGCTGGAAGATGTGACGCCGCCATGGCTGACATCGCCAGGGTACGAGGGAGGCTGCCATGGCTGACATCGCCAGGGGACGTGGGATGGATGTGACGTGGAGGCGCCACCCCGAGCGATCGGGCGCTCGGCGGAGACTGCCCACTGCAAGCTGCCGAGTAGTCAAGAACTGTTAGTTAATCTTATTTCTTTCTGAAAATATCACATGTGTCACATTTGCGTGACATCATGAGTAACAAAGCCGATCTTTCTTCTTAAAACCATTCATTTCATCTTGTAACTCAGTAATTTGCTACATTCCTACAGATTATACTGTTTACTGCAATAATTAGTCCCTCTTCCTATAACGCACCAGGAGGCTGGATAGCTTTAGCCAACAGATAAGCCGTGGAAATAACATCAAACACATAACGCAATGAGCCGGTGACATACTGACAAAACAATATATGCAGGCGGGAAAACCTTACTTCTAGATGAGGAAAATAAAACCCACAAGACCGAGCGTTGCACTCCCGAATTTCTATATTTTTTTCTTTGTTTCAAAGAGGGTACTATCCTCTTTTTTTTTCTTCAGCAAAATTTAACATTGCATATGATCCGTTGCCCTGTTCCTGTGATGCGGCAGGTGACAGGTGTTAGGGGACCAGCAGCCCATCAGAAGCCTCCTTCGCCTGTTGACTTGTCAAACTCCTCCTATTTATTCCTGTAATCCCAGTCCACGAATGATTAGATGAAGTTTCACAATCTGATGTCAGAGTCCGACAGATTGTGGACTCCTTTGTGGCGACCTCCAGTTGGTTCTAGTGCAGTAGGTCCTAGGCGTTTCTTGAATCTTAGGCTGCTTACCTAGCAAGGAAAAAAAAAAGCTAGGTAATGTGAAATGTAAGACTGACTTCAATAAAAAGAGCCAATTTCAAGAGGCAAATTTAAGTATGCCTCACGTGTACAGTGATAAAATAGATGTTCATCTCGTATGTACTCTATTAAAAAGAGCTATTTTTTATAGACAAATTAAGCATGTGTCATGTGCCTATCGATCGTTGTAACTGGTCAGTTCAAGTCATCGTAACTGGTCTACTTAAGTCGTTATAACTTATACTTTGACTAGTCGTTGTAACTATCTATTGAAGTTATTATAACCGCGCTGCCGCTCACCCCGCACACACTCAACTTGTTGTAACCGTACAGACACTCGCCAAATACATTGGAGGAGAGAAGGATTGTATTTTTGCATTGTCTCTCTCCTCAAAGGCAAAATGCCTACCGGTATGTCTATCCTTATTGGAGACCATTTTTTCATCTACATTAGAGCGTCGATGTGCATTTTGCCTTTGCATACCCAGTTGTCTATTCTTGTTGTACACAGTCTAAGACAAGCAGATATGCAAAAGCAAGGAGTAAAACTCTTCAACGCCTATTGTCTGTTTAATTGTATGCTGATTAATGAAAGTCACAGTGGATTTGCTGTGCTAAGTGGCAGAGTTGTGCGGGCTTTGGGGCAAAGGCAAAGCGAAGGTGAATACTCTACTCGGGCGTCTCCGTCCATATTTTGTTTCTGTTGACATAACTCCCAGCTCTAGTGGCCGGCAAGGAGGAGCTGAAAAGGGGGAAAGAAAGATTTTGGTGGCACAGGTGGTAGTGAATTGTATTCTCCATTTTTATCTCGCATCAAATCTCGTCTTCTTGTCGCAATTTTTTTGCCTTTTGGTGGCGCACGAGATCCTGATTTTGCATCCATGGTTGATTGACCTCGGAAGGACTGGCGCTAGCCGGAGTCGCTTGGGTCCTTGCGAGCTGGAGGCATCGTGGACAAGACACGAGGTGAATCCGGTTTCTGTCTCTTGTTAATTCTCGGGAATTCATGCGATCTTGTCGGCTCAACCACGGTTAGAGGCTCGTTGCAGGGAAGGTGTTCGTCGAATTGTTTGCTTGGAGGCAGCTGAGGAGAAAGATCAAGGATGACGCTGCCGTGGGGCGTTGCGGTCTGCGTAGTGGACATGGTATGGGCGGTGCTCACGGGCTGGGTATCCATGTGCCTGGTGGTTGCAAACGAGGTCGCCCGCGCCATGCGCAATGGGGAGATAGGCCCGTTCGTCGTTGGCTGAGTTCTTTGGCGTAGAGGATGCATTCGTTCTTGCAGGTAGATGATCAGCTCAGATCCTTCCTTTTAGATTTCTTGCTGACAGTGGTTCCTGAACTCTGAAGACTGTTAGTCTTGCATAGTTTAAGGTGGGTGCCGGTCTGTTCCTCCTAATATAATGGAGTACATCGTTTTATGGCATCACAATTCTAGCCTCTTTTTTTTTTTTTGTACTATTGCACTATCAGGAAATACCTGTGCAAAGGCAGTACAGAACTTGGCATTATTATGGGCTGACTATCTTATGAAGTATACAACTAAAAAGAGGTGGCAAGCACCAACACTTAGGACAAGTCTCACATTCTGTTTAGGCAATAGACGAAATTCATAAGAGCTAGTTTATGCAAAACAACAGATTAAGTGAAACCGTGAAAGATTACATTGGCTGATTCACTTGCTTTTGCTTCCACTATTTTGTTTCAAGAATGTTTCTAAAAAATCTGAATGGTCTGAATAAGCACATACCCTTGCCATCAGATTCTTCAGACTTTCAGCGGAAGCTGAATAGCTACTCCTGAATATTATTTTACTGTATTTATGCTGAAGTTATTTTCTTTGTGTTTGCTAACTCACAGTTATACATTTGATTGTTTTAATGGTTCAGCTTATTGCTCATTACTGTTGGTTGTAGAAAATAATCTGTTCAGACAACTGCCACTTTTTCTTTCACATTGCAACATGAGCACAATATGTTTCGTTTTCATTATAGCTTATTATGTTTTTATAGTAAAAAAATCTAATGATTTATTCCTTGTCGCAGATAGTTTTACCGACCCAGTTCAGTTGATACACAGTACCTTATATTGTACAGAGACCTCAGCAGATTGCATGGCTTTAGCCTTGAGAACAGAAGTGATAGACTATAAAGATAAATTTTCTTATCTTTTAGATTTTTTTGTATGTTTTGTGGTAATGTCAAAAAGCGTGTGCACAACTGCATACAGACAAATTTGTTATCCACTTACACCCTGCGCAGTAAGGATTTTTTTTCTGTAAAAATATAGAACTGAACATATCACATTATGTACCTCGAGCTCACAAATGATCTGAGAGTTCTCCAGGTTTCTAGTGATGCGTTGATCTTTTCTCTAGACGTTCATGTTGACTTCAGACTCTAAGACGCGGATAAATATGACACACTGCTAGGAGAATAATACACTATAAGTAATCACCGACTTGAATTCTAGAACATCAAAATTTGAATCATAAACTGTGGATGTCTTTAATTCTCTGATTATGATGTGTTTAACCATACCAATTCAGGATCACCAGATCCATTCTACTACTACGTTTTTATTTTGCTGACACCGACCAGTTCATAACAATATTTCACAACCGGAGTATGCAATTTTTGCAATGAACCATCAGAAGTTGTAGGATCATAAGAACACCGATACAAATTGCATTCCACTGTACAATGCGTCGGGTTTACTACACAAGTTTCCACAGCAAAGTGAAAGCAACAAACAGCTCCCTCATTCAAGGATAACCCTTTCTTGCCTACACTTTTGTTCACCCAACTGGGCCATCAATCCCTTTGGTTTTTGTGACGGTGGTGATGGCGATGCTTGGATTTATTCTTGTCTTTTTTCTTCTTTTTATCTCTTTTATCCTTTTTCTCTTCCTTTCCTTTCTTTTCTTTCTTGTCATGTGGCTCGGAGCTGGAATGCTTCTCATCCGATGCTTCCCTACGCAAATGATCGTCGGGAGACTTTGATCTAAAAAAAAGGAGGATTCTCCGGACCTTGTACACGGGGCTCGCATTTTTCTTCCACTCGGATATCAGGACTTGGTTCATTGCCTTGATGACATGAGGTGTCATGAAATGGACCAGGCTCATCCATCCTAGAACCAATGGCCCCACGCCCGCGTTTCACCCTGCCAACATAGCCCAAAATTACATCAGTTAAACAATTTAAATATATCACACAGAACACCTAAATTCTCAATAGACAGTAATGAGAAGGCAGATGAATTGCACGCTTTCACACAGGATTGGGAGGGTAAATTTTTTATGCCACCAGGGTCAATGTGTATGATCATTTGTTTAACTATAAGATAGGGTGTATTCTAACTGACCTTGAACAAAGGAATTTTTCAATTTCATCATCCCCAAGAGCATCCTTCTGTTCAGAGTAAGAACTGTCGTAATTAATCCTTTCATAGTCAATCCTTGAGCTGGAGTCATTTTTGCATTTCTTGCCTCGAGAGTCATCATGATATCTAACTCTCCCTTTCATCTTAGACTCCAACTCCAATTCCTTTTCCCTGGCATGCCACATTTCATTGACCTCCACAAGACGGTTTGCTGCAAGCAAACAGAATATGTTTGAGATAACTAGTTTGATTTTGTTAAAAACAAATGTGCAATATGAAGTCCATATAATTTGTTTTTCTTTTTACAATAAATAGGGGATCAACATTATGATGTAGTCTTTAATGTTTATGGCAGATTATGGCAGAAGACAAAAGTGCCAAACTAAGAGGTCACACATATGTAATTAGTTCTCATTTTTATTAATTTGAAGGTTATTTTCCTGCATTAAAGTAGAAAATATGGGAAAGAACTGGCAATTGTTAAAGAAATTTAAACTACAACAACAGAAATCAAGCAATCTTCTGGTGATTAAATGAAAGCACAATGCTAACCTTGTTGAACTCCACGTACTGTGGCCGTGAGAAACCTTGAATTTGGACGGTGTCTTGCATTGGGTTTTCGTAGATATGCATGGACACCTTCTCTGTCTGCCTCTAACTGTAATCTCCGTGCTTCCTCAAGCAGTAGAGAAGCTAGGCGATTCTGTGTCTCCAGATCCATTGCCAAACTTCAACTGATAACTATATATTAAAGAATAACATCACAAAATAAATAAAACAAGTTACTATTATTGGACTCCATATAAATACTTATAACACAAAAGTTCTTGACACACCAACTGTCTAGTTTTATTCTCGGCACTAGACAAAGGGTAGTTCACCTATGATGATTTATATGTAGAATAGGGGTATGCGCGAGATCGAGAGACGATGGTAACACAAGACACCGATTTATATAGGTTCGGGCCTTCCAGAGGATAATAACCATACGTCCTGTGTTCTGTGGTATTTATATTCATATGTCTAGATCATAGATATAGACGAGAAGGGTAGACCTATACGATGATGTCTAGTTATGTCTAATCTATCTGCTGCCCTATTGCTTTCCCCTTCAAGGGAGTCCCTGTTCCGCCTTATATATCCGGAGAGACAGGGCTACATGGCGGAGTCCTAGTCGGTCTACTATACATGTCCAAGTAGGAGTCTATCTCTACTTTACTTTTCTTGTATGCGAGGTATCCCGGATATGTATCATCGACAGAAGTCCCCAAGAGTCTTGCAAGCTTGATGATAATCTTTAGTAACTTCTCGACTGGTTTGTGCCATGTAGAATGCGTCAGCTTTATATCAACGAGCTTGTGAGGGTCTCAAAGATCAAAAATGTCTTCAAGAATGTTGCTAGTGCGCCGAATAGGTGCACCTAATTAGGTGTAGCCCCCGACTCTTGTATTATTTAGAAATTGTAAATAATACAAGAGTCCAAAATAAGAATAGTCATGTTGGCTCTCTTTAAGAAAAAATCGCTCGAATCATCAAATTCGAGTGATAAATAGCTCAGTAGAGTGACATCAATCACTACCGAGTGATAAATGATTCAGACGAGTGACTTCAATCACCGTTGACTGGTAGATGATTCAAACCAATCGAGTGGCAGCCGCGCTCGACTCAAAATATCATGTCCGAGCGGTTGCGGCGCTCAACTCAATGGTGAAGTTGAGTGAAGAAAGTAACCGAGATTGTTATAACCGCCGACCGCTGATGAAGTAGAAATCATTCACGGTCGTGATGATAGAGTGAACCCAACGGTCTGATATGTGTTCGACCGATGGTGACGGTTAGATGTGATGTGGCAGACCAATTGTGGCAGTCGGAGCTGGTGTAGCCGACCGATGACAGCAGTCGGAACTGGTATGGTCGACCGATGAAGGTGGTCGGAGCTGTAAGCCGACCGATGAAGACGAGAAAATTACTTTGTGTCAAGTGGTGTATCCGCCTATGCATCATAAATATTTCTGACAACAAAAGAAATTAGAATAATTAGTTATAATTAATATTATTTACTTGATAACTTATTTTTAGAAGCCAAACAAATCAGTCGACTAAAAAGTCAAGTATGTATCCATTTTTCTCCTTTAAGTAGACCGACTGGCGCATAGCAGCGTATTCGCACGTTAGCAACCAAACTAAACCATCATAGGATACTTAGAACAAACTATAAAGAGTCAACCAGTCGACACATGACCTCTCGTAGCTTTGGCTCTGGGTTTTGTGTAGTGGTAGTCTGATGCGTAGCTAAAAAATTTTATGCCTTAGTTGTTTGTCGGCATAAGACCAAATTATAAATAAAATATAATGAATCGGTCGAGGCTAAAGCAAAAAAGGTAAAACTAGAGTGACTTAGTGTCTCAGTGTCCTTTTGATCTTGTTCATTCGGATGTATGGGATCCAGCTCCCTTTGATTCTAGAGGGGGCATCGATATTATATACTTTTTATAGATGATATTTCCCGCCACACAAGGATTTATTTTATGAAACATCGTAGTGAGGTTTTATCCATCTATAAGATTTTTACTGCTATGATTCGCACTCATTATGACATGTTCATATATTTTTTTTCGTGCCAACTCCGTATGAGAGTATCTTTCTGGAACTCTTCGCCAGGTTCTTTTTGAGCATGACACTCTTGCTCAGTTTTCATGTCCTGGTGCTCATGCCTAGAATTTTGTCGCTGAGCACAAGCATCGTCATCTTGAGACTACTCTTGCTCTTATGCTTGCTTCTTGTGTCCCTCCCCCCTTATGTTTTGGCCGAGGTTGTCTCTACTGCCAACTATTTAGTTAATATTCAGCCTTCGTTAGCCCTTCGTGGAGAGACTCCTTATCAACACCTTTGTCACCAGTTGCCAGACTACTCCAGCCTTCGTATTTTTGGTTATGTATGTTATGTGCTTCTTGTCCCTCGCAAATGCACTAAGTTGATTGCTCAATCTCTTGAGTGTGTTTTTCTAGGCTATAGTGTTGAGCACAAGGATGCTGGTTTCTCGAGATGTTATTTTTGACGAGTCACGTCCTTACTTTCCTCATCCATTTTTGGACACCTCTCCTGCATCTTTAGTTGACTCACTTTCATTCTTGACTTTGTCTAATGCCTCTATTGTCAGCACACGCCCCGTGCCTTCTTCACTGGCGTCGGTTCCCATGGTACCTTCTGCACTGGTGCTGACATTTTCTCGTGTGATGCCTTCTTTACCGGTGTCTTCTTTTAGAAAGTCTTATTCGATCCTTCTCTAGACCCGGACTATTATGTGAAGCCACCAATGGCACAGGTCTATACTCGACGGATTCATCCATCCTCTGTTGAGCCCCTCTTCTCCTCACATGTCACTCGCACCTGATGAGCCATCTTTTCTGTTTGATGCATCGTCTTCGGAGGATTCTTCACCCGGATAGTTTATCAAACATGGTGATCGTATTTGTCGACATCCTGATTTTTATTCTCCCTCTACCTATTCTACTATGGTTCTTTCTGAACCCACCTCTTATCGTGATGTTGTTCTTCATCAGGAATGGCAACACACCATGGTTGAGGAGATTGCTGCTCTTTAGCGTACTGGTACATGGGATCTTGTTCCCCTTCCTGCACGTATTTGTTCTATTACTTGTAAGTGGGTCTATAAGGTGAAGACTCGCTCTAATGGTTCTGTTGAGTGCTATAAGGCTTGTCTTGTGGCTCGCGATTTTTAGTAGGAGTATGGTCGTGACTATGATAAGACCTTTGCGCGTGTAGTTCACATGACTACTGTTTGCACTCTTCTTGTTATGGCCTATGTTCATGAGTGATCCATCTCTCAGCTTGATGTTAAGAATGTCTTTCTTAATAGTGAGTTGTGTAAGGAGGTATATATGCGTCTATCACCTAAGTATTTTGTTCTTAAGGGTATGGTTTGTCATCTTCGTCCCTTACTTTATGGCTTAAAGCAGGCTTCTCGTACTTGTTTTCAGCGCTTTGCTTATGTGGTCACTGTTGCTGATTTTTCTGCCAAAAATCACGATCCAATGCTTTTTGTTCACACTTCTGCTCATGGTCGGACTCCTCTCCTTATTTATGTTGATGATATGCTCATTACTGGAGATGATTTTGAGTATATAGCTTTTATGAAGGCGCATCTCAGTGAGCAGTTTTTTATGTCTAATCTTGGTCCTCTTCGTTATTTTCTTAGGATTGAGACTTCCTCTACACCTCAAGGGTTCTATCTGTCTCAAAAAGAGTACATTCATGACCTTCTTGATCATGCTTCTCTCACTGATCATCGCACAGTTGAGGCTCCTATGGAGCTGAATGTTCACTTTCGTGCCATTGATGGTGAGCCTCTCCCTAATCCTACTCGCTATCGTCATATTGTGGGAAGTCTTGTTTATCTTGGTGTTACTCATCCTGACATCTTGCATTCTGTGCATATTCTGACTCAGTTTGTTTTCGCTCTTTACAACTTCAGGTATATTGTGATACTACCTGGACTAGTAATTCCTCTCTTTTTTTTATCTTTTGTGTTTTTCTTGATGGTTATCTCATTATTTGAAGAACTAAGAAGCAGACATCAGTTTCTCGTTCGAGTGCAGAGGATGAGTTATATGTTATGGCTCTTGTGATAGCATAGGTTACTTGGTTACGGTGGTTGCTTGAGGATTTTAATGTTTCTATTTCTATGCTGACTTCTACAGTATAGATGCTATCAGTATGACTCTTGATTCTATAAACATGAACTCAGTAAGCATGTTGATGTTAATATTTTTATACACGAGCATAAATACAGGATGATATTATTGCTCCTTAGTATGTGTCTTCAGAGATTTAATTGGCTGATTTGTTCACCAAGATAGAGACTAGAGCTAGACATAGATTTTATCTCTTCAAACTCAGTGTTCTTGATCCATCCTGAATTTAAGGGAAAATATTAAATGTATATGTATTCTTGTAATTTCTCCATTGTATAAGAGATTTTATGCATATTTACTCACACCTATATATGTATATATTCGGACATGATGCCCTCATAATGAATACAAGTGTTATTCATAACATTTATAATGGCTAGTAAAAGACCATAACGTAAAACTCTACTTGGCCTGGCTAACATGATTTTTCCGAGAGTGACATGAAACAAATAACCATACAAAAGAGGCCATGACGGAGATGGGTTGTTCAGTTTGTCAACTACTATCATCTCAGAAGCCATGAGCACATGACTCGTTGGACCATGCTTTTCACATGCCAATCTCTCGCTCTCGAATCACATGCCATCGCTCGCTGTCGAATCACCTGAGCAGGGATCTGTAAGATAAAAATATAACACCGGAAGAATTAACCTAAACTGTTGAAAGAAGAGTCTTACCTTGTCCACTTCTCTGAAGAGGATATTAGTTGTTTCAAATCAAACTAGAGCATAGTTAGTGTTGCCTTCGATGTATTTGTCACCACTCCACTGATGTCCTCCGTGTTCATTTACTTGCTTACAGTATTTCACACCAAAAAAGCGCAGAACAATCTGGAGCTCATGTAACCTTCTCTCTCAAGGCATCTGGTGTGACAGGTCAAAATTGAGTCATCAAGGAAAACTTTCGATCCATGCTATGCATTCTGGTAAATTCACTTGGAGTCACTGATAGAGAAAAGGTATAGAGAATATATGGGTTAAGGATCACTGATCAGCTAAAGCCACTTTATACATGACCATGAAAAAGAAGATGATGGCACATTGTGTCCCAGACATTATCTTGGAATGCCATGCCTCCCAATTTCATGCATAGCTTAGGCAAAAAAGAGGAATACAGACGCCAGAAGGTGTAAAACAATGACATTAAACACCCAGCACTTCAAGTCCAAGGGAAACTAGATGCACATAAAGAACCATGCTCTGAAGGAGCATGAAACGACCCTTCCAAAAATCCACCTTTCACAAAGGAGCATAAAACGAAAGTGTGAAGACAAAAGGAAACATAACATCCAGTTGAAAGAATGGAATTACCAAGTTTTCTTTTTTTAATGTCTTAACTTGTCAGGTGGGCCACTTGCCCACTTTCCTTTGGAATGTATATATAACTATTTTCTAGTTTCTTTACTACATGGACTACCTCCTGTACATTGATTAATTCCTCTGAATACATATACATAGTGTAATCTTTAGCTGAATTGAAATACTTTTACTGGAACAATACTTTTTTCAAAACATGAATTAAAAATATAAAAATATTGGAAAGAAGGCCTAGAAAACAACAATAACTTAGTGAAAACGAGCTTAGCCTAATGGTTAGGACCCTTAGTAGCACCCCCAGGTCCTTGGTTTGATTCCTTGTGGGAGCGAACTTTTGGGCTGGAGGGGCAGCAAAATATACTAATATAATATTATGTTCTATAGGCGAAGACGAGCTTAGCCTAATGGTTAGGACCCTTAGTAGCACCCCCAGGTCCTTGGTTTGATTCCTTGTGGCAGTGAATTTTTGGGCTGGGGTGAAAAACGGTCATTCGCTGGCTCCCTTCCCTGGTCGTGCGCACGAGATGGACTGACCTGTGGGGGACAGATTCTTGTGTTACACAGTTGTGTAGAAGCTAGAGTGGATTCAAAGCATGGGTAAAGATATGACCCACATGGGGGTGTACCCTGGCGCTGCAAAGGGCGGCAACTTTCGCTACCTTTCTTGGCCGGAACTCCGGTTGAGTTCCCTACACTACAATACAATGGGAGGGTCTTTCCCCCACTGGCTAAGGGGGTTTTTTTTTTTTTGGTACTATGTTCTGCAGGGTCTTAGTTCCAAAATCTTCAAAACTTAAGATTAGTTGGATATTCTTGATTCAACATGTTAATAATGAATACAAATATAAAAATAGTGAAGTATGTTATTCCATGATAAGAACAATAGCAGGCTTTTTATGTAAAACTAAATAGAGTAAGAAGTGGCCATACTCATTTTTTCATGCATGAGATTAACATAGTCCATGCTATTGTCTCGCCAGATATATGGAAGAACACTTTGATACATATACAATGTAGGATGCACTCCAGCATCTTCCATCCACTGCAAAACCTGAGAAGAAAGGCAACAAAAAGGAGAAGGAATTAAATTTCACATCGTAAACTATCTGTCTTTACTTCTGTTTCATATATATTTCCCATAAAAATTCTAATTAGTCCCTAGCTTTATATGCTGCTGAAGCAGAATTTTGAAAGGGGCGAGCTTTGAAACAGTGATACCAAATAAATACTTCCCCACAGTACAAATCGTCCCACAGGACATAAGCGGTTTGTATTTCACAAGAAAGAGCATGAGAAGAAATATTGTGTGATATTATTCAAAATAAATACAGCAGAACTGCAGAACTCTACACCATCATAGTGTCACACTAGAGTAATTGCAAATAGTATCCAGGAAATATAGTTGTTCGGTCACAGTGAAAGGGCCTTTTTACCTCAACATATTTTCTCCATTTCCCAACAACTAGTAAATTTCTTAGCAGAACCTCATAAGTAGACAGTCCCACAGTGGAGCATGATGTAACCATTTTATAGAACACCTGCATGAGAATCATACTAACAGTATTAGTTTCATCGTTAAAGTGTTTGAGGGAAAGAGCAACCAGAAATGATCACCACTACAGAAACCGATTCCGTCACAAATGCAATTAGCAGGGTGGTGTGTGCATGGACACATTCAAAAGAAAGAAATTATGATGGCTACAAAAATATCGGTGATACTAGGAGTTACATCTTGCTGTGAAAAAGGAATGATATCTTTCTGTTACCCACTTGTGCTTGGGCCATCAAACAATTAAAAGATTTTTCATAGCACCAGGGTAGCAATTCTCCTGAAATGAAAAGCCTCTCTGTCTGAATTGATCATGCTGATATTACATGATTCTGTATTTTGCAGAGAATTGGTGCATGCTGGTGCCAGTCCGATTACTACCAGGTATGGTCTATCTCATTTAAAGAACAGATAGATGGTCCAGTATGGAAACCAAAATAGATATGTACTTATATCCATTGCAGTTTTCAGATGTTGGAAATTATGTAAAAATGGCAGCTATACTATGGAAAGCAACCATACCTTCATCATATTCTCTGTCTTACCACATTTTCCAAGAAAATTTAGAAGATGATTTAGTGTCCCAAGAGAAATGGATGATAGTGAAGAATCCAAATGTTCAATTATTTCACCTGCTGTCTTCCAGTCCCGTAGCCTGTTACAGAAGAAAGCACCCATAAACTAAATTAGTGACCTTTCGCATGAAGTGGAAAGAATAAAATAGAACATGGAACTATTCAATGAATCAGACAAGCATTTTGCCATTTCTCGAATGTCTAACAAAATTACACAAGTAACAGGTATAAAATCAGGCCAAGATTTAGATGCCAGTAACTAAAAATGCAAAGGCTTACTTTCTGCAAGAAGTATTGAACAGAATAAACAAATAGAAACATAAATTCTGACCAGTAGCTCTTTAACTCAATAATTCTATATATTTAATAACTAATGCAAATGAAAGACATTCCACACACCAGAAGATTTTATCCTACTAACATAAAAGGAAACAACTGAAATGCTGACTGCTTATTTGTCACATAGTTGCATCGAAAGAACAAGCAGCTAAGAATGAGTGACTCAAGTGTCCACCTCATTAATACAAATGAGAATCCAAAAGTTGAGCTGCAGAAAATACATAGCATGATAGAAAATTATCCACACCTAAATCTACAGTGAGACAAACAAAAATTGTGACATCACAGCAAAATGTATATGTCAAAGTTGTTTCATAAAACTAAAGCTAATTACCATTACAGAATCAAAAGTGCACATGCACCTTAAGAGAATGGATAAACATACATGCTACATGAAGCTATTATCTCAAAATAAGCTTTTTGGTTCAACTGAATGCCTTTTTCTTTCATTGATTCCATCAACTGAAGGACTCTTTCAGGTTGGCTTCCCTTGTTCAGTGCTTCCATTAGGGATGAACATATAATGGCATCTGGTTGTATGTCATTTCCTTCCATCTCTTTGTATAGGTCCCATGCTTTCCTCCAGTTACCTTTTGATCCAGATGAAATACAGGATTAGTACAAGTTCACACAATTTTTTATCATCTTAAGAGGAACTTACCATCATCATTATAGGCTTTCATCATAGAAGTATATGTCAAAACATCAGGGAAGCAGCCAGATTCTTTCATAGAATCAAATGTACACTCTGCTTCAATTAGTTTGCCCTGGATTGAAAACATTATTACTTGTTAAATGCCAATTCTTTACAGAGAACCAGATAGAAAATGTAATCAAAGCTTGCCTGTTTCACATATGAACAAATAATAGATGAGTAGACCTCCTTGGTCAAATGGATCTTCAAATTCTTCATGTCCTCCAAAAACTTAAGAGATTCTGCATACTTCCCTAATTTACAAGAGCCACTAATGAGTATATTGTAAGTTACAGCATCTGGTTTCACACTGCTCTCCCTCATCAATGTATACAACTGCAAAGCTTTCTCGTAGTCTCCCAAACTTAGATAGCTTCCAATGCCTGAGTTATAAGCAACTACATTTAGTTTGATCCCTCTAGACTGAGCCGCTGTAAGAATTGTGCCAATTTTAGTTAGTTGCCGGCAGCGGCCACATGCAGTCAACAGAGTACTTATTGAAACAACATCTGGATGAATGCCATCTTTCTCCATTTCGTGCAGCAAGCTAATTGCTTCCTTCAACATTCCAGCAGATCCATAAGCATCAATAAGTGCATTATAACTGACCTTATTTGGTTTGCATGAGTTTTTCCTCATTTCATTAAAGACCTCCCTAGCCTTCTCAGGTAGTGCAGATCTGCCGTAGGCATTCAGTAAGGAGGTATAAGAAACTATATCAGGACTTAATCCATTTTGCTTCAGTAATTTAAAAGTTTTCAAGGCCTCTGCATGCATACCATGTGATGCATAAGCACCCAAAAGTGCATTGTATGATACAATATTAGGCTTCACACCTTCAGCAACCATCATATCAAAGACTGCCTTGCAATTTTCAGCTTGCCCACAAACAGAATACGATTGCATAATGCTAGTATATGTAACAACATCTGGAGGACATATTGTTCTTTTTTTTCTCATTGAATGAAATAACTCAATAGCTTCTCCATATTGCCCGACCTTTACAAGGCAATGGATCACAATATTCAGTGTGAAAGTATCAGGGACAATGTTTGATCCTTTCATGATTTCATAATAAGCTATGGCTTTTGAATACTGTGCTCCATTCTTGAAAGCAGACAAGACAATGTTATGGGTAACCAAATCTGGTCCTACACCATTTTCTGACATCTTCTTACATAGTTCCAGAGCTTTCTTCCAATTACCAGCGGCCCCACAAGCATTTATGACATTATTGTATGTAGTTCGGCTAGGAGGTACCTGCAGCCAAAATTTAAATATTATGACATCAATGGAACAAGTAACCAACGATAATGTATACTAACTTTGAATATATGATCAATGATTATTATTTGTTAAAGTGTTCCTGGAGCATCTAAATCCTCGGAATATACAATTTCTTTATCAATATTTCAAATTCAATTGAGGAATTGTTTTATAGGCCATAATCCAGGATGCTCATGCAATCTTGGTGATCTTAGTGATGTCTATTAATGGGGGCCTGGTCATGTTTATTCACTTTGAGGAAGAACTCTAAAATATGCTACAGTTTGGTTCATGAATGGTGCCATTCTACAAATTGTATCATGCAGTTAGAAGAAAATAAGTAAGATACTACTCGTTCACATTGCTCCATAGCATAAGGAAAGTTACCGGTGAATTATGAAACTCGTATGAGCTAAAACGTATAAAGCATAACATGAGAATAAAGAATTACAGCAGTGCTTCACAGAAGAATACTGACAGCAGCACGTTGCATATCTTCCATAATGTTGATGGCCCAACTCCATTGACCAGCTCGAGCATGAGCATGGATCAAAGAGTTGAATGTATCAGCATCAGGCTTGCACCTATGGATAAATACCACTTATGTCAAAAAAAAAAAGTACAATAATGAACAGATCATATAAAAACATGGCAGTTTCTACCATATTAATAAAGAACAATTCAAAAGGAACGGCTTCCTTGTAGACTTTATTTCCAGAGGATATACATGTGATATTAAGGGGAAACTCCATGTGCGACTTAATAATAGGTGCCACTCAGTAACATTTTGTGCTCATCATATGCCAAAACTTTCTCACTGATTTGTGCTGCCTACAAATGGTAGTATTTTATTTTTATTAATTTTGTAGCAATTCTGTGGCATCTTATGGAAATTCTTTTATGTTAATGCACGGTAAAGAAATGTAAAAAGAATCACAAATATAGTGTGCCACTTTATGAGTGCAACACACTGATATATATTAAGCTAGTAAAACTCTTACAGCTAATGTGTATTGTAATCTAGAAAAATTCCATTTCAGCACTGGTACAACATATTTGTGGCTGAAAGACAGTTATGGGTATATGATGTTTCAGGTAATGAAAGAATGACATATGACATTTATACCTCCATTCTTGCATCTCAAAGAACAGGCCGCGTGCCTGATCAACCTGATTATATCTAGCATGTATTCGTATCATCATGCCATAGATGTCAGTACGAGCACAGTAGTTCTCCTGATTTTTCATCCAGCGGAACACATGTACAGCATGTTTCAAGGACCCAGCAATTGTGATTTCCTACAAGTGATACAATCTGTGATTCCAACCTCACGAGTACAGGCAAACTTGTAATGAAATAACAGATTTTAAAGTTATCTACACAAGGAACCCTGAATAATAATTGCATAGCTTACAGCTTACCATATCGCAAAGCATAGTATAGTCTCTAGTTAAGACAACTGTTTTCTGACAAATTGATAAAATCGTTACTTGAGACAAACACACCGATAATCATGAACTTCACATTTAGAGATAACCAGATCAAAATTACTCCGTGGTTCAACAGAACTAATATGTGCATGGACTATCATCTACCCAAGAAGAAATAAAAGAAGATTTGCAATTGTACCTACAAATTAATGCAAGGCCACTGTTATTGGATTCTTGAATTAAACAGCAAACTATTGCTGAGTATTTTCATTACTATAGTGTATTAACTGTCTAATAGCAAGAATAAACATTCAAAATTGGAGAATGTAATCTAGCCATTAGAAAATCACGGACTCACAGAACTCGCCGATAGATGCATCAATATTCAATGCAGACGGCCATTTCATTGAACAAGTAGGACGCAGGCGCGCAGCACAGATAAACAGCACAGATGGCCATTTCATTGAACAAGTAGTCTGAGGCTTACACGGATGAGGAGCGGGAAGTTGCGACGCGCGAAGCGTCCGGCCCAGCAGTTGAGCACGGCGTCGACGGCGTGCGCTTCAGCGCGGGGCAGCGCGAGCACGCGCGCGGCGACCTCGGAAACCTTCCAGTCCCTCTGCCGCCGGCTTCCCTCAACGCGGAGGCGGTGCCGCGCGGGGAGCGACGCCGCGCCGACGCCGTCCACCTCGGCGCGGGACGAACGGCGGCCGCGGTCCAGGTCCACCGACACGGCCGGGCGGCGCTCCGCCCACGGAGGCGGGCCAGGGGAGCGCGGGGGCGGCCGCCGTGGCGCGGCGCGGACGACGCGCGGAGGCGCGCCGGGGCTCGCCGACGGCGGCGGCGGCGGGGACGAAGGCGCGGAGGCGGAGGACATCGGTGGCCCAGCTTACCGTTGGGGATATGTTCTGGATAGCAAAAAAAAAACCACGTCTGGTGACTGGATATGGTCGGGGGCCTTGGGCTGATAGGGCTGGGCTGCTGAGATGAAAGAACACAGGGCCACTTCGGCGAAGACAAAAGGAACTGGCTTTGGATGGGCTTCCTTTTTTTTTCTTTTGAATCGCTTTTGATGAGTTTCTCGAGCAATTACACGGGAAGGATGTGGGAAATCCCACCTTTTTTGGTTCCAAAACAATGCTCTCGTACGTCAATCGCATAAGAGCAAGTATCATAGGGGCCTCCGCAATGGTGTTTTTGTAGCTAGCTCTACGGTGTCATCTGGCACGATTTAGCTCTGCATAATGGTATCAGACCGGGGAAGGTTGGAGCTACCTCCAACAGTGACAGTGATATATATTTAAGCCTAATGTTCATAATTAGTAGCTCTAATATTTTTTTCTTACTCAGAGCAGCACGGCTCAACCATCATGTTACCTGACCATTGCTCTGACGTGATTAAAATCATAGATAGGACGCTAGTTGTTGCACAACACCACTACGGACACCCTAAGCGCAGCTAGGCCTCCCTCAAGAAAAAAAAAGTGCTGCTAGGCCGGCTGTCTTTGTGTCTTCAGAAGAATCTTTACACTTACACAGACAGAAAGAGAAAAAGAGAAGGAATCGGTTCTCGTGAATAGGCGGGTTGAATCGCTTCATATAGATAGATGTCTGGTCCAGCAAATAAAAGAGGCTTTTGTTTTCTTCTTATCCAACCCACATGCAATGATTAACAAAAACCCTTTTTCTTCACGAATCAAATAGTTAATCTATTATATGAATTGCCTTTATATCATGTAAGATAGATGTGTTCTAGTTTTTCGCCTATCAGAGCTTTTTTTTTTTTACAAATTGCCCATCAGATCATTTTGGACAATGTGGAAGGCTTCAGCTGCGAGCATATCACCTATTTTTTGTCGTCATGGACGCCTCCCCAGCAAGCACGCCGTCCACCAGACGTTGAGTCATGCCATGGGCCTTTGACCTAGACGACCATAGTGAGATTCGGCTCATGTGTGGGTCTTGTTTTCCTTCTTCCCCTTCACTAGCATGGAGAGCCATGGCAGAAGGCGACAACAGCATGAAAATGGCGGTGCGACCACAAGAGTGGAAGAAAGCACGAATGCTGGATTGCACGAGGAGGACGGAGAGCATAACTGCGTCGACCGTCTAGGATGGTCGAGGAGGATGATAGGGTCGGGGTTGGACGTGGGGCCATGGCAGTCAGAGGCAGTCATGTATAGGAGAGATCCGTTATTGTATCAGGAGAGTACGATATTTGATCCAAATCTATGGACTAGACCTGCAAATTATATAACCGGGGACTCAGAGAGAGAGAGAGGTGGGCTAGATAGATAGATAGATAGAAAGAGAGAGAGAGGTGGTCGTGAAGAGGCGAGGAAGACGACCCTATCTCCACGTAGTTGTGTTCAGCCGAAGAATGTGTTTTGGGTGGCACACGCTCCAATGAGTGATTGCATTAACACATACCATAAGATTGAAGCTGTGTCGAACGCGTGGACTTCCTGGCTCCAAGTGGTTGTGTTCAACCGAAGGCTGTCCATGCATACAGAGAGCCTGCACGCATGTCCTTGAGCCAGCCCACCATCAAATTGAATACGACCTAACACCCAAAATATACAACCTGCAATGATTCAGAAATAAAAGGACATCACTATTTTGCCAATTAGATGTGATGAAGCGCACAAGATATAACCTAGTTGATGACTATAGATGTCATGGCACTTGCAGTTAGCCTGTACCAGACTAGATTATTTTTTTAATTATAAAATAATTTTATCATTCCAGCTTCTCATACATGTGGTTGTTTATTACTATATCCAAAAGCTTCTAATTTGAGACAAAAACAAACAAATGTTCTATTAGTTTCCAACTTAAATTATTATACAAAAGAGGGTCTATTACTAAAACATCATTCACTGGAAGCAAACACTTGCATCATTGTTGTTTCAAGCACACGGTATCCTGCCACAATATATGATTTTCGTACTTCCTTTTGCAATAGCTCCTAGAAACGGATCTAATGTGTTCCTTTAAATAATACCTACAAAGTGAATGGAACTAGAGCCTCGTTAAAAATCATATCATTATGACTTAAGCAAATTGCCCAACATAGAGTTGACGTCCCAATCAAAACCTCCAGCAAAAGATTTCTTTCTATTCCTTATAACCATCCATTGAACATATGATGTATATTTAAAGGACATGGTAGGTTAAAAGAAACTTCTACTAATCAATCTAGAATTATAACAGTCAAAAAAGAGGTGTTAGATTGACTCATTACCATTACAATAACAAAATTTAACACTTCTTTTTCATTGACGTCTAACCAAATTGTCTTTTCTTAGTGTCAGTCACACCTTTAATAATGTGAAAGAGTAGCCAAATGCATGTGAGGTCATTAAACTTGTCTCAGAGTGTCATCTAGATCCCTAAACTCTCAATATGCATATTTGAGTTCTTAAACTTACTAAAGCGTGTCATCTAGGTCCAAAGTACCGAAATACTCCTTATATGCCTTCTTTTAGTCATGCTTTTCCATCATATTTTTCTATGAGTATACATATTACAGTAAAAAATAAAAGTTTTTTAGAACTAAGTGTGGTAGATGACTATGATTTAGATTTTGTATGTGACAATATGCAATTATGTAGTAGAAGTTTCTTTACATTTGTGACTATGGTGTGATGATATATGTGATTATGTGATGACATATTGGTCTCTGAATATGTTAAAATCGTATATCTAATTTAGGGAGCAAAAATTTATGAAAAATTATGCTAGTTTATCACCCACATTATTAGTCATAGGGATATTTTCGGTACTTTAGACCTAAATAACATACTTTAGCATGTTCATATACTTAAATATGCATTTGTGAAAGTTTAGGGAGCTAGATGACACTCTGAGACAAGTTTAAGAATGGCTAGTGCATTTTACTCTAAACTTTTATATGACAAATTTTTCTTTGTTTTTTGAAAGGATCTCATACAACAAACTTACTCGCCAAGAAACATAGTAGCTGTTTAGATGCACTCCTAGCATATTTTCTTGGCAATCTCAAGTATTCACATTTCCACGTCAGCTCCACGAAGGAAAAGCGAGTGAGTTTTGAAATATTCAGTCCAGCTCATATTGAGAACCACATTTTTTTAGATACATAAAGAAAGAACGATAATTGCCAAATTGGAAATTTGTTTTCAACCAATCAAATAAATAAATACAAAAAGGGAAGAGACGGAGGCAAAGGAGTGGAGGTCGCCCCACGGCGCAGGCACATCTCCACGACTCCACCTCCGCCGCTGCCCACGCGCCCCGCTTCCTGTCGCCACATTGCCTCGCACTGCCGGCCGGCGAACCCCGGCCCCTTCCCACAATTCCAGCTCGGCGGGCGTGGGGGACGCATCGGAGGCCGTGCTCGTGCCGGCCTGGGCCCCGTCCTAGGCTGGGGATCGACGGGAGAGGGGGTCACAGACTCACAGACATGTGCGATCTTGTGGCCCGCACGGGTCGGCACTTGCAGCGCTACGAAGGCGGCCGTCGCCTTGTGGCCGGGTGCGTCGGCAGGGGGAAGCCGTCTTTCCCCACTACCAACCACTATCCATCTCTCTACCTTCTTGCATCCTCCACCATCCCACCACCAAAGACAGAAGCGTTTCTTTGTCTTGATTCAGTTTGATCTGCTCGGATTGGTTCAGAAAGCTATACTTTTTTGGTTATGTAGCCATCAGGTTAGCTGTACTTGGATTTATAGGTGCGCAACCATGTGAGGCATTTGTATTATTGGGTTTAGGATTTAGGATCATCGTGTGCTGTGCTGCTAATACTGAAGGAAGTAGGGTCCTCAGCCTCTCTGGTTGATTATTCGGAGTAGTAGGGTGGTCTTAATCAGTGAATAGTAGGTATTGTGTGTGTTTATGCTTGTCATTACATTGGTATCCTTGCACCTGGCATTGGTGACCCAATCACCGTTTTTTTTTCCCTACCGTTTTGTCCTTTCACTGGTATTGGGTGGAACTTCATAGTGATTATAAGGGCTTCTTTCTACTGTTTTGTTCTTTCACTTGTTTTGGATGGAATTTCATAGTATTTATAAGGTCATGTTGCATAGTGGACATGGAAAGCATGTTGCCATGGCTTTCTTTATATGATTCAGTTCTAGATTCTCAAAGGCGATGGACCAGTTAGGGGTTGTTCTGGACAAGATGATGATGGATTAATTGGATAGCATAGGCATCTTTTTCTGTTTGTGGATGCTTATTCCAGGTTTGGACAGTTGTTTTAGTGTTATTATGTTAGGGCATCACCCATAAGCTCAAGGTAGTATGCTAAATCTTGCTCAGTGTGCTTTGTTCATTCAGGAGTCTTCAAAACCATAGTCTCTTCTGCTGTAATTTTTTGGAATATTCAGTTTTCCAATGAAGAAATAATTGCAAAAGACAGATTGTTTTAAAAGTCATAGATGTTAATGACAAACATAGATGGGTGTGCAGGCTGTGCCAGTTGGTAGATGATGATGAGGTCAGGCCATATAAAGGACACTGAATTTTGTGTTCCTGGTTGTACGATTAGATGTAGAACAAATAATCTTCTTCTTGTTGCTTCATTGTTTACTCGCTATCTGTCCAATGTTCTGTATAATGCTGTTGCGTACTGAACTTTATTTTACTTTCATCAATTGATACAAGAATTTCAAATCTACTGCACGCTGTAGAAATGGGGTTTTGTTTCTAGTTTTTACATTACATCTTTGTAGTTCATTTGCAGCAGTTTCAACATTTTGTACGAAAAGCATTTGCATATGTTCCAACAATTTGTTGCGTCTACACTGCACCAAGAAATGCGCCTTAGGGTATTTTATCATCATGTGTAACAAATTCACAATATATCTTGTTTATCTCTTGTAATTTCTAGTCTTGTGATTGGGGTCCCAATTTATTTTAAGAACGTGAATGTTGTAACACTTCTCATTTGGCTGATACTTTCTTATTTGTGTAGGTGCATACCATTCAGATATAAATACAATAATGAAAAAATTTCACATGATGAACAGAAGAAACTTGTTGAAGTTCTCATGATCGACTCCCAAAGTGGACCAGGCCTTGTTTTTCCGAAGGTGCGATATGATCACTGTAGACATCTCTTATGGCGAGACTCACATGCCATAATGCGATGTATGAGAATATTAGTTTATTTGAATTTTTACATGCTTTTGTTTACCAAAATAGTTAATTGACATTTATTTATGCTACAGAGCTTTCTACCAAATCTTTTAGTTGTTTGTCTGGTCAGGACTGTATTGTTGTATTAACTGGCAAAGGCGTTGTGTGCTATCCCATGAATCAGATAGATGTTATTACCTTGTTGACTAGAGTCTAAGAAAACATGGGAAATGAACATCTTATGATGATCTTGCATTTCAATCTCCTAAAATTTCCCTTGTGACATGTTAATTTGCATTCTCCTACTAATGATCATGATAGGGCCTTTGTGGTTGATACATCATGTTGCTGCAGGGAGGATGGGAGAATGATGAAACTGTTGAGGAAGCTGCTATACGGGAAGCTATCGAAGAAGCTGGAGTACGAGGAGATTTAGTGGTAAGATATAGATGTAAACTATTTGCTGCTTTCATCTATTTTAAATGTTTTTGTTTGGACAATTTGATGTATATAGTGATAGTGTTGAGATAAATGTTTGCTTGGGTACTATATTGGCATGTCTTTAAAATCATCTTCATGTTACATATATTATTAAGCATAGTATAGTCTTCCATCCTCTTCTAAAACACACTTAATAGACAAAGTTTGGAGGACCAGATTCATTGACTTTCATGCTATCTACATTTTTGAAGAACTATTTGTTCCACAGTATACCTTGTGTAACTGATAACTAAGCTTAGCCTCAAGTCTTGAATTTCAGCTAACTTTAGCTAGTCTTACTGAACTCGAAATATTATTGCTTCTAGAGTACTGACATTCTAATAATGGTTTAGCATTGTTCTCTATCAAGTATCTATCCTTAGCAACTGTATGAATTGTTACTGTACAGCTGGTACAGTTTGTCCTCTTCTTTCATCGTATTATGCTAACATCCACTTGTTCTTTAGTTAGCAATTTGGTATTTTAAAAAACTAGGACTGTTTGACTTTAAGAACTTGGTGCCATTTGTTTTCAAAAGATAGTTTGTCCTCGTCATCCATAATTTAGCTTATTAGTGTATGCCCCTCCAACCTCATTTATTTATTGTCTAGGGCACTAACAAAGACTAAAAAATTATAATTATGTATGCCAGTGGTAAACATATAAAGTGGTTCTGTTAATACCATTATTGTGTAAATTCTCAATACTTTGATGTATGGCAGTGGTAAATTATAACAGGTTTGGCTGCGCATATTCTAGAATGACGCCTATTTTGGACCAGAGGTGTAGCATACGGATTCCTGTGGACTTAATTGTAGTAGTTAAGCAGTGGGCTGATGAGGATTCTTGTGGACTTGAACATAGTGCAGGGTTAACCATTGTGTGTTGTCTAGTCACTCATTTGGCACTGATCTTGCTCATTATTCTATCTGGTTAAATTACTTGCATCATGTTGCTGCTATTTACATTTTGGTAATCTGCAAAATGGAAGGTATTCATTGTACTGTACAAACACACTGTAATCAATAAAGCCTGACTTATGTCAAGTAAAAGAAGTACTAAAGCAACTGAACTTATTTTCTGTTTGGCATTGTAGATGAAATTTCTCTAGCACTTCAGTTGAAATGTCAAGTCATTTTGCATCCACATCCTTACAAACAGGGGCGGATCAAAAGGGGGCGCTGGGTGACCAGAGCACAAATAGACATGCCCATGAAACTAGACATAATCCTTGCAAATAGCTCAGTATTTAACCGAAATGTGACCTAGCCAGAGGCCCGGCATCATGTTCTACTTGGTCCTGGATCCATCGCTGTTGCTAATTTTTTGATCCAGATATTATTTCTAGATACAAATAGACTTTATTAATCTCTTATGTTTTAACTTGAGTCACATCTTATTTATGTTCTTGCTAAAGAGCTCTTTATGTCCTGCCATCACATTTTACTGATTTTACTATTTGTTCCTTGCATAAGCAACTATTGGGCTTCTACGATTTCAAAAGCAAGAAACTTCAAGACAAATTCAGCCCTGAAGGTATGTGCAGAGCTGCTATTTTCGCGCTGCATGTGAAGGAAGAACTGACCTCCTGGCCTGAGCAAAGCACCCGCCACAGACGATGGCTGACTGTTCCAGAGGCTGCTGAGCAGAGCCGACACCCATGGGTGCAAGAAGCCCTCGTGACAGGCTTTTCTGTCTGGCTTGAAAACTGGAGCCATGGTGTTGGCTGTCCGGATCAAAGCAAAAGATGACACCTGAAGCATCGGTGGCCTGCTCGTTTCTCTCTTTTTTTTTCCCTATCTTTTCTATTTTGTTCACCCTTATTGGACAAAATTTCAGAACCTAACACGTGTGAGGGCCATCTGATGCTCAGAAGTTTGATCGTGCATTCATCCTTTGAGTATGGCTACTATCTAAATTTAGTTTTAGTATCCTTGATCAGTGTCGACTGACCCGAGAATTGTTGAAATTGTTAGTTATCAGTCTCAGTGGTCACCAATTTGCCTGTTGCCTTCAAACCACGCGCCTTATTGTGGAGGTGCATTTGACTGAAAGTACATAGGGGTCATTTCGTGATTAGGTGCACTGTGCTTAACATATTTGTATCTGAAGGTTTCAATTTACTATTGTGGGAACTTGGGAGATATTTCTGATCGATGAGAAATGAACTGGTTCAAATTGACTGTTGCCTTCAAACCATTCGCCTTACTGTGGCACGGTTTGACTGGTTCAAAGTACACTAGTTTTGTACACGTGTGGCATGCACGTGTGGTTATTCATCCAGCAACATATACAACACTGTTTTTATGAAGAAATGCACTTCATACCATCTGACTTATTGTCTTGTAGCCGTTTTCTTCGTAACATGGCTCACATGTGAAGATTTGACAGGACGACATTGACATAATATTAACAGAAATGGAATTATTGACAACATGTCATATAGTGGGTTATGGATGATTAAAACTAAATATCATCCTCTTTGTTTCATGTTTTGCAGACAGAATAGTTTTAAAAGTTACATTGTTGCCATGCACTGCTAAAGTCAATTATGCGTGACAACTATAACTAACATATTACATATCCAGTCTGAGTCTTATATGATTATATCTTCTCTTTCTTTTTTCAAATACGTAGGAGAGCTACGTATCATTTCATTAATAGAAGAAGAGATTAGTTTACAACCCACACACACATCTCCAAATACATTCAATTTACATGCGCGTCTGAGTAACGACCAAAAGATTATATCTCCTCTAGAATTCTAAGGTAATCACGAGGATAAAAAGCTAAGAGTGCACCATCAGCACATCTTGCTCTTTAACCTGTTGACTTTGCCATGGTTCTTCAATCTCTAAACCAATATTAAATATTAGATGATTTATAGATAACAAGGTACCTTAAAAAGCCTTCAAATTATAACCTATAGAAAAGTCCAGAAGTTCTAGTAATGATGTGAAATGATGCTCTTTAAGCAGTTGCTTAAATTAACACAAAGAACTGTCGTTTGTAATAAAACTAAAAAAACCAAAGCAACATGACAGACCAGTTGCTGGTACGATTTCATTCATTGAAAAATGCGAATAATATTAAGAATTGTAAGATATCTGTTGCATTTATATTATGACTACCATAAAAAATTCTAGTTAATGCACAAAATTATAACAATACCATCTCCTCATGCTCCTTTGGAGCTTCAGTTGGCAAGAGAGCAGATTTCTAAACATTGTCAAAATGATCCTGTAAGGAACCAGTAAACCAAATAAAAATATTGGTAACAAAAACATAGAAAGTGATTCCAAGAATTTACCCAATGCAAATATAAAATATAGAAATTAAAACATTGAGAGTGATGCCACTTCTCTCAACTTCATTTCTTTTTGAATTAACGCAAACACCTGTTGTGGATCCATTTCTGGTGCTGCTACTGCAAGACTCATCTGCTTTTCTCCATACATATTTTCAAGTTCACGTAAGACCCAAGGTTCTTCATTTTAGCTTCGGGTAGACCTAGCTTACTTTTAATTCATTTAGATAACTGTCAAGAAATGCAAATCGACAAGTAAAACAAGCAGTAATTCTCATCTTAGTTGTAATCAAAGTACCCACCTTGCTTACAGAATTTTTTTGCTTCATTCCAATCCGGCATATCTGAACTCCTAAAAACAATGATTACTATTGTTTATCATGTACCAAGCCTCAGATACAGAAGTAGACTATTGTTTACCTGCCTCAAACACTATTTATATTTTCAAAGATGCACAATTTAAGGATTGCAAATTGCATCAGTTTTAGTCTTCATATTAGCTGGTGACATTTGATTCTGCATTCAACTGAAGAAATCGACAAGTGAAAAAAATGGACACAACTTCTATTGTCTTTGGTTTGGAAAACTGAGATATCTGCTCAGTTGGGTAAAGTTGGCCTGAAGAAATCCAAAAGTGAAAAAAATGGACACAACTTCTATGGATTATTCCGATTTTGCCCCAAGTTTCAACCTCAATTGCAAGTTTACCACTCCTTTTTCATCGTTTGCGATTTTACCCCTACTTTTCAAAAACGAAAGCTCTGTTTATCCCTGCTTTTGACTACCGTTAATCCATCAAAAGTAAAGGACTTAAAGAAAAAAAGAAAACAAAATAGAAAATAGAAAAGGACATTGATGCCCCTGCCTAACTTTCTCTCCCAGCGGTCTGTTTCTCTCCCCGACCCGATGGCAAGGCGTTGGTTCCTCTCTCAGACAAACCTAACCTTAGCAGCGCTGTGCGCAGGTGGCGGCGCGCGCGACGGACTGAGGCTGGGCTTGCTCTGGGTGAGCGGGGCAGGCACCCGGACAGTAGCGCACGCGACAGACGGCGCACGGGCTACGCGCGGGGGGGGTGGTGCACACTGACCTTGCGCTGGGCATGCGGGGCAGGCGCGTGGGCGGCACGCAGGGCAGGTGCGCGGGGCCGGGCAGTGGTGATTGGGGTGGCGAGCCTGCGAGCAACATGGACATGGAGACCGACATTGCAAGGTATAATCGAGTTCACTTCTCTGATGGTTGTTTGATGAGCTGTATATGATGGTTCTGGAATATATAATTCTCAAATCATATATGGTTGTGATTTGTAGAACCAGTAGCAATGAATTGCGAGTAATTGTTAAAGTTCGGGCATATCTTGCATTGCCAGATGGGGAACCAAATACATATTATGGCACAAAATTGTTGCCACCGCTTCCTACTAATAGAGATAACTTTGGGATTTTGCAATTGGTAGAGTACATAGGAGAGAAGTGCAATTGGGGTTCAAAGCAATATATTTTCATGTATCGTAGTTCTTTCAATGATATATCAATTGAGATTAAAACTGATGCAGATCTTGTTGAGTGATGTGAACTAAACCTAGAGAAGGGTGTTGTGTGTATTGATGCTCAAATAAATGATTGTGCTAGTCCATTGCAATGTTCACCCACAAAATGGCGTTGCCATCCCAAAGTAAGAAAAGTATTGTTAGAAACTCCGAGTACTCCACCTCTAAATGATGATCCACCTATTGAGCCATCTCAGCCCACTGAAGATAAAATTCTGAAAAATGTCCTTTGTATTCTCAGAATATGTGGACAGCAGCTAAAACCTTCACCATTGAGAAGTACACATATCACATGGGGAAGATAGAGGAGAGAAAACCTGATGCCCTTACATGGTTGGATGAGAACCATCCATTTGTGTGAAGTAGAAGCAAATTTTCCGAGCTCACCAAGGTAGATTACATCAATAACAACCTCTCTGAATATTTCAATAGTTGGGTCTTAAAAACAAAGGATCAACATATTGTGGACATGCTTGACAAGATACGGCAAATGATCATAATCAAATTTGTTATTCGAAGGTAGCTTGCTAGTGAAATGCAGGACATAATAATCCTTTCTATTATTGTGGATCTGAATGCTCATAGCAAGAAAGTGAAGGATTATGAGGTCTTGATATATGGGGTTGCAACTGCAGAAGTAACTATGTCCACTATTAGGCATGTTGTCAACTTGTAGCACCATACTTGCAGTTGTAGGGCTTGGCAAGTGACGGGACAGCCATGCAGCCATGCTTTAACTGTCATTGCTAAGCTTAGTAGGGAGGTTCAGATGGATGAATTTGTTCATGTGTACTACTCTATTGAGAGGCTCCAAAAGGCATATGCTGGTGTATTCAATCCAATGACATCTAAGCATCAATGGCCTTAGGTTGAGATAGGCTACAAAATCTGCAAGGCTAAATTGAAAAGGAAACCCGGGAGACCGAGAGGTTTTAGGATCAAGGCATCAAATGAGGTTGGGTCTAAGAATAAAAGAAAATATATCAAATGCCATGAGCTAGGACACATAGCCAAATATTGCCGAAGAGGCCCCATAGCAAAAAAAAAAAAGAAGAGGATGCTCTCATCTTCTGAAAATGCATCAGGAGAGGGTGACAATGATCCAAAGTATGATACACATTTCATGGCTGTTTTTATTTTTGTTTTTTCACCATTCACTGGTTTGCTATCTTACTCCTTTATATGATATGTAGTGCTAGAGCAAGTGCGAGCGGGAGTGCAAGTGCAAGTGCAAGTGCGAGGGGAAGGGGAAGGGGAAGAGGAAGAGGAAGTCGAGGTGGAAGAAGAGGAGGGAGAAGAGGGAGGCTTGCTGCACTGTTGGGACTTTTGAAATGTTATAGCTTTATGTTGCTTTTGGACATGTTATGGTACTCTTTTGTTGGACCCGTAATCGAACTTGTATAATGTGGTTGCCTCGTATATGTGTCGATGAAATATTGCTGAAATTAAGGGAAAATGTTGCTGAAATGATTATTATGTATTGATGCAATGTTGCTGAAATTAAGGGAAAATGCTGCTGAAATTTTGTTAAAATGTTGCTGAAATGAAGGGGCTCAAATATTTGTTTTCATGATACATTGCTGGTCTTAAAACAGGGATAAAATCACAAACTTTAACATGAAGTAGGGGCAAAATCGCAAAGGCATTTACGTCTTTTTACATTAGATTTAACCTTGTTAACTTTCTCTTACGCTTCAGGGGTAAACAGAGCCTTCGTTTTTTGAAAAGTAGGGGCAAAACGCAATAACCCCCAGCTTCTATTGTCTTTGGTTTGGAAAACTGAGATATCTGCTTGGTTGGGTAAAGTTGAAATAAAAAAAAGCATTCATAAATCAACAATAACTTTATTGCACTTAATAAATGGATGCTCACCTTGCTATGTATATATATATATATATACACTTCACGCAATGGTTTATGCATTTGTTGTTACCGGGTGCAACAAGATCCAGTTGGTAACGATAAAATATCTGCGCATGCCTAAGCCTTTATGGCTCCTCCCCAAGACATGGTGCTTAACTGCTGATGGTCCCTTGGATGACACACCGCATAAAAAAACTTTGCTTCCAATGTGTTGCTCTACGTTGTGATCTCTCAAGTCAACTTACGAATTCAGGTCTAGACATACTAAACACTAATTGTTCAGGATTGTCGACACTTATACTTGGTAATATATTTATAGGGCTATATCGGGATCAAGAACTAAATGGTTAAGACACAAGATGCGAGTTATACTAGTTCGAGCCCTCTCGATGAGATTAAAAATCCTATGTCCTATGTTCTGTAGATTGTATTGCTTTGAACTGATGTTGTTGTGTCCCCTTATGGGGGGTTTCTGCCGCCTTTTATATACGGTCGGCAGGGGTACATGAAGAGTCCTACTTGTAGTCTAGAAAGATAAATATAGTAATTCTATCTCTAATTGCCTTGCACTTTAAGCCGACTCGGTCGGTTCCCATATTAGAGGATCATCCCTTTGTTGTCCGACTATGGCATAACTATGGATACCGGTAAGATAAGTATTCCACAACAGCCCCCGAGTGCTTTTTGATTTGGAGCTGTGAAACACTAAGTGATTCCTCTTCATTGAACATGTGAACAGATCACAAATTAGGAGGACCTCTTAAAGAAAGTTCCTGATAGATCTGGTGCCCCGACTAGGTGCATCTGATCAGGTGTAGCCCCCGACTCTTGTATAATTTGGAGACTAACTAATAATATAAGAGTCTAATAATTTTAGCTCTTTATATTTTGTTATATAAGGTATACTCGCACTCAAACCATCAAGCTTGAGTAGTTAACCTCCTGATCTTTAGACCAGGCACTCGGTCTGCATAACATCAATTATGCTGATCAATTATATGAAAGGCAGGGTGATATACACTCCTAGCCGAGTGACCTTTGATTCCAATATCATGACATCAATCATATGAAAGTCAAAGAAAGGTTTATCACATCAATCGTAACCTAGTTCCAAGCTATATTGACATCAATCATAACATAGCTTTTCCTAAAATATTAATCACTCGGTTAATATAAGTCTGACCTTTAGCTTTTATTTACTGACTTCAATCAGTAACATAGCCTTTAGACTTATTCCCATACGACCATCAAGTTCTCTGCTATGTGATCATCAAATCACATAAATATGGGGATAATATTTTATAAATTAAATAAAGCTTCTCATCAAAGAAGCCTCCGAGTTTAACACTTAGATTTTCAATGATTACAAAGAATCTTCTGAAAGATCTCTGCCTATTTTAATTTAACCTTTAGAAATAGATAGTTTGGAAATGTACAACCCATGTTGGCCCATTTGGTTCCCCACGACTAGGTCAAAGCGAAGGTATAAAAGGGCGAGGGCGGGATGACGCAACTCCACGCTGTCATTTCGAGCGCTTTGTCTTCCTCGCGCCTCCTCTGTTTCCTTGCGACTTTTCCACTCCCTTGTTCTAGGGTTCCCCAATCTTCTGCCGGCACCGTAGATTGTCATTGCGCCCAAGCCCCCGAGCTCAAAAAGCTAGGGTTAGGGTCACCACACGAGATCCACAGTGTTTCCTTGATCGTCGCCATGCCACGCAAGTTGGTGAAGGGCTCGATGGGATCCGCCGCCGTCGCTGAATCCTCCTCATCGGAGTTGGATATCTCGGAGCCGCTGCACGAGTTCTCCCGGAGCTCCATCAACGCTGACATGCTGAACACCATGGTCGTCGCCGACATCCTGTTGGAATAGGCGCACCTCAACTAGAAGGTACCGGTGTCTGATCCGCATCCTCTCCCTATCCATAAGCAGAGAGTCATTTTTCTGCTCCTTCTTCGAGCGAGGTTTCAGAGTTCCCTGCTGCAGCTTCTTGTGCGGGCTCCTTTTCTTCTATGGGATTGAGTAGTCAATCTCAATCCCAACTCTATTCTGTATATCGCCATCTTCGTACATCTGTGCGAAGCTTTCTTGGGCGTTCTGCCTCATTTCTCCCTCTTCTGCCATCTCTTCGTCCTCCGCCTGCTGTCGTTGGTCACCAATCAAGAAGCAATCGGTGTTGTTGGGATTCAGCTGTGAAAGAAAGAAGCATACATCAACGTTCCTCTGGTCACAGGGAACAAGAACTGGTAGGAGGAGAGGTTCTATTGTGATAATCCCCCTCCCATCATCTCGGACTTCACCGACGCAAAGGCCAGCCCCCAATCCTCCTCGTCAGAGAACCAGATCTGACCGACGCTTAGGTGCAGGAACTATTGAAGAAGATTACCGAGCTGAAGAAGGATGGCATTGATGGTGTTACCATCGCCAAAAGCTTCATAGTGCGCTGAGTGCAACCGCTCAAGCAGTAATGCCACCCGGGTGTCAATATGCCTCCGATGATGAAACCAGAGAGGTTCCCGACCCACCAAACCAAGGCTTGCCTAAACAAGATGTTCGAGTCGATCGGCCAATAGGAAAATTCCTTAATCAGAGGGGCATACAATAAGGGCACTCATTAAGCCCAAGTAAGCCTTTAGTTTCTTGATTCATCTTTCAATTATTCACTCTAAGTAAAATGACTTATGTGAATAATATCTTCATGTTGGTTTGTAGCTTCTTGACACTTATGTGTCTCATCCTCCACTCCCACCGACTGATACGAAGGGGGTGGATTACGCTCCTAGGCCTTCACGTCAGACCGACCACGCCGGGTCAAGCTCGGTAGCTGTTGGGAGCACGCATCAGACCAATTCGGTCGACGATGCAAGCGGCTCTGCAACCCTAAATGTCGTTCTGCCTTCCCCAGATCAATGGGTGAAACGGATCGCCCACTGATGTTGCCAATATCTTGGTGATGATGATGACGAAGACGATGCCCAGGGGAACCCTCAAGTGGTCGATCCAGAACTCCCAGTCTCTTCCGACCGACCTTCAAGCCAATCAGAACCTCCAAGCCGGGCGACCGGGAATGCAGAAGTGGCGGTGAAGTCCTCAGAAGTCATGAAGTAATCCTCTTCAAAGAGGAAGCTCTCCGACTCCCAGACCACCTCGTCGAAGAGGAAAGTCAGGAGGATCAAAATCAAGCATGCTTCCAAGTTAATATCTTCACATCTACTAACTACTTCTTGTTGATCTAGAGTAAACTTCCCAATCTATTCAACGTATGCAGTGAACATACTACCCAGTTGACCGAGACACCAAACATCTCGGTGACAAAGGACTCGGCCCCGATCCTAGCGCCTTATCCGACCGGTCTGCCCTAGACTGTTCCCGCACCATCAAGTGTGCAGACTGAGGCAGCAAAGTCTTCGAGTGCTCCAGTGCCTCATTTGACCAACCCACTTCAGTCTGTGAACACACCAACAAGTGTACAGAGTGAGGTGGTGAAGCCTTTAAATATTCATGCCACACCCAAGGACGCTGCTCCAGCGCCGACCGCCAAGTGCCTACCTCGAACAAGGATAAGGCCGTTTCGGTCAACAAGCCAACAGGGCGGCCTGAAGCTTCCGATCTCGAGCTCCTTCAACAACATTGAGAACTATCCAAGGTACATCAACACCTTGAACTTACTTTTCCTTATGCTTATTCAAAGTGTTTAATCCACTCGCTCCTTTTTTCAGAAAGTTTACTCTTTGATTGAGGATAAGCAATCAAGGATAGACGCTCTCGAGGCTGAAGGCAGCGGTAAGTAATTTCTTGAAGTTTTCTTAAGCTATCTTGACATCTTGCAAGTCTTCTAATTCAAGAAGTCACTTTGATTTCTCCAGTTCGAGCTGAGATGTCCAAAGGGGCCCAAAAGGAGCTGGAAACTCTTCATGCAGAATATAAAAAGGCCACCACTCTGTTAGAGCAGCATCGACTAAATGACGAAGGTGAGTACTTTGCAGACCTCTTCCTTCGATCTTGAATTATTCTAATGATATTGCATATTATCTCAGCTCATGAAAAGAAAGTAGCAGAACTAGAAAAGCTCATTTCAAATCAGTAGAGGTTCTTAGAAAGCTCTGACTAATGAAAAGAATGGGCTAACCAAGTCGCTATCCGAGTGAGATTCTGAAGTCGCTCTTCTGAAGAAGAACTTGGAGGATACCGAGGAGAAGTTGAAGAATGCCAAAGGTAGTGCTATGATTTTCAAAAGTAATCTTGCCAGTAAGCTCTGTTGATGGTCATTCTACACCAATTTCGACCGTCAATGTGATCCATAAAGTGGGAAGATATTGCATTTCATACACGCATGATGGTCAATAATAATAAGTATCTACATATCCTTGGTAGAATAAGTGTATGCAGGGATTCTATACAAAAGGAGTGAATAATGGAGAAAACATCCACAAAATACCCATTTCGGCCAATGGGGACACGATACATAAGCATCACACGGATTATTGACGTGGATTCATAGGAGTTCTTCGTGAAATCACCGACCTATGAAGATAAGACCCACTTGTCAGGGACTAGGAGAAAGCACAGGCCAAATGGGCCCCCCTCCAGGTCGGTCGACCGGGCCCCCTCTGGTCGATCGACCTAGAGTTGAGGCGGTTCGGCCACCGCCTCAACGTGGCAACTCCTAGTGGCTTGCTAATGGCGGTTGCATGATAGTTCCTTCACGGTTACTCTTCCTCAACCGTCTTAGGACCAATATAAATAGATGGATCACTCTCCACTCCAAACACACACTCACATTTGTATTTATTCTCCCCCTCACTTAGTCTCACAAGTCCTAGTGGTGTTTAGTTAGTGTGAGCCCTGCTCAAGTCTCCAAAGTCATTTGGAATATTGGTATGTCTCTAGTACTATTTCCTTTATTCATATTTATGACTTTATTCTATTCAAGTTATATTGTTCTTCCATATAGTTGTACTTATGATATGTTTGCCTTGTTTGGTTATATATCATATTCATGTCATATGACCTTAGTATGCCTTTATAATAGTATAGACTTGCTACCTTATTACTATAATTGGCATATACCTAGACTATAGTCTTGTCTTTATTTATGACTGACTATGCCACTATGTGTGTAGAATACATTAGAGAATACGGTAGAGTCCCTCTAACTAACCCACTAGGCACCAGGATTTATTTGTTTAGAGATGAATACGTGTGTGTGTGTGTCCACTACCCCTTATCATTTTAATCCTTACCCCTACACAAAGTCATAGGTTATCAGTACCAATCTATATCTTAGCTCTATGTCTTTATTAATACTCTATTCTAATCCTTCCCATGGGCAAACTATAAATGAAAGCCATTAGAGTAATCCAATGATGGAATGCTACAATGGTATGATCTGTCCGCTTGCGAATTTATCTACAACAATGAATTATACCCCAACACTCCTTGCGCTGTTACTAAGTCTAGTAGTATTCTTGGTGTGATGTTACATTTGCTATAAGCATATCTTGCATCGTTACTAGGGATAGTAATATTATTAGTACGACATTAAGGAGTGTCAACAAGCATTTCTGGTGTCGTTGCCGAGGATAGTAATATTCTTAGTATGACGTTAAGGAGTGTCAACAAGCATTTGTTGTGCCATTGCCGGGGAAGGCTCTTAGAATAGTAGCCAACTAATATTGACAAAGAATTAAGATATTGAAGTATTGTAGCTATGGTTTTGTGTAGGTTAATCTTTCTGTGTTTTCTCGTTTGCATGAAAACAGGTTAGTGCATGACTAGTTTCAACCTACCTGAAAATTTCGTCTAAAATCTAGAAAGAGTATTGAAGAGAAGCAGACATTTAGTCTCTTCTCAGAAAACCTCTAAGAAAGTAGGTATACCAGCCATCATCTCACCACCGAGATCCGAGCCAATGGTTGAGAAGACCTTGAAGGAATTCTCTTCTCCCTCGACCAGCCATGTCCCCACTAGACCTGAGGTCGATGTCGGAGAAAACTTCGAGATCAAGACCAGTCTGATCATGATGGTGCAGGCTAGCCCATTTTATAGGAAAGCTGATGAGGATGTGAACGCTCACCTGCAGAACTTCTTGGAGTTGTACAACACCTTTACCACAAGGAACGCGAGCCCGGATGCTATTAATCTCCGTCTGTTCCGTTCTTGCTGCTAGGCAAAGCCAAGCAGTGGTTCTATGCCAACAAGGATGCTGTCTTCAACACCTGGGACAAGTGTTCTGCCACGTTTCTTGCGAAGTTCTTCTTGTTGGGTAAAACCAACACTCTGCAGGGAAGGATTTCGAGTTTCCAGCAGACAGCTAGAGAAAGTGTGCCCAAAGCATGGGAAAGGTTGCAGGAAAATATCCTTGCCTGTCCCCATAATGGAATGGATAAGTGGATCCTTATACAAAATTTCTACAATGGGTTGATGGCTCCAAACCGTCAGCACATTGATGCTGCTGCTGGAGGAGTGATGAGGACATCACTCCTATGGATACACACAACATTCCTCTAATTCTGGACTTGCAAGGTTCAATGACTAGAGCTCGTGCACGACGACTAAATTTAGAGGTGAGCTCGTTCCTACGTTCTTCGCTATATGTTACTTTTGAGAATGATTTGCTACCTAATGATTATTTTATGATTAGAAACCATGGAGAGGATCAGGAGATGATGGGAGAAGGAGTTGGGAACGTCGAGGACCAGCAAGGGCTTGGAAGCCAAAGTGGAGGCCCAATCAAAACCGACTTCGAGTCTGTTTCGGGGCCAAGGACCAGTCTGCACTAAAACAGTCACCCAGGACGCATACAGATTCGGATTTGGACGTTCTACATATGCACGGAAATATAAGGAGAAAACCTTTCCAATGCTGCTGGCCTCATGTCAAAATTCATCCGGAGTCATCGGAAATCGTCGAAACAAGAGAGTCTAGAATCTGTGTCGGTGCTGCGTCGCCTATTTTTGGCCTTTGGGCTTTGTATTTAGTTGAGCCCAATTAGGGGCGTGTCCATAGGGTCTTGCACGACCCTAGGGTCTTTATATACAGCCGCCACCGCACTATTAGGGTTTGGGTTTTGCTTAGATCAATTCTGTTCATAAACAGTGTCGCCGTTCATCGGTTTGTGAGACCCCAACTTCGAGAGTTTAATCATACATCTGCAATTGTGTTGCATTCTTCGTTGTTCTTGCTTGTGTTCTTGATTCGTAGGCAGAGATTAGCCTTCTCGGCGAGGTCAATCGTCTTTGGACGGTTGATAATCAGAGGAGATGTCGTGCTACGATTGCGGGGTTTAGAACGTGCTGTTCTGAAGCCGGATCGATTTGTGTGTCGCCTCCGACCAAATCAACTTACCAAGAACCTTTTGGAAGATCAGGAACCCTTGTTTACATCAAGGAGCTTTCTTCTCGCTTACAGTTGCTAATGCAACGGAGTTGATAGAGAAGATGGTCTACAACCAAGGCTGGACTAAAGAGCGTAGCCAACCACGATAGCTGGGCATGCATACTGCCAAGGAGGCAGACAAGCTCGCCGCTAAATTGGACCTACTCTTGAAGCGGCTCGATGACGAACCCAACCTGCGTGGAACTGTGCAATGCATGGACCATCGCATGATGTGCGAGGTCTGTAGAAACATGGGACACTCGGGTAATGATTGCCCTGAGACCCGTGAGGATGCTGCCTTCGTCAACAACGGATATCGCCCTCAAGGATGTTAGGGGTGGCAACCGCGCCCCTATCAAGGAGGTAATTTAGGTAACTTTAATTCTTATCAATCTTATAACCCGAATCAACCTACCTTGAAGGATCTTGTCATAGGCCAATCTAAAATCAACGAAAACTTTAGTAAATAGCTTGCCGGTTATTATAAGACCTTAGAAGGCATCCATGCTAAGTTAGAAACCCTTTTCCTCTTTAGTTAAAAGCCAGCTGAGTTTCAACAAGATGTTTGAGACCCAGTTAGCGCATATCGCTGCTTCCCTACCTGTTGGTGAAAATGGAAAGATCCTGGGGCAACCCGAGGCACCCAGTGAGATAGTTAATGCGGTCACGACGATTATGGGTCATCCTATTAGCGTCTGGCCAGGAACTAACAATGCAGGAATAGAAGAAGAGGAGGCATTCTGCAACAATTTTGTGCCAATAAAACAGGGAGATCTAGGCTGCCCAATCATATCCTGCTCAATTGGACACAAGGTCTTCTTCAAGAAAGCACTCTGCGACCTTGGAGCCAGTGTCAGTGTCATGCCCAATGCCATCTTTGACGAGCTCAACCTGCCAGCCTTGATCCCTACTTCCTTTTTCCTCCAGATGGCAGACTCAACCTTACGCCATCCAAAAGGAATAGCCGAAGAGGTCCCAGTCATGATCCGGGGATGCATTGTCACTATGGATTTATGGTGCTCGACATGACCGTCGATGCAAGAGTGCCCCTCATTCTTGGGAGGCCATTCTTGAACACCATGTCGGCCCTTATCGACATTGGGGGAGAGGTAGTTTGCCTTGACCTTAACGGAAGGAAGGAAGAGTTCTGTTTCGAACCACCAACAAATCAGTATTCGGTGGTAAGCAACGACTATGGACCAGACCTAAGGCAAATTGAATAGCAGCCCAAGGAGTACAACTTTGTGGAGTTCATGATGAATTTCCTAACATAAGAGGACCCAATTCTCTACACTCCGAAGAAAAAGGCAAATGCCAAACATGGGTTCCGGGCAAGGAAGAAGCCAGTACAGTAGAAGGACGCTTCAACCACACCGCCCAAGAAGGTGAAAAAGGTGTGGTGGCCTAAGAAGACATTCTCGTCACCATCTTCGGACAAGGATGCGTCAGAAGAAAAATAAACATGACAGGAGGAAGTCCCGTACGTCGGACTCAAAATTGACGGACCCTCACCGACAGGTAAAACGGTATTTATCCATGTTTCCCTTTCCAAATAAAATTTTCAATTTTCATTTGTATTTGCATCTTTGAGTTTTCTTTGGAATCTGAAAATTTGTTTTCAATCCATTTGCATTTTCAAATAAAAAAGTTGGAATTTCAGGTTTTTGATTTTTGAGAAAATGAATTTTTGCAAAGGAACAAAAATGATTTTCTTTGGAAAAGCTTTTTATTCTTATGGGCCACCACCAGTGAAACCCTCCAGCCAGAGTAGGGGACCAGAGGGGCCACTGCTAGTCGACCGACTTGGCACCCTCTGGTCGGCCGACCAGAGTGCAACGACTCTCTGGCCCCCCTTCCTCCAACGGCTAGCTGGCGACGGCCACATTCAAATGTGACCGTTGCTCAACTTTGCATAAAAGGGAATGGCCAGGAGAGGAAGAATTCACTCATTCACTCATTTTCCTCTCTCACTTTGCTCTAAGGCTCTTGCTCTCATTTCTCTCAAGCATTCAAGTTTGAAAATCCCACCAAAAAGATTTGCTTAGAATTTGCATTTACAAGTTGGTTTCACATTCGCAAGAGTTTCTTGGCAGAATTTTCGTTTGGTGTTTTCACTAACCTTAACCCCCATTTGAGTTACGCTTGTGTTTTTGTTTGCTTAAGTGTGCAGTTATGAAGAAGGTGAAGCGCGCACTAGGAAAAGTAAAGGACAAGGTGACGGGAAACCTGAGTAGCCGTACACCATCCATGGCGTACAATACTCGTTCCCGCCGACCACGTATAGAGGAAGAACCACGCTCAAGCGCACCAGTCGAGGAACCTATGGAGGAGGAACTAGTAACCACGCCGAATTTCAGCCATGTTGTGTTCCAACTCAACACCAACAATGACCTCGACTTGGTTAGCAAGAGAGAACGTGACATTTACAAAATGATTGCTAACCGGTCTTATGCTCCTACGCGAGTGTATGATTCGAACTTTTTGGCTAAGATAGGTACGGATTCTGAATTCACTACCATCTTTCACACTGTGGGGTGGGACGATATAGTACCGGTAGATGAGCCTAGCTCTCGTTTACTTACTATATAGTTTTTATGCACCTTACAATGGGATGAAAGTGAGGTCATGTTCTGTTTAGGCGGGACACTTATCATCCTTGCTTGGAAGCAATTTGGTGTTTTGCTTGGTTTTTTCCCCTTTTACTCTTTTAGAACCAGTTAATGGTTTTTACAAGAATAGTTTTTTGGAAATAAATAACGGGGCAATCTTTGCTCTCATCTGCTAGAAACACCGACATTCAAAATCCTACCTTGCGTTTTATGCAAAAATGGCTGGCTATGACTTTGTTCCCTAGATATGATATTAGAACCTTATGAGCCGATGAATTGTTTATCCTTTTCTACATGGTTAATAAAATCAAAGTCATGCTTGTTAAAGCCATGATTCATGAGTGGGCCGATATGATAAAACATAAGGGTGCTTTAGAGTTTACGTCTTTGGTCTTTCACCTTGCACGAAACCTAGGTTTGCTTGCCAATGCTCAGCTTGGTGATCTTACCTATGAATGGGGAGTAATCCAGCTACCTAACCTGGACCTTTGGTTTATTTCTTTCCCAGTTATACAAATGAAATCCAGCTACCTAACCTGGACCTTCATTTGTATAATTGTGATGAACTAACCTTTCCTCTATAGATGAATGCTAGTGCATGTAGGAACAGTGCTTCTGGGCCTGTTACCAGGAACAGGTCATGGAGGAATGAGCCACCTCCTCTGACGGGCCAGCACTAGGGAGGACCTAGCACGACACTTGGGAAAATTCTCCGCAAGGCATGTACTTGGGCGCCAGTGATTGGGTCACCTTCGGTAGCTCAAGCTCAAGTGGCCTGCCTCCACCCTTCAGCGCACACCACTCATGCAGTAGCTCACGGAGAGGAACAGACGAAATCACACGCCAAATCGACAACATGTCCCTCCGTGTTGACCAACTGGACCAAACTCTCAACACTCATATCTAGCAAGAAACTGAGTGGTGAGACAATATCCAAGGTCAACTCTCGAGAATTGAAGATAGATTTGCTTGGGGTAACTCCTAAAAGAACTCTTACTTTCATTCTCAAGGCTACTTTGGTGGAGGACCGCCGCCATTTGAGTGAGCAACGAGCAAGGTTGGGGGGAGTTCCTCCCCCAATGTGAAGGTAACTTGTATCATTTCCCTTTTCAATCATCACATGCATGATAAAAACTAAAAACAACAAAAAGTTCCTTTTCCCTTTCACATGCATGAGAAACTAAAAATACCAAAAATAAATTAATAGTTTTCCATTCACGGCATGAATGCAAGAATTTTCCCATGTTGACATGATGAATAGTTGCTCTGCCTTTAAGTCTTCTCCTATGCCTAGTTGTGCATGGTTTGCTTTTTATCTAGTTTTGGTTTGTCGGCATGATTAATCTTTGCCTCAAATACACTAGTGGGTAGCATAAACTTTGCCTTGCCTAGGTTGTTGTGAGATATGATATAGTTAGTAGGGCTGCTATGATCTTGCTCAACTTGTTAAACTTGAAACCCGGAGATTTAATTTGATAAAAATGACAAGTTCCTCAATAATATTAATTCCTACCACAGCCATATAATGATTATCTTTACAAACCCCATATTCATATTCTGCTTGAATTTTCATTGAGCCATGTCAAAATTGTGTGACCCTAGTGATAGAATATTTGCTACATTCATGATCAAGTCCGCGCACCACACGCTAAGTGTCTACACTAGAGATTAGCATTCATTCATCCATCCTTCCATTCACAAAATAAATGGCTCTATCATTCAACTGTTCTCCCCCAAGGCAATCAAAGGATACGGCTATAAAAAAAAGAGATGAAAAGATGCTTGCTCCATGAAGAGCTTGCCAAAAAAAAGAAGAGAAAGAAAAAGATAGCCTATTCTTGCCATGAAGAAGGGGGGGGGGGGGGGGAAATAAAAAGAGTCTCCATTTTCACTCCAGCAGATCCACCACACATGCACGTATTGATCATGGTTGTAGAAAATTTTCTTTCCATGGATCCACTCTTTTGACTCGACAACATATGAAATTCAGGTATGCCACATTTATCCTGACCCTGAGCTCCACATATCAGCCTTATAGAGGTAGGATTTTGAGGCATTACCAGCCTGGTGAGGAATATAAACACTTTGAGCGATCTGAGTGAATCATTTGAGGAACTTAGATTTGTCATAATAAATTAAATTCCTGGGCTAAAGTCGATCAAAAAGGGTAGGTAAAATAGAAGACCTACAACTGTTCTATCTTCCAACAACCCAAGGTTGGGTGAAGTTACAATGCCCCACAGGTAAAGTAAGGGTAAAGTGCTCATGCCAACTTATTCACTTCTAGGAAGATTGCGTATGTTAAGAATAGAGACATTGTAGCAACTCCTGATCAACACAAACCTAAGTCTCTAGCCTTGCTCGGGATGAGCAAAGGTTCATCTTGGGGGGTATTGTTGATGGTCGTTATACACCAATTTTGACTGTCAATGTGATCCATAAAGTGGGAAAATATTGCATTTCATACACGCATGATGGTCAATAATAATAAGAATCCACATATCCTTGGTAGAATTAGTGTATGCAGGGATTCTATACAAAAGGAGTGAAGAATGGAGCAAAGATTCGTGGAATACCCATTTCAGCCAATGGGATGACGACACATAAGCATCACATGGACCATTGACATGGATTCACAGGAGCTCTCTATGACATCATCGACCTATGGATATAAGATCCAATTGTCAGGGACCAGGAGAAAGCATGGGCCAAACAGACCCACCTCTAGGTTGGTCGACCGGGCCCCTTCTGGTCGACCGACCTAGAGTTGAGGCGGTTCGGCCACCGCCTCAACGTGGCAGCTCTTGGTGGCTTTCTGATGGCAGTTAAATGACAGTTACTTCACGGCTACTCTTCCTCAACCGCCTTAGGACCAAATATAAATAGACGGATCACTCTCCACTCCAAACACACACTCACATTTGTATTCATTCTCCCCCTCACTTAGTCTATCAAGTCCTAGTGGTGTTTAGTTAGTGTGAGCCCTGCTCAAGTCTCCAAAGTCATTTGGAATATTGGTATGGCTCTAGTACTATTTCCTTTATTCATATTTATGATTTTATTCTATTTAAGTTATATTGTTCTTCCATATAGTTGTGCTTATGATATGTTTGCCTTGTTTGGTTATATATCATATTCATGTCATATGACCTTGTCATCGAGGTCAGCATGGATCTTGTCATCGAGGTCAAAACTCATGGCCTTCTCCACTTGGCCGCTGTTCGACTACACCGCATACGTCACCTATGAACACTCCTAGCTGGTTGAAGTAGTAAATAAAGAAAATGTAGAACCACAAATAAGGAAAGGTTAAAACAAAATAAAGAGCTCAGATGTGCATGTTGTCGTCTGTAAATCAGACGGGTGTGATGGACCCAACCAATCACATGAGCACATAAGTAAAGCCATTGTTCTCAAATTTCACAGGGTAGGGAGGGGATTCGAACGGTCGACCTCAGTGATTGTACGCTTGCAAGCTAACCAAGCGAGCTGCTACCCCATCGTTTTTGACACACTACAACATGTATCTTTTGTATAAGTTTCGTATTGCTGAATTCCCCCCTTCTTCACAACTCCTAGCTGGTTAGTGATTGAATAAAATAAAGAACCACAAAATAAGGAAAGGTTGAAAAAAAAAATAAAGAGCTTAGATGTCTTCCATAGGGCAGCAAGGATCTTGTCCTCAAGGTCGAAACTCATGGTCTTCTCCACTTGGCCATTGTTGGACTACTCCGTGTAGCTCACCTTTGAACTCTCCTAGCTTGTTGAAGTAGTGATTGAGGAAAATGAAGCACCACCAAATAAGGAGAGGTTGAAAAACAAAAAATAAAGAGCTCAGATGTGCACGTTGCAGTCTGTAAATCAGATGGGTGTGATGGACCCAACTAATCACTTGAGCACATAACTAAAGCCATTGCTCTCAAATTTCATGGGGCGGGGAGGGGATTTGAATGGCTGACCTCAGTAATCGTACGCTTCCAAGCTAACCAAGAGAGCTGCTACCCCATCGTTGTTGACACACTACAACATGAATCTTTTGTACAAGTTTCATACTGCTGAATTCCACCCCTTCTTCATAGCTCCTAGCTGGTTGAAGTAGTGATTGAAGAAAATGAAGAATCACTAAATGAGGAAAGGTTGGAAAAAAAAAATAAAGAGCTCAGATGTCTTTTGTAGGGCAGAAAGGATCTTGTCGTCGTGGTCAAAACTCAAGGTCTTCTCCACTTGGCCATTGTTCGACTACTCCGCATACCTCACCATTGAACACTCCTAGCTGGTTGAAGTGGTGATTGGTGAAAATGAAGAAACACCAAATAAGGAAAGGTTGAAAAGAATAAAGAGCTCAGACATGCAAGTTGTCGTCTGTAAATCAGAGAGGTATGATGGACATAGCCAATCACTTGAGCACATAATTATAGTCATTGCTCTAAAATTTCACGGGGTGGGGAGGGGATTCGAACGGCTGACCTCAATGATTGTACGCTTCCAAGCTAACCAAGCGAGATGCTACCCTGTCGTTGTTGACACACTACAACATGAATCTTTTGTAAAAGTTTCATACTGCTGAATTACACCCCTTCTTCACAGATCCTAGCTGGTTGAAGTAGTGATTGAAGAAAATGAAGAATCACTAAATAAGGAAAGGTTGAAAAAAAAATAAAAAGCTCAGATGTCTTCCGTAGGGCAGCAAGGATCTTGTCAACGAGGTTGAATCTCATGGTCTTCCCCACTTGGCCATTGTTCGACTACTCCGCATACCTCACCATTGAACACCCCTAGCTGGTTGAAGTAGTGATTGAAGAAGATGAAGATCCACAAAATAAGGAAAGGTTGAAAAAAAATAAATAGCTCAGATGTGCATGTTGTCCTCTGTAAATCAGACGGGTGTGATGGACCCAATCAATCACTTGAGCACATAACTAAAGTCATTGCTCTCAAATTTCACGGGGTGGGGAGGGGATTCGAACATCCGACCTCATCGATCATACGCTTCCAAGCCAACCAAGCGAGCTGGTACCCCATTGTTGTTGACACATTACAACATGTATCTTTTATATAAGTTTTGTACTGCTGAATTCCCCCCTTCTTCACAGCTCCTAGCTGGTTGAAGTACTGGTTGAAGAAAATGAACAACCACCAAGTAAGAAAAGGTAGAAAAGAAGAAAGAGCTCATATGTCTTCCATAGGGCAGAAATGATCTTGTCGTCGTGGTCGAAACTCATGGTCTTCTCCACATAGCCATTGTTCAACTACTTCACATACCTCACCTGTGAACACTCCTAGCTAGTTGAAGTAGTGATTGAAGAAAATGAAGAACCACCAAATAAGAAAAGGTTGAAAAAAAATAAAGACCTCATATGTGCATGTTCCCATCTGTAAATCAGACGGGTGTGATGGACCCAACCCATAACTTGAGCACATAATTAAAGTCATTGGTCTCAAATTTCATGGGGTGAGGAGGGGATTCGAACGACTAACTCCAGTGATTGTATGCTTCCAAGCTAACCAAGGGAGCTGCTACCCTGTCGTTGTTGACACACTACAACATGAATCTTTTGTATAAGTTTTGTACTGATGAATTGCACCCCTTCTTCACAGCTCCTAGCTGGTTGAAGTAGTGATCGAAGAAAATGAAGAATCACCAAATAAGGAAAGGCTAAAAAAAATAAAGAGCTCAGTTGTCTATCGAAGGGCAGCAAGGATCTTGTCGTCCAGGTCGAAACTCATGGTCTTGTCCACTTGGCCATTGTTGGACTACTCCGCGTAGCTGACCTTTGAACACTCCTAGCTTGTTGAAGTAGTGATTGAAGAAAATGAAGAACCACCAAATAAGGAATGGTTGAAAAAAATTAAAGAGCTCAGATGTGCATGTTGTCGTCTATAAATGAGACAGGTGTGATGGACCCAACCGATCACTTGAGCACATAATTAAAGTCATTGCTCTCAAATTTCATGGGGCGGGGAGGGGATTTGAACGGCTGACCTCAGCGATCGTACGCTTCCAAGCTACCAAGAGAGCTGCTACCCTGTCGTTGTTGACACACTACAACATGAATCTTTTGTATAAGTTTTGTACTGATGAATTCCACCCCTTCTTCACAGCTCCTAGCTGGTTGAAGTAGTGATTAAAGAAAATGAAGAATCACCAAATAAGGAAAGGTTAAAAAAAATAAAGAGCTTAGTTGTCTATCGAAGGGCAGCAAGGATCTTGTCATCCAGGTCAAAACTCATGGTCTTCTCCACTTGGTCATTGTTTGACCACTCCGCATACCTCAACTTTGAACACTCCTAGCTGGTTGAAGTGGTGATTAAAGAAAGTCAAGAACCACCAAATATGGAAAGGTTGAAAAAAAATAAGGAGCTCAGATGTGCAAGTTGTCATCTGTAAATCAGACAGGTGTGATGGACCCAACCAATCACTTGAGCACATAATTAAAGTCATTGCTCTCAAATTTCACCGTGTGGGGAGGGGATTCGAACGGCCGATGATCGTACACTTCCAAGCCAACCAAGCGAGATGCTACCCCGTTGTTGTTTAGACACTACAACATGTATCTTTTGTATAAGTTTCATACTGCTGAATCCCCCCCCCCTTCTTCATAGCTCCTAGATGGTTGAAGTAGTGATTGAAGAAAATGAACACCCACTAAATAAAGAAAGGTTGAAAAAAAAAATAAAGGGCTCAGATGTGCATGTTGTCCTCTGTAAATCAGACGGGTGTGATGGACCCAACTAATCACTTGAGCAAATTATTAAAGTCATTGCTCTTAAATTTCACGGGGTTTGGAAGGGATTCGAACATTCGACCTCATCTATCGTACGCTTCCAAGCTAACCATGTTAGCTGCTACCCTGTCATTGTTGACACACTACAACATGTATCTTTTGTATAAGTTTTCCCCTTCTTCATAGCTCCTAGCTGGTTGAAGTAGTGATTGAAGAAAATGAACAACCACCAAGTAAGAAAAGGTTGAAAAGAAATAAAGAGCTCAGATGTCTTCTATAGGGCAGAAAGGATCTTGTCGTCGTGGTCGAAACACATGGTCTTCTCTACTTGGCCATTTTTTTAGTATTCCACATACCTCACCTTTGAACACTCCTAGCATGTTGAAGTAGTGATTGAAGAAAATGAAGAACCACCAAATAAGGAATGGTTGAAAAAAATTAAAGAGCTCAGATGTGCATGTTGTCGTCTATAAATCAGACAGGTGTGATGGACCCAACCAATCACTTGAGCACATAATTAAACTTATTGCTCTCAAATTTCATGGGGTGGGGAGGGGATTCGAACGACTGACCTCAGTGATCGTACGCTTCCAGCCTAACCAAGAGAGCTGCTACCCCGTCCTTGTTGACAGACTACAACATGAATCTTTTTTATAAGTTTCATACTGCTGAATTACACCCCTTCTTCACAGCTCCTAGCTGGTTGAAGTAGTGATTGAAGAAAATGAAGAATCACCAAATAAGGAAAGGTTAAAAAAATATAAAGAGCTCAGTTGTCTATCGAAAGCCAGCAAGGATCTTGTCATCCAGGTCGAAACTCATGGTCTTCTCCACTTGGTCATTGTTTGACCACTCCGCATACCTCACCTTCGAACACTCCAAGCTTGTTGAAGGAGTGATTGAAGAAAATGAAGAACCACCAAATAAGGAATGGTTGAAAAAATAAAGAGCTCAGATGTGCATGTTGTCATCTGTAAATCAGACGGGTGTGATGGACCCAACCAATCACTTGAGCACATAATTAAAGTCATTGCTCTCAAATTTCATGGGGTCAGGAGGGGATTCGAATGACTGACTCCAGCGATCGTATGCTTCCAAGCTAACCAAGCGAGCTGCTACCCCGTCGTTGTTGACACACTACAACATGAATCTTTTGTATAAGTTTTGTACTAATGAATTCCACCCCTTCTTCACAGCTCCTAGCTGGTTGAAGTAGTGATTAAAGAAAATGAAGAATCACCAAATAAGGAAAGGTTAAAAAAAATAAAGAGCTCAGATGTGCAAGTTGTCATGTGTAAATCAGACAGGTGTGATGGACCCAACCAATCACTTGAGCACATAATTAAAGTCATTGCTCTCAAATTTCACGGTGTAGGGAGGGGATTCGAACGGCCGACCTCAGCGATCGTACGCTTCCAAGCTAACCAAGCGAGATGCTACCCCGTTGTTGTTGACACACTACAACATGTATCTTTTCTATAAGTTTCATATTGCTGAATCCCCCCCCCCCCACTTCTTTATAGCTTCTAGCTGGTTGAAGTAGTCCACGGGGTGGGGATGGGATTCGAACATCCAACCTCATCGATCATACGCTCCTAGCTGGTTGAAGTAGTGATTGAAGAAAATGAACAACCACCAAGTAAGAAAAGGTTGAAAAGAAATAAAGAGCTAAGATGTCTTCTATATGGCAGAAAGGATCCTGTCGTCGTGGTCGAAACACATGGTCTTCTCCACTTGGCCATTGTTGGACTACTCCGCATAGCTCACCTTTGAACACTCCTATCTTGTTGAAGTAGTGATTGAAGAAAATGAAGAACCACCAAATAAGGAATGGTTGAAAAAAAATTAAAGAGCTCAGATGTGCATGTTGTCGTCTGTAAATCAGACAGGTGTGATGGAACAATCAATCACTTGAGCACATAATTGAAGTCATTGCTCTCAAATTTCATGGGGCGGGGAGGGGATTTGAACGGCTGACCTCAGTGATCGTACGCTTCCAAGCTAACCAAGAGAGCTGCTAACCTGTCGTTGTTGACACACTACAACATGAATCTTTTGTATAAGTTTCATACTATTGAATTCCACTCCTTCCTCACAGTTCCTAGCAGGTGGAAGTTGTGATTGATGAAAATGAAGAGTCACTAAATAAGGAAAGGTTGAAAAAAATTAAAGAGCTCAGATGTCTTCCGTAGGGCAGCAAGGACCTTGTCATCAAGGTCAAAACTCATGGTCTTCTCCACTTGGCCATTGTTCGACTACTCCGCATACCTCACCATTGAACACTCCTAGCTGGTTGAAGTAGTGATGGGTGAAAATGAAGAACCACCAAAGAAGTCAAGGTTGAAAAAAAAAGAGCTTAGATGTGCATGTTGTCATCTGTAAATCAGACGGGTGTGATGGACCCAACCAATCACTTGAGCACATAATTAAAGTCATTGCTCTCAAATTTCATGGGGTCAGGAGGGGATTCGAACGACTGACTCCAGCGATCGTATGCTTCCAAGCTAACCAAGCGAGCTGCTACCCCGTCGTTGTTGACACACTACAACATGAATCTTTTGTATAAGTTTTGTACTAATGAATTCCACCCCTTCTTCACAGCTCCTAGCTGGTTGAAGTAGTGATTAAAGAAAATGAAGAATCACCAAATAAGGAAAGGTTAAAAAAAATAAAGAGCTTAGTTGTCTATCGAAGGGCAGCAAGGATCTTGTCATCCAGGTCAAAACTCATGGTCTTCTCCACTTGGTCATTGTTTGACCACTCCGCATACCTCACCTTTGAACACTCCTAGCTGGTTGAAGTGGTGATTAAAGAAAGTCAAGAACCACCAAATATGGAAAGGTTGAAAAAAAAATAAAGAGCTCACATGTGCAAGTTGTCATCTGTAAATCAGACAGGTGTGATGGACCCAACCAATCACTTGAGCACATAATTAAAGTCATTGCTCTCAAATTTCACCGTGTGGGGAGGGGATTCGAACGGCCGATGATCGTACGCTTCCAAGCTAACCAAGAGAGCTGCTACCCTGTCGTTGTTGACACACTACAACATGAATCTTTTGTATAAGTTTCATACTACTGAATTCCACTCCTTCCTCACAGTTCCTAGCAGGCGGAAGTTGTGATTGATGAAAATGAAGAGTCACTAAATCAGGAAAGGTTGAAAAAAATTAAAGAGCTCAGATGTCTTCCGTAGGGCAGCAAGGACCTTGTCATCAAGGTCAAAACTCATGGTCTTCTCCACTTGGCCATTGTTCGACTACTCCACATACCTCACCATTGAACACTCCTAGCTGGTTGAAGTAGTGATTGGTGAAAATGAAGAACCACCAAAGAAGTCAAGGTTGAAAAAAAAAGAGCTTAGATGTGCATGTTGTCATCTGTAAATCAGACGAGTGTGATGGACCCAACCAATCACTTGAGCATATAATTAAAGTCATTGCTCTCAAATTTCATGGGGCAGGAAGGGGATTTGAATGGCTGACCTCAGCGATCGTACGCTTCCATGCTAACCAAGAGAGCTCCAATGACCTCGTTGTTGACACACTACAACATGACTCTTTTGTATAAGTTTTATACTGCTGAATTCTACCCGTTCTTCATAGCTCCTAGTTGGTTGAAGTAGTGATTGAATAAAATGAACAACCACCAAGTAAGAAAAGGTTGAAAAGAAAAGAGCCTAGATGTCTTCCGTAGGGCAGAAAGGATATTGTCGTCGTGGTCGAAACTTGATGAGGACATCACTCCTATGGATACACACAACACTCCTCTAATTCTGGACTTGCAAGGTCCAATGACTAGAGCTCGTGCACGACGACTAAATTTAGAGGTGAGCTCGTTCCTACGTTCTTCGCTATATGTTACTTTTGAGAATGGTTTGCTACCTAATGCTTATTTTATGATTAGAAACCATGGAGAGGACCAGGAGATGATGAGAGAAGGAGTTGGGAACGTGGAGCACCAGCAAGGGCTTGGAAGCCAAAGTGGAGGCCCAATCAAAACCGACTTCGAGTCTGTTTCAGGGCCCAGGACCAGTCTGCACTAAAACAGTCGCCCAAGGCGCATACGGACTCGGATTGGGATGTTCTACATATGCACGGAAAGATAAGGAGAAGACCTTTCCAATGCCACTGGCCTCATATCAAAATTCATCCGGAGTCATCAGGAATCGTCGAAACAAGAGAGAGTCCAGAATCTGTGTCGGTGCTGTGTCGCCTATCTTTGGCCTTTGGGCTTTGTATCTAGTTGAGCCCAATTAGGGGCGCGACCAGAGGGTCTTGCACGACCCTAGGGTCTTTATATACAGCCACCGCTGCACGATTAGGGTTCGGGTTTTGCTTAGATCAGTTCTGTTCATAAACAGTGTCATCGTTCATCGGTTTGTGAGACCCCAACTTCGAGAGTTTAATCATACATCTGCAATTGTATTGCATTCTTCGTTGTTCTTGCTTGTGTTCTTGATTCGCAGGCAGGGATTAGCCTTCTCAGCAAGGTCAATCATCTTTGGACGGTTGATAACTAGAGGAGACGTCGTGCTGCGATTGCGGGGTTTAGAACGTGCTGTTCTGAAGCCGGATCGATTTGTGTGTCGCCTCCGACCAAATCAACTTACCAAGAACCTTTCGGAAGATCGGGAACCCTTGTTCACATCAAGTGGTAATCAGAGCTTCAGGTGCACCGTCAGGCTCGCACTACCCTTTAGTTTTGTTTTCGTGTTCTTCCTATCGTCCACAGAAAAGCCGAAAAAAAATTCCCCCGTCCATAACCACGTGTTTAGCCTTTGCATATTTCAATTTCAGAGTCCGTAGTGTTGAATTTGTGCCGTAGTTTTTGTTTAGTCGCTGGTTTAGTTTCTGTTTTTGTTATCAGTAGTGTTTTCCTTGCAACCCTAGCCGCCATCCCTTCGACCACGCTCGGTTTTGTTGGCTTTGTGTGCTAGGGTTGATTGATCAACACGCCCACCCTAATCCCACCCTAAACCCACCCTCAACACCTCGGACCAATTTTCATAAATTCCACTTTCCGCTGCATCCACCTCGCCAAAAAAAAATCCCTACCCGACCCCAAGCCTGACTCGTGTTTCACTCAAACCCTCGGTTTCTTCATAACCGATTCCGACACCCCTTCGGTAAAACAGCCATAACTTTTCGCTCGGTTGTCCGTTTTGGCTGAAATTTTAATGCCCACCTTATTCCTAAACAACATAGAGTTAGACAAGCCACTAGTGAGTTTAAGGACTTTGCTATTGTTTGGTGGAGTGGTCTAGCTGCTGAAACTGATTTGCCTATTACTTGGGAAGAACTTAAAGTAGAAATGCGTGATCGTTTTGTTCCTTCTTCTTTTTATAGAGAAATTCGTAATAAACTGCAGCGTTTAGATGAAGGAGATAAAACTGTTCAGGAGTATTTTAGTGAGCTTCAGAAGGGTTTGATTCGTTGTGCTGTGGTTGAAAAAGTAGAGGATCAGATTTGTCGCTTTTATTCTGGTTTGAGAAAAGAAATTCAGGACATCCTTGATTATAAAGAACTTTATACCCTCAACCAGTGTTTCCAGTATGCTATGCTTGCAGAGAAAGAATCACAAGGACTTTTGCAGGCTTTTGAGGAGTACAGCAAGTCCAGGAATTTCTACCCACCACGGCCGACGGGTAAAGAAGTCAGATGTGCATGTTGTCGTCTGTAAATCGGACGGGTGTGATGGACCCAACCAATCACTTGAGCACATAATTAAAGTCATTCCTCTCAAATTTCTTGCGGCGGGGAGGGGATTCAAACGGCAGACCTCAGCGATCGTACGCTTCCAAGCTAACCAAGAGAGCTGCTACCCCGTCGTTGTTGACACACTACAACATGAATCTTTTGTATAAGTTTTGTACTGATGAATTCCACCCCTTCTTCATAGCTCCTAGCTAGTTGAAGTAGTGATTGAAGAAAATGAAGAATCACCAAGCAAGGATCTTGTTATCGAGGTAAAAAATCATGGTCTTCGCCACTTGGCCATTGTTTGACTACTCCGCATACCTGACCATTGAACACTCCTTGCTAGTTGAAGTAGTGATTGGTGAAAATGAAGAACCACCAAATAAGGAAAGGTTGAAAAAAATAAAGAAGTCAGATGTGCATGTTGTCGTCTATAAATCAGACGGGTGTGATGGACCCAACCAATCACTTGAGCACATAATTAAAGTCATTCCTCTCAAATTTCTTGGGGCGGGGAGGGGATTCAAACGGCTGACCTCAGCGATCGTACGCTTCCAAGCTAACCAAGAGAGCTGCTACCCCATCGTTGTTGACACACTACAAAATGTATCTTTTGTATAAGTTTTGTACTTATGAATTCCACCCCTTCTTCATAGCTCCTAGCTAGTTGAAGTAGTGATTGAAGAAAATGAAGAATCACCAAGCAAGGATCTTGTCATCGAGGTCAAAACTCATGGTCTTTGCCACTTGGCTATTGTTCGACTACTCCGCATACCTCACCATTGAACACTCTGAAGGACCGAGAAGGCGACTAGAGGGGGGGGGGGGTGAGTGGGAGCCAACAAAAATTCTTCACAAGAACTTGGCCTATGTCCTAATTACAGCCCAAGCCAACCTAGTAAGCCACCCTCTTTGGGATTTGTTCTAGCTCATCATAGCACCTAGTTTCCCATGAAATTCGTCCCAAAAACTTGTCCAAAAAGGAGATAAAAAATTCCCACAAAAATAGCTTGGAAAATACAGAAAAAGAGAAATTCAGGATTTAGGGAGAGAGGAAGATCTTGAGCACGAAAATAATTCTCATATCATAGAAACATGTTTTCAAGATCCATGGATACAAGGCTAGTAAGCCACCCTCTTCCTCCCACTATTTGGAAGAGCAAGAGATGTCTCTCACACACCCACTACTCTCCTCTTTACATGAAGCTCTCTCCTAGCACTTTGAATGAACACCTAACACAAGGCTAATGGGAAGAGGCACCTCTCCCACCAGCCACACCTCTCCTTATATAGGCCTAGGGTTCAAGACAACTCTACCCTTGACCTATAACTCATTGCCACCTACCACCAGGGAAAAAACCGTCCAACTCTTTTTCCTTCACCCAAACACCATCGAGCCCTTCACAACTTTGCTTCGCCTCGAAGCAAGCTCCGTGATGGTGCCACGTGCACCTCCAATCGCCGCCATCGGTTTTGAGGCCCAAATCGGGAAACCGCCTTGCACGCTTCTCAAAGCATGACTTCTTGATCTTGATGCGTGTCACCTCGTCCCATGATCTTCCTCGTCAGCAAGTCTCTCCCGCCCCTGGTCCATTGGAAGCCTCTACTTGCACCGACGCTCGATCATCTTTAACTTGGTCAACCCCGCCGTCTTGATCACCACCCACGGTTTTGAGGTTCAATCGTAAAATCATCCGTGCTTCTTGCCTTTCCACGTGTATGGTGTGGATCACCCTTGACTTCACCCGGCCTCCTGATCGTCTGGCCCCAAGTCTCCTACTTGTACCCGATCCTCTCGCCGTTGACTGCCAAGTTGACACTAGTGACCTAAACATCATGAGACAAGCAAACACATTTTCCAACTCCTGCAAACTCTCCAACACCCTCACCAACTCCGGTTAATCAAAATCATGACATGTACAAAAACTCCTGCAATCCCCAGATTCCCGCATTTCAACTCAAACACATACTCAACTAATGTCAATTACTCATCACATATTGCAAACCATGGCACATATCCATATGGTTCCTCAATCCCCCCCCAAATATTAGCTATTGAAATGTGAAGCCGAATAAGCACATTCAAATGACCAAACCCGAAGAAAAGGTGAAAAATAGGCCACCTAGCAAAATAGGGATCACAAAACCAAGAGTTGGCAAAGACAGCGACTTGAGACGCAAAGAGTGTGAAAAACGCAAGAAAACGCTCAAGGACATGATATGCTCCCCCTTAACTTGTGGTCGGTCTCATGTAATGCAAAATGGATCATTTTAAGTTTCTTAGCATTATTTGTGCATGACCCACAACTTTCTCCCCCTTTGGCAATAAACTCATCAAAGAGACAAAAGAACAAACAAGCATGCAATGCATGAAGATGCAAATCTAAGGAGCTTCAACAATTATGCAGACAGGCATTTAACTGTGCTAGTCAAAAACATAGAGCCATGAAGTGTGGAAGCAATAGCTCACCATCATACAAAGACCAAAAATAGATAGCAAAGCATAAACACCAAGAGCTATACAAGCTAAACAAAAAGATTGACTAGCTTAGATAGAATCAAATTTACTCATCATGAGAAAAAAACTGCCACCACGTGCATAAGTACTCCCATCCAAGGCAAAACGGGCATCAAGTGAATCAAAAGAAACTAGCTAGTCTCAATCTCAACTAGGGCAACAAGCATTCGCAGAAAATGAGCTTTACAAATGCTCACATATGCAACAGAGACTCATTTGATCAAGTCTTATCCATGCGGAGGGTCGCACAACTGGGTACGACAAACACCCCGAGGCCTCAAGTCACAGTGTTTGGATTTGGCAATTTAGAATTATTTTGCTCAAAGCACTTAGCAGATTTTTCATGATTTATTCACAAGACAAAAGAGCATGCCTTTGCGGCAAAAGGAACACACGTTCCCACAATGTTCCATCATGAGCTAAACATTTGCAAAGCCTTCCGTTTCGCAAACACAAGGTGCCAAAGTTAAGATATCCTCTAGACTAGCCTCAACACAAGTCTTGATAGGGATAATAGCAATTATGCACATGGTGAACAAGTCTTAGCAAGATTAGTGCATAAGGTTCACAAGAAGCTAAGTTTACCTTTAAGATTAGCAAGTTGCTCAAAAGAGTCTATAACAAACCATCTAGAAAATCTCAGCATGAGAGATTACTATCACATCCACAAAACTTAGCTCAAGCTCTATCATAGCAAAGAAAAATGCAAGAAAGCATAAGAGTCAAAGCGCATCTACCAATGCATATATTACATATGAGATGCAATGCAAAAAAGTAAGATACATATATACAAGAGAACACCAACTCCCCCTCAAATGATGCCATAAGGGTGGCAAACACCAAGCTCCCCCTGAAGAAAAGCAAATCTCAAAGCATCTAGGGGCTTGGTGAGAATATCAACCAATTGGTTTTTGGTGTTGATGTATTTGACCTCAACATCTCCCTTCTCAATATTATCTCTCAGGAAGTGGAATCTCAGATTTATTTGTTTGACCTTAACATGTAGGACTGGGTTCTTGGCTAAGCATATGACACTGGAGTTATCACACATGATTGGAACACCCTTAAAGGTTAACCCATAGTCTCTCATGGTGGACACAATCCATAGGATTTGTGAGCAGCAGCTAGCAGCAGCAACATACTCAGCCTCTGTGGTGGATTGGACTACGCTCGACTGCTTACGAGAAAACCAACAGATCAAAGAAGTATCCAAGAAATGGCAAGTACCAGAAGTGCTCTTCCTATCAATTCTACACCAAGAAAAGTCCGCATCTGAATACCCAATGAGATCAAGAGATGAATATGTAGAGTACCAAAGACCAAACTCAAGGGTGTATTTGAGATACCTGAAGATGCGCTTGACAGCCTTGCGATGAGTCACCCTTGGGGAAGGCTGAAAGCGAGCACAAAGACACACTGCAAAGTGTATGTCGGGTCTTGTCACTGTCAGGTACAAGAGGAAGCCAATCATGCTCCTGTACTCCCTTGTATCCACCGCTTCACAGTCTTCGTCAGGGTCAAGTGCCGTGGTTGTGGACATTGGTGTTGACAACGGCTTCACATTGACCATGTCAAACTTCTTCAGGAGATCCTTCATGTACTTGGCTTGATGTATGAAGGTGCCTTGCTTGCACTTCTTGATTTGAAGTCCCAGAAAGAAGGTGAGCTTGCCCATCATTGACATCTGAAATTCACTTTCCATAGCTTCCTGAAATCTGGACATAAGAGCATGAGAGAAACCTCCAAAGATGATATCATCCACGTAAATCTGAACCATTAGAAAGTCATTGCCATGCTTTAGAGTGAACAAGGTTTTGTCAACACACCCCATGACATACCCGCGCTCTAACAAGAAGGTCTTAAGCCTAGCATACCATGACCTAGGTGCTCTCTTTAGCCCGGACAAAGCCTTTTAAAGCTTGTACACATGGTTTGGGTATTTGTGGTGCTCAAAGCCAGGCGGTTGTCTCACATAAACTTCTTCCTCTATGAAACCATTTAGCAAAGCACTCTTGACATCCATTTGGTAGAGTCCAATGCCCTTAGAGGCAGCAAATGCAAGCAAGATCCTAATGGCTTCTATGCGTGCAGCAGGAGCAAAGGTTTCCCTATAGTCTAAGCCCTCCACTTGACTAAATCCCTGGGCAACAAGCCTAGCCTTGTTTCTAACAACATCATCATCTTCCCTATGCTTGTTTTTAAAAACCCACTTGGTTCCTTTGACATTGACACCAATAGGAGGCTCTACTAGGGTCCATACTTTGTTTCTCTCAAAGTTTTCCAACTCCTCATGCATAAAATTAACCCAATGTTAATCAAATAATACGTGTCCAACATCTCGAGGTTCAAAGGTGGCAACAAAGAGAGAATTTGTAAAGCAGGCGAGATGTGTAGACCTTGACCTTGTTGTCCTCTCATAGAGATTACCGATCATTTGTTGAGGTGGATGTTGACACTAAATGGGGTGAGGAGCCTCTCTCTCAGAGCGTACCTCCCCCTCAACCACAGCTGGAGCTGGCTCGACACCTGCTGAGGTCGATGTAGAAGCTTCTGGACCCTCTACTAGAGTGGTAGAAGCAGCAGGAACAAGCTCGAATGTGGGATGGAATGACTCATCATCGACATCATCCAAGCCCTGTAGGTCCTCTTCTACAAACATACTCTCCTCTATCTCCTTGTTACCTGCAGTCTCAATCACATTGCTTGCACAAGAGTTTGATTCATCAAAGGTTACATCGCAGGATTCTACGATGGTATTAGTCTCCAAATTCAGAACTCTGTAGGAATGGCCATGAGGGGTGTAGCCAAGAAAGATGCCATCAGAAGATCTTGACTCATACTTATCAAGATTGCCATGCTTGAGAATAAAGCACTTGCAACCAAAGGCAAGCAAATGAGAAACTGATGGCTTCCTCCAAAAGCGTAGCTCATAGGAAGTCACATTAAGAATTGAGCGCAAGAAAATCTAATTGAAAACATAGCAAACAGTGCTAATGGCCTCAGCCCAGAACCGCCTTGGAGTCCTATGCTTGTCGAGCATTGTCCGAGCCATTTCCACCAAGGTTTCGTTTCTTTCTTTCGACCACACCATTTTGCTGAGGGACATGAGGTGCTGAAAATTGATGCTCAATACCATGCTCAAGACAGAAAGCATCAAAGGAGGAGTTCTTAAACTCAGTGCCATTATCACTGCGAATCGCTCGTAAAGCACCAGGAAGTTCCTTGAACAACCTCAAAGCTAAGCTCCGAAAGTGATGAAACACTTCATCCTTGCCCTCAAGAAAGTAAACCCAAGAGTAGCAAGAGTAGTCATCAACAATCACAAGAACATACAACTTCCCACCCACCGAACGAATCCGAGAAGGACCAACAGTGTCCATGTGAGGCAACTCTCCAGGGCGTTCAGTCATCACCAAATTAATTGGTGGATGAGAAGCGGCAATCATTTTTCCATGACGACAAGGAGCAGAAACCAAATCCTTATCAAACTTGAGCTTAGGCAATCCTCGGATCAAACCTATGTGACCTAGTCTCCTATGCCATTTCCAGAGCTTAAAAGAAGACTGAGCAAACAAACACTTGTGAGAACCAGGAAAGATAGCAAAATCAGCCTGAAAAACTTTCCCAATGCTAGAAATCCCACAAACCAAAGAGCCATTCGAATCAAGAACACAAGAAGCATTTTTCTTAAAGCGCACTTCCAAACCAACATCAAGCAACCGAGAGACAGAGAGGAGATTGTACTTGAGATGCTCAACCAAACCAACATCCTTGAGAGTGAATTTTTCATTTACCTTTACTGCGCCTCTTGCCTTCACTCTCCCTCTCTTGTCATCTCCAAAGGTCACATACTCCTGGCGCTTCAGAGAAGTGAGGCTGGAGAACCACTTTGCATCTCCGGTCATGTGGCGCGAACACCCGGAGTTCATCAACCATTTGTTCTCCAGGCCTCCACCTGCTTCCTACAAAGAACGAGAAGAAAAGATCGATGACTTAGTGTTGGGGTTAGAAAGAAAACTCTTGGGAAGCCAACATTGAATCACACGACCTGTAGGGGTTATCACAGTTCTTTGCATATTACCAGTCAAACGCGTGGGACGAGAACCATGATGGGGAAAGCATGGCCTGTCAAAGCATCTCAACTCAAACCTGTGGTTGTGAGGATAGAAATCATCTGTGTGAAAGCCAAATCCACATGAGCGGCGCTCACCACAATGGGGTAAACATGGGACGCCAAAACACTGCTGCTCAAAGCCTCTGTTTTGTGAATCAAAGCCATATGAGGAATGACCCTATCCATGATAGGCACAAGAAAAAGAGCAAGGCTAAAAACCAACAAAGTCATCATGATGCACATTTCTAGTTAACTCAGCTTGCATCCTCTCAATCCTCTTATGCCTATAACAGTACTCATCCAAGTGACCCTTGTGGCCAGAGAACATGCAAATATAGACACTCTCATGTTTAGGCTTAGCTTGCACAGTGGGTTTGGGTTTTGGCTTCTCGGCTTGCTTTAGGTTGAATGAAGGATTTAGGTTAGGTGGATAGTATGTGTCAGTGGGTTTGATGGATCGTTCCTCATCCTTGTAGCTAGAGCTAGGCACAAACTTACCCGCATTCTCACTTTCCTTGTCACACCTCTCAAATCCCAAGCCCAAGTTGTAGGTTGACCTACAAGCACTCTCTTTGACACTTACCAAGTCACTCTCAATCTTTTCCTCACTCACTAGAGTTCTTTGGAGATGAGAGATGAGGTAGTCATTTTCTTGAACTATGTTCTTGTTTTCCTCTCTAGTGATTGCAAGCTTATCCTTAATAGAGCCACACACTACACATGGTGGTGGAAGAACTTTCGAGCGAGTCTCATCTAGCATCTTGGACTTGAGCTCTTTTACTTTGAGGGTTTGAGCTTCCAACTCATTAGTGAGCTTGGGGCACTTCTGACATGCACCCAAAAGAGTTGATCTAGCTTTGAATTCATCAAGCTCTTTAAGGGCACTCTCAAGTTGACTGGCAACTTGAGCATGCACACTTTCCCTCTGTGCAAGATCATTCATCACAACTTGACCAGACTCACCCTCAAGAGCAATATCATCTTTTGCAAGCTTAAACCTAAGCGAAGTGATTTCATACTCAGCACTCTCCAACTTAGACTTAAACTCTCTACTCTCACGTACAGCGCTACGAAGCTTATCATCTTGCATGAGCAAATGATCAAGTTCAGAAGAGAGCTCATCAAGAGTGGGAGGTACCTTACTTGTGTCAGAGTCGGAGCCAGAGTCGGTGTCGTGGTCGTTCTTTGCCATGAAGCAAAGCCTGGTGAAGTCGTCCTTCCTCTTGACTCGTGGCTTCTCAACCTCCTCCTCCGAGCTTGTAAGGCCTTCGCTTGATGTGAGGTCCACATCACTCAAGGCGGCAACGCAGGCGCGTGCAATGGCCTTGGCGAACTTCTTGGAGTTCTTGCCTTTCTTGTAGAAATGGTTCTTCTTTTGCTTGAAGTATTCAATGTTGTTGTCATGGTACCCGACCTTCTTCTTCTTCTAGGGACAGTCAGCAATGAAGTGTCCTGGGTCACCACACTCGAAGCAGGATCTTGAACCACCTCCTCTTCTCTCCTTGCGGTTGTTGTAGAACTTCCTGAACTTCCTTGTGAGCAAGGACAACTCCTTGTCAGGAATGCACTCCATCTGTTCATTGGAAGCTGCAACAAGAGAAGAAAGAGCAAACTCCAAAGAAGACTTGTCAAGTGAGGGGTTAGTTCCATAAGAAGCACCACTGTGACTACCCTTTTGAGAGCTAGAAAGCAAAGCCATGCTAGAAGCAGAATTAGCAAGATTAGGATGAGACTTCCTAGACAGTTCATGATATTTTAGCTTGCTATACAGCTGCTCACAGTCCAGGGTATTGAAATCAGCAGATTCTTCTAGTGCAGCAATCTTAACCCCCAAGCATTTTTATCAAGTGAATACAATAATTGCTTAGCTCTATTATTATCACTGTACACAAGGTTATCACAAGCCCGCAAGTTGCACACAATGGCCTCAAACCTACGAAAGGTGTCATCTAATGACTCGCCAGGTTTTTGTGCAAAGGTTTGGTACTGTCTATTGTAAGAATCCTTACGCATAGGCTTGACTTGATTAGTACCCTCATGGTATGTGCAAAGCTTTGCCAAAATGGCATGTGCAGTATCAAGATGAGCAACACAATCATGTTCATTCCTACCTAGAGCAGAAAGCAGTATATTGACACCTTTGGAGTTGTTTTCATACCTGGTTAACTCACCTACTGGCGCGGTGTTGAGGTCGTCCGGAATGGCGTAGTCCTGCTCCACGATCTCTCAAATTGCACGTCCTTGGCTTAAGAGATAAGCCTTGGTCCGTGACTTCCAGTAGGGAAAGTCCTCTCCATCGAACATCCAAAGCTTGACTGCACGCTTTTCCATGTCGCCTTCGGATCACAAAGCCGGTGAAGGTCAACTGGTGATCAAACCGGCTCTGATACTAATTGAAGAAATGAGAAGGCGACCAGAGGAGGGGGGGGGGGGGGGGGTGAATGGGAGCCAATAAAAATTCTTCACAAGAACTTGGTCTATGTCCCAATTACAACCCAAGCCAACCTCTAACCCGATCACCAAGGCTACACACACCAATTTGTGATGTGCTAACCCTAGGAGTGATCAACTATAACAGTGGAACACAACGTAAACAAAAGGGAACAGCAAAGACTTGAATCAGTCAAAGAGGCGCACACAAGTCACCTTACTGGACTACCATCGGCAGTGCCGATCACAGCCATCGGCAGTACCGGTTGGCACCATCGACAGTGTTGGTAAAGCCCATCGGCAGTGCTGGTGAGGGATTCTCAAACGCAGTAAACAGAGCACATTGGCAGTGCCGATCTGGCCATCGGCAGTGCCGGTGCAGGGTTCGGACTCCAGCCACCGGCAGTGCCGGTCGTGGCATCGGCAGTGCCGATCCGAGTTCTGACCCACCGGCAGTGCCGGTCCTGGTCATCGGTAGTGCCAGTCCACCCCGATAGAACAGAAAAAGGTTTCGGAATTAGGCAAAAACTTGACCAAAACTTAATCAAACGAACTCCAAATGATGTGATTTTTGGACCAGTGAATCCTCAACACATCACGACCCTAATCCTAGAAGATCCACTCAATTGGCTCAAGGAATCATCATGAATTTCAGATCTTGTGCCAAGAACACCAAAAAGGGAAAATTTGAGAAATCCTTCAAATCGAAGATGCTAGAGCTATGGATTCGGTCAAGGACCTATGTGGATTTGTTTTAGCTCATCATAGCACCAAGTTTCCCATGAAATCCATCCCAAAAACTTGTCCAAAAAGGAGATAAAAAATTCCCACGAAAATAGCTCCGGAAATAGAGAAAAAGAGAAATTCGAGATTTAGGGAGAGAGGAAGATCTTGAGCACGAAAATAATTCTCATATCATAGAAACATGCTTTCAAGATCCATGGATACAAGGCTAGGAAGACACCCTCTTCCTCCCACTATTTGGAAGAGCAAGAGATGTCTCTCACACACCCACTATTCTCCTCTTTACATGAAGCTCTCTCCTATCACTTTGAATGAACACCTAACACAAGGCTAATGGGAAGAGGCACCTCTCCCACCAGCCACACCTCTCCTTATATAGGCCTAGGGTCCAAGACAACTCTACCCTTGACCTATAACTCATTGCCACCTACCACCAGTGGCAAAACCTCTCCTTATATAGGCCTAGGGTCCAAGACAACTCTCCTTATATAGGCCTAGGGTCCAAGACAACTCTACCCTTGACCTCCAATCGCCGCCACCAGTTTTGAGGCCCAAACCGGGAAACCGCCTTGCATGCTTCTCAAAGCATGACTTCTTGATCTTGACGTGTGTCACCTCGTCCCGTGATCTTCCTCGTTGGCAAGTCTCTTCCGCCTTCGGTCCATTGGAAGCCTCTACTTGCACCGGTGTCCTATCACCTTTGATTTGGTCAACCTTGCCGTCCTGATCAGCACCCATGGTTTTGAGGTTCAACTGTGGAACCGTTCATGCTTCTTGCCTCTCCACGTGTACAATGTGGATCACCCATGACTTCACATGGCCACCTGATCGTCCAGCCCCAAGTCTCCTACTTGTGCCTGATCCTCTCGCCATTGACGGCCAAGTTGACTCCAGTGACCTACACATCATGAGACAAGCAAACACATTTTCCAACTCCTGCAAACACTCCAACATCCTCACCAACTCCGGTTAGTCAAAACCATGACATGCACAAACTCCTGCAGTCCCCAGATTCCCACATTTCAACTCAAACATAGACTCAACCAATGTCAATTACTTATCACATATTGCAAACCATGACACATATCCACATGATTTCTCACACTCCTAGCTGGTTGAAGTAGTAATTGGTGAAAATGAAGAACCACAAAATAAGGAAAGGTTGAAAAAAATAAAGAGCTCAGATGTGCATGTTGTTGTCTGTAAATCAGATGGGTGTGATGGACCCAACCAATCACTTGAGCACATAATTAAAGTCATTGCTCTCAAATTTCATGGGGCAGGGAGGGGATTTGAATGGCTAACCTCAGTGATCGTATGCTTCCAAGCTAACGAGGAGAGCTGCTACCCTACAACATGAATCTTTTATATAAGTTTTATACTGCTGAATTCTGCCCCTTCTTCACAACTCCTAGCTGGTTGAAGTAGTGATTGAAGAAAATGAACAAGAACCAAGTAAGAAAAGGTTGAAAAGAAATAAAGAGCTTAGATGCCTTCCGTAGGGCAGAAAGGATCTTGTCGTCATGGTCGAAAGTCATGGTCTTCTCCACTTGGCCATTGTTCGACTACTCCGCATACCTCACCTTTGAACACTCCTAGCTTGTTGAAGTAGTGATTGAAGAAAATGAAGAACCATCAAATAAGGAATGGTTGAAAAAAAAATTAAAGAGCTCAGATCTGCATGTTGTCGTCTATAAATCAGACGGGTGTGATGGACCCAACCAATCACTTGAGCACATAATTAAAGTCATTTCTCTCAAATTTCATGGGGCACAATAATGCAATTTACATCCCGACAGAACCCTATCAACTCTGCCTATAACCAGATTAAATCTAACCTTATGAGCCCAGCAAGAGATCAAAGTCGATACAGCCTTGCTGATTTGAACAGATCGAAGTTAATCGAGACAGTGTTCAAACACGACAAATAAAGCTAGATTTAATTTAATTATAGACCGGATTGATCGAAGGACTTGAATAATAGATCTAAAACCCAGTTTATAAAACCTACACAAATCGCATAAGATCGGACCTAACTGAGACAGTAATGCAATTTAAGTCGATAAACAAACCAAATAAACACCTAATTACCGGATAACTAGCAATTTCAAAGATAACAACTAGAATATCAACTTAATGAGAAAGTACTAGCTGAAGTTGATGAAATTACCGAGGGTGACTAATCCAAGTCTCTCACTGAGATCGGAGCCGATGCAGCCCGCGCGAGACGAGGATGTCGTCGAGAAAAGGTTTGATGATGCGCCGAGTTGTATTGAACGAAAGTGTTATTTTTTCTATACAGAACCTAATACATATTTATAACCCCATGCAAAGGATTCTGAACCGACTCAGTCAGGACTCTTAACAAACCGACTAAGTCTACTTCCAAATTAAATTTAAACTAAAATAGATGAAGATAAAACAACCCTAATGGGCCCACTTTATTTCCTCCGGCCATTGAATTTTGTGGACTCTGGCCGATTCTGACTCGACGCGGCTAATTACTGGGCCGGTCAAATTTCAATGCCAACACATGCCCTCCGAGTCTAGGGTACGAAATCTTTTGTGCGCCAGACTTGATCTCCTCGTTCACCGCACATCTCATTTATCACCCTACTGCTTCAGATTCTAATAAATGCAATCAATCAAGAACCACTCACCAGTCAGGTTGCATTTGCAGTACTCCATCCAACAACTCGTGACCCTTAATTGCGACCTGTCGTTTCCTGTGTCGTCTCGACTGCTGGTATTGCCTTTTAACTGTCCTTGTGCTTATCTTTCTCCCTCGGGTTCCCTCTAATCAACTTGGGGTGGTGTTTGGATTCCCCAAAGGTCGAGTCCAGGTCCTATAAATAGATCCTTCCGCCATCCCTTTCTCCTCATCTTGTTTACTGCCTTCAACCATGGGTCTCTTACTGAGAGCTTTGATAGAAAAGTACCATTTGTCTCCAAACCTACTGAATATCTTGTGGCGAATACTTTTCGCTTCTCTTGCCCTCAGAGTCCTCCTTTCAATCCAAAGCTTGCAGCTCCTCCTACCTAGAAGCCAACCCGCTGGTTCTTCTGCCCCTTGATAACAGCATGGGTGTCGAGAATGGCATCGGCGGAGCAACTCTCTCTCCCTCTTGCCCGGCGGGTGATGTCTGATGACACTGCCACTCCAGAAGGGGAAGTGGAGGAAGATGTTGGTGCATTTTTTTTCTTCTTCTATGTACCTCTATCCACACTCTTGGGATACTAATAATTACGTCTTCATCCCCTAGCTGTCATAGCAAAATAGGTTTCACCAAAACCGGGTACCCAGCTTATTAACATCTGCCATCTGTAATTGACGAAAACCTTCTCTGCTCTATAAATATATTACTCTTTGTATTGTATGTTGTGCTTTCTCCTTTATATATTTTTTTGCTAAGGGCGATATCTCTAATATCGTCCGTCTGAATTTGATGTATGTCCATCAGCTATAAAACACTCACTTTCTTCTTTTCCAATCTTTTATTTTCTCTGCTAAGGACGATATTTCTATATCGGTCGTGATCAAACACTCGAGATCATGAGCGAAGCCAAATACTTGGATGATATATCTTTAAATATTTACCATTAATTGCTCTCCCAAACTCTTCTCCATCCAATCCTTGTAAGAAGTATGTATTACCGGGCGCACATCGGCTCACTCTAAGCGGACCTTCCCAAGTTGGAGACCATTTTCCAAATCGACTATCTCTAGAACCGATGGGCATAATTAAGTTCCAGACAAGGTCACCTTCTACAAAACTCTTGGGTACCACCTTTTTGTTGTAAAATTTAGCCACTCGAGCTTTATTCTCTTGAATCTTCTCCAGAGCCTCTGACGATCTTGAGACCCTTTATAATACTTAAAGCAATCTTCCAGTATAGTAGGCCAATAGTATCCAGTCCTCTTTAATAGCCATCTCATTTTATGGGCCGATTGATATGTACCATAGATGCCTTCATGGACTTCGCTCATTACAACTTTGGCTTCTTCTTGATTTAAATATCTTAACAACACACCATCAATCGTCCGATAATAAAGTTTTTCTTCTAACAAAACATACCTCAATGCCATATATCAAACTTTTTGAGGCGTACGTTGAGTTAGATCCTTGAGATACTACACTATCTTGATCCTCCAATCTTCTTCATTGACACTGATCTCATCGACATCAGCTTGCCTAGCTCCATCGACATCAACCCTATCGACACTGACTCGCCTGGCTAAATTGACATCGACAATTTCAACAATCGTGCCATCATTATTTAGCTAATATCCCATTGCCTTATGTTCTAAATCATTTGCCTCCATATTCTGTTCCCTCGGGACATGCTTGAACCTCACTGTCTTGAAGCATTGCAACAAATCTAGACACTCAGCATAAAATAGTCTTAGTATCTTATCTTTGCATTCAAATTCTCCTGCCAGCTGCCCGAGTACCAATAATGAATCCCCAATGACTTCAACACAATCGACTCTGTCTTCCTTTAACATCTGCAATCCTTTGATAACAGCCCTATATTCGACCTGATTATTAGTCGATGCCTCTATAGCAAACACAAATTCAAACCATGCCCCTCGAGGTGATATAATCAGAAGCCCGATGCCTCAATCATTCTTGCACACGGAACCATCAGAAAACAATAACCATGGCACCGACTCCACCATTGACACCTCTGATCCGCAATGTTCAACAACTAAATCAGCCAGAACCTGACCCTTAACAGTTTTAGCAGATTCATATGTCAAGTCATATTCAGCCAATGCTAGCATCCATTTACCAATTCTGCCTTTCAAAATCGGAGCCGATAACATATATTTGATGACATCGGCTTTGTATACCACCACACACTTAGCCGATAACAGAAAATGCCTCAACTTCACGCATGAGAAATATAAACACAAACATAATTTTTCAATCTCAGTGTACCTGGTTTCAGCATCAGTCAATCTTCGGCTTAAATAAAACACAACCCTTTCTTTACCATCTTGTTTTTGAATTAAAGTTGATCCGATCGACTTTTTGTCAGCCGCAAGATAAAGCTTGAAAGGCAATCCTTCTCTTGGTGACACCAACATAGGAGGTGAAACCATATACTTCTTGATGTCCTCTAGAGCTTTCTGATGTTCTGGCTCCCATACAAACCTTTGATCCGCCTTTAACTTTAATAACGAGGTGAATACATCAAGCTTCCTTGATAAATTTGAAATAAATCTTCTAACAAAATTCACCTTGCTGATCAATGATTGAAGTTCTGTTTTGTTGATCGGAGGCTCGATGTCATTGATAGCCTTCACGCTCTTTGGCCTAATCTCAATTCCTCTTTCATGCACAATAAAACCCAGAAACTGACCAGTCGATACACCAAAAGCACACTTTTTTGGATTCATCTTGAAGCCATACCTTCTGGTTCTCTTGAGTACTTCCCGCAAATCGGCTATATGATCTTCTATTATTTTAGATTTAACTACCACATCATCAATATAAATCTCTACTAGCTTGCCAATCAAATCATGGAATATATAATTCATGGCCCTTTGATATGTGGCTCCAGCAATCTTCAAACCAAATGTCATGACAACCCATTCATACAAACCAAGAGCCCCGGGACACCTGAAAGCAGTCTTTGGTATATCCTCTTCTGCCATGAAAATCTTATTATAACCAGCATTACCATCCATAAAACTGACAATCTTATGCCCTGATGTAAGCTTCATGACCATTGATGGGATCCCCAAGGTATGAATGTTTAGGTGATAGATGACAACTATGAAATTGTGGGCTAATATCTACACGAGTGTGATCTATGTAGGAATCATCTCTAAACTCTACTACAAATCATATGGATGATGGTTGCCTTGGCGATGGATGACAATGACCGCAAGCTTGGAGGCTTGTGAGCTTGATGGAGTCCAAGGGTTGATGGAGATGGATCAAAGCTAAGGACAAGCTATGTACCAAGTGTTGGGAACACTTGTCTAGTTGTTAGGGCTTTGAGTCCATAGCAAAAACTGGACTATCAAGAGGGTCTAGGTCATTTCTCTTAGGTCATGTCTAGTCGGTGATGTGCAAGGTTGCTCAGTGAAATCACATACACTAGGTGACAGTGGAGAAGCCAAGGAGCTGTACGGAGAGGCCGGGAAACGAAGTCAAGCGAGGATGAGGAGTTTTAACTTCCGGACGAAGTGATCGGACAGAGGGGTCAGTGAAGACCGGACTGCACGGTCACTAAGTGGATAGAGAACTGTTTGCAAGGAATTTGTCTGTGCAGGGATCAATAGTGACCAGACGGTCCGGTCAGCAGATCAGATGGTCCGGTCTATATGGATACACGTCAAGACAGAGAGAAAGAAAAATTGGAGCTCTCTGGAATGGAGAGAGAAAGTCTGACTGGATGGTCCGGTCAGTAGGAGATCAGCAGGGGCAAGGCCGTTGGTGCCGAGGATTGCAGTGACCAGACGGTCTGGTTAGGTAGTGACCAGACAGTCCGATCAGTTGGCGCAGAAAGCTGATTCTATGGAGCAACGGCTTGTTGGAAGTTGGAAACCTATGTAACTTCGTTGCTGGGGTCTTGGAGACCACTCTTGGCCAGTGGAATTGCTTGGAGCATTTGGTCAGATCCAAGAGGCAAAGAGGAGAGCACTAGGAGGAGATATTGCATATCTTGAGAGTGCTAGTGAGAGTAACATGGAGTGATCTTGCACATCTAAGGCTAGGTGTCCTTGAGGGTGTGATCTAGGTTGTTACTCTTGGTCTATAGTGAGACCTAGACTGGTTAGGTGTCGGTGATCGAGCCTATCGTGATCGGTTGTGAAGGCCGTCACATGTTTGTACACGGTTTGAGCCCGTCGGTGAAAGGGGCATCGCTAGTGAGCGACCATGTCGGCTCGGGGAGGTGAGCTTGTGCCTTGGTGGCAGCGGTGAGACGAACCATGTCTTCACTCCGGGAGTGATTGCAGGCTCATGGGCAAGAACTCCACATTGGTGGCGGGAGGACCGGGACTCTGGCGGGAGTGGTCCAACGAGGAGTAGGGGAAGTCGCCATCCTTCCGAGACCTCGAGAAAAAAATCATGAGCATTCCTTGACCCCCTCTTTACTATTCCGCATTTGTGTGCTCTAGTAACTAGGTTGAATTGTGGCTTGCATAGGCTAGTTTGTTTTTCTTCCACGCTTGCTATCATCATGAACACTAGCATGTGTAGGATCTTGGCCTACTAGAGTTGTTAGGTTGCAACGATTGCTAGGCTCTAATAGTGTAAATTGAAATATTTAGATTCATGAGTGGCTTACCGATTCACCCCCCCCTCGATATGTGATGAGGACATCACTCCTATGGATACATACAACACTCCTCCAATTCTAGACTGGCAAGGTCCAATGACTAGAGCTCGTGCACGACGACTAAATTTATAGGTGAGCTCGTTTCTATGTTCTTTGCTATATGTTACTTTTGAGAATGGTTTGATACCTAATGATTATTTTATGATTAGAAACCATGGAGAGGACCAGGAGGTGATGGGAGAAGGACTTGGGAACGTGGAGGACCAGCAAGGGATTGGAAGCCATGGTGGAGGTACAATCAAAACCGACTTCGAGTCTGTTTCGGGGCCTAGGACCAGTATGACAAAAACGGATACCCAGGACGCATACGGACTTAGATTTGGACGTTCTACATATGCACGGAAAGCTAAGGATAATACCTTTCCAATGCCGCAGGCCTCATGTCAAAATTCATCCGGAGTCATTGGCAATCGTCAAAAAAAGTGAGGGTCCAGAATTTGTGTCGGTGTTGCATCACCTGTTATTGGCCTTTGGGCTTTGTATCCAGTTGAGCCCAATTAGGGGCGCATCTAGAGGGTCTTGCATGACCCTAGGGTCTTCGTATACAGCCACCCAACATACCATTAGGGTTTAGGTTTTTCTTAGATTATTCTGTTCCTAACAGTTTTGCCGTCACATCGGTTTGTGAGACCCTAACTTCATGAGTTTAATCATACATCTGCAATTGTGTTGCATTCTTCATTGTTCTTGCTTGTGTTCTTGATCCGCAGGCAGGAATTAGCCTTCTTGGCGAGGTTAATCATCCTCAGATAGTTGATAACCAGAGGAGACAATGTGCTGTGATTGCGGGGTTCTGAACGTGTTGTTTAGAAGCCAGATCGATTTTTGTGTCGCCTCCGCCCAAATCAAGATTTACCAGAACCTTTCAGAAGATCGGGAACCCTTGTTCACATCAAGTGGTAATCAGAGCTTCAGGTGCACCGTCAGGTTCGCACTACCCTTTAGTTTTGTTTTCGTGTTCTTCCTATCGTCCAGAGAAAAGCCAAAAAACATTTCCCCCGCTCATAACCACGTGTTTAGCCTTTGCATATTTCAATTTCAGAGTCAATAGTGTTGAGCTTGTGCCCTAGTTCTTGTTTAGTCACTGGTTTAGTTTGTGTTTTTGTCATCGGTTGTGTTTCCCTTGCAACCCTAGCCGCCATCCCCTCCACCACCCTCTATTTGTCGGATTTGTGTGCTAGGGTTGATTGATCAACATGCCCACCCAAATCCCACCCTAAACCCACCCTCAACACCTCGGACCAATTCTCACAAATTCCACTTTCTGCTGCATCCATCCCACCAAAACAATTCCTACCCGACCCCAAACTCGACTCGAGTTTCACTCAAACCGTGCTTCTTATAGGACCAACCCTGAGGAGACTAAGGAGATACAATGACAATTCCAAGACTTTTTGGATCATAGGTATGTTCGTCAATCACTTAGTCCTTGTGTTGTTCCTGTACTTTTGGTTCCTAAGAAAGATGGTACTTGGCGTATGTATGTAGACTGTAGAGCCATTAATAACATTACTATTAGGTATCGTCATCCTATGCCAAGGCTAGACGACATGCTTGATGAGTTATGTGGTGCTATAATTTTCACTAAAATTGATTTGCGTAGTGGCTACCATCAAATTAGAATGAAACTTGGAGATGAATGGAAAACAGCTTTCAAAACCAAATTCGGGTTGTATGAGTGGTTAGTAATGCCTTTTGATTTAACTAATGCACCCAGTACTTTCATGCGTTTGATGAATGAGGTTTTATGAGCTTTCATTGGCAAATTTGTGGTAGTTTATTTTGATGATATCTTGATTTATAGCAAATCAATGGATGATCATTTGATTTATTTGCGTGCTGTTTTTGACGCTTTGCGAGCTGCACATTAATTTGGTAACCTTGAGAAGTGCACCTTTTGCACGGATCGAGTATCTTTTCTTGGCTATAAAGAGGTGGATGAGGCGAGGATTGAAGCCATAAAGAGCTGGCCTGTATCAAAAACTATCACACAAGTGAGGAGTTTTCTGGGTCTTGCAGGTTTCTACCACCGCTTTGTCAAAGATTTCAGCACCATCGCTGCACCATTGCATGAGTTGACAAAGAAGGGTGTCGAGTTCCATTAGGGTAAGGAACATCATGAGTCCTTTGATGCTTTGAAGGACAAACTTACACATGCACTATTGCTGCAACTACCCAATTTCGATAAGACTTTTGAGCTTGAATGTGATGCTAGTTGTATAGGCATTGGTGGTGTTTTGATGCAAGATGGTAAACCTGTTGCATACTTTAGCAAAAAAAATACTGGGCCTGTGTTGAATTACTCCACTTATGATAAGGAATTATATGCTCTTGTACGTTTCTTAGAGACGTGGTGCCATTATTTGTTGCCCAAAGAATTTGTTATTCATTATGATCATGAATCGCTTAAGTATATTCGCTCACAATGCAATTTGAACCGTAGACATGCTAAATGGGTTGAGTTTATTGAGTCTTTTTCCTTATATTATTAAAAATAAGAAAGGGAAGGATAATGTGATTGCTGATGCATTATCTAGGTGCTATACTTTGTTGTCTCAACTTGATTGTAGAATTTTTGGACTTGAGGCAATTAAAGAACAATATGCTGATGATGCTGATTTTAAAGATGTAATGCTGCAATGTAAAGAAGGTCGTGCTTGGAACAAATTTGTATTGAATGATGGATTCTTGTTTAGAGCTGACCGCCTATGCATTCTAGTTGGTTCTATTCGTCTTTTATTGTTGCAGGAGGCGCATGGATGTGGATTGATGGGTCGTTTTGGTGCTAAGAAGACGGAGGATATTTTGGCCACACACTTCTTTTGGCCAAGGATGAGGAAAGATGTTGAGCGCTTTGTTGCTCGCTGCACTACATGTCAAAAAGCTAAGTCTCGCTTGAATCCACATGGTTTATACATGCCACTTCCTGTTCCTTCTATTCCTTGGGCGGATATTTCGATAGACTTTGTTTTAGGACTATTTAGGACTAAGAGGGGGAGCGATAGCATTTTTGTTGTTGTGGACCGTTTTTCTAAGATGGCACACTTTATACCATGTTATAACACCGATGATGCTAGTCATATTGCTGACCTTTTTTTCAAAGAAATTGTACGTTTGCATGGTATGCCTTGTACTATTGTTTCAAATCGTGATGCAAAATTCTTGAGTCACTTTTGGCACTCACTTTGGAATAAGTTGGGTACCAAGTTGTTGTTTTCTACAATTTGTCACCCACAAACTGATGGACAAACTGAGGTTGTGAACCGCACTTTAGGGACTATGTTGAGAGCTATTTTGAAGAAAAATTTGAAGCAATAGGAAGAATGTTTGCCTCATGTTGAGTTTGCTTATAATCAGGCAACATTTTCTACTACCAAGGTAAGTCCCTTCAATGTAGTGTATGGCTTTGATCCCCGTACTCCACTTGATATAATTCCTCTACCTATTAATGACAGAGTTCATGTTGATGCTAAGGAGTGTGCTGAATTTATTTTGCAAATGCATGAGACCACTAGACTTAGCATTGAAATGATGAATGAAAAGTATAAAATTGCTGGTAGTAAAGGTAGAAAGGAAGTAAAGCTTGATGTAGGAGATTTAGTGTGGTTACACTTAAGGAAGGATAGATTTCTAGAATTGAGAAAGTCTAAACTAATGCCTAGAGCTGATGGCCCATTCAAATAATAGAGAAGATTAATGATAATGCATACAAACTTGAGTTGCCTCCCGAGTTCGGGGTTAGTCCTACTTTTAGCATTTCATATTTGAAACCATACTTGGGAGAAGAGGATGAGCTTGAGTCGAGGACGACTCCACTTCAAGAGGGGGAGGATGATGAGGACATCACTCCTATGGATACACACAATACTCCTCCAATTTTGGACTTGCAAGGTCCCATGACTAGAGCTCATGCACGATGACTAAATTTAGAGGTGAGCTCGTTCCTACGTTCTTCGCTATATATTACTTTTGAGAATGGCTTGCTACCTAATGATTATTTTATGATTACGAACCATGGAGAGGACCAAGAGGTGATGGGAGAAGGACTTGGGAACATGGAGGACCAGCAAGGGCTAGTAAGCCAAGGTGGAGGCCCAATCAAAACTGACTTGTTTGTTTCGGGGCCCAAGACTAGTATGCACTAAAACGGATGCCCAGGACGCATACGTACTCGGATTTGGACGTTCTACATATGCACAGAAAGCTAAGGATAAGAATTTTCTAATGCTGATGGCCTCATATCAATATTCATCCGAAGTCAGCAGGAATCATCGAAACAAGAGAGGGTCTAGAATCTGTGTTGGTGCTGCGTCGCCTGTTATTGGCCTTTGGGCTTTGTATCTAGTTGAGCCCAATTAGGGGCGCGTCCAGAGGGTCTTCATATACAGCCGCCACCGCACCATTGAGGTTCGGGTTTTTCTTAGATTATTCTGTTCCTAACAGTTTTGCCATCACATCGGTTTGTGAGACCCCAACTTCATGAGTTTAATCATACATCTGCAATTGTGTTGCATTCTTCGTTATTCTTGCTTGTGTTCTTGATTCGTAGGCAGGGATTAGCCTTCTCAGCGAGGTCAATCATCCATGGACGGTTGATAACTAGAGGAGATGTTGTATTGTGATTGCGGGGTTCTAAACGTGTTGTTTAGAAGCCGGAACGATTTGTGTTTTGCCTCTGCCCAAATCAATATTTACCAGAACCTTTAGAAAGATCGGGAACCCTTGTTCACATCAGTACACCTTCGGTCCTTACAAGTGGTATCAGAGCCAAGTGCTGATCTTTGAGGCTTCACCGCCTTAAGTAAGGATGCTGGGACAGGTGGGGAGTGTTCCTACTTTTGATGGGGAGGACTACGGATATTGGAAGGCTCGCATGCAAGCCTACCTGGAGTCCCTTGATTCAGAGATATGGATGGTCACTTACGAGTCTGATGCGGATGTGAACCTGCTTGAGCCTGATTTTATTAAGAGCAACGCTAAGGCCAAGAATGCTCTGTTTGCACGCATATCTAAGACTGTCTTTGCTAGGTTGGATGCTAGTTCCACAGCACATGGTATCTGGACTGAGATTCAGGGTCTTCATGAGGGTACTAGTGATGTCAAAGAGGAAAGATACTATGTGCGGAAGAACAAGTATGAGAACTTCACTAGATATCCACATGAGAGAGCTAACACTGTTTATTCTTGCTTTCATGTTCTAGTGGAGGAGATCAATGCTCTTGGGGATGACTTCAAGTTGAAGCCTGTTGAGGTGATAACAAGATTCTTGAGGCTATTCAAAGACCCCAAGTATGAGTCCATCATCACTTTCACCTTGCAAGGTGACCTCAAGACCAAGACCATGAAGGATGTACTTGGCAAGATCACAGCCTTCGAGAGCTACCAGTTGGGTTTGGATGATCCTCAACCATCTAACCTTGCTCTTCAAGCCGAGAAGCAAGAGCTTGTCAAGAGCAACAAGAGCAACAAGAAGGCAGAGATTGAAGAAGAAGATGATGATGATGAAGATGACTTGAGTGAGGACTTGGCTCTTCTCATGAAGAAGATGAGGACCTTCAAGAACAAGTTTGCTTCCAAGTCCAGGGGCAAGTGCTACAACTGTGGGTCTAAGAACCACTTTGTTCGAGATTGTCCCAAGCCTAAGAAAGAAACTTTCAAGTCCAAGTTCGAGATTGTCCCAAGCCCAAGAAAGAAACTTTCAAGTCCCAAGACTCAAATGATGATGATGATGATGAAGAAGAAGAAGAAGAAGATGAAGCCAAGCAAAAGAAGAAGAAGTACTTCAACAAGGACAAGAGCAAAGGCAAGGGCAAAACTCAAGACCACAAGAAGAAGTTCTCACGCAAGGCCCTTGTTGGAGAGTGGACAAGTGACAACTCAAGTGATGAGTCCTCCTCAAGTGATGACGAAGTGGCCGGCCTTGCCATGATCAAGACCACATCACCATGAGCTCTTCCTCCACCTCCCACGTGCCTCATGGCCACGAGCCAACTTGGGGAGAGTGAGGATGAGAGTAGTGACAAAAGCGATGATGAGGAGCTCTCCTGCGCTGAGCTTTGGAGTATGCTTGAGCAAGCTCGTGACATCACCGTCAAGAAATCCAAAATGTTGGATGTGGTATGAAAAGAGTGTAAGTTGGCTAAGGACCGTGTTGGTGAGCTTGAGAGTGAGCTCAAGGACCTTGTCACATCTCATGAGGCCCTAAACAAGAGTTATGACAAACTCAAGGGTGATCATGTAGAGCTACGTGAGAAGTACGAGGCCCTTAAACTTATTTTTAAGGCCATCAATGTTGACAACCTTGCCTCTCCCTCCTCTAGTTCATCCAAGAGTGATGCTTCTACTATGTGTGATGAACTAACCACCTCGGTCGAGGTTTCTTCTCTTGAGCCATTTGTTTTGAAGGAATATCACAAGCTCAAGGAAGAGAGGAAAATAGTGATGGATGGCTTCAAAAGGCTCACACGTGGTAGAGCCATTAACAAGGAGATTCTTGGGAGAAACCTTGTGAACAATGTCTCCCACCGGGGACTTGGCTCATATCCCGCCGCCATCAACATCATCGAGACGAGTGATTCCATTCCCGTATGGATCAAACCCCTACTCGTCGATGACTACTATTGCGAGAGGTGTTTCAAAGATGGCCACACCATCAAGGATTGTCCTATGGTGAGAAGTTTCAATGTTTTGCCTAATGCTAACTTGTTCCATGAGAACACACATTTCAAGCTTTTTAGGAACAAGGATGGCAAGGTGAATGCTAAGGCTTTGGCACCACCAAACAAGAAGAGAAAGGTCAAGAGCATATGAGTGCCTAAGTGCATTGTTGATCTTGAGAGGTCAACGAAGTACAAGTGGGTGCCTAAGAACAAGACCTAGAAGATGATGGTGGTGGTGGACCGGGAGCTTCATGAAAATCAAGTGAAGTCCACCACAAGTGACATGGACCTCAATGTGTAATTAGGACTCCTTTGTGACTAGTATGCTTTGCATCCATGCATGTGTAAATAACTAAAAGAAAAACACATAAAAATTAGTCAATGTCTAACCCATCCAAGATAGCTATAAGCAATGGGGAGTGCTTGAGATGGTGGTTTAGCTTCTCTCAAGGCAAGGGTATGGCTTATAATGAGTAAGCATGGGAGGGGTACAAACTTGACATTGTTAGGTTTCCTTTGTGTCTTGTTTTAATATTGCTTGCATTCACATGGCATGTTTACTTTCATTGCATATGTAAAATTCTTGTTGCATGCATCATATAGGAAACACAAAGGAGGCTTGTCACATTTGGAGATATTTGTGCCTCATGATCTATATGAGATTACATCTCCACAAGTGTGACCAAAGGAAAGGATTGTGCTTCATTCCCAATGACCAAGCTCTTATAAACTCCGAGATTAAACCCACTCATGTAGTTCATGGACTAAGGCTCATGCATACCCATTTGTCTCTTATTCATTTTGGTTCTTATTTGCTCAATTCTTTATTTGGCATTTGCGAAAATTATAAGGCCATAAAGAGCCACTATTTGGAAAGGAGTGTTTGAGAGTTCCCTTCATGTTCCAAGTGCAGAGTTCTATTTGGGTGTTAAGTGAGGGCACTTGGAAAATGGAGAATTTGCTTGACTCAGCAATTTTCTGGTCGTGACCATATAGTCTGGTCATATGACTGTACAGTCTGGTCTGTGCAGCGATGCACAGAGCTTCGGGGAGAAGGAAAATGGAGACCAGATAGAAACTTTTTAAAGAGCGGATAGTCCGGTCTGCACAATTTCTGGTTCACCAGAATCCTGATTTTTCGGAACCCTGAAGTGAGCGGACGGTCCGGTCTAGTGAGAGGACGGTCCGGACTAGTGAGCGGACGGTCCCGTCTAGTGAGCAGACGGTCCTGTCACTACGGTTGATCGTGCGACCCAGTTCTAGGTCTAAACCATTCATCGTTTCTTGACTGATTTCAGTCGTTGATGGTTGATTGACCTAGGTCAAATCCTCTTGGATCCTTCCCTGTGCCACTCGACCGAAGCCAAGAGCACGAACCCACCGCCTCCGTCTTGTTCTCTCCCCTCATCGCCGTCGCCGACCAAACCACCACCGGCCGCACCCGCTCCTCCAAGCACGTCACTGTCAGCCACCTCACGTGTTGCGCCTCTATTTCGCCCCTACACACCCGCGCGCTCACCCAGCGCCACCTTCCGCTCGCACTACGCCCATGCGCAAGCTTCAGAGCCGCCGCCGCCAAGCTACGCTGTCGCCGTCGCGCTCGCGCCGCCGCTCATCACCATAGCTCCCGCACGCACGCCCAAGAATCACCTCGCCAAACTCCACCACGAGCATAGGGCAAAGCTTGCCTTTTCCTCCTCAATCATCATTGCCGGCAAGCCAAAAATCTAAAGCTTTTCGGTGATCGGTCGTATTGTTCTCGGTGTTCGTCATCTCCATCCCTAGGGTATTGTGCTACTCCCTCAATTTCATCGTTTATGCCTTTAAATTTGAGTAATTAGTTGAATTGATGCAATTAGAATTGACTGCCAATAATTAGTTGCATTAATTGCTAATTAGCTCAACCTAGATTGCAATTACTACCATGCATATTTGTTAATTGCAAACTCTAGGGTTTGTCTCTCGCATCTATTCTATAGTTAGATTTATCGTAAATTATTTGACTATACACTAGATGACTCGCACCTATCACATATAGTCGATGATCACTGTTGATTACATTGCTGTATTCGTTCAGTGATCATGTCCTTCATTCAGTGCTAGGATTTCTATTGTACATTCTTACCTAGCGGTGCTTTGCTGGTAGATTTATAAATAGGTTCTATGCTTATCATATCTATACCTACGTGCGTGCAGTGACAGCAGTCAGCAGCAGAGATGGCAGGGTCAGGACAAGACAAGGGCAAGGGTAAGATGCCTGAGAAGACCAAGAGCAAGAAAAGGACCAAGCTGGACCCAAAGTCAGAGAGGGCCAGGAGGGTTGCACCACACATAGAGGCCATGTAGGCTTCCCGCAGGACACCTGGATCACTGCTAATCACAGGTACATAGACAGACGACCAGGATCACAGGAGGAGCACCAGGCAGAGGACCACAGGGCCAGAGCTGCACACAGGGATCAGGTTGCCACCGTGGTCGTAGGGTACTCCAACTTCTCGTCAGGAGAGGTTGTCGAGACCTGCGGAGCAGGGATCCTCCAGGCAGTAGGAGGAGTCAGAGGAGGAGGAGGAGGAGGAGGAGTCAGACTCAGAGGAGAGCTCAGAGTCAGAGTCTGAGGAGACAGAGGAGGTTGAGGAGGAGGAGACTGAGCAAGTAGCACAGCCACAATAGCAGAGGACTGCTCACCGGGCAGGAGACCCACAGTGCACCTATGTAGTGTGCACGAGGAGGCTATAGAGACTGGTACAGGCAGCCAGGGAGACAAACATTCTTCTGGTTCCTACAAAGAACCTTAAGACACTTCGTCTAGTCCCCTTCGAGCAGTGGGTCCCAGTCCCCAGGGACCCTGCTACAGGAGAGAGGATTAGAGAGGGTCTGAGATGCTATCCTTCGCTAAAAGGCAAAGATAAGTTGTTTGTGCCGCAATAGTACACTACTTACCACTCCATGAGGAGGGCCACTGGGACAGACATGGAGCAGAATTTCACATACTTGCCCAGACTTGCAGAGTTGGTCACGGAGCCATAGAGATACAGAGAGGATATTGTGCTAGAGTTCTACACGACACTGTGGGTTGCCAGAGACTACTTAGAGATCTGGTTCTTATTCAGAGGGCAGCCACAGCGTGTGAGTAGGGGAGACCTGATAGCCAGCTTTGGACTCCTTGCTTTAGATTTTGAGCTGTATAGGAGTGCCTACCCGACCCTTGCTTCACCTTATAGACCACAGGGAGGGAAGCTACCTTCAAAGGACATGGTGTCGGTTGCTTTTCCACCACCACACACCCAAGGCTTTGAGAGAGGTCCTGCGAGACTCACCGCAGAGGCCAAGGTGTTTATAGCGATAGTCACCAGGACTATCATTCCCAGGTTTGGCTACAGAGAGGAGTTCACTCTACTTCACTAGTGGGCAGAAGCAGCTATTCTGAGGAGACAACCGTTTGACTTGGCTGATTTTGTTGATTGGTGAGATGGTGGAGGTTATTTCTGAGAGAGTAGGAGGACGTCACTTGGTCTATGCTCCGTACATTTGTTATCTATTGAGGAGGATGGGACTAGTGACGGAGGAGCAGTACAACACTTTCCCTGAGGTCACCACCAGCTACTCATCCAGAGTCCCCAAGGGTTCGCAGTCAGCCTCTAGTCAGTAGACAGGAGAGGAGGAGCAGGAGTCACCGCCAGTCACTCACGAGTAGGCAGCTCATCCAGAGACGGTGATTGCTGAGTCAGCCAGTACAGGAGCACCTCCCAGCCTACAGGTACATAGTCAGAGGACGCTATCACTATAGCAGCACTTGCAGGACGCCTGGGTGAGTTCATCCAGAGCACAGCTGAGGATAGACGTCAGATGATGGAGGTCATCAGGGGATAGGCAGAGCTTCAGAGACAACAGATGGCACTAGTGACCACCCTGATGACTCAGATGGCGGAGCTCACCAAAGGACAGACTGGCTAGTAGGCTAGAGCCCCTGTACTACCACAGTTCCAGCAGCTTCCGACCCAGGCAGGCCCCTTCATTGCTATGATGACAGCTCAGTCTAGTGGGTTGTCACACTTAGGGGTGTTACCGATAGGGGGAGTAGGACAGACTTGGTCTCCAGTGACTCAGCTCTCTCCCTTGTCAGGTTTCTCAGTCTCTGCGTTGTTCTCTTCACCTGCACAGTCTACAACTTCGCAGAGGACAACACCTACCACCTCCCAGCAGCAGCCACCAGTCAGGAGTCTGTTCTCAGAGATAGTACACACCACTCATGCAGACTCTCAACCAGCCCCAGAGTCAGTTATAGCTCCACCTTCCACTGCTACAGTCAGCACTCTCACACCTCAGGTAGCAGAGGATCTGGTCCGCCGAGGCTTCACTCAAGATGATGTGGATGATCTTGCTCTTCTTCAGGCGACTGCTGCTGAGGAGACATCCACAGTCCCACCAGCAGGGCAGGACAGAGGGTCTAAGTCACCTATAGACCTTGATTTCTTCAAGCAGATGGATGCCCAGGCGGGACAGGCTCAGGGAGCTTAGCATGATCTAGAGTGTGCTCTTCTTTCTTATTCCTCTTAGCTCTTGATGATGCTTGATTGAGTAGGACCTTGTGCATTTCTCTCTTATGCTTTTGAGGTTCCTCTCGATCGTAGTGTAGCTCTTTTAGCCTTGTTGTTCATTGATAAGATTAAGATAAGTAGTGGTTGTCATCAATCACCAAAAAGGGGGAGATTGTAAGCTTCATGACCATTGATGGCATCCCCAAGGTATGAATGTTTTGGTGATAGATGACAACTATGAAATTGTGGGCTAATATCTACATGAGTGAGATCTATGTAGGAATCATCTCTAAACTCTACTACAAATCATATGGATGATGGTTGCCTTGGCGATGGATGATAATGACTGCAAGCTTGGAGGCTTGTGAGCTTGATGGAGTCCAAGGGTTGATGGAGATGGATCAAAGCTAAGGACAAGCTATGGAGCAAGTGTTGGGAACACTTGTCTAGTTGTTAGGGCTTTGAGTCCATAGGAAAAACCGGACTATCAAGGAGGTCTAGGTCATTTCTCTTAGGTCATGTCTAGTCGATGATGTGCAAGATTGCTCAGTGAAATCACAGGCACTAGATGACAGTGGAAAAGCCAAGGAGCTGTTCGGAGAAGCCAGGAAACAAAGTCAAGTGAGGACGAGGAGTTTCAGCTTCTGGATGAAGTGACCGGATAGAGGGGTTAGTAGAGACTAGACAGTATGGTCACTAAGTGGACAGAGAGTTGTTTGCAAGGAATTTATCTATGCAGGGATCAATAGTGACCAGGCGGTCTGGTCAGCAGACCTGACGGTCTGGTCTGTATGGAGACGCGCTGAGACAGAGAGGAAGCAAATTGGGAGCTCTCTAGAATGGAGAGTGAAAGTCTGACCGGTCCGGTCAGCTAATCGGATAGTCCGATCAGTAGGAGATCAGTTGGGGCAGAGCCGTTGGTGTCGAGGATTGCAGTGACCGGACGGTCCGGTCAGTTGGCCCAAAAAGCTGATTTCATGGAGCAACAGCTAGTTGGAAGTTGGAAGCATATATAACTTCATTGTTGGGGTCTTGGAGACCACTCTTGGCCAGTTGAATTGCTTGGAGCATTTGGTGAGAGCCAAGAGGCAAAGAGGAGAGCACTAGGAGGAGATATTGCATATCTTGAGAGTGCTAGTGAGAGTAACATGGAGTGATCTTGCACATCTAAGGCTAGGTGTCCTTGAGGGTGTGATCTAGGTTGTTACTCTTGGTTTATGGTGAGATCTAGACCGGTTAGGTGTCGGTGATCAAGCATACCGTGATTGGTTGTGAAGGTCGTCACACGTTTGTACACGGTTTGAGCCCACAGGTGAAAGGGACATCGCTGGTAAGCGCTCGTGTCGGCTCGGGGAGTCCGGCAAGTTCTCGAGGAAGGCAAGCTTGTGCCTTGGTGGCAGCGATGACGTGCACTATGTCTTCACTCCGGAAGTGATTGCGGGCTCGTGGTTGAGAACTCTACATTGGTGGTGGGAGGGACCGGGACTCCGGCAGAAGTGGTCCAACGAGGAGTAGGGGAAGGCGCCGTCCTTCTAAGACCTCGGGAAAAAATCATGAGCATTTATTGACCCCCTATTTACTATTCCGCATTTGTGTGCTCTAGTAACTAGATTGAATTGTGGCTTGCATAGGCTAATGTGTTTTGCTTCCGCGCTTGCTATCATCATGAACACTAGCATGTGTAGGATCTTGGCCTACTAGACTTTTAGGTTGCAACGATTGCTAGGCTCTATAGTATAAATTGAAGTATTTGGATTCGTGAGCGGCTTACCGATTCACCCCCCCCCCCTTCTCGATACGCCTTCGGTCCTTACACCTGTTGTTGCATCAACCAGAAGATTTGCTATCAGCATCGGGTAGTCATCCTTCGGGGTGGCCCTATTCAATGGGCAAAAGCCAATACAAACTCTCAACTTGCCACACTTCTTGAAAACAGGCACAATATTTGAAGCCCACTCTGAATATCGGCAAGACCTAATGAACTTAGCATCGTATAACCTAGTAATCTCAACCTTGACATCATCATAAATCTTTGGATCGATTCTCCTTGGAGGTTGCTTATAAGTCCGATATCTAGGTTTCATAGGCAATTAATGTTCAACGATAGATCGACTCAGGCCGGACATCTCAGAATAATCCCAAGCAAAACAATCCCGGTACTCTTTTAATAATTTTATTAATTCAACTTTAAAATCTTCATTAAATTTCTTACTGATAAATATCGGCCTTAGTTTATCGCCATCTCCTATATCAACTTCCTATAGCTTATCGGCCGACATGAATCCTTTTCCCAACTTCCCATCTTTTGCAAACTCCATTGAGGTGCCTGTCAGAGAAACAATTTAGAATTTGACTGGTCCACTACCTCAAGACCCTGAGTAGTAATCTTGACATAATTTTCATCCCAAATTTTGCCAGATAAACATTCCATATCATCCGCATGCCATGGTACTAAATCGGTCGATGCAACATTGACGGTTTCATCGGTCGGGATTACCTCTACTTGATCGTCAATCGACTGTGCCAGAGACTGATGCATTATTGATGGAACACAACAGTTTGCATGTATCTAATCATGACCCAATAGAAGGCTGTAGGTTCCCTTTCCATCAATGATGAAGGAAGTAACCGGCAAAGTTTTACTGCTGATTGTGAGCCCCACATTTAAGACTCCCTTGGCTGCTGCAGTACAACCACCAAAATCCCTCAGAATCATAATAGTATCAATTAAATCATCTTTAGTTTTTGATGAGGATATCACTCCTATGGATACACACAACACTCCTCCAAATCTGGACTTGCAAGGTCCAATGACTAGAGCTCGTGCACGACGACTAAATTTAGAGGTGAGCTCGTTCCTACGTTCTTCGCTATATGTTACTTTTGAGAATGGTTTGCTACCTAATAATTATTTTATGATTAGAAACCATGGAGAGGACCAGGAGATGATGGGAGAAGGAGTTGGGAACGTGGAGGACCAGCAAGGGCTTGGAAGCCAAAGTGGAGGCCCAATCAAAACCAACTTCGAGTCTGTTTCGGGGCCCAGGACCAGTCTGTACTAAAACAGTCGCCCAGGACGCATACGGACTCGGATTTGGACGTTCTACATATACACGGAAAGATAAGGAGAAGACCTTTCCAATGCCGCCGGGCTCATGTCAAAATTCATCCGGAGTCATCGGATATCGTCAAAACAAGAGAGAGTCCAGAATCTGTGTCGGTGCTGCGTCGCCTATTTTTGGCCTTTGGGCTTTATATCTAGTTGAGCCCAATTAGGGGCGCGTCCAGAGGGTCTTGCACGACCCTAGGGTCTTTATATACAGCCGCCACCGCACCATTAGGGTTCGGGTTTTGCTTAGATCAATTCTGTTCATAAACAGTTTCGCCGTTCTTAGGTTTGTGAGACCCCAACTTCGAGAGTTTAATCATACATCTGCAATTGTGTTGCATTCTTCGTTGTTCTTGCTTGTGTTCTTGATTCGCAGGCAGGGATTAGCCTTCTCGGCGAGGTCAATCGTCTTTGGACGGTTGATAACCAGAGGAGACGTCGTGCTGTGATTGCGGGGTTTAGAACGTGCTGTTCTGAAGCCGGATCGATTTGTGTGTCGCCTCCGACCAAATCAACTTACCAAGAACCTTTCGGAAGATCGGGAACCCTTGTCCACATCAGTTTTCCCCAATTTTCTGGCAGTAGTGATCGGCATAATATTCACTGCAGCACCTCCATCGACCATCATTTTTCCCATCGGCATCCTATTGATGAACCCCTTGAGGTACAACGCCTTCAAGTGTCAATGTTTAGATTCATCTGGCCTATCAAACACTGCTTGCTATACATCAAATACCAACTATGGTGTATCCCCTTCATCAGCAATCAATTCTTCTCCTGATGGCATAAATTCTTGAGGCAACATCATTACCATGTCGACTATAGCACTTGGTACCTGTACTTGCGATTTCACTTTTGGCCTCTAGACCTTCTTTGGTGGCTGATCATCATCCTTATCATAATAGTATTTACCAGCCCTTATTTGCCTGCAACGCATTCTCTGAACCCTGCGCTTCTGCCTCTTAGAGAAAATGCCAGATGGACACCATTGATCAGCTTGTTCCTGTCCTTGTTGTATCTCTTTGTCGACTTCTTCATCGAAGTGAACTTCTTCTCCTATCTGACTCGAGGAGAACCTGACTCATTATAATTGACTTGAATTGGCTTTTACCGTGCCCCTCGAGTCAGGTTCTCCTGGATAGATACCTTCTATACCAACTAGGACAAGCTCTCAAACTCGGCCGAAGGAAACTTTTCCCTCAAAGGTGCAACTAAGCCATTGAAAGCTATTTCTGCCATCTGAGTATCAGTCAATTGCAAACTGAAACATTTACTGCGCACATCTCTGAACCTCTGCACATAATCATGCACAGACTCCCCAGCTTTCTGCCTCATGGAAATCAGATCAGACAACCTTATTTCTCTTGTTTCAGCAACGAAGTATTTATGAAATTTCTGTTCGAGGTCGGCCCAAGTAATAATGGAATTAGGGGGCAACAATGCGAACCACGAAAAAGCCAAACCTGACAATGATAACGAAAACAACCTGATCTTCAATGCTTCGGTAGCTCCTGCCTCTCCATATTGCACCGAAAACCGGCTAATACGCTCAACAGTGGTAGTATTGTCTTGTCCAGTAAACTTAGTAAATTATGGTGGTCTGTATCGACTCGACATAGGAATCAAGTCATAGATAGGAGGGTAAGAGGGTCGATACATATAAGTTTGCTGTGTTGGCTTTAACCCAAATTGTTCCCTCATTACTTCAGCAATCTTCACTGCCCAGTCATCGGTCGAAACATTGGTATTTGGAGTAGTCAATGCAGAACTAGATGCTGGCACTCACGGGGCTGTTTGTGAACCAAAATTGACAACAGTGTGCTAGCCTTCCAATTCCCCAGGCAATGCAGATGATGAAGGCATTCCGAACAGACTTGGTTCTATGTTCGGAGTTGTACCATATGTGACATTCGGCTCTGACGTCTCATGTCTGTAGAACTACAGCTATGTCTATGGAGTAGTTCTTTGCAATATTATCCTGTGAGGTGTTCTCTCCATTGTACTACTATCAGCATTCTTCGAGGGTAGAGTAGCTTCAGAAGTTGACGGCCCTAAACCCATAGCAGGATGTGTTTGAAGTAGCGCACCTAACCAGTCCAAGCTAAAAGCTTAAGCGATTGAGAATGGGCTACGGCGGCTTTATAGCTCAACACCCCCCTGCACACGCAGCCCACGTGGGCACAGACGGTTGTCGCTGGGGCACAACATGGGAAATGGGTGGCACAAGGAATGCAGGTCGAGGCTCAAACTCAAGACCTCGTAGCTTTGATACCATGAAGCAGCGCACCTAACCAGTCCAACCCAAAAGCTAAAGTGATTGAGAAGGGGCTAGGGCGGCTTTATAGTTCAACAGTGTTGTGCTCGCCTTTGGCTGCTGTGAACTAGGTGCCTCAATTGTAGGCCGAGGAATATTCCTATATGTTCGAAAATACATCGGCCCACATACTAGATCATCATATATACAGGCTTCAACGGTCTAAATAATCAAAACTCTCAGAGTATTGACCAACATAGGTGACTGATTTTAATCAATGCATGGTGAATAAACGAATGTATCATGTTGTTCAATGTAGCTTCATCAATCACCTCTATTGGCTTATTGGTAGTTGATTTCTCATTTTCGTCTTCAATCAAGGCAGCAAGAGGTAACTTTCCTTTCTGTATGATCTTGCCATGCTTGGTTTTGCTAAATGTACTCCATAAAATTCTTTCATACTCCGCAATCCTCTGATCAATTTGTGCTTTTATTTCATCACTCAGATCATCCTTGTAGACATTATGTTCTCTATCGTCAGATCTACGCCAACATCATGTTTTGGTGGAGGATTATTAGGGAGCTTAGGATCCTTTGGCATTCCAAGTTCAGACATGTTGTGAAGCTTAAAGTTCTTGGTCCTACCGGGCGTGCCACAAAACGTGTTAACACAAAAATCATACGCGTGACCTGGAAGATCTGCTTAGCTCTAGTGCAGGCTCAATATGAAAACTGAGGCGTGCCAGTCGATTTTCGCTGAAAATTGACAAAGCGACAAACGAACAAATCCATGGGTCACCGGCCCTGGACAGGCCAATGAAGAAAACCGATAATCACTGTTCGTAAAACCAACCGATACTATTATGAAAATAAAACATAAGAGAATATAAACTAATCGACTGATTATATTGGCTTATCAGACAATTTAATTAAATATGCAATTATAAATCATTAATACCAATAAAAAATTAGAACAAAAGGCCAGAGTCGATAAATCCATAGTATTCGTACAATAACTGGCCAGGTTGATACAATAGACTTAGTCGATAGAGCAGAGTCGATAAATCTACAAAAAAGGTGCATAAACTCGCTCTGTCGATGAAAGTAAGTCGATGGGCTAGAGTTGATAGAAATATAATAATCATGTACAGAACTCTGCCCATCGATAGGTGCTAAGTCGATAGATCTAATAGCTGGTATTGCAAATATGTCTCAAATTCACAGAGATAATTCTGTTAAACAAAAGGGGACAATCGACTTCTAATATGAAATAGGAAAAAAAACCATAAAATCGATCCAACCGTGATAACCTGTCGGCTAAACATCCCGATAGAACTCTATTGACTCTACCTATAAGCAGATCGAATCTAACCTTGTCAGCTCAGCAAGAAATCAAAGTCGATGCAGCCTTGCTGATTCAAACAGATCGAACTTAATCAAGATAGTGTTCAAACATGGCAAATAAAGCTACATTTAATTTAATTATAGACAGGATCGATCGAGTGACTTGAATAATAGATCTAAAACCCAGCTTATAAAACCTACAAAAATCGCATAAGATTGGACCTAACCAAGATGATAATGCAATTTAAGTCGATAATACAAACCACATAAAGACCTAATTACCGGGTAACTAGCAATTTCAAAGATAACAACTAGAATATCAACTTAATAATAAAGTACTAGCTGAAGTCGATGAAATTACCGAGGATGACTAATCCAAGTCTCTCGCCGAGATCGGAGCCGATGCAGCCCGCGAGAGACGAGAATCTCATCGAGAAAAGGTTTAGCGATGCGCTGAGTTGTATTGAACCAAAGTTTTATTTTTTCTATACACACCCTAATACATATTTATAACCCCATGCAAGGGATTCTGACCTGACTCGGTCAGTATTCTTAACAAACCGACTAAGTTAATTTCTAAACTAAATTTAAACTAAAAATAGACGAAGATAAAACAAACCTAATGGGCCCACTTTATTTCCTCCGGCCGTTGAATTCTGTGGACTCCGGCCGATTCTGACTCCACGCGGCTGATTACTAGGACCAATGAAATTTTGGTGCCAACATCCGCATACCTCACCTTTGAACACTCCTAGTTTGTTGAAATAGTGATTGAAGAAAATGAAGAACCACCAAATAAGGAATGACAGAAAAAAAATAAAGAACTCAGATGTGCATGTTGTCGTTTGTAAATCAGACGGGTGTGATGGACCCAACCAATCACTTGAGCACATAATTAAAGTCATTGCTCTCAAATTTCATGGGGCGGGGAGGGGATTCGAACGGCTGACCTCAGCGATTGTACACTTCCAAGCTATCTAATTGAGCTGCTACCCCGTCGTTGTTGACACACTACAGCATGAATCTTTTGTATAAGTTTCATACTGTTGAATTCCACCCCTTCTTCACAGCTCCTAGCTGGTTGAAGTAATGATTGAAGAAAATGAAGAATCACTAAATAAGGAAAGGTTGAAAAAAAATAAAGAGCTCAGATGTCTTTCATAGGGCAGCAAGGATCTTGTCATCGACGTCAAAACTCATGGTCTTCTCCACTTGGCCATTGTTCAACTACTCCGCATACTTTACCATTGAACACTCCTAGCTGGTGGAAGTAGTGATTGGTGAAAATGAAGAACCACCAAATAAGGAAAGGTTGAAAAAATAAAGAGGTCAGATGTGCATATTGTCGTCTGTAAAATCAGACGGGTGTGATGGACCCAACCAATCACTTGAGCACATAATTGAAGTCATTGCTCTCAAATTTCATGGGACGGGGAGGGGATTTGAATGGCTGACCTCAGCATCGTACACTTCCAAGCTAACCAAGAGTGCTGCTACCCCGTTGTTGTTGACACACTACAACATGAATCTTTTGTATAAGTTTCATATTGCTGAATTCCACCCCTTCTTTACAGCTCCTAGCTGGTTGAAGTAGTGATTGAAGAAAATGAAGAATCACTAAATAAGGAAAGGTTGAAAAAAATAAAGAGGTCAGATGTCTTCCGTAGGGCAGCAAGGATCTTGTCATCGAGGTCAAAACTCATGGTCTTCTCCACTTTTCCATTGTCCGACTACTCTGCATACCTCACCATTGAACACTCCTAGCTGGTTGAAGTAGTGATTGGTGAAAATGAAGAACCACCAAATAAGGAAAGGTTAAAAAAAATAAAGAGCTCAGATGTGCATGTTGTCGTCTGTAAATCAGACGAGTGTGATGGATCCAACCAATCACTTGAGCACATAATTAAAGTCATTGCTCTCAAAATTTACGGGGTGGGGAGGGGATTCGAACAGCCGACCTGATCGATCGTACGCTTCCAAGCTAACCAAGCGAGCTGCTACCCTATTGTTGTTGACATACTATAACATGTATCTCTTGTATAAGCTTCGTACTGCTGAATGCACTCCTTCTTGATAGCTCCTAGCTGGTTGAAGTAGTGATTGAAGAAAATGAACAATCACCAAGTAAGGAAAAGGTTCAAAAGAAATAAGGAGCTCAGATCTCTTCCATAGGGCAGAAAGGATCTTGTCGTCATGGTCGAAACTCATGGTCTCTTCTCCACTTGGCCATTGTTCGACTACTCCGCATACCTCACCTTTGAACACTTCTAGCTTGTTGAAGTAGTGATTGAAGAAAATGAAGAACCACCAAATAAGGACATGGTGAAAAAAATAAAGAGCTCAGATATGTAAGTTATCGTTTGTAAATCATACGAATGTGATGGACCCAACCAATCACTTGAGCACATAATTAAAGTCATTGCTCTCAAATTTCATGGGGTGGGGAGGGGATTTGAAGGGCTGACCTCAGCGATCGTATGCTTCCAAGCTAACCAAGCGAGCTGCTACCCCACCGTTGTTGACACACTACAACATGAATCTTTTATATAATTTTCGTACTGCTGAATTCCCTCTTTCTTCACAGCTCCATCAGCAACTAACATAGGTTGCATCTCTTGACACAAATGAAAAAAATTGCTCTCTTCGGACTTTTCAGTCTTCTTTCAGTCCCTGTTGCGACGTGCCGATTGGGGCAGCCAGCGATTGCGTCAACAAAAAAATGGCTTTTCCCCGGCGTGAAATAACCAAAAAAAACATAGTATGTGGCTGGTGCGGCACCCCCTGCTTATACAGTGACGCTCGCCGGCGCCTTCTCGAGGGCAGCCAGGATCTTGTCGTCGAGGTCGAAGGTCATGGCCTTGTCGCCGCGCCCGCTGCTCGCGTACTCGGCGTACCGCTCCTTGAGGTCCTCACGGAGGTTGGTCGTGCTCGTCCACCCCAGAACCTCCTTCGCCGCCCGCGGCTCCGCGTAGAAATGCTGCATTGCAGTTCACACAAAACAACCATATCTTAGTCACGATGTTGGTCCCTCCAATCTCATGGCGGAGCAGAGTATTACCATGTTGCGGAAGGGGAACGCCTTCTTGGCCTCGACGCGAATGGCAGCGGGGTCGTAGTGCACGATCTCGACGTCGGCGCCCGCGGCGGCGGCGCACAGCCTGGCCATCCCATCCAGCGTGACGGCGCGGTCGCTGACGCAGTTGAAGATCCTGCCGGCCGCCGCGCCGGGGCTCTCGACGGCGAGGGCCAGCATGGTGGCCAGGTCGCGCACGTGCGCGATGTTGGTCAGCTGCATGCCGTTGCCCGGGATCGGCACCGGCCGCTTCCGCACGATCCCTACAAATATATATCCACACACGCGCAAGGAGTGAACATTTTCTTTCTAGTACCCTGCTGCTGTGATGTTCTTAATTTGAAAGCGACGGTAATCGTCAGAGAGGAGAGGAGAGGAGAGGAGAAGGATAGTTGGCATTACTGTCGAAGAACCACTCCTCGCAATCCTTGTTGTTTCCCGAACCGATCATGTACTGCGGCCGGAACGCGGCCCAGCTGCCGAACTGCTCCGCGATGTACTTCTCCACGCCGACGTGCCCCGCGCTCTCCTTGACGGCGTCCTGCGTTGGCATTGGCATATCAATTATCAACCATGATCAACTCTGCTCGTACAGAGAAGAGCATTGCTGCTAATGGTGATCGACCGAACAGAGCAGATCATTCGGGAGCGTTAAATCATTATTCATTACCCCTTCGACGTGCGGCGGCTCGTCGGTGGGCTTGTAGATGCCGGCGCTGCTGATGAACAAGAACTGGCCCACACCGGTCTCCTTGGCCCAGTCCGCCACCGGCCTGCGCACACAACCAACGAATTACCAGTCACCCCGGCCTGTCGACAGAGCCAAACTATCACCAATCACTCAAAGTTTCAACAGTGAGCACTGCAGCCAATGCAAAAGCAGAGGTAAGTGTCGTACTTGACGGCGTCGAGGTCCTTGCCGTTGTTGTCGAGAACGACGTCGAACGACGCGCCGCCGACCGCAGCGCCCACGTCGGCCGGGTCACCCCACACCGTCTTCCCGCCGGCGCTCGTCAGCTCCTGGGTTGACCCACTGCACAGTCAGAGCCAGCACGTACTTCCGATCGAGCCGCCAGCTAGCGGAGCCACCGATTCAGCGGAGAGAAACAAAATCCAATGCGTGTGCTGTTAGTACTGTACCGAGAAGCGGGAGAAGGGCGGCTTCTTCATCTTGTCGGAGGCCTCGTCGCCGACGGTGAGCACCGTCACGGCGTGCCCGGCGGCGAGGAGCTCCTTGGCGAAGTAGAACCCGATCACGGCGTGCCCGCCGGCGTTGGTGTTCACGATCAGCACGCTCTTCTTAGTAGTCGCCTCCGCGCGCACCGTTAAGACCGCGGACCGGGCAGCCATTGCGGCGCGCCTCCTCGCCGCGACGCCGCGGGGGAAAGCGCGGAGGGAGGACGAGGACGACCACACCGACGGCCGCGGCACAGCGTACGAGGTGGAGAGACGGCTCGCACACGCGAAGGCCGCGGCCGTGGAGGCGGCAGTCGTGGCCATTGTTGGTGGCTGGGGATCGGAGCAGGAGGAGATGAGAGCAGGCAGTGATGGGTGGTGGACACAAGGGATAGGTGGCCTGGCCAACGCTAAACTTAACAGTACACCACGACTCAAACTTTTGATTCCGAAGGTACGCACACCACGACAAACGATCGGCGCCGGTGGGGTAGGTGGGTGGGCCCACAGTGGGAATGATCAGCGTGGCGTGAGGCCTCCGTCCGTGTGGAGTATCCGACGGCGCAAGCTGCCTTTTCTCGCGCTCGCGAGGGAGGCAGCACACGCCACGTACGACGTTAGATGACGCCACCGTGGCAACGGATGCTGGTCTCATTTCTTCTGACAGTGACCTTGTACTTCAATAGCATTTGTCTTCGAGTCCTCACGAATCTTCTTAATCGTTTGTACTTCCACCATGTTTTCGTGGCCACAAACGACATGAATAACAGAGTCTCTTTTAACAGCGGTGAGTGGGTTTTGGGGCACAGCATCCGCCGGCTGTCCCAGGCGACCCGCGGGCTGCCGGGGTACCCAAGAGAGAAGACATTTACCTGGGAAACGCAGGCTTTCGATGATGGCATTGGGTTTGTTGTCGTGTTAGTGTGAGACCCTCTAACAGCAGCAGGAAGTGGCTCTTTTCCGTGTACATGGAGCAGGCCGTGGTGTCTGTAGAAGAACAGAACACAGCTATTGTGGTGGTTAGTTGGGTTAACTAACTAGGATCGATTCTCACGGCATGTACAAGTAGTCACCGCGTATCTCAGCTAACGTTCCTTCGCATGCAGGCGTGATTAGCTCACACGATCAGCTGCTTGCTCCTGTATTTAATCTCATACTCGACATAAATACAATTGCGCATTGCTTGTACATTCTCTACTTGGTATCAGATGAAAGTCGATTCCTGTAATCCTCCTTCCGCTGCCTATCGCCATTCATGGCGACATCCCATTCTTCCTCCAGCTCCACTTTGGATGCCAACTTCTCCAATCCCTTTCTTCCACAGCCTTCTGAAAACATCAGCCACTAGCCGCATCGACTGTTGCCCTCCTCAACATCCACTCTCATGTGCCTGTCACCCTCGACTGGAATGAGCCCAATTTCAGGGAGTGGCATGCCTTCTTCGATCTCACGTTCAAAAAACTCGGCCTTATCAACTACATCGATGGCACCCTAGATGCCATGCTGATGTTCCACGACCCTGAGTAGCTTCAGATCGATTCATGCATCATCTCCTGGCTCTACTCCACCGTGACCAAGGAGATCATTGGCATGGTGCGAAAGTCCAAAGAGTCTGCATACAACGTCTGGCAAGCAATCTGCAACCTCTTCCTCGACAACTGCATGCAGCGTGCGGTCTACGCCCAACAAGAGTTCCATAGCCTCTACAAGGGTGTCATGACGGTGACTCGGTACTGTGGCTGCCTAAAGCAACTTGTGGACACCCTTGGCGATGTCGGCGCACCCGTCACTGATCAGGCCCTCGTCATCAACACCTTGCGCGGCCACAACTCCAAGTTTACCCAGGCGATCTCTGTTCTCACTGCCCAAATTCCCACCTCTAGATTTCCAGTACACATGTTCGTACTTGGTGCAGGATGAGAGATGGCAGAATCACACAGCCAAGAAGGAGGCTGCATCCGCCACCGCTCTTCTCGCTGTGAACACCAACAACAATAGCGGAAAATCCGCTGCTTCTGGCGCCCCGCCGGGATCCACAACTGGTGGCTCATCTGGCGGCGGCGGTCGCCAGAAAAAGTGGAAGGCAGGCGACAACAGAAACCGCGCATCGTCCGGCAACGGACCCATCATGCCGCGTCCACCTGCATCGACATCGGCGCCCCAGTGGGGCCCATCAATGCATGGACTGGCATTGTCCAGGCTTGGCCGCTGAACCAGGCTTGGCCGCTGAACCAGTGGCGCATGCCCAACGCCAGCCTCCTCGGTCCACGTCCCGATGCAGCTCCTCCTCATGCTCTCATGGCTGCCTCGCCGCCAATGTTCTTCCTCAACAGGTAAAGGCGTCCTTTACACATCATTGTTGGTAATGGAGCGCCTTTACCTGTTGATTACTCTGGTCATGTTTCTTTGCACACTGATTTTGCTCCTCTTAAACTCCAAAATGTTCTTATTTCACCACAACTAATCAAGAACTTGATATCAGTCCGAGCTCTTACCAAAGATAACTCAGTGTCTGTAGAATTTGATCCTTTTGGCTTTTCCATCAAGGACCTGCAGGCCAAGATAGTACTTATCCGGTGTGATTCTAGTGGCGACCTCAACCCGCTGCACGCCTCCACTCCATCATCGTCTGCAGGCCACAAGAACCTCCATGTCGTCCACAACACAGCTCTTTGGCATGCTCGTCTCGGCCATCCGGGGAGAGACTCTCTACGTCGCATTTTGAGCACCTTTAGCTTTTCTTGTGAGAAGTCTGACAAACATACGTGCAATGCTTGTCGTATCGGTAAGCACGTACACTTGCCATTTCCCACCTCAAATAATGTTGCTTCTTTCGCTTTTGAACTTTTACACTGCGATGTATGGACCTCTCCTATTATTAGCAATTCTGGATTCAAGTTCTACTTCGTTATCTTGGATGATTTCTCCCATTTTGCCTGGGCATTTCCATTGCGACACAAATCTGATGTTTTACCGACCATCATTTCCTTTCATGCCTTTGTTCGGACTCAGTTTCATTTACCAATTCGGAGTTTGCAAACTGATAATGGGAAGGACTTTGATAGCGCTGCTATGCGTTCGATTTTGTCCATGCAAGGCATTGTGCTCAGACTGACATGCCCATACACCTCGCCGCAGAACGGGGCGCACGGAATGTATTCTACGTACATTGAATGACAGCATGCGTGCGCTCTTATTTCATGCTGCAGTTCCGCCCTCGTTCTGGCCTCACGCGCTCGCAACAGCCACCTGCCTACTAAACCGCAAGTCATGCCACAAGCATGCTAGTGCCACTCCATATGAGTTGTCGTTCAACAGTCCACCTGATTATGAGCACCTACGTGTTTTTGGGTGCCTCTGTTACCCAAATATGGCCGCCACAGCTCCACATAAACTTGCGCCACACTCTGCACCATGCAGATTTCTTGGCTACCCTGTGCACACCAAGGGATACTACTGCTATAACCCAGAAACATGTAGGATTCTAACATCACGACATGTCACTTTCGATGAGTCGGTTTTCCCTTTCCAACAAGACAAGGTGCCCAACTATTCTACCGCTTCAAGCATGGTACCAGTTCAACAACCAGTACCTGTGCCAGCACTGACGCCGCGACGTGCGCGGCAGCATGCAGCGCACAAGCGCCTCACGCGGGAAGTGCACGACGAGGTGCGCTGATGAGAACATCACCCTTATGGATACACCCAGCACTCCGCCAACCAAAATACAAGTTCATGCGCGACAACTGAATTTACGGGTGAGCTTGTTCCTAATGATTCCTTTATGTGATTTTGAGAATAGATTGCTACCTAATGAATTAATTGTTGTTAGAAACCATGGAGATGATGATGAGATAGCTGGGGAGGTGATTGGAGACGTGATGGGCCAGCAAGGACGTCCAAGCCAAGGTGGAGGCCCAATCAAAACCGACTTCGAGTCTGTTTTGGAGCCCAGGACCAGTCTGCACTAAAACGGATGCCCAGGACGCATACGGACTCGGATTTGGACGTTCTATATATGCCTGGAAAGATAACGAAAAGCCCTTTCCAACCCAACTGGTCCCATATCAAAATTCGTCCTGAGTCGTCGGCAATCGCCGAAACAATTTGACTTCCAGAATCTATCCTTATGCTGTGACACCGTAATCGGTCTTTGGGCCATGTATGGAGTTGAGCCCACTTAGGGCTGCGTCCAGGGGGTCTTGCATGACCCTAGGGTCCTCATATACAGCCGCCGCCTCTTCATTACGGTTGGGGTTTTGCTTAGATCAATTCTGTTCATAAACAGTTTCGCCGTTCATCGGTTTGTGAGACCCCAACTTCGAGAGTTTAATCATACATCTGCAATTGTGTTGCATTCTTCGTTGTTCTTGCTTGTGTTCTTGATTCACAGGCAGGGATTAGCCTTCTCGGCGAGGTCAATCGTCTTTTGGACGGTTGATAACCAGAGGAGACGTCGTGCTGCGATTGCGGGGTTTAGAACGTGCTGTTCTGAAGCCGGATCGATTTGTGTGTCGCCTTCGATCAAATCAACTTACCAAGAACCTTTCGGAAGATCGGAAACCCTTGTCCACATCAAGTGATGAGGACATCACCCTTATGGATACACCCAGCACTCCGCCAACCAAAATACAAGTTCATGCGCGACAACTGAATTTACGGGTGAGCTTGTTCCTAATCATTCCTTTATGTGATTTTGAGAATAGATTGCTACCTAATGAATTAATTGTTGTTAGAAACCATGGAGATGATGATGAGATAGCTGGGGAGGTGATTGGAGACGTGATGGGCCAGCAAGGACGTCCAAGCCAAGGTGGAGGCCCAATCAAAACCGACTTCGAGTCTGTTTCGGAGCCCAGGACCAGTCTGCACTAAAACGGATGCCCAGGACGCATACGGACTCGGATTTGGACGTTCTATATATGCCTGGAAAGATAACGAAAAGCCCTTTCCAACCCAACTAGTCCCATGTCAAAATTCGTCCCGAGTCGTCGGCAATCGCTGAAACAATTTGACTTCCAGAATCTGTCCTTGTGCTGTGACACCGTAATCGGTCTTTGGGCCATGTATGGAGTTGAGCCCACTTAGGGTTGCGTCCAGGGGGTCTTGCACGACCCTAGGGTCCTCATATACAGCCGCCGCCTCTTCATTAGGGTTTGGGTTTTGCTTAGATCAATTCTGTTCATAAACAGTTTCGCCGTTCATCGGTTTGTGAGACCCCAACTTCGAGAGTTTAATCATACATCTGCAATTGTGTTGCATTCTTCGTTGTTCTTGCTTGTGTTCTTGATTCACAGGCAGGGATTAGCATTCTCGGCGAGGTCAATCATCTTTTGGACGGTTGATAACCAGAGGAGACGTCGTGCTGCGATTGCGGGGTTTAGAACGTGCTGTTGTGAAGCCGGATCGATTTGTGTGTCGCCTCCGACCAAATCAACTTACCAAGAACCTTTCGGAAGATCGGGAACCCTTGTCCACATCAAGTGGTATCAGAGCTTCAGGTACACCGTTAGGTTCGCCCTTATCCTCGTTATTTTTTTCAATCCTAGAGTCCAGAAAATTGCCCTATAAAAATATTTGTTCATCGTGTTTCCGCTGTCCTACACCCCCCTTGTGCTTTGTAATTTTCAGTTTAGTTTGCTTCTCTGAATTTTAGTCCCTACAAGGTCATTGTGTTGTTGGTCTAGCACTTGTTCTTTGGTCTTGTTTGAGTCGTGTGTGTCCTTGTTCATAGACAATCAAGAAAAAAAAATCAGATTGTTGCACACGTTGAAAGAATAGTACTGCTAGAATTGTTTACACTAAATATTTATTTAACATCTAGCCTTCTACTTTTTGTGTGCAAAAGAAACTTAGAGTGTTTTCTGTTGCATGTTGTTCCTTGAGTCAAGAGATCGCTGCACGTTGTTGCATATGAGAATTGTCGGTTCAGTTCTACATGTACATCTATTCCTTACATAAAGAGTGCAAAAAAGAAAGTTTAGGTTTTTCCTTTGTGCTATAAAGTACGCAACTCTTGCTGCAGTTCTATGTCAAAAAATTCATGAAAGAAGTAAAAGGCAAAGAGGTGCTGAAAAAAAATAAAAAGAAAAAGCCGCACCTATAACAAAAGAAAAAAACGAAAGGAGAAGAGAAAAAATTCAGAATTGCTTGCAGCCTTTGTGTCCTTTGTTGAGCCATTTGCTTGCTTGCTTGAACTAGGTCCGAGACAAGTTTAGGCCAGTGACATAGACTAGCTTGGGACTATTATTCAGTTTTGCAATTTCTGAATTGAAATTTTGCTAATCCTTGCTACTATAAATTGCCTACCTAGCTCCACCTATATCCTTCTGAATAGGCACAGAACTTTGGACCCTCGCAATCGTCGGATCACACTCTCCAAGGTATCCTATGTTTTGCTACTAAGAATCTTGTAAGAACTCAGTTAGGTGCTGTCATTTGCTTGTTGAGAGTTTCCACCGTGATCAAACAGTGGTGATAGGAAAATATACTCTTGTGTGTTTTCTTGCTTTCTATTAACAATGACAGGTTACAACACCGATGGTGATGAGTCGATGGTGTCAAATGAGGTTGATACAAGTGTTGTAGCACAACGAGTGTTTAGTTCTCAAATGGAGAAGGTAGAGCAAAATCAAATGAACAACTTGTTTCAGACTCACTTTGTTGTGAAGGATCGACGTTGTCGTGTCATCATTGATGGAGAGAGTAGCAACAACATCGCAAGCTTGGAATTGGTCGAGAAGCTCGGCTTGACCACACAGCCACACCCGTGTCCATACTACATCCAATGGGTAAATTCTTGTGGTAAGATAAAGGTAGATAAAATTGCACGCATTGAATTTTTTATTGGTTCTTATAAGGATTGTGCAGATTTTGATATAGTGCCTATGCAAGCGTGTCATTTGTTATTGAGTAAGCCTTGGATTTCTACAAATAATGCTTTGCACAATACCATTGCTAATACCTATTCATTTAAATACAATGGTAGAAGAGTTACTCTTAAACCTATGTCTGCTGCTGAAATTTTAGAAGAGGGTCAACAAAGATTTGAGAGAAGAAAGAATGAACCATTTAGGAAAGAATGGACTACTTCAAATGTTGCAACACTTACATCAAAATCTGAATTAGATGATGAACATATTTCCTTGCCTCTTGTTGCAACTAATACATTTCAGGTTCTACACAAAGAAGAGAATAGTGTGAAAGATGAAGAACATGTTGTTGTTTCAGCTAAGAGCTTTCTTGATGTGATGAATTGTTCCAACAATCTTGTTGTATTGGAACCTTGTCTTGATTTGTCTTTGCCATAAGTTAATTTATCTACTGATCCTTGTGATAAAGAGGAGTTGTGTGCCACTGCTTCACTTATACCTTTGCCACAACAAATGAACAAGATTGATGTTTTTGCTTATGATTCACCTACTAGTGCTGAAATAAAACATTTGATTTTAATAACATGTGAAAAGAATGAGCAGAAATTATTGGCTTCTCTAAATACTTTGGGTTATGGTGAATTTGATGTTCTTTGTGATCTAAATACCGTGGACAAGCAAATCTTTTCTCAAACTGAATTGCCTTTACTAACAAGAAACAAATTTTATGCTATAGGAAACTATGATCATAGAGGTGTAATTATGGTGCATAAAGTTTATATTTGCTCAAACATGAATACTCCTTGTGTTGTACAACCAAATGATGAACTAGAAAACTGCAATAACAATTACCATGTCATGTCATATTTTTCTAGTGTTTTTAAGATCAAACATTGTCTACCTTGTGATAAGAGTGAGAATGATGCTCATATTGCTGACCAAGTTTTCAAAGAGATTATTAATTTGCATGGAATGCCTTCTACTGTAAATTTTCATTGTGATGACAAATTTCATAATGCATATAAATATGAGTTGCATCCCAAGTTTGGGAATAGTTCCACAATTAATATTTCAGATTTGAGACCATACATGGGAGAAAGAGATGAGCTCGAGTCGAGGACGACACTAATTCAAAAGGGGGAGAATGATGAGAACATCACTCTTATGGATACACCCAGCACTCCGCCAACCAAAATACAAGTTCATGCGCGACAACTGAATTTACGGGTGAGCTTGTTCCTAATGATTCCTTTATGTGATTTTGAGAATAGATTGCTACCTAATGAATTAATTGTTGTTAGAAACCATGGAGATGATGATGAGATAGCTGGGGAGGTGATTGGAGACGTGATGGGCCAGCAAGGACGTCCAAGCCAAGGTGGAGGCCCAATCCAAACCGACTTCGAGTCTGTTTCGGAGCCCAGAACCAGTCTGCACTAAAACGGATGCCCAGGACGCATACGGACTCGGATTTGGACGTTCTATATATGCCTGGAAAGATAACGAAAAGCCCTTTCCAACCCAACTGGTCCCATGTGAAAATTCGTCCCGAGTCGTCCGCAATCGCCGAAACAATTTGACTTCCAGAATCTGTCCTTATGCTGTGACACCGTAATCGGTCTTTGTGTCATGTATGGAGTTGAGCCCACTTAGGGCTGCGTTCAGTGGGTCTTGCACGACCCTAGAGTCCTCATATACAGCCGCCACCTCTTCATTAGGGTTTGGGTTTTGCTTAGATCAATTCTGTTCATAAACAGTTTCGCCGTTCATCGGTTTGTGAGACCCCAACTTCGAGAGTTTAATCATACATCTGCAATTGTGTTGCATTCTTCGTTGTTCTTGCTTGTGTTCTTGATTCACAGGCAAGGATTAGCCTTCTCGGCAAGGTCAATCGTCTTTTGGACGGTTGATAACCAGAGGAGACGTCGTGCTGCGATTGCGGGGTTTAGAACGTGCTGTTCTGAAGCCGGATCGATTTGTGTGTCGCCTCCGACCAAATCAACTTACCAAGAACCTTTCGGAAGATCGGGAACCCTTGTCCACATCATGCGCCACCAGCAGCACCTGCGATGGCTACATCAGACGCGGCACCTGCATCATTGGCCGTGCTGCATCCCTCAGAGATAGAACTACAGACCGGCGAATCCACATCAGCGATGCCTTCGCCGGTTGCGGCTCCCGACAACACTGCGGACACGGCTGCCTTACCAGGCACAACACTGCCTCCGCCACTGCCGTCACCTCTACCGCTGCCTCCGAGACATCAGATGATCACCCGAGCCAAGGGCGGCATTGTTCTCCCTAAGAAGAAGTATGCGCAGGTCGCCACGGTTTCCCCACCTGCTGCGCCGTCATCCGTTCGCGCCGCCATGCGTGACCCAGCGTGGCAATTGCAATGAAAGAAAAATTTGATGCTCTGGAATCCAATCGGACATGGACTCTGGTGCCGCGACTGCCGGGTGTCAATGTCATCTCTGGGAAATGGATCTTCCACAACAAACTCAACCCCGATGGCACTTTGTATTGGCGTAAAGCACGTTCGGTCGTTCGAGGGTTCTCGCAGCGTGCCGATGCGGACTTTACACATACCTTCTCCCTAGTGGTGAAGCCAGCGATGATCAGGACAGTTCTACATTTGGCGGCAAGTCGCGATTGACCGGTGCACCAACTCGACATCAAGAATGCGTTTTTGCTTGGCAAGCTTGTTGAACACGTTTACTGCCATCAACCAGCAGGCTTCATCGACGAGGCCAAGCCAAACCATGTGTGCCTCTTGCTAAAATCGTTATATGGTTTGAAACAAGCGCCGCGCGCGTGGTTTGATACGTTTGATGTCCATCTTCGCAGCCTTGGTTTCGTGTCAACTGGCTCCGACAGTCAGTTCGTTGTTCGTGTTCAAGAATGGCCCAGACTTGGTGTATCTACTACTATACGTCGACGACATAATCCTTATTGCATCAAGTCAATGGCTACTGCAACACATCATCGACAAGCTTCAGTCTGTCTTTGCCATGAAAAACCTTGGCCCTATTCATTTTTTCCTGGGTGTGCCAGTGTCCAGAACCAAGGATTGTTTCTTCTTGACGCAGTCACAATATGCCGAGGAAATACTGGATCGTGCCAGGATGACAAATTGCAAGCCAGCATCAACTCCTGCCGACACCAAGCCAAAAGTCTCAGCTCATGATGGTGAACTCACCAACGACGCTCCATTCTACCGTAGCATCACCGGAGCCTTGCAGTACTTGACACTCACTAGACCTAATGTTGCTTACGCCATGAATCAAGCATGTCTGCATATGCATGCACCACGGGATGCTCACTGGGCACTGGTGAAAAGAATTCTTCGCTACCTACGCGGGACGATCGACCACTGTCGAGACTTGATCTCGGCAATATATTTATAGGGCTACGTTGAGACTAAGAACTATGATGGTTGCAAAAGACACCAAGTTATATAGGTTCGGACCCTCTCGATGAGAGTAAAGACCCTACGTCCTGTGTTCTGTGGTTTGTATTGCTTATAACTTCGTGTCCCCCGTAGAGGGTTCCCTGCCACCTTATATATCCGGTCGGCAGGGGTACATAAAGAGTCCTACTCGTAGTCTACAAGGATTACATAGAAAGTCTATCTCTAATTGTCTTGTGCTCCAAGTCAACTCGGTCGGTTCCTTTATTTGTGAGATACCCGGTCGGTCGCTGACTTAGGCATATCTATGGATACCCGGAAGGTAAGTATTCCACAACAGCCCCAAAGTGCTTTCTAATTTTGAGCTGTGACTTGCTGAGTGATCTTCAATATTGATGCAAACAGGTCATAAATTAGGAAGATCTCTTGATTGAAGTTCTTGATCGATCCCGAAGATTAACAAATAATGCAAGAGTCTAATAATGTTAGCTCTTAACATTTTGTTCTATAATTTCAACTCAAACCATCAAGCTCGAGCTGATAATCCTCTGATCATCAAACCAAAGGATCAGTCTACATGACATCAATCATGCCGACTGATTTAAAGTTATGCTGAGTGATTTACACTCTTATCCGAATAATTTATTGACTCAAGATTCCATGACATCAATCATGTTGTAGTCTATAAACAAACTTATATGACATCAATCATACTATAACAATAAGCTAAATGATATCATTCATAATATTGCCTTCCCATAAGAAATTATTACTCGGATTAAAACAAGCTCAACATTGGTAATTACTTACTGCTTTCAATCCATAAGGTACCGGTGAACTTGAACCCATACGACCATCAAGTCCTCTTGCTATATGATCATCAAATCACATAGATATGGGTAGTATTTTTAAAATGGATATTCCACTGCTTCTCATCAAAGAAGCCCCCGAGATCAAGTTCCCAAGGTTTATTGCATTAATTCTTTTTAAAGTGTAATACCTCATCATTTTTTATAGGCAGAAAAAGCCTGGCACTGTACGGCCCACCAAAGCCCATGGGGACCTCAAAGACTAGATCAAAAAGGCAAAGGTATAAAAGGGGAGAGGGCTGTTGACTCCAAGTCCATGCCGCCATTTCGCTTGCAGCGCTTCATCATCCTTGCACCTCCCCTGCTCCCACAACTCCTCTGCTTTAAAGCTAGGGTCGGCCATTTTCCTCCCGTCGCCACAGATCTTCACCGTCAGCAATCTCCGAGCTCCTGCTAGGGTTAGCTCCCTACCTCCGGATCCAGTGTGCCACCTCTTCATCGATAATGCCTCGCAAGTTGTCCAAGCAGGCCGCTACCGCCGAATTATCTTCCTCGGAGTTGGAGATCCCGGAACAACTACGAGAGTTCTCCAAGAACAGCCTCACCACCTGTTGACGGCTGTTAAGTACCATTTTTAACCGTCAACTATACTCAAATAAAGGAGAATTTGGCATTTCATACACGCATGCTTTAGCACAATAATATAGTTCCACTTGTACTTGGAGAACTTTGTGCATGCAGGAGGAAATGTGAAGGAAACACCTCAAAAGGCAAGAAAACACACTTTCGACCAATCAGAGAGTGCCACATGGACGTCACACGGATTGAAGGGCCCATTTTCAGCACTTAACCGACGTAACTCCCTGTAATACCGCGCAAACCGACGTCAGGGCCCACAGGACAGCCACCTGGAGAAAGCACAGGCCAGGAGAGGCCACCCCCAGGTCGGCCGACCTGGTCAGGTCGGCCGACCCGGCCGGGCGCCCTCTCCGCCTGGGCTTCCACGTGTTGGCTCCTCCGCGACTCCTGATGACGGTTTGAGATGCCTTCCGTGGCGGTTACTCTCCCTTGCCGACCTATTGAGGCTATAAATAGGAGGGTGTGCCTTCACACTCAACACACACCACAAGAAGCATTTCTCTCTTGCTAGTAGTAGTTCTTGGAGTTTTAGTGGAGTTAGGCTGAGTCTAGAGCTCTCTAGTCCCAAGTCTTCACTTGGAATTGGTATGGCTCTTGTATCTTTTCCCTTTTGTAAGACTTTGCTCTTATCAATATATATATATTTTCTATATAGTTGTGCTTGGGTCATGAGTTTCTTGTTTGATATTGTGATCCATATATGTGATAGTATAGTCTACTTGTGTGATAGTAGTTTATATTTATTATACTACTATTGTCATGCTAGTTATATACCGTCACTATAGTCTAGTTTATATGTTATAGTCTCTATGCTTAGTTTTAGCTGATAAAGTATAGCATGGGTTTGGTGATCGTATTCGTACGGTAGCTCTGCCTCGTTAATAGTAATCGCGGAGGGGCAGAGTGCTCTTTGGTCATGCAAGTATGGTACTTGGGTGACTGATTTGCATCAATTATTCGTTAGTCTACTGGTTCGTTGAGGTAGGCGGCAGGTGGTGACAGCCCTGTCCGTCCTTTGAAATCCTCCCCGCTAGGCTAGTGCGTAGGCTCTTGGCGGAAGTCGCCTGTGGATGCAGGGGTAAGTCCGTGCCTGAAGTGCTATACTATTGACTGCTGAACCTGAGTGTGGGTCTGTATGTATTCTACTTAGGCTATGCAACTGTATAGGAATGTATAGTAGGAGTAGCTTAGCCTAGTCTTTTCTCCACTAGACTTTATTTATTTAGTAGGAATCTTCTGTGTGTGTCACACTACCCGGTTATTATCATATACCCGCCTGTCTTGGTTAGATATCCTTGCTAATTGTTAACATGATCTTATATGTTAGTAATGCTTCTTGATCATAACCTTCCTTTGGGATAAACAAATACGATACCCTGAATACTTCCGGGTGAAATGCTACAGCGGTATTCTCCGTGCGCTTGCGGATTTTACCTACTTGACTCTGGGACATATTAGTGAACCGTTTCTGGCCCCGTGCCGGGAATGATTTATTAATATGGCTTAGCAAAAGTCAACAAGCATTTCTGGCGCCGTTGCCGGGGAAGGCGTATGATTTAAGAAAAATTACTAATGTATATAGTAGTGTTGCAATTATTAAGGCTATCTCCTAAGCAGGTTAACCTTGCTTTGTTTTCTGCATTTTGTATGAAAACAGGGTAGTGTATGACTGGTTTCGACTTGCCGACAAACTTCACTGAAGATCCTGAGTCACTCCTGAGAAGGACACGAGCTAGGCTCACCCCTCCTCGTAAGGAGACTCGGCCAATCGAACCTGTCATTCCCGCACCATCAAGCTCTGAGCAAATGGCCGACAAGACCCTCCGCAAGTTCTCCGCTCCCTCCGTTGCCAACATCCCTACGGGACCAGCTGGCAATGTGGGAGATGCGAACTTCGAGATCAAGACCGGTCTCATCACCATGGTGCAGGCTAGCCCATTCTGTGGGAAAGCCAATGAGGACGCTAGTGCTCATCTCCAGCAATTCCTGGAGATTTGCAACACGTTCAAAATGAAGGACGTCACCCCCGACGCTGTTCGCCTTCGACTGTTCCCGTTCTCTCTCCTTGGGAGAGCGAGACAGTGGTTCTACGCAAACCCTGAAGCTGTGAACACTTGGGAGAAGTGTTCAGCTGCGTTCCTTGCAAAGTTCTTCCCGCTGGGCAAGACCAATGCCCTCCGCGGAAGGATCTCAAGCTTCTAGCAGGAGTCGAAGGAGTCGATTCCTGAGGCATGGGAGAGGCTCCAGGAGTACATCCTGGCATGTCCCCACCACGGGATGGATGATTGGCTGATCATCCAGAACTTCTACAACGGGCTTACTCCGTCGGCCCGCGACCACCTCGACGCTGCTGCTGGTGGAGCCTTCTTCTCGCTCACTGTGAGCAAGGCAAAAGATTTGATCGAGAAGATGGTGTCCAACCAAGGTTGGAATGAAGAGCGCCTCCAACCTCGCCAGCGAGGCATGCACTCCGTCAAGGAGGTTGACATGCTCGCCGCCAAGATTGACCTTCTCATGAAGAAGATGGACGACCAAGCCAATGGAGAAGTGAAAGCCCTAGACGCTCGTATGACTTGCGAGGTCTGTGGCAACACGGGACACTCGGGCAATGATTGCCCTGAGACCCGTGAGGACGCAATGTTCATGGGCAACAACAACAACAACGGCTACCGTCCACAAGGAGGTCAAAGTTGGGGTCCACCACGTCCCAACTACCAAAGAGGTAACTCTGGCAACTTCTCTGGTTTTAATTCCGGTTATAATCAGCCCTCCTTGAAAGATCTTGTGCTTGGTCAAGCTAAGGTTAATGATAACATCAGTAAAAAGCTTGCCACCACTGATAGGACTCTTGAGAGCATCCACACTAAGATAGAGGGTGTTTCCTCTGCTCTCAAGAATCAGCTGAGCTTTAATAAAATGATAGAAACCCAATTAGCTCAGTTAGCTGCTGCTGTTCCTACTGCTGAGTCGGGGAAAATCCCGGGGCAACCCGAGACCCCCTTAGAAAATGTTAATGCGGTTACCACGAGAGGAGGTAAGTCCACTCGGGATCCGCCATACCCTAACCATGCAAGAAAGGACACATCAGCTGAGAAGCCGGCAGAAGAAGAAGAACTGCCGCCCAGGAAAACGGCCCCACATGAGTTCTATGACACGAACCTCATGCCGTTTCCTGAAAGAAGAAGGAAGCCCACCGTGGACGAGCAGTTCACATGCTTTGTTGAGGTAATCCTGAAGCTGCACATCAACGTGCCCTTGCTGGATGCGATACAAGTACCCACGTACGCTCGCTACCTCAAGGATCTTATCAGCAACAAGCGCCCACTACCGACCACAGAAATTGTCAAGCTGACGGAAGAGTGTAGCGCTGCTATACTCAACCGGCTTCCTGAGAAGAAGAAAGATCCAGGGTGTCCCACGATCACCTGCTCGATCGGGACACAGAACTTCGACCATGCCTTATGTGATCTTGGGGCAAGTGTGAGCGTCATGCCGAAGGATGTCCTCGACAAGCTCAACTACACCACACTATCCCCCACGCCGATGCAGCTGCAGCTGGCCGATTCAACGGTCCGCTATCCGGCAGGGATCGCCGAAGATATTCCGGTGAAAATCCGGGATTGCTTCATCCCCGTCGACTTCGTAGTGCTTGATATGGACGTCGGGAAGAGCACACCGCTCATCCTGGGACGCCCATTTCTCAGCACTGCGGATGCTCGCATCGATGTAGGAGCCGGAGAAATCCGCTTCCACATCAATGGCAAGGAGGAGAAGTTTGACTTTTGGCCACGGAAAGAACAGTGCAACATGATCCGTATCAAGTACGGGCCGAACCCAAGCAACATCAAGGAAGTGGAGGTCACTCCGCCAAAGAAGGACAGCCTCATCACATTCATGAAGAACTTCCTTGAGAAGGAAAAGGTTGCACAGCAACAACTGATGAAGGCAAGGAGGCAAAGGTCACACATTAAGCAACAGCCTCCGAAGTCCACAAGGCAGCAACCTCCGAGGTCTGCAAAGAAACAGGCTGTGAAGCCTGCAAAACCGCAGCCTCCGAAGCCCGAGAAGCCACCGACCGCAACAAAGACCAAGAAGGTGTGGCGAATGAAACAAGAAGCATCATCCGTGTCTTCATCTCCGGGACCGGAGAACGCTTCATCGAGCTGAACGCCGGAGAAAAGTCCCGCTCGTCGGACTTTAAAAGGTGAGTCCTCGCCGGGAGGTTAAACCGGTAGTTATCCATATTTGCTCTTTTAATTGCATATTTGCTTTCCACCACATTTCGATTTTTCCCGACCACTGCATTTCTGCATTTTTGAATTTTTCCAGCCACCTTGGAATTTTTCAAAACTCATTTGCATTTTTGAAAATTTAGAAAATAGGTTTTTGGGCTTTCCATTTTGAAAAGATTTTTTGTCGAGCTTTTTGAGCAAAAAGGCAGCAGGGGACAAATCCCCTAGCCGTTGGGGAACACATAGGAAAAAGGGGGCTGCCAGGAGGCCCACCTGCCAGGTCGGCCGACCTGGTGGGGTCGGCCGACCCCCTGGCCCCACCTTTTCCTGTGCTCCTTTCTCCCAACGGCTATATGGCCGTTGCTCTGTACCTTTCTAACGGCCATCTTGCTTCCTTGGCTATAAAAACCGCCCAGGAGGAGGAGCTTCACCATTCCAAGCTCATCTTTCACTCCCCTCCTTTGCTCACTTGTTGCTCTCCCAAAATTTCGTGTTCTTCAACTTTACTACAGCCCCAAAAACCCAAAAAAAAATATTTCCCCTCTGTTTTAGTGCATTTGCAAGTTGTTGTGAGAAGAAAACCAATTTCGGAGAAGCTCGGGTTTGTCGTTTTCACTAACGCTCACCCGAACACTTGTTCGATCTTGTTTTTATTCTTGTCTTGTGTTTGTTCTTGTGTGCAGCCATGTTCAACCAAATGAAGCAAGTCGCCGGAATCAAGCGGAGAAAAAGCACTCGTGCAAGCACGAGTCAAGCATCCTCCGTCAATTTCAGCGACAACCAATTCCGCCAGCTGAACGCGATGATGGCTCAGAATCAGAGCAATTGGGATGCCTTCTTCCGCTCCCAAGGCTACGACCCGAACCAGCAGATATGAGCAAGAACAAGCTTGGGGGAGGACCCCCCTTCTCACGGTAACTTGTATCTTTCCCCTTCCCTTTATTTCTTGCATTTGCTAAATCTGAAAAACCATAAAAATTTGCAAAACATAAAAAGAACAAAAATATTTCCCTTTTTCATGCGCGGTATGAATGTGTATAATTTTCCTATGTTGAGATGATGAATAGTTGCTCTGTCCTTTATTCCTCTCTAAAGCTAGTTTACAACTTAGTACTCTCTCAAGAGTTAGGTTTGTTGGTAAATCTTGCCTTGAACTTGAATCTTGTGGGTAGCATATGCATTCTCTAGTTCTAAGTTGTTGAGAGGTATGATATGATAGATAGGGCTGCTATGATCTTGCTCAACGTAAAGTTTGAATTCCGGAGTTTTATTTTTCAAAATGACAAATTGATAAGTTCCTCAATGATGAAATTCCCACCACAGCCATATGTAGTGTTTACATTTGAAAACCTTTACACATATGCTGCTTGTTTCACATTGAGCTTAGTCAAAATTGTTGTGACCCTAGTAGAACTCTTTTCATGCTTTCTTGATCAAGATCATATACACACATCCACCGCCATGAGCTATCCTTCTAAATCAAGAAGATAGCATCCACCATATCCACCATATCCACCGTGAGCTATTCTTCTACACCGGAAGAAAGCCACTATCCATCCATCCATCCAAAGAAACACTCCATATATCCATTACAAAATTCCTCTCTCAAAGTATTCATTGCAAACTAGGACTATGGCTATGCAAAAAGAAAAAAAAATGCTCAAAAAAGAGAGCAAGCAAAAGATAGCCATAGCCTAGAAACTCCAAAAGAGAGAAGGAAAATTCAAAAAGGAGTTATTTCTTCCCATCCACCATTCCTCCGTTCTCCCACACACTTGCACATCTTGATCAAGATTGTTTGAATTGATGTTTTTCTTGGATCCGGTCTTTTGACATAGCAATATTATGTGAACATGAGTGCCTCATATATCCCTACCTTGAGCTCCACATAAAGCCTTATTTAGAAGTAGGTGATTATAGGCAACACTTTGCCTTGGTGAGGAATCATACACATATTGAGTGATCCGAGAGAATCATTTGAGGAACTTGGTTTTTATTTTCAAAATCTTTTGAAAACCTCCGGAATAACATAGCGGAATCTAGAGCAAGTGATTGGTGCCCTGCAATTGTTCTATCTCTCAACCGCCCAAGACAATGAGGTGTAAAAGCCCCATGGATCGAGGTAAATGGGTAAGTTATGTGCCAACATATTTAATTCTAGGAAGAGTACCTTGTTGTGCGCATAGTATTATTGAGGAGTAGGACATTGTAGCAACTCCTGATCAACAACTTAAGTTTATCTTTGCTTCGGGACGAGCAAAGGGTAAGCTTGGGGGAGTTTGTTGACGGCTGTTAAGTACCATTTTTAACCGTCAACTATACTCAAATAAAGGAGAATTTGGCATTTCATACACGCATGCTTTAGCACAATAATATAGTTCCACTTGTACTTGGAGAACTTTGTGCATGCAGGAGGAAATGTGAAGGAAACACCTCAAAAGGCAAGAAAACACACTTTCGACCAATCAGAGAGTGCCACATGGACGTCACACGGATTGAAGGGCCCATTTTCAGCACTTAACCGATGTAACTCCCTGTAATACCGCGCAAACCGACGTCAGGGCCCACAGGACAGCCACCTGGAGAAAGCACAGGCCAGGAGAGGCCACCCCCAGGTCGGCCGACCTGGTCAGGTCGGCCGACCCGGCCGGGCGCCCTCTCCGCCTGGGCTTCCACGTGTTGGCTCCTCCGCGACTCCTGATGACGGTTTGAGATGCCTTCCGTGGCGGTTACTCTCCCTTGCCGACCTATTGAGGCTATAAATAGGAGGGTGTGCCTTCACACTCAACACACACCACAAGAAGCATTTCTCTCTTGCTAGTAGTAGTTCTTGGAGTTTTAGTGGAGTTAGGCTGAGTCTAGAGCTCTCTAGTCCCAAGTCTTCACTTGGAATTGGTATGGCTCTTGTATCTTTTCCCTTTTGTAAGACTTTGCTCTTATCAATATATATATATATTCTATATAGTTGTGCTTGGGTCAGGAGTTTCTTGTTTGATATTGTGATCCATATATGTGATAGTATAGTCTACTTGTGTGATAGTAGTTTATATTTATTATACTACTATTGTCATGCTAGTTATATACCGTCACTATAGTCTAGTTTATATGTTATAGTCTCTATGCTTAGTTTTAGCTGATAAAGTATAGCATGGGTTTGGTGATCGTATTCGTACGGTAGCTCTGCCTCGTTAATAGTAATCGCGGAGGGGCAGAGTGCTCTTTGGTCATGCAAGTATGGTACTTGGATGACTGATTTGCATCAATTATTCGTTAGTCTACTGGTTCGTTGAGGTAGGCGGCAGGTGGTGACAGCCCTGTCCGTCCTTTGAAATCCTCCCCGCTAGGCTAGTGCGTAGGCTCTTGGCGGAAGTCGCCTGTGGATGCAGGGGTAAGTCCGTGCCTGAAGTGCTATACTATTGACTGCTGAACCTGAGTGTGGGTCTGTATGTATTCTACTTAGGCTATGCAACTGTATAGGAATGTATAGTAGGAGTAGCTTAGCCTAGTCTTTTCTCCACTAGACTTTATTTATTTAGTAGGAATCTTCTGTGTGTGTCACACTACCCGGTTATTATCATGTACCCGCCTGTCTTGGTTAGATATCCTTGCTAATTGTTAACATGATCTTATATGTTAGTAATGCTTCTTGATCATAACCTTCCTTTGGGATAAACAAATACGATACCCTGAATACTTCCGGGTGAAATGCTACAGCGGTATTCTCCGTGCGCTTGCGGATTTTACCTACTTGACTCTGGGACATATTAGTGAACCGTTTCTGGCCCCGTGCCGGGAATGATTTATTAATATGGCTTAGCAAAAGTCAACACCACCACTGATCTAAACTCAATGGTGATGGACGGCATCCTCCTGGAACAGGCGCGCATAGATTGGAAGGTACCAAAGGAAACTCGCCCCCTCCCAATCCATAAGCAGATTGTAGTTTTTCGCTCTTTTTTCAAGCATGGTTTTGGAGTTCCCTGTTGCAGCTTCCTGTGCGGGCTCCTCTTCTTCTATGGGATTAAGCTCGTCAACCTCAATGCCACCTCCATTCTTCATATTGCCATCTTCGTGCATCTATGCGAAGCCTTTCTGGGCGTTTTGCCCAGTTTCACTTTATTCTGCCATCTCTTCGTCCTCCGACCGCTGTCAACTAAGAAAAATCAAGTCGCCATTGGTGGAGTTGGCTTTCAGTTGCGCAAGAAAGAGGTGTATATTAGTGTGCCGCTGAACACCGGAACTAAGAACTAGAGTGATGAGTGGTTCTACTGTGACAATCCTCCCCCTGCTCTTGCTGATTTCTCTGGTGCGAAAGCCACTCTTCAAACGCAGTGGTCAGAGAGACCGAACCCGACTGACCCCTAGGTGGTCACTCTGCTAGGGAAAATTGCGGGGCCAAAGAATGATGGGGTTGATGGCATTACTATAGCGAAGAGCTTCATAGTTCACCGAGTGCAACTCTTGAAGCAGCAGAGCCACCCCACCTAGAAATATGCCTCTGATGACGAAACGAGGGAAGTGCCTGATCCGTCGAACTCCTCTCTACGCCGGTCGCGGCTATCGAAGATGTTTGAAGGAGACATTATTTAGGATCATTTCTTAATCACAAAGGCATACAATGTGGGCACTCTGCGGGCCTGAGTAAGCTTCAATCATTTTAAGTGTTTCTGATGTTCTTGTCGACAGGTTGATCACAACATTTGATATCTTCATACTTCTGTAGGTTTTGGGCACTTTTGTGTCACACCCTCCACTCCATTCAAATGATTTCGAGGGACCGGACAGGAGACATTATTTAGGATCATTTCTTAATCACAAAGGCATACAATGTGGGCACTCTGCGGGCCTGAGTAAGCTTCAATCATTTTAAGTGTTTCTGATGTTCTTGTCGACAGGTTGATCACAACATTTGATATCTTCATACTTCTGTAGGTTTTGGGCACTTTTGTGTCACACCCTCCACTCCATTCAAATGATTTCGAGGGACCGGACTATGTGGAGAAGCCATTGTAGACTGGTACTGTTGGTTCAAGCTCATCAGTGATCGCGCGGCCGACCACCGGGGCAGCCGCAAGCATCTTTACCTCATCTCCCGTCAACTTGCCATCCCCAAGACGACGAGTGAAACAGACTGCCCATCATCATCGGCAATACGTGGGAGACAATGGTGACGAGAAAGAGGAGCTCCCCCAAGAAGCCAGTCTACCAACCCCTGCACACTCCGACCGACCATCAAGCCAGTGGGAACCCCGAGCAAAACGGCGAGTGATGCAGGAGCGGCGAAGAAGACCAATGAAATCGGCAAATCTTCCCTGAAGAGGAAGGAGACTGACTCGCAGACCACCTCTTCAAAGAAGAGAGTCTGCTGAATCAAAATCAAACAAGCCTCTAGGTAAACTTCTTTGCGTTTTTGATTCTTCAAACTTGTAGTCAATATCCATATTTTAATCTTTAATGTTATGCTCTTCGGTGGTTACAGCGGTCAGTTGAGTGATGCTTAGAGCGCCCAAGGGTCTGAAGACACCCGGTCAGCTCCTACTCCTCGTCCGACTGACTTACCTCGGCCAGTTTGCACGCCGTCAAGTGCACCGACCGAGCTGAGGAAGTCACCCAAAGCTTCAGCACCTACACCGATGCCAGCGCTGACACCTCAGACTGTCAATCCTTCCCTAACCGGCGTTTCTTCCCTTCTCAACAAGGGTAAGGCCGTGTTGGTCGAGGATTCATTGGGTCGGCCTGAAGCTGAAGATATGGAGATCATCCATCAACACCGAGAGGCCAACAAGGTACATCAATACCAAGTTTTTATTTCTTGAATTAGTCTTTTGACTAATCATGCCCTTCTTCGCATTCAGAAAATATATTCTCTTATGGAGAAAAAGTAGGCCTAGATTGAGTATCTTGAAGCCGAGACTTTTGGTATGTTCTAGATTCTTCTTCTATGTTAGATCCTTTCTTCAAAATGTTGACTTGTTGATGGTATCTTTGCTAGTTACTCGCGAGCAGCTCTCCGAGGCCAAAAAGTAGATCGAAAGACTACAGACCGATCATAAGGAAGCGACCAAAGCTCTAGAGCAAAGTCGTGCTGATGTCGTCGGTAAGATCGTATACCAACTTTCATTTGCTTCTTGCTCACTCTAACGCTAAAGATTTTATACGTGTCTTTAGCTCGTGATCAAAAAGTCACCAACCTGAAAAGTTGACTTCAAATCAGCAGAGATTCTTGGATGCTCTGACTGCTAAGAAAGATAACCTCTCCAAGTCGGTCGGAGAGCAAGGCTCCAAAATCACTCGGCTGAAGAAGAAGCTGGAGGAAGCCAAAGGGAAGATAGAGGAAGCTAAGAGCATCTCCAAGTCTTTCAAATGTAATCTTGCCAGTAAGCTCTCCATCGTATCTTCATTATTTCTTTTGTTGACTTCAGATTCCGATGTTTTTGAAAATTCTTTACAGCATTATCTTATGGCGCTCGGAAAGCATTGGGTTATATCCATGCTAACCAAGTAGAGAAGACTGGTCACTCCTTGGAGTATCTGCTGGAGCATGCTTCGGAGGCGATTGCTAACCATACCCAATGGGTGGCAACCAAGGCCGAGAGCCCAGTGCTGGCTATTTGCCAGTCTTGGTCTCCTGCATTGCCATTGGATAAGATCAAGGAGGGCCTCAACCCAGACTTGAAAGTAGACCAATGCCAATTGCTTATGGACTCAATGCTGGAGACCTCCTGTGCCTTGGTTGACAATGTAGAGGTTAATCCTATCACACCAACACCTCTAGCTACTCCAGAGGTAGAATTGCAGGATGATGCTTCCTCTCCTTTGAAGGATTTGTAATATCTGTAATGTCAGAAAAAACATTAGCAGTATTTATGTAGGAAGATAATATTATCTCCATGTAAATAATAATTTTTATACTTGCTTAGTTCGTAAACAAGTTAAAAGATCAACAAAGTAGCCGTAAGGCAATCTCCTGTTACTTCAAGGAAAACGATCAGTACTTAGCCGCGTTACTCATGCTTTAGCACTTAGATTTTTTTACCATAAGTCTTTTAGAGATAAAAAAAAGAAGTTGCATCGGTCTGCCTTAGCATACTAGGTTGTAATTTATAGCTTTACGTAGAGTCGACCAATCGACACATGACCTCATGCTCTTTCGCTCTGGGTTTAGTGTAGTGGCAGTCTGTTGCACAGTATAAATTGTATAACCATGATATTTGGCGTTAGACCAAAAATCCTAAGACCGTATCAAAATGTGAGAAATCGGTCGGACAAAATCCAAAACCAGAATTTGTCAAGGTTAAGGAGTAGTGGGACATTATTACTAGCCCCCTGGCTCGATTGTTGAATATTATAAATTAAGGAATCAAGACAAATAAGAATGAAAATCATCAATAAATCTTTCATCAAAAAGATTGAAGCTTCATTTAATAATATTGTATGAGAATACAAAAGATAGACTAAGTATAAAAGCGACGTAGCTGATTGATGTTCCACATGTTTGGTATATCATTGCCATGTTCATACACCAGTCGATAAGCCCCCAGCCGAGTGACTTCTTTGACCACATTAGGTCCTTCCCATTTAGGGTAAAGTTTGTGCTGATTCTTGGTTGATTGTACTCGGTGCAGCACTAAATCTCCAACATGAAATTAGCGACTACGTACGTTCTTATCATAGTAATGTCGCAGGCCCTGCTGATATACCGCTGACCAAAATAGAGTGCGATCACGCAACTCTTCTGCCGTAATCAAATCAATCTCTCGGTTTTCTTTAGAAAGCTTCTCGTCATATCCCTTGACTCGCGCTGATACGAGGTTTTCCTTGGTTGGCAGCACAGCCTCAGAGCCGTAGACCAACGAGAAAGGTGATTGGCCTGTAGCCCGACTGACATTAGTACGCAGCCCCCAAAGAATTGAAGGCAGCTCCCGAATCTACTGACCGGCATAAGGTTTGAGCCTGTCAAATATCCGGGGCTTCAACCCTTGTAGAATCATATTGTTGGCTCGTTCGACCTGCCCATTGCTTTGAGTATGAGCCACTGATGCAAAGTGGACTCTTATTCCCATCTCATCGGCAAAGTCACGGAACTCCTCAGATGTGAACTGAGTACCATTGTCGGTGATGATATCATGAGGGATCCCAAACCGAGGGAATACTTCTCTCACAAACTCGACCACTTTCTTCGAAGTTATCTTGCCGACCGGCTTCACTTAATTCCACTTGGTGAATTTATCAATAGCAACAAACAAATGAGTAAACCTGTCTGGCGCTTTCTTGAAAGGACCAACAATATCAAGCCCCCAGATTACAAAAGGCCAAGTCATAGGTATCATCTAAAGTTTCTACGAAGGCACATGTGTCTGTTGAGCAAATAATTGTTAGCCTTCACACTTCCAAACTACCTGGTGTGCATCTTCGATGGCGATAGGCCAATAAAACCCTTGCCGGAAAGCTTTTCCGACCAAAGTGTTGGAAGCTACATGATTACCATATACTCCTGAATGAATTTCTTTCATCAACACATTGCCTTCTGGTATCGAGATGCATCGCATTAAGATGTTCGATCCTCCTTTTCTATAAAGCAGATCGTCCACCATTAAGTATTCTTGACTTCTAGCCGTCAACCTCTGCTGCTCATTAGGATCCGTAGGCAGCGTACTCTTGCTCAAAAATTGGACAATCGGGTCGCGCTAGTCGGTCTCTATATTGACATCACTTACAGGCTCAACAACATCCGTCATTAAGACATCAGAACGAGGAGAAATAGTGGGGGAATCAAGGGTGTGTAAGAAATCACCGGGTGGGACAATCGATCGAGATGATCCCATCTTAGCTAATTCATCAGCCGCTTGATTATTATCTCGAAGAACATGTGTGAACTTCAGTCCATCAAATTTGTCTTCGAGCTTCCTTACTTCTTGGTAGTAAGCACTCATGTTGTCATCCACACAGTTCCAATCCTTAGTGACCCGGTTAATGACCAGAGCTAAGTCACCAAAGATGTCAAGACCCCAAATGCCGAGCAAAACAGCAATACGCAGACCGTGCAGAAGAGCTTCATATTCTGCAGCGTTATTAGATGCGCAAAACATGATCTGGAGGATGTATCTCAATTTCTCTCCTGTGGGTGAGATGAACACAATTCCTATACCTGCCCTAGGTAACTGGAGGGATCCATCAAAATACATTTTCCGGTACTCGATATCTTGTGATGCAGGTGTCACATGAATCTCTGTCCATTCAGCCAATGCCTGTCCTTTGATTGCTGAGCGAGGTTCCAACGTGATGGTATACTGACCAAGTTCAACTGCCCACTTAGCAATCTTTCATTCGGCTTCTCGATTGTGAAGGACTGAGCCGAGTGCAAAGGATGTTTGAACTTCAATAGGATGAGGTTGAAAGTAATGCTTCAACTTCCTTGAGGTGATTTGGAGCGCGTATAGCACCTTCAAGATCTGGTGATATCATGTTTTGGAGGCACTGAGAACTTCACTAAGGAATTACATGTTGGTATTTCTTACGATCATAGATAAATCCGCAAGTGCACAGATACCGTTGCAGCACTTCACCTAAGAGTATTCCAAGGTATCGAATTCATAGGGAACATGTGTATCTAATCTCCTATAATAATCCATCCAAGGACAACAAGAATATGGTAGGCAAAGGGTAGAGAGGATTCCTATGGTCAAGGATCCTATAATAAGATAGGTTCGGTCTCTACTGCTTACTTTGGGCACCAGCTTACCCCTGCATCCACAGGCGACTCCGGCCAACAGCTCTACAACGTACCTTAATGTGGAGGATTACTAAGGCTGGATAGGGCTGTCACCACCTACCGACTACCTCTACAAACCGTGGGGCATGTGGAAAACAAAGGTAACCTCTAGTCTAGACACCATGTCTACACTATAAATTACTATTGTAGTCTCGAATCCATGCTTATAGAAGACTAAGATACTCTAACTAGATAGAGCGATGATCCTGTAAGCAATAAAAGAAGAACTTACTTAAATAAGAAACTTAAATACCAAAGAGGAAGCACGAATACTTACTTGAAAAGGAAAGCATCCGCTGAGGTACAAGCATGGGGAAGATCGCCGACAAGCCTGACGCTTCCCCGAACTCTCCCTCACTCTCTCCCTATTTTCTAAGCACTTTGGCAGTGCTAAAGCCTTTTGAAGTGGAGCACTAAACTCTCTTCTTGTGAGTTGTGTTGTTCATGCCAAATAGCCCCTCTATTTATAGGTGGCAATGGGTAGGGTGGGTACTTGTAGGTGAAGGCGAGTCGATAGGCCAAAGTCGATCCGCCGGACAGCGGGCAAGGCCAGGTGGCCTAGCATACCGGGCGGCCCTTGGATCGTGTCGGCTCGCGATTGAATTTTCTTGATGGCTTGGATTTTGTCCCAATGTCGGTCGTTTGGTCGATTTCCATCGACTCTTCATTTGGCAGGCGGTAGGCCTCATGAGCCTCATGGGCTGGAAACCCTGGGTGGCCAACCTAGACGGGCCTGGCGGCGGCCTAGGCTGGGCGACAGCCTTGGCCGGGTACCGACCCCCTTCGGGTTGCCTCTTGACTTCTCCCAGTTAGGCCACATGTTGGCCTCTTTTCCTTAGCCATATTTGATCACTTTTGGTCCCGGAGGAGAAAACAGCATCACGGTGAAGTGTTTTGCAAAATCAGCCGGGTCGAATGATCAGTCTGACAATGATTCCGGTCGATCAGCAGGGTGGCTGATTTCAGCCTTAAATGACCCTGACGGCCAGGTCCTGATTTCAGCCGTAAACGACCCTATCGGCCGGTGAAATGGCTGTTTCATAGTGGTGATCGGCCGATGGGGTGTTTCTTCATGTTTTTGCATATTTTGGCTCTTTTATACCTGCAAACACATACTCAACAAAACTCGTGGAAATTGTTAGTAATAAACTCCTACCACTATGTTGGTCATTTATTATATATATATATTATGCAGGAATTTGACGGTCATATTTAGTATTTAAGGACCGTCAATAGTACACCGGGTGTTGCACTTTTTGTACATGACTCTCTTCATCTTGGTGGACCGTTAAAATGGTACTCACAACGTGAGTTGTGGCCGATAAGTAGAATTGAAGCTTTTCTTGCGGCCCTAGAGGCACCAAGACTGGATATTACTAAGGTGGACCTTCAACTCATCCAACGCCAATTGCGCCTCTGCTGTCCAGACGAAGTCATCCTGCTTCTTGAGCAGTTTAAAGAGCGGCAGATCCCTGACCCCTAGTCGGGAAATAAAGTGACTCAGGGATGCCATGCATCTGGTCAGCTTCTGAACATCCCTCTGAGAAGTAGGTGGCCCCATATCAAGGATTGCCTTGATTTTATCCGGGTTAGCCTCTATATCTCGTTTTGAAACGATGTAACCGAATAGCTTTCCCGAAGGAACCCCAAAAACACACTTTTTAGGATTCAGCTTCATCGAGTAATGTCTCAAATTGTCAAACGTCTCTGCTAGGTTAGAGAGAAGTTCTTCAACATTCCATGTTTTTACCATGATGTCATCTACTTATGCTTCTGCATTCTGACCGATCTGAGTTACGAGGCAGCATTGAATACCATGTTGGTAAGTCACGCCAGCATTTTTCAGACCGAACGGCATGGTAATATAGCAGTAGGTGCCAAAGGGTGTTATAAAAGAAGTATTGATTTGATCTTCGACTTTCAGTGGGATCTGCTGATAGCCTGAATTGGCATCCAGAAAGCTTAAAAGTACACACCCGGCTGTTGAGTCTATGGTCTGATGGATACGTGATAGAGCGAAGGGGTCCTTAGGACATACCTTGTTCAAATCGGTATAATCAACGCACATCCGCCACTCTTGGGTACAAGGACTAGATTTGCCAGCCAATCTGGATGGTACACTTCCTTTATAAACTTAGCATCTAATAACCTAGCTATCTCCTTCTTCATGGCATCCTTGCGGTCTTGTGCAAACCTTCTAAGTCTTTGCCTGACAGGGATGGCCCCAGGAGGCACCCTCAATTCATGCTCAATCTTTTCCCTAGGAACTCCCGACATGTCAGAAGGCTTCCATGCAAAGATGTCCCTATTTTCCTAGAGGAAAAGAGTGAGCGCGAGTTCCTATTTTTCATCAAGGTCTGCCCTGCGTAAGTGATCTTAGCAGGGTCCTCTGGGTCGAGCGTGATCTCCTTGGTAGGGATGTTATTCAGCTGTATCTTGTCTTTGGTAGACTTCTTCATGGGGATCTCTGTGTCGGTCTGCACCTCCTTGCCGACTGCCTTCTGGATTTCCTGCCGGTCGAACAACATCAACTGTTGGTCGGCTATCTCACACCTCTGCACATCACAATCGAAAGAATTCCGAAGATCAGAGTGGAGGGAGATTATTCCTTTAGGGCCTAGCATCTTGAGAGTGAGGTATGGGTAGTGCGGGACCGCTATGAACTTTGCCATCGCTGGTCTGCCGAGGATAGCATGGTATGCTGACTCAAAATTGGCCACCTGGAAGATAACACACTCGGTCCTGAAGTTCTCACGGGTTCCAAAGGTAACAGGCAGAATGATCTATCCAATAGGAACTGAGGTCTTGCCAGGCATGATCCCGTGGAAGGGTGAGGAGCTCGGCTAGAGGTCGTTGACCGATAAGCCTAACTCCGTGAGGGTCTTGATGAAGATAATGTCCAAACTACTTCCTCCACCGATGAGTACTTTGTTGAACATGACCTCCTTCATCATGGTCGCGAGTACTAATGGGTAGCGACATGGTTTGGGTAGGTGCCTGGAGTGATGTGACCGATCAAATGTGATCGATACCTCAGATCACCTCATGTACTTGGGCGTAGTAGGCTCTACGTAGTTAATCTCTCATAGTTCTAGCTTTTGCTTGCGTTTGGACATGTAGGCATCCGGGCCTCCGAAGATGAAGTTGACTTCCTTTCGGAGCTCCTGGAACTCTCCTTCTTCGTCGTTGTCGTCATCGTCTTTGGTCTTGTACTTGCCATTGTGCCTTGGCGAATCCTTGGCCACCTTGAGCGTGGTAGTCGCGAAGCCTTTCAGACGTAACAGTCCTTTTCCTTGTGGTTTCCCTTTGGGTGCCATAGGCACGGGCCACTTAGCAAGTCGTCCATGATCTGCTGGTTCATCCGAGGGTTCTTCTAGGATTGGTCTACCGCAGCGACCATGTTGTCATGCTTCCTTTTCTTGTCCTTCTTGGAAGACTCCAGCTTGTCTGAGTGCTTCTCCATGCCTTTGCCTCGGATGTCATACAGTGCCAACTCGCCTGACACGAACTTATCAACAATCTCGAAGCACTCCCGAGCAGTCAACTTGAGATCATGATTCCTCCAACCGATCTCCCGGACCAGGTCTTCACTTTGTATGCCTCCTTGGAAGGCTGCAATGATCTGCTGATCTGGGACATTAGGAATATCGGTCTTCTTGGCACAAAACCGCTTGATGTAGCCGCGTAGGGACTCGTCTGGCTTCTGCTTAACCCGGGTGAGGTCGAAGTGGTTGCCTGGATGATTGCAAGTAGCTTGGAAATTGAGAAACCATGTGGATATGTGCCATGGTTTGCAATATGTTATGAGTAATTAAGATTGCCTGAGTTCAGTGGTTGAGTTGAAATCTGGGAATCTGGGGATTGCATGAATTTGTGCATGTCATGGTTTTGACTAACTGGAGTTTGTGAGGATGTTGGAGAGTTTGCAGGAGATGGGAAATGTGTTTTCTTGTCTCATGATGTGTAGGTCACTGGAGTCAACTTGACGGTCAACGGCGAGAGGATCAGGCACAAGTAGGAGACTTGGGGCCGGACGATCGGGAGGCCGGGTGAAGTCAAGGGTGATCCACACTGTACACGTGGAGAGGAAAGAAGCATGGACGGTTTCGCGGTTGAGCCTCAAAACCAAAGGTGGTGATCAAGACGGCGGGATTGACCAAGTCAAAGATGATCGGGCGTTGGTGCAAGTAGAGGCTTCCAATAGACCGGAGGCGGGAGAGACTTGCCGACGAGAAGGATCACGGTACGAGGTGACACGCGTCAAGATCGAGAAGTCATGCTTTGAGAAGCGTGCAAGGCGGTTTCCTAGTTTGGGCCTCAAAACCGGTGTCAGCGATTAGAGGTGCACGTGGGACCATCGTGGAGCTTGCATCGAGGTGAAGCAAAGTTGTGAAGGGCCCGATGGCGTTCGAGCGAAGGAAAAAGAGTTGGCTAGTTTTGCCCCTGGTGGTAGAAGGTAATGAGTTATAGGTCAAGGGTAGAGTTGTCTTGGACCCTAGGCCTATATAAGGAGAGGTGTGGCTGTTGCTGGTGGGAGAGGTGTCTCTTCCCATTATCCTTGTTAGGAATTCATTCAAAGTGCTAGAATAGATCTTCATGTAATAGAGGAGAGGAGAGTGTGTGTGAGGGACATCTCTTTCTCTTCCAAATAGTGGGAGAAAGAGGGTGGTGATGTGAACACGGGTTCCCAATCTTCCGAAAGGTTCTGATAAATCTTGATTTGGGCGGAGGCGAAACACAAATCGATCCGGCTTCTAAACAACACGTTCAGAACCCTGCATTCGTAGCACAACGTCTTCTCTAGTTATCAACCGTCCAAGGACGATTGACCTTGCCGAGAAGGCTAATCCCTACCTGCTAATCAAGAACAAAAGCAAGAACAACTCACGAAGTTGGGGTCTCACAAACCGATGAACGGCGACACTGTTTATAAACAGAATTGATCTAAGCAAAACCCCAACCCTAATGGTGCGGCAGCTGTATATGAAGACCCTAGGGTCATGCAAGACCTTCTGGATGCGCCCCTAATTGGGCTCAAATAGATACAAAGCCCAAAGGCCAAAAATAGGCGACACAGCACCGACACAGATTCTAGACCCTCTCTTGTTTCGATGATTTCCGATGACTCCAGATGAATTTTGAGATGAGGATGGCTGCATTGGAAAGGACTTCTTCTTATCTTTCCATGCATATGTAGAACGTCCAAATCCGAGTCCGTATGCGTCCTGGGCGACCGTTTTAGTGCAGACTGGTCCTCGACCCCGAAACAGACTCGAAGTCGGTTTTGATTGGGCCTCCACTTTGGCTTCCAAGCCCTTGCTGGTCCTCCATGTTTCCAGCTCCTTCTCCCATCATCTCCTGGCCCTCTCCATGGTTTCTAATTATAAAATAATCATTAGGTAGCAAACTATTCTCAAAAGTAACATATAGCGAAGAACGTAGGAATGAGCTCACCTCTAAATTTAGTAATCGTGCGAGAGCTCTAGTCATTGGACCTTGCAAGTCCAGAATTGGAGAAGTGTTGTGTGTATCCATAGGAGTGATGTCCTTATCATCCTCCCCCTCTTGAAGTGGAGTCGTCCTCGACTCAAGCTCATCCTCTTCTTCCAAGTATGGTTTCAAATCTGAAATGTTAAAAGTAGGACTAACCCCGAAATCTGGAGGCAACTCAAGTTTGTATGCATTATCATTAATCTTCTCTATTATTTTGAATGGACCATCAGCTCTAGGCATTAGTTTAGACTTTCTCAATTCAGGAAATCTATCCTTCCTCAAGTGTAACCACACTAAATCTCCTATATTAAGCTTTACTTCTTTTCTACCTTTACTACCAGCAATTTTATACTTTTCATTCATATTTTCAATGCTAAGTCTAGTGGTCTCATGCATTTGCAAAATAAATTCAGCACGCTCCTTAGCATCAACATTAACTCTCTCAATAATAGGTAGAGGAAGTATATCAAGTGGAGTACGGGGATCAAAACCATACACTACCTTGAAGGGACTTACCTTGGTAGTAGAATGTGTTGCCTGATTATAAGCAAACTCAACATGAGGCAAGCATTCTTTCCATTGCTTCAAATTTTCCTTCAAAATAGCTCTCAACATAGTGCCCAAAGTGCGGTTCACAACCTCAGTTTGTCCATCAGTTTGTGGATGACAAGTTGTAGAAAATAGCAACTTTGTACCTAACTTATTCCAAAGCGTGCGCCAAAAGTGACTCAAGAATTTTGCATCACGATCTGAAACAATAGTAAAAGGCATACCATGCAAACGTACAATTTCTTTGAAAAAGAGGTCAGCAATATAACTAGTATCGTTAGTTTTATGACATGGTATAAAGTGTGCCATCTTAGAAAAATGATCCACAACAACAAAAATGCTATCACTCCCCCTCTTAGTCCTAGGCAGTCCTGAAACAAAGTCCATAGAAATATCCGCCCAAGGAATAGAAGGAACAGGAAGTGGCATGTATAAACCATGTGGATTCAAGCGAGACTTAGCTTTTTGACATGTAGTGCAGCGAGCAACAAAACGCTCAACATCTTTCCTCATCCTTGGCCAAAACAAGTGTGTGGCCAAAATATCCTCCGTCTTCTTTGTACCAAAATAAACCATCAATCCACCTCCATGCGCCTCCTTCAACAACAAAAGACGAACAGAACCAACTGGAATGCATAGGTAGTTAGCTGTGAACAAGAAACCATCATTCAACACAATTTTGTTCCAAGCATGACCTTCTTTATAGTGCAGCAATACATCTTTAAAATCAACATCAGCAACATATTGTTCTTTAATTGCCCCAAGTCCAAAAATTCTACAATCAAGTATATCGCCTAGATAAAGCATCAGCAATCACATTATCCTTCCCTTTCTTATGTTTAATAATATAAAGAAAAAACTCAATAAACTCAACCCATTTAGCATGTCTATGGTTCAAATTGCATTGAGAACGAATATACTTAAGTGATTCATGATCAGAATGAATAACAAATTCTTTGGGCAACAAATAATGACGCCACGTCTCTAAAGAACGTACAAGTGCATATATTTCCTTATCATATGTGGAATAATTAAAACACGTCCAGTAATTTTCTCACTAAAGTATGCAACAGGTTTACCATCTTGCATCAAAACACCACCAATGCCTATACCACTAGCATCACATTCAAGCTCAAAAGTCTTATCAAAATTGGGTAATTGCAGCAATGGTGCATGTGTAAGTTTGTCCTTCAAAGCATCAAAAGACTCATGATGTACCTTACCCCAATGGAATTCAATGCCCTTCTTTGTCAACTCATGCAATGGTGCAGCAATGCTACTAAAATCTTTGACAAAGCGGCGGCAAAAACCTACAAGACCAAAAAAACTCCTCATCTGTGTGATAGTTTGATGTGAACAAGGGTTCCCGATCTTCCGAAAGGTTCATGGTAAGTTGATTTGGTCGGAGGCGACACATAATTCGATCCGGCTTCAGAACAGCACGTTCTAAACCCCGCAATCGCAGCACGACGTCTCCTCTGGTTATCAACCGTCCAAAGACGATTGACCTCGCCGAGAAGGCTAATCCCTGCCTGCGAATCAAGAACACAAGCAAGAACAACGAAGAATACAACACAATTGCAGATGTATGATTAAACTCTCGAAGTTGGGGTCTCACAAACCGATGAACGACGAAACTGTTTATGAACAGAATTGATCTAAGCAAAACTCGAACCCTAATGGTGTGGCGGCGGCTGTATATAAAGACCCTAGGGTCGTGCAAGACCCTCTGGACGCGCCCCTAATTGGGCTCCACTAGATACAAAGCCCAAAGGCCAAAAATAGGCGACGCAGCACCGACACAGATTCTGGACTCTGTCTTGTTTTGACGATTCCCGATGACTCCGGATGAATTTTGACATGAGGCCGGCGGCATTGGAAAGGTCTTCTCCTTATCTTTCCGCGCATATGTAGAACGTCCAAATCCGAGTCCGTATGCGTCCTGGGCTACTGTTTTAGTACAGACTGGTTCTGGGCCACGAAACAGACTCGAAGTCGGTTTTGATTGGGCCTCCACTTTGGCTTCCAAGCCCTTACTGGTCCTCCACGTTCCCAACTCCTTCTCCCATCATCTCCTGGTCTTCTCCATGGTTTCTAATCATAAAATAATCATTAGGTAGCAAACCATTCTGAAAAGTAACATATAGCGAAGAACGTAGGAACGAGCTCATCTCTAAATTTAGTCGTCGTGCACGAGCTCTAGTCATTGGACCTTGCAAGTCCAGATTTGGAGGAGTGTTGTGTGTATCCATAGGAGTGATGTCCTCATCATAGTTTTTGGTACAGGCCAGCTCTTTATGGCTTCAATCTTTGCTTCATCCACCTCAATTCCCTGTGGAGTCACAACATAGCCAAGAAAAGAGACTCAATCCGTGCAAAAGGTGCACTTCTCAAGGTTACCAAATAAACGTGCAGCTCACAATGCTATAAATCAAGATATCATCAAAGTAAACAACCACAAATTTGCCAATAAAAGATCTTAAAACCTCATTCATCAAACGCATGAAAGTACTAGGTGCATTAGTTAAACCAAAAGATATTACTAACCACTCATACAACCCGAATTTGGTTTTGAAAGCTGTTTTCCATTCATCTCCAAGTTTCATTCTAATTTGATGGTAGCCACTACGCAAATCAATTTTAGTGAAAATTATAGCACCACATAACTCATCAAGCATGTCGTCTAGCCTAGGAATAGGATGACGATACCTAATAGTAATGTTATTAATGGCTCTACAATTTACACACATACGTCATGAACCATCTTTCTTAGGAACCAAAAGTATAGGAACAGCACAAGGACTAAGTGATTGACGAACATACCCATGATCCAAAAGGTCTTAGACTTGTCGTTGTATCTCCTTAGTCTCCTCAGGGTTGGTCCTATAAGCAGCACGGTTTGAGAAAGTAGCACCAGGAATCAAATCAATTTGATGCTCAATCCCTCTCAAAGGTGGCATTCCCAGGGGTATCTCAGCTGGGAAAACATCCTCATACTCCTGCAAAAGGTTAGTGACAGCAGGAGGCAAAGCACTAGAAGTAATATCACCAAGCAAAAACAAGGCTTGTTTGCATATCAAAGCATAGCAAATATCATCAGCAGAAATTTCAGCAAGCTCAGATTTTATGGTAGGACATGAACGACCTTGTAATTTAATTCCAGCACCCTTAGAACTTGAAGAATCATTCACATTAACATTACTAGGTGTAGAATCAGAATTAATAGGTTGCTGAATTTCAGGGCCTTTATTTTTCAAACTAGCAGCTCTTTCTAAATCAGCTTGTACAATTTCAGCAGGGGTCATTGGTAACAAAGTAATTTTAGTTCCTTTATGCATAAAAGTGTACTTATTACTTTTACCATGGTGTATAACATCATTATCAAATTCCCAAGGTCTTCCAAATAAAAGTGAACATTCTTGCATGGGTACAACATCACAATCAACAGAATCCACATAAGAACCAATGAAAAAAAGGAACTCCGCAAGTTTGTATTACCTTAGCTTTTCCAGAGTCATTTAACCATTGAATGTAGTATGGATGTGGATGTGGGCGTGTGATCAAATCAAGATTCTTAACCACATCAAAACTCACCAAATTGTTACAGCTTCCTCCATCAATGATGACACGTGCTCGGCTGTTCTTGATGACAAAGAAAATCTGGAACAAGTTATGTCGCTGCATCGTCTCGGGCTGCTGGATTTATATGCTAAGCACACGCTACACAATAATATTCATGTAGCCCATGGTATCTCTGCCTCCAAGGACGAGGTCACCGCTGGTGGCAGCGACATCCTCCTCCTCATCCTCCACATCGGAGGTGCTCATGTAACCGCCATCGTCTGTCGTCACATATGCACGCCTACTTGGGCAATCTTTCTGCACATGACCAAGACCATGGCAGTGGTGGCACTGAATCCCTATAGTGCGTCCCGTCGAAGCAACAGAGGAGGCACTACTAGCTGGTACCTACACAGAATTTTTACCTGAGCGTGTAGAAGGGGCAGGGGCTGATCTTGGTGCTGCAGAAACAACACTAGCTCCCTTGGCAGCTGCTAGTGCGGGCGGCCGGAAAGATGGCTTGGGCAGCCCTGAAGTCCCCATCGGCCGTGGTGGGTAGAAAGTCCTGGACTTGCTGTACTCCTCAAAAGCCAGGAAAAGTCCCTGTGATTCTTTCTCTGCAAGCAATGTATACTAGAAACATTGATTGAGGGTATAAAATTCTTTATAATCAAGGATGTCCTAAATTTCTTTTCTCAAACCAGAATAAAAGCGGTAAATCTGATCCTCTACTTTTTCAACCACAGCATATTGAATCAAACCCTTCTAAAGCTAACTAAAATACTCCTGAACAGTTTTATCTCCTTGATCTAAATGCTGCAGTTTATTACAAATCTCTCTATAAAAAGAAGGAGGAACAAAACGATCACGCATTTATACCTTAAGTTCTTCCCAAGTAGTAGGCAAATCAGTTTCAGCACCACTCCACCAAACAATAGCAAAGTCCTTAAACTCACTAGTGGCTTGTCTAACTCTATGTTGTTTAGAAACAAGGTGAGCATTAAATTTTTGTTCTACAATCATTTCCCAATCAAGGTAAACATCACCATCGTACTGACCCGAAAACAAAGGAATTGAAAACTTAATTTTAGCATACGGGTCATCTGGAGCATGGTTACCGTGTGTGCGATGGTTGTGGTTATGGAAACCACCCATACCTTGAGGGCTACGTTGCAAACGACGTTGTAACCTTGCAGTCCTTGTAGCTGACCTATCGACGGTGCCATCAGCCTTATACACCGTTTCTTCATCATGATCGTCTTCAACATCATTGTTGGTGTTGGTGTTGGTGTTGATGGTCTTGTGAGCGGTCTCCAATTTATTTATTTTGTTTTATTTTTTTGATATTTCTCTCCAACTCACTAACAAAGGGGGAGAAACCACAAAAAATTTCAGCTCAAACAGAGCTAGGACGTGGCCTACAGAAATTCTTGAAGTTTCAGAAAACATCGGGTTTCAACATGAATGAATATTTTCTTTATCTTCCTGATTTTTTTTGAATTTTTTGATGAGGGCACACAGGGCGTAGCCAAGTGTGGGTCACCTCAACTTTTTTTCAAGGATCTCCTGTAAAAATTTTAGCCAAAATGGACAACCGAGCGAAAAGTTATGACCGTTTTACCGAAGGGGTGTCAGAATCGGTTATGAAGAAACCCGGGGTTTGAGTGAAACCCAAGTCGGGTTTGGGGTCGGGTAGGGATTGTTTTGACGGGGTGGATGCAGCGGAAAGTGGAATTTGTGAGAATTGGTCTGAGGCATTGAGGGTGGGTTTAGGGTGGGATTAGGGTGGGCGTGTTGATCAATCAACCCTAGCACACAAAGCTGACAAAACCGAGGGTGGTGGAGGGGATGGCGGCTAGGGTTGCAAGGAAAACACTACTGACGACAAAAACACAAACTAAACCAGCAACTAAATAAGAACTAGGGCACAAACTCAACACTATGGACTCTGAAATTGAAATATGCAAAGGCTAAACACGTGGTTATGAGTGGGGAATGTTTTTTTTTTTGCTTTTCTGTGGACAATAGAAAGAAGACGAAAACAAAACTAAAGGGTAGTGCAAACCTGACGGTGCACCTGAAGCTCTGATTATCACTTGATGTGAACAAGGGTTCCCGATCTTCCGAAAGGTTCTGATAAATTTTGATTTGAGCGGAGGCAAAACACAAATCGTTCGGCTTCTAAACAACACGTTTAGAACCCCGCAATCACAGCACAACGTCTCCTCTGGTTATCAACCATCCAAGGATGATTGACCTTGCCGAGAAGGCTAATCTCTGCCTGCAAATCAAGAACACAAGCAAGAACAATGAAGAATGCAACACAATTGCAGATGTATGATTAAACTCACGAAGTTGGGGTCTCACAAACCGATGAACGACAACACTGCTTACGAATAGAATTGATCTAAGCAAAATCCCAACCTAATGGTGCAGCGGCGGCTGTATATGAAGACCCTAGGGTCGTGTAAGACCCTCTGGACGCGCCCCTAATTGGGCTCAAATAGATACAAAGCCCAAAGGCCAAAAATAGGCGACGCAGCACCGACACAGATTCTGGACCCTCTCTTGTTTCGATGATTCCTGATGACTCCGGATGAATCTTGACATAAGGATGTCGGCATTGGAAAGGTCATCTCCTTATCTTTCCGTGCATATGTAGAACGTCCAAATTCGAGTCCGTATGCGTCCTGGGAGACCGTTTTAGTGTAGACTGGTCCTAGGCCCCGAAACAGACTCGAAGTCGGTTTTGATTGGGCCTCCACCTTGGCTTCCAAGCCCTTGCTGGTCCTCCACGTTTCCAATTCCTTCTCCCATCATCTCCTTGTCCTCTCCATGGTTTCTAATTATAAAATAATCATTAGGTAGCAAACCATTCTCAAAAGTAACATATAGCAAAGAACGTAGGAACGAGCTCACCTCTAAATTTAGTCGTCGTGCACGAGCTCTAGTCATTGGACCTTGCAAGTCCAGAATTGGAGGAGAGTTGTGTGTATCCCTAGGAGTGATGTCCTCATCAGGTGGCTTCCTAGCCTTGTATCCATAGATCTTGTAAGCATGTTTCTTTGATATGAAAGTTATTTTCGTGCTCAAGATCTTCCTCTCTCCCTAAATCTCGAATTTCTCTTTTTCTCTATTTTTGGAGCTATTTTTGTTGGAATTTTCGATCTCATTTTTGAGTGAGTTTTTGGGGCAGATATCTTGGGGATCTTAGTGCTATGATGAGCTAGAACAATCTTTCATGGGTCCTTGACTGAATCAAGAGCTCTACCACCTTCGATTTGAAGGATTTCTCAAGTTTCCCTTATTTGGTGTTCTTGGTACAAGATCTGAAATTCATGATGATTCCTTGAGCCAATTTGAGTGGATCTTCTAGGATTAGGGTTGTGATGTGTTGAAGATTGGCTGGTCCAAAAATCGCATGATTTGGAGATCATTTGGATAGGTTTTAGGTGAGATTTGTGCAAAATCGCGACTGTTTTTCTGTTCTGTCGAGGTTCGATCGGCACTGCCAATGACCAGGACCGGCACTGCTGGTGGGTCTGAGCCTTGATCAGCACTGCCGATGCCGCGACTGCCACTGCCGATGGCTTGAGCCAGAACCCCACATCGGCACTGCCGATAGCTATGACCGGCACTGCCGATGCGCTCCGACCGTTGCTTTCCAGAGTTTTGAGAACCCCGCACCGGCACTGCCAATGATCCCAACCAGCACTACCGATGGCTATGATCGGCACTGCCAATGGTAGTCCAGTGAGGTCTATCTTGTGTGTGTTTCTTTGACCGGGTCGAGTGTTTGCTGCTCTCCTTTGTTTCTACTGTGTTCCACTACTGTTGTTGATCACTCCTAGGGTTGGCACATCACAAGTTGGTGTGTGTGGCCTTGGTGATCGGTTTAGAGGTTGGCTTGGGTTAGAATTGGGATATAGGCCAAGTTCTTGTAAAGAATTTTAATTGGCTCCCATTCACCCCCCCCCCCCCCCCAGTCGCCTTCTCGGTCCTTTAGAAACTCTATGAGCTTCCTGTTTAGGTCTCCCCAAGAGGTGACCGATCTCTCTGGGAGAGATGTGAGCCAAATCCGAATGGCCGGATCAAGGCAAATCGGTAGGTAATTGGCCATCACAAAGGTATCACCCCCGGCTCACCAAATCGCCGTACTGTATAGCTGAAGCCACTCTCGGGGGTTGGTCTGACCATCATATTTCTCAATAGGAACAGGCTTGAATCCTTTCGGCCATCGAGCTATGCGAATCTCAGGTACATAGGCCTTGAGGCCATCGAATTATTCATCGCTCGGGGTAGTTGACCTTCTATGTCGGTCGAGAGATCAAGATGGGCGACGATTATGGTGAGGGCCAACGTCGTCATCCTAGTGATGATGCCGATTATCTTCAATTCTCGTGTCGGTCCCGATCGTTGCACCGACATCGGTTGTCATGATTGTTTCTTGGAGGTGGATCGCGTCGGTCTTCCCGTCGGTTGTCAGTCCCCCGATCGCGACGCTCCTCCTCATGGCATCGGTCGTCCCGAGCCCGCTCTTTGTAATGGGAGTTGATGGTATCCCGATGGTCACGGATGTTGAGGAAATTTCTCAGATCGCCATGCCTTCGTCGACCGCATGACATCGCATGACTGGACCTTGCCACCGACTGTGGTTCGTTCCTGACCGCCTCTTGAACTGCAGCTGCCTTGAGCATGGCCACCACCTTATGCATCACAGGGGTCTGATACGCTGCATCAGCCATCAAGATGTCAAGCAAAGTTTTGGCCCCGGTGATGTTGTTCTACGGGTTGTCGTAGACCTTGATGCCGTCTAGGTCTATCTCCAGCTGTCCAAGGTCCATTCATCGTGCGAGGCGAGATCCACGTGATCCTCTCACTCAGCAGTGATGTCCTCCCGACGAGTTGTTGTCTTGGGGGTTTTCTTCCCTGTGGCCTTCTTCTGCGCGGCCATCTTCTTCATGACCATCTCTTTCATAGTCACCCTCCTCATCATTGTCTCCTGATGGATTCTCATCTATCTCGACCATGTTCACGGTCAGATGGTATAAGCAAGAAGATCCGAACGAATCCTCATCAAAGGAATGGACCGACATTGAGTTGTACCCGAGGGGTAGGTCTGTATCACCGAATGTGAGTGGAGCCAATGCTGCGATCAGATCCGACAAGCTCGGTGATTATGCCATAGAACCGGCTACAGCTAAGTCAGATCGGTAGTTCTCTAGACCTAGCTCTCCATTGGTGTCGACGAAAAAGTCAAGCGATCTGAAGGAGATCTTGAAGTCCGGCGAGTACTGGATCTTGGGAATTTCAGCCATCATAGTCGATGGAGAATCTCGACGAGCCTTGTTCCCCTACTTGGCACGCCAACTGTCGAGACTTGATCTCGGCAATATATTTATAGGGCTACGTCGAGACTAAGAACTACGTTGGTTGCAAAAGACACCGAGTTATACAGGTTCGGGCCCTCTCGATGAGAGTAAAAACACTACATCCTGTGATCTGTGGTTTGTATTGCTTGTAATTTTGTGTCCTCGATGGGGGGTTTCCTGCCACCTTATATATCCTGTCGGCAGGAGGTATATGAAGAGTCCTACTTGTAGTCTACAAGGATTACATAGAAAGTCTATCTCTAATTGCCTTGCGCTCCAAGCCAACTCGGTCAATTTCCTTATTAGTGAGGTACCCGGTTGGTCGCTAACTTAGGCATATGTATGGATACCTGTAAGGAAAGTATTCCACAACAACAGCATTCACATCACATGCTCAAGCTCTTCATCCATGGTGGCGTACTCTGACGCAGACTATGCAGGGTGCCCCGATACAAGGCGCTCCACGTGTGGGTACCGTGTGTTTCTTAGCAATTCTTTGATCTCATGGTCATCCAAACGCCAAACTACATTCTCGTGATCGAGCGTGGAAGCCGAGTACCCGGCGGTGGACAACGCAACTGCAGAGTGTTGTTGGCTTCACAACCTTCTACGTGAACTGCACACCGACATCGACAAGGTGACCATTGTGTACTGTGACAAAATCTCTACTGTTTACCTGTCCGATAACCCAATCCACCATCAAAGAACGAAACATGTCGAACTCGACATCCACTTCGTGTGTGAAAAAGTGGCCGTGTTCTTCATGTGCCCACACAACATCAGTTTGCAGACATAATGATGAAAGGACTACCAACGGCGATCTTCAAGGATTTCAGGACCAACTTGTGCATAGACATGGCCGATGCTCAAGCTGCAGGGGGGGGGGGGGGGTGTAGAAGAACAGAACACAGCTATTGTGGATTCTCACGGCATGTGCAAGTAGTCACCGCGTATCTCGCTAACGTTCCCTCGCAAACAGGCGTGATTAGCTCACACGATCGGCTGCTGCGCTTGTATTTAAACTCATACTCGACATGAATACAATTGCACATTGCCTGTACATTCTCTACAGTGTCAGAATAATCGAACTACTGTAACAGAACGGTACTTGGTTCTACACTTTGCCACGACCGTCATTGATCAGGCCGTGTCCAAGGGTCAAACTTATTTACATTAGTAACATTTTAAATTCTTGTATTTGAATTATGTCCTCATTATTTTTAGTAATTTCAGTTGTGCCAACCTAGACAACATCTGCATGGCTCTCGTTGTGCTATGTTACCTTTGTTGTAGCTAATACCATTGCAATTTCACAAGGTAACATTCTAGTGTACATGTATGACACTAAAGTGTCATTTGTCAAATACCCATGGTCATAATAAATGCCATTTTTCAAATGTCCTAGAGTGCAGAATCCACAATAGGTTTTCAAGATACCTAGGGAAACAATTTTAACGTCTACGAGGCTCCAATTTACACAAGGGGCACCGATCGATCCTGGGACGGATCTACGTTCAGTGGACTGACTAGTAAAAATACAAAATCCAGTATTGAGTATTCAAAATGCCCCCCCCCCCCGGTGGCCCAAGTGAAGAACTGAAGAAAGGCTACAGACCACATAACCTAGGCCTACTCTTAACAGGCTCGCTCCATCACTTGTACGCATCACACGACGCAAGTTGCCTGACCCTGTCGCCTACTCGCCTTCCACGCCTATATGTTGTTTCTTGTTTCGCCTTCTCCCTTGATTGCATCACAAGACACCGCCATCGCGACGAGATGAGATGGCAAGTCGATGACGTTGCGACAAAACAGATCATCCGATCCAAGCATGTATGCTACCAAATTAAAATAGCCAACTACGTCAGCGGCGAGCGGCTGCTCCACACTTGCTAGGCGCAGTACAGGAGGTGCGGTCTAATGCTTTCAATTTTTAGTTCTTGTTCTTTTAGTTTGCGGCCATGAAGATTGTGAAAATAACCATAACAACAAAAAAGGCTTGTAGCGGTGGTTGGAAAAGCCCTGTAGCAGCGGGAAGGCCACCCCGCTGCTACGCAAACGCAGCTACAAATAAGCGTTTGTAGCGGCGGGTAGTCTGTTGCCGAAACAAACCGCCGCTACAGACCCATTAGTAGCGGTGGTTGGTGATATCAACCGTCGCTATTATGTTCCAATATTAGCGACGGTTGACATCACCAACCGCCACTATATTGCTCTAGTAGTAGCGGCAGTTGACATCTTCAACCGCCGCTACTTGTTATTTTCGAAAAAATAAAATAAAATTCAGCATATATACAGAAATCAAAGATTCTGCATACACAGAAATTTATAACATCTCATCACGGATATTTATAACGTCTCATCATAGAAATTTACAATATGTCATCACAGAATATATACAACATCTCATCAAATTGTTTAATGGATATTACAAAATGTCTTATATGAACCCTAATGCATAGTCATCATCTTTCTCCAGAACATTGGGCTCATATGGTGCTCTCAAACCAGCCCACTCACAAAGGGACCTATGTTTTATTGCTAGTAAACCCTTCGAATCAAAGCACTTCCCTTCTAGACTAATAACCTCTCTCAATATAAAACGATAGAGAGAAGCTACAGCTAGATACTAGAATTTGTACTCAAGTGAACACGGGATTCAGGAATCATACCCTTTTTGAACTCGTCATTCATTTTCATCTTTGCAGCCCATTCTTTCTTTGTCCTTATGGCTTTCTGTGTCACATAAGCAGAGTCTGTTAATATATAAGATATTAAATATCAAAAATAAAGTAAACTAAACATAAACTAAATCAACTTACCTCTTGTTGAGACTCCTCAATAATATAGTCCAGGTAAGTTGAACTACCAGACGAGAACACACAAGTGTAATAACCACAATGCACACTTCATCGTACTTGCTTATGGCACTATAAATTAGAGAACACAAGTTTGTTACACTAATGATAATTATATGAATAGATAGTACGATAAGGACGTGTATGAGATGCATATAAGTCTTACCAAAAACCTATGACAAAAGTACATGTTCTTTTTCCTGGTAGGATGGCATGGCCCTCGGGCTATGACATATTTCTCATAAGCACTAAGAGATCGACAAAAGTGTATCATTAGATGATATTAACATCATCAAACCATACATACGTAGACAAATTTCTTACCGATCTATGAGTTGCATAATGTTACTGTATAATTTCTTATCATAGTCCAGACTATCAAGCACTAGAAGGTACCCTTCTTTGGGAAATATCATCAGACAGATCCAATGATCGCTACGACAATGATGTCAATAAGTTAATTACAATTGGATTTAACTTTAACATATGATAGATTGTTGACTTTTGCTAAGCCATATTAATAAATCATTCCCGGCACGGGGCCAGAAACGGTTCACTAATATGTCCCAGAGTCAAGTAGGTAAAATCCGCAAGCGCACGGAGAATACCGCTGTAGCATTTCACCCGGAAGTATTCAGGGTATCGTATTTGTTTATCCCAGAGGAAGGTTATGATCAAGAAGCGTTACTAACATATAAGATCATGTTAACAATTAGCAAGGATATCTAACCAAGACAGGCGGGTATATGATAATAACCGGGTAGTGTGACACACACAGAAGATTCCTACCAAATAAATAAAGTCTAGTGGAGAAAAGGCTAGGCTAAGCTACTCCTACTATACATTCCTATACAGTTGCATAGCCTAAGTAGAATACATACAGACCCACACTCAGGTTCAGCAGTCAATAGTATAGCACTTCAGGCACGGACTTACCCCTGCATCCACAGGCGACTTCCGCCAAGAGCCTACGCACTAGCCTAGCGGGGAGGATTTCAAAGGACGGACAGGGCTGTCACCACCTGCCGCCTACCTCAACGAACCAGTAGACTAACGAATAATTGATGCAAATCAATCACCCAAGTACCATACTTGCATGACCAAAGAGCACTCTGCCCCTCCGCGATTACTATTAACAAGGCAGAGTTACCGTACGAATACGATCACCAAACCCATGCTATACTTTATCAGCTAAAACTAAGCATAGAGACTATAACATATAAACTAGACTATAGTGATGGTATATAACTAGCATGACAATAGTAGTATAATAAATATAAACTACTATCACACAAGTAGACTATACTATCACATATATGGATCACAAAATCAAACAAGAAACTCATGACCCAAGCACAACTATATAGAAAAGATATATATATTAATAAGAGCAAAGTCTTACAAAAGGGAAAAGATACAAGAGCCATACCAATTCCAAGTGAAGACTTGGGACTAGAGAGCTCTAGACTCAGCCTAACTCCACTAAAACTCCAAGAACTACTACTAGCAAGAGAGAAATGCTTCTTGTGGTGTGTGTTGAATGTGAAGGCACACCCTCCTATTTATAGCCTCAATAGGTCGGCAAGGGAGCGTAACCGCCACGGAAGGCATCTCAAACCGTCATCAGGAGTCACGGAGGAGCCAACACGTGGAAGCCCAGGCGGAGAGGGCGCCCGGCTGGGTCGGCCGACCTGACCAGGTCGGCCGACCTGGGGGTGGCCCCTCCTGGCCTGTGCTTTCTCCAGGTGGCTGTCCTGTGGGCCCTGACGTTGGTTTGCGCGGTATTGCAGGGAGTTACGTCGGTTAAGTGCTGAAAATGGGCCCTTCAATCCGTGTGACGTCCATGTGGCATTCTCTGATTGGTCGAAAGTGTGTTTTCTTGCCTTTTGAGGTGTTTCCTTCACATTTCCTCCTGCATGCACAAAGTTCTCCAAGTACAAGTGGAACTATATTATTGTGCTAAAGTATGCGTGTATGAAATGCCAAATTCTCCTTTATTTGAGTATAGTTGACGGTTGAAAATGGTACTTAACAGCCGTCAACAAACTCCCCCAAGCTTACCCTTTGCTCGTCCCGAAGCAAAGATAAACTTAAGTTGTTGATCAGGAGTTGCTACGATGTCCTACTCCTCAATAATACTATGCGCACAACAAAGTACTCTTCCTAGAATTAAATATGTTGGCACATAACTTACCCATTTACCTCGATCCATGGGGCTTTTACACCTCATTGTCTTGGGCGGTTGAGAGATAGAACAATTGCAGGGCACCAATCACTTGCTCTAGATTCCGCTATGTTATTCCGGAGGTTTTCAAAAGATTTTGAAAATAAAAACCAAGTTCCTCAAATGATTCTCTCGGATCACTCAATATGTGTATGATTCCTCACCAAGGCAAAGTGTTGCCTATAATCACCTACTTCTAAATAAGGCTTTATGTGGAGCTCAAGGTAGGGATATATGAGGCACTCATGTTCACATAATATTGCTATGTCAAAAGACCGGATCCAAGAAAAACATCAATTCAAACAATCTTGATCAAGATGTGCAAGTGTGTGGGAGAACGGAGGAATGGTGGATGGGAAGAAATAACTCCTTTTTGAATTTTCCTTCTCTCTTTTGGAGTTTCTAGGCTATGGCTATCTTTTGCTTGCTCTCTTTTTTTTTTGAGCTTTTTTTTTTTTTTTTTTTTTTTTTTTTTTTTATATATATAGCCATAGTCCTAGTTTGCAATGAATACTTTGAGAGAGGAATTTTGCAATGGATATATGGAGTGTTTCTTTGGATAGATGGATGGATAGTGGCTTTCTTCCGGTGTAGAAGAATAGCTCACGGTGGATATGGTGGATGCTATCTTCTTGATTTAGAAGGATAGCTCATGGCGGTGGATGTGTGTACATGATCTTGATCAAGAAAGCATGAAAAGAGTTCTACTAGGGTCACAACAATTTTGACTAAGCTCAATGTGAAACAAGCAGCATATGTGTAAAGGTTTTCAAATGTAAACACTACATATGGCTGTGGTGGGAATTTCATCATTGAGGAACTTATCAATTTGTCATTTTGAAAAATAAAACTCCGGAATTCAAGCTTTACGTTGAGCAAGATCATAGCAGCCCTATCTATCATATCATACCTCTCAACAACTTAGAACTAGAGAATGCATATGCTACCCACAAGATTCAAGTTCAAGGCAAGATTTACCAACAAACCTAACTCTTGAGAGAGTACTAAGTTGTAAACTAGCTTTAGAGAGGAATAAAGGACAGAGCAACTATTCATCATCTCAACATAGGAAAATTATACACATTCATACCGCGCATGAAAAAGGGAAATATTTTTGTTCTTTTTATGTTTTGCAAATTTTTATGGAATTTCAGATTTAGCAAATGCAAGAAATAAAGGGAAGGGGAAAGATACGAGTTACCGTGAGAAGGGAGGTCCTCCCCCAAGCTTGTTCTTGCTCATATCTGCTGGTTCGGGTCGTAGCCTTGGGAGCGGACGAAGGCATCCCAATTGCTCTGATTCTGAGCCATCATCGCGTTCAGCTGGCGGAATTGGTTGTCGCTGAAATTGACGGAGGATGCTTGACTCGTGCTTGCACGAGTGCTTTTTCTCCGCTTGATTCCGGCGACTTGCTTCATTTGGTTGAACATGGCTGCACACAAGAACAAACACAAGACAAGAACAAAAACAAGATCGAACAAGTGTTCGGGTGAGCGTTAGTGAAAACGACAAACCCGAGCTTCTCCGAAATTGGTTTTCTTCTCACAACAACTTGCAAATGCACTAAAACAGAGGGGAAATATTTTTTTTGGGTTTTTGGGGCTGTAGTAAAGTTGAAGAACACGAAATTTTGGGGGAGCAACAAGTGAGCAAAGGAGGGGAGTGAAAGATGAGCTTGGAATGGTGAAACTCCTCCTCCTGGGCGGTTTTATAGCCAAGGAAGCAAGATGGCCGTTAGAAAGGGACAGAGCAACGGCCATATAGCCGTTGGGAGAAAGGAGCATAGGAAATGGTGGGGCCAGGGGGTCGGCCGACCCCACCAGGTCGACCGACCTGGCAGGTGGGCCTCCTGGCAGCCCCCTTTTTCCTATGTGTTCCCCAACGGCTAGGGGATTTGTCCCCTGCTGCCTTTTTGCTCAAAAAGCTCGACAAAAAATCTTTTCAAAATGGAAAGCCCAAAAACCTATTTTCTAAATTTTTAAAAATGCAAATGAGTTTTGAAAAATTCCAAGGTGGCTGGAAAAATTCAAAAATGCAGAAATGCAGTGGTCGGGAAAAAATCAAAATGTGGTGGAAAGCAAATATGCAATTAAAAGAGCAAATATGGATAACTTACCGGTTTAACCTCCCGGCGAGGACTCACCTTTTAAAGTCCGACGAGCGGGACTTTTCTCCGGCGTTCAGCTCGATGAAGCGTTGTCCGGTCCCGGAGATGAAGACACGGATGATGCTTCTTGTTTCGTTCGCCACACCTTCTTGGTCTTTGTTGCGGTCGGTGGCTTCTCGGGCTTCGGAGGCTGCGGTTTTGCAGGCTTCACAGCCTGTTTCTTTGCAGACCTCGGAGGTTGCTGCCTTGTGGACTTCGGAGGCTGTTGCTTAATGTGTGACCTTTGCCTCCTTGCCTTCATCAGTTGTTGCTGTGCAACCTTTTTCCTTCTCAAGGAAGTTCTTCATGAATGTGATGAGGCTGTCCTTCTTTTTGAACGTGTTGCAAATCTCCAGGAATTGCTGGAGATGAGCACTAGCGTCCTCATTGGCTTTCCCACAGAATGGGCTAGCCTGCACCATGGTGATGAGACCGGTCTTGATCTTGAAGTTCGCATCTCCCACATTGCCAGCTGGTCCCGTAGGGATGTTGGCAGCGGAGGGAGCGGAGAACTCGCGGAGGGTCTTGTCGGCCATTTGCTCAGAGCTTGATGGTGCGGGAATGACAGGTTCGATTGGCCGAGTCTCCTTACGAGGAGGGGTGAGCCTAGCTCGTGTCCTTCTCAGGAGTGACTCAGGATCTTCAGTGAAGTTTGTCGGCAAGTCGAAACCAGTCATACACTACCCTGTTTTCATACAAAATGCAGAAAACAAAGCAAGGTTAGCCTGCCTAGGAGATAGCCTTAATAATTGCAACACTACTATATACATTAGTAATTTTTCTTAGATCATACGCCTTCCCCGGCAACGGCGCCAGAAATGCTTGTTGACTTTTGCTAAGCCATATTAATAAATCATTCCCGGCACGGGGCCAGAAACGGTTCACTAATATGTCCCAGAGTCAAGTAGGTAAAATCCGCAAGCGCACGGAGAATACCGCTGTAGCATTTCACCCGGAAGTATTCAGGGTATCGTATTTGTTTATCCCAGAGGAAGGTTATGATCAAGAAGCGTTACTAACATATAAGATCATGTTAACAATTAGCAAGGATATCTAACCAAGACAGGCGGGTATATGATAATAACCGGGTAGTGTGACACACACAGAAGATTCCTACCAAATAAATAAAGTCTAGTGGAGAAAAGGCTAGGCTAAGCTACTCCTACTATACATTCCTATACAGTTGCATAGCCTAAGTAGAATACATACAGACCCACACTCAGGTTCAGCAGTCAATAGTATAGCACTTCAGGCACGGACTTACCCCTGCATCCACAGGCGACTTCCGCCAAGAGCCTACGCACTAGCCTAGCGGGGAGGATTTCAAAGGACGGACAGGGCTGTCACCACCTGCCGCCTACCTCAACGAACCAGTAGACTAACGAATAATTGATGCAAATCAATCACCCAAGTACCATACTTGCATGACCAAAGAGCACTCTGCCCCTCCGCGATTACTATTAACGAGGCAGAGTTACCGTACGAATACGATCACCAAACCCATGCTATACTTTATCAGCTAAAACTAAGCATAGAGACTATAACATATAAACTAGACTATAGTGATGGTATATAACTAGCATGACAATAGTAGTATAATAAATATAAACTACTATCACACAAGTAGACTATACTATCACATATATGGATCACAAAATCAAACAAGAAACTCATGACCCAAGCACAACTATATAGAAAAGATATATATATTAATAAGAGCAAAGTCTTACAAAAGGGAAAAGATACAAGAGCCATACCAATTCCAAGTGAAGACTTGGGACTAGAGAGCTCTAGACTCAGCCTAACTCCACTAAAACTCCAAGAACTACTACTAGCAAGAGAGAAATGCTTCTTGTGGTGTGTGTTGAATGTGAAGGCACACCCTCCTATTTATAGCCTCAATAGGTCGGCAAGGGAGCGTAACCGCCACGGAAGGCATCTCAAACCGTCATCAGGAGTCACGGAGGAGCCAACACGTGGAAGCCCAGGCGGAGAGGGCGCCCGGCTGGGTCGGCCGACCTGACCAGGTCGGCCGACCTGGGGGTGGCCCCTCCTGGCCTGTGCTTTCTCCAGGTGGCTGTCCTGTGGGCCCTGACGTTGGTTTGCGCGGTATTGCAGGGAGTTACGTCGGTTAAGTGCTGAAAATGGGCCCTTCAATCCGTGTGACGTCCATGTGGCATTCTCTGATTGGTCGAAAGTGTGTTTTCTTGCCTTTTGAGGTGTTTCCTTCACATTTCCTCCTGCATGCACAAAGTTCTCCAAGTACAAGTGGAACTATATTATTGTGCTAAAGTATGCGTGTATGAAATGCCAAATTCTCCTTTATTTGAGTATAGTTGACGGTTGAAAATGGTACTTAACAGCCGTCAACATAGATGACGAAAGCAGTAGGTGTCCAACTTACTTGAAGTTGTATGGGGCCATAATGCATTCTCTATCCTACCACTCCAAGTAGCAGTCGCATAAATAATTAATAACGTCAGTCCTTGCTTCATTTGTCAGAACTGCCTTCATTGCAGTTAGCGCTGTCGATGTCTTATCCGGTTGGTTTTCCGGATTTACCGTTGGGTTGATCATGCTTTGGTTGATGCGGTTCGGGTTGACGTAGTCCACCCTCAATTTTTTTCTATCAGTCCTCTTTCTTTGGAAAAAGGAGTTCATGCTACAAAATAAAGGCATAAGAAAATATATCGAATGATGCTTGAAATATGAAGTAGATCGAACATGACACTTACATGCACCATAAGGTGATGAAGGTGACGTCCATCTTGTCTAGACGAAACATTGAATGGACATCCTTCCAAAATAGGGGTAAGATTTGTTCATCTTTTTCACTGAACACCTCTTTTGGAATCCTACAAGTGATTGCACTGACCCCTTCCTTTGACGCCATCATGTACCAGTCATGCAACTTCAGCATTTCCCACGGGAGGTTCTTGTACATGTTCTTTGATATAAGGGGTTTACCAAATATGAATTTTGGGTAGTCCACATCGTCCGCAGGATTGTTCAAAATTTGATTGTTGTACGAAAATATATCCCGAGGATCTTGTTCCTGCAGGATGAGCTTACTTGTGGATGCTAGACGCTTTTTCAATACAGCCGAGTACTTATCAACATCATTTTTTTTCTTTTAGGTCCTTTGGCTCTTCGTCAAAACCGGTAATCGTCTTTGGGATTACCGGAGCCTTAACGACAACTGGTGCAGGCCGGATTTGAATTACTAGAGCTCGAACTTGAACCGTCGCAGCCGTTGTTGACGGAGGCTCGATGACAACAGGGGTAGCCTGTACTACTCCTTCATCGATGACCGGAAGAGGCTCATTTCACTATAGATTATAGGACTGCAAATCGAGTCGGCTTCCGCATAAGGAGATTGGGGCTTGTTTCCCGAGGCTGTCGCAGACATAGGAGACGGTTGTCCACCTGTCGGGAGTGGCTGGCTCGCATGAAAGGACCTGTGCCTAGACAACGGGGCTGGAGAAACTTGTTTGGAGAGTAAAACATCACGACGTTTCCAAATAATGAAAGAGTCGAGCGCATCTTGGAGAGTTTTTATACCTGCCTCAAGTATCGGGCATTCGATCTCGTTGTCCTCATAGCCAGGTACTATTTTCGACATGGTGACATGCACGTAACCGAGGGAGATATCCCTGCTATGGAGCATCTCTCCTGGAAATGCCATGCCGGATGCAAACTCCATTGTCTTCACCTTGTAACCAAATGGCACATGCAACTCGTAAGAAGTATCCTCAGTGATGTCCTCCGTTTCTGATTGCATGGACACTGATGGTTGGCCGGAGACTGATGGTTGCATGGATGTGGACGAACCACGTAAGAAGGCATCCATTGCAGCCTACAGGTTAGGGTCCAAATGACTGCTTTCTTTGTTGATAGCGAACATAAGAAGTTGTTGCCTCCAATCTTCCTTGACTTTCTCTTCTTAATCTTTCTTGTGCAAGATATGCTTCTTGTACAGGTGTGAGGATGTTTCGGAGAAACCTTCTTTCCATGTTGCCGATGATGACACTCCTCATACCCGACCATCATGTTCCTCGGTCCTAATCGCCTTTGTTAGCTCATCCTTGTGATACTCAGGTGTAAATAGACCAGCCTCTGTCTACGTCGTGATGTCCTTTCAAGGCTTGCACGACTTTAATTGTCACAGGATCCTTCACAATAATTTCTCCTTCATCGGTTAAATCAGAGCGACCATATACCCAATTCCTGGTATGCTCATTGGTGTTTGGTAATGGATCAGGTTTTCCTTCTGCGCTGAGCTTGGCTTCCCTCTCTCCAAACCAGAATCTCCTTTCTGTATCCGTCCGGACCTAACCGTGGCTTGTACTTGTTCCGCTTGTTCAGCTCAACCATGTTTTCACTGAGCTCCTTCAAAGCACTGCTCGTCTTCTGCTCAACAAACTCATCCCATTCCTGTTGACTGATATTTCCATGCTTGTCGAATGGGGTTTGATTTTTCTTGATGTATTGGTAGTTGAGCTTGGACTTGTAATCTCGAAAGATGTGATTGAGAGTGAACATTGTGGCCTTCTTGGCCCTCTCGAGATCTGCTGGCTGGAACCGGATGGCTGCCATGACATCAGCCCACATATCTTCTTCTTTGCCTGTTGGCGATCCTTAAGCCTAACAGAGAAAACCGCAAGCGTACGGATGCCAATGTAGATTTCACCTAGGAGTATTCCAAGGTATCGAATCCATGAGGAATAAGAAGTGAAACTCTATCCTAATCCAACTCTAGTGAACAAAGGAGAGGAACAATAATGGTTGAGAGGAGAATAGGTTCTATAGAGAGAAGAGGTCCTCGGGCGAGGTAATCTAATGTAGTAAACTCCCGCTAAGTAATTTAATGAGATCCTATTTCAATTTATCTGCTTCGAGGCACGAAAATGATCCACTAATAAGGGTCGGTAACTAACCTCATGTACTAGTGGGTACGCTATCGCTAGATAACCCTGCTTGAGACTTCCCGAACATGGTAGATTACAATATTGGACGGATAGGGCTGTCACCACCTGTCGCCTACCACACAACCCGTGGGGACGAATGCAATCCCGAGAAAACTTAGTCTAAACACCACGTTTACACTTAGACTTTCATACCAGCTCTAGAATTGGTAAGCATAACAAATTAATGCTATAAAGCAATAAAAGAATATGCACGAGGATACCGTAGATAAAAAGGATAGAAATACTTACTTTATTACTTGGACAAGAGTTTAACTACATGTTACCCGACGGAAGGATGAGGAATCTACTCTCGGTGGAGCTTCATCCCCGAGGCACAAGATGGAGAAGGAGCCGACATTCCCGGCTCCCTCCCGGACTTCTACCTCTTTCTCACTCCCTATTCTCATACATTTCTACAGCGTGGTGCTTGTTGTTCTCGTCTTCAATTGTTGTCTAAACCGGTGGCCAAACTGTCGCATTTATACCCAAATGATAGAGGGGCAGTAATTGTAGGCTTGTGGGAAGTCGGTGGCTGAAAATAGTGAAAAACCATTGGTCGGGCGGCTGGGTACGCTAGGTGGCCGTGGAGGCCGGGCGGTAGGGTCGGTTTTCCAACCGACTCATTTTGGACGGCCGTAATGATGTTCTAAAGTCGGTTTTGAGGGTCGGTTGGCCGTTTTCCTTTGGTTTTATGTCGGTAGGCATGGCAGGCTGGTCGGTAGGCTTTATGGGCCAAATGGCTATTGGTGGTTTCTAGATGCCCATTTTATCTACCAATAAGGGATGTTTTGCGTCTTAATTTGGTGGTTTGACTAAACAATTAACCCCATATTTGCATATATTTGTAGTTGTTCTATTTTGGATGTAATCGTAGGAAACAGGTGTAAAACAGGGCAATTATGGATAAAGAGCTGAAGAGTAACGAGGATGGGCAAGATGCGGAGCGGCGCCGATCGGCGCAGGAGGAAAGGATGATGAAAACATGATCCGGTCCAGGAAAGACAAAGGCCCAGCCCAGTATGAGTTAGAGTCGGTGGAAGTTGACCTAATCCCATCGAGTATAAAAGGAAGATAATTATCAAGAGCCAAGGGACCGGGGGAGAGAGACGGCGATCGCGAGAATCAATTATTAAAACTAAGGTTCCAGGATATTGGCGGCGGAGGTTCGTCAACACCGACGAGATCCACCAGAAGGGAGGTCGCGCCGATCGGCGCGACGCTTGCGGCGATCGGCTCGTGCGCGTTCTAGCGCTATTTCTCACCCCTCTGCTATGTCTAGCGGAAGGATGAGTGAGTAGTCTCATATTCTCTTCTCTGGTGCAGGGATCTGGTCATGAAACCCTCATACTTATTGATACTCTCTCGATGAATTTAATCTATGTGATGAACTTTATTGCACATCTATCTATCCCTTTCATTAGTGTATCGGCCAATACACTTTTGCCCATTACATAGTGCAAGAAACCAGTGGGGAGCTAATAGCCTCTGTAGTGACAGCCGGGTGAACGAAACCACCATGTCTTGTAGAATATTAGAGTCATCACTCGAGTTGATAAGAATAAGGTTGCATGCTAGTGAACCAATCCTAAGGAGAGAATCCTTCATCATCCTGTTACTTCTTTAATAACATTCACCTTCCTGTTTCTCACCGTCATCATTCACACCAACCAAACCATTGCAATTTGTTAGTAACCCTTTAATAGTATTAGTTTCGCTTGATCCCTGTGGATTCGATAACCTTGGAATATTCTAAGGGAAAAAGAGCTACAACTGTACACCGTCCTCTTGCGGTATATAAGTGGGTACGTAATTACGACCAACAAGCCCTTTTTCTGGCACCGTTGCCGAGGAACAAGCCAGTTCTTTTACTATTAATATTTTACTAATGTCTAATCCTCTCTTTTCTAGTTGTTTTCGTTTTTGTGTTTTGTGTGAATTTTCAGGATGAGTACGACAGGACCTTCTCTGACGCTCAGGGAATTTTCTCTACCATCTCCAGACGTGCTGGTGTCTCAATCCTCAGATGAGAAGGCCACGGCCTCCTCGTATGTGTTGAACCCCATTATCATTAGCATGGCTGAAGCAAACAAGTTCTTTGGAGCGAAAGAGGAGAACCCGTATACTCACTTACAAGATTTGGAGGCACTTTGCCAAACATTCCATCATGAAGGAGTGTCTCGGGATCTTTACAGGTGGCTGCTTTTCCCATTCTCTTTGGGAGGAAAAGCCAAAGAGTGGCACAAGACAGCATCTCGAGACGCAAAAGGTTAGTGGAGTGAGTTAGTTGGAAATTTATGTCTCCTGTATTTTCCTTTGCCAAAGGTGCAGAAGTTGAGAAGGGAAGTGGTGAACTTGTTACAAGAAGATGAAGAATCTCTCGCGGAAGCCAGGACGCGTTTTCAAACATTGTTGAAACAAGGACCTGACCTTGGCATTGATGAGAATATGTGCGCTCAAACCTTCTACATGGCCATAAACAAGGCATCGAGGATGCATTTGGACGGATCGGCCGGAGGAAGTTTTCTGAGATTGACAACCAAGGTAGGGATCGAATTGTTAGGCAAAATTGCCGAGAATGAAGCTTTGCACAAGCATTGGGAAGAATATCTAGAACCAAATCGGCAATGCCTAGAAGTTATGCAGAAGGAAGAGTCGCCAGCTGAACAGATCTTGATGTCCGAGAGTAGATCAATGATTACTTCGGAGCAATTCGGAGAAATAAAGCCTGTGAGATATCGGGGATTGTGTGGTGTGTATGTTGTAGGTCTCACTGAAGAGGAAAAAAAAGAACCGTACATACCATGTGAGATATCGGGGAAGAAATTTTTGAAAGCCTTGTGTGACTTTGGTTCTCGTGTCAGCTTGATGACTTATGATGCATTCATGAGCATGCCTTATGGAACTCAACAGCGGCTGATGGGGACTGAACTTGAGCTGATCATGGCGGATGGTAGGAAGACCAAGCCACTGGGAGTGATCAAGAATATCAAAATTGAGATCGGCTCGAAAACAATGCCGGTAGATTTCTTTGTTCTAGACAATAAAGAAACTGAGGTTGAAGATATCATTCTGGGAAGGCCATTCTTAAGATTAGTACAAGCTGTTTTGGATGCTAGGAAAGGTCAAATTACGCTACACCTGGGAGAGGAAGAAGTGCGATTTCAATTTAATGATCCGTCTCATCAAGACTCTTCTTACTATCAGGAATTCTTCCCAGAGGAAGACGAGAGGATAGGGATGGATATGGGAGACCCACTGGACCACATCATGCGTGGAACTGACAACTATACTGCCAGCGCTGATCGGTGCGACCCTTGCACCGATCGGCTCAAGCATACTACCAGCGTCGATCGGCGCGACCCTCGCGCCAATCGGCTCAACCAGGAAAATCCTGAATTTGAACCTCTCGGTGAGCTGGATCCAGATGAAGTGCCAGAAGTGGAACAGAAGGAACTCCTGAAGGAGCTACGCTATGAATATCTAGGAAATAATAGAACATATCCAGTTATTGTGAACAATGCCCTAACGAAGGAAGAAACAGAGAGGGTTCTTGCTATGCTCAAAAAGTATAAAAAAGCCATTGGTTACACATTGGATGACATCAAAGGAATCAGCCCCGCATTTTGCACCCACATGATTAACTTGGAGGAGAATACTAAACCAATGGTTGAAGGGATGCAAAGGTTGAAGGAATCAATGAAGACAGTGGTTAAAAAGGAGATTTGAAGCTGCTTAATGTAGGTATGATCTACCCTGTTGCTGATAGTGAATGGGTTAGTCCAGTGCATTGTGTACCCAAGAAAGAAGGGTTGACGGTAGTGCCTAACAAGAACAATGAGTTGATCCCTCAAAGGACTATAACTGGATGGAGAATGTGCATAGATTATAGAAGTTTGAACAAAGTGACAAAGAAAGATCACTATCCTCTTCCGTTCATTGACGAGATGCTTGAAAGGTTAGCAAAGAATTCATACTTTTGTTATTTTGATGGATATAGTGGTTTCTTTCAAATACCGGTAAGACCAGAAGATCAGCAGAAAACTACTTTTACTTGCCCTTTTGGGACATATGCATATAGAAGGATGCCATTTGGTCTTTGCAACGCGCCCGCCATATTTCAAAGATGCATGAATGCAATATTTGCTGAAATCATAAAAGATATTATGGAGGTATTTATGGATGAAGTCTCCGTGCATGGTACTGATTTTGATAGCTGTTTGGAGAATTTGGAGAAGGTTTTGAAAAGGTGTGTTGAATACGACTTAGTTCTTAATTGGAAGAAGTGTCACTTCATGGTAACAGAAGGAACATGTATCTAAGAGAGGATAGAGGTTGATAAGGCAAAGGTATCTACAGTTGAGAAATTACCTCCTCCTACTGATCTTACAACTTTGAGAAGTTTTCTTAGACATGCCAACTTCTATCACATATTTGTTAAGGATTATTCAAAGATTGCTAAACCCCTGATAGAATTGTTAAAGCAAGACACAAAATTTGTCATGGACGAGGAAAGACTCTTGGCCTTCAGAAGATTAAAGGAAGCTCTATGCTTTGCACCCGCCATGCAGCCACCTGATTGGAGTTTACCTTTTGAAATTATGTGTGGTGCAAGTGACTATGCAGTTGGAGCTGTTCTTGGACAACGGAAGGAAGGTAAAGTGCATGCTATTTATTATGCTAGCAAAACTTTGAATGGGGCACAGATCAATTATACAACAACTGAGAAAGAGATGTTAGCTGTTATATTTTCTTTTGAGAAGTTTAGATCCTACATTCTAAATTCTCAGGTGATTGTATATACTGATCATGCTGGTATAAGATACTTGGTTTTAAAGATGGAGTCTAAGCCTCGGTTAAAGCGATGGGTATTGATGCTGCAAGAATTTGATTTGGAGATAAGAGATAAGAAAGGAGTAGCAAATTCTGTAGCAGATCATTTATCTCATCTTAAATCATCATCAATTGAGCCTATAAGAGATGAAATGCGACAAGAGCAGTTGTTTGCCTCATTTGATCGTAGAGAGAATTGGATGATGGATATTATCAAAGGTTTCAAGGGACAAACTGATCTGATGAACAAGAACACAAGGAAAAGAGTTAAGAGTGAAAGGAGAAATTTATATGGGCCGACCCATACTTCTATAGGTATTGCGAGGACGGAGCAGTACGGAGATGTGTACCCAGAGAAGAAAGAGCAAGCATTTTAGCAAAATGTCATTCTTCGAATTATGGGGGACACTATGGCTACTTCAGAACACAGGCAAAGGTATGGGCGAGTGGATTCTATTGGCCTACTATGCATGAAGATGCAAAAAGGTATGTTGCAACATGTGCTCAATGCCAACGAATAGGGAATGTTAACAGTAGGAATGCAATGCCTCTTAAGTACAATCTTCAAGTCGATATCTTTGATGTTTGGGGTATGGATTTTATGGGACCCTTTGTGAATTCTCATGGTTTCGAGTACATATTGGTCGCCGTTGATTATGTCTTCAAGTGGGTCGAAGCAATGGCATGCAAGGCTAATACTACAAGAGAATCAAGGAGTATACTTCAGGAGCAGATATTTCCTAGGTATGGAGTACCGAGGATAATAATTACAGATGGAGGATCCCATTTTACAGGAGGAGAATTTACTAGGTTTTTAACCAAATCTGGAGTTGAACATAGAATTGGAACAGCCTACCATCCCTAGACGAATGGACAAGCAGAAACTTCAAATAAGCAATTAAAGGGAATTCTGTAGAAGATTGTTACAAAGGAAGGAAAAGATTGGGCCATGAAGCTTAATGGAGCGTTATGGGCATATAGGATAGCATTCAAGACACCGATTGGTATGACACCATATCAATTCATCTATGGGAAATCGTGTCACCTACTGGTGGAATTGGAACATAAGGCTTACTGGGCTATAAAGGAAATGAATTTGGATCTTGATGCCGCCGGCATGAAAAGGAAGACACAAATAAGTGAATTGGAAGAGATGTGATTGCGTGCATATGAAAATGCAGCCATATACAAAGAGAAAACAAAGAAGTGGTATGATAAGAAGCTTTTGAAGAAGGAATTCAAGGAAGGAGATCGGGTGCTCCTGTTTAATTCGTGATTCAGATTATTTGGTAAAGGCAAACTGCGAAGCAAATGGGAGGGACCTTATCTTGTGAATACGGTGTTACCTTCGGGAGCAGTAATCATAATGGATGGCAAGAGAAACAAGTACACGGTGAACGGACAACGTCTAAAGGTATACCTAGAACCTGACACATTTGAATTAAAATCTTTTGATGTGTATTTCACTGCTTAGTACCCCGTGTGGTCGAGCTTAACGACGTAAAACAAAAGCTTGTATGTATTTTAATTTCCATAGTTTTTCTTTTTCTGATTTGGCAATTTAGTGTACCACGTCGATCGGCGCGTTGCTGCGCCGATCGGTGCAGCCCTGCACCAATCAGCGTGGCAGAGTCCTTTCGGTTTTTGAGTTGGTTTTGGACCTTGCCTTTTTAAGACTCGTTAAATTCCACGAATAAGAGAAAGAGTCCTAGTCCAATTGGAAATTAAGGGATATAAATATGAGGGGACAGCAAACCCATGGATCAACTTGTATTACATCGTCACCAGAACAACCCTAAGAGCAGAAGCGATGGAAGGCGGCACATCGGGCAGAAACCAAGGCGGCGCCGATCGGCGCGACTCTGGAGCCGATCGGCTCGGCGGCGGATTTTCTTAGACCTCTGCGAATTAGTCCTGGGAAGAAGTCGACAAAGTGTTGACACCAACACGAGATGATCCTCTCGTCTGGTCAAATTTGCGGAAGAAATTCATGAAGAAAAGCGAAGCTGACGCGTGGAACGCCGAGAAGGTGAAGATGGACAATGAACTTCGGCAGATGATGAAGAGAGTATTGGTGCGCAAAGGAAAATCTATGGCTCCTATTGAAAGTGAAGCAGTTTCTCAAAGGTATACCATGGGAAGTCTTCTTGATCTTGCTAAGCCATTGTCGTATGAGGATTTTCTATCTTTTGAAAGATCATTGACTGAGCAAGAGAAGGAAGAGCTAGATGAAGAGAGCACCCTCACAATCTATAGGTGCCGACTTTATAGTGAATATGACATTGCCGCCAAGTATGAACTCAAGCTGCGAGAGGAAGTCGAAGAAGCTATCTACCAGCAGGATGCGGAGAAGGATCTTCAAGCTAGAAGGGATGAATCCTTTTCCAAGGTTCTTACCGATTGGGAAAGTTTTCAAGAAAGTAAGATTCATAGGAATAGTTGTATTGAGGGTTGCAAGTGTTTCTTTTATGCTAAAGATTTTCAACGTAAGGTTGAACTCTAATTGGCAGAAGATCCAGCTTTCATACCTAGAGATTTAATATATGATGATGGCTATTGCGCAATTCCTGGAGGGAGGACGCCTAAGGAGATTAATGATGAGATTTTACGAAGGTAGCAGAATAAGGTGATCCGTGAGTGTAATCTAGTGCAGTTAGATGAGTATATGAAGGAAGCTGCTAGCTGCGCCGATCGGCGCGACACTGGAGCCGATCGGCACGATCTGAAGATGGTTGAATTTATTGATCTGATGGCTCTGCCAAGTGAAGACGAAGAACCTGCTGCAAGGAAGTGTAAGACTACACCAGAGGTTCGCAGATCTTCTAGACTATCTGGTAAGCCAATTCAGAATTATTCCGAATGGGATAGCGACTATACGTCATACTATTTGGAAACTTTGGAAAGCGGTGATCCTAGTGTGCCTGGAGATTTTAGTAATGATTTTGATATGCGAAGAAGCTTTGGTAGTCCTAAGTTCAAAAATCGGGAAATACTTGCAGAATGCAGTAATGACAGGGCAGCAGGAACTTCAACAAGAGTTAATGGTAATGCAAAGGGAAGTGGAGGAAGTCGCAATGATGGAAGAACACCACTACGCCGATCGGCTCAGCCTATGCGTCGATCGGCTCAGAGGAATTTGAATAGTGCCTCCCCTTACAGCGTTGAAAATTATAACCTGCAACCGCCTGCTTGCTGTCCTGTCTGCCGAAGAAACATTGAGCACCTGTATCTAGATAGAGATCGTGCTTACAGGCATCAAAGAGATGTGGACCGCAGAATCCAGGATACAATCGAGATGAACGAAGTGGACTACACTTTTCTCATAAGGAATATAAGACGAATTTTCTGAGTCTTGAACAGGCATGGTCTGCATGATTAGTGTGTTGAGTTTCTTCTCTTGCAATGAGGACATTGTAAATTTTGAGTGTGGGGGAAGGGCTTTGCCCTTAGTCATAGTTTTTAAGTGTTTTTGAGTCTAGTTTCTCATTTGTTTTTCTTTCTCATTTGTTTTTCTTAATAAGTGTTTATTTAAGTTTGTGTGTGTGCTTAAGAGAGTCACGAGTCATGTTGAGAGTTGCTTCAAGGTCTTCTATGTAGTTTGAATTATTGCATTGTCTTTAATAAAGTTAGTGTCGATTGTCAAATTGAAAGTGCCCCATGCTATTTATCCTGTCTTTCTGATGATCGATTGGTTGATTACTTGAATTTGTTGGTTACCACTTAACTTTTGAGCTTTATATTTGTGAAAATTTCTTTTGACTCATCATAAGCTAAAGCAAAAGCAAGGTCTAAATATGCCTATATAGCCGAGTGAATGAGAGCAAGCTACACATTTGAATTAAGTGGATTGTAAGTAACTTTGTCAACTTTTTGCCCATGATTTCGACCAAGTTAGGAAAGGATGATCTATTTTGTTTATCTCTATATTTCTAGCCATTCTTATCCATTTAAATTTCTTGCTATCATGAAAACCATACATCTTTGTTTCTCCCTCCTCCTTGATACAACCTATATTCTCAAAAAAAAAAGGGAATTCAAGAAATTTCCGCTGCTGATACAAGATAGAAATTGCTGATCATATCAGGAATAGAAAATAAAAAAGGGGTGAAAGAAAAGAAAAAATAGACCGCGCCGACCGGTGCAGTGTTGCGCCGATCGGCGCTGTTGCAAAAGAAAGAAAAAAGAAGAGGTTATTATTATAAAAAAAAAAGAGGTAAAGAGAAAAAAATATATATTCCCTGAGAGGCAGTAAGGTCATCAAAGAAAGCAGATTTCTGATTATTTCTCATTCTTTGCCATTGTTCTCATTGAAATTTTCTTTTAGATCTTCTACATTCCTCTTCTCCATTAAAAGTTCTTTTTCAAGAAAATTCTTTCTTAATAGGCATGATTGAGCACATTGTTGACATGGTAATCTTATGTTTTAATTTAGTTATATAGCCCTCCAAGATCCACATACAATCCTTGATTAGATAGGAGAGGGAAGGAAATACGCTTGAGAGACCTAGAGAAGACCAAATGCTTAATGTTGATGCTAAAAGATGAGTTGAGGAGAACTAAAATTGTTTTTGAAAAAGTTTTATGGTAAGTTGATTAAGTTCAAGTATGATGTGCCGATTGGTTAAAAGGAGATGAGAGAAAATCTTTGTGGTGGGATAACGAGTAAAAATGATGATTGAGATTGATTGCATGAGAGATGGTGTGAAAATTCTTATTACATATTTGATTTTGTATTGCTCGAGGACTAGCAATGATTTGAGTGTGGGGGAACTATTGGTGGTTTCTAGATGCCCATTTTATCTACCAATAAGGGATGTTTTGCGTCTTAATTTGGTGGTTTGACTAAACAATTAACCCCATATTTGCATATATTTGTAGTTGTTCTGTTTTGGATGTAATCGTAGGAAACAGGTGTAAAACAGGGCAATTATGGATAAAGAGCTGAAGAGTAACGAAGATGGGCCAGATGCGGAGCCGCGCCGATCAGCGCAGGAGGAAAGGATGACGAAAACATGATCCGGTCCAGGAAAGACAAAGGCCCAGCCCAGTATGAGTTAGAGTCGGTGGAAGTTGACCTAATCTCGTCGAGTATAAAAGGAAGATAATTATCAAAAGCCAAGGGACTGGGAGAGAGAGACGGCGATCGCGAGAATCAATTATTAAAACTAGGGTACCAGGATATTGGCGGCGGAGGTTCGTCAACACCGACGAGATCCACCAAAAGGGAGGTTGCGCCGATCGGCGTGACGCTTGCGCCGATCGGCTCATGCGCGTTCCAGCGCTATTTCTCACCCCTTTGTTATGTCTAGCGGGAGGATGAGTGAGTAGTCTCATATTCTCTTCTCTGGTGCGGGGATCTAGTCATGTAACTCTCATACTTGTTGATACTCTCTCGATGAATTTAATCTATGTGATGAACTTTATTGCACATCTATCTATCTCTTTCATTAGTGTATCGGCCAATACACTTTTGCCCATTACACATTGCAAGAAACCAGTGGGGAGCTAATAGCCTCTGTAGTGACAGCCGGGGTGAACGAAACCACCATGTCTTATAGAATATTAGAGTCTTCACTCAAGTTCATAAGAATAAGGTTGCATGCTAGTGAACCAATGCTAAGGAGAGAATCCTTCATCATCCTGTTACTTCTTCAATAACATTCACCTTCCTCTTTCTCATCGTCATCACTCACACCAACCAAACCATTGCAATTTGTTAGTAACCCTTTAATAGTATTAGTTCCGCTCGTTCCCTGTGGATTCGATAACCTTATAATACTCTAAGGGAAAAAGAGCTACAACTATACACCGTCCTCTTGCGGTATATAAGTAGGTGCGTAATTACGACCAACAATGGCCCGGTAAGCCGGGTGGGAAGCCCGACGGGCGGCAAGGTCCACCGGGCGGCATGACTCGCCGGGCGGCGACCCATTTTTGTGCAGTAGCCCTTTGGTCAAGTGGCCTACTTGTCCTTCCCGGTTGGGCCATGTGTTGACCTCATTCCTTTGTCTTTGAAAATCTTTTGGACCAGAATTAGGAAACGGCTTCATGGCGATGGCATTTGCTTGTCGACCGGGTGAGGGGGTGAAGTTCCATATCGGACGGTGGTTCTATGTTGTGTTGTCATACAGTCGGAAATGGATTGAACACTTGATTCACCCTACCGGGTGATGATAGCTTATCATCCGGCCAGTTGACAATTTTACTTGGTGATGACCTGAACGGGTGCTGATTCTGGCTGTTAACGACTCTGTCGGCTGTCAGGAAACAGCTGTGAAACAACCATGATCGGCCGATGGGGTATTTCACATGTTTTTGCATATTTTGACCCTGTAGCACCTGCAACCACATATTTCACCAAAACTAGTGGAACTCATGAGTACAAAAATTATTTTCATTACATTATTAGTTAAGATCCACCTTTTTATGGTAAGTTGGTAGTCGATAATGGGAATTTATGACTACCAACACCACCATCCGGGACTTGGCGCCAATCTTGCCACGTGATTTTGCAATGATCCCTCACCACTTTGCCGCAACGGTTCCGCCATTTGGCGTTGAAACCAGCGGGTTCAATCGGTTCTACATCTTTAGGGTCTAGTGCAGTAACCTTGTAGATGCCCTCTGCCTTGTATGCGGAGCGCTGACCGCGCTTGCGTTTGTGTGTGGACACTTTGGCAGGCACCTCTTCCTTTTGCTGCTCGAGGACCTCATCTGCCACAGCCTCTGCTGCAACTAGCCGATGGGCACTTCGTCGAGTGACATAGGATATAAGTAGTAGATTCTAGTTTACAAATTAGTTGAATAAATGAGGGAATTATTTTTGACAAGATACTTTATCTTCAGGCACGTAATCTGGGTCCAGGCTCCCCAATTGACGTTCCTTTAGTAGTGGAGGATGCGGATCTTCTGCTTCTTCCTAGTGTTCGCTTGATCATTCATCATCTGAAGGCGATCCCCCTTCCAAGGGCGCCTTTCTCATTTGTTGCTTCTAACAAATGTTCCTCTTGAGAGGGCATCTTGACCGCCATGTTGAGAACACTTTGACACCTTATATTAGATATTATGACTAGTTTAGAAAACAAGGAGTATGATACAAAAGTAGTACAGAGAGACAAGGAGAAGAATAGAAAATTCAAAATTTGCTCTCAGTGCGGGTTGTCGAATCAACGGCCTACCAACGCTCTAAGATCCTTGACCTATACACCAAAATATAGCTGATATCCTAGGATATGGTCCATGTCATCGGACTAGTCTCACTTAGCCTGCTTTCATCATTGAGCATGGGTCGATTGCCTACGTAGAATAGATAAGTAGTATAGAGAGACAAGGAGAAGAATAGAAAAGTCAAAATTTGCTCTCAGTGCGGGTTGCCGAACCAATGGCCATCCAACGCTCTAAGATCCTTGACCTGCACAGCAACATGTATCCAAATATCATATGATATGGTCCATGTCGCCAGACTACTCTCACTTAGCTCACTTTCATCATTGAGCATGGGTTGATTGCCTACGTAGAATAGATAAGTAGTACCATCCATGGGTCGATCAACTATATGTACCATCCATTCATAGCGCATATATACCATAGGCACATATATATATCCATTCATAGGCGCATATATATCAACGAGGCATATAATAGTGAGCATTTCCACATAGGCATATAATAGTGAGCAACATAGTCATATAACAAGGTGGCATATGAGCATCAAAATACAAATAGCTAGTATACCATATGAGCATCAACTACAAGTATGGCGGCAAGGTATGATGGCAAAAAGAAAGTACTACACATCTATATAGTATGATGGCAATTAGCACAATAGGGAGCTCAATAGTGAAATATATCGTAGGCAGCAAGCAAAAATAAATTTGAGGCCTGCAACAAAAACTAGCATCCACATAGGACAGGAACGGGCGGCAACAACATAGGGATATAAGCATATAACAAGAGCATATAACATTTAGCATTTCCACATAAGCACCAACTTATAGTATAACACGACAGCAATTAAATACGGCAGCAACCTAGGACAGCAGAAAAAAAAACTACTAGTATGGCAGCAAGGTACGATGGCAAAAAAATAACTAAGCATATATATAGTATAGCGATCCACATTAGCTGGTCTCAGAGGGATGTGTTAACAAGGTTTCATCATTTAAGAACAAGATAGTATGTAACTATGATTCAGAATTAGCAGAGGTGACATGATTTTCTTATGAAAATCCAAAGATTTACTAATTAACAATGCTAATGCACAACTGCAGAGAATCTGGACTCCAAAACACCAGGTAACGTGGATAAGCAAGCAAGCATTGAAAGGTGAACACACAGTCATACGCAACATAGGTTCATCACAGTACACTAACATGTTAAAGTTTAACGCATGGGGGCATGATAGCAGAGCACATGAATTCAGCTACTAGGTGCATGATGTTAAGGCTAACTGAATTAGAAAGCAAGTAGACACACAACTAGACACACAGATTTACTAATTAACAATGCTAATGCACAACTGTAGAGAATCTGGACTCCAAAACACTAGGTAACGTGGATAACGAAGCAAGCATTAAAAGGTGAACACACAGTCATAGGCAACATAGGTTCATCACAGTACACTAACATGTTAAAGTTTAATGCAGGGGAGCATGATAGCAGAGCACAACTGTAGAGAATCTGGACTCCAAAATATATAAAGCAAGCACACATCTTGCAAAGCAAGGAATAATGAGATTAAGGGCGTGGGGCAGAGCGGATGCACCTGGTCATAGACGGGCAGGAGGGCATCGGAGAGGAGGGGAGAGGGGACGAAGAGGAGGGTGCAGCGCTTACCAGAGAGAAGGCGGAGGCCGTCAAGGAGAGGGAGGAGGCCGACGCGTGCATCGTCGATGAGGGGGGGTCCGCTGCGGTGGCGCTCGGGGACGGAGGAGGGAGCCTGCAGCGGTGGCGCTCGGGGACGGAGGAGGGAGCCCGCAGTGGTGGCACTTGGTGACGGAGGAGGGAGCCCATGGTGGCAGCGCTCAGTGACAGAAAAGGGAGCCCATGACGGCGACTCTCGGTGATGGAGGGAGCCCGCGACAGCGGTGCTCCGAGACGGAAGAGGGAGCCCACAGCAGTGGTGCTCGAGGACGGCGCGGGAGCCCACGCTCAACGTCAATGAGGGGGAGGGGATGGAGGACGCTGACCCGAGACGGCGGCACTCGGGGAGGCAGACAGTGATGGAGAAGGTGGCGGAGTTGGGCTGCCTGATAGCGTCGTGAAAACCGCCGAGGAGTTAGGGTTTGGGACCCGCCACGCCCACTCTTATATAGGGGTGGCATCTATAGCGGCGGCTTAAGATACCAACTGCCACTACAAAATAGTAGCGACGGTTAGCTTTTTAAGACGCCGCTACAAAGATGTCATTTTTTAAAAAAAAATTGTATTATTCATTTTCAAAAAATGAACTAGAGCCTTTTTCTTTTGTAGAAAAAACCCTATAAGTAAACCAGGTCCAAATATTTGAGTCCTAATATTTTTACACTTTAATTCTTGTTATTTTATAAAATTAGAAATAGGTCCCTAAAACTTCAAACTAGCATAACTTTTCAACCTCTCCTATTTAGGTGATTTTCAACCAAAAAATGAACCAGAGCCTTGTTCTTTTGCGGAAAAAACCATAGAAGCAAAAAAAAAATGTAATGATTTAACCTTGAACATAATACAAGGTTCTCCTACACTTTATATTCAAATAAGCATAAGTTACATAGAACATAATACAAGGTTCTCCTAATGAACGATACTTCAAAAATAAAATTACATGATGCTTGAATTAGCCTTGAATGACTTTGCCATGGCATTGATCGGTGCGCATGTAGGGCATTCCACCGGTAAGGGAGAGTCTTGCTTCTAAGACTTTAAAATTTTTTGGATCTATGAAAAATGACACCTCGTCATATTGATTGTAGTCATCTCGATCCTCCACATTCTCCACTTCAATGATTCTTTGTTTACCTAGAATAACAATGTATTTCTTTTTGGTCTTTGGATCAAGTACATAAAACACCTGTTCCACGGTCTTGGCAAATATCCAAGGCTCTTGTTTGTGACCAACATTATTAAGATCAACAATTGTGAAACCATATTCATCCACCTCGATGCCATTAGGGTGCTTCACCCATTTGCATTTAAATATGAGAACCTGTAAATTGGCACCGTAGTCCAGTTCCCATATTTCCTTAATGTACCTGTAATACGAGGTCGTCTGGTCCTCTTCGTCAATGGCTTCTACTCGAATACCGATGTTTTGACACTTGCTCTTCTTATCCTTTTGTTGTGTGTAGAAGGTATAACCATTAATGTCGTATGCCTGAAAGGTAACCATAGTTCTTCTCGGACGGTTAGCTAACTTTCCCAAGATTTTCTCTTCCTCGGACTCACCACTTGGAAGGTCTATGGAGCTAAACCATGATGTGAAAGAGTGCTTGTGCTCATCTATGATCCTTTCATTCGTTGCATCTTTGTTATTCCGGTGGAGCTCTAACAGATGTTTCTCAAAATACGGTCCCACAATCTACGTCTGTTGCAATACGCTGAAATGTGCTTCGTCCACTCATTTGAAGTCACTGTTGACGAATGATCTACGTCCTTTGATATGTTTCCCAGATAATCTACCCTCATGATGAGACACAAGGAGAACAATTAATTTGCTACCATCATTAATATAATCTGAGCAACATTCGATGATCTCCTCAGTTGTGTAGCCCTCGACCATAGAACCCTCTGGATGTGAACGAGTACGTACATAGCGTTTCAAAACATACATGAACCTCTCAACCGGAAACATTTAATGCAGATAGACGAGACCCAATGCAGAGATCTGGTCAACAATATGAATCATGAAGTGTTCCATCGTATCGAAAGAGGATGGAGGGAAGACCATCTCATGTATGCACATTGTTTCCTTCATGTGGGTTCGTAGGTCATTTAACTCGTCTTCAGTTATCCGATACCATGTTAAAGAAGTAGCAAAGGCGAGTTACAACCAACTTCAGCCATGGCGATTTCACAGCTCGGATAGCAATAGGAAGAAACATTGAAAGCATTATATGACAATTGTGAGTGTTGTACCCACTTATCTTTAACTCTTTCATGTTTACAAGATTATTGATATTTGATGAGAAACCTGTCAGAACTTTAATCCCACTGAGGCTCTTACAGAATGTTGTTTTCTCCTCAATCGTAAGGGTGTAGGCTGCCGGGGAGAGAAAGTACTTTCCATTTGCTCTTTCTTGCGGATGGAGCTCGGGTCTTATTCTCATCTCTACAAAATCTCTACGTGCACTGAGTCCATCCATAGTCTTACCAGGTTGGTCGAGTATAAGTCTGCTAGTACTATCAAATACACCCTTCCCAATATGCATCCAGTCAAAGGCATGATTCACTTCCAATTCTTTCCAATAATTGAAATATACGAAGAAAATAGATTTCTTCTTAAACGGTGTGAGACCTTTTGCCTTTTTGACTCCCTTCACCGCCTTTGCAAAAAAACATTGATGATAGAACTGATGTTTTGCTAGTAAGAATCGACGTGGGTACAACACTGATGTTTTTAACAAGGTCAAACATGACACTGCTAGTCCAACGTTGAGGTTCTATGTCGTTCTCAACTTTGCCATCAAAGTGTCTAGCCATCGCAAGATACCTGTGTTTTGCTGGTAAGAATCAGCGGTTTTGCATATACACTAGCTTCTGGGATGCTAGAAGGTACACATAGGATGTATCATCAACGCATACGAAACATGCCACCTTTCCTTTGACCTTCCCTGATAGCGCCCTTAGTGCCGGAGAATCACTTACCGTGCAAAAAATAACTGCTCTGAGCGTGAAGTACTCTCTTAGATACTCATACCATATAAGGACCCCGTCCAACCATAGTTTCTGCAGGTCTTCAAACAATGGTACCAAGAACACGATTATGTCGTTTCCAGGTCCTTTGGGCCCAGATATAAGAGTGGTCAACAGTAGGTACTTATTCTTATGGCATAACCTTGTGGAATGTTGTATATTGCTAGTATCACTGGCCAAGTGCTATGCGGATTCCTCATTTGACCGAATGGGTTTATCCCGTCTATACTCATCAGAGAAGTCTCGATGATTCTCATCGAACTTTTTCCACTACACTCCATCTGCGGGATGCCTGAGCTTACCGTCCCCCTTGCGTGCATGCCATGTCATCATTGCCGCATCCCTAGGGTTGGCGAACAAGCGTCTGATGCAATCGACCACGGGTAAGTACCACATGACTAAGGCAGGAACCTTACTGTCATCACTGTCATGGATGATAGAACTTCTTTTCTTCTTTCTTCCCTTTTTGGTATTCTTCACACCACCATCGGCATCACAATCGTTGTTCCTCTTGTAACGACTACGTTTACACCTTGGGTATCTCACAGCGTCCTGATGCTCCTCTCGATACAATATGCAATGATTTGGACACGCGTGAATTTTTTGCACGCCCAACAAAGTGCCAAAATTAGCTTCTTAAAAAGGTATGTTGTCCTTGGCAACAAGTTGGGCTTTGGCAGCGCATCGAAAATAAGTTCCAACAAATCCGTGAAACTAGCGTCCGACCAGCCATGCATGGCCTTCAGCTTCGTCAGCTCAAGTACAGTACGCAACATGGTGAACTTTTTACCACATCTCTTAGATTCCTCATATAATGGATCCTTTGATGCCTTCTCTATTCTATGAAAATTATCAAGCCCTATAGTTGTACCGGCATTGATCAATAACTACAGCTCAATATGACATAACAACATCTCAACATCAAAATCAGCTTCACCAGGCGACTCCGTTGCATCTACACTAGGCGAATTGATAGCCTCGACTTCAACTTTAATATGCTCATCAAATTCCATATCGACCACACTGTTCTCACCATATTTTGTCTATCAAGTGTACCCCTCAACGAAACCCCTCCACACCAAGTGTGGGTTGATTACTTCTATATCATTCCACAGCTTCTCATTCTTGTAATCAAAACATGCACAATATATATCAGTCGTTCCTTCATGTTGAGCATGTTGTGTGGCCCCTTCGACAAGTTTAGAGACTTCTCGTAAAAATATTGGACCCGGCCTCCGTGCCTCGTACATCCAAGATCTATGCAACGCGAACGACCTTGAACGAGAACCAAAAAGTATTTTAAATTAATTAATTTATTATGTGTAACAAAAATATTAAACATTCATTAAATATAAATATATATATATATATATATTGAATAATAAACACATAAAGTGAGAAATATTATGCAAGGTAAAATAAAACAAACACCAAATTATTCTATATATTATTTAACTTTTATTGAGAAAAAATAAAAATAAATATCCCTCTTGCCTAACACTCTCTCTCTCTTCTAGTAACCAAACTAGATCTAGATTCCCATTGATATAGAAGAGGCTAGATATAGTATTTCTTTTGTGTAGTGATGAAAATAGATGATGTATGTCTTCATAAACTTCAACTACAACCCAATAGAACCATACAAATCAAATGAATTTAGCTAAATTTTGATGAAAACCAAACAAACTTGAAATGCAAAATTCAACTTGATTTCAAAATAATAGCATAGAAATGTATGGGATGAGTTCCCCTTACCTCAAAGAGCAAATTTCTGCAAAAAAAACAAACTCAAAAGCCAAAAGCTCCTCCCCCCCCCCCCCCCCTTGATTTTTATGATTTGCCTAAATTTTCGAGCCATCACTATTCAAGGAGGGCCGAAGTTGTCCGAACGCGGCTTTCATAGCCTGGGCACTTTATAGCGGCGGTTTACATTGACAACCGCCACTATTATGCACTTAATAGCGGTGGTTGGCATTGTCAACTGTCGCTATAAAGTTTAGCCATTTATAGCGGCGGTTCACATTGTCAACGTCACTATAAGGGGAATCTTTAGCGGCGGTTTGAGTGTGGACAGTGCCCATGGGCTCTGTAGCGGCGGCCGACGTTAGCTCGTGCCGCTATGCCATTTTGACTATCGCCTCTACAGGCCCTATTTGTGGTAGTGAACTCTTAGTAACCACATGGATGATAAACACTTTAGTAATATACTTCTTTACTATATGAAGAAACAAGAATTTAACAAAGTTACAAATGATGTTGTGGCTCATCACTTCATGAACACAAATGATGTTGTGGCTCATCACTTCATGAACATGAAAGGAAAGGGATGTAAAAAAAACGTGACCTACCAGAGGAAGAAGCCCCCCGACGATATTATATTACCGAGAAAACCCCCAAACTCCCCTCCCCAACCATACATAGGGACTTAGCTGGCCGTGTGAGCTATGACGCGAGTCTTTACCTATGCTTGGGCCTGGGAAAAGCGAGGTGATTTTTTTACACTGTGCGCAGCTACAGTACCACAGCACCGTGACAGTGTCGAGCACTATGCGTACTACAGTACCGCAGAGCAGCAACAGTGCGGTGCGGGATTGGGGGCTCGAACCCACAACCTGGGGCAGACACTCGGGCACTTTCCCACCAGACCAAAGGCCAGTCCGCAAAGGAAAGGGATGTAGATTTTTTATCTATGAAAGGTAATGCATCTATTTTTATTTTTCAATGATATATTCTATAATTTTTTTTGCTTGAAATGAATCGTTTGTTCTTTTTTTTTAGTCAATGACGATCTTTTGGTTGAGAATAATAATTCATTAATGTCCACTATATTTTGATAGAGACATACTATAGCCGCTATATTTTTTATTTATATTATTATTATGTCATATATACTTCCTATTATATATCAAGGTAACACGCACATCCTTAACCCCTACATTTTTTTCCTCTAGCTCCGCCCCTGCCGACTGGGTTTGTCGTGTTGTTACCGTGGGACTCTGAGAAGAGGTAGAAGCTCTTCTTCAACAACATGGAAACAATGGAGCACACTGTCATGCCAATCGGCCCGCTCCAACACGCTGCCATGGTCTTCGTTCATCCGACTTGAGTGTCCCAGGATTGAATAATGTTTCTAAACAGCATCGTCCTCATTGATCATGTACCAACATGTTTAAAGGAAAATCTACTGCATTTTCTTTTACGAGGAGAAAACTGCTTATCTATTATATATATATATTGCAGCAACAAAAAAGTCACCACGTTCGCTCTCAAGATCAAGAAATTCTCTGATTAATGAGAGAAATTTTCACATTAATCAAAGAAATAAGAAGAACAAGTTGCCCAACACTATCATTATGAAAATATCAGACTAAAAACATCTAAGAAAGTTATTAAATTACCCACCACTACCATTATGAAAAAAATTAAACTGAAATACCTCTAAAAAGTTATTAAATCATATATAGGCACATTTACACATCAATAGTCATGTCTTTATCATTAATCACATCATTTGATATCAGTTTAGCCAGATTGCTCATGGTACTATGTTCCTACGCGGTGATAGATTACTATAATTTAGATGTATATGCTGAGTTTATGCCAACACTGTATTCAACCGCTTGTCAATCTGAGTACTATTAGTAGGAGCATGCTATGGTAGAGTTTTATAGGATTGACAAATTGTCATTAAGCGAGTTGGTAAATTTGGCAAACAAAATCCTGATCACTGTTGGCAAACAAGGAAGTTTTACGACATAAAAATATTGCATACTACCATGACTCGTGATGGCAAGACTGGAAATTTTCTTCTTGCAAGCAACCTAACAAGTGCCTTGATGACCATAAATCAAAAGATAGTGCAAAAAATATTTATAAACAACATGCTAGTATTATTGAGTTGAAAGAACTAGCCTTGAGTGACAAGTCAAATTTGTTATCTGAAAAGTGTGCAATATAAAAGACAAAAGCTGAGTGTTCTGAAATTTCTTCTCTAGTAGAGCAACAAATTCTTGAATATTCTTGTGTTGCTGATGTGGAATCATTGGTTGACAATGGAGGTGATGGTGTGGGTTTATCGCTCATGTCTCAAGAAGTCCAACATAATGGAAATTGTGCTAATTTGAATGGGCAACATGCTAATATTTTTAAATCAGTGTGCAAAGTATAAGACATGGTATGCAAATTAATTATTGATGGTTATAGTTTCACTAGTGCTATTAGTTCAGATGCGGTGCATGCATTATGTTTGTCTACATGACGGCTTCCGACACCTCACTATGTGCAAATGAATCAAAGTGGCACACTAAAAATTACTCATAGGGCTAGAGTAAAATTTTTAGTAGGAGATTATGTTGACTCGATAGATTGTGATATGGCACCGATGAGTGCATGTCATTTGTTGCTTGAGAGACCTTGGCAGTTTGATCTTGATGATACTCATGGAGGTTGTTCTAATAATTTTTCTTTTATGAAAAAAGGTGTGCATCATGTTCTAAACCAACCCGATGAAGAAAAATATATTAAGACCCAGGTGTTTGTGCCTATAAAAAAAGAAATGCGCTAGAAAAATTATCTCAAAGCCGAGGATGACTTTGCTCCAAGGAGGAGGGAGTGATGAGACAATCAAACAACCATTAACCATTGTTCATCTGATGGTGAGAATTCAATATTAGTTTTGTTACATATTGTGTCGCTGCCATTAAATCAAACAAGAACACATGGATATTATTTGATACACACATATGTATACACAGATATATTGTGGTCTTTATTAAGAGGAATTCATAAGTGATTATATTATCTGTTAGTACTGTGAAAGATTGGGACAAACCTTCAGACACTGTCATCGTGTTCACGTCATTTGGTATCACAGCCAAGTTGCTCACGGTACTCTATTAAATTTTTGTGATGGATTCCTATTATTTTGACCTATACTTAAAGTTTTAGCCAACGCTATATATAACAAGTTCTCGACCACCATAGTTCTTGACCTATACTTGAAGTTTCAGCCATAGTTCAAGTTCTTGACCTATACTTGAAGTTTCAGCCATAGTTCAAGTTCTCGACCACCATAGTTCTTGACCTATACTTGAAGTTTCAGCCATAGTGCTTGATAGCTCAAGTTCTCAACCACCATAGTTCTTGAAAAATACTTGAAGTTTCAGTGAATGCTATATACAACAAGTTCTCGACCACCATAGCCAACGCTATATACAACAAGTTCATCTTTGTGTAATTGGCTTCTTCTCTTTCTTCATGGCATCCTCATCTTCACACTTGTAATATACCTCAATCATATCCGGTATAGAAATTTTGTTGTTGTGGATGAGGATCACGGTGAAGTGGACGAGCTTGTTATGTGGAAGTAGAGAGAGTATCTTCTCGACCACCATAGTGCTTGATAGCTCAATGGGGGGTTTTGTATGCTGAAATACGATCTACCAAATCCTGCAAATGAATGAGAGCATCGACTAAATTTTCATTTTCATGAACATGACACAATCACTACTAATAGTAGGCTCACAAGCATCATCATCCCCACTAGTGACACTAGAGGAGGAAGCACAATCAAGAATCAAATCATCAATCACATTCCTAGACATACTATCATCACTCAAAGCATCAATACGAGGTAAGCTATCAAGCTCACTAGAAAGGCACATTAATACTCAAGTCATCATCATACACATGATCATCGGTAAAAGGTGTTAGCAAAATCATCAAGAGTGTTCATCAATTCACTCGGTATCACGGCTTCTAGGTAGCTTCTCAAGCGATCCTTCCATGTGCCATGACCTGAACCAAAAAAGGCTGACATCCCTACCACCAACAGTCACTACTCAAGGCAGTTAAGACCTATAATAAGCAACAAGGCTCTGATACCACTTGAAAGATCGAGTGACCAAGAAGGGAGGGAGGGAGTGAATCAGGAACTCAAGGTATAACAATTTTGCTCACAACTCTCCGCTGAGCACTCAATCAATTCCTAAGTTGTTCTAGTGAAGTCACACTAGAAAGATAAACAACCTAGAAGACCAACAATAACCTACACATGCTAGTAGATCACACATCAATCAACTCCTCTGCAATCTACTGATAGCAATCAATCAAGACAATGCACACAAGACACAAGGAGTCTACTTAAGCAATTCTAGTGACGAGGTAAATAAGCACAAGTTGCACTAATGTCAAGGGCAAGCACTAAGAGTGTAGCAAGACAATCAATAAGAAAACAGCCATATAGCCACCCTAACTCTACTTACACACAAGTACAAAATTAGAGATGGTAAGTAAAGAGGGTTTATGAAATGCTCATTGATTTTTAGTCCGAGGTATCGGGAGGATGACGCCTCCTCCTAGTCCTTGCTGGATCAACTCCTGTTGGAGTATTGATCCCTTCCACCACTAACCATGGAGTCCTTGCACACAAGCCCATATCACTCCTAGAGTGACGGAGTGGTTTCATGACCACGGCTCATCAAGCCCTCGCCTCCTCGAGCATAAGCTTGCCTCCCCTAAAGACTTGTTGCACTCTCGAAGTGCACGCACGAGCGCTCTCTCACGATGCTCCTTTCAAAGGCGAGCTCAAACCTTGTATAGACTTGTGATGGCCTTCACAACACACCATAATAACGATAGGTTCAATCACCGACACCTAACCGGTTTAGACCTTGCCATAGACTAAGAGTAACAACACTAATCCTCTCTATAACCTCTCCTAGGCTAGATACTCGGGATGCTCTTGTGTTACTCTCCAAGACACTAAAAGATAGCTCCAATCTTTGCTCTAGTGTCTCCACTTCTTGTCTTGGAACCCTCCAAGTTTTCCCAGATTTCCAAATGGCCAAGAGATGTCAGAAAGACCTAGAGATAGCTATATATAGTCTCCAACTACTCCCCTAGCCATTGCAAAATATCTAGCAAAACCAAGAACCAACCGCTGTTATGTACCACCGTACAATATGGTGGCCTCTAAGAATAGTCATTGTACAATACGGCGACCTCAGCTCGACCATATGGTGGCCTCTGATCTCCATTGCCTTTCTGTGCATACATCCTCTGGATCACCGTACCTTATGGCGACCTCGCCATAAGGTCTCTAGAGAGTACTATTTTCTGGCCACTCAGCTCCCTTAGGTCACTGTACCTTACGGCGACCTCACTGTAATGTCAACGACAACTTGTGAGTGTTGGCCACTTCTCTTCCTCCACAGGTTACCGTACCTTACGGCGACCTCGTCGTAAGGTCTCTAGAGAGAACCTAAAAATGGCCACCACGCTCCTTGACTCACTATATCTTACGGCAACCTCCTGAGCTTCAGTTCGGAGACTCTACCCCTCTCTATACACTTCTTTTGCATTCACCATACCTTATGGTGACTTAACATTCGCATCATATGGTGATATCCATATACCTACCTGTATAAGAGCATTTCTCAATGGTTCCTACAGTAACCTCGTCGTACCTTACGGTGACATGTCCTGAACTTGAAACTTGTTGTCATCTTGACTTGTCTCCAAGATTCCAAACCTTGACCAAACCTTCTCCATTGCCACTCTAAGTATTCTTAGTTGAGCATCCCAACACTCTAACCTTAGAGAAGCCTAAGAGAATGACTCGTGCCCTTTTGACAGTCTGGTTTTTCCTATGGACTCAAACCTACACACTAGCCAAGTGATTACACACACTTAGACCTAGCCGTTCTTAGCCTAATCATAGCGACTCTCCATCTAGAACCTTATGGCACTTCACCGAGTCCTTATTGATCATCAAGGCGACATTCATCTTGTTCATGTTTAAGGTTGATAGATAAAATCCTACATGCACAACACTCAAATAGATATTAAGCACATTTCATGCTTCTCATCCAATCACCAAAATATTCATACCTTTCCGGGATGACCCACAATGGCAATGAAGCTTACAACCTTGTCTTCTCAGTGTGTTCTTTACATGTCTTTTTTGTATGTCTTGTGTCAACGGAGACAAGAGCTTCTTTGCAAAGTAGGTGGTGGGCGGCAATTTATTTGGTTTTGGCAATAAATTGCCCAAGATGTATAATAAGTCATTGAACCTTTTGTCTGACCAGGCAACTTATTTGGTTTTGACAATAAATTTCCCAAGATGTCTAATAAGTCATTGAACCTTTTGTCTGACCACCCGTTGGCTGCCTTGAGGGTGACAAAATCAAGAACCGTCTGCAATACTATGCAATCCTTTTGACACCCATTGGATTCCTCATACAAAAGTTCATTTGATGTGTTTTCCAGCGCTTCTATGTTGTCCAAGCGTCACTTTCTACTCTTCAAGTCTTGGGGCACAATGTTGCGCAACAGTTCCTCCACATTGCGGCCATCAATATTGTGACTTTCGGTGGCCACATCAAGTTCATTGATGTTTGCTGCATTCACCTGCTCCATGATTTCTTCAACGACCATATCATGTTTGTAGCCTCATTCACCCTATTGTCTTGCTAACCATTCACATCTCTTTCACCTTGGTAGGTCCAGATAAAATAGTTTGCAACAAGACTATTATGCAACAAGTGCTCACGAATAGTTTCAGTGTTGGTTGTCATCCATTTATTCTCATATTGCACGCAAGGACAATATATTTCCTGTTTAATTTCTCATAGAGTGTGCATCTTTATGACTTTGACAAAATGGGTGATTTGAAGAAACCATGTCATGGCGTCTCCTCTAGCTCCATTGTACATCCAAAGCCCATCCGTCATCTCTAAAAAATGCAAAAAAAGAAGATTATAATTTAGTAAAAATTCAAATAAATATATGATATAGCACATAGTGAAACATATAAAATAATAATAGTCTAATCTAGATCTATGTGAAATAGAAAAAGATGCACTTAATGCACTAAATGATATATAACCTTAAATTAGATCTATATGAACCCTAAACATACATAAAACATTTGATTTGCTACAAAGTATAATTGATAATATATGATATATCCATACTACACATTTGATTTGCTACATACATAAAACATACAATTAGGTGTAAGAAAATAAGTATAATTGATAATATATGATATATCCATACTAGTAGCTCAATTAAAAAATATTGAATCATGTGAGTTTTAGGAAAAAAAAAAGGCTAACCCTAGGTTAGGTTTAATGACAAGATTTAGCAAGAAATAGACAACCATAGAGCATAAAAATGCAAAGAATGGAGTGAAGGTACCTCCTAGAAGCAATCCCCTTCAAAAAAATAGATCAAACCCTCTCCATTGCCTTCTCCCAACTTTTCTGACATTGTACAGACACCAACTCACGATTTGGAATTTGGACAAGCTACAGACACGAGGAGGAAGAACAGAGGTTTATGTAGTCACGGAACCGGTGGCGGTGCTCCTGACATCAGCACACACCGCCACAGTAGTCATGCAACAATGGTGGTGGATGATGATGTCATCTTCCACCGCCACCGGCTGGCCCTCCTAGTGGCGGTGAACTTGTTGGACCCACTCTCCGGCATCCCAATGGAGGTGGACCTGCCACTGAGCTCAATAGGGCTTGCGTCACTACAGGTCATGTTTGTACTAGAGTTATTATCCTATTTAGCGTTCGAAGGAATGATGTGACAATACTAAAATTTAGACCTCAGAAAATAAACACAAGCAAAATATCTTTCGCATATGATTGCTGCACATCACGCTTGACTCGTTTGGTAGTTCCCGTGTGGGGCCATCTTGAGTAGGCCTTGTGTGGGCAGGCGTGGACTTAGACTTGTCAAGTCTTTGTACGCTAGTACTATTGGAATTCTGAGTTATTGCAACTTGCAAGTAGTTTATTTTTTAAAAAAGAAAAACCTTGCAAGTAGCTTAGTGCTGTGGTAAATGTTGCTTCTGGAAAGACTAAGCTCAGAACTCCGGGCAGCTCCACTGGTTTGGTATCCATTTACAATGGATACATGCAAAAGATTAGTCATCACTAACTTATCTTTATTTCCTGCAAATCGGTCAGCATGTAGGTCCCATAAGCTTGTAGATGATTGCTACTGCGATAGTCTCTCCTATTTTTTTCCAATTATTTTTTTTTCTATAAACACTGCAAACGCCAGACCATTGTGGAGCCACTCAGTCCAAAGTCTTCTCCCTGCAGACTCTGACCAGCGCGAACATTGCAGATGGCCCAGTTCCAAGCACAAGCTTCTTAAGCATCCCAGGAGGTGCTGCTAATCGCACAGGGACCGGACGAGGAAAGGCGGCTAGCTCCCCGGGTGCTGTTAGAGGTCAGATACTATATTATCTCGCTGTTCTAAAGCATCGTTTTATTCATACACGAGTTTGAAGTTACTTGATTTTCCTGGCGATGTAAACGTTCTTCCTGTTAGCATAATATCATGCACGATACGTGCATGTGCCTTGCCCTCCAAGGAGAAGATCAATGATAGAGGTATCCTACCTGTATTAGAGATAGACTTGCCGATAGTTAGAGATACTTTCGGTTTTCCTTTAATTGTGATCCTGCGTGATCTCACCTTGTACTCTATATATGCCGATGGCCCTCTAATGCAAATGCTAAGTGCAATTCTCCTATTTGCCTTCATGGTATCATTAGCATCTCGATCCTAGCCTAAACCTCACCTTCCTCCCGCCGCCGCCGCAGCAATGTCTCTGCCCTTCGACGCAGAGAAGGCCCTCGAGGCTGAGCAAGCCAAGCAGGCCACTGCTGCCCTTGCCAAGGCTGAGCTCGTCGCCAAGCTTGCCCTTTGGGCGCAAGCCGTCTCCCTCACCAGCATCCAGCTTCTGGTGCCAGTGTCCCTCGACCTCAACTCCGGCCACTACAACGAATGGCATCAACTCTTCGAGTGCGCCCTCGAGAAGTATGCACTTGACGATCACGTGCGCACTCCGGCCTCTTCCTCCTCCAAGCCCGATGCACAATGGCTTCACCTTGATGCCATGGTCCGCTCCTGGATCTACAGTGCCCTCTCCACCAACCTACGCACGATGGTCATGGACAACGGCGTCACCGCCTACACCGTCTGGGAGTGCATCGAGGGTCTCTTCCGCGATAACCCCGACACTCGCGACATCTACCTCGAGCAGGAGTTCCATGGCCAGATGCAGGGCTCCATGTCCATGAAAGATAACTGCCGCAAACAGAAGGCCATCGCGGACGAACTCGCCGGTGTGGGCATGCCCGTGGTCGACAAGGGCCTCGTCCTCAACTCCTTGCGTGGTCTCAACCGTTGTTATGCCCACATACGCACCCTGATCTCCATGCAGCGTCCCCTGCCACCATTTCGCACCGTCCAGTCCACCCTTCTTCTTGAAGAGTCAACCACGGTTGTCGATGACGCGGCACCCTCCGCCCTCATCGCCACTTCCGGGAACGCTGAAGCCAAAGCCCCTTCGAGTCCTCCCGCATCTAGTGGGCAGGGCACCTCACAGCCACGGGGCAACTCCGGCAACTCCCCGCGGCCCAACTTCAACAACAATCGCCGCCGCAACTACAACAACCGGGGTGGTGGTGGTGGCCACTCTGGCTCCAATGGCTCCTGGTCCGGCACCTCCTCCTCCTCTGGCCCTGGCCACTGGCCTTCGTTCCAGCAACCCTAGGCCGTTTCCATTTATATTTGGCCTAGCTAGGGTTCTCGTGCGCCGCACGGCCTCCTCGGACCACGTCCCACGGCCTTCACGACCGTCGTGCCGCCTCCTGCCCCGTACAACATGTGGCCTCCGGCGCCACAGCTGCACCAGCCTTCCACATCGACACCTACTTGGGATCCGCAGCACCTAATGCACATGTTCAGCACGATGATGTTGAACCAGCCGTCGTCCGATTGGTGCATGGACCCCGGGGCTTCATCACACATGGCCTTAGACCCTGGTAATCTCTCCTCCACCTCCCCCTCTTCTTTCTCTGCACCTAAGTTTGCTATTGTCGGCAACGGCTCACACATTCCCATCACTCATACTGGCACGGCTAGCATCAAGTTTCCCTCCTATTGTTTTTCCTTGCACAATGTTCTGGTCACACCCAATCTCATCAAAAACCTAATTTCTGTCCGCCGCTTTACCATAGACAATCATGTTTCTGTTGAGTTTGACCCGTTTGGCCTCTCTGTGAAGGACCTTTGTACTCGGAAGTGTGATCATCAGATGCAATAGTCAGGGTGATCTCTACCCCTTCTGCTGGCCGCCATCCACTTCCCAGGCTCCGCGCGTCCTCACTGTCACCACCCCATCGTCTACCATGTCGCATCGACGACTCAGGCATCCCGACGGTCAAACTTTGTCGCGTCTTGCTAGTGCTTCACACATCAGTTGTAATAAACATACTTCAGATAATTTGTGTCATGCATGTCAGATGGGTCGGCACGTTCGTTTGTCGTTCCCATCTTCGTCCACTTGTACTACTAAAGCTTTTGAGTTAATTCACTATGATCTTTGGACCTCCCCTATTCCTAGAACCTCTGGATACAAATACTACTTAATCGTCCTTGATGATTTCACTCACTACATGTGGACCTTCCCTCTCAAACTCAAATCTGATGCGTATGACACCTTGCGCCATTTCTTTGCCTATGCTAAAACCCAATTCTCCACCAATGTCTGCAGCATCCAATGCGACAATGGTGGCGAGTTTGACAACCTTGCCCTGCGCGAGCACCTCCTCTCCCTCAGCGCCCACCTTCGCATGTCTTTTCCCTACACTTCACAGCAAAATGGGAAGGCTGAGCACTGCATTTGCACCACAATTGACGTGCTCCGCACTCTCCTTTTCCAAGCCAGTCTTCCACCAGCATTATGGGTTGAAGCGCTTCACACAGCCACTTACCTCCTCAATCTTCTACCCACTAAGGCCCTGAACTTTGGCATCCCTCACGTGGCTCTCTTCAGATCCCCACATGACTACACACACCTTCAGGTGTTTGGTTGCCTCTATTACCCAAACTTGTCGGCTACCACACCGCACAAACTTGCGCCTCGCTCCTCCGCCTGTGTTTTTCTCAGGAACCCTCAGCACCACAAGGGCTATAGGTGCTTAGACCTTGCCACACGACGCCTCATCACTTCACGGCATGTCATTTTTGATAAATCCACATTCCCATTTGCTCAACATCCCAACCCGGTGCAATTGTCAGATCTAGATTTCCTCACAACCTTCTCTCGGGTCCCTGTGCCACACCTCCAGCCTATTGCACCTCCGGCACCAGCATCACCTCAGTTGCTCGTGCCCCCCTTTGCACAAGTTCCTGCCCATGCCACAGGTTCCTGTGCCCTCGCCAACCTTGCAGGCCCTGCATCCGCATGCAGAGGCGCCTGCCGTGGCTCCTCTCGGCACTGAGATAGAACCGTCATCGCCACAGTAGGTCCCACACTCGGATGTGGTGGCGCCTGCCTCATCGCCACAGCAGGCCATGCACCTTGATGCTTCGGTGCCTGCCCTGTCGCCTGCTCTAACCGCGTCACCTCCAGTTCAGTCGTCGGGCGTCACCGCTCGCCCTCCTCCACCGAACGTCGTGCCCGTCGTGCCTATGATCAATGATCACACTATGACAACGCGCGACAAGCGGGGTTTTCATCAACCCGTCGATCGGCTGAATCTTCATGTCGACACGGTGTTGCCTATCCCTCGCATGTTTCGTGTGGCCCTTAACGACGACTATTGGCGCTGCAGCATGCAAAACGAGTTCGATGCCCTATGTGCTAACAATACATGGGATCTTGTCCCTCGACCTACAGGAGCTAATGTTGTCACAGGCAAGTGGATCTATTGCCACAATTTGAAGGCGGATGGCTCATTGGATCGGTACAAGGCGCGTTGGGTTCTTCGCGGCTTCACCCAGCACCCTGGCATCGACTTCGGTGAGACGTTCAGCCCGGTTGTCAAACCGGTCACCGTTCGCACCGTCCTCATGCTGGTCCTAGCGTAAAATTGGTTGGTTCATCATCTCAATGTCAACAACATCTTCCTCAAGGGTGTACTCGCCGAGACGGTCTACTGTCAACAACCCTCTGGCTTCGTCGACCCGACTCGCAGCTCTCATGTGTGTCGTCTCAACCGCTCCCTGTATGGTTTGAAGCAGGCACCGAGAGCGAGGTTCAACCGCTTCACGACCTACCTGCTCTCCCTGGGCTTCACGTCATCATGGGCTGACCCATCGCTGTTCATCTACAACCAAGGCTCCGACATGGTTTACCTTCTGGTCTACGTCGATGATATTGTTCTCACGACATCTTCCCCGGCATTGCTGCTTCGTGTGATCCGCTCCCTCAGCCGTGAGTTCAAACTCAAAGACATGGGTGACCTGCATTACTTCCTTGGTGTTTCAGTTCAGCGCACCTCGACGGGCTACTTTGTGTCACAGCGCCAGTACACGGAGGACATTCTTGCCCGTGCCGATATGACCAACTGCAATGTTTGTAGCACACCAGTCGACACTTCCACCAAGCTCTCTGCTGATGGTGCACCCGTGGCGAATGCCATAGACTACCGGAGCATTGTTGGTGCCCTCCAGTACTTGACATTCACCAGACCCGACATCACATATGATGTTCAGCAAGCCTGCCTCCACATGCATGACCCTCGGGAACCGCATGCCAACATGTTGAAGCGCATCCTTCGCTACCTCAAAGGGACTCTCGACCACGGTCTTCAACTTCATCGTACTTCTCTGACGACACTCACGGCCTACACTAACGCTGACTGGGTCGGGTACCCCGACACTAGGCGTTCCACCTCCGGCTATGGCGTCTTCCTGGGCGACAACCTCATCTCTTGGTCCTCCAAACGCCAACAGACGGTGTCTCGCTCCAGCGCTGAAGCCAAGTACCGTGCAGTGGCAAACGTGGTAGCTGAATCATGCTGGCTTCGACAACTCTTGACTGAACTGCATCAACCTCTTCAACGGGCTACGGTTGTGTTCTGCAACAACATCAGTGTGGTGTATCTTTCTACCAATCCAGTCCAGCATCAGTGGACGAAGCATGTGGAGATCTATCTTCACTTTGTTCGTGAGTGCGTGGCTCTCGGAGAAGTTCATGTTCTTCATGTTCCAATGACCTCCTAATATGAGGATATTTTCACCAAGGGACTTCCGGCGGCCGTCTTCCGGGACTTCTGCTCCAGTTTGAACGTCCGCCGTGCTCCCATTCGAACTGCAGGGGGATGTTAGCATAATATCATGCACGATACGTGCATGTGCCTTGCCCTCCAAGGAGAAGATCAAGGATAGAGGTATCCTACCTGTATTAGAGATAGACTTGCCGGTAGTTAGAGATACTTTCAGTTTTCTTTTGATTGTGATCCTGTGTGATCTCACCTTGTACTCTATATATGCCGATGGCCCTCTAATGCAAATGCTAAGTGCAATTCTCCTATTTGCCTTCACTTCCTGCGTCTTGCATTTGAACGGGCAGATCTTGCGAATTCACGTCACCAGCGAATCGCTCTGTCAGTATACTGCCCTCCGTATTCTTTAATGTCATGATATAATTGTCTAGTTTACCTGCACTTTTTTTTTGGTTTAAGCATATTGCATTCTCGCAGTACATAATACTTAGTAGCTATAACATTATAATATTGTTTCTATCTTCGCAGTATCAGGTTCCCGGTCGCTACTAGATCTGAAGTCTTCGATATCTGCATCGAGTTGCCCGTTTGATAGCGCAACAAAATCAGGTGATCGCTGCTTATTTGAGTCCTCCGTAATTTGTACATCTTCATATGGCTAAATTCACCCACATAACAGTTTACAAGCTATTCTGCCCGTAGGCAGGTACGAGCAAAAATAAATTGATGTATTAAATACTAACACAGGATGAAATGAAGATGAAATACTAGTATACAGGGTCGGACGAATGGAAAAATAATTTACACTGACTGAACCAAAATCGTGAACATGTTAACGTCTAGAGGAAGCCACCTGCACTGTTGTTATGGTGTGAGCCTTGCCAGCCTGGGGCCACCAGATTAGAGATAATTCATTAGTTCGCTGGGCGTATTGTTCATGCAGTTACTGTAGTACATAAACCGCACCGTGGATTGGATTAATACTTGATGGTTGGAGGCAAGAGATAAGTTATGCAGATTTAGTTAGAGATAAATTAGGAGATAAGAACCGGCTCTATATAAGGCAAGTATAATGATGTTGTCTTATAGGTTGCCTCATGCATGACACGTAATTTTAAGACGGGTTATAAGACGACTTATATAATAGATGGTCTTATTAGTTGTCTTCTATTAATTAGATGATTCCTTAATCTATGGATCTAAAAAGTAATATTCATAGATTAAAAGACTACTAGAACTTGTATAATGGTGTAAGAGTCGTCTCATGCTCCTAAATTATAGTGCATGAGGTGGTTGCTACGCAAAACAACCACTTCTTTCTCTCACCACTCTCTCTCTCTCTCTCTCTCTTTCACATCATCAAAAATCTTATATCGCCAATGCATGAGACTGCCTATGAGACTGCTTACGTGTAGCATTGTAGCTGTCCTAAGAGCAAGTACAATGATGTTGTCTCATAGGTCGTCTCATGCATGCCACGTAATTTTAAGACGAGTTATAAGACGACTTATGTAATGGATGGTCTTATTAGTTGTCTTCTATTAATTATATGGCTTTTTAATTTATAGATATAAAAAGAAATATTTATAGATTAAAAGACTACTAGAACCCATACAATGGTGTGAGAGCCGTCTCATACTCCTAAATTTAAGCGCATGAGGTGGTTGCTACGCGAAACAACCACCTCTTTCTTTTACCACCCTCTCTCTCTTCCACATTATCAAAAATTCTATATGGTAATGTATGAGACGGGCTATAAAACTGGCTACATGTAGCATTGTACCTGCCCTAACAAGACTAGGCATATTTTTTTTATGGTAACATCGTCAACGACTGCTGTGGCACTAATGTTAGTGGCATCTACTGCGCAAAAGGCTTAAGCTTCTCCTCCATCATCAGCAATGGACCAATGGTCCTAGCGGATGTGTCGATGGCTGGCTGTCGTTCGGCCTTGCTTGCTGCCTGCAGGCCGTCAGAGTCAATGGATGCAAGGTGACAGCAGCCTCAGCACACCGCAGCTGTCGTCAGGGATATCGGCTACATCCTCCACGCCAAGGGAACTTCACCCTGTGCTGCCGCCAGTTTCAGAGCTCTATGCACTGCACCTCACGCCCGGCTTGTACTGCAAGCTCTACCAAACGTCTTCATCCACTACCAAACGTCACACAGCCATCTGCGGTGTTCAGTTTACCGCATTTTCAGCAGCATCAGCTCAGAGGCTACCGCACCATGCTCTTCATCTTCCACTTTGGTACTGAACCGGTCGCCTCCACAAACTCTGTTCTGTGCAACTGGACGAAGCTAAGCTTTGCAGAGGTGTGCTGCATCCTGGCTGCTACGTGCAAGTTCACAGCCACGTTGCATACTTGTCTCATCTCAGGATGGGCTTGTGTCTATCATTTGATATGCATGATGCTATCTCTCCAACTGGTGTCTTGGCATGCACCGCACAGCATCAAGACTCCAGAGCTGAACTCCATCGACAGCAGCCTGCTATGCAAACACTAGGGCATTGCTTTCACTCTTCAGTTCTCACCTTCGTTACTGCCTGTCTTGGAGAGGTGTAGTGTTATGGTGTGGGTTCTGCTAGCCTGGGGCCACCAGATTAGAGATAATTCATTAATTAGTTGGGCGTATTACTGTAGCATGTGAACAGCACCGTGGATTGGATCAATACTAGATGGTTGGTTAGGCAAGAGATAAGTTAAGCAGATTTAGTTAGAGATAAGAAGGACCGGTCTATATAAGGAGACTATTGTAATCAAGCAAGAACAAACTAAAAGAAAGCAGTCAGAGCCTCCAAGAGAGCACGCTTGCTGGTTTCCTCTTGCTACCCCCCCCCCCCCCTCCCCTGTACCCTACGATTCATATCAGCTGATCTGACTTTCCTCAACAAATCATCAGTTTTCTCCCCTTGTTCTGCTTTCTCATAAGCCAACCTCCTCAGACGGTTCGAAGAAAATTCAATAAGATCTTTTATGGTGTTTGCGAGGTACTTGAAGATACCAAGAGGTATTACGATCTAGACCGTTGATTATGAGAGGGACAACATACGGAATAAAAAATATCACATCAATAGAAAGTAAGTAAATTATGGTAATTTAGAGTATTTGGTTCATTAATAATCCCTTCTATGTTGGTCTTCTCCATGGATGCTACTAGAACGACGGCATCAAGATATCTTATTGTTTAATTATTTTACTAGTTACTGATTCATATACTCATTACTGAGAATTTGTACTAGGATCTAGAGACATGAAAGCGACTTAGGATCGAGTTTAACAGATTATGTTTCAACTATTAGCAGTATATAAAGTGAATAATTATTTTTATTATGCCTTGATGCGGGTCAGCTATACAGATTTGCAAAACCTTAATAGTAAAGTATCTCTTTAAGAAACATGTAAGTGGTAGAAAAAAAAACTCAGAGCAAACATCTAGACTCGGTGGTGTGTACCTTCTCGTATACAACATTCGATGAGGAAACAATCAAGTAAATCTGAATAAAACAATATAAACTAACATTAATAGTATATTTTCTATCTTGACTCGTACGTAAATGGTAACAATGTAAATAGAAACATATCACGTACCGATCCATTCACTAATAGATTTATCTCATTCCTAATTTGTTATAGATGAAAATACATTTTTACCCTCAATACTTAAGTATCTTGATTAATATTTAAATACCTTTTGGTTGGTACCTTCAATTATGATCCATTAGATCTATGGAAATGGACGGTCCAGACTACTTACAAACACCGTAAAAGATCTCAAATTCAATAGCTGACTCCAAAGATATAAAACCCAACCATTTTAACAAGCACGCCCTCTTTCCATGAGGGAGTATCTATAAGTATATAGAAACATCATAATAATTTGACTACTTCATAAAAACTACATAAAGTTTGCTAAAACTAGTTTTCAAATATTTACTCTAACAATTTCCCTACAAATCTCAAATCAGCCTCCAAATCTGAAACACCAATGTACGCGCACTTGTTATGTCCATCAACAAATTTGAGCGAGGAAAATGTATCACAGAGCACACCATACTGCATTGCAACCAAGTCCACTCTCTCCCGATGTGATCCCACCACCATAGGCTGTTTTCGCAGCGAGCTTGGGTGCTGGGTTAGATTGCATCCGTGAGTATGCAACACGTTTTCCAAAAAAGCACAATAACCCACTTTTGACAAAATAATTTAAAAAGTATATCTAACATCCAAATTTTGTGCCAAAACAATAAAAGGTTTAGAGGCTCTATTGCATTGTATACCTCATGCATTACTCCTGAATAAGATTTGCATTTGTTGGGTCACACAAAAGATTGCTTCCAGACCAAACGTTGTCCAAATAAGTCCACCTATATTAGGTCTGCGTGATCAAACAATTTGCCACGAAATTGAGTAAGCTGAATATTCTTAATCCCTATTGCAGATACAGAAGTTTAACCATGTCACCGTGTGCAAAGTACATATCCTGTTTTCAGACAGCCTTACCTAATGAATTATATAATAGTGCTGACCTCATGGAAACAATAAATTAATTCTGACAGAAAGATAAAAATTACTGAACGTTTTGAGTAAACATTTTACTATGTCACACTACCACAAAACAGGGATTTAGAGATACGAGATTAATGATAGGAACAGGGATTTAGAGATACGAGATTAATGATAGGTAAAAATACCATGTCTCTAAATCACTTTTAGTGGCGTCTTTCTAGAACAGCGTCACTGCTATTTGACATGGGGCAAGTAACAGTGATGGTTTTCTAGAATCCTGTCTGTAACAAAAGAAATATAGATGTTTTACAAAAAACCGTCACTAATGATCCAAGCAATAGAGACAAATTTTTATGATAGGGATGGCGTTTTTAATCCCCGTCACTATTGATCTAAGCAATAGAGACGGGGTTTTATACCAGAGACAGAGTTTTTAGTCCCGTCACAATTGATCCAAGAAATAGAGATGGAGTTTTAGGGTACCGACAGATTTTGAATCCCCGTTCCTAATACATTATGCTATAGAGATGGGGAAATTTAAAACGCGCCCAGTGGCACACTGCTAGAGTCTTCTCTTTATTTATTAGAGCTCCAAGGTTCGAAACCCAGACGGCCCATTTTCCCTTTTTTTTGCATTATCTTTCCTCGTCTCCATTCCTCTCCTGGTCGAAAACCGTAGCCGCCTCCATTCCCCACTTCCCCTCCCTCCCGCTGTCGCTCTCTTCTCCCTTCTCCCCCTACTTCGCCCTCCCTCCACTTCACCCTCCTCCGCAGACTTGCTCCATGCATGTGGTGCCCTCCTCGTCCACCTCGCCCTCATGCACGCAGAGCCCTCCTCCTCCGCTTCGGTCCAAGCCGGATCCGGTGGCGGCGCCACCCTTCTACTCCGCCTTGCTCCATGCTGGATCTGGTGGCGACGGCCTCCCTCCACGACGGATCTGGTGGCGGCGGCCTCAGCCTCCTCCCCTCTCCCTTAGGCGTCGGCCTCCCTTGCCGAGCTCTCCACCAACAACCTCCCTCACGGAGCTCTCCACGGGCTCTCAATCGACGGCCTCCCTCGCCGAGCTCTCCACGGGCTCTCCACCGACTGCCTCTCTCACCGAGCTCTCCACCGATGGCGCGCCTCCATCACGGATCTGGTGGCGGTGGCCTCGGGCATGCCGAATCCGGCGATGGCAGCCCTCAAACTTGGGCTCCACTGGGCTGGGCCGGGCTGGTTCTGCTTTTTTTTTATTTTCAGAATGATGTTTAGCGACAGGATATCTTTCGTCCCTATAAGAATTAGGGATGGGGATAAGTGACGTCTTTGTAGGGTTGAATTTAGTAACGTTTAAATCCCCGTCTCTATAGATCTAGATTTAATGATATAAAAATAGAGACGGTTCGTTTTGGATTCTACTGTGGTTAGACCCCCATCCCTAAATACCGAATTTGTAGTAGTGTGATTCTCACTTCCAAAGTATAATGTCTTCTCCGTCCTCTGAATTTCTTTTGACACGCTATGCTTGGATAATCATTTTAGCTACCAAATAATATTTTGAATTTGCTACTACATTACTACCCCCATATTTATGACGTTAAGGATATCGATTAGCTATCCTAAACGTTAAAGATTTAAATACGAGGATGTAATAGTTTTTTTTTATCCTCTTTTGCGGGGTTCAAGAAAAAGACGGGATGTTCCTGTAGAAAAAAGAGAAAAAATAATCTAGTCTTGGACATCTGAGTTCAGCTGTCGATTTCGAAGACATCAACTAGCTTCAGTCCCCAACCAGGTGCTCACTGCTTATTAATTCTTCAATATTCGAATATCTTCATAGCACTTAATGACAATTAGTATGTACAACGTTTTCAAGATAATATCACATTTCACAAATCAACCCAAACTCCTGGTAGGGTGGCACTGCCCCTCTGTCCATAGCTCAGTACAGTAAAAAGTTACATTTACAGATAGCAACACCAACACATACATGATCAGAAACTTCATCATGAAATTTAGCAAGAAGACAATGATTTAGAGCCCTGGTAGCTTGTGTGCAGAAGTGTATCCTATTTTCATATAGCCTCCATGAAATTTACCAAGTACAAAGGATATTTGTATGGAGTAAAGTGTATAGCCGGTCCTCAAACTTCTTTGGAGGTGTCATTTAGGTTCCTAAATTTTTAATTTGCACATCTGGATCCCTAAACTTGCTAACTAGTTTGTTGATAGTCCAAATATCTCTAGTTAATATTGTTGTAATATCCATATCATCAATTTTTAAGGATATCATCACTTGTATTACTCTTCGCCCCACCAAAAATACAAAAGAAAAACTAAACGAACTCTTCATGCTTCCCTAAAAAGTCCATAATTTTCTAGTTTGACACATGATCTTTCAACTTTAGTATGAGCTTGATTGTTACACAAATGATGAATTCATATACTTAAGTGGCATCGACGCAATAAGATACAGATCAATGCTAATTATGGTGATTTGGACCTCGAGTGAAGCACTTAATAAGTTAAGTAACCTGAATATGCAAATTAAGAGTTTAGGTACCTAGATGACACTCTCGGACAAATTTTAGAGCCAGCCATATACTTTACTCTTTTGTACATAAATTTTCAGGAAACTACCATCCTAAAGTAACGAGTGGAAGAATACTATTGCAAAGTCCGGCGCCTGCACAATGATTTAGGAGAAAAGTACCATCACTGTTCGGTTTAATTCAAGAATAAATCTGATTTTGAAGGACAGAATATTTTCAAAATACTAAACTTGCCCTGCTTCTCTCCACTTATGTGTTATACTTATATTAAGCTGTTTTCAGTGACTATGCGCGAGACTGTAAGACTATTATTCATGTGTGAGACTACACTATTGTTATAATGAGAGGAGCTGATCTTCTAGTGTCGTGACAATAATCTCTTCATGCTGTTGATCTGTTCGAGAAAAAAATATCTTGAAAATGCTCAAAATTCAAACCAAAATTTAAGAAAATATCATGCTAAACATCCCGTGTATGCTGAACGGCCAAAGCAACAAGTCTAGGGGCACTTACATCCTTTCAATGGCTGCTGTTAGGATTTCACAAGGGAAGTGACGTCAATGGTAGTTTTAACTTAACATGATTTGCTAGGGTAATCTGCAATTCCAGATCTTTGAGATGGTATTCTTTAACTCCGATCCCTTTACTGTGGTAGTTTCCCATGTGGCTCTGTTGTTTACACATAGGCCATAGCCTCACCTTAGGTATATAGTGTATATCACTACCAACTTCTTGGGCGCAATAAGGTCATTCAGATAGTCTGGCCTTTGTACAGGTCGCCATTTCTATTTTTGGCTCTTTCTTTCTTATCTTTGATGTGATTGCCTGTTTCAGTTGTGTACATAGCTTTTATATTGATAATATTACCTACCACAAAAGGAGTTTCCCTTGCTGTAGCTATTTCAAAAATAAATAAATAAAGTCATTCAGATGAGGATGTAAGTAATTGAAAGAATTGAGCATGGCTTTAATCTGTAAAGGATTCCAGCAATTAGCAACAGAACGTTAATAAGTTTGAATACACTGAGCGGTAGTTCCAACTACCAAGCAATCAGATATCTAAAAAGTTCAGTACATAAACTTTTGGCTTGCCTTCAGTGACAATAAGTGGCACGTTTCACTGATGAATCAGGAAAAGCACATGGCTAATACTTTTACAAGAAATAGCTCATTTCTTATAGACTGGATTTGTATATGCTGTGAATATATTTGATACATCTATATTAACAGTTCCATCGACTTGGTTCACTTCGTTTTAGGTAGTGAAATTCCAAGCGAATGCTAGAAATCAGAATAGAACAAAACTGAATGCAAAATTTGCAAGATAGGATCTTTGTTTTATTGATCAGTTTCTTGTTTTACAGTCACATTTAAGAAAATAATGTACTATTTAATTTTTTCAGAAACAATAATGTTCTTTTATTATAATCTAGTTAACTTTGTTCTTTTATAAAAATTCATTTGATTCCATCTTGTTTTACTCTTAATATCATTATGATCAAGAGATTACGCCAGGTTCCTGCTAGTTCCTTTAATTCATTTATAGATTATGTAACATGATCCACATTATTTCGTCTCAGAACAAATGGCGGAGGCTTTACTAGTTGTTGTCTCAAAGATTGGTTCAACATTAACGGAAGAAGCCACAATAGCTGCCATTAGCAAGCTATCAGAGAAAGTTAAAAATCTGAAGGAATTGCCAGGAAAGATTGAGGATATTAGGAGCGAACTGATTATGATGAACTATGCTGTAAAGCAGATAAGTACACCAAGTCCCACCGATGTGGTTGTCAAGGGTTGGATTGCAGAGGTGCGGATCCTAGCTCACCGTGTCGAGGATGTCATCGACAAATATTCATATCATTCACTTAAACTGGAGGAAGAAAATGCTGTGAAGAAGATCTTTTCCAAACCTTATTATGTTGCAGTTTTCAGTGACATTGCTGAGGAGATTAGCAAGATAGAGAAGAAAATAGAAAACGTTGCAAAAAGAAAAGAACGTTGGTTGCAGCCATCGCAGCTTGGTGCCAATCCGCTTGCTGATATTGAAAGAAAGAAGTCTCAAGACTGCCTATTGGATGTTGTTCCAGATGATATTGTGGGGATTGAAGAAAATAGGATACTACTGACTCAGTGGTTATACTCCAAGGAGCAAAGTGGTATAGTGATAACAGTATCTGGTATGGGTGGACTGGGAAAAACTACCCTAGTAGGAAATGTGTACGAGCGTGAAAAAAACAACTTTACTGCACATGCTTGGATTGTCGTGTCCCAAACCTATAATGTGGTCGAATTGCTTAGGAAACTGCTTAAGAAGATTGGGGGGCTAGAACAGACACATTTAGCAAATATGGATGCCCATGAACTGAAAGAAAAAATAAAGCTAAGGCTGAAAGATAGCAAATGTCTGATTGTCTTTGATGATGTCTGGAACCATGAAGCATACACTCAGATAAGTTATGCATTCAGGAACTTCCATCAATGTTGTGTTATCATCACAACACGACAAGAGAATGTGGCATCCCTTGCTGATCCCACACGTCAACTCAAGCTCAAACCATTGGAACACAATGACGCATTTGCTCTATTCTGCAGGAAGGCTTTCTATAACAGCAGTGGTTGCAGGTGCCCCCACGAGCTTGAGGATCTGGCCAATAATATGGTAGTTAGGTGTCAAGGCCTTCCACTTGCAATCGTATCCATTGGTGGCCTGTTGTCTGCACTGCCACCAAGTAGGCATGTTTGGAATGAGACATACAAGCAACTTAGGAATGAGTTGACAAACAATGATCACGTTCGTGCAATTTTAAATCTGAGTTACCATGATCTACCAGGAGATCTTAGAAACTGCTTCTGCTACTGTAGTTTGTTCCCTGAGGACTACCAATTCTCTCGTGACAGCTTAGTGAGGTTGTGGGTCGCAGAAGGTTTTTCAGTGCAAACACAACAAAGCACATCAGAGGAGGTGGCTGACAATTATCTCAGGGAACTGATCCAGAGGAATATGATTGAAGTTGTTGACCAAGATGAATTGGGCAGGGTAAGTACCTGTAAGATGCATGACCTCGTCCGTGAGCTGGCACTTTCTGTTGCTAAAGAAGAGAAGTTTGGGTTTGCAACTGATTTTGGGACCATGGTGAAGATGGACAAGAGTATTCGTCGATTGTCATCATGTGGATGGAAAGACAAAACTTCACCGAAGGATAAAATCGAACTCCCACGTCTGCGGACACTTGTTGCAGTTGGAATAAATGCATCCCCTCCTTTGCTATCTTCAGTTTTGTCTGAATCCGTGTACCTTACTGCTATAGAGCTGCAAGATTCTGAATTAACTGAAGTGCCAACATCTATCGGAAATCTGTTTAATCTCCGGTACATTGGCCTGCGCCGCACTAATATAAAATCACTCCCAGAGTCCATTGGGAAGCTCTCCAATCTCCACACCCTGGACATAAAGCAAACTAAAATAGAGAAGCTACCACGAGGCATTGCTAAGATCAAGAAGCTGCATCACCTTCTAGCTGACAGATATGCGGATGAGAAACAGTCAGAGTTCCGGTACTTCATTGGCATGCAAGCACCAAAAGACCTAGCCAACTTGAATGAACTACAGACTCTCGAGACTGTGCAAGCTAGTATTGAGTTAGCAGCGCAGCTAAGGAAACTTGTGCAATTACGAAGTGTGTGGATTGACAATATAAGGTGTGCTGACTGTGGTAATATTTTTTCTGCACTATCTAAGTTGCCTTTTTTATCTAGCTTACTTCTCTCAGCAAGTGATAAGAATGAAGCACTTTGCCTGGAAGCTCTCAAACCAGAGTCAGAAAACCTCCACCGGTTGATAATTCGAGGTTGCTGGGCAGATAAGACGCTAGACTGCCCAATATTCCATGACCATGGCAAAAATCTCAAGTATCTAGCTTTAAGCTGGTGTAACCTTTGTGGAGATCCATTGCAGCTGCTAGCACCACATGTGCCGAACCTCACCTATCTTAGACTCAACCGGGTGAGTAGTGCAAGGACCTTGGTTCTTTCTGCAGGGTGCTTCCCACATCTGAAGACGCTTGAGTTGAAGAACATGAATGATGTCAATAATCTGGAGATCAGGGATGGTGCCCTTCCTCAGATTGAAGGTTTATATGTTGTGACACTTCCAAATCTCAACAAGATTCCCCAAGGCCTCGAATCCCTACGTTCTTTGAAGAAGCTGTGGCTGCTTTATTTGCACCAGGACTTCACATCTCAGTGGAATAGGTATGGAATGCAGCAGAAAATGCAGTATGTTCCAGAGCTCCACATTTAGAAGTGGCACTTGTGTTCCGTTTGCACATGAATGCATAAATTGTCAGATTTTGCCACTACTTCCAAATTCCAATAGTAGCTATAATATGCTAAATCTACAATATATTCACCCTTAAATACTTTCTCTTTTGACATCAGGATGTCACCTACCAGAAGTTGTAATGATGTTTTGATTCACGTTGTGTTTCCCATGTAAGAATGTAACCCTTGTATTTTTTTTTTAAAGAACGTTACCCTTTTCTATTAAACTGTATAATGTAACTAATACTGTATCGTTTTCACTCAATCTTGAGTGTGAAAATTCCGAATGTGCCTTCTCGGGAAGGCACGACCAGCACCGTTGATTCTCTGTCAAGATGTTTCAAGCAGGTCCACATGTTGTTTAATACTATTTGTTGCATTCAATTTTCTGCCTGGTGCCAGGCACTATTGCGTCGTATGAGCGCATGGTTCAGTCAATTTTTTTCCTCTCTCGGGTGGTCCCTTCTATGCTTTCACTCTTTTACCACAAGCTACCGTAACAGAACTGCCTTACCACGAAGACAATTTCATTGACAGGATCTTTTTCGGATGACGACACACGTTGTGACACCCAATAGTAACACATGACTGAATAACATAGCTTACAACAAGACAGAGTTTTACATAAATTCAAACTTAAGTTACAACAATAGATAAAATGGTTTGACGAAATAACTAAAATACAATCACCCTCTCACGGCGATACATATAAGACATCCGGTCATGATAGGTGTTCTGCCCAAGAAACCGTACCGGCAATCAGCAGATCACTCCCCCTCGGTGTTGGTGCAATGTTCCCATTCTATGTTCCAGCAGTCAGGATCCATCAATGTTCCCATTCTATGTTCCAGAAGTAAGGACGCTGACCTTCCTAGTGAAATCTCCCACCGCAGTGAGAGTCTCCACCCCAATCATCTAAAATCACATAGAGGTACTCCCTGAGCAACTAATACTCCGCAAGACTTATCTATCTAAAAAGGCCAACTATAGCCGACTCCTAGACATGCACATGCTAAGGGTAGTATTTATGTTGCCAAAAAACTAGCCTAGGAGTGGATTCTTACTTTCAAGTTTTAGCATCAAGTTAATTTGTCATGCAAAATATAAATTTTAGTTTGCACTATATCTACAATAAGCATGGTTGCATTACAATTAATAATAACCAATACAGTAATATTCGACTCATTCATCCTATTTCTCTTATTACTACGTTCCGACCAAGTGGTACTTGTTACTGTGAGAGACAACGATTTGAATCAATTTACATCCTGTAGGAGAAACCTGCTTGCATGGCCTATATGCGCTTACTCGAAGCCGTACGGAGCAGCTTTTCGCTTTGGTGCCACTAGGTCTTCTGGGCCTGGCTCCCCGGAGAAGGGTCTCCCAGCGCGATGCATCCCGGACGACATCCGTGAGTGGATTGCTCTCTCCTCTTAGCCCAAGTTCCACCAAATAAGGGAGTAGGATATCTTCCAACCAAACAGTATTCGATGCTACATTAGTTTACTGGGTGTGACAACCCCGCCTCAAGAGTACGGGGGTAGTTGAAGGATCAATCATTAGGTGACATCTTGATGAAGCAAGGATCTAAAAGTACACACATATGAGCATAATAAAATAGCATGCAATGTTAAAATTTAATTATTACAACTTTGGTTCAGATTTAAGTATGTAAACAAGTTTGAAATTCGATAACATAAATAGTGGAAGCGATACATCTCATGTTAGAATCCTATCATGAAGCACATCAAGCCTGTAGACGTGCCTCATTATCAAGGAGAACACATGCGTAAAACAACATAGAGTAAAGCCCTGAGCAACTAATACTCAGCAAGTCTTACCCATCAAATTGGCACGCTAAGGCTGACTTCAAGCATACAGAGGGCTGGCCAAAGGTTGCTAGAATAATTACAAAAACAACAATAATAATTGATCCTTATTTTTATATTTTAACCAAGTTAATGGAGTTTTTGCATAATATAAATATTGTGCAGCTATACTATAGCAAACATGGTTGTTACTACGGTATGGCAACAAGTATAATCAACATCATCATTCATGTTGTTACTATGATATTGCAGCAATCTCATAAGTGGCACTCAATAACTGCTAGGGGCAATGACTCAAATCGATTTACATCCTGCAGGAGAAACCCAAGCACACGACGCACGCACACTCACGAGGAGTCATGTACGGCCACCCTTCACAAACACCATAGGGCCGGTCTAGGGCTACCTCTCCCGAGTAAACGTCACCCCATGTGATGCCCACACCGGAGCCATCCATGGGTAGCCCGTGCACTCTCCCTTCCAACACATACCCAAATTCCACCATAACCTTCTTCATCACCAAAAGAGAGGTGGGGTTGTTGTCCAATACGTCGGTTTTTCAGTTCTCATATAAAGGTATGTACTTGGTACTGTTCAAACTTGATCGTAGGTCCATACAAAACGTTTCTTAATCGACACAAACGGGGTTATGGCAAACAAGGGCCAGCCTTGTCACCTCAACCTACACATGCACTTTCCCATTCGATCTGATTTTAATTCATCATCATATGAGAGTTATACAAGAATAATTCTCAAACAATCCTATATTGAGTAGTCTCCATACCACTTAATTTTTACTATCATGACTCGATATTAAGCATAGCAAAGTCTAACGAGTGGTTGTATAAGTGAAACCTTACCCATAGGATTTATTTTTCCTACATGCAACTAGGGTTTTAATCATATACTACACTTAATGCACAATATGTGATGCACATACAAGTGAAACAAAATAAAACTTTGAAAACATAGGAGTGCACCGGGGCTTGCCTTGGGTTCGAGCAATGTTAGCATACTCAATATCGAAGCCGATCCATCCTCTACCTCTGTAGCACCAATCTCCTCATCCTCATTACCGGCTCGTTTCCTAGTAAAATGATACACGATACAAGTCAAGAATATGATAAAAAATTCATGGAATTTCCTTAATTAATGGATGCAATGACACAATGCATATGAGTAGATATTCAATGTTACCATCAAGCGTTAAATTATTTTACTATACATATTTTCTTTCTTGACACGCGAGATTGACTATGCATCCTAACTAACAATGATGCGAGCAACTTAAGCAGTGTCAGGGCAAGGCATCATAATAAATTGAATAATTAATACTAGTAATGTTAAGGTACTAGAATGATCTTGTTTATGGGACTTGGGAGAAAAAAGTTCCAATCTAATTTCTTGATAAACCTTTTGTGAATGTGCATAATCGAATTGATTATGTTAGGGTGTAGCATGACAGCATGAGTATGAGATTATTTAACAACCAAGGTGACTAGATATTACTCAGAATGGCGTGATGAGGTGAGTTAATCTAAAATTGTCTATTTCTTTCATTGACACCCTAATTACAAAGGTAAGTTCTTACAAAAACAATGGTGTAATAACTTACACTAAATGACCTATCATGTAAATGCATCAATATCAGCAGCTAAATAAACTAAATCAAGTACTCTACTATAGATAAGTATTGCTAACATTCATTGACATTTAAATGCTCAAGCACAAATTAAATGGTTAAGTGCTTAAGCTATTAATTATGCACTTAAAATAGTTATTATAAGCATATTTGCATTTTTAATATGTTGCAGGGGCATGATATGAGATCTATATACTAAATAGAATAGCAAGAATCTGAACCAATAATTTCTATTAATTAAAATGATGCCAACACTAAAATATAAATTGGAGATAAACTACTTAGAATTTGAACATGCCATTTGGTGAGATGAATGGTAATGATGAAATAAACATGCATGCAAAAGTAGGATATTTAATAGTGCTCTAATAATTAGTTATGATTTATTTCCACTTCTTGCTCCGTAAATACATGTATAAATAAATAAGTGATTTTGGAGTGCTTTAGCAATTGATTAAAATAGTACATATTTAGAGGAGGTCAAAATGCATTTATTTACAATCTTAAATCAAGTAGGTTTTTCTGTATTGATTTTTGAAGTTGAAACCATTTTCCTTTACACAATAAAACATTTACAAATAAACAATTGGTGTTTCTGTGATTTAGTAATTTTATAAAATAGTCGGGAGTGGGCCACATAATCCGACCAGGAGGTCATCGGACCATACACTGGCATCCACGCGGCAGGCGGCGAGTCGGGTGGCGTTGGGTGTGTTTCTTCGGAGTCGTAGTTGTAGAACAAAACCATGGATGATGTAGTTCAATAAAAGCCATGGTCTGAGAGATATACAATTTTGAAAAGTGCCAAATGATCATGATTCTGAAAATGCTTAACACTTAAGCAGATTGCAACCAATATTTAAGCTATCAAGCAAAGTCCAAGGTAGATGAGACATGGCAAGAAGGGAGACCAAAATGTGTAGAATATGACTTTGGGCGCTGTAGTTCAGGAAGTCAAACAGAGTAAAAGTTTTTCAATTTTAAAAAGTACTAAGTGACAAGATGACAGGTTGGTTTATAAGTTCCATTATAAGTTTCAACTTCACTTTCAAACTTGGCTTTGGTATATATTCCAAAAAGTAATATTTCCAAACTTATTAATTCAAGCTAAAATTATATGTTGTTCATAAAGATTGGGTCTAATTTAGGGGTATGATCTTATTCAAGGTTCACTTATAAAATTTGAATTTTGAATTTTTAAAATGACACTATTTCTGGGCTCTGTTTGACTTATTTGACCCACTTGCCAGTGAGATAAAATTACCAAACTGAAATGACTGAGAAGGCGACCAGAGGGGGATGAATGGGAGCCAATTAAAAAAGAACTTGGCCTATGTTCCAATTACAACCCAAGCCATCCTCTAAACAAATCACCAAGGTCACACACACCAACTTGTGATGTGCTAACCCTAGAAATGATTAACACCAGCAGAGGAGTACAGTGGAAACAAAGGAGAACAGCCAAACTCAACCCGATGGAAGAAACTCACACAAAACAGGCAGTATTATCAGAGTATCGACAGTGCTGATCAGGGCATCGGCAGTGCCGATTGGCATTTGAGACAGAGCATTGGCAGGGCCGATCGAATCATCAGTAGTACCGATTGACAACAGAAAGAAGACAAAATTACCGATCAAGACATCGGGAGTGCTGATCCAGATTTTTCCTCCTGCACTGGTAGTGCCGATGGAAAGGTCGGCAGTGCCGATCGACCCTTGACAGAACAGAAACTGCTCTCGGGATTTAGCAAGAAAATTAGAAAAACCTAATCAAACAAACTCCAAAAATCACGAAACTTGGACAGAAGATGTCCCATGGTAGGACGTTCCTTCTCCAAGTGGAATCATACAAAAAACTCAAGAATTCATCACGAATTTTAGGTTTTACCGAAACACCTAGGGTTTGAATGTTCTTGAACAAATCCATGAAATCAAAGATGCTCTTGCCAAGGATTCAACCAAGGATCCATCAAGGAATGTTTAGGCATGTCCTAGCACCAAGATCCCCCAAGAAATACGTCCCAAAACCCACTCAAAAACGAGATTAAAAATACTCATGAAAATAGCTCCAAAAATAGATAAAAAGATAAATTCAGGATTTAGAGAGAACAAAAGATCTTGAGAACGAAATTGAATCTCATATCATTGATCCATGCATACAAGATTCATGGATACATGGCTAGGAACCCACCCTCTCCCTCCCACTATTTGGAAGAGAAAAAAATTGTCTCTCACACACCCTTTCCTCTCCTCTATAATATTGAAGCACTCTCCAAGCTCTATAGAATGAAACCCTAACACAAGGCTAATAGGAAGAGGCCTACTCTCTCACCAGTCCTACCTCTCCTTATATAGGCCTAGGGTTGTCCTAAAGACCATACTACCCTTGACCTACATAACATTGCCACCAACCACCAAGGGCAAACTTGTCGATCACTTTTTTCTTTGCCCGAACACCCTCGGGTCCTTCACAACTTTACTTCGCCTCGATGCAAGCTTCGCAATGGTGCCACGTGCACCTCCCATCATTGCCACCGGTTTTGAGGCCCAAACCGAGAAATTGCCTTGCACACTTCTCAAAGCGCGACTTCCTGCTTGCTACCACCGAAACAAGACTTCTCGATCTTGACGCGTGTCACCTCGTCCCACGATCTTCCTCGTCAGCAAGTCTCTCATGCTTCCGGTCCATCGGACAGCCTTCATACTTGCACCGCACCTGAACACCTTTGACTTGGTCAACCCTGCTGCCTTGATCAACGCCATGGTTTTGAGGCTCAATCGTGAAACCGCCCGAGCTTCTTGCCTCCCCACGTGTCTGGTGTGGATCACCCATGAATTCACCCGGCCTCGTGTAACACCCTGATTTTTCAAAATTTTGAATATTTTAAAATTTTGTAGAATTAAGTAGGGTGTTACCATTTTTGCTAGAAAAAAAATTATTTTCTAAAGAAAGTATTTAAATGTAAGTTATTTTAAAGATGTTTGTTGCATTCATTTTAGCTACATGTAGGATTTTATCGTGTGCCAAACTACTCTTAAAATCGTGTAGATGTCGTCTCGGAATTTTATTTAGAGGAGAGAAGTTAAAGTGAGAAAATTAGAAAAGAAAAGGGAAAAGAAAATCTCCCTCAGCCCTTTTAGACCGAATTCCCCCCTCCCGGCCCACTTCTTCTCCCTTTCTCCCTCCCCCTCCGCCTGCCCTTGCTTGGGCCGAAAGCCCCCCCGAGGCCCAACTCTTTTCCCCCTCCTCTCCTTTTCGGCCAGCCCGACCCAACGTCCCCTTCACCCTTTCTCCTCTGGCCTTGGGCCTCTCCCTCCCCCTGGGCCCACCTCCCTCCTCTCCCCTCCCGCAGCCAAGCAGGCTTGCGCGCCCTGCCGGCCCATCTCGCCCGCGCAAGCCCAGCCGCGGCCCAGCCCCACCCGCGCGTCGCGCAAACCCTAGGCACCCACCGCCGCTGCCCTCGGCATGCACGCCCTGGCCATCTTAGGGAACTGTGCCCAATAAAAGGGCGGGCCCTATGCCCCGTGCCGCCTTTCCCCGCCGCCCCGCTACCATGCTTCGCCGCCAGCCGTCGCTGCCCGCCGTCATCGCCGCGAGCCAAGCCACCGCCGCCGTCGTCAACGCCCGCCGCCTCCCCGCGTCGCGTGAGCCGCTGGTGAGCCCCCTCCCCGCGCCGCGTTCCCCCGCGCCCCTCTCCGTCGGCCGCCGCGCGCCGGTGCGCCTCCCCGGCAGAGAGGCCACCAATGGCCACCGCCGTCGTCGGTCCACCGTGGACTGTGGACTGCTGGTCAACTGTGGGTCCACGGTGGCATAGACCCAGTCCACGGCGTTTAGGGTTAATTTAATTAATTAAATTCCCCATAATTGTTAGTTTTATGCTTAGGCCCCTGCTCTTTATTTTAATTACACTTTAATCCTGATTTTTCTACAGAATAATTATAAAATTATATTTAGGCCCCTGAGTTATTAATTAATTGTTTTTAGCATGGTATTTTTTAGAAAAGCCCCTAGACTTTTCTTAAATATAATATTTAGTCCTATGCTTTTATAAAAACAACCCTGTACTTTCTAATAAATTTTTTTTAGCCCTAAATTTTTATACATTAGAATTTAGGTTGGGCATTTTACACATAGGCCCCTAAACTTATAAATAATTATATTTTGGCCTTAAGAATTTTATAGTTAAGCCCCTGAACTTTTCCAAAATTACATTTTAGTCTCTAAACTTTACATAAATTATATTTTCACCCTGATATTTTACAAATTAGTCCCTATATTTTTCTGAAATTACTTCTGGGTCCCTAAACTTGTCTATTTTTACATTTTGGCCCTTGAAACTTCAAATCGTCATAGCTTTTCAACCGTAGCTCGGAACTGAGAAATTCTTGCACCAAAGCGATCGTAGTGTTCAATATTTTTTATTTATACTATTTTACAATATTTTGCTAAACTATTATTTTAACTCTAGAACTTTAAACCTTCGTAACTTTTTACTCATAACTCGGATTGAGGCGACTCTTGCGCTCACGCGATCGTAGCAACATGTACTTTTTCGTAGTATTGTTTTTATTGTTGTTTGGTACTGTGTGGTATGTTGTTTCTTAGTTTGTTTGTATGCTTTTGTTTTCGGTGTGACGTTGAGTAGACGAACACCTGTTAGAAAACTTCCGGGATCTCCATCTTGAAGACGTTGAGCAGCAGCAAAGGGAACCAGGCAAGTGTCCTTGATGCATTTTGAACCTATGTTTTATATTCCTCTCTATTTCTATGCATGCTTGTTAATATTGAATCTTATGTGTCATCATCTTGTTCCATATTATTCCTTGTCGCCTGGGTTATGGTGTAGTTTATTAGTATGGGTACGTCATGCTTAGTTGCTATGTCGGGAATGGAAGTGTCTAATGTTAATCTTGACTAATGGCTCACTTGAACATAATCATGAGGGATGGGTAATCCTTTTTAGCAACATGGAACCTAGGGTGATCCAAGCAGGATGATGATGATGATGATGATGGTGCGGGTATGCACGTGTACTAGGTACAGTACAGTGGATTTGTGGTGGTACCTGCTTGGGATCACAAGGATAGGTTCGTGGAGCGGCCACCCAGGAAAACAGCGCAAAGCACAAGGCTTATATGGGTAGGCTTGGTTGAGTATCAAGATGTCTTCCCAGTTTTGCGGGCAGTCGAGGAGTGAGGACGGGACGGCTTACTCTCGGACTTAGGCGATGGACGGTTCACTCCTAGCCATGGCACCAAAGGGGGCTTCTGTAGGAACGGTTTAATTCCGCAGCGATGAAACCTTAGCGTGGATTGTTTGCAAGCTGGGAAGCTCTTTGAAAGACCTTGTGGTGATCTCTTGGCCTCACACCTATGATAGTGTGATTTGGGTAACATGGAGACTCTCTAGTCACTGCATAGTGATGAAATCACCAACCTGTGGGTAAAGTTGTGCATCCTCTGCAGAGTGTAAAACTGTTATAATAGCCGTGCTCATGATCATGAGCAGCCTGGATCCTCACACGTTTAGGAGGGTTGTTTATGGGTGAACTTGGTGGGTAGCCAAGTTTTGTTTGGGCGGTGTAACCCTTGGTTTGCTACAGGCGGTGTAACCTGTAGTGTGGTTTCTTATGGGCGGTTTAACCCATGGTTGGTTACAGGCGGTGTAACCTGTAGTGTGATTTCCTATGGGCGGTTTAACCCATGGTTGGTTGCAGGTGGTGTAACCTGTAGTGTGGTTTCCTATAGGTGGTTTAACCCATGGTTGGCTACAGGCGGTGTAACCTGCAGGGTTGGATAGATGACATAACTTGGGAGAACTTTTCACTTAGTAAATAGGAGTGCTATTCAAATGGTCTTAGGTGTAGTGCTCATTTATGCAAATGAACCATTATGTTAGCCTTTCTTCTATTAATCTTGCATGTCATATTTCCCCCCCCCCCCCCCACTTGCTGAGTACAGCATGTGCTCACCCTTGCTATTTCCCTTTGTTGTTGTACTACACACTGCTGCTCAGAAAATGGAGAGATGGACTACATTGATGAAGACTACTACTAGGCGAGCTTGCCCCCGGTCGATTGTCTATGTCGTTATGGTGTCTTCCGCTGTTATTCTACAAGAGAGTAGTCCTTAGTCTTTAAAGATAATTATTTATGTAATAATGGTACGCTTTAATAATGACATGGGTTATACTATTATTCAGTTTACTGTCGATATGTGTGAAACTTGTTCCTGGGCACACATATGATAAGCATCCGGTTTTGTCCTTAAAACTGGCTGTGACACCTCCCAATCGTCCGGCCCCAAGTCCCCAACTTGTGCTCGATCCTCTCGCCGTTGACCGCCAAGTCGACTCCATTGACCTACACATCATGAGACAAGCAAACACATTTCTCTTCTCCTGCAACTTCTCCAACATCTTCACCAACTCTAGTTAGTCATAACCATCACCATGCACAAACTCATGCAATCCCCAATTTCCCACATTTCAACACAAACACCGAGTAAGCCAATGTCAGTTACTCATCACATATTGCAAACCATGGCACATATCAACATGGTTTCTCAATCTCCCCCTTGATGAGTACATTAACAACATCAAATGCATAAAGACTTGGAACTTGAAATGTGAAACTGAATAAACACCTCCAAATGGCTCAAACCCAAAGAAAAGGTAAAACCTAGCCATCTACCAAAATAGGGATCACAAAACCAAGAGTTGGCAAAGAAATCGACCTGACAACGTAAAGATTGTGAAACGCGCATGAAAACGCTCGATATCATGATATGCTCCCCCTCAACTTGTGGTAGTTCATATGAAATGCAAAATGAGATCATCTTAAGTTTCCTAGCATTATTTGTGCCTGACCCACTATTTTCTCTCCCTTTGGCAATGAACTCATCAAAGAAGCAAACAAACAGACATGCAATGCATGAAAATGCAAACCTAAGGAGCTTCAACAATTATGCGAACAAGCATTTAACCTTGCTAATAACAAATATAGAGCTATGAGTGTAAAAGCAAAAGCTCACAATCACACAAAGATCAAAAATAGATAGCAAGGCATAAACACCAAGAGTTATACAAGCTAAGCAGAAATATTGACTAGCTTAGATAGAATCAAATTAGCTCATCATGAGAAAAGCTGCGACCACATGCATAAGTTCTCCCATCCAAGACAAAATAGGCATCAAGTGAATCAAAAGAAACTAGCCAGTCTCACTCTCAGCCAAGGCAACAAGCATTCATAGAAAATAAGCTCTAAAAATGCTCATATATGCAACAGAGACTCATAAGGAAAAGAAAAAGGCATTATTATTGTTTGATCCTCATGTAACTTTTAATCCGTGCGGAGGGTCACACGACTGGGTACGGCAAACACCCCGAGGCTTTGAAGCACAATTTTTGGATTTAGCATTTTTATGTAACTTCTAATCCATGTGGAGGGTCGCATGACTAGGTACGGCAAACACCTCGAGGCTTCGAAGCAATTTACATTTGATCAACTTGTTTTGCAAATTAAAAGAAAATAGTTGAGCATGCCTTTGCAGCAAAAGGAACACACGTTCCCACAATGTTCCATCATGAGCTATATATTTGCAAAGCCACATTTCGCAAACACAAGGTGCCAAGACCAAAACATCCTCTAGACTAGCCGCAACACAAGTTTTAGCAAGGATAAAAGCAATTATACACATGGTGAGTAAGTTTTGGTAAGATTAGTTCATAAGTTTCACAAAAAGCCAAGTTCACCTTTAATATTAGCATATTGCTCGAGAAAAGAGTCTATGACAGGCCATCTAGAAAATCTAAGCATGAGATATTACTATCACATCCACGCAACTTAGCTCAAGCTCAATCATACCAATGAAAAATACAAGAAAGCATAAGAATCAAAGCTCATCTACCAATGCATATATTACATATTAGATGCAATGAGAAAAAGTAAGATACATATAAACAAGAGAACATCAACTCCCCCACAAATAATGCCATAGGGATGGCAAACACCAAGCTCTCCCCGAAGAACAGCAAATCATCAAACCACAAAAACAACTAATCTCAAAGCTTCAACAAAGAACAACTCCCCCTTAACCGAGCCAGTCTCCCCCTCAACTAAACAAATAAAGAATCAATTGAAAAGAGGGCAACAAGACTATAGAAAGAGCACAACTCATGACTCGTGAAAAAAGTAAGGGAGGTATTAATATGATGGCATAAGAAGCACAAATATCAAGAGAGAAGCACATAAGTAGATTTTGCAAACATGAGAAGATATAGCATGAATCACACAAGGAAACATGAAAGAGTGAACTAAAGCATGATACAAGATATACATGCCAAGATGATAAAGTGAGCATATGAACAATCATCTCACACCACAAGTAATGTACATGGAGGTAAAAGGGTGAGTGTATGAGAAAGCTCACAAAATAGGTGAAGACATACAAGCCTCTTGGAGGCCATAAAAAAGGGTATGAAGAACCATCACATCTCAATCATGCAAAAGAATAAGATCCATCAATCTCATGTTCTCCATCCCACGTGCCCGAACCTACATATGAGAAGAGAGAGGTGCCCAAGTCTTGGATTTCCCCGGGGTTAGTAGGCAAATACTTGGAAACCCATGACTTGGACACATGAACAATAGATGCACTCAACTCATCATGAGGGTTAGCATGATGCAAATTATGGTTCAAAAGAGAAGACCTTGAATCACCCTTAGAGGCATGCCGCAAATTAGCAACTCGAGACGAAAAATGAGTGTAACCATTACAAACACAATGAGAACCTCTCAAAGGGACAACATAAGAAGAACCAATAGAAGCATCATGAGAACGGTGTTGTGAACCAATATAAGAAGTAGTAGGAGCATGTCCACGAGCACGTCTTGACCCAAAAGAAAAGGAGTCATAGAATCCATCAATAAAGTGATGCCTCGTGCTATGCTCATGAGTGTTCATGAGTGTTCATGCTATGAGAAAAGCTATGATCACCCAAAGAGTAAGAAGCACGAGATCGGCGCATGTCTCTAGCATGCCTAAAGTAGAACTCAAATTGATGTCCATCCTTCCCACAATATGAGCAATGGAACAAAGGCCTATGAGGAGGCACGGTTTGAGAGAATGAAGCACCACTCTCGCTCATGTGAGAAGTCCTTCGGGACATGCAGGAAGAACCAGAAACATCTTTCAACTTAGAATCAAGATTAGGTTCACACATGTCATGAAAAGGACGATATGTGTTCCTAAAAGCTTTAGCACACACTCGATGCTTGACGTGCCCATCTTTCTTACAAAAGGTGCAATGGTAATTTTCTTTGGGGGATGGTGTACCATTTGAGCAAGAAGCCCCTTTGTCAATTGAAATCCCTTGGGCAACACCGGAAGAGCCAACAAGCTTAGCACTAGGCAAAGAAGATTTATCCAAATCAATAGCACAAATGCCAACATCCAAAGACTCACGCTTAACATGAGAAGACTCCAACTCCGATTGCGAAGAAGGCGTTTTAGAAACATCAAGAATGGAATGAGAGGAATCACGTGAATCAAAAGACTTAGCATCTAAACTCTCGCAATACTTGAGCAAAACCTCATTTTCAGATTTGAGGTGCTCACAGGTACCACATGGAGTATCTCTCAGTATTTGCATCTCCTTTTCAATGCACTCAGCATAAGTGGTACGCAAGAGATTATTTTCCTTCTTAAGGCTAGCACTCATCTCATTGTGCTCAACCAATCACACGTTTGCTTTAAAACCTCAATCTCATTTTTCAAAGCATTGCAAGAAGTGCAAGACATGGAAGACACAACACTTGTATGCATGTCATGCAAAGCATCATGATTATCACAAGAATCTAGATAAGCATCATTATACAGAGTAAAGGAACAAATGCTAGAAGGCAAAGACTTAATTGTAATAATTTCAGCTCTAGCATTTTCAAGTTGCTCTACACAAGTGGAATAGTCTAGTTTTAGCTTTTCACTTTCAACAAGCATGCCAATACAAGAATTACAACCTTTCTAGCCAAGGAAATAAGATTGCCTATATCAACTCTAGCAAAATCAAGATCTTTATGTAAGGCAATACACGAATCACAAGGCATAGAAGCATTTGATTTCAACACATCAATTTCAACATGCAAAGACTTACATGACATACACGGCAAAGAAGATTTATTTTCCAACATCTCAATAACACTTCTAGCACATGCCAATTGCTTTTCACAAGAAGAACAATCATGCATCAACTTCTTATTTTCAGATTTCAGGTGATCAAGCATGACATTCATTTCTTCATTCTTATTGAGCAAGGCATCACAATTACCACAAGACAAGGACGTACTAGACTTGCAAGAATAAGGACCATGCACATCATCAAGTCTAGAAATGGCACACTCAAGCATAGAATTTTGCAACTTCTTCCTAAGATTTTCAATTTTCTTATCACAAGAACCAACACTAGAGAATAAGGATAAAATGCTCTTAATGAGGTTACCTTTTTACATCTCGAAAAGCTTGGTTGCAAGCTCTTGCATGCCAAGCTCTTTACCCTTGCAAAGCTTGAGGAGTTCTATCACTTCCGAGACACCTGTTTCAAGATCAACCACATCCTTCTCCTTGAGGCCATCCTTGTCAACCTCCGCCATTTGGCTTTGCTTCTTGGCATCCTCGATAGAAATTCCACACATCTCAAAACCTGAGGACAAAGACATACGAGAGCGAGCACTTGATGCCATTGTAAAAGCATCGTCAGAGTTAGCAAATAGCCAATATAAGAAAAAGCACTTTCTCAATGTCACCTTCAGATCACAAGGCCGGTTAAGGTCAACTAGTGATCAAACCGGCTCTGATACCAATTGAAGGACCGAGAAGGTGACCAGAGGGGGGAGTGAATGGGAGCCAATTAAAATTCTTCTTAAGAACTTGGCCTATGTCCCAATTAGAACCCAAGCCATCCTCTAAATAAATCACCAAGGTCACACATGCCAACTTGTGATGTGCTAACCCTAGAAATGATTAACACCAACAGAGGAGTACAGCAAAAACAAAGGAGAACATCCAAACTCAACCCGATGGACGAAACTCACACAAAACAGGCACTACTGTCAGAGTATCGGCAGTGCCGATTGGCATTTGAGACAGAGCATCGGCAGTGCCTATCAAATCATCGGTAGTGCCGATTGACAACAGAAAGAAGACAAAATTCCCGATCAGGACATCGGCAGTGCTGATCCTGATTTTTCCTCTCGCACCGGCAGTGCCGATAGAAAGATCGGCAGTGCCGATCGACCCTCGACAGAACAGAAACTATTCTCGGGAGTTGGCAAGAAAATTAGCAAAACCTAATCAAACTAACTCCAAAAATCATGAAACTTGGACAAAAGATGTGTCATGGTAGGGCGTTCCTTCTCCAAGTGGAATCACACAAAAATCTCAAGAATTAATCATGAATTTTAGGCTTTACCGAAACACCTAGGGTTTGAATGTTCTTGAAGAAATCCACAAAATCAAAGGTGCTCTTGCCTAGGATTCAACCAAGTATCCATCAAGGAATGTTTAGGCATGTCCTAGCACCAAGATCCCCCAAGAAATTTATCCTAAAACCCACTCAAAAACGAGATCGAAAATAGAGAAAAAGAGAAATTCGGGATTTAGGGAGAAGAGAAGATATTGAGCAAGAAATTGAATCTCATATCATTGATCCTTGCATACAAGATTCATGGATACATGGCTAAGAAGTTGATGAGGACATCACTCCTATGGATACACACAACACTCCTCCAAATCTGGACTTGCAAGGTCCAATGACTAGAGCTCGTGCACGACGACTAAATTTAGAGGTGAGCTCGTTCCTACGTTCTTCGCTATATGTTACTTTTGAGAATGGTTTGCTACCTAATGATTATTTTATGATTAGAAACCATGGAGAAGACCAAGAGATGATGGGAGAAGGAGCTGGGAACGTGGAGGACCAGCAAGAGCTTGGAAGCCAAAGTGGAGGCCCAATCAAAACCGACTTCGAGTCTGTTTCGGGGCCCAGGACCAGTCTGTACTAAAACAGTTGCCCAGGACGCATACGGACTCGGATTTGGACGTTCTACATATGCACGGAAAGATAAGGAGAAGACCTTTCCAATGCCGCCGGCCTCATGTCAAAATTCATCCGGAGTCATCGGGAATCGTCAAAACAAGACAGAGTCCAGAATCTGTGTCGGTGCTGCGTCGCCTATTTTTGGCCTTTGGGCTTTGTATCTAGTTGAGCCCAATTAGGGGCGCGTCCAGAGGGTCTTGCACGACCCTAGGGTCTTTATATACAGCCGCCGCCGCACCATTAGGGTTGGGGGTTTTGCTTAGATCAATTCTGTTCATAAACAGTTTCGCCGTTCATCGGTTTGTGAGACCCCAACTTCGAGAGTTTAATCATACATCTGCAATTGTGTTGCAATCTTCGTTGTTCTTGCTTGTGTTCTTGATTCGCAGGCAGGGATCAGCCTTCTCGGCGAGGTCAATCGTCTTTTGGACGGTTGATAACCAGAGGAGACGTCGTGCTGCGATTGCGGGGTTTAGAACGTGCTGTTCTGAAGCCGGATCGATTTGTGTGTCGCCTCCGACCAAATCAACTTACCAAGAACCTTTCGGAAGATCGGGAACCCTTATCCACATCAGAAGTCGCCCTCTTCCTCCCACTATTTGGAAGAGAAAATTTTGTCTCTCACACACCCTTTCCTCTCCTCTACAACATTGAAGCAAAGTAGACTCCTACTTGGATATATATAGTAAACCGACTAGCACTCCGTCATGTAACCCTGTCTCCTCAGATATATAAGGAGGGACAGGGACCTCTCTTAAGGGGCACCGAGCATAAGATCCCATAATAGGACACAATTAGATAGGACTAGACATCATCGTCTAGGTCTACCCTTCTCGTCTAGATCTATAATCTAGACATATCAATACAAATACCACAGAACACAGGATGTAGGGTTATTATTCTCTGGGAGGCCCGAACCTATATAAATCGGCGTCTTGTGTTACTATCGTCTCTCGATCTCGCGTATATCCCTTTCTATATATAAATCGTCATAGATGAACTAACTTATGTCTATTGCTGAGAATAAGTCTTAACATTTGGCGCCATCCGTGGGGATGCGCAGCGATCTAATCGTCGAGTTCGATGGCCAATTTTCTTCATCAAGATTCATCAACAAGCAAGCTCCATCGGTGTAGAAGCAGATCGCTGCTACAGGACTCGCCGACATCACGACGAAGCGGGACATCATGGTTTTCCAGCTCACAACATGAACGAGCACTCGTCGACCAGGCTTGGTTGCTTCTCAGCAACTCGGCGACTCGTCAACCAGGATCCATACGAGGCCAAAACCGAGACGTTCACGTGTACAAACCAAGGAAGTTTTTTTTTTCCTTTTCTATTCTCTTGCCATATTATTTTATTCCATGGATACTAATCAACTTGATTAGTAGACTACTAATCACGTGATGCTTTTTACATGAGCCGCACCAAGCTGTAACTCGTGGTGACGAGGTCTAGTCTGACTCGGCTAGAATTGGCAGCATGGCCACTCGACGGCTCGGCTAATCAGGTTATGATTCGGCCACTCGTTTCCGGCTACAGCAGCTATGAAAGACGACGAGTCCAGCGCCGACCGCAACAGCAAGTCCTCTACCTGATGGAGTACGAACTTCATTAAATCAATATGGATTGTAGCTGCACTGGCGCAAGGGTAGGCCCCTAGTGCTATATCACGGGGACTACACGATGTCGACGGGAGTTAGTAACTCAACGATACAGCCACTCGGCAACATCTTCGACGACTCGGCAACACTGCCACACGACGGCAACTCGGCCACCTCAGCAACATCGTCGCACTACGACGCCTCCAACGACTGCGACATCGCCTTGACTCGACGGCTTGATCACTCGGCAGTCACATGGACTTGTCCGGAGGCTAGTCGGCGATGCCTTCGACGACTTGGCGCTTTAGAGTTTTGGCCACTCGGCTACTTGGCGACACAAGTCAACCGCTCTGAGCTTCCATGTTCCAGCGACATGATGGCTTGACTTCGACATTTGACCACTTGCCAATCACATCGGCACGCTCAGGGACTCCTCAACAACTCGTTGAATATCAAAGCTAAGTATCTTTATACTTTCTCTACTTTTGAGGTTTTAGACACATGTCCTTTATTCTTTTTCCTCATGACGGTTTATTTATGTTTTCTAAGCAGAATGTCGTAGGTTTCTTGATAAGTAAAGACGGACTTTTTAATCAGTGCTCTTATTTGTGGCTTTATTCATCCTTTTATTGCATCGATTCTTTAAGCTTTCGCATTAAACGATCGAGCCAATGGGCTATTTGTGTATCTATATACGTGTTCTTCTACTTTTTTATGAATCTAGCAGTATACATGTCGGTCGGTGACCTTTCAGTAGTGCTTCAGCCCTGACACCGTATGATCCATGTCGTTTGTTTTAGTTTCACCTTTTTGGGCTTTCACCTTTGACCGATACATTGCATTTTATTTGCTATTTGATCTTATTTTTGGTCTTACGTCGACAAGCAACTAAGACATAAAACTTCTTAGCTATGTGTCAGACTACCACTACACTAAACCCAGAGCCAAAGTTGCGAGAGGTCATATGTCGACTGGTTCTGATTGCTACACAAAAGTAAATTATGACCGATATTGTTACGGCACACCGAGCTCCGAGCTCTTTATATTTTGTCCTAAGTATCCTGCGGTGGATCGGTCTGGTTGCTAATGCACGAATACGCTGCTATGCACCAGTCGGTCTACTTAAAGGAGAAAAATTGATACATACTTGACTTTTTTTCAGTCGACTGATTTGTTAGGCTTATAAAAATAAGTTTCCAAGCAAATAATGTTAATTATAACTAATTATTTTAACTTTCTTTATTGTCAGGAACATTTATGATGGATATGGGCGGATACACCACTCGGCACAGAGTGATTTTCTCGCCTTCATCGGTCGGCTTACAACTCCGACCACCTTCATCGGTTGACCATGCCAGTTCCGACTGCCTTCATCGGTCGGCTATGCTAGTGTCGACTATCTTCATCGGTCGGCCTATAGTGCCGACTGCCTTCATCGCTCGGCTACACCATCTCCGACTGCCAACATCGGTCTGCCACATCATATCTGACCGCCACCATCGGTCGGCCATATATCAGACCGTCAGCTTCATTCGGTCATCACGACTTCGAATGATTTATACTTCATCAGCGGTCGACTACAACAACCTCGACTGCTTTCTTCACTCAACCTTATCGTCTTCAATTGAGTGTCGCTGCCACTTGGACATGATATTCTGAGTTGAGCGCGACCGATATTTATAACAGCAATTGTCTCGGGGGCTTCTTTGAAGAGAAGCGTTTTTTATCAAATTTATGGTTGATGCCATAATAAATAAAAGTATATGATTTGATGATCATATAATAGTGGCTTGATGGTCACTCTATCAGTATGTGCTTCTTTGAAGAGAAGTGCTTATTAAAAATGGTTGATGCCATAATCATATAAAGCATGGTTTGATGATCATGTCGCTATGACTTGATGGTCATATATGCGAAATAACAAGCATCACTCGGCTGATTGAAGCCAGTCTATAATAGTGAAAATAAAGCTCAAAGATACGAGTGATTACTAATCTTAGGGAAAGGTTAATTAATCATGATTAAAGTCATGGTAACTTAGTACTTGGCTATGATTGATGTCATTAAGCCTCATTCACTCGGCTATGATTGAAGTCACCCGTTTGATTCATAATCACTCATAGGCCACTCGGCCAAAGTTTATGATTGATGTCATAAAGCCTCCTTCACTCGGTTGTGATTGATGTCATCCATTTGAACTCAATATCACTCGATTGTGATTGATGTCACCCGAATATATCATATAGCACTTGGCAATGATTGAAGTCATTGGTTTGAGTCATCTACCACTCAGCGGTGATTGAAGTGACTCATCTAAATCATCTATCACTCGGTAATGATTGATGTCATTCTACTGAGTTATTTATCACTCAGATTTGAATGATTTTTTCTTAAGTATAGCCACCATGACTATTTTTGTTTTAGACTCTTGCATTATTTGTAATTTCTAAATGATACAAGAGTCGGGGGCTACACCTAATTAGGTGCACCTATTCGACGCACTAGTGAATTTCTCGAAGACATTTTCAAACCTTTGAGACCCTTAGAAGCTCGCTGATATAAAGCTAAAGCATTATATATGGCACGAACCAGTCGAGAAGCTATTGAAGATTATCATCCAGCTTGTAAGACTCTCGGGGGCTTGTCGAAGATACATACCATCGGGATACCTCACAGATAAGGAAAGCAAAGTAGACTCCTACTTGGATATGTATAGTAGACCGACTAGGACTCCGCCATATAACCCTCTCCTCTCGGATATATAAGGAGGGACAGGGACCTCCCTTAAGGGGCACCGAGCATAAGATCCCATAATGGGACACAATTAGATAGGACTAGACATCATCGTCTAGGTCTATCCTCCTCGTCTAGATCTATAATCTAGATATATCAATACAAATACCACAGAACACAGGACGTAGGGTTATTATCCTCCGGGAGGCCCGAACCTATATAAATCGGCGTCTTGTGTTACCATCATCTCTCGATCTCGCGCATATCTCTTTCTACATATAAATCATCATAGGTGAACTAACCTATGTCTATTGCTGAGAATAAGTATGTTCAAACTTGATCCCATGGGCCGGACATGACGCGGACCTTAAGCGACACAGATGGGGCTATCACCTTGAAGACAAGTTGTCTTTCCCTTTCCACTTAGTTTCCCACCTGGTCTCCATTTGTTATCCAATCCAAACTTTCCTTCATTCGTCATCTTTTCTAGGTGATAATACTTTCCTGATCTATGAGTGGCCTCCATACCACTCGACAAAGTTTTGCCCTAAGTTAAGCAAGTTACTACTGTTCTGAAGCTATCAACAGGAAATAAGGGACCTAGTTCAATATTAGTTTTTCAAGCAACTCCTATAAGTGAATGCACAAACATTCCTACATCATACTAGCTAGTGACAAAATATAAGCGATAAAAATTCATGGGATGCACCGGGGCTTTCCTTGAGTCTGTTCTTGGCTAGCAGGATCACCTCATTGTCCTTCTTGTTCCTACTCCGTTATGATCTCCACGTGGTTCACCTCGATATCTAGATGATGCAGATATGATGTTGTGCATGAGAGAAGATTCATGGCAGTCTATTTAAATAAGACTGAAAGATATGATGAGTACGAGGTGCTGGTTAGTTAAGTAAATATAGTATATAGAGTAGAAGCATAGCTTGGGCACATCTAGTGTATTTCCTTTATGGACTCCAGAATTCTTATACGACAATATCATACAAAAGTACGGTGTGTGTGTGTCGATCGGGGTTGAGCTGAATGTGTGGTGTTTACGACCAGTGGGTACCGTTTTAAATAACGTATCGGGGTATCGAGTACAACCTTCATGAAGAACTAAGTACACATGAATTGGCCCAAAGGTGCATCAGTATATTAAATGGTAATATCACACTTGAGATACAAATTATTAAAATGGCATGGTTCTGAGTATCAAATGAGCAGGGGTGATTTATTGTAATTAGAATATGCCAAGTGTAAATTTTGACCAAGTTTCATGGACTAAGCATGCCAATACATAATTACACACCAAGTTTCAGCAATTTATCAGCCACATGGATTTATATGTGAATTTATTAGTATTGTACTCATTTATTTTTATCCTTATAATAATATTAACATGCATCGTGGTTTATCATTTTCCACAATAGTACATGCCCAGTGTAGGCCAACAAAATTTATTTTTCTCCAAATTTTGCAATAATTATTTTCCTATGCATTTCCAAAGTCCTAACGATTTTCTGGAAATGGTTAATTACAGAAAAATGAGATAACCCATCGCGGGCTGGCTTCCTTCTGGCCCAGCAGGCCGAGGCCCGCAGGGACAAGAATTCCCCAGCCCAGATCTGGCCCGGGCAGGGTGCTATCCCAAGGCCAGCTCGGCTGAGCCAAGCGCGCGCACGGCAGCGCTCACGGTAGCAGAGGTGGCGCCGGCATGGCGGGCGGCCGGAACAACAGCGTGTTCCACATTTGGCTCAACAAGGACCGGGGTTTGGTGGCGGATGTGTAGCGCGCAGGCAAGGGAAAGGTGGCTCACTGGTGCTTGGGTTCCGACGTCGAAGGGCAACGGCGACGGATTGCGGCGGGCGAGGTGGACGTTCCGGCGGCGACTCTGCAGGAAGAGGGGCCGAGTAAGCTTGTGCGGTTGCGCGGAGCGCCGGGTGAGCTCGTGCGCGAAAGGATTTGACGGGAAGCTCACCAGGGGCCACACGCGAGACGGAGGAGCGGCGGTCGGGGGCGAGGGAGAAGATGGTGATTGATGGCGGCTCAGGTCGCAGGGAGTGGAGTGGCTTCGCGTGCCGGTAAGGGACGTCAGCGCGGAACCATGGAGCAGCACAAAGGGGTCGGGGAGGCGGCAACGGAGCAGCGTGATGAGACTCAGCTCCGAGGCTCCATGGCGGCGCGTTCGGTGAAAGAGAGGGAGCAGAGGGGGAAATAGGAGTGAGGGGAGAGAGTGGTTGTGCTTCTTGTGGGTCGCCAACATGTGGGCCCCGCCTGGTTTAATTGTTTTTCAGATTTTCAAGCTCACTGCTTTTGTTATTTTCATAGCTTTATTTCTAGGGATAATTAGCCGATACCAAAAATATGGTCATGATATGCATGAAGTGTTCTATTTAATAAAAATATTTTTGCCCGTTAGCTTGAGATGAAATTCAACTGAGGATTTTTCAAATTTAGCATGTTTTTGGGTTTTTGAGCAATTATTTGGGCCACTAAATAAAGGAGTAAAAATCTGAAAAAAAATAGTTGATTTCTCCGCGCGTTGCTGCGGAAAGACGAATGAAAATGGTGGAAATATGGTCTGAGTGTGCACAGATCACATGGTAATGAGATTGTTCCAACTGTAATAGCTGCTACTTAACTACAGGCATTCTAATAAAATGATTGCTACATTCCAAAAAGTGGCTGATTTTTCAAACATATTAGGTGTTGTGGATTTAATTATGGATGTGAAATAGTTTTCTTGTCTTGTCGTGATGACCAGAATCAGACATATTTGGCTATAGGAAGAGTACCTGAAACTCAATGTCGTCAATCACAATAAATCTTTCAAGAAATTGATAAAAGCAAGCACATTTATTTTGGTTAAAGTCCAGAACTATTGATCTTTGTTGGCACAATTCTGCAACCATTTGAAAAGAAATAGCTAATATGGTATCTCAGAATGAAAGCTGGACAAAATCTCTCCCTACTCTGGGATCTTCGGAGAGAAGGGAAGTAATGTACAACAGGATTAGTTAAGAATGCTTAAACCAGAAAGTAAAGTAGAGTTATCTACGGTACACAATATTATAATGCGACATTAAGAAATATTGATGTTGTTGTGGAGCCAAATTATGCCGAAATGCTTCATTGGGCGAAATTACCTTCTGCTCTAGATGCAAAATGAAGGTAACCACCTGATATAACCAACTACTGCTTCCAAGCATTGATTAATAAATGTAAGCTAGTGAGTGAATGGTGAAACTGAAGTGATTAAAATAATTGATGCATGGTAGAAAGATCCAACTTCCTCGAGGTCATCTAAAACTTGGGTATAGCAAAAGTCGAAAAAGATTTTGAAGAACTAAGCTGCATGAAACGTGTACTTGATAGAACTGTAATGTTAATAAATTCATGTATTGAAAATAAGTTTTATCTTGAGATATATTATTGGTAACAAACATGATAAAAATGACACACGTCGTTCCACAGAAAGGAAACATAAGTGAAGTTAAGAGGAACCAAGAAGTCACTTGATGCCTGCTCATCCGGGGCTTGAAGCTAAACATAGCAACTCAAGACACTGAAAAGTAAAATTCGTGGCTAAGGGGAAATTTGGCGAAGTTCAACCATGCAACTTACTTGAATATAAGAAAACCGAATAATGGCTATGTAATTTATCCATCCAAAACAATCTGAAACCGAATAATTCCTTGCGTTATGTACTCACGTGCCAAGCTGTAACCCTGCAAGGATAAAACTGACTGGAGGTTAAGGAGATTGAGGAACAAATCAAATGCAAATGCAGATCAACTCAACAACATCTTCAGATTTCTTGACAGGCATTGGATTTAGCAGAGGGACATCTATATTTGACAAAGAGGAAAACAGAGCCATCAGTCCCGTGCTCTTAAAATAATCTCTACGATTTAAGAACAGGATTGGTAGAAAAGTCTTAAAGAACAACCTTTGTAGTGGCTGCTCGAGAAGATGAGAATGATACTTGGAGATTTTTCCTGTTGGTGACATCTCAAAGATAATCTGAAGAGGTGAAAACGCAGCAGCAGGAGGAAACGCATGGGGAGGCACTCCTATAGAGGGGCCGAGAGTAGCATATGTGATGTGGTGGAGAGGAATTGGAAAACTAACAACACCACTAAAGGATGACTTGAACATTGTTGACGGCACAGATCAGTTCGGAGTGAGGTGGCAAATTGTACAGGACTGTTTTCTCTCTATTAATATAAAGATACGCAGCTCTTCTGTGTATTCGAGAAAAAAATTATTGTTGACGGCAGTTTCAGTATTAATCTAGATTAATGAAAGATGACAGTTTCAGCATTAATCTTGATTATTACACAGATGCTGCGATGATGTCGCCGTTGCCGGTTCAGAGCTGGGCGCAGCATCAGTTTCCTTGACGCTTGGATGACAGAGCATGCATGGACAGACAAAGGAGAACAACTAACGGACGGGATGAACAGGATTGCTTAACATCCAATGGTGCTAATTATAAGGTGACATGGCTGCACCACAGTTGAGAGAAATAGATGTTAATGCTAGTTAGTGGTTTGCATCTTTTAAAGATATATACATTGCTTAGAATTCTATTTCATCATGATCTATAACACATATTTTTGGTGGGGCTAAGTTATGTTGAAAAATTTGGACTTGTAGCTCAAGTGACATTCAAATTATTTTAGATTTAAATTTAGATTTCATCAATTTCAGTTCAAACTTTTATTCCAAGCTCTCATGCTTGTGATGATGGTTCTAAGGTGTTGTTCTTGGAACTTCATGACATCAGAGATGTTACAGCCCTCCCCTTCAAAGAAATCTAATCCAAAGATTAAAGGAGGTCATAGTGGTTTACCTAGGTGTCGGTCTAGGAACTCAGGGTAGTGGCTTTGTAGGACTTCTTCTATCTCCAAGTAACTTCACCCTCTGTATGATTGCTCTAGTAAACTTTGTAGAACTTGAGCGTCTTCTTGTGGGTGACATGTTCCTTTTCATCTAGCACTCTTACCGGACGTTCTGAATATGTCAAGTCAGGTTGTAGTTATTTAGTGTTTTCCATTGGTGCCATTAAACATTTCTTGAGCTGGGACACATGGAACGTGTCCGTGTACTCTAGCGACTTCCACTAGCAGTTGGAGCTTGTAAGCTACGGGTCCACGTCTTGCAATGATCGGATATAGGCCAATGTAACGAGGTGTAAGCTTTCCTCGAACTCCAAGGCGTTGTACACCTTTGGTGGGTGACACACAAAGGTAGACCAGATCGCCAGTTTTGAGTTCAAGTGGACGACGTATTTTATCCGCATAGCTCTTTTGCCTGGATTTTGCTGCTCGTAGATTTGAACTGATTTCCAATACGTTCTCCTCTGCTTGTTGCACCAACTCGGGTCTAACAATACCCTCTCTCCTAATTCTGATCAGCTCAAGGGTGTGCGGCAACGACAACCATATAGATCTTCAAACGGTACCCTCTTGATGCTTTCTTGATAATTATTGTTGTATGCAAACTCTGCCAAGGGTAAGCATTCGTTCCACTTTTAGCTACGATTCAACACATAGACTCCTAACATGTTTTCTAGTATTTGATTAACCCTTTCTGTTTGTCCATCAGTTTGAGGGTGATATGTTGAACCCCTAATTAATCTTGTGCCCAATGACTCGTGTGGCTTCTCCACAAAACGTCCAACAAATTATGAACCCCTGTCAGACACAATGGTCTTGGGTACACAGTGTGAACACAAAATACATTCGATGTAAAGTTGTGCACATTTCTACATTTTGAATCATGTGGATACAGGTATGAAGTGTGTGACTTTGGTCAACCGATCATCGATAACCCATATGGAGTCGAATTTGCGTGATGTAAGTGGTAGACCAATAATAAAATCCATGCTAACGTTGTCCCACTTCCAAGTTGGCACACTAAGGGGTTGTAACGGACCGGCCTTCTTCAAGTGATCGGCTTTAACTCGACGACATGTGTCGCATTCTGCCATATATTGAGCTATCTCTCTCTTCATGCGAGTCCACCAATATCTGGATCTCAAGTCATGGTACATCTTGCTGCTTCTCAGGTGCATGGAGTAATTTGCCATATGTGCTTCTGTTGGTGTTTTTTAGATACATATTATTAGGTCATAATTCAGGTATTCTGCACTTTATTTGGATTCCTTGATGGAAAACATTGTTGGAGATAGTGATAATTTTGACATTTCTGAACAAGAAGATGATGAGTACTTCATCTCTTCTGGTACAGGTAGTCTCATGGATACCTTCTTATTCCCTACACAAGCTAGGCACATAAGCTCAACACTTATATAACATAACTCATCTTAATTTATATAGGGCATGATGAAGATTGTGATGCCGAAGTAGATTCCATTGCAGTCAAAGAATAATGTTCCTGACCCGTATGATCGTGTCTATCAAAATATACCAGACAATACTCACCAGCTCATGACGAAGCCTGACTGGAAGCATTGTGGCGTAAAGAGGTTTCAATATGAGCAAATGGATTTTGTTGTCGAGATGGACAAATTAAATTAGCGCACTCAGAACCACCACTACAACTTTAAAGGTTATACACAAGTCATCCTGATGTTTTTCATTTTAGAGATAATATTCGATACTTCAATGGTCACTTTTCTGAGCTCTACTTTTATGATGATGACCTGAATTTACAACATAGGTTCCGACGCTCCCGAACCTAGACTGAAGAATAGTGCATATTCTCAAGTGTTTATGCAGGGTGTGCACTGATTGCACTACTAGAGAACTAGACTGTATAAAAATTTGGAAAACTCTTCAGTGAATCATGCACAACCAGGGTGTGCCAAGGCACACCTGTACCCCCACCTGAGTCCGCCTAGTGACCAATTACTCTGTACATGTCCATGGGTAATGTTACTAAATCCAACAGTTACGGTTGTAATCATAGAAATAGATGGTCAGATTTTTTTCCTTGTTTTGGAGAATTTCTAAGATTCACCAAAGTTACGGTCATAATATTCACAATGGAGATTCTTGAATTCTAGATTTTATATTAGGAAGTAAAGAAGGTACTTATCAAATACCTTTACGTGGAAATATCTAATCTTACTAAAATGAAATTCAAAACAATATCTTAGATATTATATCAACATTTTTTAAAATATATGTTTTAGGGAGTAAGCCTTTAGCTATGTATTTAGAGTTCCCAGTAATTACAAATAGGAGAAACTCAATACACTAGGTTTTTGTATGACTGCCACATGAGGCAATGGTTAAAAATTTTTTTGATTATTGGTCAACAAATATGTGACTTTGTGACACCCTTCCTTGTGGCAAGCTTAGTGGCATAGGCTAATAGTTATCTATTATAGGCTTTCAAGTTTCAATATTATAGATATTGGCAAAGAATAAAGAAAAATTATAATTGAAGTGTATTGGTGGTAATGTGAGCACCTAACAGTCGATAGAGATACGAATCCAAGAATGAAATGTAAGATTTGGGATATTCAACTTTCTCACACATCCTAAATATCATAGCATCTAATAAAATTTCATTTTGCATACATCAGTTTTTATTTAGTTAGCAAGGTATTCACATTGGTTTTAATTAGATAATTCAAGTGTTATCATATAAAGCCATAGATACACGCAAATGTTAGGTATCCAAATATTTTTCAAATGTTTAGCACATTAATATGTAAGTTGCATCTTCCATTTGTATATATATTTGATTATTCAATTATAACACACTAGACCAAATTTGCTATGACTAAAGTAGGTACCTTTTTATTTGTAGAAAACAACTCGTCCTACGAAGAATATTATCAAAAGAATCTTGATTCCTTATGCAAATCTAAATATTATGATGTAAACTAGCATATATATAGCTCAAAAAAGGTTTGTACCATTAAAGAGTGTTATCTTAATTCTCTTAAGATTAGCATTTCTCGCATATTCTTCTACCAAAGATTATGCATGAGTTAAAAAAATAGTCTGAAATGCAATACATCTTGTTATCATGCTACTAATTTTTATAATAATATTTTAGACCAACACGATTGCTCAACAATAAAAACCCTATATCGGTCTCTTTCAGCTCTTAACTATTTATTCTCCATTTCCATGTATTTACATGGTGAGTACATATGTAGACACTGTGGTAATAGCCTATTATCATTCACCATCATGCAGAGTCATGGCGATTTTTTACTTCTTTCACGCACTGTGTCTTTGCTAGGTTGTCTTGAAGCCCTCTTGTTCACGACGGTAGACTTGGTCATCTTAATTTTCGTACCCTTCACCTTCCTTCGTCTGACATTTGCTTGCTACCTGTGTCACATGATTAATGGGTTACTTTTTGGTGGGCCTTTGGTATAGATTCCCCCCCAACGGTTGGGAGTGTCGTGTCTTAGTTAAAGAAAGCACTAGGCCATAGAGACAAATTCAGAGAGGAGAACTGTCATCAACGTGTTGCTTTTACATCAAGGAACAAGAGAAAACGAGGAAGAAGGATGAAAAGAAAAGGGAAGGAACACTGAAATTTTTACAACTCAGCTTAGCACCGTCTGGTTCCACTAGGATCTGGTCTTTGGAGTATGGCTTGGAATTCTCTGGTTGCTCTTACCAAAGCTAATGAGGCGTGTAATCCACTTTGGCATAAAAGATCTCTATTATTCATTTTATAGCATTGATATTCTTTTCTGAAATGTGAAGAGTGATTATACCTAATTAGATTGGTATAATGTATGTATCAAAAAGTTGGTTGTTTTGTAAAGTTTATAAAGAATATTAATTAAGAAATCATGGTTACCTATGCACTTTCATGAAGCCAAGCTCTCGTTCTATATCTACAATAATGTTCGTCATTATCACAAGATGTTAAAACAAGATGATGAATATGATCGTTATGATATTAAGTCCATCAGTAAGAGGAAATGACACCACCAGTTTTCTGTGCTCATATGTAAATATGAAGTAGTAGTTTCTTCCACTTTTGTTTTATAACTGTAGTAATTTATTCCTTTTGGTTTGTAGTGTGTGGGTTTAGTCCCATATCGAGTATTAATGATGGAGGAGTTCAACTTATAAAATGGAGGTCTCACCTATCAGGCTGGTCTTTTGGGTTGAGGTCGAGTTATTTTTCCTCTATGACACCATTCTTGCACTGCTGTCGACTAAGTGCCCCTAAGGATTGTGTTTGATGATCTTAATTTTGCACAACGTCAGGCTTCAGCCCCATCAGTAATAATTAAACAACAACAAACTGTATTCAAACTTTATGTTGTAGTTTTGTATGAGCAACCCCTAGTCGTTGCCAATATGCATGTCCAGCGATTGATATCCGTGGCATGTTGTACCATTTCTGAGGGCTAGATTTGAAGGTGTTACTACTAGACCACATAGAGACCTTGTCCTTAGATATTCTTCAAGTTATTTAAACAAATGAAATTGTAAATTTGACCAAATTATTTGAATGAAATTTCCTGAGTTTTCAAGAAATCCGAACTGCACAGACTGATAGATACGAACATAATTGTGGCATAATTTTAGATGCGTAACACTTGGGGACTACCGACGTATAATCAACATGTTGCCTTGTTTGTTACCAAGAACCAAAAGAAATGTTTGAGTTTTACAACTCAGGCCGCACCTATACTTGCTAGACAGAGGCAACAAAGAGTCCAGCAGGTCCTTTTTTTTTCGTGTATGTTCCACGGGGCACTGGTCTTAGCGTGTAGATATGAACTCCTGTTGCTTGGAACTCTCTGGTTGCGGTCGACTCAAAGCTGAGGCGTAATCCACGTTGGCGAAGTCATTAGCACTAGGCAATGATCGGAAGGGATTTTTTAGTGGCTGCAGCAAGCAATAGTAATTTTCCTATGCGCCGCCGCAGCAGTAGCTGCTGTAGAAATAACAACCGATCGCTAGCTCGCTAGGATTTACACATAGCTTAGTGGCTAAGACAAGCGTTCTGCTGCCCCAAACTCAATTTGTTGCGTGACGAAGTAAGTTGCATCAGATTTTGAAAACGCTTTTGAGCAATCTTTGCAGATTAATATAAATATTTACATTTGTAGTCAAGGAATAGTACCAACTTACTACCTCCGTCCTATAAAGGTTGTCGCTGTTGACATTCAGGCATCATATTTAACCATTTGTCTTATTCAAAAATTTTATATAAATTTAAAAATAGACATATCATAATTAAAATATCTTTAATAATAGACTAAATTACAAAAAATAAATAATTTATCTATAAATTTTTTAAATAAGATAAATAGTTAAAGATAATGTTCAAAAGTCAAAAGCGACAACCTTCCAAAAAAGTATGTAATAATCCAGTAAAGTTCGCAAGAAATCAGATCAAGATCCTTGCCAAGTGCAGCCCGGTGTCAGCTTTTGTGCGTCCATGATGTAAAAGATTTGGGGGGCGGGACGACAACTGTCTCACACTCTCACTGTCCACCATGGCCCAGTGACCGAAACTGATCCGATCCGGCCCGCCCGGTTCGGCTACGGAGACACGGTGTCCACTTTCTCCTTTGGCGCCCCGCGTAACCGCTTTATTCCAAAGCGGAAAAAGCATCCGCCCGTAAAGAGGACAGAGGACCCCGTCAAAATCAAAGCAAAAATCGATCCAAGAAACCATTGGCCCATCATCATCATCTTCATCCGCACCGCACGCACGACCTCGCCAGTCGCCACCACCAAATACCTCCCGCACGAAGCAACCATAGCCAGCAGTAACCGCTGCAGCGATGGGGTGCGCGCTGTCCAAGGAGGACGCGGAGGTCGGCGCCGTGTCGCGGTGCCAGGAGCAGAAGCACCACCTCCGCGCGGCGGTGGCGGCGCGCCACGCGCTGGCGGGCGCGCACGCGGGCCACGCCGCGGCCCTGCGCAACGTCGGCGCCGCGCTCTCCGACTACGCCGCGGGCGAGAACGACCCTTCCTCATCCGCCGCGGCCGCGTTCTCGCGCTCCGCCTCCGCGCCCGGTCCGGCGGCGACCACTAACAAGGCGCTCCCCCCGCCGCCGCCTCCCGAGGCGGTGCTCCCGCCGCCGCCGCCGCCGGACGCGGCCGCCGCGCCGCTCGTCAGGTCCCTGAGCGCGCCCGACCTCCCGCTCGGCCAGACGATCAAGAAGAAGCCCTCCGGCGAGGCGGCCATCATGGAGGAGGTGGAGGAGGGCGACGCGGAAGGCGGGGCGGACGACGCGCGGCAGCGGGCCCACGACGAAGACCTGCAGGCGCCGCCTCCTCCGCCGCCGCCCGCGAATCACCCTCCGCCGTCGCGGTCGCCGCCGCCCGTGCCGCCGCCGGAGGCGGAGGAGCCGCGGGGGAATTCCTGGGTGGGCGACTTCATCTTCGGGTCCCGCGACGACGCCATGCCGCCGCCGCCGCCGCCCACGCTGGACCCCGCCGCGGCCGAGGCGTCGTGGGCGGCGGAGCGGCGGGGGCCCGGGCCGCCGCCGGAGACCGAGCAGCAGCAGCCTCCGCCGCCTACGCAGCCGCAACCGAACGACGTGGCAGAGGGAAAGAAGCCGATGACGGCGGAGCCCGTGGTGCGTCGCGCGGCGGCGACGCAGAAGGCCGCGAGGAAGGCAGAGGGGAAGAAGGGGCGGGCCGTGGTCATGGCGCCGCCGCAGCCGGCGAGGGTCGGCGACGTGCTGCGCAGGCTCGACGACCACTTCCTCAGGGCGTCCGAGAGCGCGCACGAGGTGTCCAAGATGCTCGAGGCCGCCAGGATGCACTACCACTCCAACTTCGCCGCCACCAGAGGTACCTTCGTGCCATTACCAACGCATCCTCAATCCATTCCTCGAAAAAGGATTTTTAATCTTTTATGCACGAAAATGATTAAGCATTGCATCATACTCGTATTGCATAAGCTTTGAAGCGTGGTAGACAAGTGGCAGAGCTCGATAAATCAAGTCCTGGGGCGACAAGTTGAACTGTTCCACATCCAGGCTTTAAGTACTTTATTGATTGCGTTGCATCGACTCGCTGAAATGGATTGATTGCATTGCTGACTAGTGAAATGGGTTATATTTTGTGTTCGTTGAGGTGGATGCTCTGTTTTCAAGGGAATATTCAGGTAGTACACGGGAATATTTGTTTTTTCAGATTTGTTTTGTTCTTTGGGGTGGGGACTGGGGGGCTACGTTCAGGTCATAATGTCTGGCACTCCATGATTACTTCCAAAGTTCGGTTCGGCTGTCTCTGTCTTGCTTGTGCTTATGGGAGGCTGGTAGAGTGATACCAACTCAAGTTACGATGAAAATGTGGAATCCTGGTATCCTTCATTTGTTAATGGTGTATTGTCTGTCTTGTTAGGATTTGTGGACCATTCTGCCAGAGTGATGCAAGTCATCACTTGGAATCGCTCCTTCAAAGGGATTCCTCAACCCGAGAATGTGAAAAATGAGCTGGATGATGATGAATGGGAAACTCATGCTACTGTACTCGATAAGCTGCTTGCTTGGGAGAAAAAGCTTTGCCATGAAGTTAAGGTAAATTATATCTTTCTAATAATCACTTTGTGTAAAATACAAGACGATAAGCTGCTTGTTTAAGAATCACCACCCCCTAGAGGCATACATTTTCTCGATGCAACATTTCTTCTCAGCCACCAGAAAAGAGGATGAGTCAGATTGTATTCCTTAGTTTCAACTACCAGTCATTGATACTGAGAACAATATATAGGATACCATTTATTCTTGCCAAACGAATTCTACAATTCTTTTCACTAATATCAGTAATAAGGCAACCAGGTGGTCCATGAACCTTTTTTGGCCATGTTCAGCCATGGACCCTTGTGCTGGCCCATGATCATTTCCTACCCCGTCTCCTGGACTCTAGAATGTGTGAACATGTTCTAATGCCGTGCATTTGAAGCCCTCTTGTCTTTTTCAGATATGTTCGAACGTCTGATGATACAGTCATTTTACTGTTTTAAGAATAGCCATCTCTCACAAGCAAATCATATTTGGATATGTCTTTCTCCCAGAAAAAAAAGATTCTATCACATTGTTATTTCTTTGTTTCTCGAGTAATACTTGCGCATATATTCAGAACCATTTATGCATCTATTTTATTATTACAAATGTATCTGTAACTGCAAGTGTCACTATTGTTTCAGTTATTTACCTCTGCTACTTTTTTTTCTTCGCCTTCTCACTATTGGAGTCTCTGTAATATCTCGCATATTGTTGTGTCCATTATTATCAACAGTCATGCAAACAACTTGTCAAACAAACTTTTATAGCTGTGCTAGGTTAGGGACTGTCCTAGCCCATGGACATTTCCTGTCATAGATCGTGGGCTCTAGAATGTGAAGCCATCCTGCTAGACACTTTACTTTCTTTGTATTATGTTGATACATCTGATGATATGTATTTACCATGGGCACAGGAATTTGAAGTTATCAAAATGACTTATCAACGAAAGCTAGCTGTTCTAAACAAAAAGAAGCAGCGTGGTGCTAGTTCTTCATCAGTTGAGAAGACCAAGGCTGTTGTCAGTCACTTGCACACAAAATATATAGTAGATTTACAAACTCTGGAGTCAACGGTTGCAGAAATTAACCGCCTAAGAGATAAGCAGCTTTATCCAAAACTCCTTGAACTAGTAAAGGGGTAAGCTCTTATAATTGTTAAACTACCAACTACCAATTCTATTTTGCCTACTATTATATTATTTGCTTCTAGTTGGCATCTCATTACTATTTTGTTCTTTTGACATGCCAGGCCTCTTTTTTTTTTTTGGGGGGGGGGGGGGGGGGGATAGGTTGTGACAAATCATTCCATGCTAGCTTGACATATGTGTCGTAGACATTATTCAACTTTTTTACAGAAAGAAATTCGTTTTCCTAAATATATATAGCCTTTTTAAGCATTTAATGCGTTATTGTACCCATTAGAGTACCTTCCGCATGTTATCTTAATTTTTATGTAGGAATTTGTACCATCTATCTTCAACTAAACCAAGGTACCAAAATATTCCACTGATCATGATACTCTTCAGAATATATGTTAGGAAATCTATGAGGGTCTAGATGGCGAACAAGTTAATGTCACACTTTTGTAAGCTTCAGGTACAGTAGAATATGCAGTAATTGGTTGTTTTGTTTCCCACTGACAGAATGTGGCACATGTGGGATATAATGTATGCTCACCACAAAGCACAACTTAGGATCATCTTAGAGCTCAAATCTTCTGATGATCCGGTTACTGCACGGGAAACAAGTGAGCAACACCATGAGCGAACTGTGCAGCTGTGGACTATTGTTCAGGAGTGGCACAATCAGTTTGGCAATTTCATGACATATCAGAAACACTACGTACACAGTCTCGACAGCTGGATCAAGCTAAATGTTATTCCCATTGATACCAACCTGAAGCCTAACTCGTCACAGCCACATGAGGCCACCCCTCCAATCAAGAGGCTGCTGCATGCTTGGCGTGATATTCTGGAGAAGCTCCCAGATGAATCTACAAAGAAGGCCATATTCACATTCGCAGAAGTGGTAAAAACTATCCTAGTTCACCAGGAGGAGGAGCTGGAGCTGAGGATAAAAATCGAGGAGACTAGGAGGGAGCATGAGAGGAGGAGGAGGCAATTCGATGACTGGGCTCGGAAAAATTGGGATAAAGGGGCTGGCATGAACAACCCTGATGGATCGCTTGCTGCCCCAGTGATGGAACGGAAAGCTGCCGTGGAAAAGTTGGAGCAAGCACTGAAAGACCTGGAGGAGACTTACAGGGGGAAATGCAGAGTAGTCAGGGATAAATCCCTCAATCTTCTCCGAACAAACCTGCCAGAGCTATTCCGCGTTGTCTCAGATTTTTCACTCCAGTCAGCAGGAATGTTCAAGGGCTTGTGGTCAATAGCACACACGAATGACCAGCTAGATGAATAAGTTATGTGTGCTGTAATATTTTGTTTTCATGGTTTTTGTATGTATGTCAAATATCGGTAGCTTGCTCTGGTTGTTTTTGAGCAATGGCTGTTGTAATGTGTAATATATAGGTATAGAAATATTTTTTAGTGTCTGAAAGAAATAACTCCGATTTTTAACATATATCAATAGCTTTTTTTAATATGTTAAATCCTAATGACTTGCAGAAATACAAGGACCACAACTGATGCTCTTACTGTCTTTATTGTTTAACTAGCAAAATACCGGCGTTGCTATGGGTTAAAAAAAATACAATAAACTATAAACATACATATTATTCAGAGAAAATCCAAAGTAATGCAAAGAGAAGGGAATACAAAGTAATGCAACAGTCTCTATATTGAACCGGAGAAAATCCATCCCTATAAAGCCCTTAGAACTCATAACTGTAACTGATGTTCAGAACTGGATAACTGTAATTCGATAGTGATACTAAGAATGTGATAGCTTCCACTGTACCTAACAAAAAACTGCAAATAAATACTCAACGGAAAGATTTGTAGAAGCTCTACATCTTTTGTTGATTACTGGGAAAATATATTAAAATTTCTATACATTAGCAAGAAAACGGAATGTTTAGCTAAAAAGGCCGAGATTAATCACCTACGATCCATATGCCATCCGTCCCTTCACTGAAAAATTGCCGCCCTAGCCAAGAACCAAAGATCACCAGCAGGAAATCATTGTTTACTTGCTCTGAATCTGCGAGTCTACCAGATATAACAATGCTTTGCCCTAGCACCAAATGAACCAAAGAAAGCAGGCAGCGGCAACAAAAGCAAGATTGCAGTTGCAACACGATACATCAACGGCAACAACGCCCAGCAGTAGCAGCGCGGATAACAAATCACGCCTGTGATGGGGTGCTCGCCACGGACAATTAACTGGATCAAGGCAACACGAAAACGCCTCATGGTATAAGGGGGCTGGAAACTGGCCACTCCTGATCACACAAAAAGACTATTAGAAGAAGTGCACGGATGACAACTTGATTAGAGGGCGCAGAACCCTGATGGCGATGATGTACCATCGATCGCGTCGAGGAGGCCGGTGGCCGCGCGCTCACGTCGAGGAGGCTAATGCAGATTGTCTCCGCTTCTCTCCTATTGCCCTAGATTGAAAGGTTGCCTTTCTACGTTTCTTCTGTTGCGATGGTAACGATCGGAGGAGAGGGCAGAGGGTAAAGTTTTTACGTACCGGGAAATCGGAAACCAGCCACGAGCGGACACGAAAAAACGACGTATAATACGACTCCGAAACAATCTTACGATGGACACCAAAAAACTGTCTAGACGACCACACCTAAAATAATAATATTGTTTAATTTAATGATGATGAATATAGTATATTGAGTGTCTGACACTGTCTAGTCTGGCGTCTTTCATGAAATGTAAGGTTGCTCACGAAAGGATGCTGAAATTAATTCATTGATGTATACTCGGCATACGAGTAGTAATTCTTGAAATGATTTCATTCAGCGTTAAAAAATTTGCCAATGAGGCCAACAATGTAATCCAACAAATAAAAAAAATCATGTTAAAAAAATGAATGAAGAAACTTATTCTTAATGGAGGAGAATTGAGGTATTTTATTCAGCTGAGGCCGCCGGGTGCTTCAATTTTCCATTTTCAAATGTGCAGGTTATTTTGATTTGTACCTTGGTCTGAGCCCAACCAAATAAATTGATTTTATTATTCCTTTTGTTCTGCTCCATGCCATTACTTATTTATTTTTGCCAAGTTATTACCACTCCTTAGCACGATCTAGTGCATGTTAGAGTTCACTTTGCTCAGTTCTATTTTTAATCCTCCACCTCCTAAATGTAGTCATCACATAGGTATCGGAGTCATGCTTGTGCAAGAGCATGATCATATTGGTGCCTGGCCAAATAAATAGAAATAGCCGCAAGCCGCTTGCAAGCAAGCTTTGTCATTTTATTAATATCCCAATTTTTTTTCAACGGAATAGTAACTTTGGCTTGAGAATTGCTTTACAACATAAAAATGTGCAAGAACAAATAGATAACTAAAAATAATCCTAAACATTTTTGTACGGTCTAACTACTTTGCACCTCTAATTTGTCAAAGCCCTTTTTAGACGACTCACAAACTAATCTATGCTCGTTTTCATTTTGAATGGGAAGAAGAAGAAACCAACTACTAACAATAAGTCACGCAATTGATGATTTGTAGCTTGAAGAAAATAGAAGATGAACACCGAAGTTTGTGTAGTGTAAATCAACTTTGTACCACCAATCATCTTCTAGTTTGGAGTTTGGAAGCTAACAAGAAGATGAACACCAAAGTTACCAACTACACAGGACAAATGCACTACACCACACAACCACCAATAATACCAAATTGTACCACCAATCATGAAGCTGCCCACTAATCATCAGAGTCAAGCGTCACCTCAAAACAAACAAGGTATTTTGATTTTGTACAGTTTTTTTTAATCCTATTTGGTAAAAAAAAATCAATTTAATCAATGCCAAGTCACAACGCCTTCTCTCTCTGGTGACAGCTCGATCCAAGCCGCGAAGTCGCAGCCGCCAACAACCCACGATGACCTCGCCGTGAGGCGCGCCGCAGAAGCAGCCGCCACTGCTATCATGACCTCGCCGGCCTCCACATCCTCCTGGTTCTCCGGCCTCACACGCGCCTCGTCCTCCTCCATGGCTGGCGGCGTCGCCTCCGCCCCCGCCTCCGCCTCCCTCCCCGACGCGCCCACCGCCGCCGCCAAGGCCGTGGTTGCTGCAGCCGGCGGAAGGAGGAAGCATCTCCCGGGGACGCTGTTCAAGTACGGGCCCAAGTCCGCGCAGGTACTGAGTCAGTCTCTATCCCCCCGTCCCAAAGGCCTCTCGCCATTACCCGCCGCGGGGATCTGGAGAACGGTGTCTCTGTTCTGGAGTTCTAGAAAGTTCTGGAGCCCGGGTTGTTCCTTTAGAGTGCTCTAGACTCCGAGATGCTCCCCGGCACGGCTTTGTGCGATTGCATTGGCCGAAATGCTTGCAAGACTGTTGGGCATTCGGTGAAATTCCTCACGTCATGGCTGTCTGGTACGGTCTTTGCAAAACGGAATTGCGATCTTACTGACGTTCGACATGCTGGATCCCTGGCTGGATCTCCCCTTTAGTTGGGAGTACTTGGCTTTAGCTTGTGGGGTTCAGTATGTAGATTCCTACAGTATAGAATAAAGGAACTTCTATGGTGTGATTTTGCCTTTAGGGAGCCGACCTGACTATTTGTTATTGGAGTTGGTCATCATTTTTCTTCGCTGATGTTACACGACTATGCCCTTTTGCTGCTTGCCTCGTAGTTTCTGTACCTTTTCCAGTGCAAAGACTACCCTACTTGTAGCATACTATAAATTTACTCCTTTGATCTTGTGGTCCTTCTGTGGAATAGGTGTCCCTGTTTGCTTGGTGTTACATGGCCCGCTTTCCAACTGAAAATGTGTAACCACACTGAGTTTCCACTTTCTAGATGATTCTTCGACGCAAGTGTGAGAGGACATTGTTGGACATTCTTTGGTGCTTTTATCTTTTTGGTGTATGAAGATTCTGTACTCTAATATCTTGTTTGCTGTTAGATATGGTGAGCGTATTCAGTGAGGCTATCTGTGACAAGCCAGTATCATTTTTTTTGGCTATGCTTGGACATGGGACCCATAAAAGATGCCATTTGCTGCCTTAAGACACCTTTGTGCTTGTCACCCTGTTATTATGCAACTAGATCTTACAGTGTACTGTAGGCAGCTTATTCTGCAGGGTACTATATATCTTTTTAAGGAGATAACAAGTCGTTATGCATTCACATGTGATTGTAGTTAGCTTGTACTCTTATGTTATTGCCCGTGTTCAGTTTTCTAGTGCTATCTGCTTCTTTCATGTCCATCAATTTCTTGTTGTTGCATATAGAGAGAAACCCTAGTGTCCTAAATGAAGTTCTTGTTGGACATGTTTGTTAGTGCTGCACTATTTTTTTTTTTATCTCTGTGGCACCTCACTTTTCATCTCACAGGTGGCTTTCAAAACTGGTGATTTTAACCACCAAGTGATCTTCATTGGTGGCCTGACAGACGGGCTGTTAGCCACTGAGTAAGTTTATTTGTTTAACATATTCTTCCTCGCCCCCCCTCCCCTTCACCGTAGTAATTCTGATTTTGGTAAATACTTGACAATGGTGAGTATGTTTGTCATCAATCAAATTCGAAAGAAACATCGTGATCTGGTCTAACTATTTCACACTATGGCTCATCAGTACCCAAATTTTGAAAGATGTGTCAAATTACAGACGAAACTTTTAAATATCGTTATAATTTATTCTGCTATTCCTGTATTAAACAAATGTTAAATTTTTTTTTTCCATATTTGAGGCTACAGGATGCTTTGCTTGGTCGCATTGAAAAACTACTCTTATCTTCATGATGCCTTGTTAAGATGTAAAAGTTTGACTGTTGGATTCGGCAAATGTGTACTATATTGTTGAGGGAAGTAGGCAACATATGCCCTGCATAATTTTCACAATTTTTTTATGGTAAAGTTTCACCAATTTTTCTCACAACATCTCTCATGAGTCGAATCAAATAAATTTTGTTAAAACATATGATAAAAAAACATTTGAGAGAAGAAAAATGAAATCTATAAAAGGCAACACCAAAGCCAAGTCAAGGTTGGGTGCAAACTAAAGGCATGGCTCTGGGAGGCGAGGACACAAACCTGACCTTACTGCACTACTGTGTTAACTGTTAAGTCATAATTTAGTTTCATCTCTAACCTAGCCCAATTGGTTTGAGAGATGAAGAGCTTTGTTTATTCTTGCTTGAGGGTAGACAAAAGGCTTTGTTATTGTTGTATTGATCAAAATTTAATTTAGTTTCATCAGTGCTAATTCTGTTTCTGAAAATCTTACAGCTATTTGGAACCATTATCACTTGCATTGGAGGTTGAGAAATGGTCTCTAGTGCAACCATTACTTTCGTCCTCTTACACCGGATATGGGATTTCAAGCTTGGAGCAAGTATGGTTATATCCTTTATCCAGATACATTATCAGCCTTTTGTTGTAGCATTTCAGAAGAGTGGATCGTGGCATGAATTTTTATCAATTTTATTGAGTTGTTTGGAAGGTTATTCATTTAGCGTAACTGTTATTTTTTAACGTTTGAATTTGAGTCACAAACCGTCCATGGTTAAGCTTAAGACAGATGTGGTCACTTCTTTCAGCTTCTTCCAAAAGTATTGTTGAGCCTTAGATGTTGCACTGAATAAGATTGACTGGCAAAATTTTAAGGTTGCAATTTTCATCCTGGAAAGAATCTGAAGTAATCATAAATTGTCTGAACATCTAACAGAGTTACCTTTCCAACCATGAGTAATGGACCTTTCAGGTCCACATTTAAGCTTTGTTCAGTGCAATCAAGTGCAATAACAATGATAAGTGGGAAGTTAGTGGCTGTAATGATATCACCAATTTTGTTGTTTACTAGATTTCTAGTTTAGTTTTTGACTTTGTCTGGTCCATGTTCTTTGTTACTGTCTTCCATTCTCTGATCTATCTATTGATCATACTACACATGTTACTTGTGAAAGGATGCATTGGAGCTAGATCAACTCATTAGTTACTTGATAAATAAAGAAAATTCTGAAGGAGTAATATTGCTTGGTCACAGTACTGGTTGCCAGGTATGCTATTGATAATGTCCAGCCACTATTTTGCACTCTAAAATGGCATAACACAAACTCTTCCATGGTTGCTAGGACATTGTGCATTATATGCGGACAAACTTTGCTTGCTCCAAAGCAGTTTCTGGAGTCATTTTGCAGGTACTCTCTCTGGCTCCCTGCCCATTGCATTTGTTTTATAATGCCTGAGTAGAGAAAAATCATTTAATTGTGATGTATGCTAGCAAATTTTTGTCCTATAAATAGCAACTTCGTTGCTGTACTTTGTATCCTGTCAATAAGAATTGCTTGTATTTTTAATTTACTTCTAAATGGTATCTTAGTGTAACTATACTGATCTCTATCCAGGCCCCAGTAAGTGACAGGGAGTATAGAGCAACGCTTCCAGAAACAGCAGAAATGATAGACTTGGCAGCCAAAATGATTGCTGACGAGCGTGGAATGGATTTGATGCCTCGGGAAGCAAATCCAGATGCTCCCATTACTGCCTACAGGTATTAATTTTTATGGCTAAGTTGAAGGGCACAATTAAGATTGTATGAATGTGTCCAATGGTTCAAGTAGTTTCTTCTTCCTTTGGAATTAATCACGAAAGTTTGCAAGAGAGATACTGCTGGTTAGTAACGAGTCCACACAGTTATTTTGACCATATGTATTTTAGTTTACTGCAGAAAGAGTTAAATGCTGGAAAGTGGAACTATTATTTTGATCATTCTTTAAATGATGCAAAGTGGAACTATTATTTGGTTCCTATGGATATCTCTGACATATTTATCAAACACATAAATTTCTTTTTGAAATCAAATATTTATCAAATACGTCCTGTTCTTTTTTCGAAAATGCAGGAGAGCTGCGCTTCTTTGTATTAGAGAGAAAAAGATAGTCCCCTTACATCATCCTAATCTCATACGGGGACCAAATATGAGAGTCGGTTTACAACACACTGGACTGTAAAACCCACTAAACAGCCAACAAAAGACGTGACCAGAAACTAGAGAAAGAGCTTTCTAAATCAGGAACCCTCCTTCTAGAGCTAGACCTGCCAGCTTTTTAGCGCCAGCCATGCGCCACAGATCATGCTCATCCTTGATTTCCCGCAAGATGGTAGAAACCGAAGGAGTGGCGCCCTCAAACACACAAGCAATTTGATGTTTCCAGATGCTCCAAGCTGTTAAGATGATCAGTGAATTCACTCCTTTCTTCTTTTCTTTCGTGACCTTTTTCATTGCTCATCTCCACCATTCAGCAAAGCTTCTTTCCACCATCAAATATGTTCTGTGACCTGTTTAAATTGCAATTTGTAACATTTTTCATACTATGACACAAGTTTCAGAAAAACTCCAGGTTTAACCAATAGGTTTACTTGATACTGGATTCAACAGTTATTCTGACATAGCCCTTTTTTTTCTGGAATGATGTGGCAAGAGTTTTCTGTTATTCTATATGCCTCCAAGCTCTATTTGTGGACAGTTATGTTTTCAAAATTAGCAAGAAGGAATTACCAAGAATTTTTTCCTTCTATTTTGTTCTAATGCACAGAATTACATGTATAGGTACCATTCCCTTTGTTCATATATGGGTGATGATGATATGTTCAGTTCAGATCTTAGTGAAGATCAGTTGAGGCAAAGACTTGGTCATATGTCAACCACACAGTGCCAGGTATTGTTCCGCTTGACTTGTTGGCTTTATCATCTAAGAACGCGCTACTATTAGTGTGATCTGTAGTCTAATAACGCCAGCATCCATTTTATGCATTAGAAGCTAGAGTCTTTGTTTCAGATCACCAAATGGATGGGTACAATCTTTCCAGTTCTTTCTTTTCTCTTGTCCTATTGCAGCACAGCAATAGCAACAGTGACAGAAACAGCAATAAAGCCTTTTACTCACAGGCATGTTGTGGTAGGTTAGAGATGAAACCCACTAGAACCGACAATGGTGAAGCAAAAGAGAGGAATACAGGTTAAAAGGGAGTGAAAGGACAATATAGTGCCGGTCCTATAGCAAGTTCATCATCTGTCTTTAAACTTGTCCAGAGGTCATCAAAATCCTAGAAAACTCAAAGTGCAATTTTAGGTCTTTCACTTTATTACTTTATTTTTGGAAACACTGGACTTTATTAACCCCTGACTTCTGGTGAAGCCTGACTTTTGGGCATGATTCAGTTACAGAAAGAAAGAGAACAAAAAGAAAGCCAAGCTATCAGCCATAATCAGTAGTTTGGTACAGCTCAAAGACTCTTTCTTCCCATTGTTCACCACCACTCTGTCGGCTTCTGTTGCGTCTACTGCTCCCTCTCCTTAGATGTGCAAGCATCCTCCTGCTCTCCTTCTGATGTAGACACGAGGACGGTGTCTAGAATTATGTCCTGATCTTTCATGGTACAACGAGTAGTAGCAAGTATAAAGTGGTTTCTTGTGTATTTTTTTTTTCTTGAACACGCAGGAGAGCTGCGCATCATTTCATTAAAAGAAGAAGAGGTTAGAATACAACCCACACACCCCACACCTCACTTTCAACAGATTACATTCGCGCCCGCGATGAGTATATTAACGACCTAAAACACCCAATCTAGGCCACCTAAGACACAGCTGCCGGCAGGGCGACAAGAGCTCGTGCTCCGGCTAAGCCCCACAAGTCCCTTTCATTCCCAGCCATGATCAAGGCAGCAGCAACGCTTGGTTATTTGCCATTGAAGACACACTCGTTACGGTGCCGCCAGATTGTCCATGCTCCCAAGATGATGGTGGAGTTTAGTCCCTTGCGTGCGTCCCCACTTACTCTATTGACCACCTTGCTCCACCATTCTTCAAAGTTGACATCATCAGGCTGCGGAGCGAGAGCACCCAGCCCAGCTTGCTGTAGTAGGACGAACCAGAATTGCCTAGCAAAGACGCATCCAACCAGGAGATGGTGGATTGTCTCTGGCTCCTGATCACAATGAAGACTGCTCTGAATGAGGCAAAGTTTCTTTTTGCTAGACGGTCAGCCGTCCAGCACCTCTCGTGTGCGACTAGCCACATAAAGAAACGGCACTTTTCTGGCGCCCAAGTTTTCCAAATGCGCCCCCATGCACCGAGTGTCACAGAACCTTGGAATTGTAAGTCATATGCTGACCGGGCTGAGTATTGGCCAGAGCTTGACAGCCTCCACCTGTGCACGTCCTCCACACCCAGCTGGAGGGTAACATCCGCAAGGAGATCACACAGGCTGATGAATTCTGCAATGACAGCCATTGAGGCCACGCCATGGATGTCGTGCACCCACCGCAGGTTCGTAAGTGCCTCTTGGACTGTCCGTTTGTTGCTGATTCTCTTTGGAACGAGGCTATAGATCAGTGGCACAAGGTCTTGCAGGCGCTGCCCCATGATCCATCTATCTTGCCAGAAGAGTGTGTTCCTTCCATCTCCAATTTGCGTTTGCATCGCCATTGACAGTAGTTCCTGAACTGAATCACCGGTTTGCATTGGAAGATTTGCCCACGGTTTATCCGGTTGAGTCTTGCGCAGCCAAGGCCATCTGACTTTGAGAGCTTGACCCAAGTTTCGGAGGTCAGAAATGCCAAGTCCTCCTAATTCCTTAGGCCTTGTCACTTTAGGCCAAGCGATCAAACAATGCCCTCTGTTGGCGTCCTTACGGCCACGCCACAGGAAGCTGCGCCTATACTTGTCGACGGCCTTGATCGCCCATGGGGGGAGGTCTAGGGCCATAGCATGGTATATTACTGTTGCCGTCATAACGAACTGAACCAGTTTAGCACGTCCAGCGCGCGTTAGTAGATCAGCCTTCCGCCCCGGTAAGAGATCAGCCAGCCGGTCAATCAATGGTTGGAGTTGAGCCTTTGTGAGCTTCTTCAAGGACAGTGGTAGGCCCAAATACTTGATAGGAAACTGTGTGAGCTCACAAGGTAAGTGTTCCTGCAGCACCTCAATGTCTTCCTCCGAGCACTGGATTGGAGCCATGCTGCTCTTTTGCACGTTTGTGTGTAGTCCTGAGGCAGCTCCAAATAGGTGCAGCATGCTCATAGTGATCCCGATGTCGTTGGCAGTTGGCCGAAGAAATAATACCACATCGTCGGCATATAATGACATGCGGTGCTGGATGGATCGAGAGGAAAGTAGCTGCAGCAGTCCCGCTTCCGACGCCCTGGTGACCATGAGATTCAGCGTGTCCATCACAAGTAAAAACAGCATGGGAGATAGGGGGTCTCCCTGCCGCAAACCCCACTGGTGGGAGATGAAATTGCCTGGTGACCCATTCAGCAGAACTTGATGATGAAGTAGTGAGGATGCCACTTAGCATATCCCAGAAGATTCTTCCAAAGCCAAGGCTTTCTAAGACTTCCATGAGAAATGGCCATGAGACAGAGTCGAATGCCTTTGATATGTCGAGTTTGAGCAGAATTCTTGGCTGTCGTTGAGAGTGCAGAAGTCATGCTGTTTTGTTGGACAAGCATAAAATTGTCTTGGATGAACCGTCCTTTTATAAATGCACTTTGATTGCCCGACACAATGTTATCAAGGCGTGAAGCAAGTCGGTTGGCGAGGATTTTTGTGATAAGCTTGGCGAAGCTATGGATAAGACTTATTGGCCGGAAATCCTTTGCTTCTATAGCATCCTCCTTCGGTATAAGAGTCACAAAGGCTGTGTTCAGGAATCTGAAATTCCTAAAGTCTCTCCGCCAAACAGCCGACACTGCCCTCATGATATCTGGCTTGATAGTGCCCCAACATGTTTTATAAAAACGACCAGTGAACCCATTGGTTCTCCAATAGATAGATAGAATAGCAATCTCACACTGAATTATCCAGGAAGCACAATGAATAGACACCACAAGTTGGTTCTCCAATAGCAGTCACAAACCAGCAACAGCAGAACACGACCGTCCTACAAAAACTTGATGTAGATGCAAACCAGCAGTAGATAAATTCTCCTACCCGTGACTTAGATAAGCACGATCCACAAGTTTCAGCATGCACCCAAGGGAAGAATCACTTGATCACGCACTTCAATAACCGGTAGAGATCGGCAGCAGCAATTGGTAGAGGAGGGCAACGCCTCTAGGGTTCCTAGGAGGACACCACGACCAAAAACACAATAATATGACGTCCTTCAAACTATTACCAAAGAAGTATGAACCAAGCTTGAGACTGAAAGTAGGCACTTCCAAAAAATTACCAGCTGACAAAACTAAATCATTGCATGAAATTTTGGACCAAATATTTGGAGACTTGATGTTCACATCATTCTCCCTTCCATGAAACAAAGCCGTCCTCAGTTTTGATATAATTCGAGGAGCTTCATTCACTGACAGATCATCACTTGCATAGGTTTTCATGTATGTTTCAGCGTTAATGATCTTTTGTTCATTTAATTTATCAGTAGTAGAACCACAATGAACAGAAATACCTTGAACAACATCGGGAACACAAGAGGAGGAATTTGGTGTAGCTGAAACAATATGTGGGACCATGGGCTCATCATCCTCTCCTCCTTTAACCAAAGCCGTCCCCAGCTTTGAGGTATCCTCACATGGTTCCATAGTTGTATCAGGCAAAATATTCTTTCTCATTCATGACAACAGTGACTGTCAAATTTCATAGGCGAATTATTGAGACACATAGCAAGATGTTTCAGACCTGCCACCTTCACCTTCTTCTCTTCTGGAGCACACCTCCCACCTGCATCCTGCTACCTTCTTGCCGCTCCATCTTCATGTACTGTGGTCCGCACCTGCAAAATACAATCAGTACCCACCACTGTCCTTAAATTCTCCTTCTCGATAACAGTCAACAGCACAATCAGAAATTGCCAAATCAGCTTGAAAGCAGCCCACGACTTTGCAACAAGTTTGCTCCTCACCAGCAGTATTACCAGAATTAACCCATTCAACAATTGAGGTTCCCACCTTCCATGTTTATGGTCCCAGAATTCTGCGACCCTATTACAGGCAGCACTACAGATGCAAATATGTGTCTATCTAATATCAAAATTTGGCGAACAAAGATGATCTCCCTTATGCTGCTGTAGATATTTCTTCACCTTTGCAGAGTATTGATCCCACTCTAATTTCTCTCCTGCATTCATAAGGACGGCCCATAAATTCAAGTAACCCATCAGAGAATTGTTACTTGGTGAAGATAGTAAACATATGTAGATTTGAAAGTTGTGTTTTTCCTCCATTTCCAAATTGCCCACATCAGGGCTACACCACAAATTTTCCTCTTTCCCTGTTCTCTTTTGCTGAAGGCAACTGCCTACATTTTGAGGAATTTTAGAACAGATTTCACATGCTTTCAGAGCGACCTAACCCTGCATAGAAACTGGACATTGACAAAATAGATGCTTTGTAGTTTGTAGATTGATTGCAGTTACAAAAACTGCACTCTTTCTCTCCTTTCCATGCCATTTGTAGTTTACTCTTGAATTTATGGCTTCACTTTTGCAACTGCTTCAACCAAGCTAATAAAAGATGATTCAGGGAGGTAAAGAAGGTAATTGAAAGCTACATTAGGACAAAAACAATCCTGATTTGTAAGGTGACAAGGAAATTCAGCATGGCAGCTGCTACTAGCAACTGACATTTCACTGTCAAAACCATTCACTTATTTTTGAATTGCACATCAACATGAAAAACAAAATCCTAGAACATGTTATCTGGTTCACTATGATATATGGATTTAGTTGTGTGCTACAAAAGTAGAAGAAACTCTTCTCATAGTGTAGTTTCAGATTGACCTAAAACATGATATCAATAGATCCTACAAATTGCGTTGTCTTCTGAATTTGTAGTTCCTTTTAACTTTTCTGCAGATTATTTTTTCAATGGGGGATGAATATGTCCCAGAATATGTTGATAAGGCGGCACTGGTAGACAGGTGAAAATGAAACTTAAATGTAGCAAGTATCTAATATGAAATCATACTCATGTTCTATGTTCATCTGCAGACTATGTCGAGCATTGGGAGGGGCTGAGAAAGTAGAAATAGAATGGGGAAACCATGCTCTATCCAATAGGGTTCAAGAGGCAGTTCGGGCCATTGTAGATTTTGTTAAGAGGGAAGGGCCCAAAGGATGGGATGATCCGTGGAGCTAGATACAACAGTCCTTTCTCAAGTGTAACTAGTCTTTCTCTCTACCCTCTCCAGGCTGTAACTAGTGCAATTCTAATTCATTTGGTTTTAACAGCTTAGCATACTTGTTCTCTTATTTTGTTCATTGTGGACATTCAACTACAATATTTGAAGTTTGTAAATCCTTTCTGCTCTTTGGAATCCTTTGTTCCTTGTGGAGATTCACCTACAATATTAAGTTAAACTGCATGTACGTACTGATTGGAAGCTTGTTAATGGACTGCCTGCTATCTTTAATTACATTTTTTTTCTTTTACCTTGGTAATCAAAGGGAGGTTTTTTGCTTTTCGTCCTGTAAGATGATTTTATAGATGTGTGCTCTTTTTTGAAGTTTCATCCTGGTCATATATGAATTTGATGTGTGCGAGAATGAACCTCCCGAAGAAAAAAAAAGGTTGGTGAATTGTTCTATATTCTCGTATCTTCCCCAAAATTTTACGATCTATGCCTTTATTGAGGTTGAAAATCATCATTGCAGGGTCTTTATCGAGGTTACCTTTATTCTCTTTATCTTAGATACTCCATCTAAAGCTGCGAAAAGGTTTATTTGTCCTATTGGGTATAATGTATTCCACTAGCTATAATGGTCAAGAACATCTTTGTCTTTTCATTAAGATGCGCAGAAAGTCTGTCCTTTGCTAAACTTTAGAGAGCTGAAGAATGTTGTTTGAGGGTCGAAGTATTTTTTTCTAGATTTTAGATCTTATCGAAGGCAGCATTTGTGTAATATAGGAATACTAGCTGGAAAACATGCATGGTTATGCGTCTACATGAATGGTAGAGTGCATTAGATCAGTCGTGATGGCAGACCTGTGTCTCGCACATATATCTACGCAAGTCAAATATGCTGTCAACTTTGAGAAGCACTACTCGAGGATGAAAATGTGTAGTTCTCTTCAGCGTTCCAGAATGGATGTGCTATTCTCGAATCTGGATGGATTTGAGCTCATTCCGCGACTAATTTGCGACGCTCTCCGTTGCTATTATGGGTGTGTTTGGTTGACTGGTCTAGTTGTAGTCTGGCTAGGATGCTAACCAGGCTTACCCAAGCCTGTCTTTTGGCAATGCGATAACATGTTATAGCTCCTTGTTTGGTGTGCTGTACTAGGTAAGCCTGCATTGGCATTGCATTTGTCTGGTTGGCTAGACTATCTTGAATGTAATCACCTCCTGTTGGATAAGGTGAGCTTTAACTCCCATCTCTTTTTGTTCATTTTCCCTTCACCTACTATTGTTACACTGAATTTGTAGCAGATAAAATAGGATTTATACTGTTAAGAAAATAAAAGAATATTTTCAGTGTAGCAGATAAAATAGGATTTATACTCTTAAGAAAAATAAAAGAATATTTTCTTTGTCCAGAAACAAATTGGGCCATGCGGAGGGTCAAATTGATGCCTTCCATTCAAAACAAATAAAAATTAGCATAGAAAAGAATTTGAAGGTTTGAACCGTTCAATTGTCTCATGTTTGAAGGCTAAACTTACTACGAATCAATAAAAGTTCTACTAGTCCATTTCATGACGTTATTTTGGAGGTCAGTGACTATCCGTTCAGACATTTGATCGAGCACCTCCCGTGTTCCAATCATCAGCACATATCTCAGTCCGCAGCATCATTCTCCACGAGCACTATCGAGCATGGATGAGCATCGCCAACAGCTAGAGCACCTTTGAGCCCCATCACCGTGTCATGCGGCGCCGTGTCCAAGTTCTAAACGCAGTGGTCGCATTAATCAAAGCAAGCAGCAACGGAGAATCGAGCTTCCTTAAATACAGGTTCTCAAAAACAGAGCTTTGTGAGCCCCGCCGCCTCCCAACGGATTTGCAGAAGCTAAACTCCGCCATGGATTTCAAGCTTTCACTCTTGCCTCTTGAACCACTCTACTCCCGTAACGCTGTTTATTCCGTCGATTTCTCGTCTTCGGCGAGAGAGCGCTCCCGTACGTCCGTACGACCTCGTTTGTGAGATCGTCTCGCCTCTCTCCGCCCAAGCCGTGGTGGCCTTGATGTCACCGAGGGCTGAGGCGATGGTCGCCATCAACGGATTCATGGAGATGGTGAGGCATGGGAGGTGAATGGAATCCTTTCACGCGTGCAGCAGAGCCTTGTGCAAGCTTGCTTTCCGCGTTTCCAGTAAGCCAGGCCAGGCGACGCCTTTTGCATTAGCTAGACCAGCCTTCCGTGCTCTGCAGGAAACCAAACAAAGAAAAAAAGGTGTTTTGCTGTATTAGACAAACCTGGCTAAACTTTGTGCACACCCTATCTTGCCTAGGGTGATTTGAGAACGTATCATAAGGCTTAAAAGAAAAGTATAAATCGCTTCGGCTCCTGCACCTAATGCCATGATTAGAGAATCGTAATCACTGAGGTAGACGAAAAGGTGATGCATTGAACAAGTTGGTTGACCACGGAGGACACCAGCTCGTCAAAATAACCAAGGAATAAGTCGAGATGCCATGCTGGGAGAAATAATGGAATGGGACATGGTGCGAATATTACTTGGAGTTAGTCCTTGGACGATTTTCTTAAATATAAATGATAATGGCAATGTTGGTCAAAACAGTGCCCAGTATTTTGCTTTTCCACTTGGTAAATAATCCTGGCCTTCAGTTGCATGAAGTTATTGCTTTGGAAAATGTTACTTAGTCAAAGCTAAGCTATAAATCAACTGACGCATAAGCCAAAGAGCCAGTAAGGCTAATCTCAATGGCATGATCGTTCGAAAAAGAAACGTTTCAATGGCATGTTTTATTTTGTCGTTTCTAAGGTAGCGCACGTATTTTATTTGAATGAATGAAATAGCATATCATAATGCGTAGTTTCATTTTGTGATTTCATAGGTATATTACATGTAAGAGATAAATTGGGTTTCAAACAGCATACACATGGTTTCAATTAGATGAAAATTCTTTCATCACCCTCTTCATTAATATCTTACCAGTTACAACGTCATTAATATCTTACCAGTTACTACTTCATAGCACTTTCATTCCTAGCTTAATTATAGCAGAACAGAAAACACGGCTAATATATACTCAGTGTTCCATGATGTAACATGTCCGAGGACATGCCACTAGCAAGCACCATATGTCAAAGTTCTGAAGGTGCCTCGAACAATTCCTACAACAGGCAAAAGATAAGGATTCATGACAGCTTCCCGTGAGTTGATTCCATTTTTGTCCCATATTTTAGGAAATTATGTTTGTCCTATATTTTAGGAAATTATGTTTTCTGAGTGTTACATATAATACTTGTAATCTTCAGGGTAACAAAATAGTAACCACACGGGTAATATGATTTTCTTTTGAAATCTCCGCTGCTTTTTAATAATTTTAAAAATATTTCATTTACACAAATATTTCAAGCTCCTATCAAAATATTTTGGGAACTAGTTTTTCAAAATTCTGTTTGATCACTATTGTTAACTTTACAAAATGATAGTATAAATAAAAACTCGACCTGCCAGCGGCATTTGCTTAAGAAGAAGACCTTCTCATACAGGGCGAAAAAATTTCCAAACCCCCTCCCCAACCATACAAAGAAACTCAGCTGACTGTGTGAGCTATGACGCGAGTCTTTTACCTAATGCTTTGACTAGGGAAGGCGAGGGTATTTTTTTCTCTGGGGACAAGCTCCGATGAGACACGGTGTCGAGTCTAGGACTTGAACGCTCGTGGGTGGGCAGCCACACCAGCGCCTTCACCACCAGGCCAAGCGCCTGTTCTCACAAAATGATACTATAAATGCTTGCTATTGATTGCAAATAGATGGTTTCCGTAAGTATTACAAAGCTAGATATGAAGAAACAAGTTACCAAATGTCAAGAAATAATTTCATAGGAGCCATTACAAAATCACTCAATCCAAAATATGCCACAACATAGGTTGGCCTCACCCATCATTGAAACACCAGTGATATAGATGGTATTGTGTCATATAACAGAACTCTAGCTCCATACAAGTTTCTACATCTAAGGTGTATATATTATATAAACACGTGGACTATCTAAATCCTTGCATTGCGTCCTGTTAGACCATTTAATAAGTTGAATACTTTAGGCATGATCACTTAGTCCACACTTTCATAAGTTTGTACATCCAACCCATCCGTGAAAAATTGTTTGTAATTCTTCTTCAGTTAACTAGCTCTTCGTAGATTACATCACTGCATCAATGTGTTTGACGAGCTGTTCAATATTAGTTGAAATGCTCCAAATAAGAACATAATTGTCCTCCACATAGCCTTCTTGTGAAAAGAGGGGACGACATTGCTTTCTGGAAGTGAGTGGCGAGCGCTGCTGGTCACCTGATGAGCCGTTGAATTCTAAGATACTATAGCACTGTGGCTAGCTAGAACCATCCATTATTACAATATTGCGGTCTAAGGATCAGACAGTGATATGTGGATACATGGGACACACGTTGTCCTGTTCCTTGTCCTCCTCTTATTATATTATTGCAATGTGTTCTCAAGTGCAAACAACACAAATTAAAACAAGTTTCTTGACTAACTGTCAGAGAAGTTAGTGTAAGTTCCTGTTGATTTGAACGACTTCTGTGTGATGAGTTTGATTTGGTAACATGATAAGCCATCGATTGTATATTTTGTGAAAGCTTAGTAGTAAAGGATTCAACTTTTTAAAAGAGAGGGCACGTACATGAAGTTGATAAATTAGTTTAGCTATGCAGCAGGTTAATTATGGTCCTAGGATAAAACCTGCGGCCAAAAGAAGCTAACGTCAAATATTTATCTCGAAACCAAAGCAAGGAAGACAAGTTTGGTACTGATAATAATATGCTTGATGTTAGCTCTCTACATCACTCTCATGCAGTAAAACCGTACTGATGCTGGTTTCTCCATCACCGGTTTTTATACTGACGAGCTTAATCGCTAAATTCCGAAGAAGATATTTTGTGACATTTTAGTTTCGCATATGGCAGTTTGAAAAAAAAAAAGCATTTTCAAAGTATGAGAAACAAACTAATTTGTCCATCTAGAGTTAATAATAGTGCAATAAACTGTGAAAATATCACAAATCATCATTGTTCCAAGATAGAACTATGCTTCTTTTTAGGATAATGAAGTCAAAGCTATTCACATTTGATGCCATACTCATATGCCACAAACAAAGACTCAGCGAATTATGAACCATTATAGCGTTGCAATATACCGCTGTTGAGTGCTATGCTTTGTATCATAAGATGGTATGCCATTGATGTGACGCCCATAATGAAAAGAGATTTGTACGACTAGCTAGAAGCAATAGGAAAAGTCTGACTTTTTTTAACAGCTTAGAGCTCCAGTTTTAGTGCTTCTACTTTCTAATCATTCATTGGGTCGACCTGCTGCAGCACACTCATCTTCTTTGTCCTCTTACATATTTTTTAAAAGTCATTGCGCTACGTGAAGTGATCGCTAAGGGGCAGCGTAACCATGAACCCCACACAGTTCTTATCTATCTCTTATTTTCACCTCTATGCATTTGCACGATCTTGCATGATTGAACTGCTTTTGTGAAAGAAATTATTACATTCAGTAAATAAAGATAAATGTAATATGCACTATCAAACTACTTTAAATTCAACAATATATAATTTGTGAAAAAATGTGAAACCATATGTGTATTCTGAAACTGATGCTCCAATACTACTAATTACTGATCCTACAGAACAAGTGGTTCTCTCCCATTATATACTGCAATATAACCATCTGAATTATCATTCACTATGGTAATGTGTTGTGAAATAGTTAAGTGGTTGCCTATTGCTAGGTGAAGGGGAAAGGCTACCAAATTTTCGTGCTTACAATATTGTCACCAATTAGAAATTTTAGTTGTTGAATTGAATATCTAGAGGAATGTATGTTTTGACGAGCAGTGATTCAACATGCACTCTCCTTTGTTGTGGACACGGTGGCGACATATCCATACATGCACACAAAATGATATTACAATTCCCATCAGAAAACAACGAGCTATACATACATAATAGTTGACAAAGTATGCTTACCAAAATCAACATGGCGGCAGTAGTCTTAGAGGTCTTATATAAAAACTTTTACATATTGTCTATACAATTTGATGCGTTCCTGAACTTCATATTGTGTGTTGAAGTGTATGATGATATAGGGAATATAATGTACATAATTCTCAATCACACGATTCTTAGAGACACTCATTCTATTACACACATTAGTCCCTACATTTGTGTGAAAGCAGATTCAGTAATAACAACATTTTTTTCTGGATGCAACATTAAATTGCATATATTTTACTCTCTCCGTTCTAAAATTATTATCGCCATTGACTTTTTTCATCAACTTTGACCATTCATCTTATTCAAAAATTTCAAAAGTATTATCTATTTTCTCATGATTTGTTTTATTATTAGATAAAATTTAACTGTAACTTATATATTTTCATATTTAAACAAATATTTTGAATAAGATGAATAGTCAAAGATAGCAAAAAAAGTAAATGACGACAACAATTTTGAAAGGGGAGTATCTCTTAATTAAGCTCATCATATTACAGATTTGGGTCGATGTATGTTCTATGTGTAGATGTAGATTGATACAGAACAGGGCATATCACAGTATCATTTCCTTTGCCTTCCACCAGGTGATAAGGAGTTTTAATTAGTTGCTTTAACTTGGACATCTATGTATCTTTTTATTTATATGGTGAAATGCAGTCCGATCCCATATAGTGACGCTTTCTAGCTGCATATGTTTTCCTCACGAAGCAACACCCTGATCGTATGTATACCTGCTAATAATTTCTGGTGCAGCAGCCTTCTTCCAAATTGCCGTTAAGAATCATATCTGAAGGCTTAGCATTCTGAAAGGGATAGCTGAAAAATTAAGATCTAAACATAGAGTATTCATTTAGCTATCTACCTTTATAGGTACCATCATATAATCAATTTGTTGAGAGAACAATTTGGTACTCTCCACCGCAGAGATATATTACTTTTTACATACCTTTTTGGAAACATAAATAGATGAAGCATAAATGTAAAGTTGCTAAAAGTAACGGCTCCCATTTCATTAGCAACTTAAGTACTAACTAAAACCCCTAGATTTGTCTTGGTGCCCTATGATGTGCTAAAGTTTACAAACTAAATGGACATAGAATGCCTAATTATGCAGAAACATAAGGATTACAAGTTTGCTATAAAAAAAATCTTATTTGTCGTGTATATATCATAATAAAAGTTCCTTCCGTGCGTGCAATCAAGCTTCATATTTCATAGCAGCTTTACTGGGATGGATCAACAGCAGTCACGCATGCACCCACGTACGCATGCGCGCATCAGTTTCTTGCTACTAATAATATGCTATTAGTTCACCATCAACAAGTGGTTACCAAGGATAATGGCAATGACACGGAAGGCTAGCCAGAGAGCATGAACACGCATGCCCATATCCCCCTATACAAATATACACTCAACTTGTTCATTTTGTAAAAACCTCTTTGCCTTTTAGGTCACCTTATCTCACGAATGCACACCCTTTTGTGCTTTGTTTTCATGAAGCAGTTACAATCCATTCTATTTAGGTTCTATAAAAAGGTAAAAATATCTAATGCAACAGTTCAAGCGTACATCACTGGGTCTGGGTGTATTTGTACCACTAGTATATATACCAATGAATGGAAATAGCCAATGCAATGTTTGGTGGATTTGTAATGATCCTATAAAGGTTCAGAAGGAACAACAGGAGAGAGTCTAGAGACGTAAGTGTTGGCATTGTCTTTGAGCATAGATTAGGTACTCATTGCATTTGTGCGGGATACACCTCTTCACCATCTCTTTCAAGACCACCTTTCCTGTTGTAGCTACCCTTCAACAAGTACAAGCATAATGATGCATCTCACATTAAATATAATGGTTACCAACTTGGAAATATTATATCATTTTGGCAAGTGCACGCTCTACTAACTACCCTATTTGCCTTTAAGGCTGGTAGCTGAAGAACCCGTATAGATGGCAATAGAAAACCACTATAAAAACATATCTGAAAAGGGAGCAGACAAATCATCATCACTAAACACAGCTTAGATATGCCTATGCCATAAAAAAATACAAAAAGAAGGGACAAACACTAGTGTCACTTTCATTAAGAAATGTTAAGAATAATAAATAGGAAATTCGCTTTGACCCTTGCTTTGAGCCAAGTTATGCTTGCACAGGACACACTGACACTGCCGTTGTCAGGAGTTGAAGTTCAAGAGCTAAGTGGATCTCTAGGGATTGTGGTCGATCGAACTAAACAGGAAACCATTGTTAAATCTCATAATTCAAATATTTGTGATTGTTTACAACTTGAAATTTATGCATTTTTCTTTATATATTTATTATATCAAATTGTGTTTTGTTACAATTAATTGTATAATATGTTAAAGTTTACAGTGTTATAGGGTATGAGTGAAAACTAAAGAATTGCTAAATGATCTGGAAGAAGGCAAAGCTAATTCTTAATATTGACTTCACTTTCAAAAGCTTCATGTTTATCCTTGAAATGTCAATACATTTGTACTATATATGTATAGTGCTAATTAGTTCTTCCTTTTTTGTTTATGTGTAAGATATATGTTTTTATTCTTCCTTATTAGGGTGGTCAAGAAATACTATGCTACATGACTAAAAGTTATGTCTTTTTTGTGAGGAGAGGGCCAATTAATATTAATATTCATATTAATACTTGATCTTTGTCTACCACAAATCCCTCAATATTCTCTTGTATACTCGAACTGCCAACAATGAAATTAGATTCCATGCACGCAAGGGTAAAAATAAGGATATACTTAATTCTAGAGTCTATATCTCTTTTTCAAATAGTTTTTTTTTGTGTGTGATTTTGAAGCAGCTATCCCGTAGGACATTATCAAAATCTTATCTGCACCATTTTTGTTTTAATCCAAAATTTATTTGGGGTGTAAGTACAACTTATATACCCTGCATTACATTAAATTGCAGTAAGACAATATAACAGTATATATTTTTGGTAGTATTTGCTATATTAATCACAAAAAGTAGTGCTGTGTTTTATGTATTGTCATCATTGTTGGAACTAAGGCCGTCCCCGTTGTCCTATCAAGCAAAATGTTCAAACTGTTTTAAGACATCATCTCTTCTTCTATATTTAAATGTAACGTGAAGAAAGATCATAATGGGTATTGAGATCTTTGTTACTCCGCATCAGGACAACGTGGGGGTCTGTTGAGAGCCGCATATTAATCTTAAAGTGTACCAGCATAAGTGTAAAAATCATTGATAATTTGAGAAGAATAACAATATTTGACAGAACACTTATGCATACGACAAATTCCTTTAAGCTGAGCATAGAGTGAAGTTTTGAAACTAGTGCTCACAGATAAATCTGTGAGGGTAAGATAATGAACCGAGTTTGAATTATTCTATGTTAAGTTCTCATATTTTAAAGGAACCCTTAGATTTTGAAATGCATCGAGCCCAGAATGTCGTTGAACATTCTCAACTACGAACAGTAGTTTTCCATAGTCACCCGTGTATCCTATGAGTATAGTGTGCATTAGTACTACATTAACGACAGACAAAATGAAATTATCGGTCCATTCTGAAATTTTCTTTATGTAGATTTGCCTGATACAGAGTATCAACTTAACGAGTACAAATAATTTTCTAGTATAAGCGCAAACGGATACGACAAAAAGCAACTAGAAACCTTTAACAGCTTGCACACGGTCGATCGCACACGAGTGCACGTTGTAGTACGGACTAAGAAGGAAATTGAAAAAGAAGCGTGTACGAAAATAAACATCACTATACATATCCAAATATATATATAACAAAAAATGAAAAAAGAAGAGAGGAAAATGAATACATGTGTTAGTTCGCGCAAGCGCTTGCTTCTCCTAGGAATTGTTGAATGGAACACAATTAGTCCAAACCACACTCTTCTATCTAGAGCGTGGTAGAGGATTCTCTCGTAGCATTTTAGATCGCCAGCTTCTCCTAGGAATTGCTCTATGTTCCATAGAGTTACTGTGAAATAAATACGCGTAACCTCCAAATTAAACTCTTCCTTTCTCTCTCTTGAGATTTGTTGCCTCGTCCAATAGTGCATCATCTCTCCAAGCAATGGTGGTGGTACAGCTAATGGCTGCTCCATCACTGTCCATTTACGTACGTGCACACGCGTTCTCGATCGTGAATATGCAGCTAGCTAGCTAGCTAGCTGTTGTCCACGCGCGGCTATACTGCGACCGCGGCTGGAGCGAACACGGGCACGTCTGGGAGCAGCAGGTCATCTGCTGCAGGGAGGACCAGGCCATCATCGTTGAGGAACGATCGTACGGCTTCGATGCACGGCGCGGCGACGAGCCTCTTCCACGCCTCGTCGGCGGCGATCCCCCGCCGCCGGAACACCTCCGTGGCGTCCACGCGCACGACGCCCCTCCACATCCTCGCCAGGCGCTGAATCTTTGCGCGCTGCCGGCACGCGAGCGCGCACGTGTTCGCCTTGATCTCCTCAATGGCGTCCTCCAGCATGAGCTCAGCATCATCATCATCGTCTTCCTCGACTCCGGCGGCCGCCGCCCGCCGCCGCAGGTACGCGTCGAGCTCGGGCACGCCGATGGCGCGCCAGAGGCCGCGCGCGTAGTCCGTGCGGCGCGGGTCGAAGGCCGCCGCCACCTCGCCGACGAGCCCGCGGGCCCGCATCTCGTCCACGCGGCGCGCCACGTGGCCGTGCAGCACGGGCAGCTGCACGTCCACCCACACGAAGCAGAGGTCGAACCGGTCCCGGAACGCGCGGCGGTCGCCGTCGACCAGCTCCTCCACGAACGAGTTCGACCCGCCGGCGACGACGGGAAGGCGGCCGCGCGCCGCGATTGTGCCCGCCGCGCGGGACGCCTCGCGGCGGAAGTCCGGCGCGGCGAACTCCGCGTCGGGGTCGCGGACCACGCCGATGAGGTGGTGCGGCACGCCGGCGCACTCCTCGGCGGTGACCTTGTTGGTGGCCACGTCAAGGCCCTCATAAACCTGGATTTTGTCCGAGTTGATCACCTCGCCGCCGAACCGGAGCGCGAGGTCCACGGCGAGGCGCGACTTGCCGGTCCCCGTGGCGCCCATCACCACCACGGCCTTGTGCTTCGCGCCTGCGTACCTGTTGGTGGTGCTGGTGACAAGAGGTGGTGGAGGAGGAGGAGGCGGGACGCGGAGCGCCATGTCGCGCTCGAGCCGCCTTATGTCGATGGGCGGCGGCGCGAGGAGCCGAGGGAGGGTGGCGACGGCGGCCGTGGGCGCCAAGTAGAGTGACATGGTGTGGTGGTCTTTGTCGTGTTTCAAGGTGCTACTGAGGTAGTAGTTAACTACTTAACTGCTTAATTTGCTGGTCAAGAAGTCCTGAGGAGAGATCTTCTCTGGTAGTTAGTTTGTGTGAGTTGGATGTGTGAAGATGTGTTGGGTGGGTATTTATACTATATGCTGGGTAAGCAAGTGGGAGAAAAGATCACCCATGTTGTAATACAAAAACGCAAAATGGATTCCATTGAAAATAGATTCGCGAGATAAGGATTCGGATCCAAGACCCTTCATGTCCAAAAGGTTTTGCTTCATGTAGCGAGTGAAGAGTGAAGATATGACAGATCATTATTTGTGTGACCTTATGCGGCAGTTGCATATAGTTGAAAATATGTTGGCAAATTCGTAACTGAAACATAACGTGTAGGGGCACTTATGCAATTGATGTCAGTATAGGTTTTTTTTCTATAAAAAAAAAGGACAGGAGCACTGCCCTTTCCTTAAGGTAGAAAAAGAGTTTCAGTTACAACATCTTATAGGTATTCAATTATGCCTATTTCTAATGTTAAGCACAACCGCTAGTTTCGCCAACAGGTGGGCATAGAAAGGAAATGTATGCATGACATGCTTTTGAACTTGATTGTAGGCGATCATGATGCAAGTGGGATGTGAGCCGTTACAAAGCGGCGTTGAGACAAAAATTAGTTTACATGAACTGGTACTTCTTTAGTTCTTCTATGCGGCGAATGGTGGTGGGGCTAACAAAATGCACGGTGTATTTTACTAAAAGCTGAAAGGAACGGTAAGCAGAATGAGAGGAGATAGATTGCGAGGGTACGGTCTTTTTTATGGTCTTTGGCCCCATGTATTGGTGATCAAACTAGAGGTTACAATTAAACTGTCATCGATCTTTGAATTATATATACATCTCATAATGATGACTTAATTAAGCTTAATAGAATCATCTCGTAAATTAATCTTTAATTGTATAATTAATTTTATATTTAGTTTATATTTAGTCACCATATTTAGCGTTCGAATGATTGATATGATAACACTAAAATTTAGACCTTAGTAAACGAATACACCCATAATCGATATTAGTGCACTGTCAAAAGGAGTAGCCATATCTCTGATGAGTATCTGAATTTGATCTAGGAGTGCCAAGTCGTGTGGATTACACTTTTATTTGGTACGCTAATTGTACTTAATTTTCTTGAAAATGAGCTAGTCATTTTTTTCTTGGTATTAAAATGAGTAGTTTCCGCGAAGATTGGTAGCCAAGGAAAATAAAAAAAGATGCAGGTCAACAGAAACGACGGTTGAGCTGAGCTGTATGTAACAACAAAATTTTGCTTTTTCTGTGCGGCAGCCTTGCGTGCTGGACTGCTTAAACGAACAGGAAAATCTTCCCGCCGTATCTCAAATGTTTGTCCAAATCATCAGAATGATACATTCAGATTTTGCACGTATCTTTCTGAGATACAAATGGCACAAAAACTATAGATGAAGCCTAGCAGGCAGCAGAGAGAAGAGAGAGGTAGAGATAGAAAGAGGACAGTTGCAGTTAGATAGGTCGGTCGTCGTGGGGGTGGGGTGCACGAAGCACGAGCAGTTGCCACGAGCAAGCCATGGCGGACTAGATTTAGGGCAAACGTGCAGCTGAATACAATTAAGTGGATTGGATCACGGATGACCTGCAGGGATTTTATTTCAGTGAGATCCTGCGATCCAAGGTCGGATTTGACCTGAAGTTTGGCTAAGAGGGTGCTAGTAGTAGTCACCCTGATTGTTCCAGGCCATTGTTTGGAAGTCAAGTGTTGTGTGCCCCCCCCCAAAAAATTTGTTGGAAAGTGGTTCAGTCTTCTCGTTGGGTCTGTTTTGATTGCAATAACGCTGAAGAATTAAGCTGAACATCTAGCATATGCAATGAGGCCTGCATTTGGCATTGCAATGGTTGCGTATTGAAAGCTTAATTTGTTCTAGAATGTGATTGCCTTATGATTGTGACCGACCTAAAATCAATGAAGGAAAACAGAATCGCCTTGGCAATGCTGTCGAATGAAGTTTGTCGGCTCGCAAGCTAGCATAAGGAAGTTAAAGACTGTTCGTTGTTTTCATGGTCAGAATAGTGCTGATGAGGTAGCTAGATTTGCCTATAAAGAATTGTCATCTGCAGTCTGGATAGGCCATGCACCATCTTTTGTTTTGCACCTAATTGACGTTGATTGTAATCTTTCCATATCAATAAAATCGCTTCTTCCTCACAAAATAGAAGAAGATCTGATCAATCGAGGAATAATTGATCAATAAATAGATGACTCTGTATTCCCCTCAAATAAATAAATAGATGACTCTTTCCTTGTTCACATCAAAAGAAATGAACTATTTGTTCTTCAAGCTCAGAGATGATGGTCTGTCGTTGCTAGCTTTGCGTACATGTTAAGCAGTTATTGGTTTAGTATGCAAAACTTATAACAGGCCTAAAAAAGGACTGGCTTATGCATAAACAGTTCTATTAGTAGTTTAGACGGAAATATAGTATCAATATTATGTTGATCTTTTTGAACCACAGAAAAATATACTTTTTTCCGTTGCTATTTGAATTTTGTAACTATCAGAAGTGCTGAAGAACGATTCTAGTGTACAATGCCTTCCTGGGCTGGAACTGATTACGGTTGTGTAAAGCAACCTTATGTTGTACTTAAGGTACTCAACTAGAATTGTTGCCATATGTACAAAATATTCTTATATTCAAGAAGAAGATTCCTCTCCATCACACAAGGGACAGTTGTTCTACTATAGACGACGCCACTATCTGATGAATAAAGTGTTCAGAGCTTTGGTTTACATCTTGTAGTTCTAGTTTCTCTCTATTTGTAGTTGATAATTAATGTAGCACGCTGAGGTCAATAATCAATCCTCTACTCTTCTATAACAATCATATGCAATGATCCTAGTGTGGTTTGTTACACATTCAGTCAGACGAGAGGATCAGATGGATGGCTCTCTTCACTTCAGCGATGCTGCTCCTCCTCCCATGCACTTCGTTCACCTGCACACAACAACAGTCAACAGCAGTTCAGTCTCTCAGAAATAACAATGTTTCGTGCACTAATCGTGACGGTGTGCTTGCCTTTGCGCGCAATTCCGCAAGTAGCACGCCGGCGGCCGAGGAGGCCTGGACGGAGGTGACCTCAAGCCGGAGGTCCCGGTGCATCGCCTGCATGACCCGGAGTAGCAGGCCGTCCCTGTGCGGGCACCGGAGCTCCAGCAGCGCGTCGCTTTCGATGATGGACACCTGCACCTCCGTGCCCGGTGCCGACATCACGGTGCTGCTGCTGCTGCAGCTGACGCTCCTCGCCTCCCCTGCTCTCATCCCCGTACTGCTTGAGCGTGTGAAGTAGCCTCTCGTTTCGCGCGAGGCTGCCGGCGGCAGCATCATCGCCGTGTCGATCTGCCGGGATCGTGACTCGAGGTCCTGGATGCGTCGCCGAAGCTGCTTCAAGTACTCGATGGTGTCGCCGAGGATCGAGGCCCTGTCCATCTGCATAGAATGAATCAGATTGCTTCATCAGTCACAAGCTGCCTGTCTGATTGTTAGTACTAATTAGTAGCCTCTTCTTGAGGATGTGTTAAACTGGAAACATGTCACCATTGTTCATTATTTCGGTTTTGAAACGGTGCAGTTGTTTACGATAACAAACTACAGACTTTGTTTCAGGAAATTTTCCTTTTCTTGAAGGTATAATGTATTTCGTTAAAATAGATAGATATCATGCATGTAAAACCATTTTAAAGATCTAGTCCTGACGAAGAAAAGGTAGGTAAAATTATTTTGTCAGACGTTATCGCTAGCAGTCACATCAGTTGTTGCTCTTCATAGGCACCGTTGGTTCAGAACTCATAAACAGACACAACCGAATTCCTGCTTCTCATTTGTCGGATACGCACCTTGGTCACGAACGGCACCAAGGACCGCAGGACGACGAACCTCTCGTTCAGCTTCTCCCTCCTCCTGCGTTCCTTGAGAACATGGCTGGCACTCAGCTCGTGCCCTCTCCGCGTCCGGCTCGTGCCTTCACCATCCCTGGCCTCAGGTGACTGGCCTTCTCTGAACTGAAACTGTCTGCTGCTAACGTTCAACAGGATGGCTTTGAGCATTCTCTGTGGGGTGCATTCAGAGACCATCATGCTCTGAAGATCAACCGGTCTTTTCGTGTTCCATCTTGAGAAGGATGAACTGTTAGATAAGGCCAGATAGGTCTTGACACTTGAGCCTGTTTGCTGTTGCACGTTGTACTTTAGGACTCTCAAGACTGTTTCTGCGTAATGTGCGTTTTCAGGTGGTATTGCTTGATCTTCAGCTGTTGGGATAAAAGGAAAAAAATTAAGAAATTTGGTGCAACTGTGATGCCATATCATTTTTTTTTCTTTTAATTTGATAACAGCCGTCACTCAGTAACCTCACAAAAAATAAATAAAGAACAACTGGTAGATGATGGCAAGAAAAAGAAATGCTTCGTTTTGGATTCAAGACAAGATTTATTTTTTTGAAGTATTAGCATATCTGAAATGGAAAGTATATTGCAGTTATTTTATGAAAAAATAACATTACTCTATTCTTTTTCTGTTGTCACTGGCTAGCTCAAAACAACAAAATCAGAATGGAGGGAGTATCATTCACTTTAGTTTCCCGTGGACACCTCCAATACCTTTTCTCAATCAATACGGCTTCCTAGATTTTCTTTGAGTTAACAACTATCAAATTAATGAGAATTTTTCAAAGTTTCCACAAACTATATGATACACCAATTATGTATTTTTAATCATTAAATGATTATGAATGAATATCGGCATTTGAAAATACCTGAGGGGTCTAAGTAACCATTACACAGGTTTTCATAGACAAGATCCCACTGAGCAGGTCCATCTTGCCTTTGCAGATGATTGGTCTGGGCATTAGTGTTCTGGCAAACCAGTTGCAAGTCGATCTCTTCATCCACGTAGCTTGAGCAAGCGTATCTTGCCCTATCTGATGCTTCAACATGCATAAGTTCACTGCTCCCTGCATTTGGTGTAGCTTGCTCATTGCTCACGAAGTTCAACGTCGCATGCCTGAATTCGTTGTTGGCCTCTAAATCCGATGCACACTCCATGTCAAATTGATCATTGTCATCACCATTAACTTCAGTCTGCTTGTCTTCTGGATTGGGATTCTGTTGCTGATGCATATTTGTGTAACCAATGTATGTTTCCCTTTTCATCTGGAGTGGCCGATCATCGATGTGCGTGATTGGGTTGGAGGTTGAATGCCCTGAGAGGGTAGGCACCATGTGCCTGCCATGTTGATCCATGAAGATGCCCCTTGCATACTGAATTAAGCCGATGTCTTCTTCTACCTGAAATATATTGATAGATTACTCAGATCCTGGTACTTTCAGCACCTTAATAACAGTACTAGGTTGAGAATTTCTTGGTTACTAAATATGAAATGAGTTTATGCTTGATCAAGAAAGGAAAAAGTATCCTAAAATACATAAGTAACTTCCTAAGAATTATGAATGGTACTTTATCGTATTTCATTGATGCTAATTAAATTTTTCACGAGAAAATAAAAGATAAACTCACCTTTTCTGTTGTTCCGATCTCCAAGACACCGTCGGCAACTGGAATGCATGCAACTGTCTGCATTATGATTGAAAGTCGACGCACAGATTAGTCTGAGTTCTGTAAAAGCCTACTATAGGATAAACTCAGTACATGCGCATGATTTATGTTAAAGAAACATATTATTGTGAGCATGGTGCCATAAAAAGTATGGTAACAATATTGGAACAAGAACTAGATCCAAGAGTGTGTATTGAATAAATATGCACTTATCATGTTCATTAAACAATAAGGAGATTCAGAGAGAAATACCTGGATACCTGCACTCTGCCATATATGCCGGCACCAAAAATTGTTACACGCCTCATGGAAAGGGCAAGATCAAAGGAGAATTATTAGTTGTCTCTATCATCAGGAAAAGGTGTGAAAATTAACTATACTTTTATGTACAAAGAGATGTTTTTCAAATTTTCACCAGCATTCTGTTTAGTTGAAACCTAGGAAAAAAATTTAGCAAAATTTCACCGATATATCCGAAATATCGTATTTATCAGTGAGGTCCGATATAATTTTTTATCACCGGTTTATTTAATGAAAACTAATTTGATTATATTCATAACTATGATATAGTTTATAGATTTAATGCCATTTCTTCTGAAATGATGCAAAAAAAATTAAAATAATTAATTTTGTTCACCGAAATCACCGATATTTCTGAAATATCGTATTTATCGGTGATCCCGATATTTTTTTTGTACCAATTTTTTCCCTAGATTGAAACTATATGAGAAACAGTCCTGTTGTTCTTCTTTCATCATGTTTTTCTCTGTCTACGCTTGATGGCACAGCAAGCACTACAAATAATCAATACTACTCCCTCCGTCCCAGAATATAGCTAGTTCTGAGATTGTCAAATTTTTTAAACTTTGACCAGCCATAACATAAAATTTATAATGATTGATAACACAATGATATTATTATTAGATTGGTTATGAATCAAACTATCGTAATATATAACCTTTATTACATAATCAATATTTATAAATCTTTTGTTATGGATAGTCAAAGTTATAAAAGTTTGACTTAGAACAAACCTAGAACTAGCTATCTTCTTGAACGGAGGGAGTAAGATGTAAAATAAGCAAAAAAAAAAGGGACGGAAGCGATTGCGTACCCTCGCGAGAATGGCTCTCAAGAACACTTTGCTATCAACCTCATTTGCTCCGGTAAGCCATACATGCGCTCTCGTCGCAAACGACTTCCCAGGCAACCTGATGAAAAAGTGAAATCAAGCAGGACTTTTGTTTCGGTAAATATACAGTAGAGTACGTAGACATTAGAGTGATCACATCTGATATCGATATTATACTTGGTGGTTGGAAATTTGGAATTACGCAGGCATGCAATGAAATGAAATACGTACCCGAGGCCTGGAGGGAAGCAGTAGGATGCGCACATGAGGTAGAACCACTCCGTCTCCGCCAGGTCCTCCGGCGCCAGCGACGCGCACGGCCGCCTCGTTGCCGCCGGCGCACCACTGCCGCTGCTTGTGCTGCCTCCTCCTCCTCCTCCTCCTCCACCTGTAACTGCGGCGGCGGCGGCCTCTCGAGCCAGCGACTCGTACAGCTCCCGCAGCTGCTTGCTTCTCCGGCGCGCCGCCCTGCTTGACCCCGCGGGTCCCACCACCTCCTCATCCTCGTCCTCATCCAACTCGTCGTCGCCGCCTGGCTTCACCGTCTTGCGCGTCTTGATGGCGCCGTTGTAGTGCCCCTCCGCCCACACCAGCGCGCTGCGTGACATCAGATCGTCGATCATTCACACGAGAGGGAAGGGGACGGAGACCAAGCAAGAAGCAAGAAGAAGCTATATATAATAAGTACCCTTGGTGGGGGCAGAGCTGCCAGAGGAGGCTGTACGTCCACCGCATGCCCTGCGCCACCGCCTGCAGCGCCTTCTGCGTCGCCTCGCTGCTCGCCGCCATGGCCGACCAGCTAGCGTCGTTGGGCAAGTAGCTAGACACGCACTGCCTGCTACCAACTATAGCTTAGCATTAGCAGCTGAGACTTGAGTGAGTGAGAGAGAGGGAGGTGAAGTGAGGTTTTGAGGGGCTATAATTAACTAGTAGTTTGATGAGCGTTTGTGTTGACTGGTGGCTGCACACCAGACGGCTCTCTACTCCCTGTGGGAGCTTAGCTGCTCGCTCATGCGAGGGCACATGGGGTCAGATGACCACGACAGCCTTCATCTGCTTGCTATGCTCGTGCCGCCCCCCATCCATCCATCTACCCAAAGTTAGATTAGGATGTTGACCGTTGCAAATGCTTGTGGGTCGATCGCGCGGTATTAGTTCCAAATAGAGCTCGTGAAATTTTGGTGAAACCAGAAACAGGGGCGAAAGCCCTCCGGCGCCTAGGTACGAAATGGCTATTCCACTTATTCCCCCGTCACTTTCTATCTCCATCTACTCGTTTCAGAGGGGGGAAATTAAAGGATGGACAGCGTAGAGGCATTCCCAATTCCCCATTGCCAGATGGAGATTGGCGTGATGGAAGCGTTTTCCGTGTTTTTGGACCCTGAGAGACTATGGAAAAAAAGCACAGATCTGCCTCCTCTCATGACTTCCCATCCATCCACCAGCTCAAAGAGAGGCAAGAGTCCTAAACACTTGCAGCACCTTATCCTGCACAGAGGGACAGGGAGCCATGGGAGCTGTTCTTCTTCTGGGGCCGCAGAAAGGAGTAAAAGGGCCAGGACCGGCTCCCTCCTCCCCATTCCATTCCGAGCAAAAAGAGAATGTCAGGGGTGCACCACTAGATTCTAGCCCTTGGCAGATTCCACAGCATTCTATTTCCGGCAGGCCGGCATTTGGTGCCTTCTGAGCCCAAGCTTGTGCACAAACTGAAACCATACATCTGATTCCTGCAACAATAATAAGAAAAAAAGAAAGAAAGAAAGAAAGAAAGAAAAACGCACCGCTCTAGCTGCCTACAAGATTGGCAGCTGGAGCGGTTGGAGAATCTCGATGTTTTCACTTGGCTGCATGCTGTGGCTGAACTTGGCATGCAGATTCTACAGCAAGGTGAAAGTGAAAGCATGAAATGCTGTGTGCTCACAGGTCAACAAGTATGATCACCTAATCCACTGTTCACAGAATATTGCAACCTCTTGAGTAGCAGGTATGGAACCTAGAAGCACCTGATTACATGCAATGTACTATGCTCCTATGTAACTCAACATGGGCCCAGAGCGGTTCCCGCTAACATGACTGCATATCGGTATAACCAGTGACGCAAAACTTTGTAGCTACAACCGGCCAAGAACAAGCTGTCTCGGAATGGACAAATCATTTGGCTATACAAGGATCTGTTCTCAACATGTCAAAATCTACAAATATTACCGATGTGTTGTCCTTGGTTCGCAAGTTCCTAGCTTCGCTTAATACACGATTGGCTACTTTGTCAGCAGAGCTACTGCCACCAGTGTTCCTCTCCTTCCCCTGCAAATCACAGAGAAGAACGGCATTAAAACTACAGAAACAAAAGCAAACATAGCTGCACAAAAAAAAAAAGGATCTAGCTAAAACACGAGCAACAGATATTTCACCTCCACAACAAGCTGTACTGCCCTTTTGGTGTTAATGACATCCCAGAGCCCATCACTGCAGACATGAAACAACCTGAACAGTTAGAAGGGCTGCAGCATATCAATAATGTTACCTTTGTTTTGCTTTGCACTGAGAATATGTTACCTAGCGATAATCGCAAAAGCAGAGCATGCTTTGGTAATATGAACAGCTTCGCTCACATATGGTTCTGTGCTGAAACGTGAATCTTGCTCCTTTAGAAATTTATCTCCCAACATTCTGGCAAGGTTTAGTCCTGTTGAAATAATAATGAACATTCATTTGGCTTTCATGGTAAATTGGAAGGGGAAAAATATTTTGTATTTTTGTATAGGAAATGAGGCAAGATGTTTTACCATTAAGACGTTTTTCACCATCTTTCAGCGGCCGTCCCATTCTTGCTATCCTAGCTCTTTCAGTTGTGCTAACTACCCGATGATCTTCAGTCATATCAATCATCATTCCATTTATACTGGGAAAAGAATGCATCTTAGTACCAGAGTACACATTCTACGCCATACAGGAAGGACAATGGAAAGGAAAAACCAAACAAGAAAACTAACTGGCAATTTAAGAAATCTTTACACAGACTCAGAAAACGAAAGGAAATCTGTTACCTCATTACACAAGCTGAATCACCAAGATTAGCACACTGGGCAAAGCAATCTTTATTCTGATCGAACCAAACAAGAAGGGCTGTTGCTGTACAACCCTGAGAAGGGACAGATAAAAATCATAACATAACGATGCAAGGAAGAGAATATGATTATTACTTGGCAAAATAACATAACGATGCAAGGCCCATAGAGGTGACTGATCGATGAAACTACAGAATTCCAGAAATATAAAACATTTCTAGATCTGGCTAGGCACAGGTATATCAAAACAGCAATATTAATGGAGAACTTTTACGTGCTAAGATACTAAGGTACCTTCAACCAACTTGCTTTCAATAGACAGTAGAAGATATAAAAAGTTTTGAAGCAAAGTAAGAATTACAGACACACAAACTAATGCTTGAGCGTAAAACTACCTACAAATCTGCATCCAAGGGAAGGGATCAGCAACATAGTTAGGAACCAGACAAATAGCGTGTTGAATCATGACCTAGATTCTTAACATAGTTCGTTTCATGACTATACTGCAGATATATCAAAACAAGAAGGAAGGTTCAAAACATTAAACATAGCTCAACAATGGTATCACATAAATACTTAGAGAAAGAGTGAACCTCATATTGATGATCGATTGCTGCTTCTGTCAAAGTAAAAGCATATCTAAGAACTTCAGAAGCATCAGAACAAGATAACACCCGTTCTTTTGTTTCAGGGTGACTTAAAATGTTTGCCACATTGTCTGGAAGAATTCTACAAATCAAAGGTGAACCATTAGTTTCTAAGATTAAAACAATTCAAAAAATGTATAGGTTCCACTTGAATTAACAAGTAAAAGACTCTCTGTAAGTTACAGTAAATCCATGGCATGTATAACCATGCATCAAATTAGCACAAATAACTAACTTGCTGACAGCTTTGGCAGCTCCATCCCCGCCATGTCCATCGAAAATTCCAAAGAGCCCAAACTACAACACAACCAGGTATCAGAAATAAACACAAGATCTTGTTAGAGATAACTAATTACCAACCTGCTCAAGACCTGGCAGAGGATATTGGCAAAAGCTGATATCCTCCATTGGAAGTTTCTTTCCACTTCTACGGGCTACCATTGGGTCAGATGCCATACCCACACCAACAGGAACTCGTTGATTTTGATGTGAGATCTGAACCTTCAGAGAGATAGAAACACAATTCAAGTAATGCATTACAGATAACAACTGATTGGGACCAGATGAGATACAGATATGAACAATGTTACTGCTCTAGTTTCAAAATATCCTGATGAACAGGCACCATTAAAATGTGGACATTACAACCGTTTGGACCAGTTGAACTAAAGCTCTTGGATAGAACAGAAGCTTTTGGATCATTTCAACAAAACTTAGAATGAAACAAAGTAACATTCAAACAATGATTATATCTCAGCAATAATTGAAACTTATGTTACTGCTCTAGTTTCAAAATATCCTCAGGAACAGGCACCATTAAAATGTGGACACTACAACCGTTTGGACCAGTTGAACTAAAGCTCTTGGATAGAACAGAAGCTTTTGGATCATTTCAACGAAACTTAGAACGAAGCAAGTAACATTCAAACAATGATTATATCTCAGCAATAATTGGAACTTAGGTTTTGCTCAAAAAATATAATTGAAACTCTGTTGTATTACGTAACTTCGTTAACTAACCAATGTAGCTTTCAGCCTTCAAATGTTTTGAGGTGGCCCACAAAACCTAGGATATACGCCTAATAAAGACATAGTCCACATAAAAAGAGATTACATGCTAAGAACCATCCCGTCACCCATATAGTACTTTCACAATAAATAATAGATTTACCAACTAACAAATCCATTGGCAATACTGTTGATGCTAAAGATGTACCATTGCCTCAAGTCATGTTCAGGGGGAGCAAATCCTTTTTAAAATTGAATTGGGTCATATACTCATATGTGCAGAACTTCAATGGATGAGATAGTAGATTTATATAACAAGAATGTGGACAGATTTCAGCAGATTTATAATGAATAGTAGGACACAGCCATAAAGTTGTATACTCTGTTTAAATTATTTTTCCTTCTCGAATGTGCAGGAGAGCTGCACATCATTATATTAAGAAGAGAAAGAGGGTCCAAGAGGACCATACATGCCATCCAGGGACGGTTTTTACAAACACTGACTAACCCATTTTACAAACTCTGTTTGAATTATGGGTACACAAATAGCATTGGCCATATAAAATCAAAAAATTGAAGCATCTTGAAGGTTTCATGTATAAGGTTCACAATTTAGATTTGATATCACCATATTAGATCAATCTTAAAAAATATATTTCAGTTTTAGTCCATTCCCAAAGACTCAATAGTCAGTATCCTAAAAATAACATGCAATAGGAATTCAGTAGAGTGGGTGGTTGAACCATTGAGAAAACTGAAAGACCACAAAAAGAATTCCCAAATATGGAGGGAAACGAACAAAATTCTTGAAGCATGTCAGGAACTTACTGATAGTTTCGATGTAGTCCCTAGAGTTATAATATCACCATGAGCAAGTTCAGCAGGTGCACCCCAATGCCTAGAACCAACATCTGGATGATGAACAGCATGGGAGTTCAAGAAAGTTCCATTCAAGCTGCCCAAGTCCACAAGTTCCCATTTCAATGTCTGCAACATTCCAATATATGAACTATCACTTTTTGGAAGGAATGGAAGAACCTTACATTTGTGTGCAGCACATGAGTAACTGGATGAGAGCAAGTGCTTTCGAACACAGTAAAGATAATAAGACTTTGTAGCCAAACGGTATCTACGTTATGATACTTGAGCCTAGCACCTAAAGAATAATATTTTTCATGATTACAACCAATGACAAAAACTTATATGATATATCTCTACTGATAAATAAGTAGTTAAATATTTAGACAAATAGTAACTGTGGTGAACCGTGTCTGCAGTTACAGTTGCTACACAAGACGCAAAAATATGCTTTTTGTTGCGTCGAGTTACACTTGAACAAATAGCACTACCGAAAAAAAAAGCATGCTTTCATGATACTGGAACAGTGCAAATAAATAGGTTAGAAACATGGGGCCTTAGAGTCCATTTCCAAACATTAATCATCCATGGCCAACCTATAAATCCAGACAAAAGCATACACATGAATCCTAATGATCCAAATCATGCATGATGACTGCTAACATTGATTGCTAAAACAGTAATACAATTGCAGACAATGAGTTGACAGCTAAAACACTATTCTGTTCTAGAAAGTGAGCTAAAAATCTGGAGAAACAAACAGTCGAATTGCATAAGTCAAAGACACAATGAATCATTAAAAATCTCTGAATAACTTACTTTTGCGTTCCAGTTTATCCGAGCATGCTTCCCAGATACTTCAGAGTCCTTTAACACCAAATCACTTGGAGGAACCCTTCCAAGAGTTATGGGGAGCATAGAAGTACTACTTGACTGCCGGGAACAGCTTATTCCATGAGATGGACCAGCTATGACCTCTAAGTCTAGGCTACTTTCTGCACTTCTAACAAAAGATTGGATGAAATGACATAAAAGGGACAACCTTTGCCAACCAGGAATGTATTGCTGGAATGTCTAAATCAAGTTTGGAGCAGATCTTACGATATGTATTATCCTTCAGAGGAATGCTGCCATTATGATTACCCTCTATGGAAAGCCTTCTTTTGTGCTTCTGATCAGGTGTTGGCAAAGTTGTAGGTTTTGTACGCTTAAGTGTGCTTCCTAATTGGAAATCTTCAGAAGTATCGTTTTCAACATTAATTACATGAGTTTCTCCTGCAGAATCATAGTGACTTTATTGAAATTTTGACTTTGTGAATCCATGAGAATACATATCAGTTAAAGAATCCCAAAAAAAGGAATAGGGGCAGCATTTCATCAGATCTAATAACTGTTTGGGATTTCTTTATATGACTATGCATATACCTTGAGTACCACAAGATTCAGAGGGAAAAACTTTTCCTAAATCAGCAATGGCATGACTTCTCAATGAAGTTGTACTTCTATTTGTTTGAATCTTGGGAGATTCTCCTACAGCACTTTCAAGAAAGCTATTGCTCTGGCCAGAGTGATTATCCCGAGTTTCAGAAAGAAGAGGCATAGTTAGATCCTCGTTCTGCAAATAGCAAGTGTGACCAATGAGACATGCTGCAATTAATGAACAAGTGTTTGAAACAGATTTGCAATGAAAGGACCGAGGTATATAACTGTATCGTTTGTATTTCAGTAATGAAAATGGGGCCTGATCAATCTAGAAGGTTGCACCAATTGCTTGGTGATTTCTGGAGGCAGTATCCGAAATAGCATGATATGCAGAAGATGTACTGTACTATGCGTTGCAGGATGAAGCCCCTATCACTAGGCACTTATCCAGCTAGTAACAGCTTCTATCTCCCCTAATACAACAGCCCAACCATTTTTTTATTTAATTAAACCTGTGCAAATGAATATACATACCAGAAGGGTAGAACTATCAGCATTGCTAACACAACACTTACGTCATAGCCTATGGCATTTCTCATGACTACTTTTCCTTTTACAAAATAAAGTTATCCAACTCGAGTATCCATGGCTGTTAAGGTATAGTATACAAATGTCAACTGCTGGTATTGATTGTAGAAACAACTTGAGCAAGATATAAGGTTAGTTTAATCCATATGCGGCAGCAGTGCAAGCAAATTCATACAGTAAGCTGTACTAGCTACTGTTCTACACAAAATATTTAAGAAAAATATCCAAGACCAAGATGGAACTATTTGCATAACTCTAATGCAGTTATTAGTAGCACAAGTATCTGTTATCTGCATAAACATAGTTTTGTGTGAGTAAAAACTATTACTTAGTTAAGCAGTCTTAAATAATTAAGTGGCATAATACAATGCTTCAAGATGATATAGGAGATAAATTTGAGTTAATCATTTACATCACATTAGGCAATAGATGTTCATTCCACAAGTGTGAACTTACTTGGTACCTATTATTCATCATTAACATCAGCTAAAAATGGAGTAACCTGTCCAAAACCGTGATCATGGAGCATAACAATCTAAAAGCAATCATTCTTTCTTTCATACATCTAGGCAATCTACTGACGAACTCATTGAACAGAAGAACCGAACAGAACCTAATTAATCTGGACCAGGACTCAAAGTGTACCATGGAACAAACCAAATAGCTTCAAGCTATCAATGCAACAGTTCCCAACAAACCAAGAACGATAATGCATCTCCCTATCAAGGCCCGATAAATCACAATTGTTTTCAATAACAAATGAAGAAATCGCATTTCCAAGAACAAGAAACCAGGGCCACGCCCAAACATTCATCGCTAGTAGCGCGGCACCATGAACCCCTAATCACCAATCGACCGGTCATCCTCATCTCTACAACAATCTCTCGAGCACACGAGGACCACCGATTCGCACCAAGAAACACCGCCGTTTCGCCTCCCAACGATTCGAAACAGGAAGAAATGGGGATGAAAGCTCGGATCTTGACCTGGACAGCGACCGGGGCAGGGACAGCAGTGGCGGCCTCGGACGCGAGTTGCCGGCGCCGGCGCCACCATCGCCGGAGGGCGAAGATAGCGAGGACGAGGACGACGAGCGCGGCTATGGCAGCGGCGAGAAGCGCCAGAGGAGGAGCAGCCATGGAAGGGGGGGAGAGAGGAGAGGAGGCTAAGATGGCTGCATCGCCATCGCCATTTCTTCGCTGTGCGCGTGCGCGTGTTAGCTAATTTGTTGTCCGTGGGTTTCTTGGGAGGGCTATTTTGGGGGCACAGCACATTTTCTGTGTTTTTTTCTCTGCTCACATGAATGTTTGAGTTTAGCATTTGTAGTCTACACACTCGAGGCTTAATGAATCTATATTATTATTAAATTCATATGTTTTTTATAGTAGGAAGAAAAATCTATTGGATTTTTTTTCTCTTAGACACTAACACATCTTCCTCTTCTCCTCTCTTCTCATCTATTGCCATCTCCTTTAACAATTCACTATAAAAAAAAAAGTTGACATGGAAGCTCAGATCTTAATCAAAGATAATGGGGGCAAAGCCATCATATGCAACCTCAAAAGCGCAACGGCATCGGCTTCCAAGGCCATCACGAGTATTCATGATAATTTATTATTATTATCTTATGTATTGTGGTTTGAACATAAAAGATAGGGTTAGGACATCAATCCTGACTACCATACTTATAATATCCTCGACATCTTCTTTCCTAACCTACCAATTCATCGTGCACCATCGCCTTAATATCCTATTCACCAATTCTAGATATGGTTGAGTCGAGCCACAAAATTCCTTTCTAAACCTACCAAAATTCTTGACCTAGACCCTAATTTGAACCCTAACTTCCAATTACGAGTACTACTTCGATATGAGCAAAAGATCGGGATTTTACTAAAGTTGGAGAAAGAAAACTTATCTTGGATGTAGATCCTAGGGAATCCTGCGCGCTTCGCCGCGCCCATTTGGTTAGAATCTCTTATCTTAGACAAAAAAGGAGAAAAGAAAAGAAAAGGATTTAGTTTATTAGGAATGTTACAATGTGCCTTGACCCATACACGTACCAATATTTTTAGAAGGATCGTACATGTACCTCCAAGGCTGGCTGAAATGTGGGTGTTGGGTCTTATCTAATTTTATGGGCTGGTTGTCCAAGTTGATAGTTAAATGGGCTTCAAATTGCTAACAATTGTGGCCTCAATGGGGAGAAGACGGCCCGACCCATGACACCGCTCCCCTGGAATCTACGAATCCTTGTGTGGCTCTAAAGTTAGCAACATTGGACACTCCCAATCCACGTATCTGTCAGACGCGTCAAGGCGTTGTCTTCATCGAGCTCTGTCCGCTGCTTTCGCTCTCTACCCGTCTCCATTTAGTGCTCGACCTCGTCGCGCCTCTCTGCTCCCCTTCCTCCACACGACGCAGCTGCACCACCTGCATCCTCGAGATCCTGCCGTTGCCATGCGCCTGTTCCACATCCAATTTCGTCGGCGGCCACTACGGCAGGAAATCACTTGAGAGTAGACGACGCCGTTCTTTTATAGTCTTCTGCCAATATGTTGATTCCACGTGATTTGTTCTCTCTCTGAATGCGTCTCAGCATGGGCACCTCCTGCTGCCTCTCCACAACGCAGCCCCTTCCTTTCACATGCTGTTGTCGTCGCGTCCCCATCCTCCATATGCTGTGAGGCCCAATGAAAGAGGAAGAACCAAAGTCAGGGTCAGACACGGGCTGGAAGGCCACCAGTCCATAGGCCGTGGCGTGAGCCCATCTCGGGGTGGCCATGGGTGCCGTGCTCACTCGTGGAGACATCCAGAATGGTGGGAAATGACGTGCTCGCAGCTAAAGTTGTTCACGTCACCCAAAATAGTGGGAGGAGTGGAAATCTCGCCTATATCTACTTACTACTATAGATTGGATGGAGAAACATATAATTATGAGTGGCATCTAAAATGCTCCATTGAAATAAAGTAGTCTTTACCTTTTCGGCTTTTGGTTTCAAGTTTGTTGTTACTTTTGGAGATTAGTGATATGTTAAATTACATAGTAGATAATCTCAGAAATATTATATTTTGTCTATTTCATAATGTTTTATTACAAATGATTTTATCAAAACCATAATTCCTGGATCATCCAGTCACATAATGTTTTTAAAATATTTATTTACTATATATTATAGTATGGATCAACCTAACATATTTCATAAATTTAAGATATATTTTAATAAAATATTCTATAAATATGAAGAAATTATGTATTTTACCAACAAAAGTGTCTGGTAACTTTTATTAGGTAAAACATCATTTGACTTTAGAAAAGAAAAAGGTATGTAAGCAAGTAATGGTGAAGCTACGATTCTTAAAATTAAAGGGACACCCAAGGACTAGGTAGAAACAAGAAAGCATAGCTTTTTTCGGTTTGAGTTCATGCGTGCTGTTTAACCTATTCGAGATAGGACCAATAATCGTTGGAGATTTGGCACTAGGTGCAAGTTTTGTCTCATCTTACTAGTCTAGTAAAAGTAAGGTTGACATATAAGGTTAGTTGTTCCAACTTAGGTAGCCATTCAGTATGTATGCAAAGCTATTTGAATCTCCAACATTACAAACTTTGATGTGGAAAAGCAAAGCTATTTAATTTGAATCTCCAACATTACACCCAAGTATGGCATGGACATATGACATATGTTGTTTGTGGTGGACGCACTGGTCACATGACATGGCATGTGTCTCTAGTAGACACTTGTGTGTTAAAAGGAAAACATTCTTACTCATTTGCCCGGTACTAACCAAGGCCATCAAGTCCTTTGATAGAAAGTATACCTGACATTAGGCTCATTTGACATTATTTAATATTTTATATAACTTTTTATCATAGCACTTTTTAATAAAAAATTATGTATTGATCCTCCAGTAATATATATATTTATTTATTACTAATTAAATTGAAGGACCGAGAAGGCGACCAGAGGAGAGGGGGGGAGGGGGGGGGGAGGGAGGGGTGAATGGGAGCCAATTAAAATTCTTTACAAGAACTTGGCCTATATCCTAATTACAACCCAAGCCAACCTCTAAATCGATCACCAAGGCCACACACACCAACTTGTAATGTGCCAATCCTAGGAGTGATTAACAACAGCAGTGGAACACAGCGGAAACAAAGGAAAGCAGCAAAAACTTGACACGGTCAAAGAACAAACTCAAAACAGATTACTTGACAATCATCGGTAGTGCTGATCACAGGCATCGGCAGTAACGATGCGGGATTCGGACCCAAGCCACCGGCAGAGCCGGTCGTGGCATGGCCAGTGCCAATCCGAGTTCTGACCCACCGGCAGGAGTGCCGATCGACCCCCAACAGAATAAAAAAACTGTCACGATTTTTCCCCAAATCTCTCCAAAACTCAATCAAATGATCTCCAAAACGTGTGATTTTTGAACCAGGCATTCCTCAACATATCACGACCCTAATCCTAGAAGATTCACTTAATTGGCTCAAGGATTCATTACGAATTTTAGATCTTGTGCCAAGAACACCAAAAAGGAAAAACTTGAGAAATCCTTCAAATCGAAGGTGCTAGAGCTCTTGATTCGGTCAAGGACCTATGAAGGATTGTTCTAGCTCACCATAACACTAAGATCCCCCAAGAAATCCGCCCCAAAACTTGCCCAAAAGTGAGATCGAAAATTCCCACGAAAATAGCTCCGAAAATAGAGAAAAAGAGAAATTCGGAATTTAGGGAGAGAGAAAGATCTTGAGCACGAAAATAATTCTCATATCATAGAAACATGCTTACAAGATCCATGGATACAAGGCTGGAAAGCCACCCTCTTCCTCCCACTATTTGGAAGAGAAAGAGATGTCTCTTACATATCCTCGAAAGAGAAAAAGATGTCTCTCACACACCCTCTCCTCTTCTCTATTATATGAAGAACTCTCCTAGCACTTTGAATGAAGATCTAATAAGGCTAATGGGAAGAGTCACCTCTCCCACCAGCCACACCTCTCCTTATATAGGCTTAGGATCCAAGACAACTCTACCCTTAACCTATAACTCATTGCCACCTACCACCAGGGGCAAAACCGTCCAACTCTTTTTCCTTCGCCCGAACGCCATCGAGTCCTTCTCAACTTTGCTTCGCCTCGACGCAAGCTCCGCGATAGTGTCACGTGCACCACCAACCACCGCCACCGGTTTTGAGGTCCAAACCGGAAAACCGCCTTGCATGCTTCTCAAAGCGCGACTTCATGCTCACTTCCACCGAAGCAAGACTTCACGATCTCGACATGTGTCACCTCGTCCCATGATCCTCCTTGCCGGCAAGTTTCTCCCGCCTCCGGTCCATTGGAAGCCTCTACTTGCACCGACGCCCGATCTCCTTTGACTTGGTCAACCCTACCGTTTTGATCACCACCCACGGTTTTGAGGCTCAACCGTGAAACCGTCTGTGCTTCTTGCCTCTCCACGTGTACGGTGTGGATCACCCTTGACTTCACCCGGCCTCCCGATCGTCTGGCCCCAAGTCTCCTACTTATGCCCGATCCTCTCGCCGTTGATCGCCAAGTTGACTCTAGTGACCTACACATCATAAGACAAGCTAACATATTTTCCATCTCCCGCAAACTCTCCAACATCCTCACCAACTCCGGTTAGTCAAAACCATGACATGCACAAACTCATGCAATCCCTAGATTCTCGTATTTCAACTCAAACACCAAACTCAACCAATGTCAATTACTTATCACATATTGCAAACTATGGCACATATCCATATGGTTTCTCAATCTTCCCCTTGATGAGTACATTGACAACACCAAATGCACAAAGATTAGAGATTGAAATGCAAAGCCGAATAAGCACATCCAAATGGTCATACATAAAGAAAAGGTAAAAATAGGCCATCTAGCAAAATAGGGATCACAAAACCAAGAGTTGGCAAAGAAAGCGACTTGAGACGCAAAGAATGTGAAAAGCGCAAGAAAACGCTCAAGGACATGATATGCTCCCCCTCAACTTGTGATAGGTCTCATGTAATGTAAAATGAATCATTTTAAGTTTCTTAGCATTATTTGTGCATGACCCACAACTTTCTCCCCCTTTGGTAATGAACTCATCAAAGAGGCAAAAGAACAAACAAACATGCAATGCATGAAGATGCAAACCTAAGGAGCTTCAATAATTATGCAGACAGGCATTTAAGTGTGCTAATCAGAAACATAGAGCCATGAAGTGTAAAGCAATAGCTCACCATCATACAAAGATCAAAAATAGATAGCAAGCCATAAACACCAATAGCTATACAAGCTAAGCAAAAAGATTGACTAGCGTAGATAGAATCAAATTTGCTCATCATAAGAAAAACTACCATCACATGTGTAAGTCTCCCAACCAAGGTAAAATAGGCATCAAGTGAATCAAAAGAAACTAGCCAGTCTCAATCTGAACCAAGGCAACAAGCACTCGTAGAAATTAAGCTCTATAAACGCTCGCAAATGCAACAGAGACTCATAAGAAAAGAGAAAAGCATTATTCTTATATGATCCTCATGTATCTTCTAATCCGTGCGGATGGTCGCACGACTGGGTATGGCCTTCGTTGGCCTCGAAAAAAATTACGCTTCCTTCCTTGGCCCTCTGCGGATCGAAGTTCCCTGAGCGACCCGAAACAAAATTTTTTTTCCCTCCATGGCCGTTCCGTCAACTCTGCCAGTTAACGGTGTTAAATAGAGGGTATAAAGACCAATCTACCCCTGATACGAAATAAGGGTTAATTACTTGTTAAAAAAATCTAAAAATTATATAATTTCATGAAGCATTTTCTAGAGGTCAAAAAATCTGCCAAAAAAAACTTTGAAGCTTTAAAAATCCAGAAGTGTGAAAAAATATGGAAAAAAATCCTGGATGTTTGAAAAAATATAGGAAATTTCTAGAAATAATTTGGAAAAATACTGATTTGATTTTTGTTAAATCAAGAAAAATTTAAGCAATATTTCGCTATTCAAATTTCATAATTGTAGGAAGATGTAAAAAAAATGACCATGCACATTTTTTGAACATACGCATGTACCCCATGCAGTCACATTTGCATAGCAAAGTTTCACAAACGCATAACAAAGTTTCACAAATGCATGTACCACATACAACGACAAGTGTAGTAAAGTTCACACATATAGTCACATAGATGAAACATGTGGTACATTTGATGAAATAGACCATATGAAAAGCTACATACTAAGCCTTCTTTTGCTTCTTGTGCTCATAGCAGGGCCATCTTGTCCTGTCTTGCTTCTTGTGCACATTGAGGGGCTATTTAGAAGGACTTTTGGATTGTTTACAATCTCTTGCTGAACCACTTTCTTCTTTGTAGGTTTGACCACCTTTTTTTGCTTAGCCTTCATAGGTTGCTCAATGTGTGATGGTGCTTCACTAGGAAAAGCGTCTGGTCGATTTGAGCCACTTCTAGACCTATGAATCAGCATGTATGGCAACAAAAAGTTTAGAGCAGCAAATCATTAAAGCAATGGAAAAAACAGAAGAGATAGATGTTGCTACCTTTTTGATGCTCCAGAGTTGGAGTTATTCTGTTTTCCTTTCTTCTTACTTGCTCTAAGGATTGACTTCTTGATGCTTGAGGAGTAGAATCAACATGTTTTCTCTTTTTCGTAGTTGTTAGTTCCAATATTTGACTAGGATGAGAAATTAGAAACTTAGAACGCAGCAAAAGCATGAAGTAATGAAGAGAGAAAGTTAAATATGCTAACCTTGGTGGAAAAGATATAGATGTTGTTGGTGCATCTTCCTCCAAAGGCATTATGGAGCTCTGAGCAGAATTGGCCTTCTTTGCCTTCTTTTTCTTTGGTGTTCCTCTACAATAACAATAAGATAGTCAACAACATGAGTTTTACACAAAACAAACATAGATAGTAGGCAAATGTATACTTGACAGCTTTCATAGCAGCAATATCTTCCGGGTTTCCCTTCTTGCGATTATGCTAATGATGGTCGTAGTCCATACAAATGGGGCACTGATGCAGACCATTTCTCTTCTTATCACCACTGCCTTTAAACCTTTCAGTTTTAGGCCTACCAGCCACGACTTTAAATAAAGGTGGGTGCATGAAAAATCCATGGGTAGGTTTGGGCCACTAGGTCTTGTCTGGCATAGCAGGGATGAGCTCACTATATGCAGCTCTAAATTTCTCTATGGAGTAATGCAAGTTAACATATTTTTCTATTGGTTCATTGTTAAGTGATGTAATCAATGCTAGTGCATGGCTGCAAGGAATACCAGAAACTTGCCATTGTCTATATGAACAAGTTCTATCTTTTAGGTTCACCACAAACTGAAATCTCGATGTGGTAGATGCAAATATCCACCATGGACACTTATCCTCGACCTTCCTTAAACAGTATGCCCTGAACCTCTTGGGTGAACTTTTTGCAATGTTGAACTCAAATTGATGTTTGATTGCATGCTGAGATATAGCCAATTTAAATGCCTTCATGTTAGGGTAAGTGGAGCCAACATCCATAGGAGGATCATTTGGATCATAGTCTACAATTGGAGCTTGATTTTCCTCATTACATGACACTTCCTCATGAGCTTCTTCTTCATCCTCATCAACACTATCATCCTCACACCCATCCCCATCGCCTTGCTCACTATCATCTTCACTATCATGTTGGTCCTTATAGTGTTCACTCTTTGTTACCATTTGCATGTACATATCCTCCTCATCGACACCTACATGTTCATTCTCCGGTACTGGATTTCTAAGATAATCATCCTCAACAGTTTTTGGTTGGTCATTCAGATTTCTCTTTGCATCTAACCTGAAAGAGAGTAGCAATCTACCTAAGTTCAGAAAAAATGCGTTCCTCCACTTCACATTGCCAAAAAATGCTGCTACACTTACCTTTAATGATGGACAGAATGCTCCCTGGAGCAGGCACCATGGGAGGTGTTGGTCGGTGCTACGAACGAGGCGCCCTGCGACACGGTGTTGCCTCCCGCTGCCTCACCCTCGCCTGCACTCCCGCAAGCGGCCACGTCGGGCGGCCTGTTGCCTGCGCCCAATACTCTCGGCCGAGGTGACCGCTCTGGGCGGAGCACTCGGCCGCGCAAGGGGGTCCTGCGCCCTGGCTTCGGCGAGCTTGGGCCGCGCACGCTTGAAGGAGGCGAGCGCCCCAGATCTGCTGACGAACGGGGCGGACTAGGGCTTTGGAGCTCCTCCTCCATCACCGTGCCGACCATAACTCCCGCCCTCAGCCTGTGGCCTCCTCTACGCTCCCCTTCCGAGAGCTCCCGCCCGCGCCCTCCTCTGCGCGCCCCTCTGCCAGAGCCCTTGGGGAGCGGTACAGAGGACGCGAGCACCCCCGATCTACTGAGGACGATGGCCAGACCAGGGCTCCTGAGCCTCTCCTCCACGGTCACACTCCCGCCGTCGCCTCCTGCCTGTGTCAATCGACAGGAGAGAGGAGAAGAGAAGAGAAGGGCAGAAACGTCTTTTCCTGTGCCTGAGTAGGGTTAGTTTACGTTGGAAAGTAACAGAGTTGACGGAAAGGCCATGGAGGGAAAGAAATTTTTGTTTCGGGTCGCTCAGGGAACTTCGATCCGCAGAGTGCCGATTGGTACTATCGGCAGTGCCGATCATGTCCATCGGTAGTGCTGATGCAGGGTTTGGACCCAAACCACCGGCAGAGCCGGTTGTGGCATCGCCAGTGCCGATCCGGGTTCTGACCCACCAGTAGTGCCGGTCCAGGTAATCGGCAGTGCCGATCGACCCCCAATAGAACAGAAAACTGTCGTAATTTTTCCCCAAATCTCTCCAAAACTCAATCAAATGATCTCTAAAATGTGTGATTTTTGGACCAGGCAATCCTCAACACATCACGACCCTAATCCTAGAAGATCCTCTCAATTGGCTCAAGGATTCATCACGAATTTCAGATCTTGTGCCAAAAACACCAAAAAGGAAAAACTTGAGAAATCCTTCAAATCGAAAGTGCTAAAGTTCTTGATTCGGTCAAGGACCCATGAAGGATTGTTCTAGCTCACCATAACACTAAGATCCCCCAAGAAATCCACCCCAAAACTTGCCCAAAAGTGAGATAAAAAATTCCCACGAAAATAGCTTTGAAAATAGTGAAAAAGAGAAATTCGAGATTTAGGGAGAGAGAAAGATCTTGAGCATGAAAATAATTCTCATATCAAAGAAACATGCTTACAAGATCCATGGATACAAGGCTAGGAAGCCACCCTCTTCCTCCCACTATTTGGAAGAGAAAGAGATGTCTCTCACACATCCTCGGAAGAGAAAGAGATGTCTCTCACACACCCTCTCCTCTTCTCTATTACATAAAGAACTCTCTTAGCACTTTGAATGAAGTTCTAACAAGGCTAATAGGAAGAATCACCTCTCCCACCAGCCACACCTCTCCTTGTATAGTCCTAGGGTCCAAGACAACTCTATTCTTGACCTATAACTCATTGCCACCTACCACCAGGGACAAAACCGTCCAACTCTTTTTCCTTCGCCCGAACGCCATCGAGCTCTTCACAACTTTGCTTCGCCTCGACACAAGCTCCGCGATAGTGCCACATGCACCACTAATCACTACCACCGGTTTTGAGGTCCAAACCGGGAAACTACCTTGCACGCTTCTCAAAGTGTGACTTCATGCTAACTTCCACCGAAGCAAGACTTCACGATCTTGACGTGTGTCACCTAGTCCCGTGATCCTCCTTGCTGGCAAGTTTTTCCCGCCTCCGGTCCATAGGAAGCCTCTACTTGTACCGACGCCCGATCACCTTTGACTTGGTCAACCCCGCCGTCTTGATCACCACCCACAGTTTTGAGGCTCAACCGTGAAACCGTCCGTGCTTCTTGCCTCTCCACATGTACGGTGTGGATCACCCTTGACTTCACATCATGAGACAAGTAAACATATTTTCCATCTCCTGTAAACTCTCCAACATCCTCACCAACTTCGGTTAGTCAAAACCATGATATGCACAAACTCATGCAATCCCCAGATTCTCGTATTTCAACTCAAACACCAAACTCAATCAATGTCAATTACTCATCACATATTGCAAATTATGGCATATGGTTTCTCAATCTCCCCCTTGATGAGTACATTGACAACACCAAATGCACAAAGATTAGAGATTGAAATGCGAAGCCGAATAAGCACATCCAAATGGCCAAACCTAAAGAAAAGGTAAAAATAGGCCATCTAGCAAAATAAGGATCACAAAACCAAGAGTTGGCAAAGAAAGCGACTTGAGACGCAAAGAATATGAAAAGCGCAAGAAAACGCTCAAGGACATGATATACTCCCCCTCAACTTGTGATAGGTTTCATGTAATGCAAAATGAATCAATTTAAGTTTCTTAGCATTATTTGTGCATGACCCACAACTTTCTCGCCCTTTGGTAATGAACTCATCAAAAAGGCAAAAGAACAAACAAACATGCAATGATAAAGATGCAAACCTAAGGAGCTTCAACAATTATGCAGACATGCATTTAAGTATGGTAATCATAAACATAGAGCCATGAAGTGTAAAAGCAATAGCTCACCATCATACAAAGACCAAAAATAGATAGCAAGGCATAAACACCAAGAGCTATACAAGCTAAGCAAAAAGATTGGCTAGCGTAGATAGAATCAAATTTGCTCATCATATGAAAAACTGCCACCACATGTGTAAGTACTCCCATCCAAGGCAAAACTGGCATCAAGTGAATCAAAAGAAACTAGCCAGTCTTAATCTCAACCAAGACAACAAGCATTCGTAGATAATGAGGTCAAGAAATGCTCAGAAATGCAACATAGACTCATAAGAAAAGAGAAAAGCATTATTCTTATATGATCCTCATGTATCTTCTAATCCGTGCGGAGGGTCGCACGACTGGGTATGGCAAACACCCCGAGGCTTCAAAGTACAATGTTTCGATTTAGCATTTTTATATTACTTCTAATCCATGCAGAGGGTCGCACGACTAGGTACGGCAAACACCTTGAGGCTTTGAAGCACAATCAATTCATTTTGCAAATTAAAAGCATAAGAATGAGCATGCCATTCCGGCAAAAGGAACAAATGTTCCCACAATGTTCCATCATGAGCTAAGCATTTGCAAAGCCACATTTCGCAAACACAAGGTGCCAAAGCCAAGATATTCTCTAGACTAGCCTCAACACAAGTCTTGACAGGGATAAAAGAAATTATACATATGGTGAGCAAGTCTAAGCAAGATTAGTTCATAAGGTTCACAAGAAGCTAAGTTTACCTTTAAGACTAGCAAGTTGCTCAAAAGAGTCTATAACAAGCCATCTAGAAAATCTAAGCATGAGAGATTACAATCACATGCACACAACTTAGCTCAAGCTCAATCATAGCAAAGAGAAATGTAAGAAAGCATAAGAATCAAAGCTCATCTACCAATGCATATATTACAGATGAGATGCAATGCGAAAAGATAAGATACATATATAAAAGAGAACACCAACTCCCCCTCAAATGATGCCATAAGGATGGCATACACCAAGCTCCCCCCCCCCCCCCCCCCCCGAAGAAAAGCAAATCTCAAAGCATCTAGGGGCTTGGTAAGGATATCAGCCAAGTGGTTTTTAGTGTCAATGTATTTGAGCTCAACATCTTCCTTCTCAACATTGTCTCTCAAGAAGTGGAATCTCACATTTATGTGTTTGACTTTATCATGTAGGATTGGGTTCTTGGCTAAGCATATGACACTAGAGTTATCACACTTGAGTGGAACACCCTTAAAGGTTAACCCATAGTCTCTCATGGTGGATACTATCCATAGAATTTGTGAGCAGCAGCTAGCAGCAACAACATACTCAGCCTCTGTGGTGGATTGGGCTACACTTGACTGCTTACGAGAAGACCAACAGATCAAAGAAGTACCCAAGAAATGACAAGTACCAGAAGTGCTCTTCCTATCAATTCTACACCCCGCAAAGTCTGCATCCGAATACCCAACGAGATCAAGAGATAAAGAAGCAGAGTACCAAAGACCGAACTCAAGGGTGTATTTGAGATACCTGAAGATGCGCTTGACAGCATTGGGATGAGTCACCCTTGGGGAAGCCTGAAAGCGAGCACAAAGACACACTGCAATGTGTATGTCGGGTCTTGTCGCCATCAGATACTAGAGGGAGCCAATCATACTCCTGTACTCCCTTTGATCCACCACTTCACAGTCTTCGTCAGGGTCAAGTGCCGTTGTTGTGGACATTGGTGTTGCTAATGGCTTCACATTGACCATGTTGAACTTCTTCAGGAGATCCTTTGTGTACTTGGCTTGATGTATGAAGGTGCCCTACTTGCACTGCTTGATTTAAAGTCCAAGAAAGAAGATGAGCTCGCCCATCATCGACATCTGAAATTCACTTTCCATAGCTTCCTGAAATCTGGACACATGAGAATGAGAGGAACCTCCAAAGATGATATCATCCACGTAAATCTAAACCATTAGAAAGTCATTGCCATGCTTTAGAGTGAACAAGGTTTTGTCAACACACCCCATGATATACCCGCGCTCTAGCAAGAAGGTCTTAAGCCTAGCATACCATGCCCTAGGTGCTTGCTTTAGCCCGTACAAAGCCTTTTGAAGCTTGTACACATGGTTTGGGTATTTGTGGTGCTCAAAGCCAGGTGGTTATCTCACATAAACCTCTTCCTCTATGAAACCATTTAGGAAAGCACTCTTGACATCCATTTGGTAGAGTCTAATGCCCTTAGAGGCAGCAAATGCAAGCAAGATCCTAATGGCTTCTATGCGTGCAACAGGAGCAAAGGTTTCCCCATAGTCTAAGCCCTCCGCTTGACTAAAACCCTGGGCAACAAGCCTAGCCTTGTTTCTAACAACCTCACCATCTTTCCCATGCTTGTTTTTGAAAACCCACTTGGTTCCTATGACATTGACACCAACAGGAGGCTGTACTAGGGTCCACACTTTATTTCTCTTAAAGTTTTCCAGCTCCTCATGCATGGCATTAACCCGATGTTCATCAGATAGTGCGTGTCCAACATCCTGAGGTTCAAAGGTGGCAACAAAGAGAGAATTAGTAAAGCAGGTGAGATGTGCATACCTTGACCTTGTTGTCCTCTCATAGAAATTACCGATCATGTGTTGAGGTGGATGTTGACGTTGAATGTGGTGGGGAACCTCTCTCTCAGAGCGTACCTCTCCCTCAACCATAGCTGGAGCTGGCTCAATAGCTGCTGAGGTCTATGTAGAAGCTTGTGGACCCTCTGCTGGAGTGGTGGAAGCAGTAGGAACAAGCTCATATGTAGGATGGAATGACTCATCATCGTCATCATCCAAGCCCTGTAGGTCCTCTTCTATAAAGATACTCTCCTCCATCTCCCTATTACCTGTAGTCTCAACCACATTGCTTGCACAAGAGTTTGATTCATCAAAGTTTACATCACAGGACTCTACGATGGTGTTAGTTTTCAAATTCAAAACTCTATAAGAATGGCCATGAATGGTGTAGCCAAGAAAGATGCCATCGGAAGATCTCGACTCAAACTTATCAAGATTGCCACGCTTGAGAATGAAGCACTTGCAACCAAAAGCGCGCAAATGAGAAACATATGGCTTCATCCCAAAGCGTAGCTCATAGGAAGTCACATTAATAATTGAGCACAAGAAAACCCGATTGGAAACATAGCAAGCAGTGCTAATGGCCTCAGCCCAGAATCGCTTCAGAGTCCTATGCTCATCGAGCATCCTCCGGGCCATTTCCACCAAGGTTATGTTCTTTCTTTTGACCGCACCATTCTGCTGAGGGACACGAGGTGTTGAAAACTGATGCTCAATACCATGCTCAAGGTAGAAAGCATTAAAGGAGGAGTTCTTGAACTCGGTGCCATTATCACTGTGAATTGCTCATAATGCATCAGGAAGTCCCCTGAACAACCTGAAAGCTAAACTCCGAAAGTGATGAAACACTTCATCCTTGCTCTCAAGAAAGTAAACCCAAGAGTAGCAAGAAAAGTCGTCAACAATCACAAGAACATACCGCTTCCCACCCGCCAAACGAACCCGAGAAGGACCAACAGTGTCCATGTGAAGCAACTCTCCAGGACGTTCATTCATCACTAAATTTATTGGTGGATGAGAAGCGACAATCATTTTCCTATGACAACAAGGAGCACAAACCAAATCCTTATCAAACTTGAGCTTAGGCAATCCTCGGATCAAACCTAGGCCACTCAAGCGACAAAGCAAGTCAAAGCTCATGTGACCTAGTCTCCTATGACATTTCCAGAGCTCGGAAGAAGTTTGAGCAAACAAGCACTTGTGAGAACCAGGAGAGACAGCAAAATCAGCCTGAAAAACTTTCCCAATGCTAGAAATCCTAGAAACCGAAGAGCCATTCGAATCAAGAACACAAGAAGCATTTTTCTTAAAGCACACTTCCAAACCAACATCAAGCAACTGAGAGACAGAGAGGAGATTGTAATTGAGATGCTCAACCAAACCAACATCCGTGAGAGTGAATTTTTGATTTACCTTTACCGCGTCTCTTGCCTTCACTCTCTCTCTCTCTCTCTCTCTCTCTCTCTCTCTCTCTCTCTCTCTTGTCATCTCCAAAGGTCACATACTCCTGGCGCTTCAAGGGAGTGAGGCTGGAGAACCACTTCGCATCTCTGGTCATGTGGCGCGAACACCCGGAGTCCATTAGTCATTTGTTCTCCATGCCTCCACATGCTGCCTACAAAGAACGAGAAGGAAAGATCAATGACTCAGTGCTGGGGTTAGAAAGAAAACTCTTAGGAAGCCAGCACTGAATCACACAACCTGCAGGGGTTATCACAGTTCTTTGCACATTACCAGTCGAACGCGTGGGACGAGAACCACGATGGGGGAAAGCGTGGCCTGTCAAAGCGTCTCGACTCAAACCTATGGTTGTGAGGATCAAAATTATCTGTGTGAAAACCAAATCCACGCGAGCGACGCTCACCATGATGGGGAAAACATGGGGCGCCAAAGCGCTGCTGCGCAAAGCCTATGTTTTGTGAATCAAAGCCATATGAGGAATGACCCTGTCCATGATAGGCACGAGAAAAAGAGTGAGGCTGAAAACCAACAAAATCATCATGATGCACATTCCTAGTTAACTCAACTTGCATCCTCTCAATCTTCTTACGCCTATAACAGTACTCATCCAAGTGACCCTTACAACCACAGAACATGCAAATGTAGACACTCTCATGTTTAGGCTTAGCTTGCACAGTGGGTTTAGGTTTTGGCTTCTCGGCTTGCTTTGGGTTAAAGGAAGGATTGGGATTAGGTGGATAGTATGTGTCAGTGGATTTGATGGATTGTTCCTCATCCTTGTAGCTAGAGCTAGGCACAAACTTACCCACATTCTCACTCTCCTTGTCACACGTCTCAAATCCCAAGCCCAAGTTGTAGGTTGACCTACTGGCACTTTCTTTGACTCTTGCCAAGTCACTCTCAATCCTCTCCTCACTCACTAGGGTTCTTTGGAGACGAGAGATGAGATAGTCATTTTCTTGGGTTAGGATTTTGTTTTCCTCTCTAGTGATTGCAAGCTTATCCTTAAGAGAGCCACACACTATACATGGTGGTGGGAGAACTTTCGAGCGAGTCTCATCTAGTAGCTTGGACTCGAGCTCTTTGACTTTGAGGGTTTGAGCTTCCAACTCATTAGTGAGCTTGGGGCACTTCTGACATGCACCCAAAAGAGTTGGTCTAGCTTTGAATTCATCAAGCTTTTTAAGGGCACTCTCAAGCTGACTGGCAACTTGAGCATGCACACTTTTCCTTTGACTGAGATCATTCATCACAACTTGACAAGACCCACACTCAACATTAGCATTTTTAGCAAGCTTAGACCTAAGCGAAGTGATCTCATACTCAGCACTCTCCAACTTAGACTTAAACTCTCTATTCTCACAAACAGCGCTGTGAAGCTTATCATCTTGCATGAGTAGAACATCACGCAAATGATCAAGTTCAGAAGAAAGCTCATCAAGAGTGGGAGGTACCTCGCTTGTGTCGGAGTCGGAGTCAGAGTCGGTGTCATGGTCGTTCTTTGCCATGAAGCAAAGCCCGGTGAAGTCATCCTTCCTCTTAACTCGTGTCTTCTCAACCTCCTCCTCAGAGCTTGTAAGGCCTTCGCTTGATGTGAGGTCGACGTCGCTCAAGGCGACAACGCAGGCACGTGCAATAACCTTGGCGAACTTCTTGGAGTTCTTGCCTTTCTTGTAGAAGTGGTTCTTCTTTTGCTTGAAATCTTCAGTGTTGTTGTCGTGGTACCCGACCTTCTTCTTCTTCTTGGGACAATCAGCAATGAAGTGTCCCGGGTCACCACATTCGAAGCAGGTTCTTGAACCACCTCCTCTTCTCTCCTTGCGGTTGTTGTAGAACTTCCTGAACTTTCTTGTGAGCAAGGACAGCTCCTCGTCAGGAATGTACTCCATCTGTTCATCGAAAGCTGCAACAAGAGAAGAAAGAGCAAACTCCAAAGAAGACTTGTCAAATAAGGGGTTAGTTCCATAAGAAGCACCACTGTGACTACCCTTTTGAGAGCTAGAAAGCAAAGCCATGCTAGAAGCAGGATTACAAAGATTAGGACGAGACTTCCTAGATAGTTCATGAGATTTTAGCTTGCTATACAACTGCTCACAGTCCAGGGTATTGAAATCAGCAGCTTTTTCTAGTGCTGCAATCTTAACCCCCCAAGCATTTTCATCAAGCGAATACAACAATTGCTTAGCTCTATCATTATCACTGTACACAAGGTTGCCTCAAGCCCGTAAATTGCACATAATGGCATCAAACCTATGAAAAGTGTCATCTAGTGACTCGCCAGGTTTTTGTGCAAAGGTTTGGTACTGTCTATTGTAAAAATCCTTATGCATAGACTTGACTTGACTGGTACCCTCATGGTACATGCAAAGCTTTGCCCAAATGGCATGTGCAGTATCAAGATGAGCAACACGGTCATGTTCATTCCTACCTAGAGAAGAAATCAGAATATTGACAGCTTTGGAGTTATTTTCATACCTGATTAACCCACCTGCATATGCAGTGTTGAAGTCTCCTGGTATAGCATAATCCTGCTCAACAATCTCCCAAATTGCACGTCCTTGGCTTAAGAGATAAGCTTTGGTCCGTGACTTCCAGTAGGGAAAGTCCTCACCATCAAACATCCAGAGCTTGACTGCACGCTTCTCCATGTCACCTTCGGATTACAAAGTCGGTGAAGGTTAACTAGTGATCAAACCGGATCTGATAACAATTGAAGGACCGAGAAGGCAACCAGAGGCGGGGGGGGGGGGGGGGGGTTGAATAAGAGCCAATTAAAATTCTTTACAAGAACTTGGCCTATATCCTAATTACAACCCAAGCCAACCTCTAAACCAATCACCAAGGCCACACACATCAACTTGTAATGTGCCAACCCTATGAGTGATCAACAACAGTAGTGGAACACAGCGGAAACAAAGGAGAGCAGCAAAGACTTGACACGGTCAAAGAACAAACTCAAAACAAGTTACTGGACGATCATCGGCAGTGCCAATCATATCCTTCGGCAGTGCCAATGCGGGGTTCCGACCCAAGCCACCGGCAGAGCTGGTCGTGGAATCGCTAGTGCCGATCCAGGTTCTGACCCACCGGCAGTGCCGGTCCAGGGGATCAGCAGTGCCGATCAACCCCCAACAGAACAGAAAACTGTCGTAATTTTCCCCCAAATCTCTCCAAAACTCAATCAAATGATCTCCAAAATGTGCGATTTTTAGACCAGCCGATCCTCAACACATCATGACCCTAATCCTAGAAGATCCACTCAATTGGCTCAAGGATTCATCACGAATTTCGGATCTTGTGCCAAGAATACCAAAAAGGGAAAACATGAGAAATCCTTCAATTCGAAGGTGCTAGAGCTCTTGATTCGGTAAAGGACCCATGAAGGATGGTTCTAGCTCATCATAGCACTAAGATACCCTAAGAAATCCACCCCAAACCTTGCCCAAAAGTAAGATAAAAAGTTCCCACAAAAATTGCTCCGAAAATAGAGAAAAAGAGAAATTCAGGATTTTGGGAGAGAGGAAGATCTTGAGCACGAAAATAATTCTCGTATCATAGAAACATGCTAGGAAGCCACCCTCTTCCTCTCACTATTTGGAAGAGAAAGAGATGTCTCTCACACACCCTCTCCTCTTCTCTATTACATGAAGACCTCTCCTAGCATTTTGAATGAAGTGCTAACAAGGATAATGGGAAGAGGCACCTCTCCCACCAACCACACCTCTCCTTATATAGGCCTAGGGTCCAAGACAACTCTATCCTTGACCTATAACTCATTGCCACATACCACCAGGGCAAAAACTGTCCAACTCTTTTTCCTTTGCCTGAACGCCATCGAGCCCTTCACAACTTTGCTTCGGCTCGACGCAAGCTCCGCAATAGTGCCACGTGCACCACCAACCATCGCCACCGGTTTGGACACCGGTTTTGAGGTCCAAACCAGGAAACCGCCTTGAACGCTTCTCAAAGCGTGACTTCATGCTCATTTCCACCGAAGCAAGACTTCACGATCTTGACGCATGTCACCTCGTCCCGTGATCCTCCTTGACGGCAAGTCTCTCCTGCCTCCGGTCTATTGGAAGCCTCTACTTGTACCGACACCCGATCAGCTTTGACTTGGTCAACCCCGCTGTCTTGATCACCACCCACGGTTTTGAGGCTCAACCGCGAAACCATTCGTGCTTCTTGCCTCTCCACGTGTACGGTGTGAATCACCCTTGAATTCACCCGGCCTCCTAATCGTCTGGCCCCAAGTCTCCTACTTGTGCCCGATCCTCTTGTTGTTGACCGCCAAGTTGACTCTAGTGACCTACACATCATGAGACAAGCAAACATATTTCCCATCTCCTGCAAACTCTCCAACATCCTCACCAACTCGGTTAGTCAAAACCATGATATGCACAAACTCATGCAATCCTCGGATTCCCGCATTTCAACTCAAACACCAAACTCAACTAATGTCAATTACTCATCACATATTGCAAACCATGACACATATCCACATGGTTTCTCACAAATGTTCAAAAAATAACAAAATTGTATATATTTATCAAAACAAGTTTCTCGCACTTAGTATGCCATAACATTTAACTAGAGGTAGAGTATGTGATTTTCAGAGCATTTGAGAATAAACCCATAGTGGTGTCTACACATGTGTGCATGTTAGTCCAGTTAGTGTAAAGCCAACAAATAATTCTATTGATCTAACACATCAACCTTGACTTAATCATTTTTTTGTGAACCAATGAAAGCCAAAAATTGATTGGTAGGATAGTGGGGTCTGAGTGAATCCCAAATCATGTTTCTTTCTCTACCTAATGAAATATGATTCATACTCTAATCTTAGACCTTAATGTTCTTCCTCTCTCATATGTCGTCTATGTGTCGACATCCTTTCATAATAGGAAGGAGTCTCGATATTGCCTACCCTAATCATAACAACCACTGTGTGCATGATACATTAGGGTGTGTTTGGTTTGACTTCCAACCAAAGGACATAGTTGTGGGCAAGAGCTCGGACAAAAAGCTGCTTTCTCCTAGTGTAAATCTCACAACCACCCTTCCATTTCTTTCACCGATTGTGAAGGAATCGATTTTCCTCAAAATAACTCGCCCACCAGTGTTATGCATACCAGATTGTTCTACTCTCTCTCTCTCTCTCTCTCTCTCTCACACACACACACACATCGATTTTCCTCAAAATAACTCACCCACCACTGTTATGCGTATGAGATTGTTCTACTCTCTCTCTCTCTCACACACACACACACATTACGTGTAGACTCCACCACACCATTTGCTCGGTGGCGCATCCCTTCCTCACCGGCGGTAGGCTCCCCTTCCTCCCCCACGTGGACCTACTCCCTCCTCTCCAAGCTGATTCATCACTCACATATCCCATTCAAGGCGCCCCCAGAACGATACGTTGTAGGTTGCGTAACGCCCCTACAGGCTAATTAAAGGCATGCCCCATAGTCACGGGGCAAAATTCAAAGAAAAAATATGGAGCTTCAACTGGGTCTGTAGAAGATATGCATGGATCTTATCATCAACGGGGAGGTGCGGAAGTAGGTGCTCATCATAGATCAGAGGAAAAGCTCACTGGCGTCACGAGAAGCTGCTAAAACAGAAGCGAAATAAGTTTGTTGTTGGTTGATTTTAATGGATTCTCGATTCTTTTGCCCTAATTTGAAGTATTTGGGACAGAAGAAAAGATCCATAAACCTCATTGTAGCGGTGGCTTCTTATCGTTCCTCCTTCCCAACTTTGACAGATTTGGCACTAGATCTTGCTACCTCTCTCGTTTCTCAATCCATTTTTGCTATTCCCTAGAGCCTACTTCTACTTTCAAGGATGGTGGAAGCGAGAGCTTCAATGAGCAGCAATGGCGTTTTTTGTTTTTTTTTTGTTTTCTCTCTGCGTGAATGATCGAATAGAGTTTTGGCTTTTGCAAAAAGGCCCTACTAGAAACTTGTAATTAATCACATTATTTTTATGTATTGACATTTAAAAAACACTAGAGCTTAAGATAATTTCAACTTCTAATAATTTATAGCTCACATCAACTTTTTCAACCAAACGGCTGTTGGCTTTCCCACGGCTAATATCCCACAATAGTTTTTCCATGGCTCACGGCTCACAACAATTTTATCCACAACCCAACCTAACACACCGACCCTCAGTTTTATGAAAGTACCCATCATGAATACTACCCTCATGAAATCAAGGTTCAAGTCTTATTAAAGTTGGAGAATGATACTTTATTTCAGATTTGGTTGCGGATTGATTGAAGAAACACTAGGGTATGGACATGGTTCACAAAACCTACGAAAACCGATCGGTTTTGTGGTTTTTGACCAATCTAGTAATATAAGCAGATGACCGTTTTTTTTACCGAACCTAGGTATTATAGCAAAAATGGTTTTCCGTTTGGTTTTTGGCGAAAATGAAAACCCCTAAAACACTTCACTAAATTACAACTAGTTTTACCTTTTTCTTTTGGTTTGATTTTATCTAACTTTTAAAAGTTAGTGATGTGTGTTGAGTTGATCTTAGATAATGTCATAAATATTATTTATTTTTCTTTTTATAAAGTGGAGAACATTTATGGTCATCTATCCAATGACTGTGTGTGTGTGTGTGTCAGATCGATCCATTTGAGATTAGAGCTATAGTCAACACATCGTGTGAGCGGGTTAAGCCAGTTTGCACCAAGGAATATTACATCACGACATCTCTCTTTTTAAGGAAGAAGCGTACATTTGACTCTAGTCCCTAATAATCTAAATTCAGTTGAACTTGTTGTACAAGATGTGTCTAGAACAATGTGATTTCCTTGTTGACTTTGATACATGTTAGGACTAGAATGGATTAGAGACTTTGAATGATTAGTGTAGGAGCTTAAAAGCAATTTGATGTGAAAATTATATTACAATTCAATTGGTGATTTTTTTATATTTACTTGGAGTAGGAACTATAATAAAAATTGTTTGACGTCGTGCTGTTATTCACTAGAGACTTTGTTTGGAGGAAAAAAATTAAACATCGATAAGAAAAGATGCAACGTTTTCATACAAATGTACACATGAGTTTTGTGTATGACATGTGATGTTAATTTTGGAAAATCAGTATAAAGGCAGCTGTGCCTCTGCTGGGTGCTAGTACATCTCGAGAAGGCACCAAACGGAGCCGTCGTGTCATGCCCTCCATCGCTACAAGCGTCGAGCAGCCATTGGAGGCCGGAGCAAGAGCGCCAGGTCAGAGAAAGAAAGGATCCCGCGCGCGAGAAAACCCGTGCACAAACCGCATGGGAGTATGGGACCAGCCAACTGCGGGGCCCACCGCGACCGACCAGCCCCACCGGCCCCAGATGACGCGTGCGCTGCCGCTGTTGAATGGCCATCGCATCGTGGTACTGGTCAGCTACTCGAGTGCACGGACAATCATCAGCTGCAGCAGCATCGCTTCTTCCGTCGCTTTATTTGAATTCGATTTGATATTTTAATTAGTTTAGTTTCCACGGAATATTTGGGGAATGATGCGGATAAATCAACACGACCCAGAACAAAACAAGCCAAAACGAAGCAGACAGATGGGCATGCCGATGCGTGGATTTTACTCAAACTCGAGTCATTTAATCAGCTCAACCACCTGTTGGCTGTTCCATATGCAGTCTCTTTTGTATGAATGTGATTTGTTTACAGGCTCTAAAAACCTTTAGCACTAAATTTTAGTATTTTGATAGCTAAAGTTTAGGGTTAAAGGTCTTTAGATGCCTCAAATCTTCTAATGTTTTTTACTTTTCTCTAAAAAATGAGTTTTAATACTAAATCGGAGAATGCAAATATTTTATCTAAGAAATAAATCTCTACCTTCATCTTTTAAAAAAAAAGTAATTTTGTATGCATGTGCTACTTTTTATAATGGTGAAAACGAACACCTCCACTAAATTTTAGTGTGTTAAACTTTTAAGTGACCTTAAAATTTTGACACTAAATTTTTGTCACTCTAATACCAAACGAACGGATCCTAAGTTGTGTGTGTCGTGTGTCAACTGATTTAACAATATAGAAGTAAATGGTTCTCTCTCACAAAGTTTTAAGCCAGAAAGGAGGCTACGATCATCCCATATTTATTCTTGATATATGTGCAGAAGGATTTTCAGTTTTGCTAAATAAAGCAGGAAAGATAAACTAATTGTCGGGCTTAAAAGCTACCCATCTGCTCCTAGTGTTTCTCACATGTTGTTTGCGGATAACTCTCTTATTTTGATTGGTGCAACAAGAGAGGATGCTATGAAATTACAAGAAATACTAGATTTGTATGAGGTTTAGGACAAATGATCAATAGAGCAAAGTCAGATGTGCTATATAGAAGAAATACATCACGAAATCAGAAAGATGAAGTGAAAGGGGTACATGGGATTGAGAAGGATACATGAATGAAAAGTACTAGGTCGGGCGGCACGCCCCGCTGCGCCTGTGATAAATTGAAAGTTGATAAAATGATCTTTTTCAAGTTTAGAATTTTGTTGTTAACTTCAAAAGAAGTGTATAAATTTGCTTGAACTATTAAAGTTTTATGTTAACATAAGAAACACAGAGGATCTTTTTGTAAATACGTAGTTGGATTGGTATGGAATGGTACATAACCACTATGAAATTATGAACAAATAGAAGGGTTTTATTGAAAAATTATGGTAACCTACGTGGGTGCTCCTCTTCCACATCCACATCAATTTGTAAAGCCTCGCTTCATCTTCTATGCAAGAAACGTCTCTCTCTCTCTCTCCCTCCCTCCCTCTCTCTCTCTCCTCTTCACTGCCCCATGGAAGTGAAGCCAATGACACTGCCGTGCAGTTGTTGACCCTAGTAGTGTGCCATTTTATACATCAAAACTGCCTTGTTTATAGCATAAATATCATCATTATAGGTCATTAACCTCAGAAAATGGTAGAATATTTGTACAATTATTGTTCTAGAGATTTAATATAGAAACATGTGAAAAGATGATATTTTGGGACGTTTCCAGTGGACGTGGACCTGGAAGAGGTGAACTGTAGCAGAGAAGACCCAGGTGCCGACCGGCACGTGTCCGTGCCGATCGACACATGGGTGATCCGGGCTAATCAAGACTGACCCACTCCTCAGGACCTTCTAGAAGGAAGATATTCGCATAAATCTTAGAGATATGCTTTGTGAAGAGATAAAAGAAAACTTCAAGATCTCAAACATGCAATACAAGACTTTACTTGAAAGAACCTGATGAGAGGACCCACATAGAAGTTACAGAAGGCTTGGAAACCGACTTAGAAGAGAAATCGAACTAAACACGGAGTGTGCCAATCGGCACATCCATCATGCCAATCGGCACGTGGCCCTTTTCCCAAGGAATCGAATCTATCTCGAGTTGTATCTATATAAACACTTGTAAACCCTAAGGTCAGGCGGGACGCCGCCGAGGGACAACAGTTCTCATGAGTATAGAGCCACCGAGGCTTTGCCTCGTTCTTCACATCTCTGGTTGCTAGGATTAGCTTGGCTAACCTAGCCAAGTCGATGATCGCAAGGTCGTAGGCTTGAAGTTTCAAGAACCACTGGTGTTTGAGGTGATCCATCAAGGTAGGCCTACTAGATAGTGATGAATCTTACACTATGTATCATATTAAAGTATTGTTAACTATGTTGATAAATGGTTTTGGTTACTTGACCATCTGGATTTGATGGTCTTATATGTGCTTATTCCATACTTAGTATATAGGCTAAGTATTGAGATGCTATCTTAATTATGGTGATTAGGGTAGTATTCTAGATCTTGTATGAACCAGATTTGCATGTATCTCTGCTTATGCATGGTAGTAGATATGTGTAGAGTAGAGGGTGGTAGACCGATTAAGGTGATTGGTCGTGACAGGGCTGATCGAAAAGCATCACAATCTACCTATCTACGGCTTCTTGTACTAAGTAATTCCATTTATGAAACTATTTGATTGCACTTCATGGCTATGATCTCAGCTAGTAGACATCTGATTAAACTCACTAAATAGTTTTCTTTAAGCCACTCTATGAATTAAAATAACCTTCACAAAAAAAGCCTTCATGCCGATCGACATAGTGATGCACCGATCGACATATCCTCAGCCTACCGACAAAACAGCCTCATCTTCATAAGCTTATTTAGATCTTTTATTAATGACTTTGCTTGATTTCCATTGGTCTCTATGGATTCGATTAAACCTTGGAATACTCTAAGGAAAAATATGCTATAATTGTATACGGTCCTCTTACGGTATATAAGTGGGTGCGTAACTACGACCAACAGTAGTCGTTGCCCTCCACCTCTGAGCAAATGACTAAATTAAAATAAATACTTGACAAGATATAAAAGGAAAGATATTTTATATTGATATGGGATAAATCTTACATAACGAGAAAATATACAAGAGATCTCATACCAAGACTCTGAGACAATTTCGGAATCTCGAGCAATGCTCTCGACTAGACTCTAACTCCCGTCTAACTAACCTATTCTACATTATGCCACAAGTAGTGAGAAATGGACTCCTTGATTTGTTGCTTGTTGATCTCCTCCCGAATTCTCCACTATTTATAGGTGGCAATGGGCAGGGAGGTATTTGTAGGTCAAGTGGAGTCGGTGGGCCAAAGTCAGTCCGTGAGGCGGTGGGACCCGCCAGGCGGCATAGCCCGTCGGGCGGCCACTTGATTTTGTCGGTTCGGCACCGACTTCTCTTGGACGCTTCAGATGATCTTGTGGAGTCGGTGCCTTGGTCGGTTTGTGCTGTTTCCGCGGATTTGGGCCGGTAGGCCTAGTGCACCAGGCGGCCTTGGGTTAAGTCCGTTTCCAACCGACCTTGCATTGGACCTCTTGGATTGCCCCGTGGAGTCGGTTGGTGGGTTGGTTGCAACCGACTCTTCATTTTGGGGTTAGGAGGCCTCATGGTCCTCTTGGGCTGGCAACCCCGGGTGGCCAATCCAGGCTAAGCGGCAGCCCAGGCCGGCCGGCAAGCCAGGCCAGGCGACATGCTAGGCCGAGCGGCGGCCTTGGTCGGGTGCCGACCCCCTTCGGGTCACCCCTTGACTTCTCCCGATTAGGCCACTTGTTGGCCTTCTTTCCTTAGCCATATTTCATCACTTTTGGTCCGGGAGGAGAAAACGGCATCACGGTGAAGTGTTTTGCAAAATCGGCCGGGTCGGATTATCAGCCTGATAATGATTCCGGTCGATCAGCCGTGTGGCTGATTTCAGCCTTAAACGACCCTGTCGGCCGGATCCTGATTTCAGCCTGAAAATGACCCTGTCGGCTAGTGAAAACGGCTGTTTCATAGTCATCATTGGCCGACGGGGTGTTTCTTCATGTTCTTGCATATTTTGGCTCTTTTATACCTGCAAACACATATCTCAACCAAACTCGTGGAACTTTATTAGTTTAAGCAAATATTTATTAAACTTTGGTCTTTACCTTGCATTTCCTGACCGGTTGGTGGCCGATATTGGGTTTTATGGGCCACCAACACCTCCCCAAGCTTAAACCTTTGCTCGTCCCGAGCGAATTAAACTTAGAAGTGATGGATCAGGAGTTGCTTCAATATTAGCGCCCTGCAAGTATCAAGTGCACAAGCACATATTGCAACACAACATGGGTAAGTATAAACCAGCACAACTGTGTCACTAAGTCATTCTTATTGTACAACGAGGCTTATTGGCATTTTATAACCTTGTCATAAGCGGTTGAAGTCTAGAACAGCTAGTTTAGACTTTGTCATGCAATCTCCTACTTGATCATGAGTCCAAAGTTTTTGTAATGCTACATAAGATTGAAAATCTTCCCTCTTGGTGCAATGTTCCACTATGACTCTCATCTCTCAAAAAGTGTATTTCCGTACCAAATGCTCATCCTACTTTCTAAAAGTTTGGCTTAAATATGCGGAGCTTGCTAGGATGTCGCATTTAGCATGCATGTATTGTTAAGCTAAGAGATTGTCCTAGCGAAAAGACATTGCACTTCCTCATTCCAATCATTTAGAAATGATGTCCAGGGGAGAGGGAGAGAATGGACTCACGCAAAGGAATGTGCTAGCACAATTGCAAAGGTCTTGGGTGTAGATTTATCCTAAAGACTGGATTTTTGTGCTAGAGCGAAAAGATGGTCCTTTATTTTTTCTCAAAGATATATTTATTTTATTTTTGAATGAACCTTGAAACTTTTTGGTAAAACACATCCATGAGAGCTGATAAACTTTTTCTTTCTTTCTTTCTTTGGTTCTTTCTTTCAGCTCTCATGGTGTAAAGAAGCTAATTCAGTGGTTCAAATATATTTTTTTTGCAATCTTTTCCTGAGCAATTGTCTAGGAGGACCATAATCTTGTAATGGGATCAAAGAATCGTAAAAATAAAGATTTTGGTTAACATGCTTGGTGGAATAGATGCATGATTCCGATATGGAAACCGCATAACCAAGCATGATTAATTTGAGAGCTCAAAGATAACACGAAGGAAAATGATTGGCTTTGAAAGTGCAAGTCCCTCATAAGGATCAAATCCTAACTAAACTCAATGCATGCATAGATGGCATAGACATGGTTTTGCTAATCAATATTTGGCCATGGTAGGAAATTGTCTATCATAGGGAAGATGTGCACCAAGTAGGGGGGTTTTGTTGCAACATGGTTTTATAAGAAATCATTGGACTCGGAAATCACAGATTCATCCAAAACATGCCATATCATAAACTCCAACAACTAGACTTGGTGTTTATTAGCCATTTTGCACCCACTAAAACATAGAGGGACTAGTGTTATCATCATGCCGGTCTATCAATACCCACAAAAATGAGGAATAGAGGTTGTATACTTGAGACTAAAAGCGAGCTAATAGAGCAACTATTCATCATTTCCATAGGCAAGGTAGAGACCAAGTTCTCAAATATTATTTGTAAAGGGAAATCTTTTTGTTCTTTCTGGTCTTGCAAATTTTTATGGTTTTCCTTGAAAGCTAAAAATCTTTTTTGGTTTTCTTAATTAGCTCAAAATAAAATGACTCAATTAGAGAAAGAGAGAGGATAGAACAAATGGCGTACCTTGGTTTGGGGACCTCCCTAAACTTAGGTCTTTGCAAGACTTAAGCTTAGATGGTGTTCACTGCGGCGGTTGATACTCGATGTTGAAATGGCCAAACAGTTGATCCATCATGGAGATGTTTGTCTGAAGTTTTACGTTGTTTGTTGTCGCCATTCTTGTTCTTCCCTTATGGCTTCCTGTATTTCTTTTGTTCGAATGTTGGTCTCATAGGCATTGGCAGCAAAGTATTGCATATCTTCTTGCAGCTCCGAAAAATTGCATGATGTGAATCAGGCGGAGCGAGAAGTGCCACCCCGCCATGAGGTTGGAGGTAACTCCCCATCCCGTAGGGCTCATAGTTGTCATAGGAGGAGGTAGTGTAGTTGGTCAATGAACTCGCAAAACCGGGGAATTGTGGCTGCTCCCAATTATATTGGGAACCTCCCGATTCACCCGTCTGAGGCGTGTTCATTACAGTTCCGTGCTGCTACTGAACTTGGTGTAGAGGCCCCTCCAAATGTTTGCCATTCCTGCAAAAGGGTTACTTGGACACAATACCCAAAGGACAATATGATAATAAAGGTTAGCAATTAGTCGTTCGGTTAGTAGTCGAAGTGTTAGTCGTTCAAACGTGCAAGGGAGGCAGCAAACTTGCTATAATTGGTTTTATTGCGACACACTTTTATTCCTATGTTCAAAGCGCACTTACTCGGGGGGGCTAGTTAAAAAAAGAAAGGGAGAAGAGTGTTTTCAACTGAAGATTGAGGGGTAAACAATTTGAAGAGTGAACCCTGATATTTATAGGCTCGAGAGGAGGCATGGGGGGGGGGGGGCAACATTCCACGCCGGGCAGCGGGCTATGCCAGGCGGCAGGTCCTCATCCTCCTTTTGCTGCATTATTGTTTTGGTGGTGATGGGGGGGGGGGGGGGGGCTAGGTCCATGCGCCATGTGATCCACTTGCTTACTTTAGCCAGAACTTTGTTGGAAATGAAGGGAGCAAGAAGAGAGTGATGGGATGGCCAAAGTTGGATGTTTGCAATGAGTACCCTACTATTAATAAATCCTAGGGGAGTAGGATGGCAGGTGAGTGTGAGTGGTGAAAAGGTGATGTGACTTGTGTGGCTCTCCTTTATTTACTTTTACTCATGGTGGGGTCTTAGGTGAGCATTTTTCACAAAGGATGTGCTGGCCACACCTCTTCCGCTCATGGCCATTATTCCTACATCACAAGAGCATGGAATCCGAGAAAAAGTATGGCCGGGCGGCACAGAAATTACCCAGCCGGGTGGTCGTTTTTCACGAAAAATGACCTCCCGGGTGCTGAAATCTGACTGGGTTATTCTGGCCGGGCGGCACAGAAATTACCCAGCCGGGTGGTCGTTTCTCATAAAAAAATGACCTCCGGGGTGCTCAAATATGACTAGGTTATTCTGGCTGGGCGGCACCAAAAATTACCTAGCCGATTGGTCGTTTTTCGCGAAAATTGACCTCCCGGGTGCTGAAATTTGACTGGCCGGATTAGATTCCGGGATCATCACCCGGATAGTCATTTTTGACGAAAATTGACCTCCCGGCCAGGAAATTTGGCCGAGACATCACCCAATTATTTTTTTTTGCCTAATTGTATCGTTAAAGAAGGAAATAAAAGCAACCTATTTTAGTGGTATGTACAAGAGAGAAAAAAAGGGGGGGATAAATATCAGTTACCTTCCGACAAGGGTTCGGATTTTACGTCCTGAACGAGACGGGCTCCTTTTGCCATACCTGAATCTTGTTTTTGGGATCTATGATGGTGACCTTTTAGAGTTTCCTTTTTCATTCTCTTTTGGCATCACTTGGTCCATTGATTTCCTACAATTGTTAGTGCAAATCTATTTGTCTACAATAGGCATATCTCTATCAATTTCATCAATCAACCTAGATACCATGTCTAATTTGATCAATTGTGGGAGGAAAACACATGCATTTTCCTTATTTTACATCATAGCATGATAGAGATTACCACTTTTATATTCTAGATCATACACATACATAGGGCATGCAACCAAACAAGGAATGCATAACCCAATATAGAATAAGATAAGAGCATAACATTAGTTGGTGACGAATCAATTCCATCAATACCCAAACTGTCCAAATAGATGGTTAGGGGAAAGATTTTAGGGCTTACCTCCTTGAAAATTGAGCTATAGTGGTACATGAGGATTCGTTGAGAAGTATCGCAACACCATGGGCTCTTCTTCTGTGAAAACTTGCTCAGAGGTCAAGGGGGTTGTGTCCTGTTTGCTCCATACTCAAACAAAACAGGGGTGGTCCCGCTAAGGCTATCGGTGAATTAGCTCAGTAGACAGTCTATGTTAGTCTTGAAATCTTAGCCATGGCTTCCCCGGCAACGGCGCCAAAAATGCTTGTTGGCGTTTGCTATGCTCTAAAGATAAAATGAATTAATTCCTCAAGCGCACGGAACACCATTGTAGCATTTCACCCAGGAGTATTCCAAGGTATCATATTTATTTCCACAGGGAAGCTAGGTGTAAGATTATCTCGGCTTAACAAAGATATGACTAAAGAATAATTCCAACTATCCAAAGACGGGAGTAAGGATAATCAATGATAGAGTGGGGTAGTAACACAGGAGAAATCTACACTAAGATAAATAAAGAGGTCGGTTAAGCTAGCTGGGAGGACAATGAGTCTAAGTCTAAGATTCATAAAATATATCTTCCTAATATATCTAAGTCAAGTGTCAAATCCTAGTTACTCGGATTGAGCGCTTACACCAATTTCTTCATACAGCCTCGAGTCTTTTACCTGTTAGCTCACTTTGGGGCATGAAAACGATCCACTAATATGAGTTGGTAACTAACCTCTGTACTAGTGGGTACACTATCGCTAGACAACCCTGCTTGACACTTCCTGAACGTGGTGAGATTACTAGTGGGTACACTATCGCTAGACAATCCAGCTAGCATTAACTTAGGCATCGCGCCTACGCCCTCACTAGATATTCTTCCGTTGACCGAGCGAAAGAATAGTCGGGAAATAACCAAGTCTAAGTCCCAGAAAGAACTAAACTTACTTAAATCCTAGCCAGGAAACCCGTGAACTACGCAACAATGTTTCTTCCTGATAATTGTAACTTGAGCAAATGACTAGATTAAAATAAATACTTGACAAGATATAAAAGGAAAGATATTTTATATTGATATGGGATAAATCTTACATAAAGAGAAAAGATACAAGAGATCTCATACCAAGACTCCGAGACAATTCCAGAATCTCGAGCGATGCTCTCGACTAGACTCTAACTCCCGACTAACTAACCTATTCTACATTATGGCACAAGTAGTGGGAAATGGACTCCTTGATGTGTTGCTTGTTGATCTCCTCCCGAATTCTCCACTATTTATAGGTGGCAATGGGCAGGGAGGTATTTGTAGGTCAAGTGGAGTCGGTGGGCCAAAGTCGGTCCGCCGAGCGGCCACATGATTTTGTCGGTTCGGCACCGACTTGTCTTTGACGCTTCAAATGATCTTGTGGAGTCGGTGCCTTGGTCGATTTGTGTCGTTTTCCGTAGATTTAGGCCGGTAGGCCTAGTGCGTCGGGCGGCTTTGGGTTAAGTCCATTTCCAACCGACCTTGCATTGGATCTCTTGGATTGCCCCGTGGAGTCGGTTGGTGGGTTGGTTCTCACCGACTCTTCATTTTGGGGTCGGGAGGCCTCATGGGCCTCATGGACTGGCAACCCCGGGTGGCCAATCAAGGCCGGACGGCAGCCCAGGCTGGTCGGCGAGACAGGCCGGGCGGCATGCTAGGCCGGGCGGCGGCCTTGGTCGGGTGCCGACACCCTTCGGGTCGCCCCTTGACTTCTCCCAGTTAGGCCACTTGTTGCCCTTCTTTCCTTAGCCATATTTCATCACTTTTGGTCCAGGAGGAGAAAACGGCATCACGTTGAAGTGTTTTGCAAAATCGGTCGGGTTGGATTATTAGCCTGACAATGATTCCGGTCGATCAGCCGGGTGGCTGATTTCAGCCTTAAATGACCCTGTCGACCGGATCCTGATTTCAGCCTGAAAACGACCCTGTCGGCTAGTGAAAACGGCTGTTTTGCAGTCGTGGTCGGCTGACGGGGTGTTTCTTCATGTTTTTACATATTTTGGCTCTTTTATACCTGCAAACACATATCTCACCAAGACTCATGGAACTTTATTAGTTTAAGCAAATATTTATTAAACTTTGGTCTTTACCTTGCATTTCCTGACCGGTTGGTGGTCGATATTGGGTTTTATGGGCCACCAACAATGGGGAGTCAGCAAATTTTATCTGATTTTTTCTTCCTTTTTTATAACAAATTTTTGATCAGTTATTCATGTGTTTTACTCTGAATTTTTGATATATATCCACCTTTTTCTTTTTGGAAAATATCAAATCGATGGTCATTGACCAAACAACCTTTTTGTTGCTCTCTGGAGAACTCGTTATGTGATTTGTGGGATTTCTTTGTATCTGGTGTAACATGCTATTGTGTTGCTTTTGATTGGAAGTGTCCATTCCCGAGTCTATCAAATTGATCGCCGGTGACCAAACAGTCTTTCTCTCTTGTGCTGAGGCACTCGGCTGTGAAGGGGCAACATGACAACGTGATAACTTAGGATTGGTTGAGCGTGATGTGTTGGTGGGGGATTGGACGAGTAGGCATAGGAGTACTGTTGGGCAGTGACGGGCACACCCTACAATGATATAGATATTTGGGCTTACCACTGTTTGTAGAGCAAGCAAAGACCAAAGTGTTCGCGCATTTGAAAGATCAAATTTGGCAAATAATTCAAGGATGGAAGGAAAAGATCCTTTCATGGGCCAACAAGGAAATTCACATAACAGTGATGGCACAGAGTATCCCAACATTTGAGATGGGTTGTTCTGATCTCACAAAAACCATATGTGATCAAATCAGTACCATGATTTGCCTTTATTTGGAATTAGCAGGAGGGGAAGCATAAGATCCACTGGGTAAGTTGGGAGAAAATGATCATGCCAAAGAAACAAGGGTCTCAGGTTTCGTGACATATATGCCTTTAATTTAGCAATGTTATCGAAACAAGCATGGAGGCTTGTTCAAGATCTAGAATCTCTATGCTCACGTATTCTAAAGGCCAAATACTATCCTCAAGGCAATTGCCTAGATGCAGTCGTTCCACTAGGCTTATTGAACACTTGGTAGAGTATACTAAAAGAAATTGATGTGCTTAAAAAAGGCACTATATGGAGAGTAGGAGATGGTATTAATGAAAGGACCCTGATGTCGCCTAGGGGGAGGGGGATGAATAGATGAAACTTGAAATTTATAAAACTTTTCGCACAGATTAGTACTAAACCGGTCTAACTAGTGTGCTCTACCGGTCTGAACGGTATGCACTGACAGATATATACCAAACCCCGAATTTGAATACTAGTTCAGCCAAGACTTGGAGTAGTGTTCCAGAAGATTTTGTTTAGCACATGCACTCAGTACCTGCACACAACATAGCACTACCAAGTAGAGCGAAGCGGAAGCACAAATATGAACTAGAAAACAACTAAGAACGCAATCCGAAGTGGAGACATGATGATTTGTTTACCGAACTTCAGAACCACACCATCGTGATCCCTACGTCTCTATTGAGGAAGTTTGAGCTACTCACAAGGCCAACTCTAAGTCGGGTCTCTTTCAACCGCTTTCCCCGATTCACTAGTTTGATCTTTTTTCTTACGGAGGCAAGATCACAACCCTCACAAACTGTCTCAAGGCTCACCACAAGCTTGGGAGCTCTAGGGCGAGGCCTAGCCATCTAGGAGGCTTCACCTCCAAGAGTAACAAATGCTTCACGAGTTGCTTGACGACAACTCAAAGTGCTCAAGGCTTTGGATTTGCTCTCTTGTGCTCACACACTCAAATCTCTCAACCCAAGTCAAAGATATTGCTAGAATCAATCAAATCTCACAAAGAGAGGTTGAAGAGAGCTCAAATGGCCATTGGAATGGCTGTCAGTCAGGCACGAACCAACAACAATCGAAGGGTGAGGTGGAGGGTTATTTAAACATGATTCTAGATACTAGCCATTAGGGCTGTCAGACTCACACCGGTCTGACCGTATGACACACCAGTCTGACAGGTTGGAGAAAAGCCACCCAACCAGACTAGCTAAAAAGACTCCACAAGCTACCCAATAGGCTGCTAAACAACTCAAACTAATTACCCAACTAAATTTCTAGGCCAAACACTCATTAACCCAAAACTGGATCCAGAAACTCTACTCAAACCGGTCTGACCCATTAAAGCACTACAGCATACTCTGAGTTGGGTTTTAGGTCTCTCAAAAGGCTTCTCTCTAGATTTTGAGCACTTTTGGCATTGTCATTAACACATGTTGCATCCCTCTTGATAGAATGATAACCTATACTCAAGAAACAAATAAATAACACTAAAACCATTGCTTGAGCTTGAGATAATTCCATTTGCCAATATTCTTCATATTTCTCTTCATGAGGGCGATCAACATTTCCAGCACTTGAGCATATCTTCCTTGAGCTGATGACTATGAAGAATTACATTATATGGTCAAACTCCAATTTTCATCCATGTCACCTTTTCTTCTTGATTCATAACTAATTGACACTTAGTAACATGTGAGTCTTCATGTCTTCAATTATCCATCGGATTTAAGCATCCACTTTCACTTCTCCATCACAAAGGTCATCCGGTGCCTAAGCCTCATGCTTTCCCTCCTCCAATGTATAGTCTGTCGTAGCCAAGTACTTGCTAATCTTTCATCAACTTACCATCATGATTCACACATCTCCTTGTATCATCCATGAGCATACCTTTGATATTTTGTTTTGATGTAGTTGATTCTTTGATGTGTGGCAAACAATAAAGTCAATATCGATGACCATAGTGAAATTATGCATGACGCATCAATTAGCTCCTTTTGTTTGTTTCCATATTGCTTGATGATCAATAATTGCTTAGTCAAATATGTCACTCATATTGTAATAGAGAATATCCACATAGCTACATATTTCTTCTCATTTATTATAATCTTTATCATATGGCATACATCTTGTGCAATTAGAATATCCATATACATCTGTCTTGATACACTTATTCTCATTAGTATCATCACATTTCCTGTTGTAACACAACAAATGCATTAGCTCTTTAATCATTTTATCATTCAAACACCAAAACCCACTAGGAGGCCTAGATGTACTTTCAATTAACCTAAATATGTGGACTAACCCATGGCTGCCACGGGGCGTGACCAGACGTCCTAGAACACCGAGAGGGCCTAACCTACTCCATGAGGTTCCAAAATTGATCAATCCAGTCTCGGGTCACTTGGACGAGGAGTTGTTGAGGCAGAATTTTTGGGAGGAGGACATCCACTTCATTTTGGCCCTACCGGTGCACGAAGGCCAAAACAATAAGCTAGGATGCCATTTTGATCTAAAGAGCATGTTTTCAGTCAGAAGTGCCTATAAAGTCTATTGTGATGATATCCCGCGTTCAATGAAAAGGAGCATTGGGGGGAGGGGCCTGATGCTATGTGGAGACAAATTTGGGATCTAAATTGTCCAAATAAAGTGAAACATTTCCTATGGTGAATGGACCATAACAGTCACCCCCTAAGAGTAAATTTGGTACATCGGGGGATGAAGATAACTGTGTCATGTGTGGGCACCAAGCAGAAGATGGAGGTCACTTGTTTTTCAAATGCAAGTTGGTGAAGAAATTGTGAGACCAATTGTAGATGGAGGATAAGAGAATTGCCATGATGAACCTCACAACTGCCAATGCTGATGTGAAATACATTTTGACGCATCAGAAGGAAGTGGTAGTGACTCTCTCAATTGCCATGTGGGAATGGTGGAAGGAAAGAAATAGAGTCAGGGAGGGGAGGGAAGCAGGGGCCTTGTGTTCTTAGCACGTGAGATCAAAGCTTATGTGAGAGAGGTGAATTTAAGCCATGAGAAGAATCATGGTGTCCCATTGAAAACCAAAAGCACATGGAAGAAACCTCAAAACGGATCCCTAATGTTGAACTGTGATGGATCTTACCGGAAGCAATCAAAGGATGGGGCATGGGGCTTTGTAATCATAGATACTGATAGCGATGTGATTTCAGCAGGGCGTGGGAAGCTAAGGTTATTTGCTTAACCCTCTTCAAGCTGAGATAATTTCTTGGCTCCATGGCGTCCAGCGAGCCATTGAGCATGGTGTTGAAAATCTAATTTTGGAGACAAATGCCAGTCTGGTGAAGTAAGCAATCACGACAAATCAATATGATATGGCTATGGTAGGAGGAATGGTAGCCAAACTTTGTTTTTTTGCTACAAACTAGTTTCATCATTGTTAGCATATTTTGTATATCTAGAGATTGTAACAAAGTGGCACATTTGCTAGCAGCGTTAGGCCATGAGTTACTACCGGGGGATGATCCTCTGTCAAACATTCTCCCAAGTTTTTTTTAGAGTAATAGGCAGATTCTCATTAATTTAAACATCGATTGTTACATAAAACAGACCAGAGAAAGTTACATGCTTACAGTTTCTGCTAACATGCATGAAAGAAAAAGTTACGGCAGAGTCATGAGCTACTTGCTTAACATCTCTAATCATGATTCCTGTGTGGGATCGATCCATGCTCGTGGACTTGAGTTTGTTGATGAGGGAGAGACAATCCGATGCAATGATAGCCTGATTGATTCCCAGCTCGGAGGCAAAGAAGATTGCATGCCTGAAAGCAATCGACTCTGCTTGCTCAGGGTCAGTGATTCTGTCCAGGCCCTGTTTACATGCCGCCAAGAAATTGCCATTGTGATCTCTTACTACAATGTCTATTCCCATTTGCTTAGCATGTTGAAACACAGCTGCATCCACATTAATCATAGCCCATCCTTCTAGTGGTGGATTCCATGTATTTGGCGAAGTAGAATCACGCCTGTTGGAAGTTGTAGAAGAATACAAATGCTGCACAACCATGTCTACATATGCTAAAGTTTTAGAGTACTTTTACAGTAGACCATGATACTAGCAGGAGAGAAGTATCAGTAACGTAATCTAACCATTCATTTTAGAGGGCTGTACTGTAATTATCTAGTTGCAATTAGGTTAGTAGGAGTCCGCTGCCTCGTGGCCCATCGCAGAAGGTCGCCGCCGCCGTCGAAATCTTCACCTGCTGCCACTTTCCTAGCAGAAACTCAATCGCCGACTGTTGTCCTTCCTTGTTGCCCTCATGAGTCCTGACCTGTATTATGTTGTGAGGGCTGCAAGGAACGATCTCGACGCAGCAAGTCACACAGCTACATGTCTCAATCGCCGTAGATTCTAATGCTATATGAGTTTATTTTTATTCATTCAACCTTGCAAAGTTAATTTCCTCCAATTGCACTGTACGCCAATTTTAGTCTTATACAAAAAAGAGAAGTTTGTTAGTTTGATTTGTTTCCAAAATACATTGTGCACAAATTTATTTTTGCAATGCCATTGGCGTTCCAACTGATGAGGGATGGAGGATCGCAAATTATTGGATCAACCGCACAAGCTGAACAACATGGTTATTAAAAGCACACCCAGACTTCATCATCCAATCGCACCTCCCGACTTCTTCATTGTCTGACCGCCGTTGCCATTGGAGATTGGATGACCATGGGCAAAACAACGACTCTACCAGCCTCACCCTCTCTTTGACCTGGTCAATCTACAAGGACCACAGGATCATCCATCTGCCATGACGGCTGCCACCGGCGGGTGTAAATCCAATGTCCAATGATAAACGCAATTGGAGAGATATGAAACGTTATCGATTGAGTAATAAAATGCATTTGTCGTTTAGATTTTAGTCTTTGGAACAATATAAAAATTATTTGTTTTTTTCTTTTCCAATTTTGCCACATGATACATATGATACTTCTAAATGATACTCATGATACTAGTGGATTGAAAATGTATCATTCTAATGATCTGAGCCATCGGATGAGTAAAATAGATGGTATGCATCTATTTGGGTCTACTGTAAAACTCCTCAATTTTTATCCACTACGTAGTGGGGGTGAACTTTTCCCTCTCCATTCTTAACTGCATTCCTTGCTTCCCAAATGTGCCAAAAGGAAATAGTTAAGATTGTGGCCTATTGAACTGTGCAATCCTTTAGCCTATCGAAGAGCCATTGCTTGGGTTATCTGAATAATTCCTTTTCGACAACAAAGCCACATCTATTCTTTAGCTCTCTCCATATTTCGTAAACATACTGACATTTGAGAAAGACATGCTCCACAGATTCCTCTCTTCCATAGTGAAAGCACACATCTGGTCCCCCGATGTTCCTCCTCTGAAGTTGTTGACCTGTGGGCAGACGACAGTTATGTGCAAACCTCCATAAAACAATTCTCATTTTTGGCGGTGCTTTGATCCTCCATAATTTTCTCCATTCCCTTCCTGCACCTTCCTGATTAGATGTAGATCCTCTTCCTTTTATGCTACATTTCAGGTGAACCTTTTCACTCTTCGCTAATACATAGGCAGATTTCACTATATATGTACCTGATTTATTTAAAGGTCAGGAAGCATAATCTTGAATATTGTTATGGCTCAGACGAATATTTAGAATTCGTTCAACATCAGCTGGGGTAAAGTATGTACGAATCACCTCCTCATTCCATGTTGTTGAATTTTCATCAATTAGAGAACTGACTCTTAACTCACTTGGGATCTAGGTAGTGGTTGGCACCCGACCAATCGCACCCTTAATGGATTGTGTGACATACTACACGCTTGTGTATAAATCAGGTTTTTAAAACCGGCGAAAACCACGGTTAACAGAAAAATCAGCCCGCTTCTGGTTTGAAAATCAAACTTGGCACTGTAGCAAACAGTTAAATCAACCGGTTCAAAATTCGGTCCATTTCCAGTTTTGTGAATCTTGGTATAAATGGTCCTGGTTTATTATGTACAAAAAAAATGCGCATAAATTGGGAATGGTTGGTAAACTACTTTAAATCCTACAAGACTTCAGAGATTATGAAGAAAAACCATCTATCACAACTGTTTAAGTTCAAACTTTAAGCACCGTTGAGCCGAAAATAGCCTCTATCTTTTTACACGATGTTACTCTCCCAAGACTTCAGAGATTATGAAGAAAAACCACCATCTATCACAGCTGTTTAAGTACAAACTTTAAGCACCGATGAGCCGAAAATAGCCTCTATCTTTTTACACGATGTTACTCCTCAAATACAGGACCTGTACCATCAAAAGTTTAAAGGCGATGGCTCAAAATCAGATAGGTGACAGTTCCAGACATGGACCACGGCTTAATTTCTGCTTCGTTCTCTTTGTCTGAAAGTCACGCTCTCTACAGATCGGAGGTAGGTATTAGGCAATTAGCAACAGTAAAGCGTCTAACAGTTTTCCCCACTGATCAATACAATACACTTTACGGCACCTACACATGTTCCCACTTCTGATTATGTACAAATGGCAACATCAGAGCCAAATCAGGGGTCACCACTCCTTGCCCAGGATCAGTTCGGCGGCAGCACCCATGGCCTCCGGCCCGGCCCTGCGTAGGAGCGCGACGGCGAGCTCGTCCTCATTCCACTGCCGGAGGCCGCTGCTCAGCCTCTTGAGAACCTTCAGGTCCACCTCCTGCACCCAGCAGGGCGTACACTCCACCACCAGCCCCAGGAACCCTGAGACATAGGCACGCCACAAGGACAGGTCGCAGCCGAGGGAGATCTTCCCATCCAGTGCGCTCGCCAGGAACTCAAACTGAGACCGCATGACCCTTTCCCGGCGCCGAGAGACCGGTGTCAGGTCGATGCCCCAGGCAAACATCCCGGAGTAGACTGCAAAGTAGGCGAGAGCATGGCCGCCAAGTTTGTAAACCACTCCTCCACTGGCTCCACCTTGATCCAATTTCTGCACGGACAGGAACCAAGACGGCAGCATCTCTTGGATCAGGGACTGGACAAGCGCTGTTCCACCAGACAACCACACGAGTATCGCTCCGAGTGATGCCGCCACCTTCACTTGTGTCATTGCAGCGGCAAGAGATACCTGACCATGCCTCATCCCGTACTTGGTCTTCTTTAGTTTGTCAGAACGTTGTCGAGGCATGGTGGTTTCAGCTATTTCTTTCACCGAAAGCATCAGGAGGTTGAGGATGTCTTCAGCAAGTATGGAACAGTCCTTGATGCAGCGGAATATCCGGAGATAGAGGATTCCAGGTGCAACGGGTGAGAGACCACCAGAGCAATGAGAGCCAAACCCGTGGCCCAAAAGGCTGGCAACACCTCCACAGCTGCATACTGATGCAGATGACATGCCTAAGGTAGCAGTGAAACAGCTTCTAAGGAGTTGGAAGACTGCATCGTTGTTGTGGTGGAACACTGTGCGTGAAGCTGAAAACACAAGGAAATCACTCCATCGCTTCACCTTTTGGGTCCACAATGCAGCGACAATTGCCATGCTTGGCCACGGGCAGCTTGCAGCAAGGTTCTCTAAAGCTGGACCAGCCAGGTTAAGGAAACGTTCTGATGCTTTATCAAGTTTGTATGTAATGGTGAGGCTCACAAAAGCAGCTAATGGCAACGGAAGTGTAGCCATGGAACTTAATCCTGCAATACAGAATAGATTTTCTTATAAGCAAATTTGAAATCATCTACATTCTTGTAGCAGGAACTAATACATGGATTAAGATAAACAAGCACCTGTTACAAGCCTTGGAACATCGACACCAGTAGCAGCTACGATTTTCTTGATGTGCTCTTCGACCATGGACAGGTTGGCAGATGGGCTAGGCCAATCTGTTCCATTCATAAATGCTGGTTTCCAAACACCCCGTGTTACCTCAGCTGAAAAGTAGCTTACAATTGTAGCAAGTGATGCGGGAAGGAAATCAGCCAGATCCTTGAGACCTGAAGAATGTAAACACATAGTCAAACATCGAGATACAGAGGTTCAGTCCTTGCTACTCTCAAGTTTCTAATAAAGGTTGAACCAGTTTGTCAATGGGCTTAAATTGAACCCAACGAACCTGTAGCCAGTTCACGTGGAAACAGCCTTCCATGCGCGCAAGCAGTAAGAGCAGCATCAACCACAAATGGAACAGCCTCCAGTATCTCCCAAGCAGGCAACTGAGGCCAAAGATGCAAATCATCACCACCAGGTCCGGATGAGTTACTTATGCTGCTACTCCCAGATAAAGAACCTATAGAGGTGCCTCCTTTATTGGCCTTCCTGAACATCAGGTTGAGAAGGCTATCTACAATGTTATGTACAGGTGTGCCAGGAGCAAGTCCAGAAAGAGTTGAGGCCAGACAAGCTTGGTGTTGTCGGTACCATAACTTTAACTTTGGAAACGAGTCCATAAATATAGGATTCTCAGAAGGAATTGAAGTATCTTTTAATTTCTTTTGTTCATTCCTTTGTTTTGCCAAGCTGCTGGACGGTAGGACCTGGGAATTACGCAATAGCAGGAGATACTCTGGAGTTAGCTGTGAGCCAACTGGAGCACCATCACCCATTACACAGTACTCAAGTGGAGGATGGTTAAACTTCCAGAGTCTCAACAGAAGAATGAATGCATTTGAGAAAACTGCATGAGCAGATATTTCCTCTCCTGTTCTAAGCGTCCAGGAAACACTTGGTGAAAGACATCCAAAAACTTCACAAATTGCCATAAGAGCAGCAGCGAGCTCTGGAATCTGATGAATTTTAGGGAACAATCAGAGCCAAAAGATAAACATATATCATGGAAGTGAATGCAAGACAAGATAGGTAACCATATTAACCATACCAGGCCATGGAATGAGAAGATAGGTGGGTAATCTACATGTGATATTCCAGTTAGAATAACATTGAGCATTGGACCAAGTTTTATCAACTGATTCTCTTGTCCAGAATTATCGACTGGATCAGACGGTGAGAGCAGCTTGACAACTAACCGGACTGTGTGCTCCTGCAAGACAAAAGACCACATGCTTTGAATATTAATAACATCTACACAACCAGAGGGGGTTTTAAAAACTCAACCAGAACGTACTAAGTTTTCAGAAAACAAAATGAAGGCAATGCATTCTTTCCATGTACATTACACTGGAACTTATCAATGGTAGGACTACCACAAAGTACTCATACTATGGACATCGCAGAACACTGACCTGAAAATTCCAGCCACGTAGAAGAGTAGCTCCACATAGAATCATGGCAGCAGAAACCTTGTCGTCATCTGAGCCATTAACTGCCACTTCAAACAACTTCTCGACCTCTGCCAAGCTTCCATCAAGTTTATGAGCTTCATTAAGTGATTTATTACCAAAATAACGTATGGGAATTAACTAATGTATCCATTGAGCAACAGAGGATAGTAATCAACACTCTGAGACAAAAAATAGCAGATAAATAGTTGGGGCTTAGTGTGATGCTGTAAACACACATCCTTCTACAATGCAACTGCCTATTTGTTCTTTGCACTTTGCCCTTCTTTTACTGGTTATTTGTTCTTTGCACTTTACTCCTTTTTTAATAGTAAACAAACATGATATTTACAGGATGATTATGAAACAGAAAGGTAGAATTAAATATCTTTAAATCATGTATTTCCTGTTAATGAGAATTCCAAGCTCGGTAAATGATTATGAAACAGAAAGGTAGAATTAAATATTTTTAAATCATGTATTTCCTGTCAATGAGAATTCCAAGCTCGGTAAATTAATGCAAAGCTTTTTTGAAGGAGAAAAGGTACACACCTCGAGGCAGGAGTTGATATCAACATACTAACCAATGATTGAGTCAATGGTGCACCCTTCATAAAAGATGACCATCCAGCAAGTTGGCTAGGAAGAGTATGAGATATGGAGCTGGCACGATCGCTAATATAACCAGGCCAGTAGTAAGCTGATGTATCCAACAATTTCCTTGAGATACAAGACTCCAGAATCAAATGTCGCATATTTCCAGCTGATCAAAATTAGAATAAGATTTATACTCAGACTAGTGTACATCCATAACTACAAAATTAACTAGATATCAGTTACTCCTGCATTTTGTGATGACATTAGATCGCCATGTTTAGCTGATGATGTTAGGACATGTTTAACTGATGTCATCAATAAAAAAAATGGAGGGACCATATATGTATTTCAGAACAAACTGTTTTGAGAGCAGTCCATACAATAATTCATCCTGCTGACATTTTCCGTATAGCCATTGCTGATGTTGATTCCCGAAATAAACATTGCAGCTTTGGTAGCAGCCTGATCAGCTGCTGGGATGATACTTGGAGGAGGAACAAGCAAACTTTCATAATCGCCAAGTGTCTGTAAGCTTAACATCAATTCCTTGCGTAGATTATCAGCTGCTTCCTTTTCTTTTACATCACTATTGAGTTCTGTTTCATCATGAAGTGAATCGGCTTCCTCAATAATGTTAGCAACTGCCAGTGTTGTGATAGACAATAGCATGCATAGTCGCGTGTCTAGGTGAGGTACAGGACCTTCGATTGGCTCTCTTTCCTGCTTATTTACAATGTCCAAGATTAGGATATGAAAGATACAAATGATTTTATAGTAACCATAATGAATAATGAAGACTCACTCTTTGTACTAGGCGAAGTGATGCAACCCAAAGGGCCAAGAATGAATCATGCCAAGTGGACCTATTGATTGCGTGAAGAGCCTTGACCAAACCTGGAATTTACATCAGTTAAGAATTGCAGAAGCTCAAAGAAAAAATAGGAAAAGAACATCATGATAACTGCAGCTTCATTTCTATTGATGGATGGAATTACCACTTAAAGTCTCAATGGAATTCGTTGCAGCGATTGAGCCATCGAGGCAGTCCTCAAGATACATATCGATAGGAATCCACAGTGCAGAATAGCTAGCCCCAAGGCATCGTCCATTTGGAGAAGATAGAGGGCTAGAAGACACTACTGGATGAAATCTTTTACGCATATTCTGTTTAGTCCCTCCATATACATAGCAATAACCTTGAAGCAACTGTTGAAATGGTTCCAAAGATATTGCTGAATTTTGAAAGGCAGATGAGTTTGTTGCAAGCAAATGCAACCGGTTTGTAAATGTCACCCAATGCGATTGCCTGAAACATTTAAGATCAATAACAATGTTACTAATTAAAACCACAGAGCTATTGAAAAAGAAACAAAGGCTGCAAGTGTATTCTAATGCGTCATTTTCAGAGAGTCTTTTCTTCCCACTTCAGTTAAATATGAATAGAAATGGACTACAAGGTTTCAGTCATGAACTTATACTTCACTGTAGGGCTTGGGTTCAAGCTTTCTTCAGCTACATCAATGACCCTGACGTCTACAAAGCAGTGTGGTTCGTTTGACAAATTCCTACCAACTTAACATTAGCATCGACCCGTCAGCCAATCAAAAAGCTTGAGTCCGATGGCCACAGTTTCTAAGATCCTTCTTTGTTATTTAAGTTATGGAACTAACAAACCACCACATGTGTAGCAATGTTGGTTTCCTTTATGCTTTTTGCAGAGCACTAGTTCATACATTTGCATTGTCATCAATAGAAATAATTCAGAGGTCATTTCAAGTATACCGATATCTTCTGGCATAATTTGAGAAATTACTTGTTCCCAAAACTTAAAAACAAACTGCACAACAAGTTTAAAAACCTAGGGTTCCTTCAGAAGCTGGAGTAAAGTTTTCAAGCTATATGGCTCATGGGTTGCAGAGCCAGTACAACTATTTGACTAATTTAATGGAGAAAAATTTATACTGATTTCTAATAACCAATCACTGAAAAGATAAATTCATTGTTTCCAAAAAGAAAGAAGAGTTGAAAAGCCATACATGTTTTCACGTGCCAATGATAGGATACAAGTAATTACTTTATCACGAAGAAGATGCTCTATGAGCTCTATAGTTATCACACTGTTCCTCTTCTGTAAGTTCTCCATCTTCTCACTTCTTTGTTCAGTAAAAGCTCCTTCAAATGTGCTCACATCATCAGGCCTGGTTGGCCATTGACTTTTCTTCTCTGGAGTTAACTCTAACAGGCCCTCCTCATCCAAAACAGCATCAATCAACTGCCATAAGATACAGAGGACATAACAGACAACAAAGACCCCTGGTTGATTTGTTGAAATGCCAAATATCTTGGAAAGATTTAGGTTCTCGTCTACTAAACCCATGATCCTGCAAAAAATTAAGGAAGCCTTAGCAAGAACCTCTTATTGCCCCCCCAGAAAACTCTGAACCCTACAGGGTGGGCTCTATAGACTACAATTTTTACAAGGCACATGCTAAATTATATGCAAAGTGAACAATCAAGGAAAGAGAATGTGTTCATCTAAACAAAAAAAAGGCCCCTCATTGTGTGTTCACCTAAAGCATAGGTAAGAGCCGTCTTTTGGGCCTTTTCTCGACTTTAAAGGCAATGCCTTCAGGATGTCTCACCCCATGGGTCAAGTTTCAACAATCACCGTAAAGAGGAATTGAAGAAAAATCTTTACAAAATATAAGGAAATTCGCAGAAGAGAACTTCTATAACAAATGATAACCTTGATAAGTTCAACAGAATAAATATACGTATCCCTGCAACATATCTGGACCTTTCCATCATATAAATTTGGTACTCTTAGAACAAAACGGGAGCATTTATCCACAATACAGGTTCAAGGTGTTATACTTTCACCAGTGGACCCAATTAATTCCGAACTTTTAATAGGAACATAGAATGCACAATTAAATTACTAGGAACAGTCTGAGAGGGAAAAGCCTACTTACTTTTTGAAATTTGAAGCTTTCATCTGGTAGTGGAAATTGAATCCATGTCTCCTCAAGAGCTCCAAGTAGAGCCTATACGCTGTTGGCCTGGAAAACCGCTGAGGAATGACCCTGCAAGGTGAACGCCATAAATTAAGGCCACAAAAACAACATTGTGAAAACTTGAACATCATAATTCATACCACACAATCTGTGCAATTCAAACCGAACAAATAGCAATCACCGAGCGAATTATACAACATTGGCCCAGTTTTGCTACAAGGTTATCAAATTAATTTTTAACTTTCCAGTTACAAAACAATGTCCACGCTGAAATATGTCGACAACTACTATTAGACACGGACTCTGCTTTATTCTCACAAAAAAAGAAAGAGACGGTAACTGTTAACTAATACACACTCGAGACATCATTAGTGGTAGCACGGAACTTTTTATGCTGCTGGTAAACCATCAGCATTGTGCACTTACAGGCACAGTATTTTGAGTAAATTTTCCCCTAAACTTTTTGGGGTGAACCACGTCATCAGTCACGGAGCGGGCATTGGCACAGACCACGCCCGGATCGCGGACGTGCATTCGCCTCTCCCACCCCGCCACTCGCCAGAGAGCAGGGAAACGAGGTCTCCAACACCGCGGAAGCCGGGAGGCCGTACCTGGTGGAGAGGAGCGCGATGAGGAGCGCCGGGGACGCGAGGCGCGCGGCGAGGGCGGCCTCGGCGTACTTCCATGCGGCAGCGCCGCCCCCGGAGAGCAGCGCCCCGGCCAGCACCTCCGCGAGCCCCGCGGACCACGGCACGTCCCCGGTCTCGCCCGCGGCGGCGGAGGCAGCCGCCGCCGCCACACGCGCCGCCCACTCCGGCGGCGGGCGCGCCTCGGCCTGCGCCGCCTTGGTGTACTCCGCGGCCCAGTCGAGCCACCCGGAGGACGACGACGACGGCGGCGCAGCCGTCGCCGCCATGCCAGACGGCGAGCAGAGCAGCGGCGGAGAGCGGGAGCGGGTAGTGGGGAGGGAGGGAGGGAGAAAAGGCACACGAGGATGGCTGTTAGGCTGGCGATGATGCGTCCTGCTGGTGTAACCACTTCTCCCACCGCACCACTCACGCGGTAGGCCCCGCGCGCCGGATCTCCTGCGGCCGGGCCGGCTCGAAGTCCCCTGACGGACCTACGTGTGCCCCCTGTCGTGCACGTCGTATCTAACTCATTTTTGCAAATAATAATAATAAAACTACTCGCAAATATAGTCGTTGGCTCAACCATTCAGCGATCTCAGCTTGTCGTATCCAAACCTCTACAGGAGGTCACATTTGGCTGAGACAATAATCAATATTTCTGTTTTTTATGGAAAAAAATCAACATTTTTGTGTTATACTTGCTCCATCTCAAATTATAAGCATTCTTAACATTCTAAAACAATAACAAAAAATATGAAATAACTATATTGTCCCTAATAAAGATAGTTATTTCTTTTTTAAAACTCTAGCGGGGCCAGGCCTGGGCCAATAAGAGAGGAGCGACTGCCCTGAGTCCCAAAAACCAGAGGTCTCGATCTGGATAGGCAAACAATAGTCAGTAGATAGCCTGGTATGATGCTAATCCAGATCCATTCTAGCCAACTAATCCATATACAAAACCAATCAAAGCAAACTCTCAGACTAACGAAGTCCACTTGCCACATCAGGCCTCTTGACTGTTGTAATTGTATTGTACGTGTGGCCTTCTAGATTACACGCAGGAGCACGAAGACCCATGATTGCCGCCTTCAACTATCATACATGGACGATTTGATGAGATGGACCAAACGATTGGTGCATCTCGTTGATTGTGATCATCTTATCGTCAGCTTGTCGATTGCCAATTTGCCATCATCGGATTCCGTGTGGCATCAACAATCTCTTCCAGTGGTCCACTCAAGGTGCGAAATATTTCTCGATCCTAATTAAATTCCTTGCATATTCAGATAGGTATATGCAAAATATTTTGGCAATTAGTTATCTTTTCTTTTTTCACATTGTAGACTCGATTGAATCACATTCTTATGTATATTTACATCTAGAACTGTTAGAAGAGATTATTTTAAATAATATTGAGATAATTTAATTTTTGTATTTTAAAGTTATTATTGTTTTATTGATAGAGGAGTCTAGTTTTGGTATTGAAAGTAGCCACCAAAAAGTCAGGGCCTGTCCTGGTGCTTGGTTGTTTATTGTTTGTACGATAGATTAGGAGAGTCAGGATGATACAGTGGATCCTAGACATATGGGTTGATGAAATCGTTTGCTAGAAATATTTATATTATGGGATAAATCTTATATGCTAGAAATGCTTATAAATTGGAATAGAATAGATGAAGTATTTCTACCAAGCTCTCAAATTTGCCAAAACCGGCACGTGACATACGGGCGAGGCTACGTGAACATCCCCATGTCCCCAACGGCCGCAGCAGATCCCAGCGACGGCCACGACGGCCCTACCAACCCTCCTCTCCTCCTGCGGGACCCGTTCGAGCCGTGCTGCCGTGGAATGGAAACGACAAACCAAGCCACGCTCTCGAGCTGACGCGTGGGCCCATCCCTTGACCACGGCCTTTTCAGCATGGGCGGAAATCGCGCGGGCCCCGCAGGCAACCGGCCGTCCACCCACTCGCGCAGTGTGTGTGAGTGCTGCTGCCGGCGGCACGGGAGAAAGCGTCGCCTGGACGAGACTGAGGAAGTGCGGAGTCCCCTACACCTACTACGCGTCACTGGGAGCTCAAAGTGAGGGGTGACGAGGACCAGAGATCGCCTCCCAGATCCGCTTCCTCAACGACCCACTTTCTCGCTACTGCTAGGTTTTATCAGTTTCTTTTTATTTTTTATTTATTTATCTACTAGGTTAGGTATGCATGGCTGGACTGGATGATGTTAAGTGTTGCGTGTGCGAAAGTACCAGTATAAAAGTGCGAATTGGAGCGGAAGGATGGAGAGAGGAGCATGGGATATCAGTGGGCATGCGGGGACCCGTCGTGCCATCGGTTTCACGGTTTGGGTATTGGTTTTTGCTCTGTTTCAATCGACAAAGTGTATTTCGATTGCCACCGTAATAATAGAACCACGTCAATCCGCTGCTACTAGTAGTAAGATAGGTTAGGTGAAACCAAATCGATGTGCTGTTGATATCCTTGTAAGAGGACAAGCCGTCCCCTGTACTTTTTTTAGATGAAGGAAAAAGAATCCGCCATTTGTTTCATTGACATTAGAGCCACCATTTACATAATTATTACTGTAACTCACAAAGCATCAGCTAAGACACCATATATGACATGAATGAAAAAACACCAACAAAGTTTAAATGGCAACATTATTAGACAACAATTCTATTGCTATATCTCTATTTATAGTTGATGAAAACTTGCATAATCAGCGTCTCCAAGGAGCGGCATGTCATAGTTATTATGATAATGTCCTCCTCATGGTTCTGTAATTGTGCCTACAAACAGAGCCGATGTGTTTTCTGTAAAGGAACTAAAAATAGATTTTCATAGAAGAGTAATAAAAAATAATATCATTCCTGCTAAGCTATAAAACCTAACAAATGGCAGAAGCCCCTACTAGCATAAGTTTCTTTAATCTAGATTCTATTTCTAATAACTAATCATTAAACATATGCTCAAGGTTGTTAGGACTCTTGATGTTAAAAGTGGAGGACCCATCAGCAGCCACATATTTCTTCGGTGTCTCGAGTCTCTCTCTCGACCATGGAAGGGACGATGCCGACTTTACTTTACAGTTAATCGAGTGGAACTTTGTGAAATCTGAGTTTGGTGGCTCGTCGTTTTTGAGAAAGTGTGGCCTGGTTTGTGCCCGTGGCTTCTTTTTCCGACTTGATGGTTGATGCCAGCCAATCTAGTCGTAGATCGCAAGCAACCTACCCCCCGTGTCAATGTCCAATCGTCATTGCGTTGTTCCTCAACAGTACCACGCCACCGCTCCTGCGCTTCACTGCAGTGTCAACAGAAATGTCATAGGATGTGGCACAAAAGCTGATGGCTCAAACCGTCAAAAAAAAAGCTGCTTGCTCAAAATCGTCTACAATGCACCGAGCGTTCGGCAGGAGATAATTAAGAGAGAAACGTTGGACAAAACTTACCGATATAGCGTATCGAATAGTTGACATGCGTTAGAGTATGAAGAGCGAACACTAGCTCTCATGCCTAATAATATTGACATACTATGTACATTTGCCTTCAAATTAGTGAAATCCAGATGGAGCCCGGCCCTACTTGAAACATACGTACCTGTAATGTGTTATTGGCCTTGTTTGCTATCGATTGTCATATGAAAATTTTGTTACAGGTTCTGTTTGTTTATAGTGAGGCGTGGAATTTGATAAGTGAGCCTTGGGATGTCACTACAAGAACAACTAACTATTCTATAGACGGAAACCAAAGTATCTCGGTCACGCCTTGGTCCCTAGCTAGTCCTGCCAACGGGCCGTGCCGGGTCGGCATGGCACAGGCCCGTCATGGGCCAGCCTAGTTACTAAACGGGCCGGCACGACACGATTATTTCTGGGTCGTGCCGTGCCGGCACGCCGTGCCTGACCCTAAGCCCAAGCACGGCACGTCCCTGTTTAAACGGGTCGTGTCGTGTCTTCGGCCCGACGGGCTATCCGGACCGTGCCGGCTCGAGGCCCGAATAAATTTTATATGTTTTATTTGTTCTCCTAAATTTAATTTTCTATATAAAAATATATTTTTTATTAATAAATTTGAACTATAAAATATGATTTTCAGTATAAATATTGAAATATTACTCATTTTATTTGATGGGCCATGACAGGTCGTGCTTCACGAGCTATACATACCTTAGAACGGGCCTATTGGGCCATGCTTGGGCCCACCCATCGTGCTTGAGGCCAGGCCCAAGCACGGCCCGTCTTGTGCTTCATGCCGGCATGGCCCATTTATTCTAGGCCGTGCCGTGCCTAGGCCGCTTTAAATGGGTCGTGCCTTGTGCCGGCCCATTTAGCCTGGTCCAGCCGGCCAGGTATATCCCTAGCCTAGGGTCGGTCTGGAGATTTTGGAGGCCCGATGCAAAACTATAAATCGAGACCTCTCTCTATATAAAAATTGTAAATATATGTATAATATAAGTCTAACTTTAACATCAATAACAAGCATATTATATATAAAAACAGCTAACTATATTAATTAATTTTATATTACCTTAAAATTATCTTCGAACACTTCTTGACGCAAAATCATCAATGATGGTATTGATATCAATCTCATCGAGTAACTTCTTAATGCATAAAGTGTCCAATCCATTAAGTCGCTCTTGAGACATAGTCGACCTTAAATAATTCTTCAATAATTTCAATTTTGAAAAGCTTCGTTCAGCTTTTCAAAATTAAATTCTGGATGACATGGCTAAACTAAAAGCCAAGTTCATAAGAAAACAAATCAAATTCATGTCTAATAATTGATGCATTTTATAAATTGGTCATCAAAATTAGGGCCACACCGTACCTGACCTCTTGGCACCTTGCGCTTGTTGTTGCTGGACTGGGCGAGAATGCGAGCAGGCGAGCAGCAGGTCGATGGCCGATGGGCGATCAACAGACAACAGGGCGATCTGATCTGGCGATGGTTGCCTGGCGACTGGCGTGCGGCGGCTAACTCCTCGTCAACTTCCTAATACGTTGCCACATACGACTTGCCAGGCCAAGGCCAGGTTTGTACGTGCCTTTTTATTGGGCCAACATGGGCTATGTATACTTGTATACCTATACATATATTAGTTGGGGAGGGGCCCTCTGGTTCTGGAGGCCTGGAGCGGCTGCTCCACCTGCCCGCCCTCAAGGCCGGCCCTGCCCTAGCCTTCGCCTTGTTTCATTTCTTTTTAACTTCAATGGAAAAAGTTTTCAGTCAGAGAGTTGATTATACGAGCTGACAGTTAATGGCTACGGATGAAGCAGCATTCAGGTGTCCTTGAGAAAAGGGAAAGTAAGCATAACGCATGCTGAAAGTATATGGCTATAGTAAGAATCTGCACTGAATTGGTCTACTAGAAATTCAATCCATCTGTTTTTTTATTTCTTTTGTTCCTTTTTATTTTATTTATTTATTTATTTGAAGAGGGGACTGCATCTGAATGAATTCACGTGAAAACGCATTAACGCACTGAAGCACTTCCATCCTAATCCATTCTATCTATTTCGCCAGATGCTAGTTGGATACGAGGTGCGGCCAACCAAATATCCCTATCAACATAGATACATGAAACAGGGTATCAGACTAAATTTAACTTGTAATAAAGCAGAGGTGGTTCCTAGTTTGAAGACATTGTATGAGATTAAAACCTCTATAGCATGTCAACAGCGGCACAGTATAACCCATATTCAGAGTGTTTTTATTCTTAGATCAAGCAATTTTAGTTTGCATCTGAAGGGAGTACTTCTCATGCCATTAGGAGGCATAAGAAAATCTCTGACACAAAAGGAAAGGTCCAACTAGCAATCTCTTCCTCAGTGTGGAAGATGACAGTATGGTCGGCAATTCTACTGCTTCCCGAGTTCCAGAATGCAGAGCAACCAGACACGTAGAAGTGTCACCCCAATCAAGCAACTGCCTCATTACGATCACGGTCCAGAACTACATTGCAGCATTATCCAGTGAAGCCAGGAAATTATCCAAAATATTTTCATCGAAAGGAATACAAACCATCAAACTTTCATCAACTATATTAAAAATCTCCCATGAAAATGCATCAATTCAAACAAGGCAAGATAGATTATCAAGGTTATTCGCTCGCATTTCATCTAACGATCAGGCACCAAATTGGCCTGTTACATTCCTCATCTGAAGTTAGCAAATATAAAAATTCTAGGCTCTATGTTTGTTACAATAGCTACATCAATAGGTTTACACAAAACACACACATGAGCACACACAGCAACGAGCCATAAATAATACATGGCTGCTTGGGGCGACTCTACAGGGCCCCGGTGAGCTGTGAAAACTAAAACAACAGCTTTGCTAAAAAAAAACACACTGCTTGATGATGGGTGTTGTGGTTAGATAAGAAACACCTCATCTCATCTTTGTCATTTCCTCATGATCTCTCACCTAGTGTTAGCCTCCTGTTTGTGGCTGCCACCTACATAGTTTCCATTGCTGTTATTATTAGTGTTCTTGCGAAGCTGGCCCTCATTATCATGCTGCTGTGGCTTTGGTGCTTCTATACTCATGCCCAATGTTGTTGTAACGCTTAGTCCCTGGGAGTGAACCATTCCACCCTTCACAAGTGTGAACTTTCTAGGTTAGATAATGTTGACATAATGACAAATGCTGTAAAAGAATTACATCATTTGATAATGCCAAGGTTCCATGTGCTCACCATCAAGCGTGAATTTTCTGCTTCCATGTCTTGACAGGCCTTCTTAAGGTTGTCCAATTCTGCTCTGAGAGCATTGTTCTCAGTTGTCAGCTCAGCTACTTTCTTGCCTAATTCCTCACACTCTTGCTGAAAAATAGAACATAAACATGAAAAATAGTTTATAACTAGAAACATTTGTTTTGTTAATATAAGAAAGACTAAGTTCACACTACAAAGTTTATAAAGAAACAAGCACTATTTCTAAGCAATAATTCCAAATTTGTCAAAATATGAGCCCCCTTCCGATATACTGCCATGGCGTATTTAATAAGTAGCTGCTAAACAGCAAGCACCTTAGGTTACGCTGCTAAGGTTACATAAATAAATACCTAAGTCCACGTTGGCTATCTGTACCACAAGATTAAACATTTTGCATGGATACGTTCACAAATATATTCTTCTGGTGTCACTTAACAGATGAGAAAGGAATTGAAACCGTGAATTTCCTGATAAAAATATTCAATGTGGCCCAGTTAAAAGGGTAAAAAAAATTAATGCAAGTCACCAAGAAATAGGCCAACAGCACGAACTGAAGTAAGTAAGCCAGATGATTGTCTCGATGCTTGAGAATGATTGCAAATACCACTAAGGCCTTTTTTGGTTAGGCTCAGAACGACATGGATTGCAGCCCAAACCACATGGATAGATCAGAAGTGGTTTGAAATTTTGTCCAGCATGAAACTGGGTGTTCGGTTTGGCCTGGCGTGGCATGAAACCCAACCCATTCTGACCTTTTCCATGCCTTCAACACATGAAACAAAACTCAGCCCTCCGAGTCCAGGAATGTAACCATGGAACGGCGTGGATTGCAGTGGAACGGGCCGGTATGGGCTGGGTTCCATACTACGCTAGGCCGAACCGAACGTCCACTCCATGCTGGATCAAATTTCAAACCAAGCCTGACCAATCCATGTGGTTTAGACTGCAATACATGCCGTTCCAAGCCTAACCGAAAAAGGCCTCACATGGATTGAGTGACACATCCATGTCTTGGAAATAATACATGTGGATTCCATTCCACAACAACCGAACAAGGCCTAAATAACCATGGGTAATCATATCCCCAATTTTCAGTTATTACTAATAGGAAAGCACTTTTGTGTATGTTCGTGCTTTGCAAGATCTATACTAATGGCAGCCAACCAAATAGGACCAGCAGAAAAGTCATAGCAAGCAAGACACATAAAGGGAGCAAACTGATGAAATTAGATGAATAGAGCTGTTTTAGCCAATAAGAAAATCAATCAATAAATAAGTTTTTAAGAATATTTCGAATTCCAACCAAAGTTGACTCGAATATGAGTTACTCCATGCATCACGTTCCTTTACTTTATAAATTAGGAACAACTGTGTTTTGACCACAGATTTGGAGTCTAATTGTGATCTAGACCCTGAATTCTTAATTTGAAATTAACATGCTGCTCCTATTAATAACTATTATGTATGATGACAATAATTTTAAGCACTGTTGCTTGCACAAGAAAATTTACACGACCAATAATTTTAACGCACCCAAGACCATATATAGTCACTAGCTAAAAATCTGATATAGAGTAGCCACTTGCAATCAAATGAACTGTTAATACCCACAATTAGTCCTCTAGATAACTCTGGGGAAGCTGCAATGAAAATGCAACGGATGCATAGCAAAACTTAGTTGGAAGAACAAGCCATCCAAGTAGAACTATTTAAAAGATGAAAGAACAGAACTATTTAGAAGATGAAAGAAAATATGTCAATTACAACATAGAGCAAATTAAACAAGCAACAGTACAAATGTTCCTTGCTCTAATGTTGCGTTTCAACTAACAATTGTTTTTTAGATTAATCGTGCGCTGGGCTCTGGCCAACGTCAAATTAAGATCAGATTTTCATTATCATGAGCTGGTAACTAGTTCAAATGTTTATGCATGATGTGGTATTCCCTCATATGCTTTGTACCTTCGTTTGTGCACTTTGTTGCAGTCAATAACGAAAGGAGACGTTTAGGTTAATCAGGTTACTCATGCAACATGAAATTTGGTAAAACTGTGGATGGTACTCGACTTCAGAAAAATATGCATAACCAGCCAGTATAAACTTAGAAAGCCATACACCCATTGAAATTAAACGACAGAGTCAGTAATCATGTGACTTCAATAGTTGCCATCTGTCTTTGTTACTGCTATTACCGATTAGTTACTCAACATCTACGCATCTGTGAAACCAAAAATAAAGAGCAGGATTGCTCTGTCAGATCCACCAAAAGTTTTCCGGGTTGATAGATTATAATATAGCACCACCAGGTTTAGGTAGCATTTGTTTGACCATGATGTTTCCCAGAGCCAGAAGACAACCTCAAAATCAATTAATCCATAATCATTATATTTCCAAATAGCTTTGGTGATCTCTGGTTAAGTCAAATGATATGCAGAACAGCATATAATTAATTCCCGGACATCTGGCTCAAAACAGTTATGCCATTCTATGGTCTCCTTGCCTTGTTTGAGGTAACATAAAGATGTGCCAGATTCAATAGAAATATCGAGTACACGAACAACAAAGCCTTTGGGTCCCAAGGGGTTGGAGGGTAAGCTAGAGAAACTCAAAAAGGGAAGCAGAACAGGGGGAAATAAGTTGAAAACAAGTGAAAAGAGACAGACATAACAATAAACACAATATTGCTATTAGGAATAAAGGTCACAAGGGGTTGATAGTCTAAGTCAACAGAACAATTGGGTTCGGGCAAAAAATACATAAAAACAAAAAATTATGACGGATTAATTATGACGTCAAGACATTCTGCAAGAAATAAGAATGTATTGGTTCCAGTTCCAGTAATACCTGCTTGCGTAACCTTGATCTCCTTGCAGACTCCCTGTTAGATTGTTTTCTCCTTTCCCTCTTCATTTCACGCTCATCCTGAACAAATATTCAATCATATAATTGGGCTAAATAAAGCACAAATACGATATATGATTTACAGAAAATGATAACACTCATGAAATCTCCAGCATTCTCAAGCAACGAGGTTGACATATTAAAATGAATTTCAAAATGATGCCATAAGCTTTAACAAGAGCCGTACATACCAATGGAGCATCACGCCGAGCAAGCGCTAACCCAGGATTTGCTTCTCCCTGCACTGCAGGAACAGCTAAGGCAGGTGAAGCACTCCAGAGATCCATCCCAATGTTTAAATTTGGGGTGGCATTGGGAAGCGCTGCTCGTCCAGGTGCAGACACTGGAAGCTTCGAGGCAGATCTTCCCTTCACCGGGAAGGGCGACTCGACAGCAGGAAAGCGCATGACAGCAGCTTGAGATGGCTCACCTGGCAAATAAAAGTCTTTTAATCACAAGCATATACCTTTCCAAAGGAACAGATCAAGACAAAACCAACCTTCAGCCGATGTATTACCAGACTTTCTCTTCTTAGGCGCAGAGGAATCCTGAGGAAACAAATATGAACCACACATAGCCATAAAAAAACCAATTATGGTATAAGCATTCAATTTTAAAATGGTCCCTTGCGTACAGCAAGTTGCTTCGTACCTTATGGTCAGTGTCATCGTCTCTCGTATCTGACGACTCATCGCTGCCGCTGTCACCACTGCACAGGCAACAAATTCAAACTCAATTTAACCAAAATAAGAAAAGGGAACACAGAGAAAATTAAATCAGATGGATACTGCAACAGCGGGAGCTAGTACCTACGGGAGGCGTCCTCGCCGGAGGGCGCACCGGAGCTGCCCTTCTCAGGCGACGTGCCCCCGCCTTTCCCCTTGCCCTTCCCTTCTGCCGCCGCTGCCGCGGCGGCGGCTGCAGTCGCAGCAGCTTCGGCCGTTGGGTAAGGGACACCCTGCACAGCCGCAGCAAATTCAGACCAAAACCCCCCAAATCGGACCCCAATTTTCCCCAATTCGGCACGGTGGAGGGAAAAGCGCACTCACCGCGGCCATGGAAGCGTGCGCATAGTACGCCGCCGCGGCGCCCGGGTGGTAGACAGGGAACGGCACCGGCGCGCCGTACGTGGCCCCCGCCGCAGCCGCCGCCATCAGGTGCTGCATCCGAGGACAGGAAAAAAACTAGTCAGAACCGGCCGCCGCCGCTGCTGTACCAAAAAAAAACGCAAATTCTTACCTGCGCGGGCCAGGCGTAGGGGTGTCCCGCGGCGGCGTAGTACGCCTGCAGCGAGGCCGCCCACTCGGCGTGCGTCTGCGGCGCCGCAGTCACCGCCGTTACCGCGGCGGCGGGCGGCTCAGGCGGCTTGGGCTGCTCGTCGGAGGACGACGCCATGAGCGGTCTTGTAGAGAGTGTGGCAGGGACCGAGATCTGGAGATCCCTGCGGGCCCGGGACGGGAGAAGGGGAGGAAGCGATGGCCGTGACGGTGGTGGTTGCGGAGACGGCTGCGCGTTCGCCGGCGGTGAGGCTACCGGGGGGCGGTGTGGGGAAGCGGCGCGCAAGGACGGGGGGAAGCAAAAAGGCGCCGCTCGCTAGGGTTCGGTGCGCGTCGCCCGCGTGTACGACTCCCCGCGTGCCCGTAGCGCGCCTCCGCCGACGTGGCGGCCTCACGATGGGCTGTTACCGCGGACCGGGCCCACAGAAGCACCAGCTGTGCCGGCACGTGGAGCGGAACCCGCTGCAGGGGCCACGCGTCGGCGGGTGGATGTGGCGAATCGTGGTGTGGGATCGGGTGCGCGTAGGAGTTTCCGAGACCGGCGGTGTGTGCCAGTGTAAGGACAAGTAGCCATTCGGTGGACGGGCGGTGAGGGAGGGGTGCTGCACAGGTGTCCTGCGGTGGGTGGGGTGGGCGCGGGGCCCGCGAGTCAGCGGGTGAGAGTGGGTAGGGAGCGGGTCGGGGACGTGGGCGATGAGTCGGACGCGATGGGATCCGCGCACTGGCTCGGTCGGGGAAAAGGAAATGGAGGACAGCGCGGCGCGGCCGCCGCCGGATGGAATGGAAGGGCCCAGACGAGTCAAACTGGGCTTTGGGCCTTGGCTCACATCCGTAGAATCGGCTCGCTGCTGTTAGGCATGAGTTGGGCGTAACATCCATTGTTGCATTTCCTTTCGTTTTCCCGTGAAAGAAAAAAAAAAGCTTTATATCAAATAATCTCTCTGTTCTTTCTTTTTTTGGAAAGTCGAACAAATCGAGAACGGAGGAAGTACGAGAAATACAGCCACACTCATGAGGAATTTTCTTTTTGCCGAGACTCGTGAGAAATTATTAGATGTTCCACATCATATATGGAACTTGCTCGAGTGTGATAGAGTGCGTCCTTCGTTTCACCAAAGTGTGCAAGCCATGATGAGTTGATGACTCACTGTATTCTGCTCGTTTTTTGTGGCATGGAAATAAACTTCAGGCAACTGCAATTGTCATCATTTGCGTCACTCCACGATTGCCTTTGCTAAGACAATCCCTTCCGGCAACCTTTTTCTTTCGCCACTTCGACTCTTTCTCGGCATTAAAAAGCGACTCCCCAAGCAAATAGAATTACCTTTCTTGCCCTATCAACTTTTGTTGTTTCGCTTGTAAAAGCTTTATCGATATTGATTTTTTCCTAAGTCCAATGGGCGTTAAGGATTTTATTTTAAAGGTGTATTTGGATGGATCCTTAACATCAACACACTGTCTCGGGTTGCAACAATAACTACAAGCACATTCAGATTTGAATGCATCATTGGACATTTCTCAGGATGATAACCAAACTAACCCTAAGCTCTTACCTCTTGCTCTCTATCTGACGGCAACATTGGACATAAGAAAGAAAGTTCAGTGCCATCAAATATGTTCTATATAATAGGATTCATATACTTGTATATTTGTCTTTGAACATTTCGCGCATTCTGAAACTAAAAAGTCAACGGTGTTATGTTATGCTTGAAGTGACGCTTCACAACGGGCACGAGATACGACATTGAAAATGACGCAAACTGATCGTAGATAAGCCCAGCCGGCGTGAAAAACGTCTCACATTTGCAAGTGGGGATCAAGGATGGATTCATCCGATTCCATCATGGATCCTAGCTTTTTATCGTGGTACAGTGACACCGTGTGCTCAGCTGATCAGCTCAAGCTGATGAGCATGAGCCAGGTGGAGCCACGGTGGAAACAGGCCCGCCCGTTCCTCTTGTGATCCCATGGGACCCGTCATGACGATTGACGAGTCGGGCCCAGCACCGTATCGAGCTACAGAATGGACCTTTAGAACAAGTATTATAGGAGTTCCACAGCCGGCGACGTGAAGGAGAGAAAAAGCAAGAGAGATAAGAGAACAAGCGACTCACTAGGCGCCGACACAAGTGGGCAAAATGGTGTTTTTTTTTCTCAGCTGGTCACCGTTCCTCCTCTCAAATCCATCCACGTCTTGCACAGGGTATTAAAGAGCTATGAGCCCCACCACCATTACTCCTCGTGAAACGCCCGCTGCCGGCGAAACTATAAACCTTGCTTTTAGCATGCTCATCTGTCGTTCCACAAAGGATACGGTTAGGTATATTAATGAAACGGCCACAGTTTTGTTGAGACCGTGTCACCCTCGCCGTTTGTCGCTGCCATTATTTTGTTTTTTTATATGTTAATAATTTAAAAAATTGATATTTCACTAAAAAAAGGATAGAATCATAACAAATGCAATTTCGAATTCTGACGCCATACGGGCATACGGCGCAAGGACGGTGTGTGTCATGGTGCAACACTTAATTACAATTAGCAACGTCCACCAAGATGCGTACGCTTGCCGCTTGGTATGACCAGAGCGCGTGCAGTCCTCTGCCACGTCGTAATAAGCACTGTGTCGCATTTCACACACACCACTGCACAGATCTTCATGTCATCTCCCAGTCCACAATACCACTACAACAAAAGTGCCCTTTAACAGCGGAACAAAAATTGATGTAGCGGCGTGGACAAAGAAAATCGTCGCTACAGTGGACCAATGATTTTTAGAGGCGGTCTAAATTATATACCGCGCTAAAAATCAATTTTACCGGCGGTTGATAATGTGAGCCGCCTCTAAAAATCACCTTGATTTTTAGCGGCGGTTCTCATTATCACCCGCCACTAAAAATCAATTTTTAGCGGCGGTTCATAATTTGGGCCGCTGCTATTGAGATATGAGGCCCAATTCTTTTTTCTACTCCTTTGGCCTAATAGAGTCATATAAAAATGCAGGTAACCCTAAATCGATCCTCACCTCTCTCTTAGTCTCATAACCACCGCCGCCTCTCTCTTTCCTCTCTCTCTCTCTTTCTCTTTCCTCTCTCTCTCTCTCCTCCCTCTCTCTCTCTCCCTGCGCAACGGACTTCCCCCAGCGGCGCTACCTCCCTTGGCGGCAGGCGGCTTCCTCCAGCTGGTCGTAGCCCTCCGACGGCGCGGCTCACCCGGGCGCGCGCATGGCCCCCAACAGTAGGCGGCCTCCTCCGGCCGCGCGCGTGCCCCCGGCGGCGCTGCCTCCCCGGCGGCCTCCTCTAGTCGCACGTGGACCACCGACGACGCGACTCACCCGGCGCGGATCCAGTTGCTCGCGGGCGGCGGCGGCAGATCCAGCATGCGGGCAGCGGCGGCGGCTCCTTGCTCGCGTGCGGGCAGGCGTGACTCCTGCACGCGGGTGGTGGCTCTGGCACACGGGCGGCGGCGGCGCCTCCTTGCTCGCGCGCTGGCGGGCGCGGATCCAGGCGGCGGCGGTCGCGCAGGGGTAGGAGCAGATCCAGTGGCGGCGGCGGCTCCCGTGGCCACTCCTTCCTCCACTCGGCAGTCATGGTGGCTAAGGTGGGGCCCGTGGCCATGGTGGACCGGCCTAGATGGGCTCGGGCAGCGGGCTTTTCTTTTGTTTTCTTTAGTTGGAGGTAGCAGCGGTTGACATTGTCACCCGCTGTTACTATTCATGAGGTAGCGGCGGTTTATTTCCTTCCAAGGAAGCCCGTCGCTACAAACCCTTCTTTTCAGTTGCGTTTGTATAGCGGCGGGCTGACCGGCCCGCCGCTACAGTGCATCTGGAACCGCCACTACAGACTAGTTTTGTGTAGTGTACATTCACAGTTGACACATATATACTCGCAAATTCTTATTGTGCTTCAATTAATTAATCCCCCTCGCAAATATGGTAATCATCGAAAGGATATCTAGCTAGATCATACCTGTTAATTTTTTACCTCGTGAGAATCCCCGTATAGTTCATAAAAAGAAATCTCTAGATGAGTTTCGGCCATAATAGAGAAAAGATTCTAAATTTAATTGATTCTGAACTAAAGTAAATTGTATGGCAACGTGAGGAAAAAATTAAGCACACGTAAGATATATAGAAGTAAATACTAGGAGAAATATAATTGTATCGTGCTTGTATATGGTCATATGGATAGTATATTGACAACAATACAATAGACACATATAGCACTACAAATCAAAGGGTACTTTTACCAAAGAAAATTCCCAACTATTTTGTTGACAAAATGTATATATTTTCACTGTTTAGTGAGTGAAGTACTATGTATGAGGGGTGGAGGTGGGGGGGGGGGGGATGGGAGGTGGTCATACAAAATTTTCTGATACATGGCTGACACACTTCAGAGTCATAACATAAGTCACCTATTTTCTTTTACCACTTAGGGGCAATGGTTGTTGATACTAGCATGGGGTGAGCCCCTCCTATTAGTTTATAAGCACTGCTATAAAAATGACTTTCAATAACAACTCGTAAGCGGTATTTATGAGGAACAAAAGATTTGACACAAATAATAGTTACTGATTAATGATTATGATCTAAAATAGTAACAGGCCTGATGCCTGTCACTAAGAATATATCTAAAAACTAAAAAAATATTATCAGCGCGGACAAATGTCCATTACGAATTGAGAAGAGCTCGTCACTATCGGACCACTATTAAAATAAATAAATAAAAGAAAAATGACGACATGCCCAGCCTAGCCTGTCGCCCTCGAAGCCCTAACCGAGCCGATGGAGGTCATCGAGTTAGAGTTGGCCTTGGAGGTCGCCTGCTCCTGTGGAAGGAGAGGACCGGGGGCATCAAATCTGGCATTGTCGCCTGATCCTTAGCTGGATTTGTGGACGAGGAGGGAGTTGCGCCGGACAGGTAGGGGAGGAGGGGGCGTAGATCCGTCGAGAGGCATTGATCGTCTAAAAGGGGCGCAGATCTGGTAGGATGGGGTGCCGTCGGTCATCAGGAGGGGGTGCAGACCCCCCCTGCACGCCGGGTAGGGCCATCGGGAGAGGCGTCGCCAACCGCTAGGAGGAAGGGGGCCAGGACGAAGCGCGCCGAGAGGTGCTGCTAGGAGGGGCACTTTTGACAGCCGAGAGGGACTGTCGGGAGGGGCACCGCTAGTCGCCTCTCACTTTGTCAATGTGTGTGTGTGTGTGAGAGAGAGAGAGAGAGAGAGAGAGAGAGAGAGCGAGCGAGAGAGAGAGTGGTGGACGGCGGCTATGAATGAGTGAAGTGAGGAGGCTAGAGTTAGAGAGAGATATTTATTTACGTGAATACCTCATCTGAACCATAAAAAGTAAACCTTATGGTCATGGATGATTCATTTTAGCAAGGGACATTGCTGACATAATAAAGAACCGTCACTAAAATCTTAAATAGTGTTGTCCGTCTCTAATTTAACAACTTAGTGACGGGCATCTGTAGGATCTAGGATACCGACTAGAGGCGGGTGAATAGGCTGTTTTTTCACAAATTAATAACCTGCAAAAGATTAGCGGAAATAATACAAGATAATAATAGCAGGAATAGAAAAACAACACCTAGGTTGAGAGCTAAGGGTTTGCAATCCTAGGTGATATGCAACATCATAATCTCTAATAATGTAAAGAGCAAGAATTAAACAGGACACGAAATTAACCCGTGGTCTCGGTGACTTGCGGATCACCCCTAATCCACGTTGAGGTGGATTCAAACCTTTGATTTGATTCTCTATCAAGAACTCACTTCTCCAACAAGAAGGGCTCACACAAGAGCAACTTGATCTTAAGCTAAACCAATCCCTTGAACCTCTCTAAACCTCGATTTCACTAGAGTTACCCTTTACCGCTCCGATGAGGTGAGTACAAAACCTCTTACAAGAACACCGGGCCTCCTTCACAATCTTCTTGAAGGGCTCATAGTTTTTACGCCACCAAGCCGACTAGGAGACAGCAGCCTCCAAGAGTAATAAGCCGACGTCGCCTGCTCGATGAACACTAGTGCCACAAAGCTTGAATCACTCAAGAAATATGCACTAGAATCTCACACACTTGCAATGGATCAATGAAAGCTTGTGTGAGAGAGGAGAAGACTCATATGACTCAACAATATAGCTCAGGGTGTCAAGAGAGCTCAATTGCATGAGAAAAGTGGGTATATATAGCCAAGGCATAAAAAACTAGCTGTTACAACTTTCTGCGCTCCTGGCGGTCAGACCGCGCCTCCCTGGCGGTCAGACCACCACAGACCCAACGACTAGTTTGACCGGTATTCAAACATGTCTGAAGACTGGCGGTCAGACCGGGCACCACTGGCGGTCAGACTGTCAGAGTCAGACCAAGACAAGGCCCAGAACTCTCTGGTCAAGCATGGTCAGACCATCCATGGCCCGCTGTCAGACCACCTTTGCTTAGTGGTCAGACCGGTAGCTCCATGCGGTCAGGCCGCCACAAGGGTTAGGTCCTCGGCCCTCTCTGGACGAGGACGGTCAGACCGTCACGTCCTGGCGGTCAGACCGCCCCGACCTAGCGGTTGGACCGCTGTCCCCTGACGGTGATACCGCCATTGGCAGGCTGTTCGCACCCCTCTGGACGCTCACAGTCAGACCGCAGCACAATCACGGTCAGACCGCCAGCCCTCCTTCGATAGGAATTTTTCACGAAAAGAACTTGAGGGTGATGTGAACAAGGGTTCCCGATCTTTCGAAAGGTTCTTGGTAAGTTGATTTGGTCGGAGGCGACACACAATTCGATCCGGCTTCAGAACAGCACGTTCTAAACCCCGCAATCGCAGCACGACGTCTCCTCTGGTTATCAACCGTCCAAAAGACGATTGACCTCGCCGAGAAGGCTAATCCCTGCCTGCGAATCAAGAACACAAGCAAGAACAACGAAGAATGCAACACAATTGCAGATGTATGATTAAACTCTCGAAGTTGGGGTCTCACAAACCGATGAACGGCGAAACTGTTTATGAATAGAATTGATCTAAGCAAAACCTAAACCCTAATGGTGCGGTGGTGGCTGTATATAAAGATCCTAGGGTCGTGCAAGACCCTCCGGACGCGCCCCTAATTGGGCTCAACTAGATACAAAGCCCAAAGGCCAAAAATAGGCGACGCAGCAACGACACAGATTCTGTACTCTCTCTTGTTTTGACGATTCCCGATGACTCCGGATGAATTTTGATATGAGGCCGGCGGCATTGGAAAGGTCTTCTCCTTATCTTTCCGTGCATATGTAGAACGTCCAAATCCGAGTCCGTATGCGTCCTGGGCGACTATTTTAGTACAGACTGGTCCAAGGCCCCAAAACAGACTCGAAGTCAGTTTTGATTGGGCCTCCACTTTGGCTTCCAAGCCCTTGCTGGTCCTTCACGTTCCTAAATCCTTCTCCCATCATCTCCTGGTCCTCTCCATGGTTTCTAATCATAAAATAATCATTAGGTAGCAAACCATTCTCAAAAGTAACATATAGCGAAGAACGTAGGAACGAGCTCACCTCTAAATTTAGTCGTCGTGCACGAGCTCTAGTCATTGGACCTTGCAAGTCCAGATTTGGAGGAGTGTTGTGTATATCCATAGGAGTGATGTCCTCATCATCCTCCCCCTCTTGAAGTGGAGTCGTTCTCGACTCGAGCTCATCCTCTTCTCCCAAGTATGGTTTCAAATCTGAAATGTTAAAAGTAGGACTAACCCCGAACTCGGGAGGCAACTCAAGTTTGTATGCATTATCATTAATCTTCTCTATTATTTTGAATGGACCATCAGCTCTAGGCATTAGTTTAGACTTTCTCAATTCTGGAAATCTATCCTTCCTTAAGTGTAACCACACTAAATCTCCTACATGAAGCTTTACTTCCTTTCTTCCCTTACTACCAGTAATTTTATACTTTTCATTCATCTTTTTAATGCTAAGTCTAGTGGTCTCATGCATTTGTAAAATAAATTCAGCACGCTCCTTAGCATCAACATGAACTCTCTCATTAATAGGTAGAGGAAATATATCAAGTGGAGTACGGGGATCAAAACCATACACTACCTTGATAGTTTTTGGTACAGGCTAGCTCTTTATGGCTTCAATCTTCGCCTCATCCACCTCAATTCCCTGTGGAGTCACAACATAGCCAAGAAAAGAGACTCGATCCGTGCAAAAGGTGCACTTCTCAAGGTTACCAAATAAACGTGCAACTCGCAAAGCATCAAAAACAGCACGCAAATGAATCATATGATCATCCATGGATTTGCTATAAATCAAGATATCATCAAAGTAAATAACCACAAATTTGCCAATAAAAGGTCTTAAAACCTCATTCATCAAACGCATGAAAGTACTGGGTGCATTAGTTAACCCAAAAGGCATTACTAACCACTCATACAACTCGAATTTGGTTTTGAAAGCTGTTTTCCATTCATCTCCAAGTTTCATTCTAATTTGATGGTAGCCACTACGCAAATCAATTTTAGTAAAAATTATAGCACCACATAACTCATCAAGCATGTCGTCTAGCCTAGGAATAGGATGACGATACCTAGTAGTAATGTTATTAATGGCTCTACAATCTACACACATACACCAGGAACCATCTTTCTTAGGAACCAAAAGTACAGGAACAGCACAAGGACTAAGTGATTGATGAACATACCCACGATCCAAAAGGTCTTGGACTTGTCGTTGTATCTCCTTAGTCTCCTCAGGGTTGGTTCTATAAGCAGCACGGTTTGGTAAAGTAGCACCAGAAATCAAATCAATTTGATGCTCAATCCCTCTTAAAGGTGGCAATCCCGGGGGTATGTCAGCTGGGAAAACATCCTCATACTCCTGCAAAAGGTTAGTGACAGCAGGAGGCAAAGCACTAGAAGCAATATCACCAAGCAAAAACAAGGCTTGTTTGTATATCAAAGCATAGCAAATATCATCAGTAGAAATTTCAGCAAGCTCAGATTTTGTGGCAAGACATGAACGACCTTGTAATTTAATTGCAGCACCCTTAGAACTTGAAGAATCATTAACATTACTTGGTGTAGAAACAGAATTAACAGGTTGCTGAATTTCAGGGCTTTTATTTTTCAAACTAGCAGCTCGTTCTAAATCAGCTTGTATAATTTCAGCAGGGGTCATTGATAACAAAGTAATTTTAGTTTCTTTATGCATAAAAGTGTACTTATTACTTTTACCATGGTGTACAGCATCATTATCAAATTCCCAAGGTCTACCCAATAAAAGTGAACAAGCTTGCATGGGTACAACATCACAATCAACAGAATCCACATAGGAACCAATAGAAAAAGGAACTCTGCAAGTTTGTGTTACCTTAGCTTTTCCAGAGTCATTTAACCACTGAATGTAGTATGGATGTGGATGTGGGCGTGTGGTCAAATCAAGCTTCTTAACCACATCAGAACTCACCAAATTGTTGCAGCTTCCTCCATCAATGATGACACGTGCCCGACGGTTCTTGATGACGAAGAAAATCTGGAACAAGTTATGTCGCTGCATCATCTCGGGCTGCTGGATTTGTGTGCTAAGCACACGCTGCACAATAATATTCATGTAGCCCGTGGTATCTCCGCCTCCAAGGACGAGGTCACCGCTGGTGGCAGCGACATCCTCCTCCTCATGCTCCACATCGGAGGTGCTCATGTAACCGCCATCATCTGTCGCCACATATGCCCGCCTACTTGGGTAATCTTTCTGCACATGGCCAAGACCATGGCAGCGGTGGCACTGAATTCCTGTAGTGCGTCCCGTCGAAGCAACAGAGGAGGCACTACTAGCCGGTACCTGCACAGAATTTTTACCTGAGCGCGTGGAAGGGGCAGGGGCTGATCTTGGTGCTGCAGAAAGAACACTAGCTGGTGGGGGCGGCCGGAAAGATGGCTTGGGCAGCCCCGAAGTCCCCGTTGGCCGTGGTGGGTAGAAATTCCTGGACTTGCTGTACTCCTCAAAATCCTGGAAAAGTCCCTGTGATTCTTTCTCTGCAAGCATAGCATACTGGAAACACTGGTTGAGGGTATAAAATTCTTTATAATCAAGGATGTCCTGAATTTCTTTTCTCAAACCAGAATAAAAGCGGCAAATCTGATCCTCTACTTTTTCAACCACAGCACAACGAATCAAACCCTTCTGAAGCTCACTAAAATACTCCTGAACAGTTTTATCTCCTTGATCTAAACGCTGCAGTTTATTACGAATTTCTCTATAAAAAGAAGGAGGAACAAAACGATCACACATTTCTACCTTAAGTTCTTCCCAAGTAGTAGGCAAATCGGTTTCAGCAGCTAGACCACTCCACCAAACAATAGCAAAGTCCTTAAACTCACTAGTGGCTTGTCTAACTCTATGTTGTTCAGGAACAAGGTGGGCATTAAATTTTTATTCTACCGTCATTTCCCAATCAAGGTAAGCATCACCATCATATTGACCCGAAAACGAAGGAATTGAAAACTTAATTTTAGCATACGGATCATCTGGAGCATGGTTACCTTGTGTGCGACGGTTGTGGAAACCACCCATACCTTGAGGGTTACGTTGCAAACGGCGTCGTAACCTTGCGGTCCTTGTAGCTGACCTATCGACGGTGCCATCAGCCTTATACACCGTTGCTTCATCATGATCGTCTTCAACGTCGTTGTTGGTGTCGTTGTTGGTGTTGGTGTTGGTGTTGTTGTTGTTGTTGTTGTTGGTCTTGTGAGCGGTCTCCAATTCGAGAACCTGATCGGTTAGCTTAGAGACTCTCTTATCTAACCGCTCAATGCTTTCTCCCAGGTGAAGCTTGGTGGCGGCGTCGGTGACGGCCCTGGTGATCGTCTCTGCCAAATCACTCTGAACCGCCTGCAAAGCCTTCTGTAACTGATTTTGGCTCACGCACTCATCCAATTTTGAGGGTGAAGCACCCTCCCCATCGCTTCCTGACATCAGAAACACCAAAATAGGAAACAAAAAGTGAAGGTTATCCCTACAAAACTACTAAGCAGTGGTGCCTCTCAACACAACAAAAGTAAGCTTCTTGCAAAGCTCTTACAAAGTTCTGAAAACAACAAAGCGAAGGATACCAGGGAGAAGTGTTCCACGATTGCAAGGGTTACAAGATAACCTATGTGCTGTCCAGAAGAAGTATGTAGAGCTAGGAAGGCCAAATATATATATATATATGAGTGGCACACAAATCAAAAACAGATAGTAAAGCTGAATAAGTGCCCAAATAACTTGTCCCTAGTTGCTGGTCTAACTATGACCTAGAACAGTAGTGATAGCAAAGAAGAAACAAAGAGACAAAGGGACACAGTCGATAACAGGGGGCTTAGTGTAAAATAGCCAAACTCAGAAATTCCAGGGGGCTAGATGGAGCACTAGTAGGAATTCCTAATTTATTTTTTATTTTTTTTATTTTTTTGATATTTTTTTCCAACTCACTAGCAAAGGGGGAGAAACCACAAAAAATTTCAGCTCAAACCGAGCTAGGACGTGGCCTACAGAAAATCTTAAAGTTTCAGAAAACGTCGGGTTTCAACTTGAATGAATTTTTTTCTTTATCTTCCCGATTTTTTTTGAATTTTTTGATGAGGGCACATGTTGGGTATGCTCAACTTTTCGTCAAGAATCTCCTGTAAAAATTTCAGCCAAAACGGACAACCGAGCGAAAAGTTATGGCTGTTTTACCGAAGGGGTGTCGGAATCGGTTTTGAAGAACCCGGTGGTTTGAGTGAAATCCGAGTCGGGCTTGGGGTCGGGTAGGGATTTTTTTGGTGAGGTGGATGCAGCGGAAAGTGGAATTTATGAAAATTGGTCCGAGGTGGTGAGGGTGGGTTTAGGGTGGGATTAGGGTGGGCGTGTTGATCAATCAACCCTAGCACACAAAGCCGACAAAACCGAGGATGGTGAAGAGGATGGCGGCTAGGGTTGCAAGGGAAACACTACTGACGACAAAAACACAAACTAAACCAGCGACTAAACAAGAACTAGGGCACAAACTCAACACTACGGACTCTGAAATTGAAATATGCAAAGGCTAAACACGTGGTTATGGGCGGGAGAAATTTTTTTTTTGGTATTTTCTGTGGACGATAGGAAGAACACGAAAACAAAACTAAAGGGTAGTGTGAACCTGACGGTGCACCTGAAGCTCTGATTACCACTTGATGTGAACAAGGGTTCCCGATCTTACGAAAGGTTCTTGGTAAGTTGATTTGGTTGGAGGCGACACACAATTTGATCCGGCTTCAGAACAGCACGTTCTAAACCCCGCAATTGCAGCACGACGTCTCCTCTGGTTATCAACCGTCCAAAAGACTATTGACCTCGCCGAGAAGGCTAATTCCTGCCTGCGAATCAAGAACACAAGCAAGAACAACGAAGAATGCAACACAATTACAGATGTATGATTAAACTCTTGAAGTTGGGGTCTCACAAACCGATGAACGGCGAAACTGTTTATGAACAGAATTGATCTAAGCAAAACCCAAACCCTAATGGTGCGGCGGTGGCTGTATATAAAGACCCTAGGGTCGTGCAAGACCCTCTGGACGCGCCCCTAATTGGGCTCAACTAGATACAAAGCCCAAAGGCCAAAAATAGGCGACGCAGCACCGACACAGATTCTGGACTCTCTCTTGTTTTGACGATTCCCGATGACTCTGGATGAATTTTCACATGAGGCCGGAGGCATTGGAAAGGTCTTCTCCTTATCTTTCCGTGCATATGTAGAACGTCCAAATCCGAGTCCGTATGCGTCCTGGGCGACTGTTTTAGTACAGACTGGTCCTAGGCCCCGAAACAGACTCGAAGTCGGTTTTGATTGGGCCTCCACTTTGGCTTCCAAGCCCTTGCTGGTCCTCCATGTTCCCAACTCCTTCTCCCATCATCTCCTGGTCCTCTCCATGGTTTCTAATCATAAAATAATCATTAGGTAGCAAACCATTCTCAAAAGTAACATATAGCGAAGAACGTAGGAACGAGCTCACCTCTAAATTTAGTCGTCGTGCACGAGCTCTAGTCATTGGACCTTGCAAGTCCAGATTTGGAGGAGTGTTGTGTGTATCCATAGGAGTGATGTCCTCATCAGAGGGTTTCCAACATGTAATTTTCAGGAAATTTGTTGGAGTATAAACATCATAGGATAAGCAAGGAATATTTGATGAAACTTGCATAGGTTTTTCAAAGATTATATGGAGGTGTATTTTGACAAGGAGTTGGATAAATGAAATCTCACAAAGTGGCAACTAAATATTCATCAAGTACTAGAGCATCAACCCCTCTTAATAGTTCGGCAACTATGCTAGCAATCCGGTTATTTTCTCCTATAATCACCTTATGATCGGTAAGATAGAAAAACCTATTTTTGTACCTATTGCCTTGTGTTGCATTCTTCATCTTCATTGAAATATGAATTTATGAATTGATCATCATTGGTATATAATAAGCCACAAGTTTTCATTAATTACCAAAACCCTTAATCTAGGGCCTAGATATTTCAATCTCTCCCTTTTTGTTAATTGATGACAACACAATGGAGTGAAACATGAATGAGCCACACAGAGTGAGCTCCCCCAGAATGTTAGCATAATCATGATAAACTCAAGATAAACTCAAACCAAATTTTAAGCCAAATATTCGAGAGCAAACCAACATTACAAGCCAAAGTTCAAATGAAAGCAAGCGACAAAGCTTGACACAACCATAACAAGATACAAATGAGAAGCAAAGAAAGAGATAGCCATGAATTTCAGATCAAGATCCAATCCATCCATCCATCTTGCTCAAAGTCATCTTCTTGATCTTCATCTTCTCATCATACTTCATCTTCATCTAATTCACTCCCCCTTTGGCATCATATTGCCAAAAAGATCACTCGTCCGCTGGTGGAGGCGGTGGAGGATAGTAAGGAAAAGGCATATACCCCGGTGAAGGAGGAGGACGAGGAAATACACCAAACATATGGCTGCTGAAATCATGAAACTCCTATTGCAAGGTCTGATAGTCCTTGTGAAGATTGTTGTAGTTTGTGGTCATGGTCTGAAACTGAGTGTTGAGGGCATCAACCTCTGTTCTCATCTGACGCATGTTCTGTTGCATGATGTTGAGCTGCTGCATAATGGGAGTATGGTACTGCTGAGCATATGAGGTGTGAAAAGCATCCATACTGGCCTGTATTCCCTGCTGGACTGCACTCTGAATATGAGGGAGATAAGCCTGGAAGTCCTGAGCAGGCGGTGGAGGAGGTGCAGGAGCCCATGGCTGCCACTCGGGATCTTCTTCCTCATGTTCCTGTTCATGTGCACCATGATCTAGCTGAGCAGGGGTTGCTGGTGGTTGTTGAGTGACCACATGCTTAGTTGCAGAAAAGGGCTTATAGCTTGGGTGCGGAGTCCGACAATCACGCACCATGAACTTGGTCTGCCAAAGAATGAGTGACATGATGTAGGGGGCATAATAGAGATTGAGATGGATACTGGATGAAACTTGCTCAATGTATTTAAGCATGAAGCGAACAATATCAATCCGGCGCCTGCCCATGATGTGATGTATGAAGTTCCAAAATTTATCTCGAATGATCTCAGAGTTCCCACTCTTAGGAAACATGGTTACTCTTACAATTTTGTTCACAACAGCAGGCATAGGCTTAAGACCATTGACATGACCAAGGATCCCCTGATTTGGAGAGTAGTGAGCAATCCACTCATTCTCAGGAAGGTTGTCCTCATCCCATATATTGACACCAACATCATATCCAGTTCTATCAATTTTGATGGCCATTGCAAAGTCAGTGAAGGAAGCAGAGTAACAACGAGTGCCAGTCATCCAAGTGAGCTCGTTTTCCTCCCAATCAATTTCTATGGTAGCATAGAACTGACGAATGATAGTATCATTCCATGCACACTTGAGTTCCACAAAGTCATAAAGGCCAACATTTTTAAATAGAGGAATCAAAGGCTTGACAGAGTCGAATTAATCAATGTAGATCCAATCAATCCATTTATGAGGGAAAATGCCCTTGTCCACGAGATGTCCAAGAAAAGCGTCAAGTTGTACCTTGGTGTTAAATTGAGGAATTGGAGAGGAGACATCGAGTTCATAGGCATAGTTGCGCCGAGCTCTCACATACTCATCAGCCTTCCACCTTTACTTGGGTATGTTCCAGTAAGAAGGATCGAACTCTTCATCGGCATCACTGGCATCTTCCATATCAATAGTATTAGAACCCCCAGCAACTGATGACTCAAACTCTGTAGTATCGGGCTGCTCATAATCAGAATCATGGCCATATTCCGAGTCGGCATCATCAACACGACGCTTCTTCTTGAGCTTCTTAGCAATCAACTTCGTGGCAACGTCTTTGGCGGCATAGGGAAAATAGTACATGTATATCAATGATAAGAATAGAGATCACAACAATAGCAAACCCAAATAACATCGAATGTGCAAGATGTCAAAGAATTCCAGCCTAGTCGGCCCTGGCGGTCAGACCACAGGCCACTGGCGATCTGACCGCGAGCACCCAGATGCCACAAGACAGGGGTCATTGAGTGATATCCAAAAGACAACAATCCATCCAAAAAATTTCATCCTAAGATCAAAGGCATCACATCTATGTATGAAAGGGCATATAGAACATGTCATGCTTCCCAAAATTTCATCTTGTGAGCAAGCCCTAGCAACATGAACCCTAGGAGTGAAATCATTTGCTAAGTTCAGAAATTGTCAACACATAATTATAGTGGTACCATAAAACGTTCTCCAGATACTTAACAATATCCACAATAATCATCATGAGTAGCAATCTTCTCTCAAGTCTAACCCTATCCATAAGCAAGGCATCGAAATCCATAGTGAGAAGTAAGAAGATGGGCATAATACCGTGAGGACATGATGGAGGAGCCAACAGTGAGACCGGGGACGACCTCTGGTTGGACCGGGAGCAAGGGAGACCCTCCATTCAATGGAGGTCACCCTCAAGGAGAGAGAGAAGACAAGAGATGTGTTTTTGTTCGTGGTGGAGAGTTGTGGCCGAAAGGGTATGCAGGAGAAGGAAGACATAGAGACAAAGAATGGATTGAGATTTGGATGCGGCTGGCGGTCTCACCACGCGCCCCTAGCGGTCGGACCGCCCGCGTCCAGAGAGAATTTTTTAGGGCCTCCCTCTACCGATCTGACTGAAACTCTTTCGCGATCTGACCGTCACCAGCGGTCGGACCGCACCCATCTGGCGGTCTGACCACGGGCTGTAATTCGACAGATTCAACACTAAGTTTTTCTGAAAATTCGTAGATAGCTTCCAATCTTCCAACTGAATCACTTTTAACATGCAGAATTCTTTTGTTTCTTGATTCTTCCACTTCGATTATTGAGTATCCAATATAATGTACTTCTTGAATCACTTAAATGTCTCACGATCTCTTTCTTCATGAAAATCGAAAAGCAACAAGAGAATTTCAACTAAGAGTCAAAGATAAGAGAGAAAAATGAGAAGAGTATTCAACATGGGAATGTGTGAGCAGAAATACACATTGTGGATCATTGCATATGAAAATGCAAAATTCTATGTGCGGAGCTCATTAGATGCCAAAAGTAAATTTTTAGAGAAGAAAAGAAATTGTCATTTCAAGCCCTTTTAGATGAAAGAGGAGAGTTTTATGGAAATAGATTAGTAAAAAAAACTTTTAAAATCAGATTGGTAATTTTGAACTCCTTTAAATGATTTTGCATATATTTGATCGTTTCAGAAAAGAATGCTTTGAAGAACATTATGGCATCAGTTTTGATTTATTCACTTAAGAGACGAACCATTATATATGAGATGATATAGGGCTCCCCCTAAATGTGACATCCAAAAGCAAATTAAGTCAAATCAAGAGCAGATGAAAAGCTAAGAAGGAATCCATCAAGTAATGTTGGAAATATCAATAACGTTGAGTTCGCTTCTCAACTTGCAAAACTGAGTCTGATCAAGAGGTTTGGTGAAGATATCAGCCAATTGATCTTCCGTCATCACACTTTCCATCACAATGTCTCCTTTGCTCACATGATCCCTTATAAAGTGATGGAGAATATCAATATGCTTGGTTCTCTTGTGTTGGACGGGATTTGTAGCAATCCTGACAACACTTTCATTGTCACATAAGAGAGGAATGCAATCAAATTTTACTCCATAATCCAACAATGTTTGCTTCATCCATGATAATTGTGCACAACAACTTCCGGTTGAAACATATTCGGCTTCGGCGGTAGAGAGAGCAACTGAATTTTGCTTCTTTGATGACCATGAAACCAATGATCTTTCAAGCAATTGACATGTGCCGGAGGTACTTTTTCTATCAATTTTGCATCCGGCATAATCTGAATCAGAAAATCCAATGAGAACAAATTGAGCACCTTTTGGATACCATAGGTCTAAATTTGGTGTTTGCTTCAAGTATATCAGTATTCTTTTAACATCCATCATATGACACTCTTTTGGTGATGCTTGATATCTTGCACACATACAAACACTAAATATAATATCGGGCCTAGATGCGGTGAGGTAGAGAAGACTTCCAATCATAGACCAAAATAACTTTAGATCAGCCGATTTTCCTTCTTCATCAAGATCAAGATGTGCATTTGTTGCCATAGGTGTCTTGATTGGTTTAGAATTTTCCATACAAAGATAATGTCATCAACATATATTTGACAAATGAATAGATCATCTCCAATTTTCTTGGTAAATAAAGTGGTGTCCACCTTTCCAATTTTGAATCCCTTCGAAATGAGAAAATCCCTCAATCTTTCATACCAAGCACGTGGTGCTTGTTTAAGGCCATATAGTGCTTTGGAGAGCTTGTAAACATGATTTGGCTTCTTTGGGTATTCAAAACCGGGTGGTTGTTCCATAAATACTAGCTCATTTATTTTTCCATTTAAGAAGGCACTTTTCACATCCATTTGATATAATTTGATATTGTGAGAAGTGGCATATGCAAGTAAGATTCTTATTGCTTCAACTCTTGCCACGGGAGCAAATGTTTCATCAAAATCCAAGCCTTCAACTTGAGTGTAGCCTTGTGCCACAAGTCTTGCCTTGTTTCGCACAACTACACCGTTTTCATCTTGCTTGTTCTGAAATACCGATTTTGTCCCAATGACATAATGATCATTTGGTCTCTTTACTAATTCCCATACATCATAGTGAACAAAATTATTTAGTTCTTCATGCATAGAATTTACCCAATCCAGATCTTTCAAAGCTTCATCTATTTTGGTTGGTTCTCTATTTGAGACAAAAAAATAGTGTTCACAAAATGATGCAAGTCTTGATCTTGTTTGAACACCTTTGTTTATATCACCAACAATTTGATCAATCAGATGATCTTTTGCAATAGAATTATTAATCTTAGGTTGAGCATTTATGTCTTGAGGAGTGTTTGAGGAATCTTCATTTTCAGATTGGATTGTAACATTTTCATCTCCATCCTTATTGATAGATTGACCATGATCATTTGAAGTAGGTGAAGAGGATGGTACTTGAAATATTGATGTACTCATATCACAATCTTCTTCATTCTTGGGTTTAGTATCACCCATGGTTATATTCTTCATAGCTTTTCTTAATCCCTCATCTCCTACATCATCTAAATTTTCTTGTTCTTGTTGAGATCCATTGGTCTCATCAAACTCAATATCACTTGACTCTTCCATAATTCCAGAATTTTTATTGAATACTCGATAAGCTTTGCTATTTGTAGAATATCCAAGTGAAAATCCTTCATCACATTTACTTTGGAACTTTGACAATCTTGAGCCTTTTCTCAATATATAGCATTTACAACCAAACACCCGAAAATATGAAATATTTGGCTTTCTCCCCACTAGCAATTCATACGGAGTATTTTTCAACAATCGATGGCAATATAATCTATTTGAGGCATGGCAAGCAGTGTTGATAGCTTCAGCCCAAAAACTGTCTGAAACATTATATTTCGAGAGCATTGATCTTGCCATATCGATCAAGGTTCTATTTTTCCTTTCAACAACACCATTTTGTTCCGGAGTGTACTTTGCTGAAAATTCATGCTTAATTCCTTTTTCTTCGCAATATTCATCAACTTTATAATTTTTGAACTCGGTGCCATTGTCACTTCTAATTTTCTTGATGTTGAACTCAAATTCATTTTTAGCTCTTTTGGCAAAGCTCTTGAATATGCCAAATACATTTTATTTGTCTTGTAGAAAGAATACCCTTGTGTATCTTGAGAAATCATCCATAATAACAAGACAATAGCTATTTCCACCAATGCTGGTTGGTCCAAACAAATCCATATGTAGTAATTCCAATGGTCTTGTAGTGTACATAACACTTTTTGATGGATGAGAGCTTCCGACTTGTTTTCCGGATTGGCAAGCACTACATAATTTATTCTTTTCAAAAATCACATCTTGCAATCCAGTTACTAGATCATGCTTCATAAGCCGGTTTAATTGTTTCATTCCAACATGACCAAGCCTTCTATGCCACAGCCATCTTTTTGAGGCTTTGGTAAATAAGCAAGTGCTCAAGTTAGCATCTTTTGATGAGAAATCCACAAGGTAAAGATTTCCATACTGAAATCCTTTGAAAATCAATTCATTGTCTTTTATGCTAGTAATGATGACATCTTTTGGAGAGAAAATGCAAGTGAGTCCAAGATCACATAATTGAGCAACCGATAGCAAGTTAAAACTCAATGATTCAACTAACAACAAATTTAAGATAGATAGATCATTTGAGATGGCAATTTTTCCCAATCCTTTCACTTTGCCTTTGCTATTATCTCCAAATGTAATCTTGTCAAATTCTGAACCTTCATAATTCATTAAGGTGAACATGCTTCCATTTCCGGTCATGTGTTGAGAGCAACTGCTATCAAGCACCCAATGATGTCCACCTAACCTTGCTTGGGTCCTTGGAGGTTAGTTTCTTTTAGTTTCTTTTAGGTACCCAACCTTGTTTGGGTCCTTGGAGGTTAGTGACCTAGGCTTTTGGCACCCAAATACTTCTTTTCTTTGCACCATCTTTTGACAAGGTAGTTTTTGAGTTTTGAACATGCATCTTATTTTTATCAACAAACTTGGCATGAATAGCACCATTAGAAGATTTAGTAAGAACATAAGAGGCATCCATATCTCTAAGCATCACATTCTTACTTCCGGTACAATCCTTTTCAAGATGCCCAGTATTTTTGCATTTAGAATAATACAAACTATTCTCTCTTATGAAAGCGGTTTTCTTTTCAACAAAGGCACTTTTATTTTTCTTCGGGATGAATCCAAGTCCCTCATGCTTGAGAGTGAATCTTTGACACTCTCACATTTTGTTCAAAACATTTTCACCCTTGTGACAATTCACAAGAGCTTTAACAAGAGTCTACGGTTTCACGTAATTCATCATTTTCAACAATAAGCAAAGGATCACATGTACTTGACATATTTTCATATGAATCACTTTTAGAAGAGCATGGTATAGCCAATAAATCATCACATGAAGTTGATATACTAGAAGTATTAACTTTATTCATGCTAGGCACACAATCAAGCATATCACAAGTAATTCCAACATCTTGTTTTTCAACATGAGTGTCTTGAGCTTCCTTAAGCTCCTCATGAGCCTCCTTTAGATTTTCATGAGAGGTCTTTAGCTCCTCATAAGACTCATGTAGTGAGGCATATTTCCTTTTTAATTCTTTATACAATTTTTTTTGTCTTGCCTAGAGATTCATCAAGCACACTTACCATATCAACAAGATCATCATAAGAAAATGTATCATCATCATCGTCACATACCTTGGGTTCTCTTTTTGCCATGAAGCACATATGTGAGTCAAATAGAGAAGGAGCTTCCTTGACGGCAATGCTTGCAAGTCCTACTTTGGAGAACTTATTCTCATTGTCGCTATCTTCATTTTCAGAATCCGAACTTGCATCCGAATCCCATTCAACTAGATAAGCTTTGTCATCTTTATTGTTGAACACTTTCTTGTAATTCTTTTTCTTTCCTTTGCTATACCTTTCATCATCTTTCTTTTTCTTGCAATTTGTAGAGATATGTCCCAAGTCTCCACATTCAAAACATTTCTTATGTGTAAAAGGATTTTTGCTTGATGATCTTTGGTCTCCTTTCTTCTTCATGAATTTCTTGAAGCTTCTTACCATCAAAGTAACTTCCTCATCAGTACTTTCACCTTCATCATCACTATCCACTTTTGATGCTTTGGCCTTGAATGCAATATTTTTCTTGCTACTTTCGCATTGATCACCATGAAGCTCTAGTTGTGATTGCTGGAAAATGTGATGAGTGATAATTTCCCCCAAGACTTGTGAGGGAGTAATCTTTGTCAAGTTCGACCTCACTAGCATGGTGACAATTGTTTCATACTTAGGCGGTAAAGCTCTAAGAAACTTGTGAGAGATATCAAAATTTTCAACCTTAAATTCAAGGTCCTTGAGCTCATTCACAATATGTGTCAACCGAGAAAAACTTGTCTTCAAATCTTCGTTTGGAAGTAGAGCAAATTTCTCAAATTTTCCTTTGCAAATGAATAGCTTAGCACTTTTGACCATACTTGTGCCTTTATGAGCCTCAATGAGAGCTTGCCAAACCTCATAAGTTGTGGTAAGTTTGCACACCCTATGATATTCTTCTTTGCACAATGCCCGACTGAGCACATTCATTGCTTGAGCATTAGCCTTCATATTTTCTCGATCGGTAGGTGTGAGCTCTTGTGGATTAAGCACGGCATAACCAACATCCACAATATTCCAAATAAAATCACCCATTGCTTGAAGATGGATTTTCATGCATGTTTTCCAATAGTCAAAATCCGACCCATCAAAGTATGGAGCGTGACCGATATTGACATTGTTGCTAACCATTATCCTACTCTCGGATGGTTAAATCCTTGCTAAAATAGGAGTACCTACTCTAATACCACTTGTAAAATCTAGGATACCGACTAGAGGGGGTGAATAGGCAGTTTTTGACAAATTAATAACCTGCAAAAGATTAGTGGAAATAATACAAGATAATAATAGCAGGAATAGAAAAACAACACCTAGGTTGAGAGTTAAAAGTTTGCAATCCTAGGTGACATGCAACATCATAATCTCTAATAATGTAAAGAGCAAGAATTAAACAAGAGAAAGGACACAAAATTAACCCATGGTCTCGGTGACTTGCCGATCACCCCTAATCCACGTTGAGGTGGATTGAAGCCTTTGATTTGCTTCTCTATCAAGAAATGACTTCTCCAACAAGAAGGACTCGCACAAGAGCAACTTGATCTTAAGCCAAACCAATCCCTTAAACCTCTCTAAACCTCAATTTCACTAGAGTTACCCTTTACCGCTCCGGTGAGGTGAGTACAAGACCTCTTACAAGAACACTAGGCCTCCTTCACAATCTTCTTGAAGGGCTCACGGTTTCCACGCCACCAAGCCGACTAGGAGGCAGCAACTTCCAAGAGTAATAAGCCGACGTCGCTTGCTTGATGAACACTAGTGCCACAAAGCTTGAATCACTCAAGAAACATGCACTAGAATCTCACACTCTTGCAATGGATCAATGGAAGCTTGTGTGAGAGAGGAGAAGACTCATATGGCTCAACAATATAGCTCAGGGTGTCAAGAGAGCTCAAATGCACGAGAGAAGTGGGTATATATAGCCAAGGCATAAAAAACTAGTCGTTACAACTTTCTACGCTCCTGGCGGTCAGACCGCGCCTCCCTGGCGGTCAGACCGTCACAGACGCAACGACTAGTTTGACCGGCATTCAAACATGTCTGAAGACTGGCGGTCAGATCGGGCACCACTGGCGGTCAGACCGTCAGAGTCAGACCAGAGCCTAGAACTCTTTGGTCAAGCACGGTGAGACCATCCATGGCCCGCTGTCAGACCGCCATTGCTTAGCAGTCAGACCAGTAGCTCCATGCGGTCAGACCGCCACAAGGGTTAGTCCTCGGCCCTCTCTGGACGAGGACGGTCAGACCGTCACGTCCTGGCGGTCAGACTGCCCCAGCCTGATGGTTGGACCGCTGTCCCCTGACGGTGATACCGCCACTGGCAGGCTGTTCGCACCCCTCTGGATGCTCACGGTCAGACCGCCAGCCCTCCTTCGATAGGAATTTTTTAGGAAAAGAACTTGAGGGTTTCCAACATGTAATTTTCAGGGAATTTGTTGGAGTAAAAACATCATAGGATAAGCACGGAATATTTGATGAAACTTGCATAGGTTTTTCAAAGATTATATGGTGGTGTACTTTGACAAGGAGTTGGATAAATGAAATCTCACAAAGTGGCAGCTAAATATTCATCAAGTACTAGAGCATCGACCCCTCTTAATAGTTCGGCAACTATGCTAGCAATCCGGTCATTTTCTCCTCTAATCACCTTATGACCGGTAAGATAGAAAAACCTATTTTTATACCTGTTGCCTTGTGTTGCATTCTTCATCTTCATTGAAATATGAATTTATGAATTAATCATCATTGGAGTATAATAAGCCACAAGTCTTCATTAATTACCAAAACCCTTAATCTAGGGCCTAGATACTTCAGCATCCCTCTCATACCATAATTAGTAACGGGCAATATGATGCCCGTCACAAATTAGATATAGGCTTTTGTTGCTGAAAATCACTTTTGCAGTAGTGAAGAAGAAATAAAAGGTGAGTTTGGCATAAAGGAAAAAATATATCATTGAGTCTAGGTGTTGTGCTACTGTGTTTCTCCAATTGTACTACTCTAAGTAGCAATATGCACTACTAGTTGCCTAACTTTATCATAGCTTGAGAAAAAAGTAGAGATGTTTTGTTAAATTGTGTCTGAAGTGTTTCTCCATGGATGGTGTCAAAGTTCGTATATACATTTCAATAAAGAATGTTAAGGAGCAACAAGACACTCTATAGACATATTTAGATGCATTTCCACTAGTTTAGACATTTTACACACTTTATTTTGTTTGGATAAAAATATACATATGCTTCTGTTACTAATAGTATACATGTGTACAAAAATATAGAAAAAACACATGACACATTTAGATAGTTTTAGACACGTAGAATGTAGTGATAAAATTTATAGATACCCAAACAACAAAGAAAAAAGTACCAGAATTTCGATGAAAGGACATCAACCACCACTACCTGCCACTAACTTGAGGTTGTGTTTGTTGGTGTCACAAAACGCGAGCTTCAGTGCCACTAACAAAAAGAGTAAACATGAAAAGGAATCACGAAGGGTACGAAACGGAACAATGGGTGTTCTATTTATAGGCCCGTACTTAGGTCATATGCAAATGACCATTTTGTCCCTAATTACCTACTATATTCTCCAAATATTCTATACAAAATTGTCATAAAGGATAAATCGGTCATTTGAGCTTTTCTGGTACCCTTCCTTGTCCCGCACGCCACAACACGTGTTGGCGCCACGTGTTGCCCTCTTCGCGCCATGCCGGTTCTTGATTTTGCCCGGTGTCCTGTTCTTCGAAGAATGATGGCTTCATCCTTCAAGGGCGTGGAGGTACAGCTCGAAGGGTCCGCTGCTCTGTCCTTCGAAGGGTGATGGCTTCATCCTTCATGGGCGCGGAGGTACTGCTTGAAGGGTCTTGGATTTTTTGAGGGTTCCGATGGACACATGTACCTCGAAGTTATGGTTAATAATAAAAAAAAGGTAGCAATAGTTAACTTTGACTTTTATTCATAGCCCGACTTTGATAAACCCTCGAGGGGTGGCTTACGAAGTGATCCCCCCAACAGTAGCCCCTCGAGGGGTGGGTCCAACTTTGATAGGCGGAAACCCTCGCTTCGCCGGGATCTCTTACCAAAACGCCACCCTTCGATCATCAAAGTTAGGGTTTGAGCGAAGCTACCAGGGCTTCTGCCTATAAAAGGAGAATAACTATGGTGGAAAATTATTATTTTTACCAGTTACTCATCCGTTGAGCTCCTGCTATGCCTGCGATTATGACTAGGGTTCGAACAGTAACTGTTTCTGAAAGAGAGTCTTCTTCTGGGAGCTCACCCAATTCTTTCGAAGGTAACACTTGGCTACTTTGGATGTTGCGGCTCTTCGGCTTCCGTTTATAATTTTGTGTTTCTGTGCCCCTAATTCCTGAGGCTCCGTAGTAAATGCCCATCCGTTTTTATCCGACTATATAAGCAGGGGGTGAGGGGGTGGGGTGAAGGTCTACGAAGCTTTTCCTGCGATTTGCGTTTTAGTGCTCTAGCTTCCTATAGCTTCGTGCGCTCATACTGGTCTTTGGTGATTTTTACTTCGAAGCAACCTTTGAACTAGCTTGGTATGCATGAATTCTTAGTTCGAAATATCCCTTGCGATGTTTGGGACTGGTTTTCGTGTTCATACTGAATTCATGTTTTGTCTTTGATTGCAGGGTCTGAAGGTATGGCTCGAGTGGTGATGACACCGTGCGCTGACGAGACCGCTGTTGAAGAAAACCCGCCTTCAACAATTGTCAATGCTGTTACAAGTGAGGGTGACTCCAAGGCGGATTTTACCAGAAGCCTGGAGGATAACCTTATTGCTCCTCTCGAAAGGTTGGGTCGTGATCGTGGTCGGGATCCTCTAAAAGAGGTCGAGGATGATGAGGAGGAAGACGATGGAGAAGAAGAGGAAGAGGATGAAGAAGAGGATGACGAGGAAGAGGGTGGTGACAAGGATTTCGTTCCCTGAGGTGTTGGGAAGGTCGCGACCGACGCCTAAGGGCAAGGTTCAAGCCGCAGGATTCGGAGTTCTGATCTAGTGGATGAGAACTTGGAAGACGTTGATGCTAATGTCAGTGATTTGCTGCCTGTAGGTGATTTTGGCCTGCCTAGGGGCCGAAAAGGGAGAGGGAAAGAACACGAGGGATCCAGACCTCGAACCTCCGTCTTCAAGCAATCTCGCCTCGAAGCTCCTAAGTTGCACAAGCGTGCCGAGTTAGGGTGCTTTCCCTCCGAAGGAGCCAGGCTGGCTGGTTGAGAGGTTACTCCTTGCCCTGTGCAAGATGAGGCCGTGGTTTTTGAAGACCACTTCACTGCTGGCCTGCATTTTCCTTGCTCATCCTTCGTGAAAGATGTGCTGGGTAGGTTCAATGTGCAACTTCACCATATCAGCCCTAGCGAGATGGCCATACTGAGCAAGTTTGCCTGGGGCGTACTGAGTTATCAGGGCCAACCTGATATTGAAGTATTCTGCAAGTACTACTGTGCTCATTACCAACCGAAGACCATTAAGATTGATGGTGTGGTGCACGAGGCTGACTTCGGTTGTGTTACCTTTGTTCCCCGCTTTAAGCGTGGCAACCAGTTTGTGAAGTGCAGCCAAAACCACTGGAGCGACAAGTGGCACGAAAGCTGGCTATATGTGAAGGTTCCCGCATAGACTATTCATGCGGACGGTGGAGAGACAACAATTTTTCCACTAGCTTCGAAGCTATCACCCTGTGAACCTCGATCCACGGAGGGCAGGGTGCCCAAGAGCTACAAGAACGATGTTGCTTTCCACATCGCTATATTCAATTCAAGCTGTCGGGACCTTGTTGAAGAGTTCGTGGTTGCGAATAAGTGGCCACTACGCGAGGGGTGCTCAATTCCTAGGTTTATTCAGAAGAAAATCCCCACGAGGCCCGACATTACCATACCCTTCCCGGAGGTACCCGTGGATAAATGGGGTCTTGGCAATGAGGAGTTTGTGGTCTTCCTGCAGCGCGCCAGCGAGGCTATAGCGGGGCCATATACACGTGAGGAGCACAAACATAACCGCGAGCGGACTTCTCATAGTGGCCGGCTTAACCGAGTGTTGACTTTGGCCGGTGTGAAGTATCCGGCTCGTGTTGTGCCAGGGCCTCGCATGAGGCGAAATCGGCCTCCTGGTAATGTTGGTTCTGATGTTGGTAAGGCTATGGGTCTGCGGATAAAAACTTGGGCCTGTCCAAGGGGTATGAAAATTTTGCTGATCTCAAGGTTTGGGTTGATCTGTGCTCGGCTTCGGATGCCTTTGTAGCCGAAGGGGCTAAATTATTCAAAGCGGGGTTCTTGCAGCATAATCTTTGCCACGTTTTGAGACATGTAAGTGCGCTTGGTTTTGATGGTACAGACGAAAAAATGTTCTACTGTTTTTCTTGAGGTTTTTGACGGAGTTGTTTTGACTGTTCTTTTGTTTCAGGCTCACACTCTTGCATGGATTTCTTCTAAAAAAACTTATACAGAGCTGGCCTCTTTGGAGAGAGAGAAAAATTCGTTTGGGATGAAGCTACACTTGAAGCTGCACGAGTGCAAAACGAGCTTGATACTTCGTGAGCAGAGGTTGCTGAGCTGAAGAACGGCTTAAGTCGCCTGGAGGCTGCTGAGGCTAAAATTGCAGCTCTAGAAAATGAGAACATAGCTTTGAAGCATGACCAGTCGACTTTGCTGCCTTAGCTGTATCTGCACACCATCAATATTGCGAGGCCTTGGGTTATGTTGGTGCTGAGCCAATGTCGTTAACCGATGGGGCTGCTATCACCGAGGCTCTGTTCTTTGGTTGGCTTAAGTCTGAGTTCGAAGCTCTCCCGGGGGTGATGGATAAGCGCAGCAATTTTCGCTCGCTTCATACTACGGAGGCTGCTTTTGGGCTGTTGGAACGCGAAGGCTGCGACCACTTACATGCTTTGGGGAGGCGCAATTTTTCGATTGGGGCGGACGCTCGAGACGGCCTCTCGCCAGAGGCCATTGCCGCAGCTAAACATGTTGCTATGAAGTTTTGGCGCGATCACGGCCGTGAAGCTGCTCAACAAGCTGCTATTGAGAAGCTGGCTCAGGTTATACTTTTGTTTTTATATTGTATTTTCATTTAATCACATGATGTTTGAAGATAAAATTGATTGTGCCTGCGCAAATGCGTGATTCTTCAAGGAGCGATGGTGGCCAAGCTAAGGATCCTTCAAGGGGCCGAGACACTTCGAGGAATGATGCCGACAAGCCGAGTATTTTGAAGGCTGGATCCAAGGCTGCATCGGGCAAGGTTTAGGATCGCTTGCAGTTTCTATATTGATGTAGTATACTTTTTGGGTGGTCTTGAGGGAGATTTTGTAACTATAATTTTGACATGTCTGCTTCAACCTGCGCAGGTGTCCTTCGTGTCGCCTGCGCGGGATTCCGAAGAGAACACTTCTAGTGGATCTTCCGTGTTACGCATGTTGGGTCTGATGAGCAAGAGGTCTCAATCTTTATTGGATGATGCTTTTGTACCGACGCCTACTTCGAGTAGTTCTGAGGCCAGTTTGAGCGGCTTCGAAGTGTTAGATGTTGTAGCGGAGGCTGAAAAACTCAAGGACCGTGTGTGTGCTGCTCCACCCGGGGCACGCTTGGTGACTTTGGATGTCGGTGTGGTTTGTGTGGGAAATTATTCCCACTTATTTAGTTGCGACGCTCCATCTAGTGCGTCGTCCGCGCTACGTCATCGGGGTAAAGCTGAGTCCAGTAGTGGGGGAATCCCGCGTGACACTAGCATAGATAGACTGTGCAGGAAGCGAACACCCGTATCTCCGCTTTCGATGCGAAGCGAGAAGCCCCTGGGCAACAATGGTTCTAACGCCTCAATTCCGTGGCCCCTCCATCCGCGGCTTGCTGTGGCGAAGCGATCTATTACTTCTGTGTTGAATTCACCAACAAATATTGCTAAATTTTTTTTCACAAGCTCTGATTCCTGCTAGTGAAAATATGCAAAATTCGGGTGTCACTGGTGCCGGGGGCTCGAGGCCTGATCCTTGCCCACCTCCGCCTGGTTATACTGCCGACGAGTGGTTCGTTTTGCTTCCCCAGTTGCTAGCCTCTCGGGTTGTTGTAAAAGAACAACCCATTGATTATGATTTCTGATGTAAACATTTGTTAGTTCCGATTGCAATAAAGTCTGTTTTGTCAGGTTTGAGTTGCTACGAGCCCTTTAGAATTTACGTTAAATTTTTGAAAAATGCCACCCTCCCCCTCAAAGTGCTAGGAGCGAGGTGTTTTTGGGCGAACCCTTCGACGGGTTTGGGCTGCAACCAGCCCCTTAGTATTTTTCGCTAAGTTTTTTGAAAAATGCCACCCTCCCTCTCGAAGTGCTAGGGGCGAGGTGTTTTCGGGCGAACCCTTCGATAGGTTTGGGCTACAACGAGCCCCTTAGCATTTTTTGCTAAATTTTTGAAAAAACGCCACCCTCCCCCTCGAAGTGCTAGGGGCGAGGTGTTTTCGGGCAAACCCTTTGACGGGTTTGGGCTGCAATGAGACCCTTAGCATTTTTCGCCAAGTTTTTTAAAAAACGCCATCCTCCGCCTTGAAGTGCTAGGGGCGACGTGTTTTCAGGCGAACCCTTCGATGGGTTTAGGCTGCAACAAGCCCCTTAGCATTTTTCGCTAAGTTTTTTGAAAAATGCCACCCTCCCCCTCGAAGTGCTAGGGGCGAGGTGTTTTCGGGCGAACCCTTCGACAGGTTTGGGCTGCAACGAGCCCCTTAGCATTTTTCGTTAAGTTTTTTGAAAAACGCCACTCTCCCCCTCAAAGTGCTAGGGGCGAGGTGTTTTCGGACGAACCCTTCATCGGGTTTGGGCTGCAACGAGCCCCTTAGCATTTTTTGCTATGTCTTTTAAAAAACGCCACCCTCCCCCTCGAAGTGCTAGGGGCGAGGTGTTTTCGGACGAACCCTTCGACGGGTTTGGGCTGCAATGAGCCCCTTAGCATTTTTCGCTAAGTTAGCTGACTGCACGGCTTTTAGCTCTTAGGGCTTAGCCAGTGCGGCAGCTCTGGCTTGAGAGCTTTTTACTCTTTGTCGAATGTTTCAATCTCCGTGGTGGGAGTTGTTTCGACGTGCTCTGCTAAGCGAGGCTTTCCGCTTTGGGGAAGACAGCTTTATAGATTTAGCTGGGGTTAACATAGGATCCGCCTCATTAAAAACCTCACCCCTACGAAGGGTTCCCCTTATGAGGAAAAGAGTACAGTCCTTTACATAATTGCCTAAAAAGAAAGCTTGAAAAGAAAATCTACCAACTAAGCTCAAGGTAGCACTTATAGCTTCGTGCTATGCTTGGTTGTTTACATGCTTCGAGTGGTGCCTTTTCTATACGTAAAACCTTTGAAGGTTGTCCGCGTTCCAATAATGCGACAACTCTTCTCCTTGCGAGGTCTGGAGCCTGTACGCTCCAGGCCTGTTTGATTTTGCCACAATGTATGGGCCCTCCCATTTAGGTTCTAACTTGCCTTTGCTTTCTGTTTTCAGCCTTTGGAGTAGAACTAGGTCTCCTACTGTGTAAGCTCAGGGTGCGACTTTTTGATCCCTCCATTGGCGGGTTTCTGATTGATACTTTTCAAGCTTGACGGCTGCATCCAGTCTGTCGACTTCCATGAGATCCTTTTATTCTGCCTCTGCAGGCTGTGTTGATTTTGCATTGAAGGTTCTGGGGCTTTGATGCAAAATCTCCTCGGGCGTGACTGCTTCTTCCCTATAAAGTAACCTGAAGGGCGAGTATTTGGTTGCCCTGGTTTCGGTCATGTTGTGCGAACATATGACCCTTGGCAGTTCTTCTGCCCACTTTCCTTTCTTATCGTCGAGGAGTATCTTTTTGATTGCCTTGAATATAATAATGTTTGCTCTTTTGATAGCTCCGTTCGACTAGGGGTGATATACTGACGCGAAGTCGACTTTGGTTCCAATGGAGTGACAGAATTCTTTGAACATATCGTTCTTGAATTATTTTCCGTTATCGACTGTTATGTCCCTTGGCACTCCAAAGCGGCAAATGACGTTTTGCCAAAAGAACATTCTGATTGTTGCCACCGAGATATTTGTGATTGGTCCAACTTCAATCCACTTGGTGAAATATTCTAGTGCTATAACTGTCCACCTGTAATTCCGTGGGGCTGTGGGCTCGGGTCCGACGATGTCGATTCCCCAGCGTTGGAGAGGCCATGATGGGGCTATGAGTTGTGTTGGCTGTGAGGGTGCTGACTGCTTATTTGAGATTTTTTGGCAGGCTTCGCATCTGGTTACTACTTCTGCGGCATCCTTGACCATAGATGGCCAGAAGAAACCTTGTCTAACTGCCTTTGCAGCTAGCGGCCGAGGTCTAATATGTGCTCCACAGATTCCTTCGTGTATCTCATTGAGTAGCTGGGTGCCCTCCGTTCTGCTTACACACTTAAGTAGTGGGGCGCAAATTCCTGACTTGTAAAGCTGACCCTCGATGATGTTGTAGTTCCTGGCCCTTTGCTGCATTCTTTTTGCCTCTGACTCGGTGTCTGGCTCGTAAAAACCCCTGAGGTACGCAATGATTTGGGTTCTCCAGTCTTCGCACGTTACTGCGTGTATTTGCTTGGGGTCTTGGAGGACTGCTTTGATCGAAGGTTCTGTGATTGTTTGAAAGAACACATTTTATGGTATTGCTTCTTGTCTTGCTGCCAACTCGGCGAGCTCGTCTGCCTCCGTGTTAAACTTTCTCTCGATGTACTGTATATTGAAGACTTTGAAATACTTTTCCATGCTTTGGATGGTGCTGTGGTATTTCTCAAGGAGTGGATCCCTGGTTCTGAATTCTTTGTCATATTGGCTGGCGATGATCTTGGAATCTGTTCTAACTTTGCACCTCTGGACTCTGAGTGCCCTTAGTTTCTTGAGCCCAAACAATACTGCCTCATACTCTGCTATGTTGTTGATGCACTTGTTAATTTCTTTGCTAAACTCGAGCCTTGCGGAATATCTCATTTTCACACCCGTGGGCGAAGTGACTACAGCTGCTATACCTTCCCCGGCCAGTCCCCAGGCTCCGTCGCAATGCACTGTCCACTCTGGTTTAGACCATGTTTGATTTTTTATGTGCTGTGGAGCCGTCCAATCTGCTATGAAGTCAGCTAGTACCTGAGACTTGATGGCACTGTGTTTCTCGAAGTCTACTACATGCTCTTAGAGTTCCATGGCCCACTTGTCGATTGTTCCCGAAGCTACTTGGTTGCCAAATATTTCATTAAGTGGTTGGCTGGTGAGCACTTTATTATGATGAGCCTCAAAATAATGCCGCAGCTTTCTGAAAGCCATGACTACCGCGTATGCGATTTTTTCCATCTTAGAATAGAGCCTCTTGGAGGCAGACAATGCCTCGCTGACATAGTATACCGGTAGTTGTACCAAGAGTTCCTTCGGTTCCCCTTTAACCGTTTTGACTATTCTCTTTTCCTGTACAAGGACTGCGCTGACTGCCGAATAGGACATAGCAACATATAACAGTAGCACAGCCCCAGGCTCTGGGTTGGTTAGCTTTGATTGCTTTTCGAGGTAATTTTTTAGATCTGCGAAGGCTTTTTGCTGTTCTGGACCCTATTCGAAGGGTTGAGCCCCTCAGAGTGTTTGGAAGAAGGGCAAGCTTTGCTCGGCCAATCTAGATATGAACCGGTTTAGTGCCGCCATTCTGCCTATGAGTTTCTTCACATCCTTTCGGCACTGTGGCTCTTGCATTTGGATGATTGCTTTGATTTTGTCCGGGTTGGCTTCGATGCCTTTGGCTAACACCAGACAACCGAGTACTCTTCCTTTTCGGATACTGAAAACGCACCTCTCTGGATTCAATTTTAACCTTGCTTCTCGAAGGTTTGCGAATGTTTCTGCGAGATCTGAGATGTGGCTGCCCTTTACTTTGCTTGCTACTATGATATCGTCCACATAAGCATGTACGCTTTTTTTGAATTGTGACTCGAAGGCTTTCTGAGTTATGCGGCAAAAAATGGGGCCGACATTTGTCAACCCCTCGGGCATTCTTACGAAACAATAAGTACCAAAGGGTGTGATGAAACTTATTTTTTCCTCCTCCTCCCTCCTTAGCATTATCTGATGATAGCCGGAGAAACAATCAAGCAATGACAGCAGCTCACTCCCAGCTGCTGCATCCACAATTTTGTCAATTCGAGGCAATGGGAAGTCGTCTTTGGGGAAAGCTTTATTGAGGTTTGTGAAGTCTATACACATTCTCCACTTCCCATTTTTTTTTCTTGCCATTACACAGTTTGCTAGCCAAGACGGGTATTTAACTTCGCAGATAACAGAAGCATTGAGGAGTCGTTGAACTTTCGCTCTGATGGCTTCTGTTTTTTCATCGGACATCTTTCGAAGCCTCTATTTCTTTGGCCTGATCTTTATGTCGACCTCTAGCTTATGCTCTATGATGCTTCTGTCCACGTCTTTGAGGTCTGCTGAAGACCAGGTGAATACATCCTTGTTCTTACTCAGAAATGCTAGCAGTTCTTTCTCTTCTTCGGGTTCTAAACAAGAGCCTACTATGACAAACTGGCCAAGGACTTGTTCATCGAGGAGTACTTTTTTGGTTTCTTCGTCTGGCTGAACTGCAACCTTTTCTTTGTCGAGACATCGTGTCTATTCTCTTGCGTTCGCTTTATGCCACTCACGAGCTTTTTAGGTTCTCTCTTCATCCTCTAGCTGCTCTTGGCTGAAGACCTATATGTTGTTGCAGTTTCTTTCCCCTGATGCATAACCTTTTTCTATGTCTCTTGCCATCTACTGATCTCCTTTGACTATGATAACCCCTCCGGCTGCTGGAATCTTCATGCATAGATATGCACTACGGATGACGGCTTCGAAGGTGTTAATTATGCCCCCGCCAAATATGACGCTAAACGGGTGGCAAAGATCCACCACATCGAATGTTACATATTCTGTTCGAGGGTTTTGGGTGTTGCCAAACGATACTAGGAGGGAGATTGTGCCCACGGAAGTGATTCTTTTTCCGCCGAAGCCTATGAATGGTATATTTGACGGCTGCAGGAAACTTTTGCTGAGGCCCATTTGCTTGAAGGTGTTTATGAATAGTATGTCTGCCTGACTGCCATTGTCTATGAGAACTTTACTGACCATCCAGGTGTGGATGTGGGCTTCGATTACAAATGCATCAACATGCGGATAAGCTTTGAGGTTGAAATCTGACTCGGTGAATGTGATGGGAATATGAGGCCAATTTGACTTGATAACAGGTCCTTCTGTGAAAATGTTGTTTACAATTCGAAAGTGATCTCTTCTTCTTCTTTTGTTTTCAAAGTCTGAAGATGACCCTCCGCATATCATTCCAATGTAGCCTTGTACTGGGAAGGTTGCGGCTTGATTTGGGGTGGGCTCTGGTTTAGGCTGTGGTAGGTGTTGAGGCCCTTTCTTTTGCCTTTGCTGGTCTTGGCTGGGCAATGGTTGCTGGATTTGTTGTCTGGGTTGGGCGTATTGGCTAGGCGGTTGTGTGGGGTAAGTTGCATGAAAATATGGGGATGGTGCGTAAAGTTGATGATGGTGGGTGCTTGGGTAGTGGTAGTTAGGCTGAGCGGGTTGTGGATATGGTTGTTGGGACCATGGGTTGGGTGATGTATAATTGATGGATTTAGGTTGGGACGAAGCCTTCTTCTCTGCTTCGATCCTTTCTTGGATTTCTTTTGCTTTGAGGGAAGTGGAGGTTTTATGTCCCTTGTCCTTTCCGTAGTAAAAACAGTGTGGCTTTCTGGTCGATCGAGCTTTGACTTGAGAGCCTCGGCCTCTGCCATGCCTTCGTTGGCTACTTCCTCTGAAATCATTGCTCTGGTTATCTCTGCCCAAGATGTCTTCTTTCTCTCCCTCGATATGACCAATGAACGAAGGCGAGGGTTCTGTGGATTGCTTAGTTTTTCTATACTGCCTTTCTTGATAGCCACCTTTGCTATGTGACTGGTTGCGGCTCTTACTTTGACTTTGCTTACGTCTCTTGTAATCCACATCCGATCTACTCTATTCTTTGAACTTTGTGCATAACATTTGCATGGTGCGTGGGGGTATCCGTGCGTAGTATGAAGACATATGGCATGCTCGCATGCCTCTGAGTACAGAACTTATTGCCGCCTCATCCGTGACACTCGGGGCCTGGACTCGAAGCGTGAGGAATCTTCTGTAGTAATCATATAATTGCTCATTTTCTTGCTGGATGATATTCAACAACTCATGCGATGGTTCCATAATGGTGCGGAACCCTTGAAAGCTTGCGACCACCATATCCTTGATGTTTTCCCAGCTGTATAGAGACCCGGGGGCAGGTTGAAATACCAATTGAGGGTGGACTCTTCGAGAACGCAAACGAATGCCTTTGCCAAGGTTACCTCGTCTCCTCCTGCTGATATGATTGCTGCTTCGTAGGTCATGAGGAATTGCCTAGGGTCAGAATTTCCCCTTAATTTGGCTAGCGATATCATTCTAAACTGCGGTGGGTATGGAGCTCTTTGCAGCCCTTCGGAGAGAGGTGAGTCTTTGTCGATTATGCCCGTTGTGCTTGCTCTTCGAATTGGCAGTACGTCTGCGACTATCGGCTGACGGCTTGGCGTAAGGGGTACTTCTTTCTCGAGGTATGGGTGCGCTTCAGGCGTTGGGTTTGATTCTTGGCGACTTGCTCTGCCAATGGTTCTCTGGAGTTCTTCAACTTCTTTTGCTAGTTGCAGGTTCTTGAGTCTGAGCTGGGCTATGTACTCTTTCTCTTGTAAGGCTTTCTCTCTTTTTGACAGCGCTTTGCTTCTTAGCTCTTTCTCTTGCAACAGCTGTTGCTTGAGTTGCTCGAGGTGCTCGGCTCTTTGGGCTAACAGTTCCATCTCTTGTGCTGTTGTCATCGAGGTTGGGGTGTTGCTTCTCGGAGGGTTTGAGCTTGACGGTTGTTCGGGATGTTGTACTAGGTCTTTTGGACCGCCTACCACTTCTGCTTGAGGTGATGGTTGCACTTCAGAGGTATTCTCTTTTGTTACTTGCGATGTAGATTGATCGTCAGTCAGCTGAGGGTCTCCCAGAGCGCTGCTTCAGGGGGGGGGGGGTGCCACTCGAAGACAACGGTCCATGGAGTTGAGCCATCGTGAGCTTATGTACGAGCTCACAACACGGTGGGTGCCACTGTTGGTGTCATAAAGCGCGAGCTTCAGTGCCACTAACAAAAAGAGTAAACATGAAAAGAAATCACGAAGGATACGAAACGGAACAATGGGCTCTCCTTACGTATTCCCAAAAAGATTCATCCGTTACAAGTAAGTAGGGATGTTCTATTTATAGGCCCGTACTTAGGTCATATGCAAATGATCATTTTGTCCCTAATTACCTACTATATTCTCTGAATATTCTGTACAAAATAGTCATAAAGGATAAATTGGTCATTTGACTTTCTGGTACCCTTCCTTGTCCTGCACGCCACGTGTTGCCCTCTTCGCGCCATGCCGGTTCTTGATCTTGCCCGGTATCCTATCCTTCGAAGGATGATGGCTTCATCCTTCAAGGGCGTGGAGGTACTGCTCGAAGGGTCCGCTGCTCTGTCCTTCGAATGGTGATGGCTTCATCCTTCGTGGGCGCAGAGGTACCGCTCGAAGGGTCTTGATTTTTCCGAGACTTCCGATGGACACCTGTACCTTGAAGTTATGGTTAATAATAAAAAAGGGTAGCAATGGTTAACTTTGATTTTTATTCACAGCCCGACTTTAAAAAACCCTCGAGGGGTGGCTTACGAAGTGATACCCCAATAGTGTTCGCTTTTACTTAATCACAAAGTTGGGTACCTCCTCAATAAAAGTGCACAAAACATCTTTTTTTTAGAAAAATAACTATTAAAACATTGTAATTGGAATGATCTCTTATAAATATATAAACAAATACTGATACTAAAATTTATATTCAAGTAAAAAAACTAATTTATGTTTCTATAAGGATTAACTTTGTGCTTCTAACTTTGTTGTTCATATGTTGTTGGCATTGCCCAATGGTCAATGCATATATCCTTCTCACCTTCGCACAAGAATAAGTAAGGATGACATCAATGCTAATTCTCAGACTTGCCTATTATTTTAGTCGAACCAAGGTTCACAAAACCGGTCGATTAATCGAGAAAATTGATCGATTAACCATTTTGCTATAGTACGAGATTTGAAAAATAACTAAAAACTGTCTATTCGATGAAACTAGGCCAAAATAATTTTTTTAGTTAACCGGACTAACAAGCTGGTTACCGATTTTGAAAATCCTAGTGGAAGCACGAGAGAAATCTTACCCGCTAGGAGCATGATGCTCTCATCTATAATCTGCTCTAAAATGTGAAGTCAATAGATAATGCTACCAGCAAGCTCCTTGTTCATGTCTCAAAATATTACTAAATGTGATCTCAGTTTAGCTCTCTCAAAAACTGACAACCCTAGCTTTACAAAATTTAAAATTCGTTATTATAATATATTTTGGAGAAAAGGACAAATCTTCAAGGGAGCGAGGGCCACACCACCTTGTCCTCGCGCAACTCTGCTGCCTGCGTCGTCTTCTCTTCTCCCTCCAGCCGGTGACTCCACTCCGCGCTGCCTCGCTCGATTCGGCTCCGCCATCAGTGCATCCAAACCTCCAAGGGCAAGCCAGCGGGGAGTGCGCAGCGGGAAGGCAAAGGGTGCTGCTTCTTCCACTCGAACCAATCTCATCCATGGCTATGCGGCACAGGGCACGCTCCTCCCCCACCTCCCCGCTCACCCCGTCCTCAAGCATGAGGTAATCCCCTCACCCATTTTCCCTTTCATTCTTGGTAGTTCTTGCTTCCACGATTCATGCGTTCCTTTTGGGCTTCAGTCACAAACTTTTACGTTTCGTCCAACTTTTATTTGAATTCTACAATTAGTGTTCGATGGAGATAGGGTGCTGGGATCTTGTTTGACTGATTCTCTCTACCGATTCCAACAAAATCGAGTCGTTTGAGCGCTTCGTGTTCTTATACCTGGTCCGTTTAGCCGCACTAAGTTCCAAGGGATAAGGGAACTTGATGGACGTTAACGCTAGATTCAGCAGGAATATACAGCTAAAGAAATTGATTTGCGCTCATATTTGTCAGCAATGCTCCAAAGTTTGATCGCCCCCTTTCGGTTGGACAGGAAAAGATTAGGGGCCCAAGGAGAATGTTCGAGTGACGAAAGAAAAGGTGGCCGGCCGCGCTTGTTGCTTTCGTTTAGATCCCTGACGTTCCGCGTGATTTTTGGGCTGAATGGTAACTGCAGCAGCCAAAATCGGTCCGAGTCTCCTAGATAAGAGCCGGGATGCCTGTGAATTAGTATGAACAAGTCAACCTTCGTTTTTCCTTTCTTTTCTAAGATTATCCCAGCAGCAGGATCGGCTTGGCGTGGCCCCCATTGGAGCGTGGTGACATCAGCACGAACAGCTTCTGCTCGTGCACTTGGCGTTGACCTTCCCCCCCACTAATTTTCACTTTTCTCAGTGGGCAGCTGGAAAAGCTTGCAACCCTGAGTTGCTGCCGTAGTTTCGGATAGGTGGAACTGGAAGAAGGTTTCAAGGATATGCACCGCACTTCAGACAGTCTTTATTCTTTAAGATCCCTTATTGTTGGCACAATGTTGTTGGTGTTGTTGAGTGGACAGTGGACACCCACCTTCTTTTGAGTGGAAAATGTGAGGGGTTTCTTCTGATCTCCTTGTTTTTCTGTTTGTTTATTTCTCTTTGTCCAGAAATGGCAAGGGCAAGAATTTTACTGTTGAAGATTCTTGATCCGTCAAGAAAGTAGTGATCTTTATGCAATTTTTTTTTTCTCGTGCTAGCTCTGCAATGGTCATTGTGTTCATCATAGGTTGCACGATTAGCATATAAATTCTTTATTTCTAGCTAGGCATTTAAGTACCTCCAATCTATCATAATGTTCTTCTATGATACGAACACAGGTGGGGTCTCCTTTACCATGGGTTTATGATGAGATTTGCCATGCTATCGTGCAAGGTACATGTCGTAGACTCGTAGTACTGTAGGCGGTGCTGCTACAAATGCGCTAATAAGTTACAACCAACCCTGTCTTAAAGAGAAGTACTACCCAAACATTTGCTTTGCAGCACTAATAGTTGGTTGTAGAGGGGTGCACCAGGGTCCAATCTGATTTCTCCTTTGTGAATAGTGTATTTTTAACTAAAATTTCCTTCAAAACATGTAATTATAAAGGGGCGGCACCAGGGTCCTCTCCGTTCTAGCTTCGCTACTGGGTGTCAGTGCTAACCGCTCATCATGACATGACTCAGGGATGCACCAAACAAGTCATCTGATGCTCCATGTAATTTAACAAGCAAATTTGCAATCCATTTTAAGTTAAGGCAAGTGTTACGTAATCAAAATTACAATGGAAATCATTTGATGCTTCATGTAAAACTTGCTATAGTAAATAGGTCACTCATTTTGGAAGCCTGGTGATTCTCCAATTTGAGAAACACTGTCATCTCTGAATACAACTTAAGTTTGTAACTTTGTATGCACTTTGCTTCCACACATTGATCTGTCAGTATATTGTCAAAGAAACATTATATTTTTGTTAAGAGGCAGAGGATACCAGAAATAACTTAAATAACTTTGTGTTCTAGTTTTGTCTATTTTAAGAATCTCATCAATTTTTTAATGAACTGAGAATATAATTCACATTATCTAGAGTAACCATGCTAACTTTTTTTTGTTCTTGCAGAACAAAAAAGATACTTGGTTTCTCTGTATCTCTCATCTTGATCAATCTGGCTTCCATCATGGAGCGTGCTGATGAGAATCTCCTTCCAGCTGTTTACAAGGAAGTCAGTGCAGCCTTCAATGCTGGTCCTACTGACCTGGGATACCTCACGTTTCTAATGAACTTTCTGAAGTCAATAGCATCTCCATTGGCAGGCATCCTTGCTCTTCACTATGATCGCCCCACAGTGCTTGCGATAGGGACTGTCTTCTGGGCCTTATCAACAGGGGCTGTCGGTGTTAGCCAGCATTTTCGACAGGTTGCGTTCTGGAGAGCTGTAAACGGTCTTGGGCTTGCTATTGTAATACCTGCACTCCAATCGTTTATTGCTGACAGTTATAAAGATGGAACACGTGGTGCAGGATTTGGTTTGTTAAGCCTCATTGGTGCAGTAGGTGGTATAGGTGGTAGTATTTTGGCAACTATTATGGCTGGGAATGACTATTGGGGATTGCCAGGATGGCGTGTTGCATTTATAATGGTTGCACTTGTTAGCTTGATAATTGGAATTCTTGTGTACTTATATGCAATTGACCCTAGAAGGATCCCCGGCAATCATCTTCTTGATGATGGTGATTATGAAAGGTATGACCTTCTTCTCTTGTTGTGGAGGTTCATTAATCAAGTGTTAGAAAAACTATCCAAACATGCTCGTTTTGTAAAAGAAAAGGTTAAATTAACATCCTTCTGGCCTTGTGAAGTTGCATTCCCACAACCCTTCCAGATAATTGTCATTAGGGCGCTTCATTTGCTTGTAGGGACTAAATTTGCAGTGAACGTCTGTACTTCAAGGATTACTTTCTCCCTTCTGCTGTTGCCACACTGCATGTAGGATGTCACTTTCTGTGAAGCATATCGACATGGTATTTTAACTTAAAATGTTATTGCTTTGATCGCATTTTCTCATGGTTTTGTGATATTCTTCTTCCGGCACAAATCAAACTTCATATCATATAATTGAGTTAACATCTGTGAACCTTGATATGCACATGTATAACCACAAAAATTGTCATCGCCCAGGTTACATTTATCCAGCAAAGAAGTTCTTCCTCCACCATCTATCTGGAGGGATTCTTGGGTGGCAACTAGATCAGTTATGAAAGTGAAAACCTTCCAGATAATTGTCCTGCAAGGGATAATTGGTTCACTACCATGGACTGCCATTGTTTTCTTCACAATGTGGTTTGAACTCATCGGTAAGAAAAAAACATGTAACTTTTGTCATTCAAACTGATGCAGTGCTCCCAGTTTTAACATTGACATTCTTGAATCCTCTTAGGTTTTGACAATAGCAGCTCGGCAGCGCTGAACAGTCTATTCGCTATTGGATGTGCCAGTGGAGCATTTCTAGGCGGAGTTATAGCTGACCGCTTGTCACAGTACTACCCAGATTCGGCGCGTGTTATGTGTGCTCAATTCAGTGCGTTCATGGGTATCCCATTCTCGTGGATCCTCCTCACAGTCATCCCTCAGTCAGTGGATTACTGGTACGCCTTTGCTGTCACACTCTTTTTCATGGGCATCACAATAAGCTGGTGCGCCACCTCGGCGAACAACCCCATGTTTGCAGAGGTGGTCCCTCCCAAACACCGCACCATGATCTACGCCTTTGATCGTGCGTTCGAGGGTTCATTTGCCTCCCTGGCTGCTCCTGCTGTCGGTCTGGTCACTGAGAAGATATATGGCTATGATGCCAAGACAGTGAACCTGGCCAACGGATCAGCGGAGGGGGCCTATGCACTCTCAAGAGGGCTTTTGACCATGATGATTGTGCCTTTCGGTGTCTGTGTGCTGTTCTATAGCCCCTTGTATCTTGTGTTCAAGCGTGATAGAGAGAATGCAAAATTGGCCACTTTCAAGGAGCAGGAGCTAATATGATGAATTTGGTACTGCTTATGAGCTTTTTATCAGTGGCTCTCGGCATGCTGGATCCCTTGTTTATTCAGACTGAAATTCTAGCATGGTTCCACAGGAATGGGTTGGAGCCAGGTTTCTTCAAGGTGGTAAAAGGTGAAGGTCAGCTTATGTTGCGCCAATTGCTACATCTGATGAGCAATTTGTTTTTAGTTGCTAATTGGTGATCAGTGATTCTGGAAAGCGTAATATCTTGATTTATAACTCTTACCAGAGTTCCGGCTTACATTGCCTACTTGTGCAGGCCCTTTCTTTTTTGTTCTTTGTTGTAAACCTGAACCATATAGAGAGTAAATGATCTAATCGACGCTGATGTATTGTAGCCTGCTTGTCGAACAGATTCACTGAATTGTTTCATTGATTAATGAGATCAGTTTAGCTTTCATACAGTACTCAACAGTCGGTACACACTATCAGATATCTACTTATTTTTTTTGTGACAAATATTTGCTGTCAATTGATTCTGAGAAAGCGGGGCGGGGGCGTGCACTCAACTTTGGATTTCCTTGTCATAAGTACTTGATGTTCGGACAGTATCTGGTCAAAAAGTTAAAAACTATGGATTGATGACCTTTGTAAGTGTCAAGCTTGAAACATGGAAAATCATATGGTACATTTATCTTGAAACAAGTTCTGACCGAGTGAGTACTACTTTCAGCCAAAATTGATCAACTCTTGAACTCGGATGATTAAGTTAATTATTTTATTTAGAAAAGAAAGATGGCCATTTTCTCAAACAAGATAACAAACGGCAGGAAGCTTGAACTCGATCTGAGCCGTTAGATCTCCAGTCGGACGACCAAGCCACTTCCCTCCCTCCAAAGCTCCCACGTATAGCTCCATCCCTCGAGTCGTCGTCTCCGTCGCTGCGGCGCCACTCCAAACCCCCACCACAAATCAAAACCCCTCGCGCCGCGAGATCTGCGCAACCATGGCGGCGTCGCGCCACCTCGCCGCGCTCCTCCTCCTCGTCATCCTCGCCGTCGCCGTGTCCGGGGAGGATGAGGGGCCCCGGGGCCGCCGGCTGCTGGTGCTGCTGGACGACCTGGCGGTGCGGTCCTCGCACTCGGCCTTCTTCGGCTCTCTCCAGGCGCGCGGGTTTGATCTGGACTTCCGCCTCGCCGACGACCCCAAGCTCTCGCTCCACCGCTACGGCCAGTACCTCTACGACGGCCTCGTGCTCTTCGCCCCCTCCACGACGCGTGAGTGCTCCCCCTTCTCGGAGAGATCTGATCTGCGGTTCTTGGGTGGGTTTTGTTCTAGATTCGACGGGACGGGTGAAGATTAGGATGCGGCGGCGGTTGTTGGTCCGATCTGATCCTCGCTCGTCGAGTGGTCTGTCAGTGGAATTCTGTGATCTGTTTCGTGGAACTGCGACTTCCGGGAATTCGTATAAGTAATGAGTTCATTTTGGAATTAGTGTGTAGTCTCTGAGCTCTAGTGGGGAGAAAACGGGGATCTTAAGGATACCAAGGGCGTTCAAGCTGCACATTAGATTGTTACATATCTACTCTGCATCTTATTGAACTAGTTGCGCATCACTTGACTCTGTTCGTCAATACTTGACCCACTCTACTGGATTTTAATATTCGTCTCTGTTTGATGCCAGGTTTTGGTGGATCAGTGGACCAGAACGCAGTCCTGGAATTCATTGATGCCGGTCATGATATGATCCTGGCGGCAGATTCATCCGCCTCTGATCTTATCCGGGGCATCGCAACAGAGTGCGGTGTTGATTTTGACGAGGCAAGTTATTCTGTAGGCAATACATTGATTTATCAATGCCTATGTCTCCATTTTCTTTTACCTCACTGAATCAATGGCCTGAGTTTCAATGTTTTCAGGATCCAGAGGCAATGGTTATTGATCACACTAACTATGCTGTCACTGATGTTGATGGCGATCACACCTTGATTGCTGGTGATGATCTCATCCAATCAGATGTCATACTCGGGTCTAAAAAGATTGAGGTTAGTGGTAATACCAAAAACTGAATGAGATTCTTCCAAGTTCAATGCTTCATACCTTCTACACTTGTTACATGTCCATTAGATTAAACCATAGTCCATAGTCAGATCTAATCTAAATTAAGGCTAAAATTAAGGGATGAACCAATCTCATTGTGTCAATTTGGAACTACTTTAATTTTGAATGGATGCTTTGTTACAATATTCATGTTTTTCAGTATTTGCAGTTAGCAGATGTTGGCCTTTTGTTCTTCTACTTTCTATCACATTAGCAATACTTGGCTTAACTTCGCTGTTCATAGTGTCCAAATATCGCCAGTATGACTGGATCCGTGTGCCCATGAAGTATGTTTTTCGTAAAGTCTGTTCCTATTCGAGAGTGAGCTACATTTACATCTGTTCCTGGTTGAGTGAGCTACTTTTATGCCTGCATCTCTTTATAAGCTTAATCAACTTTAGATTTGGTAACATTTCTTAGCATTGAATGTTGATGAAGGTCTAGTGAGAATTTTTCTTCTTCGTTAATTCATTTTACATTTTCTTTATAGTGCTTACATGCAATTTGTTGTCTGCTTTTAATCATTCTTTCCATTTACTAGGCTCCTGTATTATTTCGAGGAATTGGTCATGCGGCTAATCCATCAAACAGCTTGGTAAGTAGGTTAATTTTACAGATATTTGCAGGTCAACAATATGATTTCTTTGACTCTATTTCATTGCTATGGAACATAAGCTCTTTGTTTTTTTTGTAACCCTTGATTTCATTGCCATCTTTGGACATTGATAGGTTCTGAAAGTTCTATCTGCCTCTCCATCAGCATATTCTGCAAACCCAAAGACTAAGTTGGCATCTCCACCATCTCTCACTGGGTCAGCTATATCACTGGTTTCTGTTATGCAGGTAATTATATTTGTTTCACTTGCTTAGCAAGATTTCTGTTTCTTATGCATTCACTAATGTACCATAGGCCTGAAGCAACTATGTGTCATCAGTTTTATGTGACCCTGATTTTCAAGGTTGCTGTTGAGTCTCTCTTAACTAGTTTTGTCTGTGTTCCTGCAGGCAAGAAATAATGCTCGAGTGCTGATATCTGGATCACTGGACATGTTTAGCAACCGGTACTATCATATGAACATACACATGGAATTCTGTTTTCTTTCAAAACAATGCTTATTATGTCTTGTTAATTCAGGTTCCTCAAGTCTGGTGTTCAAAAGGCTGGTAGCAAGACAAAGTGAGCTTAGTTTTGAAGCTTCTGTCATGCTTTATTACAATTGTTTGGATTTCACCTGCAATTAATGATCAATATTATATCATGCCCATCAATAGTTCTAAACTTCTAATCTCATAGGATAGCACTAGATTCTTCACTTGGGGCTGCAATCATTGAGGTTTAGGCTAAAGATTTATAATATGATGACAGTTGACTAAATTTAATAGAGTGGTTCTGAATAAAGGGGTAAAGTAGTTATTAGATAATGACATGTTCAAGGATCTTTGGGCATGCTAAACCTGTGAGTACTCCTGTAGCCTGTGGTGTAGGTTGTGCATAAGCTTGCAGCATACTTGAGATGGATGGTTGTTGGATATGTGCAGATTGGATTACTGCGTATCCTGGGGCAGGGGAATTGTTTGTCATCTGAAGTTTTTTGTGATGCTTATATTTACAGAAATTAGTTATTGCGTGCTCATTCTAATTTATAACTACAGGCATGAGAGAGCTGGAAATGAGCAATTTGTGACTGAGACTAGTAAATGGGTCTTCCATGAGAGGGGGCATCTAAAGGTTTTATTTTGCCTTATTTCACACACTTACCCATTTTATTTGTTATGGATATGGTTGTTTCAGAAAAGGGTTGGAGTGACCTTTGTAATGTTCGAATTTACAGGCAGTGAATGTCAAGCACCACAAGATTGGGGAGACAAATGAACCTGGCATGTACCGCATAAACGATGATCTGGTAATTCTTTTTCATTCATGACTATTGAGCAGTGAAAAAGTTAAATGCGCTAATATAAATGTCCCCCCAAGGAATACTCGGTTGAGATCTATGAATGGTCTGGGACAAGCTGGAAGCCATATGTCGCTGATGATGTTCAACTTCAGTTTTACATGATGAGTCCTTATGTATTGAAAACTCTGTCGACTGACAAGAAGGTGTGCACCATCAAGAAATTATGTTGTGTTATTAAGCTTAATATTGATATTGCTGTGGCTAAAGTATCATATTTCACAATGTAGGGCCTATATTCGACATCCTTCAAAGTTCCAGATGTTTATGGAGTTTTCCAGTTCAAGGTTGAGTACCAAAGACTTGGACATACTGGTCTCTCCTTTACGAAACAGGTTGGTTTCATGGCACTCTTTCCTTTTTGCAGTTGCTCCTGTAGGTCAATCCGGCCACATATGTTGTATGGTTTTGTTAATTTGTTTTGTAACTTTCCATGAAGCTACATGGGTAATCTGTTTTTGCTTGCTGCAGATCCCAGTTCGCCCTTACAGGCATAATGAGTATGAGAGATTTATAACATCTGCATATCCATACTATGCCGCATCGTTCTCAACTGTAAGATCTCTTAAATATATTAACCTTTTCTTTTTGCATCTTCTAAAGCTTCATTTTGGAAGGGCTTCATCGTTGATGTCTGCTGTGTAGACTATCATAGGCCACCACAGCTTAGAATTTTCCAAGCTTTGTATTCATTAGCATTTTCCAAGCTTTGTTTTCATTAGCAGGAGTATATTTTCTATACATCAGCTCTTACATTATTTCCTCATTGCAGATGGGAGCTTTCTTCGTATTCTCGTTTGTGTACCTGTACCACAAATAGATAACTCATGGGAAGGCACAAGTTACCCAAGGATACTGACGTGCGCTAGATCTGTGCACCAATTGTGCTTGCAAGGCCAAGGTTTTCCTGCTGCAATTTAATGGAACCATATTTTTGTAGCACCAACTTAGATGACAGACATTTGACGACCTTAGTCGTCCTCAGTGAGGAACTTGTGCTAGAATCATTGGCCTCTTTCCTTTGATCTTTTTCTGATCAGTATGAACCACACTTTTGGACACATTAATAGCCTATATACAGAATTGTTGACATCATTGTAGTGAGTTTAGATATTCCCCGTTTCAGATTATTTACCTCTTGCTCATCAATTCGGTCTTGTCACACTGGATTTGGAACCTGTCAGTATGTTCCGAACCCCACCTCCGCGGTGTCGAGCACGCATCGCGATGCGCCGGCCTCCCCGAGCAGTATGCGCCGAACCGGTCGCACCCGCACACCTTCATCTCCACGGAGAATACGTCCTCCTTCACCGCACTCCTCGACGGCGAACATGTCGAGCAGCCCGACCGGCGCGAAGAATAACGGCACCCTGTCCTATGTTACAATCGCTGAGTATAAATGGTACCGTTGTATTCTCTGCATCATGCTGTCGAGTTCTGTCACCGTCGAAATCTAACCCAGCTTTGCCTACGTGTCTGTGTTGCTTCACTCGGGTTAATCTTCACATTGGGAGCTGCTGATTGATTCTTTCATCTCCCATCCCTTGATATATTTTAGCACGAAATAATCATAAAGAATGCTGATCCTTCGAGAAGCCACCAAAAAGTGTATTTTTCAGGAGTGAAAATAGCGTCAGTCGGCACTACCTCGGTCCAATTCGTTAAAAAAGAAGATTCACTCGATAAACAATGAAAACAGTCATATATTGAGCCATATAAAATCTAGTAAATTCAGGAAAAGAATGAGAGACGATCAAAGCCACGTTGACGGTTGACTTCGTGCAGCGCAGCAGCTGACTAACATCTGCATTTTACAATAAGTGCGATAAAGACGTGTATGACAATGGTGGATGCTTCATCGTCAACCCACTCAGTTATTCACCTTTCCATCCATCCAATCCAGCTTATTACAGCACTGAACCTCTAGATCACATCTTCCACTCTGCATAATTTTTTTTTTTGACAATAACTTGGAGCATAGCTTATGGTGCAATGCAACAATTAGTAACTTGGCATGGAATTGGCAAATAAAGCATGCAGCAGACTGTCTTGATAATGTCAAAAAGGCTCACCATCATTAAAATCTTCTGACCCCACTAAAGACTGTCAACTCATATCTGAAGTACGGAAGCTCATTTTTTACGTCAATTATTTTCTTCAATGCTTGTTAAGAATAGGAAAAAAAATCATATATATCTCAATTTTCATAAGCCTTTTTTATCCGAAACTATGCTGCAAACAAATTTGAGTTTGGTGTTAAATTTCTTCACAGTATCAAAGCATCATCATTCACAGTGCATGCATACATTATTTCAAAATTTCTACTCATGAGTTTTTTCACGTTTCCAACGGTGAGGTATATATGTTTAACCGGATAATTGGCTTCAGTTCTTTGCTTATTCCTTGTTTGTCTTCCTCCTGTTTCAGGAGCAATTTTTTTATGTTACTATTTCATGACTTCATGCTCTCTTTTGGAGATATTTCATGACTTGTCCACAGTATGATAGCGCCACTGAGGGAGGAGGTTATACAAACAGAAAGAGAGAAGAAAGAGCGAGCTCTGGGCTGGGCGACTTGAACACGAGCTTTGGAGCCATGAAATGAAATTAAACTGTCTGGGCCAAATTGATCTAGCGAACCGAAACCAGTATGGGCCTAAAGCAATGGCTGCAATTGCTTCCTAGTGCATATGTAATCCGGTAATCTGGTTGCGGCCTAAAAAACATTCATATTGTTGATGAGGGGCATTTTGGTGGCTGGGACACGCTTAAAATACAGTTTTATATACATATATTAGATTCATATTGTTGATGAACCTCTTTCCAAATTAAGATTCATATTGTTGATGAGGAGCATTGTTTATGCCTTCCTTAGTCTAAAGTCTTGGTGCTGAATAATAATGATCAGGATTTGGTCAGCAGGGGTAGGAAACGCTATTAAGACAAACCACCAAGATTTGACAGCTTAACTGCACGCTTAAACTGAAAAACAGAGTTGAATCGCTCATCCTATGTAGATAAATTCGACAGTTGACATGGGGACGAAGTAAACGAGCTGGGCAGATTGTTTGTCATGTCAGTTTCCCAGATTGGTACGTTGTCCTGGTCTGCTTGAACAGGCAAACAGCGGATCTTCATAACTGTGTGGAATGGAAATTCAGAACTGAATGGGACTCTGGAGCGAACATGCATTCAAGACTTTAAGAACATACTCCTCCGTTCTTAAATTGTTATCGTCGTTGATCTTTTTTATTAACTTTGACTATTTGTCTTATTCAAAATATTATTTAAATATATAAAATTATAAGTTATACTTCAATTTTTATTGATGATAAAACAAATCAGGATAATATATATAATATTTTATAAATTTTTTTGAATAAGATGAATGGTTAAAGTTAACGAAAAAAGTCAATGATAACAATATTTTAAAAACAAAGGGAGTATAATTCCTGGCGGCAGAAAAGAATGCGGCGATGTTTAAATATGGTTCTAATCACTCATACAATTTGTCTCCCCCCTCCCCTGTTCACTGACGATGACATTCCAGCGTATTATTTCCACTTGTCGGTGTATGTTCTATGCTGTGTCCGGCCTCAACACATTTTGGTGCCGCCTAAGCTTCACTTGTGTTTCATCTATTCTTTTATCTTTCTAATTCCAAAATATTTTGGCGTGTCTTACAAAAGTAAAAATAAAAACTTTATTGAATAAATTGTTATGGCAGAAGATGATGCAGAAGAAAATTATAAAGAACAATGCCAAAAGCAGCAAACAACCATAAACTTTCCTTTATTTGGATGGTGAATCCATTTATCCTTCTAGGCTTTAACACAAAAAACTACTAAGAGTCTATTAGAGCATTCACAATGTATCGATGCCTAAAGGAATCTAGTAGAATATTTCTATTGAAGCATCGGTGTTACCGCTGTAGGGAACGGTGCTTGTAGTAGAAAAGCAGGCATTGATGCATCTACATGCACCTGGTGCCTAACAATATAATTATACTTTTTATAATGCTGGAGCATATGACAGTTAAGGTCCATTTTTTAGTAAGCATCTATGCCTAGGCTGTGAGCAAGAGAAGAAATGAGGCATCGCAGCTACGTACAAACGACGTAATGTTTAGAGCTGCGATATGCTCTTAGTGCCCCATGTGTTGTGATTTCATTCTCAGTAACTGTTTGTCGCTGCCAGGCCTGCAGTATGGAATCTGCGGGAGAACATGCACCCATCCTTCCTCCAACGATTTCTTATTTGACAGGAAAACAAACAAACAGGCAAGTCAATCATGCTGCACATGAGCCAGGTGCTGCCTCTGAGCTGTCCTATTGCACATCAATACTAGTATATAATTTGCACTGGTTAAGCATGATCCACTTGCATTAGTGGCTGGCGCACTGTTAAATAGCTTGCCACTGGCGTTGCAGAATATCTTTTTTCCTTCATTTATATCTACGCAGGATCATGGATGATTTTGCTCAAAATGATTTGCCGATGGATTACCAAAATGGGGACATCTTTGACCACCTTAATTACCCTTGCTAGGTATGATTTGACAACATAAGTAATACATGCATAGCGTTACCTTCAGTTTGATGTACATGTCCTAGACACAATTGGTCCTTATTTTTTTGGAAAATGTGAATCATAACATTTTAACTTTTAATGATACAATGGGTGTTTGAGTGACAAATTGGCATGTTGGTTGGAAATTGTATGTGACAATTACTAGTTATGCTCATACCGCAATTTCCTTCATCTAATTCAAAATATAAGTTGTTTAGAATGGTTGATGTGGTCCTCACTCTTTAAATTGACATTTACTATGAATAGGGACTTGCTAATTTTTAGCTGACTGAAAGTTTGGATAACTTTCAATCTCTGATTTGTGCCATCGGATATAGATCCAACGGTCTATAATTATTATACAAAAAATTCTATAAAAAGAAAATCAAAACACGAAACAACAAACCATCGATTGAAAGCTTTCAATCGATTAAAAGTTAGAAAATATGCAATGAATATATGATGTTCAAGAAACATATCCATACGAAAGTATTGGTCTCAGAATTACGCATATAGTGATGATCGAAACAAAGAAAGATAAAAAAAAAAGTCCAACTGTACCAATATTTTAGATCGTCGTTAGTAGAATATGCAAGATATTTTGTGACAAAACTAGTTTATATTTGATCTACCTTATCTTCACATGTACTTATGTGGAGTTGTCATACGAGAAGTACCCTCTTCATTTGGTGTAGAATCCCTGCGTCCGCATTCGTTGGAATGCCATTCGTTCACTACGTAAATCAGTTCAGTTCTCGCAGCAAAATATAAAAAAGAATCTTGCAATCTAAAGGATGCTTAAGGGGGTGGAATTCTATTTTGGGATGGGTTCATGCCACTTTCGTTCGGGCAGAACACAATCTTAGTTTCCTGCACCTAGTGCGGTCCAAACGGGCCGTCCGGCACGGCCCGACCGAAGCACGAAAAGGCACGGCCCGTAGAATTTTGGGCCGACACGGCACAAAATTCACAACAGGCCGTATCGTGCCGCGTCGTCGGCCCACGACACGGCACAAAATTAGTGAACCGTGCCGTGCCGGGATGATAGGCCCAATAACACGGATGGCCTGTTAGGCCTGTTAAGTCATTTAAGCCCGAAAATAAAAAAAAACACATCCATTTCAACTGAAATTTACAGAACCTCCAAAGAGGAGGCACTCGGCCCGGCGCACGAACTCGTCGCTCGGCTCTAGGCTGGTCATCGAGCCGGCGAGCAGCCGCGAGACCGCGGCGCACAGTCCTGCTGGAGCTTTCAGCAAGTGGCGTGACAGCGATGCGACCTCAAGGCAAGCCATCTCGAGAAGGGGGAGGGGGGAGGGGGGCGGGCGCGACGGCGCACGGTCTCGATCTACCTACCAGAGACAGAGGCGGAGATTGGAGGAGGCGGCGCGTGGGCTCGATCTAGGGTTGCGAGGAGGCGAGCGAAGAAGGTTACGGCACGGAGGTAGAGAGGTCGGGAGAAAATGAGTGGCTGGTTAGGGTTTGACTGAGGCGAGACATTTTATATGGGGTCGGGGCCTAGGGGGTCGGATTTTACTTAGGCTGGTGTGGACCGGTCCGTGCCGTGCCGAATGGTTAACTGGGTCGTGCTTGTTTCAGGCTTGATCGGGCCGAACCTAAACGGGTTGTGCTTGTGCCGTCCGTCGGACTGGACCCTCGGCCCAAGCACGGCACGTGGCTCTGTACCAGGCCGGCCCGACATGAAATAAAACGGTTCGTGCCGTGTTTAGGCCGAGCTAAAAAATTCATGCTTCGGGCCGGCCCGCTCGGCACGGCCAGTTTGGACCAGGGTTTGAATAACCATTGCAACCGATCGGCTCGGTTCAGTGAAAAACCAGCCAGTTAACCGGAGAAACCGATCGATTAACTAGATTGCTACAGTACTAGCTTCGATTTTTTATGGTTAACCGATCGATTAGGACGACCGACCGGAATCGGTTTTCCAGTTAACCGAGATAACCGGCCGCTATTTACCGATTATTCAAACCCTGCTTTGGACAGCACTACCTGCACCTGTGGACCATCCAGAAGCCGTTCACTTTTGGCGTGGGCGATCTTTCTCGGGCCTCACTCCGCTTCCGGTGTCGCTGATGCAAGCACAGACACAGACACGCGCACACCGAGGGCTGCCACTGCCACTGTCCAGTAACGGTTGTTCCTGAATGACGGAAATGGCCCTGATGAAGGGCCAGGCCAACAACCGCGGCCGAGGGGGGGTGTCGGTGGAGGGAGTCTCTCCCGTCCACGGCATCCAGGAAACGAGATCCCACACGCGCGCGCTACCTAACCTGCACAACAGCAAAAGAACAGTGCAGAGAGACACCTCTACCATGTGGGGCCGGGTGATTTAGAAAAGGAATGTGGGCCCGGCTCAGTGTCGGTCGTGTACTGCTTCAGCAAGGAACAGGAACACACAAAACGAGTGTGCACGGGCGAAGTTACCTGCCTGCTGGGTGTGTCAGCAGCTTTAGGAGCTCCGGTGCTGGATCGCGGACACCAGCAATTTGGCGGATGAAGAAGCTGCTAACGGTTCAGGTTGTAAGCAAAAACGCACCATATGATCCTTTTTCACATTCATTAGTACTAGTAGTGAATTAAACGGGAAATGGATGGATATATAAAACGCACCATGAAACACGGTTTTGTCGCAAAATCACAGTTTTAGTGGAGTGGTAATTGGACTAGCAGAGTTGGACACTCCTTTATTTCGTGAGACAATGATGGTGCATTACCACGTGACCACATCTTCCACCAAGTATCTTGTAACAACAGCCACCATAAATATAAATCATGATTGTGTCACATTGCTTTAGTCGGTTTGGCCTTCATTTGACACCTTTATGGAAGGATTTTGGAGGACTTGGTTCTTATAAGATTCCTCTCACCGTGTCATAGAAATTGTCGCCTAGAAAAAATATGCTTCAAAATTATTTCCTCCTTTTTTTCTACAGGGTTTTTAACATAGCATCCAACATCACATCTACGACTCCTTTTATAATTCTAATGTGTAATGTGTCTATCTCTTTTATATCATCGATTCTAATAAACCTGTGTTATTAAAATAATTCATTGTCCAATGCTTAGTTTCATAGTTTTCAGTTCCTACATCATTTCAAGTGGCAGATTAACAATGCCCATGTCATTCGTATGTTTTTCAATTCCTATGCATGAATAGCTTATGCTTCAAAAGTCACATGACCACTTATTAATTGTAACTAGGGCTCCTATTTTTTATTATCATTACTATACAGAACATGAATTTTCTATGAAATTCAGCATTCCACATATAATAGATGACGTTAGTGTCTCTATGTGTGTTCAATCAATTAACCTAGCGCGTGACATCATGCTTGCTGATACAAATCTTAGCATACTTTTACTTTGTGACAATTACTAAAGCAAAAATTATGCTTACTTTGGATTCATTTTGATAGTGAGCTCGGTGATATGGAGTTGTTGGGCTTATTATATTGGATCACACATGTTGCATTTCATACTTGTGCACCTAACAATTATTAGTCCAACGCCAGCGCGGTCATTCTTTCCGTCGGTGCTCGAGACCGACACTGATATCTCGCTGCCACGCGGGGCCCGCGGCCGCCAGCTCACCCTTCTTCCACCTCCCGCCCCACTGGCACACTCTCCCCCACCACCAAACGCACGCAATAAACTGAAATCAATATCGGTTCTCGTTATAATATAATCCCTTGTCAATTGTTAATCCCTTGCGTCGAAAGCGACCGCGGAACCAACTCACGTTGCCGCGGCTTCTGCTGCTCCATCGGTGCGGTGCGCCGTCCTTTTCCCCCCTCCCCAGACTACTACTAGTTGTTAAGCTCTGTCACCCCTCCGACACTACTACTACTAGTACCAGCTGCGCTCCTTGGCAGCGCTGGATGCGGTGCTGACCCGTGCCCTGCTCGGATCTCGGGAGTAGTGGTGCCGGCCGCTGCCCACTTCTTGGCGGAGCTGCGCTGCTTGCGCGCGCCATGGACGGCGACGCGGATGTGGTGAGTTGCTAATGCGGCTGCATTTCGCGGTGGGATCCGCGTGGGGAGTGGATCTTGGGGTGAAGGCTGACTCTTTTTTGGGTGTGTATGAGTGCAGAAGGGGAGGCGCGGCGGCGGGCAGGTGTGCCAGATCTGCGGCGACGGCGTGGGCACCACGGCGGAGGGGGACGTCTTCGCCGCCTGCGACGTCTGCGGCTTCCCGGTGTGCCGGCCCTGCTACGAGTACGAGCGCAAGGACGGCACCCAGGCGTGCCCCCAGTGCAAGACCAAGTACAAGCGCCACAAGGGTAATTCTTAATTATAGCCGCTTCTTTGTTCCTGTCTGTTTGATTTTGCTTTCTCTGATCCAAATTGCGCAACAACTCGGAAGTTTGGATCTTTGATCGAACAAAAGAAATGCAGATTCGTTCTACTTTTAGTGAATCTCATAGCACTTGTCAGGATCGGCTGGTGGCTCTTTTGTTCTGTTGAATTGGATCTTTCGAATTATGCGTAGGGCCAAATGTTTTTGTTCAGTTGTAGTTATGGAGAATGAAATCGTAGCTGAAGTGAATGTCACAATTTGCGCTCTAAGCCTTTGTCCGTTCCTGAACTGTGTATCTAATTATTGTTTTGTGCCTGTTCAGGGAGCCCACCGATCCGGGGGGAGGAAGGTGATGACACAGATGCTGATGATGCCAGTGACTTCAACTACCCTGCATCTGGCACTGAGGATCAGAAACAGAAGATTGCTGATAGGATGCGCAGTTGGCGCATGAACACTGGGGGTAGCGGTGATGTTGGCCGCCCCAAGTTTGACAGTGGTGAGATCGGATTCTCCAAGTATGACAGTGGTGAGATCCCTCGGGGATACGTCCCATCTGTCACTAACAGCCAGGTTGGTGCCGCGAATTGTAATACTGTTTGAAAAAGTTGCATATGTACTAGTGCTTATGTTATTGAATTGGAATTTGCAGATCTCAGGAGAAATTCCTGGAGCTTCTCCTGACCATCATATGATGTCCCCTACTGGAAACATTGGCAAGCGTGCTTCATTTCCTTATGTGAATCATTCACGTATGTTTCTTTCTCGACGTGATCTCTCATGTTTCAGTTTGGAACACTTGTTTGATGTGATCTAATTATTGTTTTGTGCACGTCATCAGCAAATCCATCAAGGGAGTTCTCTGGTAGTATTGGGAATGTTGCCTGGAAAGAAAGAGTTGATGGCTGGAAAATGAAGCAGGATAAGGGAACAATTCCGATGACTAATGGCACAAGCATTGCTCCCTCTGAAGGTCGGGGAGTTGGTGACATTGATGCATCTACTGATTACAACATGGAAGATGCCTTACTGTGAGTCCCAGCGCCACACTTTAATATTAGTGACCTGTTTAGCTTGTTCTGGAATATCATACACTCCATTTTTTTATGTCAAGGTTGCATGCCCTATCTGAACAGAGGGTGTATTTTCCCCTAATAGGGCAAACAGTATCTAGTATTAATGCACATTTTGATTAAATTTTACAAACCTGTTAATCCAAAAGGAACATGGTGGTATCTGTCTTGGAAAAATGTTTGAATAATAAATTGTGAACCATCTTGTTCCATTTTCTTTATTGGTAATCTCTTGCAACATTAATTTTGTGCCCTCTGAATTACAGGAATGATGAAACTCGCCAGCCTCTATCAAGAAAAGTTCCACTTCCTTCCTCCAGAATAAATCCCTACAGAATGGTCATTGTGCTGCGTCTGGTTGTTTTAAGCATTTTCCTGCACTACCGTATCACAAATCCTGTGCGCAATGCATACCCTTTATGGCTTCTCTCTGTAATTTGTGAGATTTGGTTTGCTCTTTCCTGGATATTGGATCAGTTCCCGAAGTGGTTTCCAATCAATCGTGAGACTTACCTTGATAGGCTGTCTTTAAGGTGACTTGGCTCCAGTTCTGTAGTATGTTGGCAAAGAATAACTCATTCTGTTTCATATTACTGACATTATTATGGTGCCCATTTCCACTAACAGGTATGACCGTGAAGGTGAGCCATCTCAGTTGGCTGCTGTTGACATTTTTGTGAGCACAGTCGATCCCATGAAGGAGCCTCCTCTTGTCACTGCAAATACTGTTCTATCCATTCTTGCTGTGGATTACCCTGTTGATAAGGTCTCTTGCTATGTTTCTGATGATGGAGCTGCAATGCTGACTTTTGATGCATTGGCTGAGACTTCAGAGTTTGCTAGAAAATGGGTACCATTTGTTAAGAAGTATAACATCGAACCCAGAGCTCCTGAATGGTACTTCAGCCAGAAAATTGATTACTTGAAAGACAAAGTCCACCCTTCATTTGTTAAAGACCGTCGAGCGATGAAGGTGTGTCTGTTGTTCAAACATATAGATATTGACTTTGCTACCTTGTCATCCGGTGCTAATGTTTCACACTGAAATTTATTACAGAGAGAGTATGAGGAATTTAAAGTTAGGGTTAATGGCCTTGTTGCAAAGGCACAAAAAGTTCCTGAGGAAGGATGGATCATGCAAGATGGCACCCCATGGCCAGGAAACAATACTAGGGACCATCCTGGAATGATTCAGGTCTTCATTTCTCCAATGCAAAACAAAATTACCTTGTATTCTTCATTAATAATTAGTTTATTAACTCTTCTTTCTTATCGTACTCAGGTTTTCCTTGGTCACAGTGGCGGCCTTGATACAGAGGGCAATGAGCTTCCCCGTTTGGTCTATGTTTCTCGTGAAAAGCGCCCTGGATTCCAGCATCACAAGAAAGCCGGTGCCATGAATGCTCTTGTGAGTAATTTAATATTTCTACTAGAACCAAAATTTCATGTTCATTTCCATATGTTGGTTCTAATGTCAGCTTTCTTTTCGCACAGGTTCGTGTCTCAGCTGTGCTTACCAATGGACAATACATGTTGAATCTTGATTGTGATCACTACATCAACAACAGCAAGGCTCTCAGGGAAGCTATGTGCTTCCTTATGGACCCTAACCTTGGAAGGAGGGTCTGTTATGTTCAGTTCCCACAAAGGTTTGATGGTATTGACAGGAATGATCGATATGCAAACAGGAACACTGTGTTTTTCGATGTAAGCTTAAGTCTGAATTTAAAATCCTGTTACATGAATTCACTGGTCTAAATTATGATATCTTAACTAACAATAATGTGGGTATTACTGTTTGCTGCAGATTAACTTGAGGGGTCTTGATGGCATCCAAGGACCAGTTTATGTGGGTACTGGTTGTGTTTTCAACAGAACAGCTCTATACGGTTACGAGCCCCCAGCTAAGCAAAAGAAAGGTGGTGGTGGTTTCTTCTCATCACTATGTGGTGGCAAGAAGAAAACAAGCAAATCAAAGAAGAAGAGCTCAGACAAGAAAAAGTCACAGAAGCATGTGGACAGTTCTGTTCCAGTATTCAATCTTGAAGATATAGAGGAGGGTGTTGAAGGTACCGTCTCATCCTGTTGCATATTGATGAATATATTAGGGTTTAATTCCTTATTATTTATTTCTTTGGTTGCAATCAACATGTATGCATATTGACATGTCTATATATGATAGGTGCTGGATTTGATGATGAAAAGTCACTTCTGATGTCTCAAATGAGCTTGGAGAAGAGGTTTGGTCAATCTGCGGCCTTTGTTGCTTCCACTCTTATGGAGTATGGTGGCGTTCCTCAGTCTGCAACACCAGAATCTCTTTTGAAAGAAGCTATCCATGTCATAAGTTGTGGCTATGAAGACAAGACTGAATGGGGAACTGAGGTAACGTAACAATGCTCACATCGAAATTGTACCTTTTCTTGATGGAAAACAACTATGAGAGGAGGAAATGATAGGGGAACAGGGTCTACAAGCTAGTGCAGAAGAGCCTGGTGCATAACTTCTGAACTCTTTAACAATCTAGTAAATAATAATAAAATTGTGACCGACTTCATTGTTTATGAGAACAAACAACTATTGTTAGGGGGTGATTAGTTTGCTGCATATGAGCTAGCCTAGCTCCATGGATGCAGTATACACTTGATTGGTTGCTTGGATGAGAAGTTGGGCCTGGCCCGTGGCATGCAAAAGCTTCATACGAGCCTGGCTGCCAGGAAACAAAAACAAAAACTGTTTCTTCGCAGCCTGGCTCACGCGGTACGCGAGGGTGCATGCGGGAGGCAGAAAACTTGGTGTTGGCGTGTACTGTAAACCCAACCAATCGAATACTCTATTCATCTTGCATGTGGTGGTCCAGGCAGCCAAACAACACCATGTCGCATCTCTGTAGCCTGTCTCAGCTGGGCCTGGACAGCAGATGCGAGCCAGGTTTCCCTGGGCAGCGAACCCATTGCACCCTTAGTGTTTCCCTATGTTATCAGCACATTTATGTGTTTCTACTGGTGTTGTAATTTGCTGAAAGGACATCATGCCGCACGAGTAAGCCAGTTCTTTATTAACAGTAATGAGTTTTTTCTTCTTCTGAATTTCAGATTGGGTGGATCTACGGTTCTGTGACAGAAGATATTCTCACTGGATTCAAGATGCATGCACGAGGTTGGCGGTCAATTTACTGCATGCCTAAGAGACCAGCCTTCAAGGGATCTGCTCCCATCAATCTTTCAGATCGTCTGAACCAAGTGCTTCGGTGGGCTCTTGGTTCTGTGGAAATTCTTTTCAGCCGGCATTGTCCCATATGGTATGGCTATGGTGGACGCCTTAAGTTCCTGGAGAGATTCGCTTACATCAACACCACCATTTACCCACTCACTTCAATCCCGCTTCTCATATATTGTGTTTTGCCTGCCATCTGTCTGCTCACTGGAAAGTTCATCATCCCAGAGGTAAGCATGGTTTGCATTTTGATGTTGCACAATAGAAAGAGTTTCAACCAAAAATGTTAATTGAATTTATTCCGGGATGCAGATCAGCAACTTCGCTAGTATTTGGTTCATCTCTCTCTTTATTTCAATTTTTGCCACCGGTATCCTTGAGATGAGGTGGAGTGGTGTTGGCATTGACGAATGGTGGAGGAATGAACAGTTCTGGGTTATTGGAGGTATCTCTGCCCATCTTTTTGCCGTCTTCCAGGGTCTTCTCAAGGTGCTTGCTGGTATCGACACCAACTTCACTGTCACCTCAAAGGCATCCGATGAAGAAGGCGACTTTGCAGAGCTGTACATGTTCAAGTGGACAACACTTCTCATCCCGCCAACGACTATTTTGATCATTAACTTGGTCGGTGTTGTTGCTGGTATCTCCTATGCGATCAACAGCGGTTATCAATCATGGGGCCCTCTCTTTGGAAAGCTTTTCTTTGCCTTCTGGGTGATTGTTCACTTGTACCCATTCCTCAAGGGTCTCATGGGTAGGCAGAACCGCACCCCAACCATTGTTGTCGTTTGGGCAATCCTCCTGGCTTCAATCTTCTCCTTGCTGTGGGTTCGCATCGACCCGTTCACCACCCGTGTCACTGGCCCAGATACCCAAACATGTGGCATCAACTGCTAGGAAAGCCGAAGATTGTAGAGACAGAAATACCGTCACTGTTTTTTGAGACTATGAAAGTGCGCCACCAATTGTCTGTTAAGTTGTGAAAAGGTGGCTTTATTTATAGCTACGTACAGACCAGAAAATATTGTTTATCAGAAAGTTACTTGTGTTGATATGCATTCTTTTGTTGATAAGTTATATACCACTTTGGGAAATGCCTGACAAAGACGAGTTTTGTAAGTTATGGAAGATGGAAATAAGCTAGTCTGCATTCTTTCAAATTCAACAAAGTTTTCCTCGTCTCTAGCAGTCTGTATTTTGGAGAACTTTGGATTGATTGTTCTTTATCTACATAACCATTTCAGTGCTCAAGATTCACCTTAATTGATTGATGCAAAAGCATGGCATAACTGACTCGATTGAAAAATAATTTCCACGGTTTCCACGATATACTTACAGGCTGTAATGAAACACTACCTGGACGTAAAAGTGGATTCATGTTTTTTTTTTCTCAAGTAACAGTCTCGTGTGACCTGAACAATAAACACCATAATGTCCTCGCGTCTGCAACTCAACGAACGTTGGTCGTCAGAGAAATCAATTTACTGAACTAACTGCGCACAAATACCAACAATCAAATTACCTGTAAACTTCGGGTATATTTTTAAATTTAGTAAATCATTAATCCAAAATATTAATTAATTAATATTAATCATGTGCAAGAATTATTAAACTAGGAAGGACACTACTGAGGTGTTTACTGGACGCTGACTAAAATCGCGTCCAGGATTGGAGGCTCTTGGCATCCCGGCCCACTCCGGCCCATTACCAACAAGACTTGCATCATGCGATAGCTAGCTAGGTACTACTCCCTTCGTTTTAAATTATACGACGTTTTAGCTTTAAACATGAAAATTAAAGAGAGATGAAAAAGATAGATACATAGAAAATGAGAAAGAGAGAGATAAAGATAAGGATGCATTAGAAAGAGGAAAATGTGTGTTGGGATACGAGAGTGTCTTATAATTTGAGAAAACTGAAGAAGACTAAAGTGTCATATAATTTAAAACAGAGAAAGTAATAGTTATGAGTGCTGTCTACGAGCGCGTGTTTTAAATGAGTGCCCTGCAGTAAAGTGTTTTTTTGTCTCCTTCTATTTGATGGACGATTAATACATCTTATGGTCAGTCACACATTTAGACTACACATCAAGAATATCGAAGTAGCGTATCTCTTCGTTTTTAAATTATTATCGTCATTAAATTTTTTATTTAACTTTAACCATTCATCTTATTTAAAATATTATTTTAAATATAAAAAATTTTAAGTTATATTTTAATTTCCTTTGCCGATAAAACACACTATGATAATATATATGATATTTTTTAAAATAATTTGAATAAGATGAATGGTCAAAGTTAACTAAAAAAATCAACGGCGATAACAATTTAAGAATGGAGGGAGTATAATATACATAAAAATTTTAGTACACCATTATAATGAAAAAAATGATCATTACTCATCAAGGTACTTGATCACTATTGCTATCTTGGCACTAACAATCTTTATCACTAAAAACATGTGAAAAAAAAAATCCAAAACTTAGTCACTATAGATCAATTTTTAATCACCAAAAAGTGATCAAATTTTCTCTATCAGTGAAAATTGGTGACCAAAGCTACATTTTCTTCCACTGCACTTTACCTTTATAGTGACATCAACTTTTATAGTCAGAGAAGGCTCTCATGGACACCTTAAAGTCCAGAGGGATCAAAGGGATGATATGATTTGGCGTCCGCGAGGATCTTATTCCTTTACTGCTGCCTAACTCAAATTCTTACATCGAGAAACCTTTAGGCCTCCTTTCGAACATAGGATTCTCAAATATAGAAATAAGAAAAATATAGGATTGGAGTGTGCCATCATACAAAATTATATAGTAATTCAGAACACAGGATTTGTATAAAGAAGTTGTTTAGATGTAGCTTAGAAAAAACATTAGAAAAATTTAACAGGAAAAGTTTACTAGAATAGAATGAAGGACAGTTAGACATATAGTGCAATGGAGTTTTTAAAGGAATTCCAACATAAGGTTGGAGTTCATGTAGAACCCTTCGAAAAATAAAGGAAATGAATGAATCCTATGAAAGTTGTCCTACAAACTTTTATGTGCCAAAGGGCTTTATCAGGTTCATTCCTATAGCAATCAAAATTTCCAGAATTCCGCTAATCCAAAGAAGGCCATAGTTTTTTCAAAAGCCTCTGAATATATATTGGGTGTCGAAACTTAAGCTATCATGATTCAACAGTGAAGGTATTATGAATCAAAAGGTGAAAGTTGCCTAGGGGGGGGGGGAGGGTGAATAGGCAATCTAAAAATTTGACCTGAAATCAAACTTAATTGTGGATTAAACAGAGTGCGATGGAACTTCCATCAATTGCTGACGGAACTTCCATGGTGACAGAAGTTCTGTACCACAATAGAAGTTCCTCGTTATGAGGTGAAGAACACAAAGAAATGCGGAAATCTAAGAGGTACAAAGAAGCTACTTGAAGTGAAGGGTTGTTGTTGCCGTGTAGAGCTTAGTTCCTGCAAAAGATAGCAAGCAACACAACACACAAGTAGATCAAACATAATATGTAGAGAATAAATAAAAATCTCCCAAAGAAGTTCTAGCACAACGAAAAGCTTCCAAAGGTTGCACACAAGAAAGAGCAAGTTTATCCACTTAGGAAAACAAGAACTACTATTCATGCAACCTATTGGAAATTAAAGAAAGCTAGAACTTAAACAACACAACAAGAACAAGGGAGCACACGAGGATTTATTTACCGGAGTTCAACCAACTTGCAACCAAGTTGTCTACCTCTCCATTGAGGGATCCACCAAGGACCAGGTCTCTTTCAACCTTTGTTCCTCTCCAAGCAATCACCAAGATCTAGCCCGGTTCTTCACTAAGCTTTCTTCTTCCCTTGTGGAGGCGAAACTAACCTTGACAAACTTTTCCAAGACTCACCACAAGTTTGGGAGCTCTCGGGCGATGCCTAGCCGTCTAGGAATCTTCAATTCCAAGAGTAACAAATGTCTCACAGATGCTTGCTTTGGAACGATGCTCAAGTGCTCAATTTCTCTCACAAAGAGACTCTCTCTCAATCCAACTCTCACAAAGTGATCAATCCTCACAAAGAGGAGTTGGGGAGAGTTCTAGATGGCTTTGGGAATGATATTTTCGTGGGGGAAGTCGGCAGCCCTTGAAGGAGGGGTGAGATGAGCTATTTATAGAGAAGCCTCAAAAACTAGCCGTTGGAGTGCATTTCAGTGTCTGACGGAACTTCCGTGAAAACCCACAGAAATTCTGTCATTTCGAAAAGAGCCGTTGCACGGCCTAGGATTCTACTAAGACGGAGCATGATGGAACTTCCATCATAAGCATGACGGAACTTCCGTGACTCTCTGGATGGAAGGTCACTGAAGTTTCAACTAATGGAACTTCTGACGGAACTTTTGATGGAACTTCCGTCACTCTCGGATTGGCAGAGTTTTTAGGTCATTTTGTGGCTATTGTGATTCTCTCATCTCACTTGGGATTTTCTTGAGCATTGAGACTTTGCAAGAACCCATGTGACATCCCTCTTGATAGAGTGGGATACCTAGACTCAAGATTAAATATAAAAGAAACTTTTCTTTCACTTGAGATTGCATAATTGATACTTGCCACTTTTCTTCATTTGGCTTCAAAAGGAATTGCCACATGTATTCTTCTTCTAAGCACCATCACCTAGAGCTTGTGACTTGGAGTATTTGAATCCTTATGATCAATTTCTATTTGTACTCACAAGTCACTTAAGATCTTCAATTATATTGATACTCCAAAGTACATGACTCTTGTTGCTTGGTTCATCGAGATTTAGCTTTACCTGCCCTTCACCACTGCTCCGGTCCCTTGGACTAAGCCTTGCTTGCCCTTCTCTGCATGGTTCATCGTGATCCGGTCGTGCACAATTCTTCACCACTAAGCTAACTCAACTCACATAGAACTTGTATTGTCATTAAGCCTTTGTTTGAAGATCTTCTTTATATTGCTGATCAAGTTGCTTGTAGTTATTCATTCATCTTGTAATCAACTTTGCACTTGATTCCTCTAAGTCTTGTTCATGCATAGACCTGATTGTTTATGAAACCTCATTGTATTGATGATCAAGCTGCTCATGAGTGTCCCTTCATCATGTCATCATTTTGTTCTTCATCATACTTTGATTGTGTACAAGCCTTGTCTTGTGAGACCAAATCAACTCATGAACTTTTATGTCTCATAACTAGAATCAATGTACAATCTCAATCATATTAATTTCAGCCATAGAGTATACATCCAAGATTTCAATCCCTGCTCATACACTTAGAAAGAATCATTAGACCTTTAATCATGTTGTCATTCAATACACCAAAACCCACTAGGGGACTAGATGCACTTTTAATCTCCCCCTTTTTGGTGATTGATGACAACCTTGATTAAAGCGTACAAAAGATATTCGAAGAGCATTTTGAATGCAAACATATAGATGAGCTCTCCCTTAATATGTGCATATTGAATGAAATTCAAGAACTTGGCCTAAAATGTCATTTGCACATTTTACAAGTTGATTTGAGTGCTCCCCCTATATGTGTGCATTCGTGGGGTGCAAAAAGTGTGTGCGAGTAGATATCTCGTGATGCATATGCCAAGAAAGACACACAAAAACAAACTAAAAAGAAAGCATATGTGTTGTCTAGCAAACACTAGACTTCACATATTCACAATAAAGAACATTACATCAATACAATAATGCATCACACATTATCACAAGCAATAAGGTTCTTAAAAACAAAGATAAAGAGAGGTTCACACATTACAGATTGTTCTCAAGTCCATAAGATGAAAAGAGACTTCCTCACCTGGCGATGCCACTAAGTCTTGAGCTTGAGCTTTAATCTGCTTTTCCCTCTATGTTCTCACCATGTAGCTTGAGCTTTAATCTACTTTTTTCTCCCCCTTTGTCATGTAGCACCAAAAAGTTTGAGCTCAAGACATGAGATCTGATGTGGAATCTCCAGTACCACCAAATTCATAGCTGCCATAGCCACTAAGGCTCATGTTACCACAAATTTTAGAGGCGTAGTCATTTTGCTCAATAGTGATTATTTTCTCATCGCAAGACTCTATGAGACTCTTTGCACTTTCTGAACCAATATGAGAGCAAGGATGCTCAAGTTCAAACTTGGTATGAATTTTCCTTGATTCTTTTGGTGATGTTCTTTCTTTCTTGTCTTTCATGATATGCTCTCTCATCCACCTCATACAGTTCCTTGTTTAGGCAAAATAGCATGTTCATGATTTTCCTCAGAGGATAGAAATGCTTGTCTTGTAGCTGCACACTGCCACTAGTGCTTATAGAAGGTGGTGCTTGGTGAGGAGGTGCCATTAGGTTGTGTGGGAGCTATAAATGATGGAAGTTCCATTATTGGACAATGGAAGTTCCATTGCTCTCTGTCTCGAGCAGAGATAAATCCAAAGAATGACGGAAGTTTCGTAAATGAATGATGGAAGTTCCGTCGCTCTCTGTCTTCAACTAACAGAGGCTTTCAGAAATCAGAGCTTTTGGACAAGCACTATATTTATGAGGAAGCTATGGGTGTGCCCTTCTCTAGCTGTGGTAAAAATTGGATTTTGTAACTCTTGTTAGCTCTCTCACACTTGAAAGTGACACTAGTAACTCTCGATCATGTATATGATATATGGTGCATATCCACAACTCTTCATGCCCTTAATTTGTTTCTTGGATACATGAAATTTATCCTTTCAAGCTTCAAAGTAGGGTAAATGTGAAGGTGTGAATGGTTAGCATTTTTTTTCACCCAAATCCAAGAAGTCTAGCAAACTGAGCATATGTGAACTCATACCACTGTCCCTTTGTCATCCAATCAGATTTTCTGACATTTTCATGCTCTTCAACACAATGATCTTATTGTTCCAATTCTCCTGAAATGCTAAAGTATCACTCACATTCTTGATTTTTGCACTTTGTCACTAAAGTATTGAGAATTGGGTCATCATTGGTATATAGGTAGTTCCAATTTACCCACTGAGTAATAGACATTGCCTTGTATGATCATGGACTTATAGTAATCTTGCCGAAAGTAAGGCCAAAATTTGTAATCAGTTCCAACTTCTTTTGGAGTTAGCTTCAAGTTAATTGCTCTCATCTTCCTTATCTCTTCAAATTGCCCTTTGTAGCTTACTCTTGTTCTTCAAGAAGGATTAGAAGGTTCTAAGAACAAAGAAGCACTAAAGTTTCTGACTGCTGATGCTATAGGCTCATCCACAACAAATGTTTCAGAATCATCATTTTCTTCTTCTTCTTGAATTCCTGCAGAAACCATTGCTGCACTAGTTGACTTAGCTTGTCCCCTCCCTTGATGATGGCCCTAGGAGGAGATAGAAGCCAAGTTTAATCCTCTACATCATCACTAACAAAGGAAGTTTGATCATCGTCAACAGGTGCTATTACGTCCTCTTCTATGGTCATGTCTCTCCTCTAGGCAAGGGCCTCTTAGTTGTCTTTTTCTGCCTTTGATATTGAGAGGAATAAAGCTGCCCTCTCCTTTCCATATCATGTCTTGCCTTGACTATTCTTTTTCCCTTTTTATCATCCATACTACCTCTGCAACTGATAGAGGTGAACCATTCTAATAAAGCAGCTGGATCAAAGAATGATAGATGGAGGACATGTTGAAGGACTCTAAATCTGTGGGTGACGGAACTTCTATCACTTGAGCTATGGAAGTTCTATCGCTCTCTGGTTCCAACAATAGCTTACATTCAAGGACGATGAAGGTTTTGACAGGATTGGGATAAACCTAAGAATTGTTAGTTTCTATTCCATTCTTTGCAATCATAGGTTCTTATCCAATTTCAATCACCTTTCTTCTCATCTATAGATCTTATTCCCATATCCATCCTTTGCACTTTTCTTGTCCAACTTTTTGCAAATCTTATTCCAAAAAAGTGAGAGATTGAGATTTTGATCAGATTGGAGCAAGATTGGATTTTTGGACTTGAGATAGACGATCTCACAAATTATGGTTAGGCAACAATCAATAAATTTTAACTATAACCATAACTTGCTCAACGTGATCACAGGGATCAAGAACCAAAGATTTTCAGAAACCACTATTATAACAAGATAAGGAAGTTTTTCGAAAAATCTATCCTATCTCACAGAGCATGCCATGACACGAGGCCATAAACATGCCAAGACATAACCTATCACATGGGTTCTATATGCAAAGGAATACAAAGCTATAAATGCAGGACATACCTTTGTCATTAGATTGTTCTTCTCTTTCTCTTGTGAGGGAGCATTTATGTAGCTGTGTACTATTGCATGATTTGTCAATTGGATCAAGACATTGTTAGATTTTGAGTATGATAGATCTTGGGACTTATGAATGTTGGATGTCTCCATTGTCATTAGTCACATCTACCACTTGATTGAATGCACTTTTAATGCCTTCACAATGATAATAGTTCCACAAGCAATATTATCCATGTAAATGCTACCCACACAATCACTTACAAAAAAAAACATTAATTCCTATTAACATATGACATGGTGTGAATCTCCCCCTTAATGTGTGCACCATACCATTGAATAATATTCACATGTGCATACTGCTTAGTTATGATCATGAGGAGATTTAAACTACGTCTTAGTTAAGGTATTAGATAAACCACTAGAATTTGAGAAGTGCCAAGAGCCACTTGCAAACCAAGTAAGTAGGAATTTTTCTTATGATGAGAAGAGGCAGGAAGGTTCAATGACACTCTTGACTTATGGTCTTGAAATTACTAAAGATCATCTCAATGAATTTTTGATTCATTTCTCCTCTCTCTCTTCTTCTTCTGTATATCTATTTTGTGGATATGATGGAACTTCTGTCACTCGATGACAGAACTTCTGTCACTCTCTGTGACGAGCCGGTGAAGCCATGGAACTGTCATGAACCACAGAGAGGGTGTTGATGGAACTTCCGTCTTTGAGGCGACAGAACTTCCGTCCCTCTCTGTTTGGCTTTCTTGACCTCTTGTATTCTTGTAGCTCCTGAAAGATGTTAACAAAACAGATTTCTCCAAAGGAGACATTAATTGCATCTCTTTATATGTGACATTCATGTAATGTTCCTTGAGAGCACTTCTCGAGTTATTACATGAACTTGTAAACACATTACAACAGGAATAAGGAACAGAAAAAAGAGACGTGTAGTGATACTTTTTGTTCCCTTGATAACATTGATGTAGAGAATGTTGAAACATTTTCACGCTTGGCAAGTTTTCATGTATATGTTTTCTTCTTGTCCATGCCAAGCCATAAATGCATCACCTGCACTTCATAAACACTTTCAAGCACATTTTGGTACCCAACAATTGTTGGGTCCTAGAGTGTTAGTTACACAAACTTTTGGCATCCAAAGTGACTTTGCACTATCAATAGGCGAACTAATCACCTTGGTAGCACAAGAGTCAATATTGCCCTTAGCACATTGCAAATTATTATGGGCAAGATTAAGTGAGGTTTGGGACAAAGAACAATCCTTACTCATGTGTCCTTTGTTACGACAAATATAACATTTTTGGTGCTTGATCTTATTTGCCTTCACTTTGAGTTGCCTCTTCGTGCTGACACTCTTGTTCATGTATCGGTTAAGTGTTGACACAAAGCCTTTCTCAAGCTTCTCAACAGATTTTAGTTTGCTTGTAGAAACCGGGCACTCTGGTTCTAGAGATCGGACCATCCGGTTTTCATAGACTTGCTGCTTTCTTGATTCTGCTGTACATTGTTTTATTCTGTGCCCTTTTTCCTTGCAACCAAAACACCTTCTCTTTGATAGGCTTTGCTGTCTTCTAGAAAGTGTTGGTCGGGCCTTCTTCTTGTTTGGACACTTAGATGCAAAGTGTCCCTTTGTTGAGCACTCGTAGCAAATGACTTGAGCACTTGATTTGATCTTCCTCTTCCTCTTCGTGTCATGAACTTCTTCAGGGTCAGTTGTGGAGGTTTGGGAGCATGTGACGCTTGATCCCTCCTCAAGCTTCTTCACCATGTCGTTACGGTTATCTTGAGATGGTTGCACATGACCCTTACTTTTCAACTGACTTATGTTCATCTTGAGCTTCTTAACTTCTTGAGAACATCATTTTCACTTGCAATGAGATCATCACAAGTTTCTACAATTATATGCTCATCAAGAGATGGCTTTTCTTGAGGGCAATGTATGTTAGCACAAGATAAATCAATGGATATAGGTGCACATGTGCAGGTGTGAGGTTGGTAGGATTTTACCACTGTCAAAGCAACCTCATGTGTTGTCTCTAGCATGACATAAGTGTCAACAAGCTTGTCATGAGAACTTAGAAGCATGCTATGTCACTTTTGCAAATCAAGGTGCTTTTTAGCAAGCTTTTGGTATTCCTTGAAAATCATTTGATTTCCATTCTCTAGTTGTGCTACATAAGATAGAGAGTTAATAGCACATGCATCATTGTTACTCAAATCATCACCTTTCACAAGTGTGGATCTTTTGGATTCTCTTTGTTTCTTGGCCATGTGATGAAAAGCATCCTCATCTTCCAGCCATGAGCTTGTTGGTGATGTAGACTCTTCACTTGGTCTAAACCAGCAACAATCAAACTCATCGACAATTTTAATAGAAACAATTTATGTTCTACCAGAACCGGACACACCGGTTTGGGAAGCCAGATCAACCGGTTTTCCCAGGCAGATAGGATTAGCCCTATTTTCTTGATCTTTTGATTGCTTAGGTTGGTGTTGGTCTTTTGGGCCTTCTGAAAGGGAGATGTTCTTAGGATCACACTACAACAATGGTTTCCAATCATTGCTAGATCCATACATCTCCTCAAGTGCTTTCCACATCAAGTGTGCACTCTTTAGCACTCCATGATTATTTAGCATTTTATCTTCGACCTCTGCACTCACAACACTAGATAAAACATTAAATGCATGGACTTTGAGATACAAGCATTTCTCTTGTTCTTTGGTTGGAGGATGATCCTCCAAGACATGAGAGAAGCCTATATCCATGATCCACCAAATTTGTGAGTTCATTTCATGAAAATAAGAAGACATACGAGTTTTCCACAAAGCATAGTTTGCTCCGTTGAAAAGGGGTACCTCAAATGAAGGTGTGGAAATCTTTGGAAGCGACATTGATTCCCCGAGCGGTTAAGCCTAATAAGGAGATTAGGCTCTGATACCAATTGAAAGTTACCTAAAGGGGAGGGGAGGGGGGAGTGTGAATAGGCAATCTAAAAATTTGACATGAAATCAAACTTAATTGCCGATTAAAAAGAGTGTGACGGAACTTCCGTCAATTGCTGACGGAACTTCCGTGGTGACAGAAATTCTGTCCCACAACAGAAGTTCCTCGTTATGAGGTGAAGAACACAAAGAAATGCGGAAATCTAAGAGGTACAAAGAAGCTACTTAAAGTGAAGGGTTGTTGTTACCGTGTAGAGCTTAGTTCCTGCAAAAGATAGCAAGCAACACAACACACAAGTAGATCGAGCACTATATGTAGAGAATAAATAAAAAGCTCCCAAAGAAGTTCTAGCACAACGAAAAGCTTCCAAAGGTTGCACATAAAAAAGAGCAGGTTTATCCACTTAGGAAAACAAGAACTACTACTCATGCAACCTATTGGAAATTAAAGAAAGTTAGAACTTAAACAACACAACAAGAATAAGGGAGCACACGGGGATTTATTTACTGGAGTTCAACCAACTTGCAACCAAGTTGTCTACCTCTCCATTGAGGGATCCACCAAGGACCAGGTCTCTTTCAACCTTTGTACCTCTCCAAGCAATCACCAAGATCAAGCTTAGATGACCAAGCAATCACCAAGATCCAGCCTGATTCTTCACTAAGCTTGCTTCTTCCCTTGTGGAGGCGAAGCCAACCTTTACAAACTTTCCCAAAACTCACCATAAGTTTGGGAGCTCTAGGGAGACGCCTAGCCGTCTAGGAATCTTCAATTCCAAGAGTAACAAATGTCTCATGGATGCTTGCTTTGAAACAATGCTCAAGTGCTCAATTTCTCTCATAAAGAGACTCTCTCTCAACCCAACTCTCACAAAGAGATCAATCCTCACAAAGAGGAGTTGGGGAGAGTTCTAGAGGGCTTTGGGAATGATATTTTCATGGGGGGAAGTCAGCATCCCTTGAAGGAGGGTTGAGATGAGCTATTTATAGAGGAGCCTAAAAAACTAGCCATTGGAGTGCATTTCAGTGTCTGACGGAACTTCCGTGAAAACCTATGGAACTTCTATCATTTCAAAAAGAGTCGTTGCGCGGCCTAGGATTCCATTAAGATAGAGCATGACGGAACTTCCGTCATAAGCATGATGGAACTTCCATGACTCTCTGGATGGAAGGTCACTGAAATTTCAACTGACGGAACTTTCGACGGAACTTCCGTCACTCTCGGGTTGGCAGAGTTTTTGGGTCATTTTGTGGCTATTGTGATTCTCTCATCTCACTTGGGATTTTCTTGAGCATTGAGACTTTGCAAGCACCCATGTGACATCCCTCTTGATAGAGTGGCATACCTAGACTCAAGATTATATATAAAAGAAACTTTCTTCAACTTGAGATTGCATAATTGATACTTGCCACTTTTCTTCATTTGGATTAAAAGGAATTGCCACATGTATTCTTCTTTTAAGCGCCATCACCTAGAGCTTGTGACTTGGAGTATTTGAATCCTTATGATCAATTTCTATTTGTACTCACAAGTCACTTAAGATCTTCAATTATATTGATACTCCGAAGTACATGACTCTTGTTGCTTGGTTCATCGAGATTGAGCTTCACCTGCCCTTCACCACTGCTCCGGTCCCTTGGACTAAGCCTTGCTTGCCCTTCTCCTTTGCATAGTTCATCGTGACCCGATCATGCATAATTCTTCATCACTAAGCTAACTCAACTCACATAGAACTTGTATTGTCATTAAGCCTTTGTTTGAAGATCTTCTTTATATTGCTGATCAAGTTGTTTATAGTTATTCATTCATCTTGTAATCAACTTTGCACTTGATTCCTCTAATTCTTGTTCATTCATAGACCTGATTGTTTATGAAACCTCATTGTATTGATGATCAAGCTGCTCATGAGTGTCCCTTTATCATGTCATCATTTTGTTCTTCATCATATTTTGATTGTGTACAAGCCTTGTCTTGTGAGACCAAATCAACTCATGAACTTTCATGTCTCATAACTAGAATCAATGTACAATCTCAATCAGATTCATTTTAGCCACAGAGTGTACATCCAAGATTTCAATCCCTGCTCATACACTTAGAAAGAATCATTAGACCTTTAATCATGTTGTCATTTAATACACCAAAACCCACTAGGGGACTAGATGCACTTTCAAAAGGCCTATCAGGGCCTAGCGGTGGGAACCGCCATCTTGGGCGCGAGTCTTGGCACACCATAAGGAGGCGTGGTCATAGTGTGGCTTGGCTAGATATTCGAGTTGGTTGAGATTAGAAAATAAAGATTATATGGGGATAGAAAGTTGTTATAAATTAGAAAAAATAAGATTATCTATTAGACTTGCATGCATAGAATCATTGCTAGCTAGGTGTATTGATTTATTGTTTGTCTAAACAGTTGCTTGCATAGGAGTTGGTTGATATGTGAAACACTAGCATGTATAGGTTGTTTTTACCTTTCGTAGAATCATATATCATGCTAGTATGCCTGTACTAGAATTGCATAGGAGTTGTTTGAATGTCCGGTGTAGTTGTTAGCAAGAAACATTTATCATGTGAGTTCCTGTTTCAACCCTCCCCTTCTCGATCACTCTATCCTTACAATGATAGGCATGAAGCTTACAATCTCCTTTTTTTATGACGAATAAAACACAAGATAACTTAGAGCAAGTGCATATAGAATAAGAAAGAAAGAAAAACACTAAACTCTAAACAAAGTTCATAAAGGATTCAAGATGAGGCACAAACACTTGCAATCACAAAGGCTATACATCATAATATAGCAAAACTTACTCATCTACCTATACAAGATGAGCAACAAGAGGCTAAAACACTAATCAATGCAACAACAAGACCATGCTTTTGGTTCGCTACGATAGTAGTTACTCATTGGCTCGTAAAGTCAAGGTATTGTTGTTTACAAGGTTGCAGTGCCCTCCCTTAATAAATTAATAGAATAGGAACCAAACAATTTCCTTCAATTTGACTAGAGTGTGTTGGCTGAAAAGTAGTAAAGTTGAAATTCACCTCTATTTCATTAAATATCATCATGGTTTAAAATAAAAGGAAGCACACATGATGGAACCCAAGAAAGAGCCACTATTCACACAAGATAAAAAGATAAAAGTCACGAAGTAGACTCAAGTTAGGCTCATATGTATTCTCCACCTATAGAAAAGCACATTTGTCATGGAGAAAAATAACATGGAACACTCACACAACAAAGGGGATTAGCCATGGAGGCACACATGTAACAAACTCAAGTATGTTCTTCCCTTACAGAAAGAATGTTAGGCATGGGAAACATACAAGATTCACCAACTCCTCATGTGCCAAAACTCATTAGCATAATATAATAGCATAAACACAACATAAAGTACAAAGATAACAAGGGACTCCTTGATGAGGACATCACTCCTATGGATATACACAACACTCCTCCAACTATGGACTTGTAAGGTTCAATGACTAGAGCATGCATAACGACTTAATTTAGATGTGAGCTCCTTCCTACATTCTTCGTCATATGTTACATTTGAGACTGATTTGCTACCTAATGATTATATTGTAATTAGGAACCGTGGAGAGGACCATGAGACAATGGAAGAAGGATTTGGGAACATGGAGGACCAGAAAGGACGTGCATACCAAGGTGGAGGCTCGACTCAAACCAACTTCGAGTATGCTTCGGAGTCCTGGACTAGTCTGTACTAAAACGGACACCCAAGATGCATACAGAGTCGGTTTTGAACATTCTAGCATATGCACATAAATCTAAGGAGAATACCTTTGTAATGCCACTGGTCATATGTCAAAAATTGTCCGGAGTCAATAGGAATCATTGAAACAAAAGAGTGTCCAAAATCTGTCCAACGTTGTGTCGCCTCTTTTTTGGCATGTGGACTTTTTATTCAGTTGAGCTCAATTAGAAACAGGTTCAGAGGGCCTTGCATGACCCTACTATCTTCATAAACAGCCGTCATCCCTCCTTTAGATTTTTTTGTTTTGCTTTGATTAATTCTGTCAAGAAAAGTTCACCATTTTCAACGGTTTGTGAGACCTCGGCTTCATAAGATTCATAATACATCTGTATTTGTGTTGCATTCTTTTTTGTTGTTTTTTGGATTCTTGATTTGTAGGCATGGATTAGTCTTCTTAGCAAGTTCAACTGTGCAACACCACATCGGTTGATAACCAGAGAAGACATTATGCTATGATTGTAGGGTTTTGAGCATGTTGTTCAGAAGCCAGATTGACGAGAACCTTTCAAAAGATTGGAAACCCTTATCCACACCACTCCCTCCCTATGAGTTGATCCATAGAGGAACTTCCTTTCTCCCTTTCTCCAATATCTGTCCCAATGATAGTATGAACCTAAATTCAAGAATATCTCTTCCCTTTTGTCATTTATCATCCAAAAAGAAGCCAAGGAGTTAGGCATGAGGCTACAATTTCAATCAGTAGAAGTCTTTCCATTTTGATTTCCCTTAGAGCCAATAAAAGGAAAGAAAGAGTCAATGAAAAGAGAAGTAGGGGAGTATGACAAACACCATCCTTACGAGACCACACAAACAAAATCATGAGTCTCCTTTGACCCTTCTCCCCTTTACTACTTGCACTCACTGGCGGAGCCAGCTACAGACCATAGAAGGGGCCACTACAGTAGCAAACCTTAATAACAGACATCTAGCCCCAGCTAGCTAAAGTTTCTAGTCTTCTAATCAGTTGAACGCTCACCTGATACTAGCAATTCAACAAATGACAGTGTTGTCTAACTCTTTATCAAGACCAATTAGACAGGCTGAGCCACTGTTTTACCTCCGAGCCTTTAAAAATTTACCAGACAAAGGGGGGGGGGGGGGAGCCCCTTCTGGCTTGAACCTGGCTCCGCCAGTGCTTGCACTAACATTTACATTACTAGTAGTATTGTCTCTTACTTGATTGACTACCTTGCTAGTTGTGTCCTTGATTGCTTATCTTGTTCACTAACATGTGTAGGTTGTACTCCGTTTGATTGTCCATGTGCCTTCTTTTATAATGCTACTAGTATGAATATGTTTAGGGTTTAGGTTGCTTTATACTAACCTTGCCTACCTTCTTTTTGATTGTCTTGCACACTAGAAGTTTTTCTAGATTTGCCTTATGTAATTGTTAGTGATAGTTGTCAATAAAAGTAATTTTATATAGTGCTCGATTCCCACCACCTCAATCACTCAACCCTTTTATTCTTCTGTTGTCATGAAGATGGCCAATTCTTTTCTAAATCAAAGTCATTCTTCGTGACAAATCCATTTTGTGCGGAGTTTCGAGATGGTGGATGTTGTGGTCCTTTAAATGTTTGAAATCAGTGGAGAAGAAGAACAAGTTATTTTACAACAAATGGATTCATGGATGAACAAAATAATGAACTGAATTTTGGAGAACTTGATTGTAATTGTTTACTTTTGTAGGGTATGTTATGTAATTTGGGGATGTACTATGCTCCCTTTTGATCATCAAAAAAAACAACAACAAACAATAATACAAATTAATTAATCGAGTTACAAGGACTCAAACCCCACAAAAATTTTTCTTTTTTGTTGGTTTTGAAAAAGAACCCCTCTGCTATTTTTAATATAATTAATTCTAGAACTCAAGTGAAAAAAGTAAAAAAATATATACGACATGTTCAACATGATTTGCTCTGAATTTAAAAATTCTATAAAAGGCATGATTTTGTGGTTTCAAGCATATATTTGGGGCATGTATACTTTGAGAAAAAAATCCTATGATTTTACACAAAATTCTGTTTACCTAGGCCTTGGTTGGTTGTATTGCGATTTACTATGCGTGCTGGACTTGTAACGGAGATCTCGAAGATATAATATGGATTTCAAATAGTATTGTCTCACCCATATAGGTGAATAATAGTGTAAAAATTACTTGAGTTGTGAATCAAATCTGAAACCTGCACTTTCAAATAGTATTGTCTCACCCATATGATATGAATTTTTTTTGAGCACACACATATGTTTTAGATATGTTAGAAATATATTTGATCTATGATAATTATGTCGTGCCATGCTAGCCCACGGGCCAAGGCAGCAGTCCAAGCACAGTTTGTAGCCTCGTGCTGGGCCGCTTCGATACAAAATTATTTCAGGCCGTGGTGGATTCATGCCAGACTTTTTGTGCGGGCTTTCGGACGGCCCACGAAGCATGGCCCATTTGGCTTTAGGCGCGGGAACCGCCTCTAGGGCACGATAAAAGTCCCGCCTCCCCTTTCCCAATCTCTCTTTTCCCTTTCCCTGCAATTCGGAGCCCTCCTCTCTCGACCTTGCTTGATCCCGACGAAATCTCCTGCGAAGCGAATCCCTCCCCATCCGCATCCATGGCGACCCCTCAAGAAACCCTAGATCCCGAGCCCTCCGCGCCGCCAGCTCAAGCTCCGACCCCGGCGGCGGTGGAGCAGGGGCGGCTTCCTGAAGCTTCCGACTCTGTCCCGTGTCCGATCCCGACCCCTGAGCCATCGACTCCTCCAGCAGCGGCCGTGCCGGCGGATGCCCAGCTTGAGGACCCGAAGCCCTCGTCCTCACCAGCGGCGGGTGCCCAGCTCGAGGATCCGAAGCCCTCGTCCTCACCAGCGGCGGGTGCGCAGCTCGAGGATCCGAAGCCCTCGGCTTCACCAGCGGCGGGCGCACAGCTCGAGGATCCGAAGCCTTCGGCTTCACCAGCGGCGGGTGCGCAGCTCGAGGATCCCAAGCCCTCGGCGGCGGTGGTGTCGCCGAGTGCTGCGGCGAAGCGGCCTTGGTTGCGGCCAAGGCTGCGGCCGATGATCAAGATGGCTTCTTGGCCCGTTCGACGCGTGCTCCATGGTATGGGCCGCGCGTGCGACATTCTCGTCGTCGCCTCTCGACAGCCGGTCGTCGTCCGCTGCGTCGCCAAGATGTCTACCCTCGTCCCCGACCGCGCGCGGGGTGCCGTCTCCCGGGTCCTGCAGCTGTTCGATTCGCTTTCGCTCGCCTCCCAAGAACTCCCTATTTCGGATCCAGTCCTCGAGCGCTTATATTTTGAGCCCGACATGGAGCGCGTGCGTGTGGTTGTTCTTGCAGTGTTCGCTGCGGGAACCGTCCTCTTCATCACGCTGGAGGTCCTTGTCATCGCTGGGTTCGTCACCAGGTATGATCAGTATGTTGGTATTCTCATGAATTTTGTCGGATTTTTGCAGAGCTTGCTGGAGGCGTTATCCAAAATCTCCGACTTCTACAACAATGTCATGTGGCACCGTGCTGAAGCGGCACGCATGCTTCAGGAGGCTGCCGAGCAGAAGCTCAAGGTCCCAACTCCCGCCGCTAAGCAGCAGCTCCCCGCTCCAGCGCCCGAGCAGAAGCTCCCCACTCTGGCGCCCGAGCAGCAGCAACCCCCTCTAGCGCCCGAGCAGCAGCTGCCACCTCCAGCCACTGAGCAGCAGCTCCTGCCTCCGACCATCGAGCTGCTGCCGCCTCTGGCCGCTGAGCTGCTGATCCCAACACCTCCACCGCCAGCGATGGATATGTGTTAGTTTGCAGCACTAACGAGGTAAGTAGCACTGCTTAAGGTTAAATGCAGTGCCCAAGGTATGTGCCAGTTCTAGTTTCAATTGTGTATATTCTTATTATCAGTAGCTTCAGTTATGACTCTTCATGTGCATCGTATTCTTTATAGTTGACTAAAGTCATTCCATTGTGTGTGAATTGCTCTAGGTAATGTCAATCCTGCATGCCGACGTAATTTAAGTAATACTGGACCAATCTAATGTTTAAAAACCAATTTAGGTTCTATAGCTTTATCCTCATCTGAAACTAAACAAGTGCCATGTCTTGGTATATCTGTCTGCATTCAGTACCTTAATCATTATCTAGAAAAAATCAGTAGCTTAGTTTCATGCTGAAGTCGGAAAATTTGTAACATATTTGGTTGTTATACTGTTTTCCAACTACGGGAGTTTTACTGTTTTTCTTTTTGTTATTACGCCATATTGATTATTTGTAATGCCATGTGATTGTGATCCTTGCTTAGTATGTAGTCTACATGTGAAAAACTAGGTTTTAATTGACGGGAGGGCCATGAGACCTCTAGCTTTTGTTGGAGCAGAACTCATAGTGTCTGCATATCCCAAAGCAAACGTCATAGATTAAGCCTTCTGTGTGGAGGATCTCCATTTAATATACTATCATTGGAGATAATCTGTCAGAGGTTGGCCTCATATTCCATCACATGGTGTAATGGCATTTTTGTCATGACAATTGTGATTTGCTTGAGGCACATATTTCTTTGTACACTAGGCAACATGGTATATATGTCTGCATTCAGTAGCTTAGTTCCATGCTAAAATTGGAAAATTTGTAACATCATTGGTTATACTGTTTTCCAACTGCAGGAGTTTTACCCTTTTTCCTTTTGTTATTAAGCCATGTTGATTATTTGTAATGCCATGTGATTGTGATCCTTGCTTAGTATGTAGTCTACATGTGAAAAACTAGGTTTTAATTGACGGGAGGGCTATGAGACCTCTAGCTTTTGTTGGAGCAGAACTCATAGTGTCTGCATATCCCAAAGCAAACGTCATAGATTAAGCCTTCTGTGTGGAGGATCTCCATTTAATATTCACTTTCATTGGAGATAATATGTCAGGTTGGCCTCATATTCCATCACATGGTGTAGTGGCATTTTTGTCATGACAATTGTGATTGGATCTAAGGCACATATTTCTTTGTGCACTAGGCAACATGGTGTACAAAAGGACTAAATTTCTTTTAAGTCTTAATTAATGGAGCTACCCTAGGCAACATGAACACTGCATTAAGTGATAACTTGAATCTCTCTCTGGTCTTAAGTATCACTCTTCAAACCCACTAAACTATTTTTAGTCCAATAGAGTAATGTAGATCAATTACAAAAAGCAAAATATTTTGAATTTTTGACACAAATATCCTTGATATCAGTAACTGAATTCAGTTTTGTTTCATCTTGTTTAGTTTCGTGGTAACTAGAATACTTACAATGTTGCTTGTAAACTATTTACCAACTGTTAGGGATTTAGTTCTTAAGTAGAAACTATTTTTTCATGATTTAGTTCTTAAGTAGAAACTATTTTTTCATACGATCTTGCTTAATTCTGATATCTGGCTGTCTTTAAAGAATATGTGTGGTATTGTTTAGTAACCCTTTTGTTTAACCCATATGTGACATTTCTGGTCTCATCGATGCCACTCTCTTTGCTTTAGGTATGTGCATTCCTCTTACCCTATTCTGCATTGAATATTTATTACTGCACAATGTTACAGGAATTAGCTTTCATGTGTATCGCATTCTATAATTTACTAGATTGTTAATTGAATATTTATTACTGCACTGCTGGTGAGTGAAGTAGTTCAAATATCATTTTGAACTGAAGACTGAAATTTAGGTTTGGTAGAGTTATCCCTATCGTGAATGGTAATTGGACAGTCTGGTAGCAATTTCTTTAATTTGCCTTGAGTAGATCGAGTAGTTTCCTGCCTCCCTGGTAAATGTGAAACGTGGAACATAACTTCTATACTGTTTGTCGACTGTGGGGGTATACTCATTTTATTTCCATGAGGTTATATTAATTTCTGATACATCAGTGAAACTATGGTATGAACCTGTAAGGGCCAGTCTGGCAAAGAATGTTTAGGATTCATTTGAACTTGTGCCAAGTCCTGGGGATTCAAAACTGCCTGCCCAAACAGGCCCTTAGTTAGGACTAGAAATCACCATGACAACCTCTTTTTTGTCCTGCGCATACGGTCTGATTTGTTGCAGCAGGAAATAAAATGAAAATTTTGATTTGGCAAGTGATGTGCAGAATAACTACAAGGGATTAACTTAAGCAGATTGATATTCTGGATAAAATGTGCATTGTCCCTTTGGTTGTTTGAAGATGCTAAGACGTTGATTCTTTTTCTTTTCAGGTGTTAGAGAAGATCGGTAAGGCTGCCTACCGCCTGGGTCTGCCAACAGAGCTCTGTCATGCGCATTATGTTCTTTGTAGTTGACTAGAGTCATTCGGTTGTGTGAATTGCACTAGTTAATGTCAATTATGCATGCAAATTTAATTTAAGTAACACTGGACCAATCTAATGTTAAAAAAGCAATTTAGGTTCTATAGCTTTATCGTCATCTCAACCTAGAACAAGTACCATGTTTTGGTCAATGTCTCCATTCAGTAGCTTTGTTTCCCGCTAAAGTCAGAAAAATTGTAACATATTTTGTTATACTCTTCTGCAACTGCTGGGGGTTTACTATTTTCTTTTTTGTATCTTTTTATTAAGCCATGCTGATTATGTGTAATTTCATGCGATCCTTGCTTTTAGTATGTAGTCTACATTTGAAACTAGGTTTTAATTGACGGGAGGGCCATGAGACCTCTAGCTTTTGTGGGAGCAGAACTCATAGTGTCTGCATATTCCAAAGCAAACGTCATAGATTAAGCCTTCTGTGTGGAGGATCTCCATTTAATATTCACTTTCAATGGAGATAATCTGTCAGAGGGTGGCCTCATTCCCTCACATGGTGTAATGGCATTTCTGTCATGACAATTGTGATTGGCTCTGAGGCACATTTCTTTGTACACTGGGCAACATGATGTACAAAAGGACTAAATTTAATGGAGCTACACTAGGCAACATGAACACTGCATTTAGTGATAACTTGAATATCTCTCTGGTTGTAAGTATCACTCTTCAAACAATGGATTTTCGATCCAATAGAGTAATGTGATCAATTACAAAAAGTAGAATGTTTTGGCACAAATATCCTTGGCATCAATTTAACTGATTTAAGTTTTGTTCATCTTGTTTAGTTTCCTGGTAACTATAATAATTACAATGTTGCTTGTAAACTGTTTGCTAACTGTTAGGGCAATTCTTTATTTAGAAACTATTTTTTGACATCATCTTGATTAATTCTGATATCTAGATGTCTTTAAAGAATACATGTGATATCATTTAATAACCCTTTCTTGTCTAACCCATACTTGAGTTTTTGGTTTCAGCGATGCCATTCTCTTTGCTTTAGGTAAGTGCACTCCTCTTGCCCTATTCTTTAATTGAATATTTATTACTGCACAATGCTGGAATTTCATACTGCATAGCTCTACTCAGTTACAAGTATTAGCTTTCATGTGTATTGCATTCTGTAATTTGTTAGACTCGTTTTGGGGTTGACCACTGCTAGTGAGCAAAGTAGTTCGGATATCATTCTGAACTGAAGACAGAAATTTAGGTTTGGTAATTACACAGTTTGGTAGTAATCTTTAATTTGCCTCAAGTAGACTGAGTAGTTTCCTACCTCCCTGGTAAATACTCCCTCCGTCCCAATTTAATTGGCACTTTGGAGCTCGGCACGACAATTAAGGAGAAGTATAAAAGGTAGGTGCATAGAAAACGAGGAGGAAAGAGATAGAGATAGAGGTGTATTGGGAAGAGAGAAAGGTGTATCGGGAAGTGAGAATGCCAATTATTTTGGAAAAACTGAAGAGTGCTAGAATGCCAATTATTTTGGGACGGAGGGAGTATGAAACATGGAACATAATTTGTATACTGTTTGTCAACTTTGGGGTATGAGTATTTTTATTTCCCTGACTTTATATTAATTTCTGATACATCAATGAAACTGAGGTATGTACCTATAAGGGCCAGTCTGGAGAAGAATGTTTCAGATTCATTTGAACTTGTGCCAAGTCCAGGGGATTCAAAACTGCCTGCCCAAATAGGTCCTTAGTTAGACCAGAAACCATATGGTCTGATTTGTTGCTGCAGAAATTAAAATGAAGATTTTGCTTTAGCTAGCGATGTGCAGAATAACTACAAAGGGCTTAACTTAAGCAGGTTGATATTCAGGATAATATACATTGTTCCTTTGGCTGTTTGAAGATGCTCAGACATTCTTTTTTCTTTTCAGGTGTTGGAGATCGGTAAGGCTGCCTACCGCTTGCATGGGTCTGCCCAACTAGCTTATGGTCACTGGATGCTATTGGTTCAGTTGACGGTGCTGCCTGGTGCTGAGGCTTCATGGATGGATGTAAATGGAGACTTCAAGCAGTACCCAGACTCTTCAGCTTGTGGATGGAACAGAAGCAGAGATGTCATGCTGGCCATTCCATACCAGCGGTGCTTGCACTACAAGGATCCAGGGTTCAGCAGTGACGCGGCTAGCTTATTGGATCCACAACAGTTGTGCTTGGCCAGCAAGCAGAGAGTTTGTTTAGTGCCTTGTGCTGTGCAAAGGACTAAATCCGAAACCATTGATGAAAACATTCATTACTAAAAATGTGGCTAGTAGTTGTGCTTGGCCAGCAAGCAGAGAGTTTGTTTAGTGCCTTGTGCTGTGCAAAGGACTAAATCCGAAACCATTGATGAAAACATTCATTACTAAAAATGTGGCTAGTATCAGCTTTTTCATAACTGAGTTCTTGTTCTGCAAAGGAACAGTGGTAATGCTTATTTTCAAGGAGCTGAAGAGAAAGAGAGTATGGTTGTCAGTTTTGCCAATCAGTGTGTAAATATTTTTACAAATGTGTTCCTGAAATTGTTCATCCTTTTTTGAAGGCCCATCTTTGGTCCTTAGTTTTGTTTGTTTGATTCGCTTGTGTTTCTAATAACCTAACAAAAACTGTGTGTTGACTCCCTCTAATGGATAGAACTTCCACAATGGATCAAGTTGTCTGAATAGTAACTCTGCTTTATTTTGGTTCGCAAGATGTACATGTTTACCAGCCTTTCTGTTATGTGTCTGGTATGTAAGGCTCTCAGTGCCTGAGCGAATGCTTTGCCTCTCATACCTGGAATAAGGTTGCCGAAGAATGTATTTTCTGTTAGCTGGATAGTCTGATGTTCAGCATTCTCTCATCTTCCTGGAATAATGAAGCTTTTTGTTGAGACTTATTTCCCCAAGAATGCTGGCAACGGCATGAACCTTTGATAAATAATGGTACAAAGTTACGGGACTTTGAAAAAAAAAAGAATCTATAAAAAGCTGAATTCATAAGTGTGACGGTGCTCATGATCTTTTTGGCTGGCCAAATATCATAAGCATATGGAAGGAATTGGCAGTTCAAAAACCAACATAATATTATAGTAAGTAATATAAGGTAGTAGAATAAACTATAACTTTCGTTTAGAAACAATTTTAGGAGCATCAGAAATCCGAGTGAAGTGACAATTGAAAGGGGCTTCAAAGCTTTGCTAACTGAGCGAGGCAAAGCTGCGATAGTAATGGGCCAGTTGCGCTAAATTAAATGATTGTGCCGAATCATCTGCTGGTTTCATATCTTCACTCCTCAATAAAGAAAAGAGTACTTCTCAAAAATGTATTTCTCAAAAAAAAATCAATAAAAAAACGAGTGATCTGGTCTAAAAAAATGTATTAGCGCCGTATCGACGCGCATCCTATCGCCATTTCGGATACACATGCGCAGACATACGCTGCTAGTGTTCCCACGTCTCCCTTTTCCCGTGCATATGGGGCACTGACAGCTCGGCTCCACCATGCCTCCTCCTGCATCCCAATCTCTGCCCTTCCCCGAATTCTCTCCCCCGCGCGCTGAAATCGAATTTCTCCCCCGCACCCCCCAACGGTTCACGGCGTCGCACCAGCCAGCCACCGAGGGCGGCTTCGCGCCGCCGCAGCGCCGCCTCCTCCCCCCGCGGATCCGCCGTATCTCTCCTCGGCCGTGCCATCGCGGCGCCTCTCCGCCGAGGCGGTACCACCAGTCCCGCTCGCCGCTGGGTCCGTCGAGTGATATCCCCAGCCGACCTCCATGGCCGCCGCCGCCGCCGGTAAGTCTTCTCCCCCACTCGGATCTCCCTCCATTTCAGCTACCTCCCGGCCCGCACCCTATCCGTGGGCCACTGTCTGAGCTTCCGAACTCCCTATGAACCAGGAGCGGCGGCGCTCGGTGGCCCCCACCCAAACCCTAGTGGCGATGGCCCCGGCAGGCTCCAGTCGCTGCCGGGGAAAGGGAAGCCCGTCGCGCTCGCCGACATTACCAACACGGGGAGGCGCAACGCCACCAGATCTCTCAGCGTCGCCGACGTCGTCAAGGTGAATTTCTTCGCTTGAGCTCGTGCAAGCGAACAACACTATCTAGGTTTAGTTTTCCACAGAAATTAGATTTAATTTGGACCTATTGAATTTCCGCTTTGAGAACGGCAGTAGAGCCCAATCCTTGCTTTGCTTGGTTGCAGGAGAACGCCAAGTTGGTTCAGCTGCTCAACGAGAAGACGTATATTTGCCTGCCTTTCCATCCCCTTGTTTGGTGCGGTGAAAGAGGATAGAAAGATTGCCCTTTGTTTCTTAAGTGGTGTAGCTTCTTCTTTGCAGAAGGATCATCGATGTCAGCAGAGTTGAGATGCAGAAGCTCCACCTAGCACTTCAGGCGTCACGTCAGCAGAACCTGCAGCTTGCACAGGCCAATTCCCAGATGGTTGCGGTACATCTACTTCTCCACTTGCTTCATGTCTCACCATAACTGCACTAACTTTGACTTCGATTCTGTAATGCTGCATCTTGGTTGATGATCCATTAGATGACATTCTTACTGTTTTGAGCTATAACTTTGGACTACAAGTAGTAGTATATGGCCCATGCATTGCTATGGCACAACAAATGAATCATATAATAAAAATAGTTTATAGTGTGTGGTTCGTTTTTATCTTGCATGTTATATATATATATATATATATATATATATATATATATATATATATATATATATTAAAAATGCTACCACAGTTAAAACATAGTATGTTTACCATTACCATCGCCGCCTCCCAGACAAAGCCGACAACCACATTGCCGCATGAACGAGATCTCAGCGTCGCCACGTAGGGATTAGGGACTTCATGATCTCACCACCGTGCGATTACATCAGGGGTGGAGCTTCATTGTGGCCAAAGATGGCCATGCCCTCCCTCCCCCCTGGGTTAGGAAATTTCTATAAGGAAACAGTAATTTTTCCTAGCAATATGCTATCGAGAGCATCAATTCTTTGATTTCTTGGCTCCCCCCCCTCCCCACCTCCCCCTGGGGTTACCTTATTGAATCTCCGTCAGCTGTAAAGCGAAGAACACTACAGGAAGAACAAATATGTAGATGAATTAATGGTTTACACCTTCAGCACTTGATGCCTATTTCTTTTATTAACCTGGAATGTGTAATATTGGATGCTTAAATAATACTCCCTCCGCCCCACAATATTTGACACTTTAGCCAACTCTATTTGTCCCAAAATACTTATCATTTTCACTTCCCGATGCAACTTTCTCTCTCCAATACATCTCTATCTTTATCTCTCTCCTCCTTGTTTTCTATGCACCTATCTTTTACACTTCTCCTTAATTCCTGTGCCCGGAGCTAAAATGTCAAGTATTTTGGGACGGAGGGAGTAGTATGCTAGTGCCACAAAAATTGTACATCCCGGTTGTGGTTCAGAAGCCTGACTTTTTCCTTCCTGCCATTGACGTAATCTGAGTATGATCTAATCCAACATCATAAGCCTATCTTTAGCAATACAATAAATAAACAGAGTAGCAGCTTATTTTATTGGACACATAGACTTTTCAATGGTTCAAGTATCATTGAATTTTTTTTAAAGAATTTATGTATATATTTTAGATGGGCAGTTTTTTATTTCAAAAGAAATTTGAAAAACATATATACGCCTACTTGCTTAGCTTCTTCCTAGCTTTTCACTGTTTTACCTTACCTTCCCACCGCACAAACAAACAAGCCTTGGTCCTGTTCGTTGTTTCCTCTTTTGCTCAAATCATGGCCAAAAATATCCTGATGTGCTCCACAATTTCGACGGCTTTTACCATCTCTCTTCATAGCTAGCTCCAAGCTAGTTGGGAACCAGGGAGGACAAAATCATAGGCAGTAGGTAGAGGTAGCTGGACATCCATGTCCCAAAATGAGAGGACATCCTGATATTGGTGCTCCAAGGCGACCAGGTCCATCTTAATGCCAGCGCCGAAGAGCACGCAGCTGGAGTAGAGGCCCTCACAGACAGCAGCAAGAACCAGCAACGCCCCCCCCCCCCCCCCCCCCCCCCCCGATCCTCGGCAGTCGGACTGCCTGCTGTCCGATCTGATTACTCACATCTCACAGTTTGTAGCGTTCCTGTTTCAACGAAGTCTCAAAACTCCACTCTTTCTTACGCGTTCGCCTGTGCCAGATGCGATTAAGAAGATTTGCCTTTCTGATTACCGGAAGCCTAGAGCGATTCGTCGCCAGACTCACCATGAATTACTCCATTCATACAAGTTGGTGGATTTGGTATTCACAAACCCTAGTCACAAAATCATGAAATTTACGATATTATCTATGAAATGGAGCAAAATTGATTACATATTTGTATTATACATCTTCCGGCGAATCCATTTTGATGGTTACCAGAATCCATCCGGCCAGAACTCAAGGTTAGCGATCGATTTGTGTTAGCTCGTTCGTGAAGAGGAAAAGAAGGAAACGGGTGTTTTACTGTAGCTCTGTACGGGCCCGTAGGATATGCTCAGTCGGATCGGACGGCAAACGAGTCGACTGCCGAGGATCCGGATCACCCCCCACCCCCCCACCGCTTCCACATCCAAGGTTCCTAGCGTATGACTTTATTTTTTCTCGGGTTGGAATGGACCACCTACCATCACCACCACCAACTCGCATTCTTATGGTAGTGGATAAAGTAATAAAAAAAGGGGAAGTGCTACCTTTGGGCATGTACTTTCAGTTTTCTCAAATATATAATTGAACGTTTTTATGTTGAATTTGAAGTAAATATTGTATACCAGCCTCTATTCTGTACGTAGGAAAGAAATATATTTGTTGTTCAGCTCATTTATTTTGTGCTGCCGCATAGAATGTTGTCCTAAACTATTTCTGTTTTGTGCTTCATTCTAGGAACTAAATCTGGGGAAAGATAGGGTAAGCACTCGTGTTTCTTTTGTATTTGGATTTCTTCTTAATTTGTCTGTACTAAGTACAGATGTTAGTTTGAAAATTATTTTAACGTGCAGCTTAAGGCATTGCAACATGAACTCTCATGTACAGTAGCACTGCTTAAAGTGAAGGATTCAGAACTTGAGGTAAGGATAACTGTGTAATTCAGGTTATATTTATTATAAAACGCGAATAAATGTTTCCTCATATACTATTGGCAGAAAAAGAATAAGGCTGCTAACAAACGGCGGAAGGAGGTAAATTCACAGGTTGCTAGCACATTAGTAAATCAAATTGTTTACTGTGTTAGTCTAGGGTTATTCTAATGGGACAATTGTGTTCTTACCCCCACTTTCAATTCTAATTGTAAACTTTACCCTAATTTTTAAGATTTTGTGACTTTATCCTCACTTTTTTTATGTTAAAGCGGCCATTAGCCCCTGATTTGATGTGTGTTAAGTAATTCGGTTTAAATATATGAAAGAAAAAAGGAAAAAAGATTGCAAGGAAAAAGACCAAATTGCCTGTTCTCTCACCCGCCCCAGACGAAACATAAACTATGGCTGCGGTTGTGGCAGCGGCTGATGGCGGCTCACTTAGCGGCAGCAGGAGGCCCGTGAGACAACGGGGCAAGCTTCTCACAAATATTTCAAATATGTACAACTACACAAGTTTGAACCACAAACTCTAAACTAAAATAAGGGCAAAATAACAATATCTGGGCAAGGTTATTATTATCCTTTTACAGTCCACATAACACCGTTAAGTAGCTCTAGCGGAGTAAGGGTCAAGTCTAGCTTCATTTTTTAAAAGTGGGGTAAAATCACAAAATCTGAATAATTGGGGTAAACCTTCAATTAGAATTGAAAGTGATGGTAAGAACACAATTGCCCCTATTCTAATATTATACTGATATATTTCTATGTTGAAATTAGGATGTCATGAAGGTGATGCCTTCTAAAGTTGCAGCAGGTAATGCTCATCAAATTGATGATTCAGGCACAAGTGCTACCAGACACCATTTGGATGAATCTATAGGTAAAGCTCACTCTTCAACTCTTCATTCACCTATTCTTTTTTTTAATCTTTGTAGTGTCTGGCAATCATTTCAGCTCATGTGCTTTGTTCCCAAACTGCCTTATTCACTGGCATTGTATGGGCTACATCATTTAATTTGCATTTAATCACCTTCTGGTTAAGTTTCTAATCTTTACTTGATATCACTTTCTTAGCTGCTGTGCTATCAAGTACTGCCTGCCAGGAGCCACCAGACGATACAACCAAGAGGTATATTTTATTTGTTTCTAATGTTCAGGATGCAGCTGGATCTCAATTCTATATAGTATGGTTTGACCAAGTGAATATGTCTTGAATCATATTTTCTGTGAATAGGAGCAGAAATAAAAGGAAGTCAGAATCAAGCGAGTTTATAAAGGAAACTAACATAATGCAGGACAGCTACAAACCTCATTTGCAACCTGTGTTATCATTGGACCATGATGATCCTAGGTAGTTCTTGCTTATGGAATATGTCCTTCGTAGCAACATTATCTGTTTGAAACTGTATACAAACTATTGGCTGATTATGTGACCAGAAAGCATGTACGGAGAAGGTCTAGTAGGCTGAACACAGGATCTTGTGAAGTCACAGAAGCATCTTGCTCAAAACTGCTTGAGAATGACGCAATCCCTTCAGCTCTGTCTAGTGTTAGTATTCAGAAACAGTACGAACCAACTGCTGGAAATGATATGGTATAATACTACTACATATGATTTTGTTTCCCCTACAGCAAGGAGTTGGTTACGGCTGAGTGACTCTGACCTTATCCAATATCATATTGTGCAGCCGAAGTCACTGCAAAGTGAACACAGTTGTGAAGCAGCAATGGCTTCAGTATTCAAGGTCTGGTGCTCTTATTTTTGGATTCAGCTTCTAGTAATTGATGTCAATATGTTATTTGACCTATGTCATCTGATTGAATCAGAAAATGGATATAAATGATCAACCACGGGACGAAGCAAATTTGAAGGTAGGCAGTGCATTTATTCTGTCAATGTTGAGCCCACTTAAAAATTTATCCATTGATCAATGAAGACGTATAGTAGATATTACAAGGATATTGACTACAATGTTATTCAGGATGCACAAGAAGCATACTCCAGTGTTCCTGGAATTGAGGCCCACCAAGTTGGTGATAAGACCAGCACCACCAAACAGAGCCATTTGGCAGAAACACAATGTAATCGCCCTCATCTATTCTATTTTCAGATGAAACAGTTCTGACATGCCAGAAAGTTTGATAACAGATTCTTATTTATTAATGACACTACTTGTGTTCATGGAATTAGATCTTAAACCCAGGGATCATTTTGAAACTACTTGTTAATTGCTGCATTTTTCCCTGTGATTTTCATAGGTGTAATCTTAAATGTTAACGCTACAGCAACACTGCCATTTAATATCATTGAGCCTCCTGGAGCACTAGAAGGCACAGGAAATGAGCGGTAAGATTTATAACTTACCCTTTCAATTTCTGGTTTCCCTCTAATGACCCTTTTGTCTGGGTTGTTGTATTCAGGCCTAGAAAACTTGTGAAATATTTATTGTATATTGATAGATCTTTAATCAATTACCAAGGAATATGCTTTTGAATCAGAAAGTTTGTATGCAGGGTCATAAATAAACCAAAGTTAAAAAGTGGAAAAGACTCAGCCATAGAGCACACAAGTGCCAAATGTGACTCAAATGACAGTGAGGGTCATAATGAGAAAAAGTTTGTCTTTTCTGCTTACTGCATCATAAATTCAGTTGTTTCCAGTTCGAGCATAATAACCTTGGTTTGCCTTAATATCTGCAGAAAATCTCATAGGAGAAAATCTGCACGATTAGATTCATTACTCTCTGAGAACACGATGAGTACTTTGGAGATTCTGCATGAAGATGTTATTGCTCCTTTGCCACCTTCCGGTTCAAATGCCTCGATGGAGCATATGACAAATCAGAAGCAGACTGATGGTTGTTCCTCAACGAAAGCTACTGAAGGCCAGGTGGCAGGGAGGAGGTCCCTGAGACGGGCTGCTGAGAAGGTCATATCTTACAAGGAGATACCCTTGAATGTTAAGATGCGAAGACCTTAACGACATTACAGTACGTACAGGAGAACCAGCCATATAACAATGTTTTGTGGTGTCGACATGTTGCTTGCTGTTCTGCGAGTAGGGACGGGCTGCACATCCAACTCTGCTTCAGACAGAGCTTTGTCCATATAGCTTGCAGCCATTCTCGTTCTTAGGGTGTAGTTGTGCATCTCACACCATCATGTAACACTTATTTCATTATTGTTGTTTGAGAATTACTTCTCCTGCCATGAATGTGGAACTTAGTATTAATTTGGTAAGCGTTACTGATGTACTACCTCATAAATTCGGGCTGCATTTTATTGACACAAAAGTTTTACCATATAATCCTCGAAACGTTGTTGGATGGTTTGGCCTTTCTAAAAAACCAAAAGCCGTAAATTATGTGCGCTTAGGGTGTTCTTCCTTCTTGGGCTGCGTTTTATTGACACCATGGCTGCAAGTTTTGGTACCATTTCTTCCTTTTATCTGGTGTATTTCTACAGCTTTTTGTTCACTCGTATGTATGACTAAGCATCTTCATTTATCTCATGTATAGACCTATTTGGTTAGTAGCTTAGGGTACGTGGCTCGGTAATAACAGTCCCCGCTTTCCTCCATTTTGCATTCATGCAACTACTCTTGGCATCTTCATCCAGTCAGAGTCAGCTTCACATTGTGCAAGGTTATGCCGTGGCAAGGTACACTTGTGCTGCAGCTTAGCCTCCTGGCCTCTTTTGAGGCACTTATGCCTCTGATGTTCCTGAACAGTACATTGTGACCTCCACTGCTGATTTCTGCAACAGTTTCTGTAAGGCAGATGCATGAAATTGTACAGCTGGTCTCTATCTGTGGTCTTACTTAAAAATTCCGTTCCGGTACCGGCCGGAACGGCCGGTATATCTCGTTCCGGCCACTTGACCGGTAGTCAATACCGATCGTTTCGCCCAATACCGGCCAATTCTGGCCGGTGTCGGTCGTACCGGCCGTTTCAGACATTCCAGTATCGGTCAATTCCTGAATATCTATTACATTAGTGTTGTTGTAGACTTTATTCTGTTATGTTTGAACTACGGAGTTGTAAAAAATATTATACAATACAGTCTTATGTTAGTCTGAGATCATTGATAAAATACATATTTATAATTATATATAAGTATTTATATAAATTATTATTATATTCAAAGTCCAGAATGGTACGCTGGTACCGTCCTGTACCGGAACGATCCATTCCAATGGCCAAAACGGAACGGCGACCGGAATGATGGTTAGTCCTTTGACATCGTTGAACATAATCCAGTGCTTGCTGGCTTCCTCACTCCAATGTGACCCCTTCGGAGGAGCCACAAAAGTGCCTTCTATCTAAAGTTCGTCCATCAAGTGTAGAGAGGAATTAGTTTTTTCTTTTAATTTTGGTGTAAAAATGAATTTTGTTTTTTCTATGGTAAAAGGAACATAAACGTCAGCACCAATGCTTCTCACCTTTAACACAACTCTGGATTTGCATGGGCCAGAGAGAGTTACACGCTTTATGACGTATCTCTTGCCCCTGGCGATAAGCACAGTGGCTGCTTGTGAAGAGGAGCACGCAGCAGCCCACGCCTATGCTAAGGCCTGCATATACCAGGAAGGAATTTCAGAGTTTTTAGCTTGCTTAATGACTCAAAAACTACGATATTCTTATCGGAAAGAAATTAGTTTACGTGTTACAGAAGGTGCAGAGATTCATATCTTACCTTTGAACTGTCATGGCTTCCGTCTCTGTGAGCTCCATATCTTTGCATGTCGACCACATTGTTTGCTTCAGTGGCGCACAAGAAGAATGCCACAAAAAGAGTTGCACAGGAAAACAACACTTTGGAGGCCATTACTGTATAACAGTACTCCAGAGCAAATCATAATGCAGACTGACTCTGTATAACTTATGTTTGTTGGACGTGATCTTGGATTGGGAGTTTGGGACCAAAGGGTGACAATTTATATCTCTATACTTCTCTACTACTTAAAAAGTTAGGATAATTTCTTATAGACCATCGGTTAAACCTTTAATCTCTTATTTGCCACCTAAAAAACTCATATCCCTAAAGAACCATTGGTACTAAAATTTAATCCTCATCATGCCATTGAATGTCAGTTAATCATTAAAATGCCAAGACTGCCCCCTTCTTTCTCCCATGCCCACAACCACAAGATCTATTCTTCCTCTGCTTTGTTTGTGAGGGTCGTCTCTGAGTGCAGGCCTGCAAGCACGAGCTTGGATTGATGTATCACAGGATCAGCTCACATCCGATTTGTAGAAACTGTCGAGCGGCAAGAAGGAGCGCATATGTCCGGACTCGAGTCCGATGAACTCCTGCTGGTTCAGTGTATCGAACTGTTTGTCTTCTGCAGGACTGAAGGTTCACGGCAATAGCTTGCTCCATTCTCTGCTCCAGCAATTAGGTGGCACAATCGTGTACACAACAAGGGCTTCTTCATGCTAATCGAGTAAAATGCGATGGAGAATCCACTCGTCTTCACCTATAGATCCACCGCTCTGCTCTCGATTCCTAGATCGATTTGCACATCACGTAATTCCTGTCGGCGAGCAAGGAGTGCCCAACGATGCCAAGAGCATCGGTATGCGCGACCTGCTCCAGAAGAGGCTGACACCGCCGCCGTCCAGATTTGCTCCTCGCATTCTCAATGCCTGGCCGCTGCCACCATTGCCATTCGTGGAACAGGGGCGGGCGCGTGCGAATTGGGCACCTTGGAAGGCCGTTGGCGCGACGCCGGCGTTGTGGACGCCCGGAGGGCGCTGCGCAACACGCTCAAGCAGATTTTTTTTTGCCATTAGTGGGCAAAAGTGTTATTCTAGTGTCTTCATGAGTAAAAACTAACTGAATATTGACAAGGAAAGGAATAAAGGATATAAATTTTTTAGGTGACAAATAAGAGGTTAAAGGTTTAACCAATAGCATACAAGGAATTTGCCCTAAAAAGTTTCAAATGAATTATATTTTTCACCTTCGACTTCTTCGTGCCACCTCCTCTCCGCAACCTCGCTGCGACAACCGTCCCCGTGCGACCAGATCCCTTGCCTCGCATCCGAATTCCGAACACAAATCGTCGCACTCGCCCCCCCCCCCCCCCCCCCCCCCCACCTGCGATGTCCTCCCCGTTCCTGCGATCCATGGCCTCCATCGGTCGGCATCCCCAATTTCATATCCCTGGGATCCGAATAACTCTCGTCGATCGTATTGACGATTCCACCAGCTGCGGGAACGCCATCCCCTGTTGCAACGCCACCATTGTACCGACGACTCCGTCTGCCTGCGATCTGGCCGCTGCCGTCGACGGCGTCGACGACTGACGTGACGTCGACTAGGATCTATGCCGATGCCACACCCACACCCCCATAGCCGGCCATGACCTTGACCCCTTGCTCATCCTACGATCTTTCAGGTATATATCTTGCCTTAGTTTGATTCTTGCTCGACACCCTGTAATGCCGGCCTCGCTCTTACATTTGCCGATGAGGTGGGCAGGAGGTGGAGGAGAGCGGCAAGAGCTTGCTGGATCAGTCTGCCAAATGGTAGATCATGCACAAGTAATATTGGTTGCGAATGATTCAGTTGTTTGTTCATCATGAAAGTTGCTGGCATGCTGCATGTCACTGAAACAAATTGTTTGTTGGTGAGAAATGACAAGTTGCTGGTTTGTATTTTGGTTTCTAGATTATAGCTAGCTTTGTTTCTTTGCATGATTGCTATGCTACAAACAGGTTGGCGCAGATATCTAAAAATAAAAATAAAACAGGTTGGCACAGTCAGCCCACCAAGAAATGAAAGTGTTCACATTCAGGTGACCAAGTGGGTAACTAAACTCAAAGCAAAAGCATGTTCTAAATCTGTTGATTTTTGACACAATGATCGGTACCCACTGTTGTTGTCAGGTCATTTGAATCTGTCACAACTACTCATTGTATTCCGACTCTCCTGTATTGGAACTTCCATAGCATCCTTTACCTGTTCTTGCGTCTGTGTGACCATGAACATGTCATAAAAACCAGTGCAATTGAATCAGCAACAATGTTAGTTGTGGGGTAGGCATTAGAGTCCAACCAACCAATATAAAGAACAAAAAGTAATTGGTTCTTTCAGCATTTTATTCTATGACTATATGATAAGCTGTATGCTTTGTTTCTGAATGTTGCTGTGCAGGTACGAGAAGTATACAAATTGAAAGCTTTTAAAAAGGATGGAGATCACAAGTTTACAACAGCCACTGAGAATCGAGTAGTAAGCAGTGACAATTAATCCTACACAGAATCCAGTTTATGGTTATACTATAAGCACCAAACAGAAGTCAGTTTCTATGTTTTTGTCTCCACACAAGCCGTGCCTTTATGACTAGGTGCATTTTTTCCGCAAATCTTTAATTGTTGCTTTTGTCAGGCTTTAAGTTTTGATAGAAAAAATAATTCGCCAGTGTTTCTTCTTGGTTTTCGTGGCCTCGTCTTAGAAAATTAAGGTTATGTCTTCGTTCAGTGGCCAGTGAAATTATACTCATTAAGAGTGCTATCCTCTAACTTGCATGATAATATTTAATATTTTCTAGCATATAGTGGCTCACTGTCAAAAGTATTGAGGTCATGAAGAATGGGGGTAGCTATATATATAGTTGGTTGCAAAAATAGAGCATTAAGCTCTGCATTTGGCTTCTTGGCATTTGATGTAAAAGCTTCAGAATCTTTCTCGAGCAAACTTGTCACAGTAGGTCTAAAAGCTTCTGCTATATGGTAATTGCCATCTGATTTAAAGAATTTTTGGTAGGAGTGTCAAGTTTCTCCTGGTCATTGCTAAAAACTCTTTGAATTGTTTTTAATATATTGATACAATGATAGTAGAAACTTTTAGTTTGTGAAAATATGAGAGTTCAGTTCTTTTCTTGTGAACATATGAATTGACTCTTCATTTGTTTTGTATACAAATTTATGCCTCTCCAAGTCCAGGAGCTTCATGTGTTATTTGTTTAGAGAACAATATCTTGGAATTCTTTACTCCAAGGCTTCAACAGTTGTATGACTTTCTGTCCTAAGAAAAAGTATAGGGCATATTATGTTTTGTTTCTTCACATGATAACACGTTTGAGGGGGAACACAGATAGAATGGTGGAAGTTATGCTAGGTTTCCTTAATCTGCATTTTAGGCATGATATTGTCTGCTTTTTTTTTTTTTGCTTTTATGCCTTGGTTAACTGGCAGTTAGTGTCCGGGCCAATCACCTTCTATAAAACCAATTGATCCCTTCAGCACTGAGTCTGATGTTACTGCAAATCCAGAGAAGGTGATGTTTGGTATGTTCCCCACCAATGATCAATTCTCGCATAAATAGCTAAGGATCCAGTAAGTAAGTGCAGGTCATCGTTTTATTATGCATAAGCTGCTTGGGCGAGTGCAGGGTTGAGGACTGAAAGCAATGTTTATTCGTTGCAATGAATGTACTGATGACTATAATGAACAATAGGTTTTAGGATATTAAGTTACCTCCTCTAATTCTGATCATTGTATTGCAGGTTATGCAAAGGAAACAAAAAATGGCGTGAAAGGAAGGAGATCACGGCTGCACCTACATACACAGGTGGCAGCTGCTGTTTGACTACCCATAAAGAGTATTAGGGTGAGATGATGGAGTAGAGAGATGGAGGCGGTGAGGGAGGTGGATAGGTGGATCTGTTAATACTACTGCAATCTGCAAGAAGTCATATGTGATTTGTACATTGTTTTTCTCTGGTTTGTAGATTGCTCAAATTAGTTTGAGGATGAGCCAACCGAAATGCATAGCAGACATAGAAGTAGATGGAAGTTCTTTTAAAATAGCAATATGGATTTAGTGCTAAGTAGATGGTATAGCCTATCTGCGTGCTTATGAAGTGTAATGATCCATTTTCTGCATATCAGTAAATACTCTTGCCTTGCAATTGATTCTGGAGTCTTTCACTTCTAACATGCATAAACTTGTGGTTACTTTTTCTTACACCACTCCACTGTGTCTTTGATTGCATTAACAGGATTGCTTACTGTAAATGTAATCAACTACTCTGTTTCATATGCTATTACGCAACCCTTGACATGAAAAACAATTCCTATAATTGAAGACTGTGGTAGGGCTTCTGAACTTTGAAGTACGAGAAACATGACAAGAGTTTAGTACCTTGCTATTTATCTTGGATGTGCTTCGCACTGAAATGTAAGATGAATACATAGGATTTTTAGGTTTACCTCAGTTGTACTTCTATCCTTTCAGTCTATGTCACTTGACTATAGGGGCATTAGAAAAGAGAGCGTTGTTCAATCCGACAATATTTTTTAGGGGCTATTGCGTTTTTACCTCTATTTTTAACTCTAATTATGGTTTTACCCTCTTTTTTTACAGTTTACGATTTTACCCCTAGTTTGTAACAATGAACCTTCTGTTTGTCCCTTCTTTTGACCGAATTTTTGAATTAAAAACATAAAAAATGATTCAGAAAATAGAAAATGACACGAGTGCCCCTCTAGTCTATCTCTCTCTGTTCTCTCCCTTTGGCCATCTCTCTCTCTCTCTCTCTCTCTCTCTCTCGCTAGTCTATCTCTCCGTTCTCTAGGCGAGAAGGCGGGCGAGCGCGAGGCTGGCGGGCGGGCGTGCGTGTGACTGGCGGGCGTGTGCGGGGCTACGGCGGCAAGAACTCCGGCAGAGCAATGGAGATGAAGACCAACAGTGCAAAATCGCAAGGGCATTTTAGTCTTCATATATCTAGTATAACACTATTAAGTGGAGTTGACGGAATAGGAGTAAACTGAAGGTTCGTTGTTACAAACCGGGGGTAAAATCACAAACGGTAAAAAAAGGGGGAGGGGGGAGGGAGGGGGGGGGGGGGTAAAACCGCAATTAGAGTTGAAAGTAGGGTATGCCACTATTTTTTATTCATCATACTATCCTTGTGGTTGGTCTATTAACATTCTATAATATCACGGCATCTATTTTCTATTCATTAATATTTTGTGTAAATTTGTCCCCATGGATGAAAAAGAATATAAGCATTGTTTCTCAGTCCAAATTTTTACAAAAATTGTTATCTTGTCTTCTCTGTCCATATGTAATAACAATACAATATTGCATCAACAGGCCAGTAGTAATGTATAATTGTTGTACCCTACAAATGAGATAATATATTGGTTTGAGTCTTGAAAACTGATTGGCATCGTCTGCCTTGTCAAACAATATTGGGTGATGTAATATAGCCATTGCATCCACTACTGTGTTATAAGAGTTTTTAGCACTTTTTTTTAAACTAGTTTTCAGCACTTAATGTATGAAAATGTAATTATTGTGATATAAAATATGTTAGCTCTTGTTGCAGTGCTCATGGATATAAGTGTTTTGAATTGTAAAATTTCAGTTCGCGCTGCATCCCACAGACATGTAACTAGTATGTCTAAAAAGGTTGAAATTATTTGCAGCTTCTCAGGTTTCTTTTATCGCCGACTTTAGCTTGGCACAGACATTTTGTAGAGAAGCAGAACATTCTGTAGGCATGGGAGCCGAGGTAGACGTGTTTGACACCCCCTGACGTGTTGCTTTGCTGCAGCACGGCTTCATTCCTTTCAACTAACTTAGCAATAAGCACCACAGCAAAAAGGGGCAGAGATATGTTAACAGTTGTATTACATTTATTTGATATAAATGCTCCACTCTGAAAAACCACTAAGCTTACATTAGATACGGACGAGGTCTCTGAACTTTCATGACCTATCCGTTTTCTTCTAGAAATTAACAGATCTGAGAGTGAAAGTTGCAGGTACATGTGTTTATGCTGAAAATGGAAGAGCGTAGGATACAAAAGGGAGCTGATCATGAGGGTTCGTATTCTAAGGTCCACTTTGCTGGGAGTAGAAACTGCAACATAGTAGGTGATAGATTAAGTCTTTATAAGGTGTCATGATGCACTTGTTAGCACCTTATCTATTTACCTAACACCTATTAGGTATATATTCCCTGTGTGGGCTATAAGTATGTACCCTGACCTCATAATAGGGAGACAATAGCATTTGCTCTCCACTTGGGTCAATATAGCCCAACAATTGGTACCAGTGCCATTATTCACGAAATTGCCACTCCCGACCAAACCATAATCCCCAACCCTCACTGCCCCGAGCTACAGGAAGATGCGGCGGCGGCGGCGGATCTGAGCTCCGACCCCGCACGCATGCCTCCTCTCATGGCGCAGCTCCCCGACGCGACCCCGCCCTGCTTCCCACCCGCGCGCGCCTCCCTCTGTCGTGTCCCTGACCTCGCGCGCTGCTCCTCCCAGACCCGCGCGCGTCCCTCGGCGACGCGAGGCGACTTCGATCCGGCGGCGGGCGGCCCGATTCGGAGGCGGCAGGGGCTGAATTAAGGCAGGAGAGGCGGCGCGTCCTCAGCAAGGCAGCGAAGGAGGAGAAGGCAGCTGCAACGGCGCTCGATTTGTGCGCGGCGGCGCTTGATCCAGAGGTGGGAGGCAGCGACTTGATACGGCGGCGCGCGACCCCGACGGCAGCCCGTTCTGTCCCCGATCTCGCCATCCCCGACCCGCGTGCGTGCTTGCTCGACCTGGCAGCGGTGGCTCCAGCGATGTTCGGCGTACAAGGGAAGAGGAGGCCAGGCTCGAGCCTAATCCCACTTCACCAGCTCGTCCCCAATCCCCCTGTCCTCTTCCTCAGCACCAGCGGCTTGATCTCGACCCTGACCCCCTCTCTCTGTCCTCACCCATGGCGGACCCTTGCGGAGCGCGCGTTCCCCCTCGCCCAGCCTCCCGCTCCTCGCGCGCGAGAAACCACTACTCGTCGACATCGACTGCAAGGCGCCGCGCCGCAGAGGCGGTGGCCGCGGGGGGCTGAGCACGAGGTGGTGGCAGCGCGGCTGGCCGACCCGGTTCGCAGGGAGGCAGAGGAGCGCGAGGCTGCGATGGCACGAGCTGCGCGCCTCGCGGCGGCACACGCGATTGAGGCGGAGCAGTGTTGACATGAGCTAATTCACAAGAAATAAATAGATCTAGGCAAGACGTCAGAAATACTTGTTTGTAGAACTCAACAGATGGTTAATATGGACAAGTTAAATCCGCAAGCGCACGAACATTCAATTATAGCATTTTACCACTGTATTGCTCCAATAGTTATCATTTTTAGTTCTTCTGAGGGAAGACGGCGATCAAGAAATAGCATGTTTCTAACCATATGACTAATAATATATCAAAGTCTAAACAGGGTAATAATGACATATATGATAGTGGGTAGTGACATACAAAACAATCCAATCTAACATTAGTCCAAAGTCTAAGTTAAATGAGTTAGGAAAAGTTAAGCTAGGTCCCTATGTACTTCTATACTCCTGTCTATAGGTTAGATACATGCAACACATACAAGCCTATGTCCTATGCCAAGCCGAGACAGGTAGGATTAATAAACATAACAGAGCTATCACCACCTACTGGCAATCCTATACTAGGACATGTGACAAAAGGCAATTAAGTCCTTACCGCCACACCTATGCCTGTTCGTGGGGCAACTAAGCACCCAAGGATATTTACCAACCTAAGCACCATGCTTACATTGCTAAATAATACTCTCAATTTCTATGGGACTTTAGCCTTTCAGACCAACAAGTCTAGAATAAGAGTGCACCTAACTCTGACCCGATAGATCAACAAGTCAAGTACTAAAGAATACATAACTATGATCCTACGGATCAACAAATAAAGGATTGGGACATGCATAGCTTTAACCTATAGATTAACAAGCTACAGACTATAATACACATAACATTAATCCTATGGATTAATAAGTTATGGACTAAAGCATGTCCAACCACAATATGCATTGAACGAGTGTAAAAGGTAGACTGACTAGTATGAGTATGTGAAGCATAGAGCAACCACAGATGACTAGGCAACAACCATATAAAAGGCACATGACTATCACACTAATATAAATATAGCACAAGGAGTAAAGAAGATAAATATATTAATAAAAGGAATAAGTCTTACTAGAGAGGGATAGTGTAGAACTATACCCAAGACTCCAATACTAGGTCAAGGACCTGTAGTCAGCTCTCATCTATCCTAAACTCCACTAGGACCTGAAGGCTAAGTACAATGCTAAAGAATGGATTCTTCTTGGTGTGTGTTGGAGTGTGAGACACTCCCCTGGTCGTCTTGCAGGTGTAACCGCCACGGAACCTCGATGCACCGACGTTGGCAAAGGCATGAGGGAGCGACACGTTGAAGGGGCGAAAGAACCGCCTCAAGACTTGGTCGGCCGACCAAGCCCCTAGGTCGGCCAACCTAGAGGTGGGCCCCCTTGAGGTGTGCTTCCTCGAGGTGGCTGGTAGGTGGGTCCCATCCTCTGTTAAGTCGGTGTTCTCCCGTGCAATATTGTGTAGCCATGTCATTGATCCGTGGGGAGTCCGGTTGGCGCTCTCCCATTGGTTAGTTTCACGGATCTTGCTCTATTTCTCTTATTCTTTTATATATATTCTCTGGATGCACATAAATCTCAAGAACAAGTGGAATCTTATTAATCCTAGCTAACATGCGTGTATGAAATGCTAAGTCTTCCCTTATTTGTGGCTATATTGACGATCGAAATTGTTATTGAACGATTGTCAACAAGCAGCAGCCCGCGGTGGCAGCTCAGGCTACGGCAGCTGCACAGCGACGGGCAGCAGAGGAGGTACGAGAGGCCCTTGCGGTGCTGGAGGTGCAGGAGTTCCCGACGCCCGCACGGGAGGACCAACACGCATACGTGGACCGATGGGTCATGGATCCAGACCAGAGGCCGGGGTGCCACGTCTATGACTTCTACTCCGACGACGAACTGGAGCCACGATAAATGATGTCGTGTCTCCTGTTGCCCGGAGCGGCATCATGGTCGCCACGGTCGGCGGGACTCTCCCGTCGTCATCCGTGAGGCCGACGGGGCACGCGACATGGCCGATGCTCACCAAGACCAACTACACCGACTGGAGCGCTGTCATGAAGGTGAAGTTGCAGGTTCGGTGGATGTGGGATGCGATCGAGGACGGCAATGTCGATGACCACGAGGACCCGTGGCACTAGAGGCGCTGCTCGTTGCAGTTCCGATGGAGTTGGCGACAACCTTGGCGGAGAAGGCGACCACCAAGGAGTCTTGGGATGTCTATCGCTACGTCCTGAGTTGGGAGTGATTGTGCTCGGAAGTCCACCCTACAGAAGCTTCGCAAGGAGTGTGACCATCTGGCTTTCAAGCCAGGCGAGGACATCAACGACTTTGCCCTCCGCCTCTCAGGCATGATGCAGCAGCTGGCGTGCTACGGTGACGATGACATCACCAAGGAGAAAGCCATCGAGAAGTACCTCCGCGTCATCCCCAAGAAGTACTCTCAGATCGCCATCTCCATCGTGACACTGTTGGACCTCTCCGAGCTGATGATCGAGGAGGTGATGGGGCGACTTAGGGCCATCGATGATCGCAAGGAGTTGTCCCGTGCCGAGCCGCTGACCATGGGCGGCAAGCTGATTCTCACCGAGGAGCAGTGCCACGCTCGACAGGGGGAGCGGAAGAAGATAGAGGCTTCAAGATCGTCTTCCAGGCGTGCACGCCGCCCACGTGGGAGCGGTAAGGTGGCCCCACCTCACGACAGTGACTATGTTGGTGTTGGCGAGCGCATGGACACCTGGAATGACACCTATCACAACTGTGGCAGGAAGGGCCATTGGGCCAAGGACTGTAGGTAGCCGAAGCACGACAGCGGTGATGACAGTGGTCGTGGTGGTGGCCACGACGGCCAGGCTCACGTCGTCGAGGCATCAAAGTCGATGTTGTTCTTGATGCATGGGAGTGTCGAGCTTCACTCCACTCTCAAGCGACTGTTGCACTACTCCACCTCGACGAGTCTTGTGCTCACGGCTTCCTCGTGAAGGGTTCGAGCGATGAGAAGATTGATGGCTAGTACCTCGACACCGGCCCTACCCACCAAATGACCGGTCGACACGAGTACTTCTCTGACTTGGAAGCCACCGTGCGAGGATCCATCACGGCTTCCTCGTGAAGGGTTCGAGCGATGAGAAGATTGATGGCTAGTACCTTGACACCGTCCCTACCCACCACATGACCGGTCGACACGAGTACTTCTCTGACCTAGAAACCACCATGCGAGGATCCGTCAAGTTCACTAACACCTCCATAGTGACGGTCAAGGGCACCAGCTCTGTCATCTCCATCACCAAGACCGGTGAGCAATGGCTGCACACTGGTGTCTACTACATCCCCACGCTGAAGAACTCCATCACCAACTTGGGATAGCTGGATGAGAACGGCTCACGCGTGGAGATCGAGGGCAGCCTCCTGCATGTTTAGGACACCCACGGCTGTCTTCTCGCGAAGGTAAACAGGGGGAGCAACCGCCTTTACATCCTCCATGTGGAGGTGGCACAACCACTGTGCCTTGTAGCACAGTGGGACGACACTGCATGGAGGTGGCTCGAGCGCTTTGGGCACCTCAACTTTGAGGCCCTAAAGCAGCTTGGTGTCAAGGAGATGGTTAGAGACCAGCCGTACATCGACCATGTCGAGCATCTCTATGACACCTACGTGCTGACAAAGCAGCGATGACTTTCCTTCCCCTGCCAAGCGAGCTATCGCGCCAAGGAGAGGCTTGAGCTCGTGCACGATGACCTCTACGAGCTGTTGACACCAGCCACTCCAGGAGGTAGGTGCTACTTCCTCCTCCTCATCGACGACCTCTCCCGTTACATGTGGGTTGTCCTCCTCCACACCAAGGCTACTGCTGCCGACACCATCAAGCACCTTCCAGCTGCATCGGAGAGGGAGTGCGTCCGCAAGCTGCGGGTGTTGCGCACGGACAATGGTGGCGAGTTCACGATGGCTGAGTTCGCAGAGCACTGCACCGACGAGGGGATCCAGCATCACTTCTCCACACCATATACTCCATAGCTGAATGGCGTCATCGAGCAGTGCAACCAGACGATTGTGCCAATGGTGCGTGCCCTCCTCAAGCAGAGGGGCATGCCGGTGGACTACTAGGGGGAGGTGGTGACGACAATAGTTGACCTCCGCAACCACTAGCCCACCAAGGCTCTTGATGGCAAGACACCATATGAGGCTTGGCATGGTCGCAAGCCAGCGGTCAGCTACTTTCGCGTGTTCAGCTATCTGGCATTCATCAAGGAGCTCAACCATGTCGACAAGCTCGATGACCGGAGTACACCCAAAGTCTTCATCGGCTGCGTAGATGGCATGAAGGGCTACAACATCCTCGACCCTCAGACACAGCGCATGCGGGTGGCACATGACATTGTGTTTGATGAAGGGTGAGGTTCGATGAAGGGTTAGGTTTGGCGTGGGGCAAGACGGTGGATGACGGGACGCTGTCAACCACCAGTGAGTTCACTGTCGAGTACGTCTACTTCGAGAGAGCCAGGGGAGCGGGCAGCTCTACTTCACTGAGCGTGCCCCCATCAGCTTCGGCATCGCCAATGGCCTCCTCCTCACGTTGGCGGCCTAGGAGGGCTGGTGCGTCCACCACATGGACGTCAAGATGACTTTCCTCAACGGTGACTTTAGGGAGGAGGTCTACGTGCACCAGCCACCGGGATTCGTCATCCCCGGCCAAGAGCGCAAGGTCCTTCAACTACGCAAGGTTCTCTACGGTCTGCGGCAGGCGTCACAGGCATGGAACATGAAGCTTGACAACACCCTCAGGGTGATGGGCTTTGAGCAAAGCCCGCCTGAGGCACCTATCTACCAGCGGGGCCAAGGTGGCTATACCCTGCTGGTGGGCATCTACACCGATGACTTGATCATCACCGACACCAGTGAAGTAGATGTGGAGGCATTCAAGGATGAGATGAAGGCCACCTTCCATATGAGCGACTGGGGCTCTGTTGGCGCATGTAACATGCACCCTTTAAGACTGCAAGCGTTCAGGTCAGTTGTATCTTTTCCCTCAGAGTGTTCCAAGGTTTATACATCCGTGGAACAAGTAGCACGCTTGGTTAGCCAAAGGTTGTTACTAATAAAATGTGGTTGTTGAAAGAAAGGTGGTTCAAAGAACTAATTGTAGTGAGCAAATGAAACGAAGAGAAAGATTATGACTATGCAAGAATTAAGAGAACTTCCCATGGTCTAAGTTCACTTGCATGCAAAGATCAAGCAACTGAATAAAGATTCTACTTGGCTGTTAATTAAGGTAGGCAAAAGCTGTTTGCTACGATCCTGTCACGACGACGGCTAAAAAGGCTATCGTCTAACAAAAGCACTATTGCAATACTATCATCCAATCCACTGAGATAAACAATAAGCAAGCATTGCAATAGACCAACATAGAGCAACAAAGGTATTCAATTAACCATCAGAGTGCAGATAGCAAGATCCCCACAAACCGAGGGAAGAACAGAGAATCACCCAATGATATGAGTAGGTTTTGCTATGGGAAACACCTTAGATTGACCTCTCCTACTTCCTGGTACAATTTAGGGCAAATCAGATGAGAAAAGTGCGGCGTGCCGATCGGCACGGATTTGGTGCCGATCAGCACCAACCCACTTTTTGTGGAGACATCGCGAAATTCGCTTGGGCCGAAGCTTTCTGTTGTCTAACCCTAATTACGCCGCCAAAAGTCATGGAAATCGAACCATCTTGCATGTAGAATAGGGTATTCTCTTTATAGGATCGAAACCATCCTTGGGGAGTCCTTTTGGGCCTGGTGCCGATCGGCACAATTGGGTGCCGGTTGGCACCAGCGACTTATTTGTGCAGCACATCTTACAAGGCTCATATCTCCTAGATCCGAAGTCCAAAAAGGGTCATCAATATATGTTTCGGAAAGCTCTCGACGAGATCTACAACTTTCTGTTTCTAATTTTTCTCATTTGAGACTGTCTTGAACTCGAAAATCGTGGTACAATGCATTGACCTTCCTCAATTGACCATTTATGTAGTCTTTTTATCTGATTCGGCAATAAAGCACTCAAAATACAAGATACTCCAAAATAGGGTTAAAGTTAGGTGCCAAGTGGCTCAAATCATTAATAAACACCCTAAAATGATAGGTAAAAGGTAGCCAAATGGCGGACCAACAACACCCCCACACTCAGATCTTGCTCGTCCTCGAGTAAGAAATAGAATCAATCAAGCTCTAGCATCTCACATTCAAATACCCAATAGCTTCTCATCTTAAATTCTCCTCTACTTCCTCCAAAAGCAATAGTCAAGTATTGAAAATTCATGTTATAGAGCCATTTGTTTTGAGAGCACAACACCAAAGTTTTAAAACAAGAACGAAGAAAATAAACGCTCCAGATATATCAAGAATTACAACTATCCTTCCTTGACAAAAAGCTTGGTCTCAAATTGCTCAAGTGTTTCAAGTCCTCACCAGCCTACGACTAATATAAGGCTTTTGGTGGATCTAGGTAGGACAGCCAAACTAATATCTAGGTATTATCGAGTCAAATAATAATCCAACAAAGAATTTAGAAATTCTCGTCACATAGATCATTAGAGAAAAATGATGAAAGAGAGAGAAAAACACATGCTTTAGATAGGTGGACATGTGCAAATGGCAATAGGTGATTGGATTGCACATGGTTGGAAAGAAAGAGTTTCAACCAAAGTCATGCACTTACTTGAGGATAATGCACAAATCTATTCATTATTTTCATCCCTGCATCTTGATGTGTCATCACTCAAAGTTCCTACCATCAAGGGTAAAACATAACTCTAGATATCACTCCCTAGTGCTAGTGCCAGCTGGCACAGAGGTTGTGCCGATCAGCACTCTCTCTACATTCGCCCATTATGTTATGTCTTCTTCCATTCCTTGATGTTGCATATTCCAGAATGTCTCTACGATGACTTCTTACTTCCAAGGAGTCTTTCTTCTTCTCTTTTTTTTTCTTTTCTTTTTCATTCGACTCCTTAGAAGATATTCCATTGCTGTAGGCTCCCGTCTTAAGCAGGAAATCTTGGTTATTTGTGCATAGAACCATAGAGATAGTGCGATGACTCGAAGAGAAACTCATAACATAGGTTGTGGACAAGGATAGATAACACCAACAAAAGAATTTGAGTTTTATAGATGGGAATATCCAGCAAGCAATGCCGAATATGACAAGGCTAACAAACAAATGATATTTACACAAAAGGAATGACCAATATGAGAGAAACTTCTTATCTTAATGGATACGAACTTCACAAGATTCACTAGACAATAAGATTGTATATGTGTAGCTCAAAGATTAGTTATATGACTATCTGGTAGGAAGTTAGATTAAGCTTTTGTCAAAGGGATTGTCCACTTTCAGTCTAGAGGTTTTTTCAGCAAAAAAAAAAAAATAAAATAAAATTCATTGGTGTAGCTCTTACTACCAAACAACTCCTTAAAACAAGAGCTCAATAAATAACTACTACCATGGGTTGAGAAGAACAACTGACAAGCATGCTTCCAAGCAAAGAATTAGAAATACTAATTACTCAACTTCATCATCATGATAAAGCCATAAAGAAGAAATCTTGCCATGTTCTCAAAAACTAAAAATAAAATCACACAAATCAAGCATAAAAGCAAACAACATCCTCCCCCCACACTCAAATTATGTAATGTCCTTATTATATGAAAGAGAAGGGGAACAATGTAACTTACCTGATAATGCCATACCCTTGGCATAAACGTCTTCAATTAGCACATAGCTTAGTTTAATGTCGTAAGCTCGACATAGCCACAATCAAGCCAAAGTGTAGATATCTATAAACTTCAACTCAGGCTTGTCTACTTCAACGAATACCTTAAGGCATTGTTCACCGTGTATGTGTGTTGGTGGTTTCTAGATGCCCATTTTATCTACTAAAAAGGGATGTTTTGCGTCTTAATTTGGTGGTTTGGACTAACAATTAACCCCATATTTGCATATATTTGTAGTTGTTCTGTTTTGGATGTAATCACAGGAGACAGGTGTAAAACAGGACAATTATGGATAAAGAGCTGAAGAATAACAAAGATGGGCCAGATGCGGCGCCATGCCGATCGGCGTGACCCATGCGCCGATTGGCGTAGGAGGAAAAGATGACTAAAACATGATCCGGTCCACGAAAGACGAAGGCCCAGCCTAGTATGAGTTACAGTCGGTGGAAGTTGACATAATCTCGTCGAGTATAAAAGAAAGATAATTATCAAGAGCCAAGGACAACCAAGGAGAGACGGCGATCGTGAGAATCAGTTATTAAAACTAGGGTTACAGGATATTGGCGGTGGAGGTTCATCAACACCGACGAGATCCACCAGAAGGGAGGTCCCGCTGATCGGCGCGACGCTTGCGCCGATTGGCTCGTGCGCGTTCCAGCGCTATTTCTCACCCCTCTGCTATGTCTAGTGGAAGGATGAGTGAGTAGTCTCATATTCTCTTCTTTGGTGCGGGGATCTGGTCATGTAACTCTCATAATTGTTGATACTCTCTCGATGAATTTAATCTATGTGATGAACTTTATTGCACATCTATCTATCCCTTTCATTAGTGTATCGACCAATACACTTTTGCCCATTACATAGTGCAAGAAACCAGTGGAGAGCTAATAGCCTTTGTAGTGACAGCCGGGGTGAACGAAACAGCCAGTGGGGAGCTAATAGCCTCTGAGCCGATCGGCGCAGCCGTGACAACAGGAGAACCGATCACCCTGACGACTCCGCCAAGTAACAAGGATTATACCAAGATAGAAACTACGATTCTGGACAACCACCTGAAGGAATTTGAAGGGAATTTTGCTAAATCGAAGGGGGATAGAACATTGGCGAATGCTAAACCACTGGATGAATTTGAGCTGATGGACTAGATTCCTATTGATTTTTCACAAGAATTGCTTAATATGAGAAGATCCTTTAGTCCGCAAAACGCCTCCGAAGCCGGAATTGAGTATAATTTCCCAAGTAATCGCCTCAAGTCGAAAGTTTTCGATCAAGAGATTATTGGGAGAGTTTTAGGAAAGCTTTACAAGGATGATATAGAGCTTGATGGAACAGAGGTGAAACAAGTAAAGAGATTGCTAGACAGTTGCTTTGAGCCATCCCCCTATGAAGGATTATGTGGTGTGTATATTGTAAGTGTCACTGAAGAGGAAAAAGAAGAACCATACATACCCTGTGAGATATCGGGGAAGAAATTTCTGAAATCCTTTTTGGCTCCCGTGTCAGCTTGATGACTTATGATGCATTCATGAGCATGCCTTATGGAACTCAACAACGGCTGATGGGGACTGAACTTGAGCTGACCATGGCGGATGGTAGGAAAACCAAGCCACTGGGAGTGATCAAGAATGTCGAAATTGAGATCAGCTCGAAAACAATGCCGATAGATCTCTTCGTTCTAGACAATAAAGAAACTAGGGTTGAAGATATCATTCTGGGAAGCCCATTCTTAAGATTAGTACAAGCTGTTCTGGATGCTGGGAAAGGTCAAATCACGCTACACCTGGGAGAGGAAGAAGTGCAATTTTAATTTAATGATCCGTCTTGATGTGAACAAGGGTTCCCGATCTTCCGAAAGGTTCTTGGTAAGTTGATTTGGTCGGAGACGACACACAAATCGATCCGGCTTCAGAACAGCATGTTCTAAACCCCGCAATCGCAGCACGACGTCTCCTCTGGTTATCAACCGTCCAAAAGACGATTGACCTCGCCGAGAAGGCTAATCCCTTCCTGTGAATCAAGAACACAAGCAAGAACAACGAAGAATGTAACACAATTGCAGATGTATGATTAAACTCTCGAAGTTGGGGTCGCACAAACCGATGAACGGCGAAACTGTTTATGAACAGAATTGATCTAAGCAAAACCCAAACCCTAATGGTGCGGCGGCGGCTGTATATAAAAACCCTAAGGTCGTGCAAGACCCTCTGTACGCGCCCCTAATTGGGCTCAACTAGATACAAAGCCCAAAGGCCAAAAATAGGCGACGCAGCACTGACACAGATTCTGGACTCTCTCTTGTTTTGACGATTTCCGATGACTCCGGATGAATTTTGATATGAGGCCGGTGGCATTGGAAAGGTCTTCTCCTTATCTTTCCGTGCATATGTAGAACGTCCAAATCCGAGTTTGTATGTGTCCTGGGCAACTGTTTTAGTACAGACTGGTCCTAGGCCCCGAAACATACTCGAAGTCGGTTTTGATTGGGCCTCCACTTTGGCTTCCAAGCCCTTGCTGGTCCTCCATGTTCCCAACTCCTTCTCCCATCATCTCCTGGTCCTCTCCATGGTTTCTAATCATAAAATAATCATTAGGTAGCAAACCATTCTCAGAAGTAACATATAGCGAAGAACGTAGGAACGAGCTCACCTCTAAATTTAGTCGTCGTGCACGAGCTCTAGTCATTGGACCTTGCAAGTCCAGAATTGGAGGAGTGTTATGTGTATCCAAAGGAGTGATGTCCTCATCACGTCTCATCAAGACTCTTCTTCCTATCAGGAATTCTGCCCAGAGGAAGACAAGAGGAAAGGGATGGATATGGGAGACCCACTGGACCACATCATGCGTGGAACTGACAAGTATACTGCCAGCGCCGATCGGCGCGACCCTTGCATCGATCGGCTCAATCATACTGCCAGCGCCGATCAGCGCGACCCTTGCGCCGATCGGCTGAATCATACTGCCAGCGCCGATCGGCGCGACCCTTGCGCCGATCGGCTCAACCAGGAAAATCTTGATTTTGAACCTCTCGGGGAGCTGGATCCAGACGAAGCGCCAGAAGTGGAACAGAAGGAACTTCCGAAGGAGCTACGCTATGAATATCTAGGAAAGAATAGAACATATCCAGTTATTGTAAACAACTCCCTAATGAAAGAAGAAACAGAGAGGCTTCTTGTTGTGCTCGAAAGGTATAAGAAGGCCATTGGTTACACATTGGATGACATCAAGGGAATCAGCCCCGCATTTCGCACCCACAAGATTAACTTGGAGGAGAATACTAAACCAGTGGTTGAAGGGATGCGAAGGTTGAAGGAATCAATGAAGCCAGTGGTTAAAAAGGAGATTTTGAAGCTGCTTAATGCAGGTATGATCTACTCTGTTGCTGATAGTGAATGGGTTAGTCTAGTGCATTGTGTACCCAAGAAAGGAGGGTTGACAGTAGTGCCTAATGAGAACAATGAGTTGATTCCTCAAAGGACTGTAACTGGATGGTGAATGTGCATAGTTTATAGAAGTTTGAACAAAGTGACGAAGAAAGATCACTATCCTCTTCTGTTCATTGATGAGATGCTTGAAAGATTAGCAAGGAATTCATACTTTTGTTATTTGGATGGATATAGTGGTTTCTTTCAAATACCGGTAAGACCAGAAGATCAGCAGAAAACTACTTTTACTTGCCCTTTTAGGACATATGCATATAGAAGGATGCCATTTGGTCTTTGCAACGCGCCTGCAACATTTCAAAGATGCATGAATGCAATATTCGCTGAATTAATAGAATATATTATGGAGGTATTTATGGATGACTTCTTCGTGCATGGTGCTGATTTTGATAGCTATTTGGAGAATTTGGAGAAGGTTTTGAAAAGGTGCGTTGAATGCGACTTAGTTCTTAATTGGGAGAAGTGTCACTTCATGGTAACAGAAGGGATAGTACTTGGTCATGTCGTATCTAAAAGAGGGATAGAAGTTGATAAGGCAAAGGTATCTACAGTTGAGAAATTACCTCCCCCTACTGATCTTACAACTTTGAGGAGTTTTTTTGGACATGCCAACTTCTATCGCAGATTTGTTAAGGATTATTCGAAGATTGCTAAACCCCTGACAGAATTGTTAAAGCAAGATACAAAATTTGTTATGGATGAGGAGAGACTCTTGGCCTTTAGAAGATTAAAGGAAGCTCTATGCTCTGCACCCGTTATGCAGCCATCTGATTGGAGTTTACCTTTTGAAATTATGTGTGATACAAGTGACTATGCAGTTGGAGCTGTTCTTGAACAACGGAAGGAAGGTAAAGTGGATGCTATTTATTATGCTAGCAAAACTTTGAATGAGACGCAAATCAATTATACAACAACTGAGAAAGAGATGTTAGCTGTTATATTTTCTTTTGAGAAGTTTAGATCCTACATTCTAAATTCTAAGGTGATTGTATATACTGATCATGCCGCTATAAGATACTTGGTTTTAAAGGAGTCTAAGCCTCGGTTAATGCGATGGGTATTGATGCTGCAAGAATTTGATTTGGAGATAAGAGATAAGAAAGGAGTAGAAAATTCTGTAGCAGATCATTTATCTCGTCTTGAATCACCATCAACTGAGCCAATAAGAGATGAAGTGCAACAAGAGCAGTTGTTTGCCGCATTTGATCGTAGGGAGAACTGGATGATGGATATTATCAAAGGTTTCAAGGGACAAACTGATCTGATGAACAAGAACACAAGGAAAAGAGTTAAGAGTGAAATGAGAAAATTTATATGGGCCGACCCATACTTGTATAGGTATTGCGTGGACGGAGCAGTACGGAGATGTGTACCCAGAGAAGAAAGAGCAAGCATTTTAGCAAAATGTCATTCTTCGGATTATGGGGGACACTATGACTACTTCAGAACATAGGCAAAGGTATGGGCGAGTGGATTCTATTGGCCTACTATGCATGAAGATGAAAAAAGGTATGTTGCAACATGTGCTCAATGCCAACGAATAGGGAATGTTAACAGTATGAATGCAATGCCTCTTAAGTACAATCTTCAAGTCGATATCTTTGATGTTTGGGATATGGATTTTATGGGACCCTTTGTGAATTCTCATGGTTTCGAGTACATATTGGTCGCCGTTGATTATGTCTCCAAGTGGGTCGAAGCAATGGCATGCAAGGCTAATACTACAAGAGAATCAAGCAGTATACTTCAGGAGCAAATATTTCCTAGGTACGGAGTACCGAGGATAATAATTACAGATGGAGGATCCCATTTTACAGGAGGAGAATTTGCTAGGTTTTTAACCAAATCTGGGGTTGAACATAGAATTGGAACAGCCTACCATCCCCAGACGAATGGACAAGCAGAAACTTCAAATAAGCAATTAAAGGGAATTCTGCAGAAGATTGTTACAAAGGAAGGAAAAGATTGGGCCACGAAGCTTAATGGAGCGTTATGGGCATATAGGACGGTATTCAAGACACCAATTGGTATGACACCATATCAATTCGTCTATGGGAAATCGTGTCACCTACCGGTGGAGTTGGAACATAAGGCTTATTGGGCTATAAAGAAAATGAATTTGGATCTTGATGCCGCTGGCATGAAAAGGAAGATACAAATAAGTGAATTGGAAGAGATGAAATTGCGTGCATATGAAAATGCAGCCATATACAAAGAGAAAACAAAGAAGTGGTACGATAAGAAGCTTTTGAAATAGGAATTCAAGGAAGGAGATCAGGTGCTCCTATTTAACTCGCGATTCAGATTATTTGGTAAAGGCAAACTGCGAAGCAAATGGGAGGGACCTTATCTTGTGAATACGGTGTTACCTTCGGGAGCGGTAATCATAATGGATGGAAAGAGAAACAAGTACACGGTGAACGGACAATGTCTAAAGGTATACTTAGAACCCGACATATTTGAATTAAAATCTTTTGATGTGTATTTCACTGCTTAGTACCCCGTGTGGTCGAGCTTAACGATGTAATACAAAAGCTTGTATGTATTTTAATTTCCATAGTTTTTCTTTTTCTGATTTGGCAATTTAGTGTACCGCGCCGATCGGCGCGCTGCTGCGCTGATCGGCGCAGCCCTGCACCGATTGGCGTAGGAGAGTCCTTTTTGTTTTTGAGTCGGTTTTGGACCCTGCCTTTTTAAGACTCATTAAATTCTACGAATAAGAGAAAGAGTCCTAGTCCAATTGGAAATCAAGGGATATAAATATGAGGGGACAGCAAACCCACGGATCAACTCGTATTACATCGTCACCAGAACAAACCCTAAGAGCAGAAGCGATGGAAGGCGGCGCATCAGGCAGAAACCAAGGCGGCGCCGATCGGCGCGACTCTGGAGCCGATCGGCTTGGCGGCGGATTTCCTCAACCCTCTACAAATTGGTCCTGGGAAGAAGTCGACGAAGTGTTGACACCAACACGAGATGATCCCCTCGTCTGGTCAGATCTGCGGAAGAAATTCATGAAGAAAAGCGAAGCTGACGCGTGGAACGCCGACAAGGTGAAGATGGACAATGAACTTCGGCAGATGATGAAAAGAGTATTGGCGCGCAAAGGAAAATCTATAACACCTATTGAAAGTGAATTAGTTTCTCAAAGGTATACCATGGGATGTCTTCTTGATCTTGCTAAGCCCTTGTCGTATGAGGATTTCTTATCTTTCGAAAGATCATTGACTAAGCAAGAGAAGGAAGAGCTAGATGAAGAGAGCGCCCTCACAATTCATAGGTGCCGACTTTATGGTGAACATGACATTACCGCCAAGTATGAACTCAAGCTGCGAGAGGAAGGCGAAGAAGCTATGTACCAGCAGGATGCGGAGAAGGATCTTCAAGCTAGAAGGGATGAATCCTTTTCCAAGGTTCTTACCGATTGGGAAAGTTTTCAAGAAAATAAGAGTCATAGGAACAGTTGTATTGAGGGTTGCAAGTGTTTCTTTTATGCTAAAGATCTTCAACGCAAGGTTGAACTCCGATTGGCAGAAGATCCAGCTTTCATACCTAGAGATTTAATATATGATGATGGCTGTCGCGCAGTTCCTGGAGGAAGGACATCTAAGGAGATTAATGATGAGATTTTACGAAGGCAGCAGAATAAGGTGATCCGTGAGCGTAATCTAGAGCAGTTAGATGAGTATATGAAGGAAGCCGCTGGCTGCGCCGATCGGCGCGACACTGGAGCCGATCAGCACGATCTGAAGATGGTTGAATTTATTGATCTGACGGCTCTGTCAAGTGAAGACGAAGAAACTGCTGCAAGGAAGTGTAAGACTACACCAGAGGTTCGCAGATTTGCTAGACTATCGGGTAAGCCAATTCAGAATTATTCCGAATGGGATAGCGACTATACGTGCTGAGGGAAGTGGAGGAAGTCGCAATGGTGGAAGAACACCACTGCGCCGATCGGCTCAGCCTATGTGCCGATCGGCTCGGAGGAATTTGAATAGTGCCTCTCCTTACAGCATTGAAAATCATAACCTGCAACCGTCTGCTTGTTGTCCTGTCTGCCGAAGAAACATTGAGCGTCTGTATCTAGACAAAGATTGTGCTTACAGGCATCAAAGAGATGTGGACCGCAGAATCCAGGATACAATCAAGATGAACGAAGCGGACTACACTTTTCTCATAAGGAATATAAGACGAATTTTTTGAGTCTTGAACAGACATGGTCTGTATGATTAGTGTGTTGAGTTTCTTCTCTTGCAATGAGGACATTGCAAATTTTGAGTGTGTGGGAAGGGCTTTGCCATTAGTCATAGTTTTTAAGTATTTTTGAGTCTAGTTTCTCATTTGTTTTTCTTAATGAGTGTTTATTTAAGTATTTTTAAGTCTAGTTTTTCATTTGTTTTTCTTAATGAGTGTTTATTTAAGTTTGTGTGTGTGCTTAAGAGAGTCACGAGTCATGTTGAGAGTTGCTTCTAGGTCTTTTATGTAGCTTGAATTTTTGCATTGTCTTTAATAAAGTTAGTGTCGATTGTCAAATTGAAAGTGCCCCATGCTATTTATCTTGTCTTTCTGATGATCGATTGGTTGATTACTTGAATTTGTTGGTTACCACTTAACTTTTGAGCTTTATATTTGTGAAAATTTCTTTTGACTCATCATAAGCTAAAGCAAAAGCAAGGTCTAAATATGCCTACATAGTCGAGTGAATGAGAGCAAGCTACACATTTGAACTAAGTGGATTGTAAGTAACTTTGTCAACTTTTTGCTCATGATTTCGACCAAGTTAGGAAAGGATGATCTATTTTGTTTATCTCTGTATTTCTAGCCATTCTTATCCAATTAAATTCCATGCTATCATGAAAACCATACATCTTTGTTTCTCCCTCCTCCTTGATACAACCTATATTCTCAAGGGAATTTAGAAAATTTTTGCTGCTGATACAAGACAAAAATTGCTGATCATATCGGGAATAGAAAAAAAGAGGTAAAAGAAAAGAAAAAAATAGACCACGCCGACCGGCGCAGTGTTGCGCCGATCAGCGTTGTTGCAAAAAGAAAAAAAGAGGTTATTATAAGAAAAAAGGGGTAAAGAGGAAAAAAAATATATTTCCTGAGAGGCAGTAAGGTCATCAAAGAAAACAGAGTTCTGATTATTTCTCATTCTTTGCCAATTGTTCTCATTGAATTTTCTTTTAGATCTTCTACATTCCTCTTCTCCATTAAAAGTTCTTTTCCAAGAAAATTCTTTCTTAATAGGCATGATTGAGCACATTGTTGATATGGTTAATCTTATGGTCTAATTTAGTTATATAGCCCTCCAAGATCCACATACAATCCTTGATTAGATAGGAGAGGGAAGGAAATACACTTGAGAGACCTAGAGAAGACCAAATGCTTGATGTTTGATGCTAAAAGATGAGTTGAGGAGAACTAAAGTTGTTTTTGAAAAAGTTTTGTGGTAATTTGATTAAGTTCAAGTAAGATATGCCGATTGGTTAAAAGGAGATGAGAGAAAATCTTTGTGGCGGGATAAGGAGTAAAAATGATGATTGAGATTGATTGCATGAGGGATGGTGTGAAAATTTTTATTACATATTTAATTTTGTATTGCTCGAGGACTAGCAATGATTTGAGTGTGGGGGAACTATTGGTGGTTGCTAGATGCCCATTTTATCTACCAAAAAGGGATGTTTTGCGTCTTAATTTAGTGGTTTGGACTAACAATTAACCCTATATTTGCATATATTTGTAGTCATTCTGTTTTGGATGTAATCGTAGGAAATAGGTGTAAAACAGGGCAATTATGGATAAAGAGGTGAAGAATAACGAAGATGGGCCAGATGCGGAGCCGCGCCGATCAGCGCGACCCATGCGCCGATCGGCGCAGGAGGAAAAGATGACTAAAACATGATCCGGTCCAGGAAAGACGAATGCCTAGCCTAGTATGAGTTAGATTCGGTGGAAGTTGACCTAATCCCGTCGAATATAAATGGAAGATAATTATCAAGAGCCAAGGACAACCAAGGAGAGATGGCGATTGCGAGAATCAGTTATTAAAACTAGGGTTCCAGGATATTGGCGGTGGAGGTTCAACAACACCGACGAGATCCACCAAAAGGGAGGTCGGGCCGATCGGCACGACGCTTGCGCCAATCGGCTCATGCGCGTTCCAGCGCTATTTCTCACCCCTCTGCTATGTCTAGCGGAAGGATGAGTGAGTAGTCTCATATTCTCTTCTCTGGTGCGGGGATCTGGTCATGTAACTCTCATACTTGTTGATACTCTCTCGATGAATTTAATCTATGTGATGAACTTTATTGCACATCTATCTATCCCTTTCATTAGTGTATCAGCCAATAAACTTTTGCCCATTACATAGTGCAAGAAACCAGTGGGGAGCTAATAGCCTCTGTAGTGACAGCTGGGGTGAACGAAACCACCATGTCTTGTAGAATATTAGAGTCATCACTCGAGTTGATAAGAATATGGTTGCATGCTAGTGAACCAATCCTAATGAGAGAATCCTTCATCATCCTGTTACCTCTTCAATAATATTCTTCTTCCACTTTCTCACCGTTATCATTCACACCAACCAACCCATTGCAATTTGTTAGTAACCTTTTAATAGTATTAGTTCCGCTCGTTCCCTGTGGATTCGATAACCTTGGAATACTCTGAGGGAAAAAGAGCTACAACTGTACACCGTCCTTTTGCGGTATATAAGTGGGTGCGTAATTACGACCAACAATGTGTCTCCTTTAGAATCCATTATGACTATTGCTCCAGAATCAAGCACTTTGTGAACAGTATAAGGTCCATCCCATTTACTTTTTAATTTACCTTTGCCAAACAATTTGTATCTAGAATTGAATAATAGAACTTTGTCTCCCTCTTTTAATTCTTTCTTTTCCAAAAGTTTGTCATGCCATCTCTTCATTCTCTCCTTGTATATTAGAGCCTTGTCATATGCATTAAGGCGCATCTCTTCTAATTCACTGATCTGAATTTTTCTTTTAATTCCAGCAGCATCTAAATTCAGATTCATCTCCTTGATTGCCCAAAATGCTTTATGTTCTAATTCAACTGGCAAAGGACAAGTTTTTCCATAAACAAGCTGATATGGAGTCTTACCTATTGGACTATTATGTGTCGTGCGATAAGCTCATAATGCATCATGCAGCTTTTTATACCAATCCTTTCCTCCTTGAGAGACTGTCTTCTTAAGAATTTCCTTGATCTACTTGTTTGATGTTTCAGCCTGCCCGTTTGTCTGAGGATGATAAGCAGTTGCAACTCTATGCTCAATACCAGCCTTTTCCAATACCTTCACAAAATTCTTTCTAATAAAATGAGATCCTCCATCACTTATCACAACTCTTGGCATTCCAAAACGAGGAAATACGACATTTCTAAAAAAATTAATTGAGTCCTCAGTGGTAGCATGTTTGCAAGGTATTGCTTCTACCCATTTCGAGACATAATCAACCGCAACTAATATGTACTCATAGCCATGAGAGTTCACAAAGGGGCCCATTAAATCAATTCCCCAGACATCAAATATATCGATTTGTAAATTGTAATTCAAGGGCACAACATGACGATTATTAACAGAATTTCCAACTCGTTGGCATTCAGGACAAGTTTGAACAAACTTTATAGCATCTAAATGCATACATGGCTAATAAAGCCCACTTTCCCATACCTTAGCCTTAGTGCGATAATGTCCATAGTGTCCACCATATGGAGAAGAATGACACTTCTGCAATATTTCCTCTTGTTCGGCCTTCAAAACACATCGTCTAGCTACTCTGTCTTCACAATATCTATATAAATAAGGATCATTCCAATAGTATATTCTCAATTTAGATTTAATTTTATTCTGCTGATGCTTGTCAAGATGATATAATGGTTCCTTCTTGATTGCTCTGACAATATCAACCATCCAATCATCAATTTTGTGCCCTTTATACAATTGCTCTTCTTGTAATGAGTCATTCATTGGAATACCATCATCATTATCTGTACCAATCTCTAGTCTTGACAAATGATCAGCCACAAGATTTTTAGTGCCTTTTCTATCTATGATCTCTAAATCAAATTCTTGCAACATCAATACCCAACGAATAAGACGTGGCTTAGAATCTTTCTTTGAGAACCAATATTTGATAGCAGCACGATCAGTATAGACTATTACTTTAGAATTCACAATATATGACTTGAATTTCTCAAATGCAAACACAATGGCTAACAATTCTTTCTTTGTTGTTGCATAATTAACTTGAGCACCATTAAGTGTCTTACTAGCATAGTAGATAGCATGTACATTCCCTTCCTTCCGTTGTCCAAGAACAGCTCCAACGGCAAAGTCGCTAGCATCACACATAATTTCAAATGGGAGATTCCACTCAGGAGTTTGCATGATCGGCGCTAAACGAAGTTCTCTCTTCAAAGTGCAAAAGGCATCTAAGCGGTGTTCATCAAAATGAAACTTGACATCTTTCTACAACAACAATGTTAATGGCTTTGTGATCGTAGAGAAACCCTTTATAAATCTTCTATAAAACCAGCATGACCGAGAAAACTCTGCAATGACTTCACATTTGTAGGGGGCGGCAGCCTCTCCACTATTTCTACCTTTGCCATGTCAACTTCGATACCTATCTCAGAAATCACATGTCCAAGAACAATGCCTTCCTTCACCATAAAGTGACACTTTTTCCTATTAAGAACAAGATCTACCTCATCACATGTATGCAGTACTTTCTCTAAATTTGCTAAGCATGCATAAAAACTTGTCCCATGAACAAAGAAATAATTCATAAACACCCCCATAATATCCTCAGTAAATTCAGCAATAATAGCCATCATGCAACATTGAAATGTAGCAGGAGCATTGCACAAACCAAATGGCATTCTTCGGTAAGCATACGTACCATTGGGGCATGTGAATGTCGTCCTGTGCTGATCTGTAGGGTGTATTGGAATTTGAAAGAACCCAAAATATCCATCAAGAAAACAATAGTACTTGTGCTTTGCTAACCTTTCCAACATCTCATCAATAAATGGCAGAGGAAAATAATCCTTTCTTGTATCTTTGTTTAGTTTTCTGTAATCAACGCACATACGCTGACCAGTGATTGTTCTCAGAGGAATTAGCTCATTCTTCTCATTCTTCACGACTATGAGGCCTCCCTTCTTTGGAACACAATGAACAGGACTAACTCACTCACTGTCAGCAACGAGATAGATAATGCCAGTATTTAGTAAATGCAATACCTCTTTTTTCACCATAGCTCGCATTGCATTGTTCAATCACATCTATGTAGTACTTTCTCTAAATTTGCTAAGCATGCATCAAAACTTGTCCCATGAACAAAGAAATAATTCATAAACACCCCTATAATATGCTTAGTTAATTCAGCAAAAATAGCCATCATGCAATGTTGAAATGTAGCAGGAGCATTGCACAAACCAAACGACATTCTTCAGTAAGCATACGTACCATTGGGAGCTAGACCAGTCTGTAGTAGGTGCATTTCACATACAGTCCGGTCTCACCAAGACCGGACCATCCGGTCTCCATCTAGACAGCTCGTCCAGAGCCGTTGGCTCCTGTCCCTCGCTGACCCTGCACTGACCGGACCGTCCGGTCTCTTCACTTCTCGCTCATTCCTAAGAGCATCCAAAACTGCTCATCTCTGTTTCTGCTTCCATCCATACAGACCGGATTGTCCGGTCTCTATGGGCCTTCATGCAACAGATTCCTTGTAGTCCATCTCTCTGATCTCCAGATGACCGTATGGTCTGGTCTGCATGACCCTTCTGTCCGGCCTCTGTATCCAGATGCTAAAACTCCTTGTCCTCGATTGACTTCGTTTCCCAGCTTCTTCCAACAGCTCCTTGGCTTCTCCACTATCACCTAGTGCCTGTGATTTCACTGAGCATCTACGCACATTATCGACTAGCATGACCTAAGAGACATGACCTAGACCCTCTTGATAGTCCGGTTTTTCTTATGGACTCAAGCCCTAAAAACTAGACAAGTGTTCCAAACACTCGCTCCTAGCTTGTCCTTAGCCTTGATCCATCTCCATCAACCCTTTGACCCCATCAAGCTCATCAAGCCTCCATGCTTGTGGTCATTGTCATCCATCGCCAAGGCAACCATCATCATTAAGATTTGTAGTAGATTTAGAGACGATTCCTCCATAGACAACACTTATGTAGATATTAGCCCACAATTTCATATTTGCCATTAATCACCAAAACATTCATACCTCGGGGATCTAATAATCAATGGTCATGAAGCTTAATAAAATGATAGGTAAAAGGTAGCCCAGTCAAGTGATGAGGACATCACTCCTATGGATACACACAACACTCCTCCAAATCTGGACTTGCAAGGTCCAATGACTAGAGCTCGTGCACGACGACTAAATTTAGAGGTGAGCTCGTTCCTACGTTCTTCGCTATATGTTACTTTTGAGAATGGTTTGCTACCTAATGATTATTTTATGATTAGAAACCATGGAGAAGACCAGGAGATGATGGGAGAAGGAGCTGGGAACGTGGAGGACCAGCAAGAGCTTGGAAGCCAAAGTGGAGGCCCAATCAAAACCGACTTCGAGTCTGTTTCGGGGGCCAGGACCAGTCTGTACTAAAACAGTTGCCCAGGACGCATACGGACTCGGATTTGGACGTTCTACATATGCACGGAAAGATAAGGAGAAGACCTTTCCAATGCCGCCGGTTTCATGTCAAAATTCATCCGGAGTCATCGGGAATCGTCAAAACAAGACAGAGTCCAGAATCTGTATCGGTGCTGCGTCGCCTATTTTTGGCCTTTGGGCTTTGTATCTAGTTGAGCCCAATTAGGGGCGCGTCCAGAGGGTCTTGCACGACCCTAGGGTCTTTATATACAGCCGCCGCCGCACCATTAGGGTTCGGGTTTTGCTTAGATCAATTCTGTTCATAAACAGTTTCGCCGTTCATCGGTTTGTGAGACCCCAACTTCGAGAGTTTAATCATACATCTGCAATTGTGTTGCAATCTTCGTTGTTCTTGCTTGTGTTCTTGATTCGCAGGCAGGGATCAGCCTTCTCGGCGAGGTCAATCGTCTTTTGGACGGTTGATAACCAGAGGAGACGTCGTGCTGCGATTGCGGGGTTTAGAACGTGCTGTTCTGAAGCCGGATCGATTTGTGTGTCGCCTCCGACCAAATCAACTTACCAAGAACCTTTCGGAAGATCGGGAACCCTTGTCCACATCATCAAGCACCAACAGGCTCCTCTTCTTCTACTTGGGGTCGAGGTGCAGCAGGATGACTCCGACATCACCCTTTGACAAACTGCCTACGCCAAGCGCATCATTGAAATGGGCGGTCTCACCGGCTGGAACCCCTCTCACACTCCCATGGAGGAGAGGTTGATGCTGAGTCGCCATAGCACCGCCGAAGTGGTCAATGCCATGGAGTATCAGTGCCTTGTGGGGAGTCTCTGCTACTGTTGACTTTTGCTAAGCCATATTAATAAATCATTCCCGGCACGGGGCCAGAAACGGTTCACTAATATGTCCCAGAGTCAAGTAGGTAAAATCCGCAAGCGCACGGAGAATACCGCTGTAGCATTTCACCCGGAAGTATTCAGGGTATCGTATTTGTTTATCCCAAAGGAAGGTTATGATCAAGAAGCGTTACTAACATATAAGATCATGTTAATAATTAGCAAGGATATCTAACCAAGACAGGCGGGTACATGATAATAACCGGGTAGTGTGACACACACAGAAGATTCCTACTAAATAAATAAAGTCTAGTGGAGGAAAGACTAGGCTAAGCTACTCCTACTATACATTCCTATACAGTTGCATAGCCTAAGTAGAATACATACAGACCCACACTCAGGTTCAGCAGTCAATAGTATAGCACTTCAGGCACGGACTTACCCCTGCATCCACAGGCGACTTCCGCCAAGAGCCTACGCACTAGCCTAGCGGGGAGGATTTCAAAGGACGGACAGGGCTGTCACCACCTGCCGCCTACCTCAACGAACCAGTAGACTAACGAATAATTGATGCGAATCAGTCACCCAAGTACCATACTTGCATGACCAAAGAGCACTCTGCCCCTCCGCGATTACCATTAACGAGGCAGAGCTACCGTACGAATACGATCACCAAACCCATGCTATACTTTATCAGCTAAACTAAGCATAGACACTATAACATATAAACTAGACTATAGTGACGGTATATAACTAGCATGACAATAGTAGTATAATAAATATAAACTACTATCACACAAGTAGACTATACTATCACATATATGGATCACAATATCAAACAAGAAACTCATGACCCAAGCACAACTATATAGAAAAAATATATATATTGATAAGAGCAAAGTCTTACAAAAGGGAAAAGATACAAGAGCCATACCAATTCCAAGTGAAGACTTGGGACTAGAGAGCTCTAGACTCAGCCTAACTCCACTAAAACTCCAAGAACTACTACTAGCAAGAGAGAAATGCTTCTTGTGGTGTGTGTTGAGTGTGAAGGCCCTCACCCTCTATTTATAGCCTCAATAGGTCGGCAAGGGAGAGTAACCGCCACGGAAGGCACCTCAAACCGCCATCAGGAGTCGCGGAGGAGCCAACACGTGGAAGCCCAGGCGGAGAGGGCGCCAGACCAGGTCGCCCGACCTGACCAGGTCGGCCGACCTGGGGGTGGCCCCTCCTGGCCTGTGCTTTCTCCAGGTGGCTGTCCTGTGGGCCCTGACGTCGGTTTGCGCGGTATTACAGAGAGTTACGTCGGTTAAGTGCTGAAAATGAGCCCTTCAATCCGTGTGACGTCCATGTGGCACTCTCTGATTGGTCGAAAGTGTGTTTTCTTGCCTTTTGAGGTGTTTCCCTTACATTTCCTCCTGCATGCACAAAGTTCTCCAAGTACAAGTGGAACTATATTATTGTGATAAAGCATGCGTGTATGAAATGCCAAATTCTCCTTTATTTGAGTATAGTTGACGGTTGAAAATGGTACTTAGCAGCCGTCAACAAACTCCCCCAAGCTTACCCTTTGCTCGTCCCGAAGCAAAGATAAACTTAAGTTGTTGATCAGGAGTTGCTACAATGTCCTACTCCTCAATAATACTATGCGCACAACAAAGTACTCTTCCTAGAATTAAATATGTTGGCACATAACTTACCCATTTACCTCGATCCATGGGGCTTTTACACCTCATTGTCTTGGGCGGTTGAGAGATAGAACAATTGCAGGGCACCAATCACTTGCTCTAGATTCCGCTATGTTATTCCGGAGGTTTTCAAAAGATTTTGAAAATAAAAACCAAGTTCCTCAAATGATTCTCTCGGATCACTCAATATGTGTATGATTCCTCACCAAGGCAAAGTGTTGCCTATAATCACCTACTTCTAAATAAGGCTTTATGTGGAGCTCAAGGTAGGGATATATGAGGCACTCATGTTCACATAATATTGCTATGTCAAAAGACCGGATCCAAGAAAAACATCAATTCAGACAATCTTGATCAAGATGTGCAAGTGTGTGGGAGAACGGAGGAATGGTGGATGGGAAGAAATAACTCCTTTTTGAATTTTCCTTCTCTCTTTTGGAGTTTCTAGGCTATGGCTATCTTTTGCTTGTTCTCTTTTTTTTGAGCATTTTTTTTCTTTTCTTTTTGCATAGCCATAGTCCTAGTTTGCAATGAATACTTTGAGAGAGGAATTTTGTAATGGATATATGGAGTGTTTCTTTGGATGGATGGATGGATAGTGGCTTTCTTCCGGTGTAGAAGAATAGCTCACGGTGGATATGGTGGATGCTATCTTCTTGATTTAGAAGGATAGCTCATGGCGGTGGATGTGTGTATATGATCTTGATCAAGAAAGCATGAAAAGAGTTCTACTAGGGTCACAACAATTTTGACTAAGCTCAATGTGAAACAAGCAGCATATGTGTAAAGGTTTTCAAATGTAAACACTACATATGGCTGTGGTGGGAATTTCATCATTGAGGAACTTATCAATTTGTCATTTTGAAAAATAAAACTCCGGAATTCAAGCTTTACGTTGAGCAAGATCATAGCAGCCCTATCTATCATATCATACATCTCAACAACTTAGAACTAGAGAATGCATATGCTACCCACAAGATTCAAGTTCAAGGCAAGATTTACCAACAAACCTAACTCTTGAGAGAGTACTAAGTTGTAAACTAGCATTAGAGAGGAATAAAGGACAGAGCAACTATTCATCATCTCAACATAGGAAGATTATACACATTCATACCGCGCATGAAAAAGGGAAATATTTTTGTTCTTTTTATATTTTGCAAATTTTTATGGATTTTCAGATTTAGCAAATGCAAGAAATAAAGGCAAGGGGAAAGATACAAGTTACCGTGAGAAGGGGGGTCCTCCCCCAAGCTTGTTCTTGCTCATATCTGCTGGTTCGGGTCGTAGCCTTGGGAGCGGAAGAAGGCATCCCAATTGTTCTGATTCTGAGCCATCATCGCGTTCAGCTGGCGGAATTGGTTGTCGCTGAAATTCTGCCATTGCTGGGTGTCGGCGACATGTTGCGTGAGAGTTTGTTGCATGCTCTCGGTGCGCAAATCAATGTCGTTCACCCTCCTTGTCAACTCGGCCATCCCATAGTTGAGTTCACGGAACCCACGGGATGAGAATGACCGAGTGGCAAAGGATGGCGGTCCGCTTGAACTTGATGACGTCTGCATGGGGTAATCGTACTGAGATTCCCATGCTCCGGCCTGCCATGTTGATGCACCCGCCTCGTCCTGTGGCGGGGGCTGCTCCCATACCGGATCTCCGGTCGGAGTGTGAAACTCCGGTGTAGGCTCCATATGCCTACGGGAACGTGTCGGTCGCCCTGAAACACTATGCCTGCGAACTTCTCCTACTGGCTCAAGTGGGAGGGTTAGTGCCCGACAGTGATACAAACGAAGACCCGGGTTAGGTAACGGGAATTCATTTGTATACCCGGGAAAGTGATAGATCAATGTATTATTTGGACCATGTTTCAAAGTATGTCCTTGCACAAAATAGTCCTCGCCTAGAAATTCTCTATCTACCGTCAAATATTCAACATGAACATTCTCAAGCAGACCACACTTCTGCGCAATGCGAGTAACTAAAGAGGTGCACTCAATTGGTCCTGTCAACTTTATATTGTCTAACCATTGATCAATCATGCATTCCGCGGGTGACACCCTAATTTTCTTAACCATGGCATAAAGTATTTTCAATTCATCTTGCCGGACAACCCTAATGTCACCTCAAGGAAACAAGGTCATAGCCAACCACACATGCATAAATCTAAGTGTAGGATTATGGATGGCACTTGTTCTAGGCTTGGGACCCCACTCGTTTCCGGAAATCTTTTTCCAAAAACTTTCTTTATGGAACCCCTTTAGCGCTTTATCTAAGTCTAGCCTACATTTAGGATATAGACCTAGCATAGCATGAAGATCACCCCATGTGACCAAGCGCTCTTGCCCATACAAGCGAAAAGAAATGCCTTCATCATACTTTCTAAGGGTGCATAAAAACTGCATAGTAAGCAAACGAGAACCCGGCTCATCTACTTCTACGAAATTTAGCCAACCCATAGTGCGAAAAATAGAGGTAAATTCTTCTCTCATACCTATTTTCTCGAGGAAGTCCGGATCGAAGCGTCGGGTGTGGGCGAATGGCCGTTCTCTCATGAGCGCGATGGCTTGGCCCTCGCGGTCGTCCTTGATGTCGAGATGCTCCTCGGTGATGAGCAAGGCCGGCCTTTCCTCCGGAATTTCAGCTTCGGGGTCACCATGCCCCGGACTTGGTGTGAGCTCGACGGAGGATGCTTGACTCGTGCTTGCACGAGTGCTTTTTCTCCGCTTGATTCCGGCGACTTGATTCATTCGGTTGAACATGGCTGCACACAAGAACAAACACAAGACAAGAACAAAAACAAGATCGAACAAGTGTTCGGGTGAGCGTTAGTGAAAACAACAAACCCGAGCTTCTCCGAAATTGGTTTTCTTCTCACAACAACTTGCAAATGCACTAAAACAGAGGGGAAATATTTTTTTTTTTTTGGGTTTTTGGGGCTGTAGTAAAGTTGAAGAACACGAAATTTTGGGAGAGCAACAAGTGAGCAAAGGAGGGGAGAGAAAGATGAGCTTGGAATGGTGAAGCTCCTCCTCCTGGGCGGTTTTTATAGCCAAGGAAGCAAGATGGCCGTTAGAAAGGGACAGAACAACGGCCATATAGCCGTTGGGAGAAAGGAGCACAGGAAAAGGTGGGGCCAGGGGGTCGGCCGACCCCACCAGGTCGGCCGACCTGGCAGGTGGGCCTCCTGGCAGCCCCCTTTTTCCTATGTGTTCCCCAATGGCTAGGGGATTTGTCCCCTGCTGCCTTTTTGCTCAAAAAGCTCGACAAAAAATCTTTTCAAAATGGAAAGCTCAAAAACCTATTTTCTAAATTTTAAAAAATGCAAATGAGTTTTGAAAAATTCCAAGGTGGCTGGAAAAATTCAAGAATGCAGAAATGCAGTGGTCGGGAAAAATCAAAATGTGGTGGAAAGCAAATATGCAATTAAAAGAGCAAATATGGATAACTACCGGTTTAACCTCCCGGCGAGGACTCACCTTTTAAAGTCCGACGAGCGGGACTTTTCTCCGGCGTTCAGCTCGATGAAGCGTTGTCCGGTCCCGGAGATGAAGACACGGATGATGCTTCTTGTTTCACTCGCTGTTGACGGCTGTTAAGTACCATTTTCAACCGTCAACTATACTCAAATAAAGGAGAATTTGGCATTTCATACACGCATGCTTTAGCACAATAATATAGTTCCACTTGTACTTGGAGAACTTTGTGCATGCAGGAGAAAATGTGAAGGAAACACCTCAAAAGGCAAGAAAACACACTTTCGGCCAATCAGGAGCAAGCACACGGATTAAGGAGCCCACCTTCAGCACTTAACCGACGTAACTCCCTGTAATACCGCGCAAACCAACGTCAGGGCCCACAGGACAGCCACCTGGAGAAAGCACAGGCCAGGAGGGGCCACCCCCAGGTCGGCCGACCTGGTCAGGTCGGCCGACCCAGCCGGGCGCCCTCTCCGCCTGGGCTTCCACGTGTTGGCTCCTCCGCGACTCCTGATGACGGTTTGAGATGCCTTCCGTGGCGGTTACGCTCCCTTGCCGACCTATTGAGGCTATAAATAGGAGGGTGTGCCTTCACACTCAACACACACCACAAGAAGCATTTCTCTCTTGCTAGTAGTAGTTCTTGGAGTTTTAGTGGAGTTGGGCTGAGTCTAGAGCTCTCTAGTCCCAAGTCTTCACTTGGAATTGGTATGGCTCTTGTATCCTTTCCCTTTTGTAAGACTTTGCTCTTATCAATATATATATCTTTTCTATATAGTTGTGCTTGGGTCATGAGTTTCTTGTTTGATATTGTGATCCATATATGTGATAGTATAGTCCACTTGTGTGATAGTAGTTTATATTTATTATACTACTATTGTCATGCTAGTTATATACCATCACTATAGTCTAGTTTATATGTTATAGTCTCAATGCTTAGTTTTAGTTGATAAAGTATAGCATGGGTTTGGTGATCGTATTCGTACGGTAACTCTGCCTCGTTAATAGTAATCGCGGAGGGGCAGAGTGCTCTTTGGTCATGCAAGTATGGTACTTGGGTGACTGATTTGCATCAATTATTCGTTAGTCTACTGGTTCGTTGAGGTAGGCGGCAGGTGGTGACAGCCCTGTCCGTCCTTTGAAATCCTCCCCGCTAGGCTAGTGCGTAGGCTCTTGGCGGAAGTCGCCTGTGGATGCAGGGGTAAGTCCGTGCCTGAAGTGCTATACTATTGACTGCTGAACCTGAGTGTGGGTCTGTATGTATTCTACTTAGGCTATGCAACTGTATAGGAATGTATAGTAGGAGTAGCTTAGCCTAGTCTTTCCTCCACTAGACTTTATTTATTTAGTAGGAATCTTCTGTGTGTGTCACACTACCCAGTTATTATCATGTACCCGCCTGTCTTGGTTAGATATCCTTGCTAATTGTTAACATGATCTTATATGTTAGTAACGCTTCTTGATCATACCCTTCCTTTGGGATAAACAAATACGATACCCTGAATACTTCCGGGTGAAATGCTACAGCGGTATTCTCCGTGCGCTTGCGGATTTTACCTACTTGACTCTGGGACATATTAGTGAACCGTTTCTGGCCCCGTGTCGGGAATGATTTATTAATATGGCTTAGCAAAAGTCAACAAGCATTTCTGGCGCCGTTGCCGGGGAAGGCGTATGATCAAGAAAAATTACTAATGTATATAGTAGTGTTGCAATTATTAAGGCTATCTCCTAAGCAGGTTAACCTTGCTTTGTTTTCTGCATTTTGTATGAAAACAGGGTAGTGTATGACTGGTTTCGACTTGCCGACAAACTTCACTGAAGATCCTGAGTCACTCCTGAGAAGGACACGAGCTAGGCTCACCCCTCCTCGTAAGGAGACTCGGCCAATCGAACCTGTCATTCCCGCACCATCAAGCTCTGAGCAAATGGCCGACAAGACCCTCCGCGAGTTCTCCGCTCCCTCCGCTGCCAACATCCCTACGGGACCAGCTGGCAATGTGGGAGATGCGAACTTCGAGATCAAGACCGGTCTCATCACCATGGTGCAGGCTAGCCCATTCTGTGGGAAAGCCAATGAGGACGCTAGTGCTCATCTCCAGCAATTCCTGGAGATTTGCAACACGTTCAAAAAGAAGGACAGCCTCATCACATTCATGAAGAACTTCCTTGAGAAGGAAAAGGTTGCACAGCAACAACTGATGAAGGCAAGGAGGCAAAGGTCACACATTAAGCAACAGCCTCCGAAGTCCACAAGGCAGCAACCTCCGAGGTCTGCAAAGAAACAGGCTGTGAAGCCTGCAAAACCGCAGCCTCCGAAGCCCGAGAAGCCACCGACCGCAACAAAGACCAAGAAGGTGTGGCAAATGAAACAAAAAGCATCATCCGTGTCTTCATCTCCGGGACCGGACAACGCTTCATCGAGCTGAACGCCGGAGAAAAGTCCCGCTCGTCGGACTTTAAAAGGTGAGTCCTCGCCGGGAGGTTAAACCGGTAGTTATCCATATTTGCTCTTTTAATTGCATATTTGCTTTCCACCACATTTTGATTTTTCCCGACCACTGCATTTCTGCATTTTTGAATTTTTCCAGCCATCTTGGAATTTTTCAAAACTCATTTGCATTTTTAAAATTTAGAAAATAGGTTTTTGGGCTTTCCATTTTGAAAAGATTTTTTGTCGAGCTTTTTGAGCAAAAAGGCAGCAGGGGACAAATCCCCTAGCCGTTGGGGAACACATAGGAAAAAGGGGGCTGCCAGGAGGCCCACCTGCCAGGTCGACCGACCTGGTGAGGTCGGCCGACCCCCTGGCCCCACCTTTTCCTGTGCTCCTTTCTCCCAACGGCTATATGGCCGTTGCTCTGTCTCTTTCTAACGGCCATCTTGCTTCCTTGGTTATAAAAACCGCCCAGGAGGGGGAGCTTCACCATTCCAAGCTCATCTTTCACTCCCCTCCTTTGCTCACTTGTTGCTCTCCCAAAATTTCGTGTTCTTCAACTTTACTACAGCCCTAAAAAAAAAATAATAATTCCCCTCTGTTTTAGTGCATTTGCAAGTTGTTGTGAGAAGAAAACCAATTTCGGAGAAGCTCGGGTTTGTCGTTTTCACTAACGCTCACCCGAACACTTGTTCGATCTTGTTTTTGTTCTTGTCTTGTGTTTGTTCTTGTGTGCAGCCATGTTCAAACGAATGAAGCAAGTCGCCGGAATCAAGCGGAGAAAAAGCACTCGTGCAAGCACGAGTCAAGCATCCTCCGTCGAGCTCACACCAAGTCCGGGGCATGGTGACCCCGAAGCTGAAATTCCGGAGGAAAGGCCGGCCTTGCTCATCACCGAGGAGCATCTCGACATCAAGGACGACCGCGAGGGCCAAGCCATCGCGCTCATGAGAGAACGGCCATTCGCCCACACCCGACGCTTCGATCCGGACTTCCTCGAGAAAATAGGTATGAGAGAAGAATTTGCCTCTATTTTTTGCACTATGGGTTGGCTAAATTTCGTAGAAGTAGATGAGCCGGGTTCTCGTTTGCTTACTATGCAGTTTTTATGCACCCTTAGAAAGTATGATGAAGGCATTTCTTTTCGCTTGTTTGGGCAAGAGCGCTTGGTCACATGGGGTGATCTTCATGCTATGCTAGGTCTAAATCCTAAATGTAGGCTAGACTTAGATAAAGCACTAAAGGGGTTCCATAAAGAAAGTTTTTGGAAAAAGATTTCCGGAAACGAGTGGGGTCCCAAGCCTAGAACAAGTGCCATCCATAATCCTACACTTAGATTTATGCATGTGTGGTTGGCTATGACCTTGTTTCCTCGAGGTGACATTAGGGTTGTCCGGCAAGATGAATTGAAAATACTTTATGCCATGGTTAAGAAAATTAGGGTGTCACCCGCGGAATGCATGATTGATCAATGGTTAGACAATATAAAGTTGACAGGACCAATTGAGTGCACCTCTTTAGTTACTCGCATTGCGCAGAAGTGTGGTCTGCTTGAGAATGTTCATGTTGAATATTTGACGGTAGATAGAGAATTTCTAGGCGAGGACTATTTTGTGCAAGGACATACTTTGAAACATGGTCCAAATAATACCTTGATCTATCACTTTCCCGGGTATACAAATGAATTCCCGTTACCTAACCCGGGTCTTCATTTGTATCACTGTCGGGCACTAACCCTCCCACTTGAGCCAGTGGGAGAAGTTTGCAGGCATAGTGTTTCAGGGCGACCGACACGTTCCCGTAGGCATATGGAGCCTACACCGGAGTTTCGCACTCCGACCAGAGATCCGGTATGGGAGCAGCCCCCGCCACAAGACGAGGCGGGTGCATCAACATGGCAGGCCGGAGCATGGGAATCTCAGTACGATTACCCCATGCAGTCATCAAGTTCAAGCGGACCGCCATCCTTTGCCACTCGGTCATTCTCATCCCGTGGGTTCCGTGAACTCAACTATGGGATGGCCGAGTTGACAAGGAGGGTGAACGACATTGATTTGCGCACCGAGAGCATGCAACAAACTCTCACGCAACATGTCGCCGACACCCAGCAATGGCAGAATTTCAGCGACAACCAATTCCGCCAGCTGAACGCGATGATGGCTCAGAATCAGAACAATTGGGATGCCTTCTTCCGCTCCCAAGGCTACGACCCGAACCAGCAGATATGAGCAAGAACAAGCTTGGGGGAGGACCCCCCTTCTCACGGTAACTTGTATCTTTCCCCTTGCCTTTATTTCTTGCATTTGCTAAATCTGAAAATCCATAAAAATTTGCAAAATATAAAAAGAACAAAAATATTTCCCTTTTTCATGCGCGGTATGAATGTGTATAATCTTCCTATGTTGAGATGATGAATAGTTGCTCTGTCCTTTATTCCTCTCTAATGCTAGTTTACAACTTAGTACTCTCTCAAGAGTTAGGTTTGTTGGTAAATCTTGCCTTGAACTTGAATCTTGTGGGTAGCATATGCATTCTCTAGTTCTAAGTTGTTGAGATGTATGATATGATAGATAGGGCTGCTATGATCTTGCTCAACGTAAAGCTTGAATTCCGGAGTTTTATTTTTCAAAATGACAAATTGATAAGTTCCTCAATGATGAAATTCCCACCACAGCCATATGTAGTGTTTACATTTGAAAACCTTTACACATATGCTGCTTGTTTCACATTGAGCTTAGTCAAAATTGTTGTGACCCTAGTAGAACTCTTTTCATGCTTTCTTGATCAAGATCATATACACACATCCACCGCCATGAGCTATCCTTCTAAATCAAGAAGATAGCATCCACCATATCCACCATATCCACCGTGAGCTATTCTTCTACACCGGAAGAAAGCCACTATCCATCCATCTATCCAAAGAAACACTCTATATATCCATTGCAAAATTCCTCTCTCAAAGTATTCATTGCAAACTAGGACTATGGCTATGCAAAAAAAAAAAAGAAAAGAAAAAAAAAAAGAAAAAAAAATGCTCAAAAAAGAGAGCAAGCAAAAGATAGCCATAGCCTAGAAACTCCAAAAGAGAGAAGGAAAATTCAAAAAGGAGTTATTTCTTCCCATCCACCATTCCTCCGTTCTCCCACACACTTGCACATCTTGATCAAGATTGTTTGAATTGATGTTTTTTCTTGGATCCGGTCTTTTGACATAGCAATATTATGTGAACATGAGTGCCTCATATATCCCTACCTTGAGCTCCACATAAAGCCTTATTTAGAAGTAGGTGATTATAGGCAACACTTTGCCTTGGTGAGGAATCATACACATATTGAGTGATCCGAGAGAATCATTTGAGGAACTTGGTTTTTATTTTCAAAATCTTTTGAAAACCTCCGGAATAACATAGCGGAATCTAGAGCAAGTGATTGGTGCCCTGCAATTGTTCTATCTCTCAACCGCCCAAGACAATGAGGTGTAAAAGCCCCATGGATCGAGGTAAATGGGTAAGTTATGTGCCAACATATCTAATTCTAGGAAGAGTACTTTGTTGTGCGCATAGTATTATTGAGGAATAGGACATTGTAGCAACTCCTGATCAACAACTTAAGTTTATCTTTGCTTCGGGACGAGCAAAGGGTAAGCTTGGGGGAGTTTGTTGACGGCTGTTAAGTACCATTTTCAACCGTCAACTATACTCAAATAAAGGAGAATTTGGCATTTCATACACGCATGCTTTAGCACAATAATATAGTTCCACTTGTACTTGGAGAACTTTGTGCATGCAGGAGGAAATGTGAAGGAAACACCTCAAAAGGCAAGAAAACACACTTTCGGCCAATCAGGAGCAAGCACACAGATTAAGGAGCCCACCTTCAGCACTTAACCGATGTAACTCCCTGTAATACCGCGCAAACCGACGTCAGGGCCCACAGGACAGCCACCTGGAGAAAGCACAGGCCAGGAGGGGCCACCCCCAGGTCGGCCGACCTGGTCAGGTCGGCCGACCCAGCCGGGCGCCCTCTCCGCCTGGGCTTCCACATGTTGGCTCCTCCGCGACTCCTGATGACGGTTTGAGATGCCTTCCGTGGCGGTTACGCTCCCTTGCCGACCTATTGAGGCTATAAATAGGAGGGTGTGCCTTCACACTCAACACACACCACAAGAAGCATTTCTCTCTTGCTAGTAGTAGTTCTTGGAGTTTTAGTGGAGTTAGGCTGAGTCTAGAGCTCTCTAGTCCCAAGTCTTCACTTGGAATTGGTATGGCTCTTGTATCCTTTCCCTTTTGTAAGACTTTGCTCTTATCAATATATATATCTTTTCTATATAGTTGTGCTTGGGTCATGAGTTTCTTGTTTGATATTGTGATCCATATATGTGATAGTATAGTCTACTTGTGTGATAGTAGTTTATATTTATTATACTACTATTGTCATGCTAGTTATATACCATCACTATAGTCTAGTTTATATGTTATAGTCTCAATGCTTAGTTTTAGCTGATAAAGTATAGCATGGGTTTGGTGATCGTATTCGTACGGTAACTCTGCCTCGTTAATAGTAATCGCGGAGGGGCAGAGTGCTCTTTGGTCATGCAAGTATGGTACTTGGGTGACTGATTTGCATCAATTATTCGTTAGTCTACTGGTTCGTTGAGGTAGGCGGCAGGTGGTGACAGCCCTGTCCGTCCTTTGAAATCCTCCCCGCTAGGCTAGTGCGTAGGCTCTTGGCGGAAGTCGCCTGTGGATGCAGGGGTAAGTCCGTGCCTGAAGTGCTATACTATTGACTGCTGAACCTGAGTGTGGGTCTGTATGTATTCTACTTAGGCTATGCAACTGTATAGGAATGTATAGTAGGAGTAGCTTAGCCTAGTCTTTCCTCCACTAGACTTTATTTATTTAGTAGGAATCTTCTGTGTGTGTCACACTACCCAGTTATTATCATGTACCCGCCTGTCTTGGTTAGATATCCTTGCTAATTGTTAACATGATCTTATATGTTAGTAACGCTTCTTGATCATACCCTTCCTTTGGGATAAACAAATACGATACCCTGAATACTTCCGGGTGAAATGCTACAGCGGTATTCTCCGTGCGCTTGCGGATTTTACCTACTTGACTCTGGGACATATTAGTGAACCGTTTCTGGCCCCGTGCCGGGAATGATTTATTAATATGGCTTAGCAAAAGTCAACACTCGCCACACCTTCTTGGTCTTTGTTGCGGTCGGTGGCTTCTCGGGCTTCGGAGGCTGCGGTTTTGCAGGCTTCACAGCCTGTTTCTTTGCAGACCTCGGAGGTTGCTGCCTTGGGGACTTCGGAGGCTGTTGCTTAATGTGTGACCTTTGCCTCCTTGCCTTCATCAGTTGTCGCTGTGCAACCTTTTCCTTCTCAAGGAAGTTCTTCATAAATGTGATGAGGCTGTCCTTCTTTGGCGGAGTGACCTCCACTTCCTTGATGTTGCTTGGGTTCGGCCCGTACTTGATACGGATCATGTTGCACTGTTCTTTCCGTGGCCGAAAGTCAAACTTCTCCTCCTTGCCATTGATGTGGAAACGGATTTCTCCGGCTCCTACATCGATGCGAGCATCCACAGTGCTGAGAAATGGGCGTCCCATGTCAAGCACTACGAAGTCGACGGGGATGAAGCAATCCCGGATTTTCACCGGAATATCTTCGGCGATCCCCGCCGGATAGCGGACCGTTGAATCGGCCAGCTGCAGCTGCATCAGCGTGGGGGATAGTGTGGTGTAGTTGAGCTTGTCGAAGACATCCTTCGGCATGACGCTCACACTTGCCCCAAGATCACATAAGGCATGGTCGAAGTTCTGTGTCCCGATCGAGCAGGTGATCGTGGGACACCCCGGATCTTTCTTCTTCTCAGGAAGCCGGTTGAGTATAGCAGCGCTACACTCTTCCGTCAGCTTGACAATTTCTGTGGTCGGTAGTGGGCGCTTGTTGCTGATAAGATCCTTGAGGTAGCGAGCGTACGTGGGTACTTGTATCGCATCCAGCAAGGGCACGTTGATGTGCAGCTTCTGGATCACCTCAACAAAGCGTGTGAACTGCTCGTCCACGGTGGGCTTCCTTCTTCTTTCAGGAAACGGCATGAGGTTCGTGTCATAGAACTCATGTGGGGCCGTTTTTCTGGGCGGCAGTTCTTCTTCTTCTGCCGGCTTCTCAGCTGATGTGTCCTTTCCTGCATGGTTAGGGTATGGCGGATCCCGAGTGGACTTACCTCCTCTCGTGGTAACCGCATTAACATTTTCTAAGGGGGTCTCGGGTTGCCCCGGGATTTTCCCCGACTCAGCAGTAGGAACAGCAGCAGCTAACTGAGCTAATTGGGTTTCTATCATTTTATTAAAGCTCAGCTGATTCTTGAGAGCAGAGGAAACACCCTCTATCTTAGTGTGGATGCTCTCAAGAGTCCTATCAGTGGTGGCAAGCTTTTTACTAATGTTATCATTAACCTTAGTTTGACCAAGCACAAGATCTTTCAAGGAGGGCTGATTATAACCGGAATTAAAACCAGAGAAGTTGCCAGAGTTACCTCCTTGGTAGTTGGGATGTGGTGGACCCCAACTTTGACCTCCTTGTGGACGGTAGCCGTTGTTGTTGTTGTTGCCCATGAACATTGCGTCCTCACGGGTCTCAGGGCAGTCATTGCCCGAGTGTCCCGTGTTGCCACAGACCTCGCAAGTCATACGAGCGTCTAGGGCTTTCACTTCTCCATTGGCTTGGTCGTCCATCTTCTTCATGAGAAGGTCAATCTTGGCGGCGAGCATGTCAACCTCCTTGACGGAGTGCATGCCTCGCTGGCGAGGTTGGAGGCGCTCTTCATTCCAACCTTGGTTGGACACCATCTTCTCGATCAAATCTTTTGCCTTGCTCACAGTGAGCGAGAAGAAGGCTCCACCAGCAGCAGCGTCGAGGTGGTCGCGGACCGACGGAGTAAGCCTGTTGTAGAAGTTCTGGATGATCAGCCAATCATCCATCCCGTGGTGGGGACATGCCAGGATGTACTCCTGGAGCCTCTCCCATGCCTCAGGAATCGACTCCTTCGACTCCTGCTGGAAGCTTGAGATCCTTCCGCGGAGGTCATTGGTCTTGCCCAGCGGGAAGAACTTTGCAAGGAACGCAGCTGAACACTTCTCCCAAGTGTTCACAGCTTCAGGGTTTGTGTAGAACCACTGTCTCGCTCTCCCAAGGAGAGAGAACGGGAACAGTCGAAGGCGAACAGCGTCGGGGGTGACGTCCTTCATTTTGAACGTGTTGCAAATCTCCAGGAATTGCTGGAGATGAGCACTAGCGTCCTCATTGGCTTTCCCACAGAATGGGCTAGCCTGCACCATGGTGATGAGACCGGTCTTGATCTCGAAGTTCGCATCTCCCACATTTCCAGCTGGTCCCGTAGGGATGTTGGCAGCGGAGAGAGCGGAGAACTCGCGGAGGGTCTTGTCGGTCATTTGCTCAGAGCTTGATGGTGCGGGAATGACAGGTTCGATTGGCCGAGTCTCCTTACGAGGAGGGGTGAGCCTAGCTTGTGTCCTTCTCAGGAGTGACTCAGGATCTTCAGTGAAGTTTGTCGGCAAGTCGAAACCAGTCATACACTACCCTGTTTTCATACAAAATGCAGAAAACAAAGCAAGGTTAGCCTGCCTAGGAGATAGCCTTAATAATTGCAACACTACTATATACATTAGTAATTTTTCTTAAATCATACGCCTTCCCCGGCAACGGCGCCAGAAATGCTTGTTGACTTTTGCTAAGCCATATTAATAAATCATTCCCGGCACGGGGCCAGAAACGGTTCACTAATATGTCCCAGAGTCAAGTAGGTAAAATCCGCAAGCGCACGGAGAATACCGCTGTAGCATTTCACCCGGAAGTATTCAGGGTATCGTATTTGTTTATCCCAAAGGAAGGTTATGATCAAGAAGCGTTACTAACATATAAGATCATGTTAACAATTAGCAAGGATATCTAACCAAGACAGGCGGGTACATGATAATAACCGGGTAGTGTGACACACACAGAAGATTCCTACTAAATAAATAAAGTCTAGTGGAGGAAAGACTAGGCTAAGCTACTCCTACTATACATTCCTATACAGTTGCATAGCCTAAGTAGAATACATACAGACCCACACTCAGGTTCAGCAGTCAATAGTATAGCACTTCAGGCACGGACTTACCCCTGCATCCACAGGCGACTTCCGCCAAGAGCCTACGCACTAGCCTAGCGGGGAGGATTTCAAAGGACGGACAGGGCTGTCACCACCTGCCGCCTACCTCAACGAACCAGTAGACTAACGAATAATTGATGCGAATCAGTCACCCAAGTACCATACTTGCATGACCAAAGAGCACTCTGCCCCTCCGCGATTACTATTAACGAGGCAGAGCTACCGTACGAATACGATCACCAAACCCATGCTATACTTTATCAGCTAAACTAAGCATAGAGACTATAACATATAAACTAGACTATAGTGATGGTATATAACTAGCATGACAATAGTAGTATAATAAATATAAACTACTATCACACAAGTAGACTATACTATCACATATATGGATCACAATATCAAACAAGAAACTCATGACCCAAGCACAACTATATAGAAAAAATATATATATTGATAAGAGCAAAGTCTTACAAAAGGGAAAAGATACAAGAGCCATACCAATTCCAAGTGAAGACTTGGGACTAGAGAGCTCTAGACTCAGCCTAACTCCACTAAAACTCCAAAAACTACTACTAGCAAGAGAGAAATGCTTCTTGTGGTGTGTGTTGAGTGTGAAGGCCCTCACCCTCTATTTATGGCCTCCTAACGTCGGTTTCAGAGGAGTAACCGCCACGGAATCCCCCCAAACCGCCATCAGGGAGTCGTCTGGAGCCTACACGTGGAAGGCCAGGCGGAGAGGGTGCCAGACCAGGTCGCCCGACCTGACCAGGTCGGCCGACCTGGGGGTGGCCCCTCCTGGCCTGTGCTTTCTCCAGGTGGCTGTCCTGTGGGCCCTGACGTCGGTTTGCGCGGTATTACAGGGAGTTACGTCGGTTAAGTGCTGAAAATGGGCCCTTCAATCCGTGTGACGTCCATGTGGCACTCTCTGATTGGTCGAAAGTGTGTTTTCTTGCCTTTTGAGGTGTTTCCCTTACATTTCCTCCTGCATGCTGTTGACGGCTGTTAAGTACCATTTTTAACCGTCAACTATACTCAAATAAAGGAGAATTTGGCATTTCATACACGCATGCTTTAGCACAATAATATAGTTCCACTTGTACTTGGAGAACTTTGTGCATGCAGGAGGAAATGTGAAGGAAACACCTCAAAAGGCAAGAAAACACACTTTCGACCAATCAGAGAGTGCCACATGGACGTCACACGGATTGAAGGGCCCATTTTCAGCACTTAACCGACGTAACTCCCTGTAATACCGCGCAAACCGACGTCAGGGCCCACAGGACAGCCACCTGGAGAAAGCACAGGCCAGGAGGGGCCACCCCCAGGTCGGCCGACCTGGTCAGATCGGCCGACCCGGCCGGGCGCCCTCTCCGCCTGGGCTTCCACGTGTTGGCTCCTCCGCGACTCCTGATGACGGTTTGGGATGCCTTCCGTGGCGGTTACTCTCCCTTGCCGACCTATTGAGGCTATAAATAGGAGGGTGTGCCTTCACACTCAACACACACCACAAGAAGCATTTCTCTCTTGCTAGTAGTAGTTCTTGGAGTCTTAGTGGAGTTAGGCTGAGTCTAGAGCTCTCTAGTCCCAAGTCTTCACTTGGAATTGGTATGGCTCTTGTATCTTTTCCCTTTTGTAAGACTTTGCTCTTATCAATATATATATCTTTTCTATATAGTTGTGCTTGGGTCATGAGTTTCTTGTTTGATTTTGTGATCCATATATGTGATAGTATAGTCTACTTGTGTGATAGTAGTTTATATTTATTATACTACTATTGTCATGCTAGTTATATACCGTCACTATAGTCTAGTTTATATGTTATAGTCTCTATGCTTAGTTTTAGCTGATAAAGTATAGCATGGGTTTGGTGATCGTATTCGTACGGTAGCTCTGCCTCGTTAATAGTAATCGCGGAGGGGCAGAGTGCTCTTTGGTCATGCAAGTATGGTACTTGGGTGACTGATTTGCATCAATTATTCGTTAGTCTACTGGTTCGTTGAGGTAGGCGGCAGGTGGTGACAGCCCTGTCCGTCCTTTGAAATCCTCCCCGCTAGGCTAGTGCGTAGGCTCTTGGCGGAAGTCGCCTGTGGATGCAGGGGTAAGTCCGTGCCTGAAGTGCTATACTATTGACTGCTGAACCTGAGTGTGGGTCTGTATGTATTCTACTTAGGCTATGCAACTGTATAGGAATGTATAGTAGGAGTAGCTTAGCCTAGTCTTTCCTCCACTAGACTTTATTTATTTAGTAGGAATCTTCTGTGTGTGTCACACTACCCGGTTATTATCATATACCCGCCTGTCTTGGTTAGATATCCTTGCTAATTGTTAACATGATCTTATATGTTAGTAACGCTTCTTGATCATAACCTTCCTCTGGGATAAACAAATACGATACCCTGAATACTTCCGGGTGAAATGCTACAGCGGTATTCTCCGTGCGCTTGCGGATTTTACCTACTTGACTCTGGGACATATTAGTGAACCGTTTCTGGCCCCGTGCCGGGAATGATTTATTAATATGGCTTAGCAAAAGTCAACACATGCACAAAGTTCTCCAAGTACAAGTGGAACTATATTATTGTGATAAAGCATGCGTGTATGAAATGCCAAATTCTCCTTTATTTGAGTATAATTGACGGTTGAAAATGGTACTTAGCAGCCGTCAACAGCTACCTCATCCACACGCGTCCGGATCTGGCATTCACCGTCGGCTACATCAGTTGGTTCATGCAGCGACCAATGAAGGAGCAGGTACATGCTGTCAAGAGGATCATTCGTTACATGGCGGGCACCCTTGACTTCGGCCTGCACTACCCGAGATGCCCTGGCGTGGTACACTTCATCGCTACAACGACAACGACCACATCAGCGACATTAACACGAGCAAGAGCACGAGTGGGACACTCTTCTTCCATGGCAAGCGCCTGGTCAGCTTGTAGTCGATCAAGCAGCAGGTGGTGGTTCAGTCCAGCTGTGAGGCTGAGTACATCACCGCAATCTCAGCTTTTATCCAGGGTCTCTGGCTAGGTCGGCTGCTTAGTGATCTACTTGGTTGAGAAGCCGAGACAGTGGAGCTCCAGGTCAACAGCAAGTCTGACCTTGCCCTAGAGGAGGGGAGCATTGATGATTGGATCCCCAAGGTATGAATGTTTTGGTGATAGATGACAACTATGAAATTATGAGCTAATATCTACACGAGTGTTGCCTATATAGGAATCATCTCTAAACTCTACTACAAATCATATGGACGATGGTTGCCTTGGTGATTGATGACAATGACCACAAGCATGGAGGCTTGTGAGCTTGATGGAGTCCAAGGGTTGATAGAAATGGATCAAAGCTAAGGACAAGCTATGGAGCAAGTGTTGGGAACACTTGTCTAGTTGTTAGGGCTTTGAGTCCATAGGAAAAACTAGACTATCAAGGGGGTCTAGGTCATTTCTCTTAGGTCATGTCTAGTCGGTGATATGCAAGGTTGCTCGGTGAAATCACAGGCACTAGGTGATAGTGGAGAAGCCAAAGAGCTGTTCGGAGAAGCTGGGAAACAAAGTCAAGCGAGGATGAGGAGTTTCAGCTTCTGGAGATAGAGACCGGACAGAGGGTCATAGAGACCTGACGGTACGGCCATCAGGAGGAATTCCAGAATAGAGGAGAAGTTGGCCACGAGGAAATCTATTGGAGCAGAATTTGTACAGACCGGACTGTACGGTCTGTAGGAGGAAATTTTGGACAGACGAGGAAGTGGTTGCAACGGTTCTGTTTGGAGATTCAGTGATGAAGACCGGACTGTACGGTCTCTAGACCGGACTGTACGGTCTGTATGAAGATGCGCCAAGGCAGAGAGGACACAAATTGGGAGCTGTCTAGAATGGAGAGAGAAAGTTTGACCGGACGGTCCGGTCAGTAGAAGTCAGCAGAGGGGAAGAGCCGTTAGAGCTGAAGACTGCAGTGACCGGACGGTCCGGTCAGGCAGTGACCGGACTGTCCCTGTCAGTATGCCCTGGAAGCTGATCTCGAGGAGCAATGGCTTGTTTGAGGTTGGAAGCCTATATAACTTCATTTCTGGGGTCTTGGTGATCACTCTTGGCCAGTGGAATTGCTTGGAGCCTTTGGTGAGGACCAAGAGGCAAAGAGGAGAGCACTAGGAGGAGATATTGCATATCTTGAGAGTGCTAGTGAGAGTAACAAGGAGTGATCTTGCACATCTAAGGCTAGGTGTCCTTAACGGTGTGATCTGGGTTGTTACTCTTGGTCTATGGTGAGACCTAGATCGGTTAGGTGTTGGTGATCGAGCCTATTGTGATCGGTTGTGAAGGCTTTCACACGTTTATACACGGTTTGAGCCCACCGGTGAAAGGGGCATCGCTTGTGAGCGCCCGTGTCGGCTTGGGGAATCCATCAAGTGCTCGAGGGAGGCAAGCTTGTGCCTTGGTGGAAGCGGTGACGTGCACCGTGTCTTCACTCCGGGAGTGATTGCGGGCTTGTGGGCAAGAACTCCACATTGATGGTGGGAGGGACCAGGACTCTGACGCGAGTGGTCCAACGAGGAGTAGGGGAAGGCGCCATCCTTCTGAGCTCAGAAAAAAATCTTGAGTATTCCTTGACCCCCTCTTTACTATTCCGCATTTGTGTGCTCTAGTAACTAGGTTGAATTGTGGCTTGCATAGGCTAGTGTGTTTGGCATCCGCGCTTGCTATCATCATGAACACTAGCATGTGTAGGGTCTTGGCCTACTAGACTTGTTAGGTTGCAAAGATTGCTAGGCTCTAGTAGTGTAAATTGAAGAATTTGGATTCATGAGCGGCTTATCGATTCAGCCCCCTCTCAGTACGCCTTCGGTCCTTACAAGTGGTATCAGAGCCAAGTGTTCATCTTTGAGGCTTCACCGCCTTGAGTAAGTATGCCAGGACAGGTGGGGAGTGTTCCCATTTTCGATGAGGAGGACCACAGGCGATGAGGACATCACTCCTATGGATACACACAACACTCCTCCAATTTTGGACTTGCTAGGTCCAATGACTAGAGCTGGAGCACGACGACTAAATTTAAAGGTGAGCTCGTTCCTACGTTCTTCACTATATGTTACTTTTGAGAATGGTTTGCTATCGAATGATTATTTTATGATTAGGAACCATGGAGAGGACCAGGTGATGATGGGAGAAGGAGTTGGAAACGTGGAGGACCAGCAAGGGCTTGGAAGCCAAAGTGGAGGCCCAATCAAAACCGACTTCGAGTCTGTTTCGGGGCCCAGGACCAGTCTGCAATAAAACGGTCGCTCAGGACGCATACAGACTCGGATTTGGACGTTCTATATATGCACGGAAATATAAGGAGAAGACCTTTCCAATGCTGCTGGCCTCATATCAAAATTCATCCAGAGTCATCGGGAATCATCGAAACAAGAGAGGGTCCAGAATCTGTGTTGGTGCTGCGTCGCCTATTTTTGGCCTTTGGGCTTTGTATCTACTTGAGCCCAATTAGGGGCACATCCAGAGGGTTTTGCACGACCCTAGGGTCATCATATACAGCTGGCACTGCACCATTAGGGTTCGGGTTTTGCTTAGATCAATTCTGTTCATAAACAGTGTCGCTGTTCATCGGTTTGTGAGATTACGGGGTTGCATTCTTCGTTGTTCTTGCTTGTGTTCTTGATTCGCAATCGTCCTTGAATGGTTGATAACCAGAGGAGACGTCATACTGCGATTACGGGGTTTAGAACGTGCTGTTCTGAAGCCGGATCGATTTGTGTGTCATCTCCGACCAAATCAACTTACCAAGAACCTTTCGGAAGATCAGAAACCCATATTCACATCAAGTGGTAATCAGAGCTTCAGGTGCACCGTCAGGTTCGCACTAGTCTTTAGTTTTGTTTTCGTGTTCTTCCTATCGTCCACAAAAAAGCCAAATTTTTTCCCCCGCCCATAACCACGTGTTTAGCCTTTGCATATTTCAATTTCAGAGTCCGTAGTGTTGAGTTTGTGCCCTAGTTCTTGTTTAGTCACTGGTTTAGTTTGTGTTTTTATCGTCAGTAGTGTTTCCCTTGCAACCCTAGCCGCCATCCCCTTCACCATCCTCGATTTTGTTGGCTTTGTGTGCTAGGGTTGATTGATCATCATGCCCACCCTAATCCCACCCTAAACCCAACACCTCGGACCAATTCTCACAAATTCCACTTTCTGCTGCATCCACCCCGCCAAAGAAATCCCTACCCGGCCCCAAACCCGACTCGGGTTTCACTCAAACCCCGGGTTTCTTTATAACCGATTCCGACACCCCTTCGGTAAAACGATCATAACTTTTCGCTCGGTTGTCCATTTTGGCTGAACTTTTTACAGGAGATTCTTGACAAAAATTTGAGGTGACCCACACTTGGCTACGCCTTGTATGCCCTCGTCAAAAAATTCAAAAAAAATAGGAAAGATAATGAAAAAATTCATTCAAGTTGAAACCCGACGTTTTCTGAAACTTCAAGATTTTCTGTAGGCTACGTCCTAGCTCTGTTTGAGCGGAAATTTTTTCTGCTTTCTCTCCCTTTGCTAGTGAGTTGGAAAAAAATATCAAAAAAATAAAATAAAAAAAAAGAAATTTAGGATTCCTACTAGTGCTCCATCTAGCCCCTTGGAATTTCTGAGTTTGACTGTTTTATACTTAGCCCCCTGTTCTCGACTGTGTGCCTTTGTCTCCTTGTTTCTTCTTTGCTATCACTACTGTTCAAGGACATAGTTAGACCAGCAACTAGAGATAAGTTACTTGGGCACTTATTCAGCTTTACTATCTGTTTTTGATTTGTGTGCCACTCACACATATATATTTGGCCTTCCTAGCTCTACATACTTCTTCTAGACAGCACATAGGTTATTTTGTAACCCTTGCAATCGTGGAACACACCTCCTTGGTATCCTTCGTTTTGTTGTTTTCAGAACTTTGTAAGAGCTTTGCAAGAAGCTTCCTTTTGCTGTGTTGAGAGGCAGCACTGCTTAGTAGTTTTGTAGGGATAACCTTCACTTTTTGTTTCCTGTTTTGGTGTTTCTGATGTCAGGAAGCGATGGAGAGGGTGCTTCACCCTCAAAATTTGATGAGTGCGTGAGCCAAAGTCAGCTACAGAAGGCTTTGCAGGCGGTTTATAGTGATTTGGCAGAGACGATCCCCAGGGCCGTCATCGACGCCGTCACCAAGCTTCACCTGGGAGAAAGCATTGAGCGGTTGGATAAGAGAGTCTCTAAGTTAACCGATCAGGTTGTCGAATTGGAAACCGCTCACAAGACCATCAATACCAATACCAACAACAACACCAACTTGTTCCAGATTTTCTTCGTCATCAAGAACCGCCGAGCACGTGTCATCATTGATGGAGGAAGCTGCAACAATTTGGTGAGTTCTGATGTGGTTAAGAAGCTTGATTTGGTCACACGCACACATCCACATCCATACTACATTCAGTGGTTAAATGACTCTGGAAAAGCTAAGGTAATACAAACTTGTAGAGTTCCTTTGTCCATTGGTTCTTATGTGGATTCTGTTGATTGTGATGTTGTACCCATGCAAGCATATTCACTTTTATTGGGTAGACCTTGGGAATTTGATAATGATGTTGTACACCATGGTAAAAGTAATAAGTACACTTTTATGCACAAAGAAACTAAAATTACTTTGTTACCAATGACCCCTGCTGAAATTGTACAAGCTGATTTAGAAAGAGCTGCTAGTTTGAAAAATAAAGGCCCTGAAATTCAGCAACCTGTTAATTCTGATTCTACACCTAGTAATGTTAATGTTAATGATTCTTCAAGTTCTAAGGGTGCTGGAATTAAATTACAAGGTCGTTCATGTCTTGCCACAAAATCTAAGCTTGCTGAAATTTCTGTTGATGATATTTGCTATGCTTTGATATGCAAACAAGCCTTGTTTTTGCTTGGTGATATTGCTTCTAGTGCTTTGCCTCCCACTGTCACTAACCTTTTGCAGGAGTATGAGGATGTTTTCTCAGCTAAGATACCCCCAGGATTGCCACCTTTGAGAGGGATTGAGCATCAAATTGATTTGATTCCTGGTGCTACTTTGCCAGACCGTGTTGCTTATAGGACCAACCCTGAGGAGACTAAGGAGATACAATGACAAGTCCAAGACCTTTTGGATCATGGGTATGTTCGTCAATCACTTCGTCCTTGTGCTGTTCTTGTACTTTTGGTTCCTAAGAAAGATGGTTCTTGGCGTATGTGTGTAGATTGTAGAGCCATTAATAACATTACTATTAGGTATCGTCATCCTATTCCTAGGCTAGACGACATGCTTGATGAGTTATGTGGTGCTATAATTTTCACTAAAATGGATTTGCGTAGTGGCTACCATCAAATTAGAATGAAACTTGGAGATGAATGGAAAACAACTTTCAAAACCAAATACGGGTTGTATTAGTGGTTAGTAATGCCGTTTGGGTTAACTAATGCACGTAGTACTTTCATGCGTTTGATGAATGAGGTTTTAAGACCTTTTATTGTCAAATTTGTGGTTGTTTACTTTGATGATATCTTGATTTATAGCAAATCCATGGATGATCATATGATTCATTTGCGTGCTGTTTTTGATGCTTTGCGAGTTGCACGTTTATTTGGTAACCTTGAGAAGTGCACCTTTTGCACGGATCGAGTCTCTTTTCTTGGCTATGTTGTGACTCCACAGGGAATTGAGGTGGATGAGGCGATGATTGAAGCCATAAAGAGCTGGCCTATACCAAAAACTATCACACAGCTGAGGAGTTTTCTTGGTCTTGCAGGTTTCTACCGCCGCTTTGTCAAAGATTTCAGCATCATTGCTGCACCATTGCATGAGTTGACAAAGAAGGGCATTGACTTCCATTTTGGTAAGATACATCATGAGTCTTTTGATGCTTTGAAGGACAAACTTACACATGCACCATTGCTGCAATTACCCAATTTTGATAAGACTTTTGAGCTTGAATGTGATGCTAGTGGTATAGGCATTGGTGGTGTTTTGATGCTAGATGGTAAACCTGTTGCATACTTTAGTGAGAAAATTACTGGGCCTGTTTTGAATTATTCCACACATGATAAGGAACTATATGCACTTGTATGTTCTTTAGAGACGTGGCGTTATTATTTGTTGGCCAAAGAATTTGTTATTCATTCTGATCATGAATCACTTAAGTATATTCGTTCTCAATGCAATTTGAACCGTAGACATGCTAAATGGGTTGAGTTTATAGAGTCTTTTCCTTATATTATTAAACATAAGAAAGGGAAGGATAATGTGATTGCTGATGCTTTATCTAGGCGATATACTTTGTTGTCTCAACTTGATTGTAGAATTTTTGGACTTGAGGCAATTAAAGAACAATATGTTGCTTATGTTGATTTTAAAGATGTATTGCTGCACTGTAAAGAAGGTCGTGCTTGGAACAAATTTGTTTTGAATGATGGTTTCTTGTTTAGACCTAACCGCCTATGCATTCCAGTTGGTTCCTTTCATCTTTTGTTGTTGCAGGAGGTGCATGAAGGTGGATTGATGGGTCATTTTGGTGCTAAGAAGACGAAGGATATTTTGGCCACACACTTCTTTTGGCCAAGGATGAGGAAAGATGTTGTGCGATTTGTTGCTCGCTGCACTACATGTCAAAAAGCTAAGTCTCGATTGAATCCACATGGTTTATACATGCCACTTCCCGTTCCTTCTATTCCTTGGGCGGATATTTCTATGGACTTTGTTTTAGGACTGCCTAGGACTAAGTGGGGGAGCGATAGCATTTTTGTTGTTGTGGATCGTTTTTCCAAGATGACACACTTTATACCATGTCATAAAACTGATGATGCTAGTTATATTGCTGACCTCTTTTTCAAAGAAATTGTACGTTTGCATGGTATGCCTTCTACTATTGTTTCAGATCGTGATGCAAAATTCTTGAGTCATTTTTGACGCACGCTTTGGAATAAGTTGGGTACAAAGTTGCTATTTTCTACAACTTGTCATCCACAAACTGATGGACAAACTGAGGTTGTGAACCACACTTTGGGCACTATGTTGAGAGCTATTTTGAAGAAAAATTTGAAGCAATGGGAAGAATGCTTGCCTCATGTTGAGTTTGCTTATAATCGGGCAACACATTCTACTACCAAGGTAAGTCCCTTTAAGGTAGTGCATGGTTTTGATTCCCGTACTCCACTTGATATACTTCCTCTACCTATTAATGAGAGAGTTCATGTTGATGCTAAGGAGCGTGCTGAATTTATTTTGCAAATGCATGAGACCACTAGACTTAGCATTGAAAAGATGAATGAAAAGTATAAAATTGCTAGCAGTTAAGGTAGAAAGGAAGTAAAGCTTGATGTAGGAGATTAGTGTGGTTACACTTGAGGAAGGATATATTTCCAGAATTGAGAAAGTCTAAACTAATGCCTAGAGCTGATGGTCCATTCAAAATAATGGAGAAGATTAATGATAATGCATACAAACTTGAGTTGCCTCCCGAGTTCAGGGTTAGTCCTACTTTTAACATTTCAGATTTGAAACCATACTTGGGAGAAGAGGATGAGCTTGAGTCGAGGACGACTCCACTTCAAGAGGGGGAGGATGATGAGAACATCACTCCTATGGATACACACAACACTCCTCCAATTCTGGACTTGCAAGGTCCAATGACTAGAGCTCGTGCACGACGACTAAATTTAGAGGTGAGCTCGTTCCTACGTGCTTTGCTATATGTTACTTTTGAGAATGGTTGCTACCTAATGATTATTTTATGATTAGGAACCATGGAGTGGACCAGAAGATGATGGGAGAAGGAGTTGGAAACCATGGAGAGGACCAGGAGATGATGATGAAGAAGAAGACACCAAAGCCAAGCAAAAGAAGAAGAAATACTTCAACAAGGACAAGAGCTAAGGCAAGGGCAAAGCTCAAGACCACAAGAAGAAGTTCTCACGTAAGGCACTTGTTGGAGAGTGGACAAGTGACAACTCGAGTGATGAGTCCTCCTCGTCAAGTGATGAAGAAGTGTCCGGCCTAGCCATGATCAAGTCCACATCACCATGAGCTATTCCTCCACCTCCCATGTGCCTCGTGGCCACGAGCCAACTTGGGGAGAGTGAGGATGAGAGCAGTGACGACAGCGATGATGAGGAGCTCTTCTACGCCGAGCTTTGGAGTATGCTTGAGCAAGCCTGCAACATCACATCAAGAAATCCAAAATGTTGGATGTGGTAAGAAAAGAGTGTAAGTTGGCTAAGGTCCGTGTTGGTGAGCTTGAGAGTGAGCTCAAGGACCTTGTCACATCTCATGAGGCCCTAAAGAAGAGTTATGGCAAACTCAAAGGTGATCATGTAGAGCTACGTGAGAAGTATGAGGCCCTTGAACTTACTTTTGAGGCCTTCAATGTTGATAACCTTGCCTCTCCCTCCTCTAGTTCATCCAAGAGTGATGCTTCTACTATGTGTGATGAACTAACCACCTCGGTCGAGGTTTCTTCTCTTGAGCCATTTGTTTTGGAGGAATATCACAAGCTCAAGGAAGAGAGGAAGATGGTAATAGACGGTTTTGAGAGGCTGACACGTGGTAGAGCCATCCAGAAGGAGATTCTTGGGAAAAACCTTCTGAACAATGTCTCCCACTGGGAACTTGGCTCATATCCTACCGCCATCGACATCATCGGGACAAGTGACTCTAGCCCAGCATGGATCAAGCCCCTACTTATCGATGACTACTATTGCGAGAGGTGTTGCAACGATGGCCACACCATCAAGGATTGTCCTATGGTGAGAAGTTCCAATGTTTTGCCTAATGCTAAGTTGTTCCATGAGAACACACATTTCAAGCTTTTTAGGAACACGGATGGCAAGGTGAATGCCAAGGCTTTGAGACACCAAACAAGAAGAGAAAGGTCAAGAGCATATGGGTGACTAAGTGCATTGTTGATCTTGAGAGGTCAATGAAGTACAAGTGGGTGCCCAAGAACAAGACCTAGAAGATGGTGGTGGTGGTGAACCGGGAGCTTCATGAAGATCAAGTGAAGTCCACCACAAGTGACATGGACCTCAACGTCATATCTACTCATGAGGGAGGTAACCGTTTTAGTTCTTGGTAGTTGTAGTGTGTTTTTCCTTCTCTTGCATTGCATGGTAATTAGGACTCCTTTCTGACTAGTATGCTTTGCATCCATGCATGTGTAAATAACTAAAAGAAAAACACATAAAAACTAGTCAATGTCTAACCCACTCAAGATAGCTATAAGCAAGGGGGAGTGCTTGAGATGGTGGTTTGGCTTCTCTCAAGGCAAGGGTATGGCTTATAGTGAGTAAGCTTGAGAGGGGTTCAAACTTGACATTGTTAGGTTTCCTTTGTGTCTTGTTTTAATATTGCTTGCATTCGCCTGACATATTTACTTTCATTGCATATATAAAATGCTTGTTGCATGCATCATATTGGAAACACAAAGGAGGCTTGTCACATTTGGAGATTTTTGTGCCTCATGATCTATATGAGATTACATCTCCGCAAGTGTGACCAAAAGAAAGGATTGTGCTTCATGCCCATTGAGCAAGCTCTTATGAACTCCGAGGTTAAACCCACTCGCGCGGTTCATGGACTATGGCTCACACATAGCCATTTGGTTCTTATTCGCCTTGGTTCTTATTTGCTCGATTCTTCATTTGGTATTTACGAAAATTATAAGGCCGTAAAGAGCCACTATTTGAAAAAGAGTGTTTGAGAGTTCCCTTCATGTTCCAAGTGTAGTGTTTATTTGGGTATTAAGTGAGGGCAATTGGAAAATGGAGAAATTTCATGATTCAGCGAAACTCTGTTAGTGACCGTACTGTCCGATCTTCGGGCCATACAGTCCGGTCAGTGCCTCTGTGCACAGTGGCTCGGTGAGTCTGGTCGTAGATACCAGACAGAATGGTCCTTGAGACCGTACTGTCTGGTCTGCACCAGTGCCAATAGACTCGAAGCTGACCGGACAATCCGGTCTAAAGACCATACCGTCCGGTCACTATTATTGAAACGTTAGTTTCTCTTTGATCTGTGACCGCTGATCGATTCCTCGCGTGATCTCAGCTGTTTGTGGAAAATTGACCTAGGTCAAAATTCGTCAGAGCCGATTGTTTTGTTCTTTGTTCCCATCCTCGACACCGAGTCCCCACACAGAACTCGCCGCCGATGCTCCCTCCACCTCGCCGACCTCGCCTCTCTCTCGTCCATGCCGCGCCACCATCCCTTCGCCACCGCTTGCCGTCGCCGCACCCACGCAGCCACGCGCCCGTGAACCCGAGCCGCATAGCAGCGCCGCTGCCACTTCCGCTCCTCCGCGCCTCATCGCCGCTGTGCGCCATCGCCTTAGCTCGCCTTGTCTCCTCCCTTGCGCGCGCGCATGCCCTAGAGTCCCTCCTAGAGCTGAGGTCACCTCTCCTAGGGCAAAGGTCTCCCCTTTCCCTTCCTCCTCCATTGCCGGTGTCAAAGGTTCCATCTATCTGGTGATCGGAGCGCGTTCCGGGGTGCTCATCTTCTCGGCGTGTTGTTTCTCACTCCAGGGTATTGTGCCATTATCTCTCCATTCATCGTATATGCCCTAGTTTAGAGTAGTTGTCTTAATTGATGCATTACCCATGTTTAGTTGCATTAATAAGGTAATTAGCTCAACCTAGATGCAATTAATTCCCTGCATATCTGTTAATTTGCATATTTGTCTAGTGATCATGTCCTTCATCTCAGTGCTTGAATTTCTATTGCACATTCTTACCTATCGGTGCTATGCTTGTAGATTTATATAGGTTTGTGCTTATCCTTTCTATACCTACGTGCGTGCAGTGACAATGTCAGCAGTAGCAGAGATGGCAGGTTCTGGTCAGGATAAGGGCAAGGGCAAGATGTCAGAGAAGCAGAAGAGCAAGAAGAGGACCAGACTGGACCCGAGTCAGAGAGGTCTAGGAGGGTTGCACACCACATAGAGGCCATGGAGTAGTCACGCAGGATTCCTGGATCACTGCTGATCATAAGTACTCAAACAGATGATCAGGGTCACAGGTGGAGCACCAGACAGAGGACCATAGGGCCAGAGCTGTACAGAGGGATCAAGTTGCCATCGTGGTCGTAGGGTCCTCTGACTTCTTGTCAGGAGAGGTCATCGAGACCTACATAGCTGGGATCCTCCAGGCAATAGGAGGGGTCAGAGGAGGAGGAGTCAGACTCAGAGTCTGAGAAGTCAGAGGAGCTTGAGGAGGAGAAGACTGAGCAGCCAGCATAGCCACAGCAGTAGAGGACTGCTCACCGGGCAGGAGACCCGAGGTGCACCTATGTAGTGTGCACGAGGAGGCTGCAGAGACTTGTGGAGGCAACCGGGGAGATACACATTCTTAAGGTTCCTATGAAGGACCTTAAGATGTTTCATCTGGTCTCCTTTGAGCAGTGGGTTCTAGTCCTTAGGGATCCCACTGCAGGAGAGAGGTACTGGACAGGCCTCCAGAGGAGGATTGGAGAGGGTCTGAGACGCTATCTTGCCAGGAAGGGCAAGGCTGGATTGTTTGTGCCCTAGCAGTACACGTTGTACCTGGCCATAAGGAGGGCCATAGGCACAGACATGGAGTAGTACTTCACGTACTTGCCAGGGCTAATAGAGCTAGTTACTGCTCCATACAGGTATAGAGAGGAGCTCAGAGATCTGGTTCTTGTTCAGAGGGCAGCCACAGTGAGTGACCAGGGAGGATCTCATAGCCAGCTTCGGACTTCTTTCTTCAAATTTCCAGCTATACAGGAGTGCCTATGGGACCCTGGCTCCACCCCGCAGACCACAGGGAGGAAAGCTACCTCCAGACGACATGGTGTCGATTGCCTTTCCACCACCGCACACTCCAGGCTTTGAGAGAGGCCCTGTGAGACTCACTGTAGAGACTAAGGTGGTCAGAGCGATAGTCACCAGGACTATCATTCCCAGGTCTGGATACAGAGAGGAGTTCACACTTCTACACCAGTGGGCAGTAGCAGCTATATTGAGGAGACAACCATTTGACTTGGCTGATTTGCTGATTGGTGAGATGGAGGAGGTTATCTCTGAGAGGTTAGGAGGACGCCACTTAGTCTATGCTCCTTACATCTGCCATCTTTTGAGGAGGATGAGAGTAGTGACTGAGGAGGAGTACGACGTGTTCCCTGAGGTGACCACCAGCTACTCACCTCGAGTCCCCAGGGGTTCGCAGTCAGCCTCGAGTCAGCAGACGGGAGAGTTGGAGCAGGAGTCACCGCCAGTCAGACACGAGCAGGCAGCTCATCCAGAGACGGTGGTTCCTAAGTCAGCCAGTACAGGAGCACCTACCTAGCCTACAGACACAGAGACAAAGGACACTCTCACTGTAGCAACACTGGTAGGACGCCTGAGTGACTTCATCTAGAGCTCAGCTGAGGAGAGACATCAGATCATGGAGGTCATCAGAGGACAGGCAGAGCTTCAGAAACAGCAGATGGCACTGATGACCACTCTCATGACCCAATTGGCTGAGATGACTCATTTTATCTACCAAAAAAGGATGTTTTGCGTCTTAATTTGGTGGTTTGGACTAACAATTAACCCCATATTTGCATATATTTGTAGTTGTTCTGTTTTGGATGTAATCGCAGGAAACAGGTGTAAAACAGGGCAATTATGGATAAAGAGCTGAAGAGTAACGAAGATGGGCCAGATTCGGAGCCGCGCCAATCGGCGCGACCCATGCGCCGATCGACGTAGGAGGAAAAGTTGACTAAAACATGATCTGGTCTAGGAAAGACGAAGGCCCAACCCAGTATGAGTCAGAGTTGGTGGAAGTTGACCTAATCCCGTCGAGTCTAAAAGGAAGATAATTATCAAGAGCCAAGACGCCCAAGGGGAGACGGCAATCGCAAGAACCAGTTATTAAAACTAGGGTTCCAGGATATTGGCAGCAGAGGTTCGTCAACACCGACGAGATCCACTAGAAGGGAGGTCGCGCCGATCGGCGCCACACCTGCGCCGATCGGCTCGGGCGCGTTCCAGCGCTATTTCTCACCCCTCTGCTATGTCTAGCAGAAGGATGAGTGAGTAGTCTCATATTCTCTTCTCTGGTGCGGGGATCTGGTCATGTAACTCTCATGCTTGTTGATACTCTCTCGATGAATTTAATCTATGTGATGAACTTATTGCACATCTATCTATCCTTTTCATTAGTGTATCGGCCAATACACTTTTGCCCATTACATAATGCAAGAAACCAGTGGGGAGCTAATAGCCTCTGTAGTAACAGCCGGGGTGAACGAAACCACCATGTCTTATAGAATATTAGAGTCATCACTTGAGTTGATAAGAATAAGGTTGCATGCTAGTGAACCAATCCTAAGGAGAGAATCCTTCATCATCCTGTTGCCTCTTCAATAACATTCACCTTCCACTTTCTCACCGTTATCATTCACACCAACCAACCCATTGCAATTTGTTAGTAACCTTTTAATACTATTAGTTCCGCTCATTCCCTGTGGATTCGATAACCTTGGAATACTCTGAGGGAAAAAAAGCTACAACTATACACCGTCCTCTTGCGGTATATAAGTGGGTGCGTAGATACCGCCAACAGTCGTGGTTTTTCATTCTCTTGTGTTTGACTCATCTTGATCTCACTTGGTTTATTTTCATACGCAATGCTTGTTTCTCTTCTTTATTCTGTTTGCCTATGTATGATACCATGATGATGAGTGCTTCTTCTTCAATTCCTTGCATGTTCATGCCTATCCTGTTGCATCTCATCATTCATGTCTTGCATTGCATGTCTTTATGCTTTCATTAATATCTTCACATGACATGCATGCATATCATCTAGAGTGTGCTCTTCTTTCTTATTTCTCTTAGCTCTTGAAGATGCCTGATGGAGTAGGACCGTGTTCTTTCTTGCTTATGTTGTTGAGGTTCCTCTGGATCGTTATGTAGCCTTTTAGCCCTATTGTTTTATGATAAGATTATGATAAGTAGTGGTTGTCATCAATCACCAAAAAAGGGGGAGATTGTAAGCTTCATGACCATTGATGATTGGATCCCCAAGGTATGAATGTTTTGGTGATAGATGACAACTATGAAATTGTTGGCTAATATCTACACCAGTGTTGCCTATGTAGGAATCATCTCTAAACTCTACTACAAATCTTATGGATGATGGTTGCCTTGGCGATTGATGACAATGACCACAAGCATGGAGACTTGTGAGCTTGATGGAGTCCAAGAATTGATGAAGATGGATCAAAGCTAAGGACAAGCTATGGAGCAAGTGTTGGGAACACTTGTCTAGTTAGTGATGTGCAAGGTTGCTCGGGGAAATCACAGGTACTAGGTGACAGTGGAGAAGCCAAGGAGCTGTTCAGAGAAGCCGAGAAACGAAGTCAAGTGAGGACGAGGAGTTTCAGCTTCTGGAGATAGAGACTGGACAGAGGGTCATAGAGACCGGACGGAACGGTCATCAGGAGCAATTACAGAATAGAGGAGAACTGGTGATGAGGACATCATTCCTATGGATACACACAACACTCCTCCAATTCTGGACTTGCAAGGTCCAATGACTAGAGCTCGTGCACGACGACTAAATTTAGAGGTGAGCTCATTCCTACGTTCTTCGCTATATGTTACTTTTGAGAATGGTTTGCTACCTAATAATTATTTTATAATTAGAAACTATGGAGAGGACCAGGAGATGATGGGAGAAGGAGTTGGGAATGTGGAGGACCAGCAAGGGCTTGGAAGCCAAAGTGGAGGCCCAATCAAAACTAACTTCGAGTCTTTTTCGGGGCCCAGGACCAGTCTGCACTAAAACAGTCGCCCAGGACTTTAGGCTTTGTATCTAGTGGAGCCCAATTAGGGGCGCGTCCAGAGGGTCTTGCACGACCCTAGAGTCTTTATATACAGACGCCACTGCACCATCAGGGTTCGGGTTTTGCTTAGATCATTTCGGTTCATAAATAGTGTCACCGTTCATCGGTTTGTGAGACCCCAACTTCGTGAGTTTAATCATACATCTACAATTGTGTTGCATTCTTCGTTGTTCTTGCTTGTGTTCTGGATTCACAGGCAGGGATTAGCCTTCTCGGCGAGGTTAATCATCCTTGGACGGTTGATAACCAGAGGAGACGTCGTGCTGCGATTGCGGGGTTTAGAACGTGCTGTTCTGAAGCCGGATCGATTTGTGTGTCACCTCCGACCAAATCAACTTACCAAGAACCTTTCGGAAGAACCGGAACCCTTGTTCACATCAAGTGGTAATCAGAGCTTCAGGTGCACCGTCAGGTTCGCACTACCCTTTAGTTTTGTTTTCGTGTTCTTCCTATCGTCCACAGAAAAGCCAAAAAAAAATTCTCCCGCCCATAACCACGTGTTTAGCCTTTGCATATTTCAATTTCTGAGTCTGTAGTGTTGAGTTTGTGCCCTAGTTCTTGTTTAGTCACTGGTTTAGTTTGTGTTTTTGTTATCATAGTGTTTCCCTTGCAACCCTAGCCGCCATCCCTTCCACCATCCTAGGTTTTTGTCGGCTTTGTGTGCTAGGGTTGATTGATCAACACGCTCACCCTAATCCCACCCTAAACCCACCCTCAACACCTCGGACCAATTCTCATAAATTCCACTTTCCGCTGCATCCACCCCGCCAAAAAAAATTCCTACCCGACCTCAAACCCGACTCGGGTTTCACTCAAATCCCGGGTTTCTTCATAACCGATTCCGACACCCCTTCGGTAAAACGACCATAACTTTTCGCTCGGTTTTCCATTTTGACTAAAATTTTTACAGGAGATTCTTGACAAAAATTTGAGGTGACCCATACTTGGCTATGCCTTGTGTGGCCTCGTCAAAAAATTCAAAACAAATCGGGAAGATAAAGAAAAAATTAATTCAAGTTGAAACCCGATGTTTTCTGAAACTTCAAGATTTTCTGTAGGCCACATCCTAGCTCTGTTTGAGCTGAACTTTTTTGTGGTTTCTTCCCCTTTGATAGTGAGTTGGAAAAAAATATCAAAAAAAAAAGAATAAATTTGGGATTCCTACTAGTGCTCTATCTAGCCCCCTAGAATTTGTGAGTTTGGCTGTTTTACACTTAGCAACCTATTCTCAACTGTGTGCCTTTGTCTCCTTGTTTCTTCTTTGCTATCACTACTGTTCTAGGACATAGTTAGACCAGCAACTAGGGACAAGTTACTTGGACACTTATTCAGCTTTACTATCTGTTTTTGATTTGTGTGCCACTCACATATATATATTTGGCCTTCCTAGCTCTACACACTTCTTCTGGACAGCACATAGGTTATTTTGTAACCCTTGCAATCGTGGAACACACCTCCCTAGTATCCTTCACTTTGTTGTTTTTAGAACTTTGTAAGAGCTTTGCAAGAAGCTTCCTTTTGCTGTGTTGAGAGGCACAACTGCTTAGTAGTTTTGTAGGGATAACCTTCACCTTTTGTTTCCTGTTTTGGTGTTTCTGATGTCAGGAAGTGATGGAGAGGGTGCTTCACCCTCAAAATTTGATGAGTGCGTGAGCCAAAGTCAGCTACAGAAGGCTTTGCAGGCGGTTCAGAGTGATTTGGCAGAGACGATCACCAGGGCCATCACCGACGCCGTCACCAAGCTTCACCTGGGAGAAAGCATTGAGCGGTTGGATAAGAGAGTCTCTAAGTTAACCGATCAGGTTGTCGAATTGGAGACCGCTCATAAGACCATAAACACAAATTCCAACACCAACACCAACACCAACACCAACAATGACATTGAAGATGATCATGATGAAGCAACGGTGTATAAGGCTGATGGCACCGTCGATAGGTCAGCTACAAGGACCGCAAGGTTACGACGTCGTTTGCAACATAACCCTCAAGGTATGGGTGGTTTTCACAACCACAACCGTCGCACACAAGGTAACCATGCTCCAGATGACCCGTGTGCTAAAATTAAGTTTTCAATTCCTTCGTTTTCAGGTCAGTACGATGGTGATGCTTACCTTGATTGGGAAATGACGGTAGAACAAAAATTTAATGCCCACCTTGTTCCTGAACAACATAGAGTTAGACAAGCCACTAGTGAGTTTAAGGACTTTGCTATTGTTTGGTGGAGTGGTCTAGCTACTGAAACTGATTTGCCTACTACATGGGAAGAACTTAAGGTAGAAATGCATGATCGTTTTGTTCCTCCTTTTTATAGAGAAATTCGTAATAAACTGCAGCGTTTAGATCAAGGAGATAAAACTATTCAGGAGTATTTTAGTGAGCTTCAGAAGGGTTTGATTCGTTGTGCTGTGGTTGAAAAAGTAGAGGATCAGATTTGCCGCTTTTATTCTGGTTTGAGAAAAGAAATTCAGGACATCCTTGATTATAAAGAATTTTATACCCTCAACCAGTGTTTCCAGTATGCTATGCTTGCAGAGAAAGAATCACAAGGACTTTTTCAGGCTTTTGAGGAGTACAGCAAGTCCAGGAATTTCTACCCACCACGGCCGACAAGACATCTTTACGGCCGCCCCCACCAGCTAGTGTTGTTTCTGCAGCACCAAGATCAGCCCCTGCCCCTTCTATGCGCTCAGGTAAAAATTCTGTGCAGGTACCGGCTAGTAGTGCCTCCTCTGTTGCTTTGACGGGACGCACTACAGGGATTCAGTGCCACCACTGCCATGGTCTTGGCCATGTGCAGAAATATTGTCCAAGTAGGCGGGCATATGTGGCGACAGATGATGGCGGTTACATGAGCACCTCCGATGTGGAGGATGAGGAGGAGGATGTCGCTGCTACCAGCGGTGACCTCGTCCTTGGAGGCGGAGATACCACGGGCTACATGAATATTATTGTGCAGCGTGTGCTTAGCACACAAATCCAGCAGCCCGAGACGATGCAGCGACATAACTTGTTCCAGATTTTCTTCGTCATCAATAACCGTCGAGCACGTGTCATCATTGATGGAGGAAGCTGCAACAATTTGGTGAGTTCTGATGTGGTTAAGAAGCTTGATTTGACCACACGCCCACATCCACATCCATACTACATTCAGTGGTTAATGACTCTGGAAAAGCTAAGGTAATCCAAACTTGCAGAGTTCCTTTTTCCATTGGTTCCTATGTGGATTCTGTTGATTGTGATATTGTACCGATGCAAGCATATTCACTTTTATTGGGTAGACCTTGGGAATTTGATAATGATGTTGTACACCATGGTAAAAGTAATCAGTACACTTTTATGCATAAAGAAACTAAAATTACTTTGTTACCAATGACCCCTGCTGAAATTGTACAAGCTGATTTAGAACGAGCTGCTAATTTGAAAAATAAAAGCCCTGAAATTCAGCAACCTGTTAATTCTGATTCTACACCAAGTAATATTAATGATTCTTCAAGTTCTAAGGGTGCTGGAATTAAATTACAAGATCGTTCATGTCTTGCCACAAAATCTGAGCTTGCTGAAATTTCTGCTGATGATATTTGCTATGCTTTGATATGCAAACAAGCCTTGTTTTCGCTTGGTGATATTGCTTCTAGTGCTTTGCCTTCTCTTGTCACTAACCTTTTGCAGGAGTATGAGGATGTTTTCCCAGCTGAGATACCCTCGGGATTGCCACCTTTGAGAGGGATTGAGCATCAAATTGATTTGATTCCTGGTGCTACTTTGCCAAACCGTGCTGCTTATAGGACCAACCCTGAGGAGACTAAGGAGATACAACGACAAGTCCAAGACCTTTTGGATCATGGGTATGTTCGTCAATCACTTAGTCCTTGTGCTGTTCTTCTACTTTTGGTTCCAAAGAAAGATGGTTCTTGGCGTATGTGTGTAGATTGTAGAGCCATTAATAACATTACTATTAGGTATCGTCATCCTATTCCTAGGCTAGACGACATGCTTGATGAGTTATGTGGTGCTATAATTTTCTCTAAAATTGATTTGCGTAGTGGCTACCATCAAATTAGAATGAAACTTGGAGATGAATGGAAAACAGCTTTCAAAAGTCTCTACCTTGAGAAGTGCACCTTTTGCACGAATCGAGTCTCTTTTCTTGGCTATGTTGTGACTCCACAGGGAATTGAGGTGGATGAGGCGAAGATTGAAGCCATAAAGAGCTGGCCTGTACCAAAAACTATCACACAGGTGAGGAGTTTTCTTGGTCTTGCAGGTTTCTACCGCCGCTTTGTCAAAGATTTCATTACCATTGCTGCATCATTGCATGAGTTGACAAAGAAGGGCATTGACTTCCATTTTGGTAAGATACATCATGAGTCTTTTGATGCTTTGAAGGACAAACTTACACATGCACCATTGCTGCAATTGCCCAATTTTGATAAGACTTTTGAGCTTGAATGTGATGCTAGTGGTATAGGCATTGGTGAATTTTGATGCTAGATGGTAAACCTGTTGCATACTTTAGTGAGAAAATTACTGGGCCTGTTTTGAATTATTCCACGCGTGATAAGGAACTATATGCACTTGTATGTTCTTTAGAGACGTGGCGTTATTATTTGTTGGCCAAAGAATTTGTTATTCATTCTGATCATGAATCACTTAAGTATATTCGTTCTCAATGCAATTTGAACCGTAGACATGCTAAATGGGTTGAGTTTATAGAGTCTTTTCCTTATATTATTAAACATAAGAAAGGGAAGGATAATGTGATTGCTGATGCTTTATCTAGGCGATATACTTTGTTGTCTCAACTTGATTGTAGAATTTTTGGACTTGAGGCAATTAAAGAATAATATGTTGCTGATGTTGATTTTAAAAATGTATTGCTGCACTGTAAAGAAGGTCATGCTTGGAACAAATTTGTGTTGAATGATAGTTTATTGTTTAGAGCTAACCGCCTATGCATTCCAGTTGGTTCCGTTCGTCTTTTGTTGTTGCAGGAGGCGCATGGAGGTGGATTGATGGGTCATTTTGGTGCTAAGAAGAGGCCGGCGGCCTCATGTCACTTTTGAGAATGGTTTGCTATCTAATGATTATTTTATGATTAGAAACCATGGAGAGGACCAGGAGATGATGGGAGAAGGATTTGAGAACGTGGAGGACCAGCAAGGGCTTGGAAGCCAAAGTGGAGGCCCAATCAAAACCGACTTCGAGTCTGTTTCGGGGCCAAGGACCAGTCTGCACTAAAACAGTCGCCCAGGACGCATACGGACTCGGATTCGGACGTTCTAATATGCACGGAAAGATAAGGAGAAGACCTTTCCAATGCCGCCGGCCTCATGTCAAAATTCATCCGGAATTCATCAGGAATCATCGAAACAAGAGAGAGTGTAGAATCTATGTTGGTGCTACGTTGCCTATTATTGGACTTTGGGCTTTGTATCCAGTTGAGCCCAATTAGGGGCACGTCCAGAGGGTCTTACATGACCCTAGAGTCTTTATATATAGCCGCCGCCGCACCATTAGGTTTTGGGTTTTGCTTAGATCATTTCTGTTCATAAACAGTGTCGCCGTTCATTGGTTTGTGAGACCCCAACTTCGTGAGTTTAATCATACATCTGCAATTGTGTTGCATTCTTCGTTGTTCTTGCTTGAGTTCTTGATTCGCAGGCAGGGATTAGCCTTCTCGGCGAGGTCAATCATCCTTGGACGGTTGATAACCAAAGGAGACGTCGTGCTGCGATTGCGGGGTTTAGAACGTGCTGTTCTGAAGCCGGATCGATTTGTGTGTCGCCTCCGACCAAATCAACTTACCAAGAATCTTTTGGAAGATCAGGTACCCTTTTTCACATCAAGTGGGCCACGAGGAAATCTGTTGGAGCAGAATTTGTACAGACCGGACTGTAAGGTCTATAGACCGGACTGTACGGTCTATAGGAGGAAATTCTAGACAGACGAGGAAGTGGTTGCAACGGCTTTATTTGGAGATTCAGTAATGAAGACTGGACTGTATGGTCTATAGACCGGACTGTACGGTCTGTATGAAGATGCGCTAAGGTAGAGAGGACGCAAATTAGGAGCTCTCTAGAATAGAGAGAGAAAGTCGGACCGAACAGTCCGGTCAGCTGATCGAACGGTCCGGTTAGTAGGATTCAGCAGAGGGGCAGAGCCATTGGAGCTGAAGACTGTAGTGACCGGACGGTCTGGTCAGGCAGTGATCGGACTGTCTGGTCAGTATTCTCAGGAAGCTGATCTCATGGAGCAACGGCTAGTTTGAGGTTGGAAGCCTATATAGCTTCGTTGCTGGGGTCTTGGTGACCACTCTTGGCGAGTGGAATTACTTGGAGCATTTGGTGAGAGCCAAGAGGCAAAGAGGAGATCACTATGAGGAGATATTGCATATCTTGAGAGTGCTAGTGAGAGTAACAAGGAGTGATCTTGCACATCTAACGCTAAGTATCCTTGATGGTGTTATCTTGGTTGTTACTCTTGGTCTATGGTAAGACCTAGACCGTTTAGGCATCAGTGACCGAGCCTATCGTGATCAGTTGTGAAGGCTGTCACTTGTTTATAGATGGTTTGAGCCCGCCGGTGAAATGGGCATCGCTACTTAGCGCCCGTGTCGGCTCAGGGAGTCCGGCAAGTTCTCGAGGGTGGCAAGCTTGTGCTTTGGTGACAGCGGTGATGTGAACTGTGTCTTCACTCCGGGAGTGACTGTGGGCCCATGGGCGAGAACTCCACATTGGTGGCGGGAGGGACGGGACTCCGGCGGGAGTGGTCTAACAAGGAGTTGGGGAAGGTACCATCCTTCTGAGACCTTGGAAAATAATCATGGGCATTCCTTGACCCCCTCTTTACTATTCCGTATTTGTGTGCTCTAGTAACTAGGTTGAATTGTGGCTTGCATAGGCTAGTGTGTTTGGCTTCTGCGCTTGCTATCATCATAAACACTAGCATGTGTATGGTCTTGGCCTACTAGACTTGTTAGGTTGCAACGATTGCTAGGCGCTAGTAGTGTAAATTGAAGTATTTGGATTCGTGAGCGGCTTACCGATTCACCCCCCTCTCGGTACGCCTTCGGTCCATACACGAAGTCAAGCAAGGACGAGAAGTATCAGCTTCTGGATAGAGTGACCGGACAGAGGGGTCAATGGTGACCGGACTGTATGGTTAGTTGGAGATCAGAGAGAGGACTTGTGAGGAAGCCATTTGTGCTGGAGTCTATAGAGATCGGACGGTCCGGTCTATAGACCGGATGGCCCAATCTGTGTGGATTAGTACAGGGCAGAGAGGAAGAACTTCAGGAAGCTCTCTAGAATGCATAGGATTTGGAGAGACCAGACGGTCCGGTCACTCCAGTGGAATACCTGAGAGCATTTGGTAAGGTCTAAGAGGAAAAGAGAAGAGCACTAGGAGAGGATATTAGATATCTTGAGAGTGCTAGTGAGAGTGACAAGAGCATCTTGCACATCTAAGGCTAGAATGTCCTTGAGGGTGTGGTCTAGGTTGTTACTCTTGGTCTATGGTGAGACCTAGACCGGTTAGGTGTCAGTGATCGAGCCTATTGTGATTGGTTGTGAAGGTCATCACACGTTTATACCCGGTTTGAGCTTGCCGATGAAAGGGGCATTGCTAGTGAGCGCCTGTGTTGGCTCTGGGAGTCCTACAAGTTCTCGAGGGAGGTGAGCTTGTGCCTTGGTGGCAGCGGTGACACAACCGTGTTTTCACTCCGGGAGTGATTGCGGGCTTGTGTGCGAGAACTCCACTTGGTGGCGGGAGGGACCGACACTCCGACGGGAGTGGTCCAATGAGGAGTAGGGGAAGGCGCCATCCTTCCGAGACCTCAGAAAAAAATCATGAGCATTCCTTAATCGTATCTTTTCTATTTCGCAATTGTGTGTTCTGTTGAGTAGGTTGGATTGTGGCTTGCATAGGCTAGTATGTTTACCTTCCGCATTTGCAGTCATCATGAACACTATCATGTGTAGGGTCTTAGCCTACTAGAATTGTTAGGTTGCAACGATTGCCAGGTTCTAGTGGTATGAAATTAAAGTATTCAAATTCTTTGTCGGCTTACCGATTCACCCCCCTCTCAGTACGCTTTTGGTACTTACAATTGGTATCAAAGCCAAGTGCTTACCTTTGAGGCTTCACCGCCTTGAGTAAGAATGCCGGGAGAGATGGGGAGTGTTCCCATATTCAATAGGGAGGATTATGGGTATTGGAAGGCACAGATGCAAGCCTACCTTGAGTCCCTTGATCCAGAGATATGAAAGGTCACCCGCGATTCAGATGTGAATGTGAACCCGCTTGAGCCTGAATTCATTAAGCACAATGCTAAGGCCAAGAATGCTCTGTTTGCATGCATCTCTAAGGATGTCTTTGCTAAATTGGAAGCTACTTCAACAACACATGATATCTAGACTGAGATTCAGGGTATTCATGAGGGTACCAATGATGTGAAAGAGGAAAAATACTATGTGCTGAAGAACAAATATGATAACTTTACTAGATTGCCACATGAGAGAGCTAGCACTATTTATTCTCGTTTTCATGTACTAGGGAAGGAGATCAATGCGCTTGGGGAGAATTTCAAGCTCAAGCCTGTGGAGGTCATTAGAAGATTTGTGAGGCTATTAAAGGATCGCAAGTATGAGTCCATCCGCACCTACACCTTGCAAGGTGACCTCAAGACCAAGACCATCAAGGAGGTGTTTGGAAAGATCACTGCTTCCGAGAGCTACCAGTTGGGTGTGGATGATCCACAACCATCCAACCTAGATCTTGAAGCTGAGAAGCAAAAGCCTATCAGGAGCAAGAATAGCAAGAAGAAGACAATAATTGAAAATGATGAGGATGATGATGAAGATGAAGTGAGTGAGGACTTGGCTCTTCTCATGAAGAAGATGAGGACTTTCAAGAACAAATTTGCCTCCAAGTCCAAGAGCAAGTGCTTCAACTGCGGCTCCAAGAATCACTTTGTTCGAGATTGCGCCAAGCCAAAGAAAGAAGCATTCAAGACCCAAGACTCAAGTGATGAAGAAGAAGATGAAGAAGAAGACCCCAAAGCCAAGCAAAAGAAGAAGAGGTATTCCAGCAAGGACAAGAGCAAAGGCAAAGGCAAAGCTAGAGACTACAAGAAGAAGTTCTCACGCAAGGCCCTTGTTGGAGAGTGGACAAGTGACAACTCAAGTGACACATCCTCTTCCTCAAGCGATGATGAAGAAGTGGCCGGCCTAGCCATGATCAATACCACACTTCCACGAGCTCTTCCTCCACCTCCCACGTGCCTCATGGCCACGAGCCAACTTGGAGAGAGTGAGGATGAGAGCAGCGATGACAACGATGATGAGGAGCTCTCCTGCACCAAGCTTTGGAGTATGCTTGAGCAAGCCCATGATATCACCATCATGAAATCCAAAATGTTGGAGGGGGTAAGAAAAGAGTGTAAGTTTGCTAAGGATCGTGTTGGTGAGCTTGAGAGTGAGCTCAAGTACCTTGTCACTTCTCATAAGGCCCTAAAGAAGAGTTATGACAAACTCAAGGGTGACCATGTAGAGCTATGTGAGAAGTACGAGACCCTTGAACTTACTTTTTAGGCCATCAATGTTGATAACCTTGCCTCTCCCTCCTCTAGTTCATCAAGGAGTGATGCTCTATTATGTGTGATGAACTAACCACCTCGGTCGAGGTTTCTTATCTTGAGCTGTGACATCCCATGTCACAAAAAGGAAATTAAACTAATCCTAATGCTAATTGCTAGCTAATTAAAATGTGAGTAATTAAATTACCAAAGAAAAGGGAAATTTAAATAATTAAAAATTCAAATCGGCCAAATACTAGCCTTGCACAAATATCACAAAACTCCATGAAAGTATGCCAATGTTTTTGAATATTCCAGTCAGTCATATCAAGAATGATTGTTAGGGAATTTATCGGAATTTTTGGTAAAGTCTAAATACCCTTAAAAATTCCTTAAATGCAGAAAATGGTTCCTCGGTTCTATGAATTTTCATAATTTTTCCAGAGGAGATCATGACCTGACCCCAAAAGCAAAGTTGGAGAAGATATTTTGCGGGACAAGCAGAAACATTGGCATAATTATTGGAGCAAGGTAACTTTGGGTTTTTGTCAAATTACAGTAGTCTTGTTCTAGTCAAACTGGAGTCAACTCTAGCTTTTGCCCAGCGGGCAACCGGCCTCACCCGCCGCCTCCTCCTTCGGACCGCCGGGCAAGCCGCCGCCTCCTCGCCCCTATGCCATCCACTGCTCGTCCTACCACCATGGGCAACCGGAGCTGCATTGAAGCCGATCTCATCCACCGAGCGACCCTCCCTCTGTTCTCCCTGCCTTTAACCGCCCGTGCTCGCCTCTCCCTGGTAAAACTGCAGCAGGCCGAGCTCCCACCCTCCAGCATTCCCTCACTCTCCCTCGCTCTCTCTATGTCCACATGCTTCACGTGCTTCCCAGAGCTCCCCCCACGCAACCAATGACCCATCTTCCCGCCGCCTTCCTCCTCCTCGACGAAATCAGGCGGGTGCCTCTGTTCCAGCGCGCCATGGACGCCGCCACGATGACCTCCATCTAGGCAGCTTCCCCTCTTCCGCTTCTTCCTCAAATCATCGTGCTACGACCTCCTCTAGCAGCCCCCTAACCCTCTCCCTCTACCTCGCAGAGCCATCGCTGGAATTTGAGAAGAAAGGAGCCTCACCGCCACCGGATTCCCCCCCCCCCCCCACGACGAGACCCAGCTTCCGGCCATCACCGTCGACGTCTTCTTCCATGCCGGCGATCTCCGCGCCATGGTGAAGCTTCGCAACCAACTCCCGACCCTTCTCGTCCTTTGTGCGCAGCGCGCAACACCGTCGAACCTCACCCCTGCTCCGGCCACCGCCGTCGGTCGGCGACCACCGGGAAGGACTCACCGTCGTGCGAGGGTCACTTCGGTGCCGCACCCGTCCCCCATCTCCCTATACAAAGGCCAGCGGCGAGCCCCCGGCGAAGCTCCGGCGAGCCAGGTCACCACGCGCGCCCTTTGCCGATTTAAAATGCCGATGGCATTTTTGTAAATTAGTTTGAACTATGATAAATGTTCAAAAATCCATAACTCAAAAACTATAGGTGATAAAATAGCAAAACAAATTTTGTTAGATTTAGAATATTCTTCTCTATCCAAAAGTAAGATGAGCATCTAGGTTCTGAAGTTTATTAATTAAAACAATTCACCAAAATTAGAACCCTTCTAAAATTAATAAATTAATAAGTAACAATATATAAATTATAAAATCATGAAATTTGGTCAGTAAGCAGCTCATGGCATCTATAAACTCTCTGAAAAAGCACAGCTCCATTTTATGCATATTTTTAGAGTTATTGCATAATCATTATTTCTAGTAAATTAATTTTTATAAATTCTCTGTTAGGGATTTAATTATGAAACTTTGCCTGGTTGTTATTTATGGCTTGACACCTTCATAAAAAATTTAATTTTAAATCCTTAGCACTAGAAGTATGTTTTTTCTCTTGATTAGTTTATTTAATAAATAGCCTAGGAATTAATTAGCTAAATATTGACTTATATGCCTAAATAGATAAATTACTCTTATTAGCTCCCTGGTACTATTCATTCAGCATGCTTAGGTCATGAATAACAGTAGGTGCACATGTTCATCCTCATACATGTCATGGTTATTCAAGAAGCTCCGTAATCCTTGAGCATTCATCTCTTATTCATGCATTGCCATTTCATATAGGAAATGAGCTCGAGGAGACCACACCGGAGAAGGCCAGTACTGATGTGAACCTCACCGGAGACACTAACTATGATCACTCCCAAGGCAAGCCCCGGTGCACACCTATTTATTTTTGTGTGTCCTTTTTGGTTTAATCACAATATAAGGATACTGTAATGTGCATTAGGTATAGGGATTGGATGAAAAAACCCACTTGCATAAATGAACAATGACCTATGCTAGTCTATGTTTGTAAATCCTTTCATTAGAAAATGCTATGCTTACTCTAGTGGAGTCAACGATAGGTGATGGGACCACTTGATACACTTATGGTTCACATGAAAAGATGAATTTGGTTAAAATTTGAGAACCTATCGTTGCAACTCTGCGAAAAAGTATTGAATAGTACCAAGTGCATACCATTATATGGGAATTGGTAAACCTAGTAACTTGGACGCCGTATTGTTGGATGGATACACTCATCAATCCAGAGGTGATGTGAATGGCATGGTGGTTGTACGGGTTGGAGGACCGCTCGAGAGTGCACGGGTTAAGCCTCAGATACGAAGTACTGTATCACGGGGAGGGACGTGTATTCGGATTCAATGGCCCTAGACCGAGTTTATGGCAACCTCGTGAATGGGGGCTGTACATGTTCTTAAATGATGCGTATGTCGTGTACTTAGGTTTTCTCCTACAGGATGTAAATCAATTCGAATTGCCGTCCCTTGCGGTCATGAGTACCTCTTGTTTCGAGCAATTGGCAACAATAGTAAAGTAGAGAAGATTGATTATGATTCGGGATTGTAATTACTCTATGGCTATATATTGCTATGATGTATTGTTCTTTATAATGGCACAACCCTAGTAGCTAGCTAGGTTCAACTAAAGTTACCTTTCTGCAATAAAAAAATTAGAATTTAGCTAAGTGGTCAATTTGCAATCCAGAGCTAATAGGTGCTTTTTATGCAAAATACCAAGTAAGCCTGGTTAGCCCCCTACATGCTAGGAGTCGGTTTTAGATAACCATTTGTCGGGTAACTCTTGTGGAGTATGTTAGATACTCAGGCTTTGCGATTTATGTTAATTTTTTAGGCATCCCTCAAGCTACCTATTGTGATTGTTGTAACAAGATTATGTGGGAAGGTGAGGAACCACATGATAGGACCATTGAGTGGGTTCCTAGTTCGCCTACCCAAGATGAGTAAGCCATTGCCATAGGGCCGACATGGTTTACTTAGGCTATCTATCATCGAGTGTACCATGTTTTCACTTCCGCTTATTTATGTACTCCGAACCAAGAACATATGTATTGTAATGTAACTTAATTTGCTTCCGCTGTGACTCTTCGACTTGTAATATTAAGCACTTAAATGATGTATAATTGTAAATGATCAATATTCATGTGTGTATGCTATGTATGGTTACTTCGGTAATCATCTCCTGAGAAGATCCTATACGACACACTCTACATTTCGGTATAGGGGTGTGACATGAGCCATTTGTTTTGGAGGAATATCACAAGCTCAAGGAAGAGAGGAAGATGGTGATGGACGGCTTTAAGAGGCTCACATGTGGTAGAGCCATCCACAAGGAGATTCTTGGGAGAAACCTTCCGAACAATGTCTCCCATCAAAAACTTGGCTCATATCCCGCCGCCATCGACATCATCGGGACGAGTGACTTTATCTCCACATGGATCAAGCCCCTACTCGCCGAGACTACTATTGCAAGAGGTGTTGCAAGGATGGCCACACCATTAAGGATTGTCCTATGGTGAGAAGCTCCATTGTTTTACCTAAAGCTAACTTGTTCCATGAGAACACCCACTTCAATATTTCTAGGGACAAGGGTGGCAAGGTGAAAGCAAAGGCTTTGGGACCACCAAACGAGAAGAGAAAGGTCAAGAGTATATGGGTGCCTCAGTGCATTGTTGATCTTGAGAGGTCAACAAAGTACAAGTGGGTGCCTAAGTACAGGACTTAGAAGATGGTGGTGGTGGTGGACCGAGAGCTTACTTGAAGATCAAGTGAACTCCACCACAAGTGACATGGACCTCAACAACATATCTACTCATGAGGGAGGTATCCATGTGTGTTTGTTCGTAGTAGCTGTAGTATGTTCTTTCTTTTCTTGCATTGCATGGTAATTAGGACTCCTTTGTGACTAGTATGTTTTGCACCCATGCATGTGTAAATAACTAAAAGAAAACACATAAAAATTAGTCAATGTCTAACCCACTCAAGATAGATATAAGCAAGGGGGAGTGCTTGAGATGGTGGTTTGGCTTCTCTTAAGGCAAGGGCATGGCTTATAGTGAGTAAGCTTAGGAGGGGTTCAAACTTGACATTGTTAGGTTTCCTTTGTGTCTTGTTTAATATTGCTTGCATTCACATGACATGTTTACTTTCAATGCATATGTAAAATGCTTGTTGCATGCATCATATAGGAAACATAAAGGAGGCTTGTCACATTTGGAGATTTTTCTGCCTCATGATCTATATGAGATTACATCTCCCCAAGTGTGACCAAAGGAAAGGATTGTGCTTCATGCCTATTGAGCAAGCTCTTATGAACTCCGAGGTTAAACCCACTCGCGCGGTTCATGGACTAAGGCTCATACATACCCATTTGGTTTTAATTGCCTTGTTTCTTATTTGCTCGATTGTTCATTTGGCATTTGCAAAAATTATAAGTCCATATAGAGCTGCTGTTTGAAAAGGAGTGTTTGAGAGTTTCCTTGATGCTCCAAGTGCAGTGTTTATTTGGGTGTTGAGTTAGGGCACTTGGAAAATGGAGAAATTGCTTGTTTCAGCAAAATTCCTAGAGTGACCGTACAGTCCGATCTGTGGACCGTACAGTCCAGTCAGTGCCGAGTATACAGTGTCATGAGTTAGTCTGGTCATAGAGACCGGACAGAACGGTCCTAGGGACCGGACAGTCTGGTCTGTGTGGGTCGCCAGCGGTCTCGGGACCTGACCGGACAGTTCGGTCTAGAAGCCATACCGTCCGGTCACTATGATTGAATCGTGTGTATTCCTTTCAATCTTGACCGTTGATCTATTCCTTGAAGATCTCGACCGTCGGCTGATTGTTTTGACCTAGGTCAATTTGGATGGTTCCTCGTTCTTCTCCAAAGCATCATGTTCTCGTCCCCGACACGCTATGAACTTGCCACCTCCATCGACCTCACCGTCGCCATGCCGTCCTTCATCGAGCCGAGCTCACCCGCGTGTCCGCGCCACCGCCGTTTGCCGCAGCTCTGCTGTGCAGCTTGCCATCACGCACCTGGCCATCAGCCTCTCCCCGCGTGCACGCACTCCCAGACCACCAGAGCCGAGCTCCACCGCAAGCATTAGGGCAAGGTTTCCCCTTCCACCTCCTGTCCACTGCCAGCAACTAAAATCCCACCTTTTCAGGCGATCGGTCGCGAGTTCTTCACGGTTTTTGGCTTCGATCGTCCTTGGGTATTGTGTTTTCTCCCTTTCATTGTTATATGCCCTGAATTTTGAGCATGTTCCTTAATTAATGTGATTAGATTAATTGCCCATGTTTAGTTGCATTAATTAGGTACTTTGGCTCAACCTAGGTTGCAATTTAATTCCATGCACATCTGTTAATTGCAATTCTAGGATTGTCTCTCAGTTAGTCTATAGTTAGATTAATTGCCTATTATTTGACTATATACTAGATAATTCGCACCAGCCACATATAGTCGATGATCACTATTTTTACTTTGCATATTTGTCTAATGATCATTTCCTTCATTCAATGCTAGAACTTCTATTGCGCATTCTAACCTAGCGGTGCCTTGCTTGTAGATTTATATAGGTTCCATACTTATCCTATCCCTACCTATGTGCGTGCAGTGATAGCAGTCAGTTTTAGAGATGGTAGGAGGATAGGATAAGTGAAAGGGAAAGATGCCAGAGAAGCCCAGAGGCAAGAAGAGGACCAGGTTGGACCCAGAGTCAGAGAGGGCCAGACGGTTGGCATAACACTTAGATGCCATGGAGACTTCCCACAGGACACCGAGGACACGATTGATCATTGAGCAGACAGACGACACCTAGGGTCTGAGGAGGAGTACTAGGATGAGGACAGCAGCACCAGCTTTGGCCACAGGAGTTGTTCTGACACCGTGGTCGCAGGGTACTCCGGCTTCCCGTCAGGGGAGGTCATCAAGACCTGCGGAGCAGGGATCCTCTAGATAGCAGGAGGAGTTCGAGGAGGAGTGCTCAGAGTTAGAGTCTAAGACAGAGTCCTCAGAGGAGGAGGAGCTAGAGAAACCAGTGCAGACAGGACCCCAGAGGTCAGCTCACCGGGCAGGAGACCCGCAGTGCACTTGTGAGGTGTGCACCATAAGGCTACAGAGGCTAGTAGCCGCAGCTGGAGAGGGAGACATACTTAAGATTCCTGCCAAGGACCTTAAGGCTAGTCGTCTCGTATCCTTTGAGCAGTGGGTTCTAGTCCCTAGGGACCTTGTTGGAGGAGAGAGGCACTGGACTGGTCTCTAGAGGAGGATTGGTGAGGGATTGAGATGCTACCTTGCCAGGAAGGGCAAGTCTAGACTATTTGTGCCCCAACAGTACACCACCTACCAGGCTATGAGGGGAGCCACAGGCACAAACATGGAGTAGTATTTCACCTACTTGCCCAGACTTGCAGACTTAGTCAACAACCCCTGCAGATACCGGGAGGACATAGTGATAGAGTTCTACGCCTCACTTTGGGTAGCGATTTGTCGCTCAGAGATTTGGTTTATGTTCATAGGAGAGCCTAACGCTTGACCAGGGAGGACCTCATAGCTGCACTGAGACTTCTAGCTTCAGATCTGCAGTTGTATAGGAGTGCTTACCAGTAAGCTTCATGACCATTGATGGGATCCCCAAGGTTTGAATGTTTTGGTGATAGATGACAACTATGAAATTGTGGGCTAATATCTACACGAGTGTTGTCTATGTAGGAATCATCTCTAAACTCTACTATAAATCATATGGATGGTGGTTGCCTTGGTGATTGATGACAATGACCACAAGCATGGAGACTTGTGAGCTTGATGGAGTCCAAGGGTTGATGGAGATGGATCAAAGCTGAGGACAAGCTATGGAGCAAGTCTTGGGAACACTTGTCTAGTTGTTAGGGCTTTGAGTCCATAGGAAAAACTGGACTATCAAGGGGGTCTAGGTCATTTTCTTAGGTCATGTCTAGTCGGTGATGTGCAAGGTTGCTCAGTGAAACCACAGACACTAGATGACAGTGGAGAAGACAAGGAGCTGTTCGGAGAAGCCGGGAAATGAAGTTAAGCGAAGACAACAAGTTTCTGCTTCTGGACATAGTGATCGGACAAAGGGGTCAATGGTGACTGGACTGTACAGTCACTAAGTGAAGTTGTCTGGGACTTACAGCGAAGAAGCGAGGAAACTGCCAGAGTTGAGGTTGTAGAGACCGGACGGTTTGGTCTACAGACCGGATGGTCCGGTCTGTACAAGTGACTCTGGACAGCGAGGAAGTGAGCGTCGAAAATATTTCTGGACTGGAGAGAGTAATGGATCGGACGGTCCGGTCAACTGACTGTACAGTCCGGTTAGTACAGGATTTCAGTAGGGCAGAGTCGTTGGTGCTCAGGTTTGTAGTGACCGAACGGTCCGGTCAGGCAGTGACCAGACAGTCCGGTCAGTAGGCCCAGAAAGCTGATTTTGTGGAGCAACGACTAGTTTTAGGTTGGAAGCCTATATAACTTTGTTGCTGGGGTCTTGGAGATCTCTCTTGGCCAGTAGAATACCTGAGAGCATTTGGTAAGGTCCAAGAGAAAAAGAGGAGAGCACTAGGAGAGAATATTGGATATCTTGAGAGTGCTTATGAGAGTAACATGGAGTGATCTTGCACATCTATGACTAGGATGTCCTTGAGGGTGTGATCTAGGTTGTTACTCTTGGTCTATGGTGACACCTAGTGATGTGGACAAGGGTTCCCGATCTTCCGAAAGATTCTTGGTAACTTGATTTGGTCGGAGGCGACACACAAATCGATCCGGCTTCAGAACAGCACGTTCTAAACCCCGCAATCGCAGCACGACGTCTCCTCTGGTTATCAACTGTCCAAAAGACGATTGACCTTGCCAAGAAGGCTAATCCCTGCCTGCAAATCAAGAACACAAGCAAGAACAACGAAGAATGCAACACAATTGTAGATGTATGATTAAACTCTTGAAGTTGGGGTCTCACAAACCGATGAACGGCAAAACTGTTTATAAACAGAATTGATCTAAGCAAAACCCCAAACCCTAATGAAGAGGCAGCGGCTGTATATGAGGACCATAGGGTCGTGCTAGACCCCCTGGACGCAGCCCTAAGTGGGCTCAACTCGATACATGGCCCAAAGACCGATTACGGTGTCGCAGCACCAGGACAGATTCTGGAAGTCGAATTGTTTCGGCGATTGCCGACGGCTCGGGACGAATTTTGACATGGGACCTGTTGGGTTGAAAAGGGCTTTTCGTCATCTTTCCAGGCATATGTAGAACGTCCAAATCCGAGTTCGTATGCGTCCTGGGCATCAGTTTTAGTGCAGACTGGTCCTGGGCTCCGAGACAGACTCGAAGTCGGTTTTGATTGGGCCTCCACCTTGGCTTGGACGTCCTTGCTGGCCCATCACGTCTCCAATCATCTCCCCAGCTATCTCATCATCATCTCCATGGTTTCTAACAACAATTAATTCATTAGATAGCAATCTATTCTCAAAATCACATAAAGGAATCATTAGGAACAAGCTCACCCGTAAATTCAGTTGTCGCGCATGAACTTGCATTTTGGTTGGCGGAGTGCTGGGTGTATCCATAAGAGTGATGTCCTCATCATTCTCCCCCTTTTGAATTAGAGTCGCCCTTGACTCGAGCTCATCTCTTTCTCCCATGTATGGTCTCAAATCTGAAGCAACAATATGTTCTTCATCTTTCTCACTATCCTCTTCTTTGTGTAGAACCTGAAATGTATTAGTTGCAACAAGAGGCACGAAAATATGTTCATCATCTAATTCAGATTTTGATGTAAGTGTTGCAACATTTGAAACAATCCATTCTTTCCTAAACGGTTCATTCTTTCTCCTTTCAAGCCTTTGTTGATCCTCTTCTAAAATTTCAGCAGCGGTCATAGGTTTAAGAGTAACTCTTCTATCATTGTATTTAAATGAGTAGCTATTTATAATGGCATTGTGCGAAGCATTATTTGTAATAATCCAAGGTTTACTCAATAACAAATGACATGCTTGCATAGGTACTATATCAAATTCTGCACTATCCTTATAAGAACCAATAAAAAATTCAATGCGTGCAATTTTATCTACCTTTATCTTACCAAAAGAATTTACCCATTGCATGTAGTATGGACATGGGTGTGGCTGTGTTGTCAATCCAAGCTTCTCTACTAATTCTAAACTTGCGATGTTACGGCTACTCTCTCCATCAATGATAACACGACAACGTCGATCCTTGACAACAAAGTGAGTCTGAAATAAATTGTTCAATTGATTTTGCTCTACCTTCTCCATTTGAGGACTGAGCACTCTTTGTAATACATCACTCATATTGTTCTCATTAGACGACGTTGAATCATCACCATGAGTGGCGTAACCTGTCATTGTTAGTAGCAAACAAGGAAACACACGGAAGTATATTTTCCTATCACTACTATGTGATAACAGTGTAAACTCTCAACAAGCAAAGGGAAGCATCTTATCAAGCTCTTACAAAGTTCTTAATTACAACAAGCAAAGGATACCTTGAAGAGTGTGAACTGATGATTGCGAGAGTCAAAAAAATTTGTGCCTGTTCAGAAGGAAATATATGGAGCTTGAATAGGCAATATTAGGTAGCAAGGATTAGCAAAATTTCAATTCAGAAGTTGCAAAACTGAATAATAGTCCCAAGCTAGTCTATGTCACTGGCCTAAACTTGTCTCTGACCTAGTTCAAGCAAGCAAGCAAATGACTCAACAAAGGACACAAAGGATGCAAGCAATTCTGAATTTGTATCTTTTCTTTTTTCTACTT